>JALMGA010000006.1:1391250-2782500 GCA_023333525.1 Aspidoscelis tigris stejnegeri
TGCGTTTACCTAATTTCAGGATTTTTACTATTGTTTTTTCCTAGTTGCTGAAAACGTTGTTTGGCACAAACTTGGCATCTCAATATGATGGCTTATCTTCAAATCCTAGCAGATCTCAAGGCAAAGCTCAGCGTTTAGGTTCATCAAACCTGAGACCTGGGCTTTATCATTATTGCTTCATGGCTCCGTATACCCATTTCACACAGGCACTTGCTGATGCAAGTTTAAGGAATATGATGCAGGCCGAACAAGAACATGATGCTTCCGGGTGAGAACAATTTCTGTTCATTTTCGTTAATGGCCAAGACTGTGATGGAAAGGGAAAAATGATATAGCATTAATTAAAATACGTGTTATAAGAAATTTAAATATTATATTGAATATTAGTCTGTGTGCTTTGTACAACTGTTTTGATTATTTGACATATATTAATCAGAATTTGCGATGTCTGTGTCCCAATGATGAAGAGCAATGTTAGCCACTAGCCCAGAAAGCTGGTATCCACATCATATCTACCGTATTTTCCGGCGTATAAGACGACTGGGCGTATAAGACGACCCCCAACTTTCCAGTTAAAATATAGATTTTGGGATATACTCGCCATATAAGAAGACAATACCCGGCGTATAAGACGACCCCTGACTTTTGAGAAGATTTTCCTGGGTTAAAAAGTCGTCTTATACGCCAGAAAATACAGTACTTGGTTCAAAGCCTTCATAGCTTTGGCCTGCCACACTCTAGCACTTGCCAAAGCCAAAGCTTTCGTTTCTCAGTCCATCTGGTAAATGTTGCTTCAACAGCCGTTTCCAGCTAAGAGTTCTTTAGCTGATATATGCAGTGAGGCCATATGGTTGTCTTTCACTATAAAGTGGGCCTTCAGTATAAACTGGATAAACATACCTCAGCAGAAACCATCTTCATCATAGCACAGTGGCTTGGGTCTTCTTCAGGTGAGGAAGCTCTTGGGGAACCAGTGATAATTCTCTGTCTCACAGAAAGAAGAGTTAGGCAGTACTGTGAACTTTTTTCCCTTGGATGAGAGCGACAAGCCATTCTGGCTTTACTGTGCATTTAGTTTGTACTTCACTTTAGTTCTACTCCAGTGGTTTCTTCTTTTCCTCCATTATTTTCTTCCATTATTAACTGCCAGTGACTTGGCACAAATGGAAATATTATATCCTGTTGGATCAAGCGTGTCACTTGTTTTTTGCCTCTTCCCTGGGAGAACTGGTAAATCAAGGCACGTGGTTCTCTTGTCCTTTGCTCATTTATATATTCAGTGGAGTGCTAATGTCGGACCTCAGGCAGGTGAGGGCAGCGAGGCAAACACACGCGCACACTCGTAGCAGTCCACTGGGGGCTCGAGAGAAGGCAGTGTCAGGTCAGTCCAAGGTCAGGTTTGGCAGAGAGTCGTAGTAAGATCCAAGAGTCAGTTTCACAGGCAAGAATACGGGTGGAGGTTACACAAATGTTTTGTCTGCAACACTGGACCAGCAGGTGCTGCTGAGTTAAGCAGGCGATCCAGCTCCTTTTCGACGCAGCAGTGCAAAACGCTAGGATCCTGCCAGAGCAGATGGGGGGAGGGGCGCCCCTGAGGCTGGCTGTCCAAACTCTCATCCTCAGAACTGTCTGAGTGCCCCCCTAAGACTGGCGCCTGGCTCTCAAGGTCTGCGCTGCTGTGTTTCGGTTGTTGCCCAGACTGCTGGGCAATTGGAAACGCTCCTTCATCCTCAGAGGAGGGAGCTGGACTGGCAGGACGGGGCATGGCATCTAGCACTCCTTTTGCAAGGTAAGGTACATCAGCCTGAATAGAGGCCCTTCTGAAGCCTGAACTGTAAGTGTTTTAACAGAAATGTGTCACACCACAAGTATCATTTTTCTTTTGTTTTTAATAGCTGGTTTGATATATTGCAAAAGGTTTCCACACAACTGAAAACTGGCATGACAAGTTCAGCAAAGCATCGTGCTGATAAGGTGAAAATATATATTTCTTAAAATGTTGCTTGTTGTATTTTGAGTAATTTTTTGGGGTAGGGGGGGGATTCTGTTTATCTGAGTTTTTATGCTGTTATATCCTAAGCAGAGGATTGTTTATTGCATAAAATACATTTTCTCACGTATTCATTAACACAAGCAAAGTGGAGGAATCTTCAGCAAACCAGAAATTTCAAGTGCAGTCTTCTAGCAGGATATTGTGCGTGCAAGCGATCGTGTTTCTGTCTATGCTAACATAGATCCTGAGGATACTTCTCTCACAGCTAGAATAGCTTCCATTATTAATGGAAAAAAGTGAGGTTGTGAGAAGGATCATTACATTCCAGACCCATGAATCACACTGATTTGTGCTTTCTCTATAAAATTGAAGCAAATGCTCACTTAATGATAGTTTGACAGTATTTTGTTTAATTCTGTTGAAGCATTTCTAAACACTACTCTGAGTTTTCAAAAAATATAGCGTTGTAATACTTGTTTAAAAAAACCCCAACAGCTTGCCAAAATTGCAGTTGCCTTCTAGCTAACAACCTTCTCTGTACAAAGATCACATTAATTCTTAGGAGTTCAATGGTTAGAATTATGATACAGAATAGTGGGAAAATTCTCACATTTTAGATAGTTACAGTACTTCGTACCATATAAGACACATCAGTAATTTGGAAAGAGATATTAAAAATAAATTATAAAGTAGAATGTAGAGGAAAAACTTTAGCCTTCTTCAGGTAACTGAGTGTTCTACTTTAAGACTCGGATTTAATTTAATTGCTGCATTTCTTCTTTTTTCGTAGAATATTATTCATAATCACATTCGTTTATTTGAACCCCTTGTCATCAAAGCTTTGAAACAGTACACCACCACAACATCTGTTCAGCTGCAGAGACAAGTCTTGGATCTCCTTGCGCAATTGGTTCAGTTACGTGTTAACTACTGTCTTCTAGATTCTGATCAGGTGACTCTAGTTTTCTTAAAGCACAATTAGTTAAATAATAGTATTCGTTTTTATTTTACAGTTACAATGGAGACAAAGTAGTTCATTTGGATTTTATGGAGTTTCTAGTAAAACTGTAGTTAAATTGATGTCCTAAAATTGCTGCTGTCCTTTTCTAGTGAGGTAGTACAGTCATGAGAAAAACAAAGTACACTCTCTTTCAATTCTGTGGTTCTTATGTATCAAGACATAATGAAAATCATCTGGTCCTTAGAAAATCTTAAAATTAAGTAAATTCAATCTCAGATGAACAACAAATTTAGCAAAAATGCAGAAGGAGTGTGTGAAAAATTAAGTATACCCTTACTGCTTCCATAGGAATTAAAAGGCTAAAAAGCAGTCATGTGCTACTCATAAAGTGTGCTTGATTAGTTGATCATCAGCGTTTGTGACCACCTCTATAAAAGAAGATGTTCTGGCGGTTTGATGGTTTGGAGCATTCCAGATTGTGTTAACACATTGCCAAGGTGGAAAGACATTAGCAGGGATCTTAGAGAAGCACTTAGGGTTATAAGGTAATTTCTAAACAATTTGAAGTCCATCATTATGAAGTGAGAAAAATTACCGTATTTTCCGGCGTATAAGACGACTGGGTGTATAAGACGACCCCCAACTTTCCAGTTAAAATACAGAGTTTGGGATATACTCGCCGTATAAGAAGATGACACCTGGCATATAAGACGACCCCTGACTTTTGAGAAGATTTTCCTGGGTTAAAAAGTAGTCTTATATGCCAGAAAATACAGTATTCATAAGTGGAAAATTTTCAAGACAATTGACAGTCTTTCCAGAGGTGGACATCCCAGCAAATTCATCTCAAGGTCAGGCCATGCAATGCTTGGAAAACCCCAAGAACTATAGCTAAGACTCTACGGGCCTCATTTATTTATTTATTTATTTATTTATTTATTTATTTATTTATTTATTTATTTATTTATTTATTTATTTATTTATTTATTTATTTATTTATTTATTTATTTATTTATTTATTTATTTATTTATTTATTTATTTATATTTTTCTATCCTGCCCTATATCCATAGGTCTCAGGGTGGGTTACAAGATTTAAAACAACAGATTAAAACAATAATATCCATAAAAACACTTAAGAAATGCTACATATTTAAAAACGTATACTAAATATTAAATTACTAAACATTAAAATACAGTATATCATTTTAAATGGTATATGTACAGGTTCACGTCAGTACAATTAGAAAAATACTGAACAAGTATGGCTCGTTTGGAAGGGCTGCCAGGAGAAAGCCTCACCTTCCTAAAAAGAATTTGGCAGCACAGCTTAAGTTTACAAAGTTGCACCTGAACAAAGCCCAAGCCTTCTGGAACTATGTCCTTTGGACAGACAAAACCAAAGTGAAGGTATTTGGCCCTAATGCACAGTGACACATTTGGTGAAAACCAAATAAACCATATCTGCACAAACGCCTCATACCAGCTGTCAAGCGCGGTGGAGGGGTGATGGTATGGGCACCTTGCAGTCACTGAATCAACCATGAACTCCTCTGTATACCAAAGTTCACTAGAGTCAAATGTGAGGTTGTCTATCCAACAGCTAAAATTTTGACCAATGTGCGTCCTGCCGCAGGCCAATGATCCCAAGCATCCCAGCAAATATACAGCAGAATGGCTGAAAAAGAAAAGAATCAGGATGCCGCAATGGCATAGTCAAAATTTCAACCAAACTAAAATTCAACTGAAGCAATGTTGTAAAGAAGAATGGGCCAAATAATGAATAAATAATGAAACAGTGGAATCTGTTGTGTGTTGCACTTACCTAATTTTAAGCCCTTCTTCAGCTTTCCTTCTGGGGATCACAGTCAGTGTCTGCAGAAGTGCTGTTTTGACTTCCAAAGTGCTGAATTAATGGCGGGCAAAGTGACCTGGCCTCCTGTTCCCCTCTGATGCACCTCTTACCTTTACAGAGGCCGTGGTGGCAACTCTGGGCCCATTTCAGCACTCTCCGGTAGCCAAAACAGGCCTTCTGATACTGCGCACCCAGCTCTCCATCTGCGCACGCAGAACTGGAAGTGCCATTTCAGCTTCCAAAGAGTACTGAAATGATGCCGGACGTTGCAACCGAGGCCACTGTATAGGTAAGGGAGTGGTACGGAGTGGAACAGGAGGCCGCAGTGGCGTCTCCAGGCCCATTTTGGTGCTGTTTGGAAGTTGATACAGCAATTCCAGGTCTGTGCATGCAGGTCTCCATCCAGGGCTTGAGAGCTGTTTGTACAGAGCAGTAAGGCCTGTTTTAGCTACTGAACAGTGCCGAAATGGGCCTGGAGACTCCATTGCAACCTCCGTAAAGGGGGCTGCGATCACATCATCTGCCATCATTTTGGCACTCTTTGGAAGCCAAAACGGCACTTCCGGTTCAGCACGCACAGCTCCCCATTCCCGGATCACACGATGGGGGTGAGAACTGTGGATGCAGAACTGGAAGGCCTGTTTGCGCCTACAAGGAGAGCATGAGGCAGTGGTGGCAGCACAACCAAAGGTAAGGAGAGTGGACGGGAGGCTGCGGGGCCAAAGCTTTGATGAATGTCATAAATTTGGTTGCGGACGAATAAAGCCAACAAATGTAGGGCCTATTGGATTTGTCCACAAATGTCAGAATTCAAAGACAGTGTACTTTGTTTTTCTCATGACTGTATATCCTCTTCTGCTGTATTATCACTTAGTAGGCATACTGGTTTTATAATTCATCCGACTCTAAACAGGCCAAACAGTCATCTTCTCTTTAAGGGTTTTTATAAAGATGGAAAACCTTCTTCTTGCCCTTGATGAATGTGGTTTTGTAGAAGACAGTATTTGCCTGATGCGCATGTACATGTGATTGTACCCAGGATCTTGTTGCTTGTGAAGACATTTAAATTGCTTTCAGACAAAACTCAAGGCTCAAGTACCTGTTTATATAATATGCCAATTTTTGCTGATGCCACTGATTTATGCTTTACCTAAAACAAGAAACTAGGCACCCTGTTTGTTTTGCTGAAAGAAGAAAAAGCAAGAAACGTCTATAAGGATTTGATGTTTCTAATTTGCTTATTTAAATGGATATTTAGCCCCCTCAAGAGTATGTGGACTGACCTGCTAATTTGATTTGTCAGATATATTGATAACTTACCATAAATCAACGCTATTTTTTCTGCCTAACTTTGGCTATCTAAATATGGCAGTTTGAGACATAAAGGACACTTTGTTGGCTCATGATATTCAGGAGAATAGATCAGGACGAAGCAAGGAAGCCCTCTTTTCATCTCAAGGTTTTCCTTGATCTTTCTTCTAGCTTGGAAGTGCAGTAATGGAGAGCATGTTCAAGGCCTATTTTGAAGATAGCCACACAGCTGCAAATTATGGCAGTTGCTGATTTCTGCAGGTCTCCACATTTGCTATTAAAAGAATAGGAGAAAGGCCTTTTGTTTTTTGTCAATAAAGTTAACAGATGTTTGAAGTAAGAAGCCAATAATCCTGTTTATTTCTGCGGTAGAGACCACTTTGCACTTTGCAGCACATTCCAGCAACCTTGGGAATTACACCTGAGGAAACATCATTATAAGAAAGGATAGGTCCTGCGCAGTCACCTTGCCAGTCACCGCAGCACAACTCCCAGTGTTCGGCTCTTCCGTGTTTCTGCCTTCTGAGTCCCCTGAGAGTAAAGACCTTTTTCCTCTTGGTCTTGTGTGGCTGCTCTTCCCTCTGTCCCATTGGTGGAACTTCTTAGGAGGAAAAATAGCAGAAGCAGCTGCTTCCTTACAGTTAAATGTTGTGCCTGTGGGACAGGAATGAGAATGAGAGGCTTGCTTTTGCCTGTTCACGTTAAGGCTGGATCTGACAGCACCGTTATGGCACCTGGAATGCTCAGTGAGGGTGCAGCACTGCCCCCGCGTTGCACAGCACCTGCACAGACATCATGCTCTTCCCCCACTGCGCCCTGCAATAAGTGCCACTGTGGTGCTTGTATCGCAGAGCCATTTCATGAGTCACCACCACTCATCTCTTGTAAGTGGGGAATGTGCTATTCAGAAACCAGGTCTTTATCCTGGCACAAAAAGAAACTTCTTCTAAGTTCTGCAATTATAGTGGCTACCACTACATACGTCACAATGATTATCGTTATAGACATTATAAGATTTCCATTTAAAAATTTGCCATTGCTTTTCGTTTTGGTATTTTTAGTTGTGGTGCATATCAAAGCTTTATGGTCTATTCATTTTTTCCATAATTTGATGTGGCTATTTGTTTTGCTTATAGGTCTTCATTGGATTTGTGCTAAAGCAGTTTGAATATATTGAAGTGGGACAGTTCAGGTATAAATTGACTGTTGTACAATTAGAAGCTATGTTATTAAAACTGATAAAAAGTGAAAAGTTTTATAAAGATGCTCATATTTCCTGAAAATTATGCTGCCTGGAAACCAAGGTAAGAGAGATGGAAATGGCACAATGGGATGTACCCACCATTGCCCTTACCAGAGGTTTGACTTTTCTTCTTACACTGTGGCAGTTGCATTAAAGCATGGCTAGATACAGAACATTGACACATTGGGTCCTTACCTCCCACATTCATTCATTCATTCATTCATTCATTCATTCATTCATTCATTCATTCATTCAGTTTCATTCAAAATAAGAAGCTCAAGGCAGTTCACAATAAAAACCAAAAAACACTACAGTATAACTATATCGTAAAACAGTACAAAAAAGTTAAATTATTACAGAAACATTATTAACTGAGACAGAAAATACCAAAATGCAGATGGGAAGTCTCCAAGCAGGGACATCCTGGGAGTTTTCTGAGTCCGGCCTGCTCTTCTTCCCTTCTGGGAGTGAGGCCAGAGTCTCTGTAGGGCAGCCCAAGCAGCAGCAGTGGCAGGAGACACAGTCTTTGGGCTTCTGATTGCAGAGCTTGCTCCTGGGAGTGGACGGTACTGCCAGGCCCAGAGGCAGGAACAGTGCGTCTTAGTTTGCTTGTAGCGCACATCCCTCCTCCTGTCTCCCTTCCTTCTAATCCCTCAGAACTTCTCAGCTCATTCCATGACCACCATTTTTATCTTTCTTTTCTTCACCGCTACTCAGCCCTTCAAACGTTCTTCCCATTCTGTCCTACCACCTGACCTCTTAAACTATCAACTATTGCTCCATAACTGTCTTCTCTGCACTGTTGCCATCTCACGAGGGTACTGAACATACAGGAAGGCAATTGAATATTGTGCATGTAGATTGTCCCTCTCTATTAGCAAGGGATTATTGTGACTACCATATTAAATTTACTGTTCCTCTTCTTTTCTTTAATAGGGAATCAGAAGCAATTATTCCTAGTATCTTTTTTTTCCTGGTATTACTTTCTTATGAACGTTACCACTCCAAACAAATAATTGGAATTCCAAAAATCATTCAGCTCTGTGATGGGATAATGGCCAGTGGAAGAAAAGCTGTTACACATGGTAAATAAAGAATGCCACAAAATTATCATATTTGCTTGCTTGTTATCTGCTAATAGCCAGCTCTTGGTGACCTTATGGATTGAGCTCCTCCAAACTGACTTTTTTTTATAATCTTTCTTAGGATGACCCGGAGGTTTTCATATCTAATATATTTAATGGTATTTTTATCCTCTTTTTTTCTGAAGATCTCGAGGCATAATACATTTTCCTGCCCTCCATTTTATCTTCTCCACAACTCTCTGAATTAGAGAGAGTAGTCTGGGATGTCACCTGGGCTGCTTCCATTACTGCAGTCACGACATCTGAATATACACTGGCTCCATATGCTCTGCTCTCTTTCTATACGTGTTGCATATATGTTTTGTATACCAAATATTATAGGGTGTTTTTCCACTACACTCCTTTAATCCGGATCTAAGAAGACCCTGATCTAAGGAATAGTAGATCTGGATTAAGGAAAGTACCCAATGTGGTTCCATGAGTGGTCTAGCACCCATTTGCAAATCCAGATCTATCCACAAGGGGTCTGATGTTTTGGGGGACAGGGGTGCAATCTCCGAAGTTGCCTTTGGAGATTAGCGCAGCCTCCAAAGGCAACTTCGGAGGGACTTCAGAGCCAGCTTGGAGGGACTTCAAAGTCTTGATTTTGGGGCAACCCCCCCCCCCATGGATGCCTCCCCCCCCCAAGCCTCCTCCAGACCCCTATAATCCGGATTTCCTGTAGACCCCATTAAAGGGGTCTACAATGGGGTCTTCAGCCATCAAATCCAGATTATAGGGAGCTTGTTTCCACTAGAATTGAGTAGATCCGGATTTGCAAATAGGTGCTCTGGTGTTTCCACAGCAGGCAGACTAGCACCCCTTGCTACTGGGTGCTAGGCCACCCATGGAAACACATTGGGTACTTCTCCTAGATCAGGATTAAGGGAAGTACCCATTCCCTAGATCCGGATCTTCTTAAATCCGGATTAAAGGAGGTCAGTGGAAAAACACCCCTAGTGGAAACAGGCTCCCTATAATCCGGATTTGATGGCTGTATAAGAGACATCACTTTACGTATTTGCACCTTTTATAAGTGTTACCTTGCTTTTTTGTCAAACATATCTGGTTCCAAAGTGTAACTTGAAGGCAGAATTCTTTCTATGAAATATCTGTCATTGAAAGTGAGTGATCTTGTTGGTGACCTATATTATTGTATAACATGTAAAGAAACTAGAGAGGTATAGTGTATGAAAAGCTTTGTTAATTGAACGCCTGTGAATGAAGGGACGTCATTCTGTACCTTGTGCTCCCACAAAAATTACCTCAAAATAAAATGCATTGCCTCTTTTTCCTTTAGCAATACCAGCTCTGCAACCCATTGTTCATGATCTCTTCATTTTACGAGGAGTAAACAAAGCTGATGCTGGTAAAGAACTGGAAACACAGAAAGAAGTAGTGGTTTCAATGTTGTTGAGACTTATTCAGTACCACCAGGTAATTGTAAAGTACATAGCATGTCTGTAGCTATTTTCTCATATAATAATTTGTCTGAAAGGGCCAATGTGTTAGCTAGGAGTGTGGGTAACTCTTCATCATAGATTCTGGCACCGAGGGGAGCCCTACAGAAGTTAAACTGGCATAGCAGTGCTTGAAACTACTCAATAGCAAGGCTTTCTTGCTGATGCCCAAAGCAGGAACCAAGCCAATTTACACCAGCATCTGAGCCAAAGATGGCGCCTAGAAATAGCGCCATCTAACAGTTATGCAGTTAGAAGCACCATGAGAGCTGAACTCTGCCAATCTCTTGTGCTCATGCACACACACACAAACACAACATTGATATAAGATGAAATAACGCTACAGTTTTTCCCGTTTTGGGGTTTTCAGGGAGTTTGATGAGAAATCGGGAAGAGACCTTGGCTTCTGTAATTAAGGCAGTCCTGTGAAAGCAAAAGTAACCATAGCAGAAAAATCAGGTTGCTGGTAGGAGACGGTTAAGTGAGCACTAAAAGAGTCTTTTCTCATTTTTCCATGCCTGGTCAAAGTTCAAGAGCTGGGACTTTGAGACGGGATCTTCCACAAGATCTGGATTTGAAGATCCAGATATCCAGGAAGACCTTTTGCATCCCCGCAGGCCCGCTAGCACCCAATTGCAATGGGTGCTCAGCAGGGCACTGTGGGGATGTGGAAGAATTCTTTTCCAGCTCCTTTTGACAGTAGCTGAAAGACGGTGAGGTGGAGACCTGGGCTTTGTAGCTCCTTATGCAGCAGCTATAAAGGCTCCACTGGGCAGGAGGATGGCACCGGTGGATTGCAGGCACCCTTTGTGCCCATGCCTGCCACCTGCCGCCCCCCCAGCAAAGCATCCACGTGGCGCACATGGAGCTTGCCGCCACCACCACTCTGGGTGGCAGGGGAGGGGCGATCGCTGTGGCATTTGTTCCCCATCCACACACACACCCCATCCACCCAGGGTGAGAGAGGGAGCACGGGAGGGGGAAGCCATCCCTCACCTCCGCCCCCCCTCCAGGCACCTGGAGAGGCAGAGGAGAGCAGTGGAAGGGGCAGGCATCCTTCCCTTCCCCCCCAGACATGTGGAGAGGTGGAGGGGGAAGTGGAGGTGGCAGCCATCCTTTCTCTCCCCCCCCCCCCGGGCTCCCGGAGAAGCAGAGAGGAGAAGGGGAGGGGGCATTCGTGCCCCACCACTGCCCCAAGGCAGCCGCTACAAGGGGAGAGGTGAAGGAGGCAAGTCCCTGCAGCTGCCACCTCCCGCCTGAAGCAGCTGTTGGGTACCAGTCGGGTTCCTAATGGGATCTTAGAACGGTTCTAAGCCCTGGTGGAAACTCAGGAACCCATCTTAATTCAGATTGTTTTGGTATTCATTTTAACCACCGTATAGACATTTACCAGTCCTTTATTTCTCTAATTATTGTGGGTTGCGAGTTCCCTTGTTGGTTTTCCTTTCCAAGTCCCTTTGGGAATATGTTATTTTATTTAACAAAAAGTTAGGTTTATGAACCAACACAAAAATACAAAGTTTTGGTTAAGAAACAGATGAAAACTCTTAACGTATAACTAGTTGACATAAGAGATTGATTACGTAGATTGTCACAGGCGATGGAATTGGTCACTTGGGTGGTCGCAGATGATGTTTTATGGGTAGCCAAGAACCAAAACTATTCCTGTCAGAACAAAGTGTGGCCTGAAAGGAACTCACTCTATTGGAGTCTTAGGTGATGGTGCATTTTATGTGGAATGCTGCCACCTACAGGTCACTCAGGTCTAAAGGAAGTAAACATAAAGTCTGAGGACGCCTTCAGAGAAGCACAAGGGCTGCTAGCAAAACTGCCGTTAAAATTAAAATTTAAAAAGTACTACATTGAGTTGTTTTGCCATGCAAATTGTATAATTCTTTTTGCGCCTTGGTTTATGTCATTGATTACATCAGGAAAAGAAATACACAACCTAATAACATAAGGGAAGTAAAGTAAAGGGTCTCTGGATCCTAATACGAAAAAATAAGATAAATTAGAGATACTTTTTCCCAGTAATGCAAATGAATTTGTTTTATATCGAGCCCTTCATTTATTTTCAGGTGCTGGAGATGTTCATCCTAGTACTGCAGCAGTGTCACAGAGAGAATGAAGACAAATGGAAACGATTATCGCGACAGATAGCAGACATAATTCTCCCAATGCTGGCAAAACAGCAGGTTGAACTGATATTTTAATTCAGTCATTTTCCATAAAGATAGTAATATTATATTGAAGGAAATAGGATAAAATAATAACATATACTTTTGGCATTTTAAAAGCTATCATATTAATCAATGTGTTCATTTCCAATACATTTATCAAATGTATAAAATGCACTCCTGGATTGCTGGTATACATGTACAGTACTTAATTTGAAGGTGCAAGGGAAATCAAATAGTGAGATCTGAAAGACAGATATTACCAACGGCTCTACCCAAAAGGTTGTTCTCGATCATATAGGTGCCCTGATATAAGCCAGTTCTTTTATGCAATAGAGTAGAGATGAAATTCATTAGTTTCATGTCTTGGGCTAAATCTACATATAGCTGAGACATCCTTCTGGGGGCCCTGGGGTGGTGAGTCGCCTTTTCTCCACCTGTCAAAGTGCCTGTGGGAGACCCTAGCATCCACAGCTTGGGATGGACGCCTTAGGCTCAGGACACAAGAAGTGCCCCGGAAGTCACTACCTGATGTCCTGTACCTTCAGTACAGGTGAGAGTGGCTCCCAAAGAGGCTACTGATTGTGGCCTCTGTGCTGGTCTCACCACTCATCATTATGGCCCTGAGAAAGCTGCTTTGGCCGTTTCCGTTTTTACTTGTATACCGCCTTTCCAAAATGAAATTGTGCCCAAGGCGGTTTACAACAAACAGAAAACATAAAATGCAAAGCAATACAGTAATTGAGATATGTTTGTTTTGTTTTTATAGATGCATATAGATTCTCATGAAGCTTTAGGAGTATTGAACACTTTATTTGAAATTTTGGCACCGTCAGCCCTACGTCCAGTAGACATGCTTTTAAGGAGCATGTTTGTGATTCCTAGTACTTTGGTAAGCAAAATAATTTTACTTAGCGAGAAAACCTGGAAATACTTGCATTAATAGAATCTCTTATCTGTCCCTCCCTTATCTGTGCACTGTACTCCCATGTTCCCATGGTTACTTATATCTCAGAAGGGAGCAGTGCTTTTGGTTGTCTATGGTACACCATACATGTGTGTTTTATTTGAGCATGTTGTGTTTTGGATTTTCTTCTTATCGTTAGGCCTCAGTGAGCACTGTTCAGTTGTGGATATCTGGCATCCTTGCCATTCTTCGCGTTCTGATTTCACAATCAACAGAAGACATTGTTCTTTCTCGTATTCAAGAGCTGTCTTTCTCCCCATATATAATATCGTGGAAAACAATTAGCAGATTACGAAATGGTGGAAATACAGTTACCTCAACTCAGGAACAACATGTGGAAGAGCACGGACAATATCTGCCCGAAGAGACATTTTCCAGGTGTGTACTTTCATTTTCATTTTGTGCCAATTACAATTATTTGTTTTTCAGAGCTAGTTTTGTGTTGTGCTTTAGTAAATCACCTTTAGTTTTTGAGGAAGGTGATAAATCAGTTTAGTTGGTGAAAACAACCTAAAACCTGGGAAATTAAGATTGGTCTGGTCAGGTACTGTTAGGGAGAATCTGCCTGCTCTGTCCATGATCTGCTGACTTCAAATTTGGATTACTAATGCACTCTGAGTACTTGGGCCGGGGCTTCAACTGATGCAAAATGCAGTGGTGAAGTTGTTGAGTGGGACATCTGCTTGTGCTTAAGCAGCTGGACTGGTTGCAAGTCAACTACCAGACCAGAATACAAAGAACTATACAGGAAAGATCTTAACATCACTGATAACCTCCATGATACAGTCAGTTACCTAGAATGAGACATTTTGCAGAGTAAGGTCACGTGGACCTTAGAAAGCATTAGCAGAGGTGACAGTTCCAGCTGAACCATTTTAAATCCTAGGAGAATTTAAAATCCTTGGGGCAGTGTCCTGTTAGGGAGGGAGGGATACATTTTTAATTATGTTTTAATATTTTATATGTTTTATTCTTTCTTATTGTAACCTGCCCTGGGACATTTTGGTTGAGGGCGGGATATAAAATAAAATAAAAAAATAAATCATAATGAAGTGCTACACTTGATATACCAGCAAATTTGGAAAATTCAGCAGTAGCTACAAGATTAGAAAAGGCGCGTTTATTGCCATCCCATAGAAGGGCCATGCCAGAGAATGCTCAAAGTCCTGAATAATGGCACTCATTTCACCCTGCAACAAGGGTGATGCTCAAGATTCTACAGTCTAGGCTTCAACATACTCTGGATTATGAAGAAAGCAAGAAAGTTTTAGAAAAGCGTCTACTTCTGCAAAGCTGTTGGTTGTGTGGATCATAACAAATTGTGGCAAGCTCTTAAAGAGACAGGAGTAGCCAACCACTTTACCCCTATCTTGAGGAACAACAGAGTGGCTCCCAGCTTTGCTCCAGGCCTGAAGCTAATTTCATTTCAAGGAAACCTGAAATTATTCCAAATGAGCCATTTCTCATTTCTCAAAACATTTTGTACATACACCTCTGCTGCCTGGGAATAATCTAATTGACTGGTTCTTGATAACTTTGAAAGAACTATAGAAGTTATTTACTTCCTCTGTGGCTGTTTTGTTGTTTTTAGGCAGTGCTTAGATTGTTCTGTGAAGTATGTCATGCTCACTCACATGCTTTGTGTGTGTAGATTCTTGTTACAGTTAGTCGGAATCCTTCTTGAAGATATCACTACTAAGCATTTGAATGTGGACATGAATGAGCAGCAGCACACGTTCTATTGCCAAGAGCTGGGCACCCTGCTCATGTGCTTGATTCATACCTTCAAATCAGGTACTCCATACCAGATACTGAGCTGTCTAAAGTTATTTATTTTAGTTTCTCTTAAAATTTGGTTTCCTTGCATCAATGCTATATGTATTATTATTATAATAACTAAGTCCCCATGGAGAAATGATGTGTACTGTAATACTTATGGTTTAACAGATGTGAATCCAAGCATAAGCAGAATAGGAGCAGAGTTACTTAGCATGTCTGCTAAACAGAGTACAATTATTACATTTTTAATAGTAATTACTGCAATTTTCATTGCAATTATTTGACCTTTTTTACTGATGACTGTGTACATTTTAACTAGGTTAGCCAGTGGCTGTAATAAATGGTCTGCCTAAAATGTTTTTGAAAAGTACTACTGGTATTTTGCCTGAAGAAAAGAGAGCCAAAATCCTGCCAGATGAAGGGTGGGAATTGGACTCCTGCGCCATTTTGCCTTATCACATTTCTTATGTTACATTTAAGCTTGAAAGTAGCCTTCTGGTTGTGCAAATGGAGGGATATAAAATCTGTTTCCCATAGCTCATGGTTATGTGCCTTCCTTACTTGGCATGTCTCTTCAAAGCTTTTTTTTTTTTAAAGTTAGAGAAATGAATTTCTATATCTGTCCAGTAAAATGAAGAGAGAGAACAAGTGATAGTGGGCAGTGGGCACATCCATTTTTGCATTGGCCTCACTAATTGCTCTCATTCTATTTTCGGAGGAATACATTTCCAAGTCCAAAAAGCTTCCTCACATTTGAACTAAGTTGCATCTGTGCTTTGTTTCAGAAACAGAGTTCAGTCTAGCAGTACTGTCTCTGAGTCACAAATATATTCCAAGAGTGTTTTTCCACTAGCACGAGAAGTACCCATTAAGTACCTGTTAAGGGTTCTTAATGGGTTCTTAATGGGTATTCTAGTGCTAGTGGGAAAACACCCCAATACTGTATTATCATAGAATCATAGAGTTGGAAGGGACCTCCAGGGTTGTCAAGTCCAACCTCCTGCTCAATGCAGGATTTCCTAAACCATCCAAGACAGATGTCTGTCTAGCCTCTACTTGAAGACCTCCAGTGAAAGAGAGCTCTCTAACTCTTGTGAGAACCTATTCTATTCACTGATCACACTTACTGTCAGGAAGTTTCACTTGTAATTGGATCATGTTGGTTTATATGCCTGAGCATCCTAACGTTAATTTCTTGGGAATAAACACCATTGAGGACACTTTTGCTCAATATGGAGAAGAAATGGTTAGGATTGCATGGTGAATTTTGTATATTCTACAGACCTAAACTAGATGTGAGTCCCAGTAGCAGAATTACAATATTTTTGTGAGAAGTATGAGCACTAGAGGTTTCATCACTTGAAATGATGAAAACCAGGAATGACAAAATTGTAGTATTTGCATTGGACAAATTGCAGTATTAATTTGTTTTGGTTGCTTATTATTTAATCATTTTAAATTTATTAGGGATGTTTAGAAGAATCACAGCAGCAGCCACCAAACTGTTTACAGAAGATGCATCTGACAGAGATTTCTATACCCTCAAGAGATTAAATAATCTTGTTCAGTCCATGATACCTACGCATCCATCTTTGGTACTGCTGTGGTGTCAAATCTTACTTCTTGTTAATTATACTGACTGTAACTGGTGGTCAGAGGTTCATCAGACTCCAAAGTAAGTTTTTTCTTTTTCAAAATAGTTTTATTTTTCACAGACTGTTCAGGTTCTGGTTTTGTAATAGAGATTGGCAGAATTGACTTGTTAGCCTATTTGAGGGACGCCCGCCAGAGATGAAGAGAGAAGAGTAAAAAGAGTCTTAGGAAGAGGGAGAATCTGTTTTAAAATGCACTGTTGTTACTTTGAGTTCTTTATTTCCTGTATTACAGTGGATTATATTTCACTTTTATAGAGCCAAATGACTACTTAGTAGTTAAAGCAGTCATCTGCATGTATTATTTGTTATTTCTGAAATTTCCTTGAATGCAGTACAGAAGTGATTTGCCATTATGCTCTTCTGGGATTTTTTTCAGCTTCACAAAGTAGCCTACAGTCTTCAGATTTCCTTGTGGGCTCCCATCAAAGTACTTATGATCAGATTTGATCAAGCTTAGTTTTTTGAGGTCAACCAATATCAGTTAAGTACCATCCGTGACCAAGGCTGTTTTGATGTTTCCATGCGTATTTCTAATTCAAACAATTTTTGAGACTCCCAAAGAGCATTAGCTCCCCAACAGATGGAGCAGACTCACTGTGGGTTATCACCGTTGCCTGTAGCTGACCATGACCGCCAGGGGGAGCCCTGCAGAATTTTTCCTCAACCAACTGTCACCTGCAGGGCTCTCCTCAGTTCTTCCGCGGTCATGCAGCTGGCCACACCGGGAGTGCTCCATCCGTCGTGATGTCCAGTTTTGGCTCTTCTGACGAACCTCATTTGGGCCTTGGGTATGATTCAGGCATCCCCTATCTCCTCCTTGGGCTGAGTAGCGGGAGGCAGCCTCTGTGGACCAGTTGCCCCTGCAGAAATCTCCGAGAAGTTTTTCTGGCTGCCATTGTAAATCACGAGAGTGGATGCGTGCCCATGAAGAGATGTCTATCATGGAAATAATCTTCCCTAGGAGAGAAGTCAGAGAGAGAACATTCACTCTGGGCAACCACTGGATAGATCTAGCCAAGGCTATGAAGGAATCCACCCTATCTGGGCTAGGCTGAATAAGATCAGCCTGGGAATCGATCAGGGCTCCCAAGTGTATGAAGGAAGTTGAGGGCACCTCAAAACTTTTCTCCCAATTAATGAGAAAACCAAATTCCTCAATAATGGAGCTGGCATGCACAACGGAAGCCTGCACGGTTCGAGAGGATCGATTAATGAGGAGAATGTTATCAAGGTAGGCATAAGCCTGAATGCCTTCAAGCCGAACTCTATCCAGGGCCATCGAAAAAACTTTTGAGAAGACTCTCAGAACTGATGTTAGGCCAAAAGCCAACAAGTGGTACTGATAGTCCCTGTCACCAATTCGAAAACGCAGGAACCTCCTGTGTTCTGGGTGAATCAATATGTGGTGGTAAGTGGAATGTAAATCACTCGAAAAAAGTAAGTCCCCTTGAAAAATGTGGCTGCGGACGTTCAAAAGGCTTTCATTAAGCCAACAGGGACTGGAACTGTGATGAAAGCCCACAGTGTTGTTAAGTGCGACAGGCAGAATCATACTTTTTATTTTTGGAAACGACTTTATGGAATTTGAAACCCTCTGAAAGCCCTTTGGACTTGACATTCTGCTATCAGAGGCAGACTTTAGGATCTATAGAAATGCAGTTAAATAAACTCATTAGTATGAGATTCATTGGGGTTAAGGAAGTAAACATACTTTGCTGGGATTTTCCTTCTTTCAGACCTCAAATGATAGTATGATTATGTTGTAAATAACAAATTGTAATGTTAGGGATACTGTTCATACTAGCGGAATTTTTAGAAACGCTTTCTAGTTCTGCCGTTAATAACAAAAGAACTATCTTTTTACAGAAGACACAGCCTTTCCGCTACTAAATTGCTTAGCCCTCAGATACAAGGAAACTCTGACAAAACAAATTGTGAATCTAAACTTGGTATGTGTAATCAAGAAATAGTTCGGAGAGGAGCTCTCATTCTTTTTTGTGATTATGTGGTAAGTTTTGAATTATTTCAATCTAGCTGAAGTACACCATGTTGATAAGTATTCTTAATAATGTATAGAAATAAAAATAAATAAAATGATAAATAAAATAAAACCTGTGAAATAAAATCAATATAAAACCCACCTATTCCAATAATCTCCATCTGCATATCCAGAGGCTCTGTTTGTTGTTGTTGTTGTTGTTGTTAAAGTTTATTTCTTGAGCGCTATAAATGTACATAGCGCTGTACAAACTACAAACATTTAAAAAACATTTAAAAAACAACAATAAAAGGATACAGATAAAGAAAGGTTAAAATTACCTTTTTAAATTATCTGTTATATCTACAGATTTTCAGGTCTTTTAGTTCTTTGCATGTATGTCCTCAAATTGCCGTTGATGTTTCCTTCCTGCATTCCCTACAGATACGCAGTTAGAGTATATGCTTTGGCATCCATGCCCAGGAGATGGCATGCATGGCGCTTCAAATTATATTAAACAGTTGGGAAACACTGAAGTGATTAACACCTTTCTTTTCATTTTCTAGTGCCAAAACCTCCATGATTCTGAACACTTAACGTGGCTCACAGTGAATCATGTTCAAGACCTTATTAATCTTTCGCATGAACCCCCAGTTCAAGACTTCATTAGTGCCATTCACAGGAATTCAGCAGCAAGTGGACTCTTCATCCAGGCGATTCAGTCGCGCTGTGAGAACTTTGCAGCTGTAAGTTGTTTGGAGTTGTTTAGAAGCCCCATTAGCTTGTTTTCTGTGATCTCATGTGGAGTCCTCACTAGGAGTACCTAGACATTGTTCACGGTTCACTCAGTGGTGCTTGCTCAGAAGCAAGAGCGGTTAGCACTGCGGTGCTCGTTTCATCCCAGCTCCAGGCACTGAAATGTGAGGCCCTGATACATGGCAGAGTGCAAGTGCTAAAGTGGATGGATGTGTCTGAAGTCTGTTTGGAAGCATGATATCATCACAGATAGAAATAGTCCTTGTTGGGAATATATTCAGACATAAAAGGAGACTTAATATAGTAGTTAAGTTCACTCCTTGGGACCTCTGCATTCAAGGAGCATTCAGCAAACAAAAACGGGGAGGATGGCATTGCAGGGCCCTCCACCTGCCTTATAGCAGACCAGAAGCACCTTCTTTCCAGTACCATTCAAGCAGAATGAAAAGAGGGTCACCCTATAGAGTCTCTGCATCTACCCTGTCGCTGAGGAGTGATAATGAGATGTTCTGAAGACTTGTCTGGAGTAGAATCGGAGATCCACAGATTCTGAGGATTGACATTAGATGCTTCAGCAGCCATCCAGGAAATTCTGCTGGAGGGGAGGCCGGATTATCCTCTAGTCTTGAGCCCCTCCCTTTACCCTGCCAATGTGGAATATCATTGGGTTCTTAGCTGCTGTCAGGCAGCTGTACCGCCACAGTGGCATTCCACAGTCTCATTGTCCTCTCTGCCTTTTAAGTTTTCTCCCTTTCAGCCCAATCCCCTTTTCGTCCTGTGTCTTACTTTCTCAAGCCTGAGAGCTGGGGCAACATTGCAAACCACTCTGAACAATTGAAGTCTTTGTTGAGTGTTCATCAGGCAGCAGAGAAGAATCTGTTGCCTAAAATTTTAATTGATCAAAGAGAACAATGACTACTGATGTCTTTTGAGGAATATCTTAGAGAACGTTTGACATCAGAACCCTAAAACGTTCTTCAGTAAGCTTTAATTGATGGAGCAGTCTTTCTTCATTGGAGATTGACCACTTTGGAGTTACACGCTGCAAATGTTCATGCCTCCATGTGGAATGGTCTTTAAAAAGAGCTGTCTTGGAAGCCTCAAGAAAGATGCGGCAATCAAGGCGCTCCTAGAGCAGTCATCTGCTGATAATATTGCTTCTTTAGCTGCATTGTCTGTATCTCATATTCCTTTTAAAGGCACCTGCTCAGTCTATTCATTGTGGCATTCTTAAAGAGATACGATATACGTGGGGCCGAATGTTGATAAAGTGTAGGGTATGCGACTGGGATAACAGGGAACGTTCTCATTCATTTTATTATTTATATTTCTATCCTGCCCTATACCCAAAGGTCTCAGGACAGACAGCAACATTTACAATCAGACATATCTTAAAACAACAACAGTATATATTGTTGTCATATTGTTTAATACTTTTTAAGGGGGGTAGGGACTATAATGTTTTATTCTTATATGATGTTCTTATTATATTTATTGTTGTTAACCGCCTGGATTGGTTCGCCACAGGGCGGTATACAAATAAATATTATTAAAAAATATTATCATTATATATTAAAACTATAACAGTGTCTGTAAAGTGGGAAGAAACAGTATATTCCCATTTAACCAAAGGCCAGGGCAAACAGATGCATCTTCACTGCCTTCCTAAACATATACAGTGAAGGAGCCTGACACACCTCAAGGGGGAGACTATTACATAACCTGGGGGCCATCAGTGAGAAGTCCTCCTGGGTGCCCACCCCTTTTACTACTGAAGCTTGTGGAACAACCTGGAGGGTCACACCTCCAGATCCTAAGGTACAGACAGGTCAATATGGGAGAAGGCATTCCTTTAGATATTTGAGGCCAAGTCATTTAGGGCCTTATAAGCTAAAGTTAACAGCTTGAATTGGACTTGATAATGAATTGGCAGCCAATGCAACTCTTTTACGACCGGCGTGATGTGCGTCCATCTCTAGACACCTCCTTTGGACTATTTCCAGTTATATTTAATCCACAAATCTTAGCAACTTTGCTCTCAAAGTGCCTTGCAAATTTATCGCCTTTGCCCCTTGTCATGCTTTCTTGGGTTGGATCTTATAAGGGCATTTGTCACCCGGAAGAGCTCTGCTGGATGACTGCTTGAGGATGCAATCATGGCAGAAAAGACCCTTCTTTTAGCTGTCATCACTGCCACTTGGTAGGCATGATAGTTTGTTTGGCCAGACTCACAGTGGGATGTACACCATCTGCATTCTAGCCGTCGACCTTCCTGTTTCATCACCTATAGCTCCATGATATACCAAGGTGCTTTATGGGCTCTACAGGTGTGCCAAGGGTACTTGGGAGCAATCACGTTGATAGCCCTGCTCATCTCTCGATTCCATAGAGACCAGAGGTTTGACAGGAATGCCAACCATGCCAACTGGAAAATCCCCCAGGGCATTCAGGAATCACTCAGATTCCATAAGCCTTTGAGGGTGGATCATCCCCACAGAGGGGAGCTGCCACTGTAAGTCCAAATTTCACCAGCAGAAGATCCATCCATGACAATGGGCTGACCACCAGCCCTCCTATCAACAGATCCTCACCAATCGGCTCCGAGGCAAAAACCAGATCAAGGATATCATCTGCTGCATGAGTTGGACCTGGTATATGTTGAGAGAGCCCCATGGTTGTCACCAGGCCATGAAGAGCTGAGCTGGTCCACTGAGCATAGCCTCAGTATGGATGTTGAAATCCCTAAACACCTGGCAGGGGCTTCCAAAACCACCACCGAGGCTACCTCAGCCAGGTCAGATTGAGGGGTTGCTGGGCAGTGGGGTGGATGGGACACCCACGACATCCCTATTCTGTCTCTTTGACCCAACAACAAGAAAAGCCCCTCAAATTCTGACACAGAGCAAATTGGCTGTCTGGTAAGGGAAATGGAAGTCCAATGGACTACAGCAATGCCTCCTCCCCTCCCCATTGGTCTGGAACAGGGCTGCACCAAATAGCCTGAGGACAAAGCTGGGTAAGACAAGGCCCACCCAGTTCATCTACCTATGTCTCAGTAATACATGCCATATCAGCCCTTTCATCCAGAATCAAGTAATGGATGACTAATGTTTTATTTTGGACTGATGTAGCATTCAAAAGCTGCACTACCAGAGCTGTGGGTCAGTTGGTAGGCCTCCCAAAACTCTGCTGGTTGGGAGGCAGAACAGAAGGAGTGATAGCTTTCAGACATCTAACACTCCTTCTCCTATTTTGCTTCTGCCTCCCAATGCCATATCTCCCCCTGCCTGTCAGCACAGCAATAGTGGCCCCATGAGATCTGTCCCCACCTCCTGCCCTGCCCTTGGCATATTATTTCCTCCCAGTGAGACACAACACTATAAATAAATTAAAACAGTATTAAACACAGCTGAGTTTAAAATGAATCTAAAAATCCCAAATTAAAAATTCCCAGTTTCACCCACCCACCTCTTAAAAAACACAAAATAAACAAACAAATGCAGGACACTAAGAGTGACCTTGCCTTTGCTCCCCCCCCCCAAAGAAGTTTCTTAAAGAGGTGACCTCCCCTTTGTGTCACCCCTTCGGTGGTGATCCTGCCCGCCAAAGGCACAGCCTGTATAGGCCCCAGAGCCCACAGGTGGTGTTGGGCATGGAGCTCTGGCACCCTTGGGCTGAGCCCTATTCGTGTGTAGAGTTCATGTGTTCATGCCAGTTACGAGTCTTTTGCTGCATTCATCCTTTCATAATCACAATATTGGTCTGTTCATAAAAGCATCTTTGCTATGCTTCCTAACAAGGAAGGCAAAATAAGTCAATTGCTTTTTGATCACAATAATTATCTGTGCGGTAAGAGTTAAAACTATTATTTTCTTCCCTGTTTAGCCAACTGCAGTAAAGAAGACACTGCAATGCTTAGAGGCGATTCATCTAAGTCAGTCTGGAGCTGTGCTAATATTGTACGTGGACAAGCTCTTATGTACCCCATTCCGTGTGCTAGCTCGTATGGTTGATACGCTTGCTTGCCGGCGAGTAGAAATGCTTTTAGCTGCAACAGTACAGGTATGGAACATTTTTCATATTTAAGTATTCTTTTATTTGCTTATGTTTCTGATTTAAGACAATAATTTTGATGTTTGATTCATGTTCAGTAATGCATGTTCAGTAAATTCTGGGAGGAAAGTTATTCACTGTATTTCTTTTAAGAATACTGTTTATTGGTTTAATGTTTTCCACAATACAGTGGTACCTCGACATACAAGGGCCCTGACATACAAGTGTTTTGAGATACAAGCCGCCGAGCGAGTGATATTTTGCTTTGAGATGAGAGCAAGATTTGAGATACGAGTATGTAAATACAGCACAGTACATAACAAAAACAACTGAGGTGGTGTTTTGGGAGATGGAATGGATTAATGGGGAAATTGCTTTGAGATACGAGCGATTTGACGTAAGAGCAAGGTTACCGAACGAATTAAACTCGTATGTCAAGGTACCACTGTAATTTGTATAAGTATTTAAATGCATTCTGTTCATATTCATTGTACAGAAATCTTGACTAGTGCTGTCCCTAGCTTGTCTATAAAAGGAAATAAAAGACAGATGGGCTTCTGATGTTTTGTACTATGGTCAGTCTCAGTGATCTGTGTGGGAATGTAACTTTTATTAAAAAACAGAGTTGTGCAAAGGGCTTCTTTTGTGGAGAGAGCTTCCTTGAGTACTGCTACAACTTTCTAATATATCATTCTTGGACACATCTGGAAACTGGTTTTTTCTATCATGATGGTCAAAGGTCAAAGAAAGAACTGGCTGACCCAAAGCCCTGCAAGTAGTTTGTCCATTTTCTCCAACTGCAGTAATTGAAACAGATGAAACATAACATGACTGTAGGCCTTCCAACAAACTACTGCTAACTGTGGAATATAATTCCATGTGAATCAGAGTAGCTTTATCCTGAAAATGCATTGGAATCTTGTCATAGTACACTTTCAGAGTAGATGGACATTGCTCCTTCTGGTTTAATAATATAGTTCCTTAGCCTCCCGAAAAAGCTCTGCTTGATGTCTACAGTTCAGTGGTGGCAGTGAAATAGACTTTCCCCACTGTCACCATTTTATAGAATGCGCAGCAATGTGCTCTTATCCTGTCCTGTCTTATTGACATTAGGGTTTCACCATTACGTTAGTACAAAGGAAACAAAAGCTGACACAGGCCTGCCCCCATACCTGCTGATTTTATAAATGCATTTCAACCTGCTTCTGAAATTAGAAAAGGAGCTGTTGTTTTTTGCAATGCCTTTAACTCAGAACATTTACTGATTGATTACTTTTATTTTGTGCACGCATAAGACACCCTTTACCAAGGGCTGCCAGGGCAGGTAACAGCAGGAGATAAAAGTAATTATTATTAATTATAATTTCAATGTACGAAAATAAGCTCCATGCAAAATTAACTGAAGCACTGTAGAACATAGGCTTCCCCAGGAGCTCAGACTTCATTATGACTGGGTTTCTGTCTCCTTTAGTTGCTTGGCCAAATGAGATTTTTCCTCCACTAGGTGGCGCCATCACGTATATCAGTCCCTGTCTCTCTTCATTGCCCAGCCAATCTTATCCACTTGGCCAGGCTAGATGGACTGTTGCGAGGCTTCAACCTTTGCTGCATTTTGCAGAACAAATAGCTAAATCTTAACTAGAATTTTAGAAGTATATAGAAAAAAAAAAAAAATAATAATAATAATATTTATTTGTATACCGCCCTGTGGCAACCCAATCCGGGCGGTTAACAACAATAAATATAATAAAAACATCATATAAAAATAAAACATTATAGTGCCTCCCCCCCTTAAAAGTATATTAAACAATATGACAAATTAAAATACAATATCAGAAACTATAAAACATAATTAAACAGACCAATAGCCCCAGTGTCCCTCTAAGATCCTCGACCATCACTAAAGATGAGGCTACGGGAGGAGTGAGGGGGTCAGAGAGCCCGAGCAGGAATGATTAATCTGGAAAAGTTAATCTGGAAAGGCCTGCCGGAAGAGATCCGTCTTGACAGCTTTTTTAAAGCTGTCTAATGATATCAACTGACGGATCTCATCCGGCAGGTCGTTCCAGAGTTTGGGGGCGACAACAGAGAACGCTCTCTGGGAGGTCGCCACAAGCCTGGATTTTAAAGGCTGAAGTAAGTTCCTCCCAGAGGAGCGGAGAGCGCGGGGAGGATTGTACGGGAGAAGGCGGTCCCTGAGATAGCTTGGACCCAAGCCATTTAGGGCTTTAAAGGTAATAACCAACACCTTGTACCGGGACCGGAAGCTAATAGGCAGCCAGTGTAAGGACCTCAGAACCGGAGTAATGTGGTCCCTCCTAGATGTACCAGAAACAAGCCTGGCTGCCATATTTTGTACTAGCTGAAGCTTCCGAACCAAGTACAGGGGTAGCCCCAAGTAGAGCGCGTTACAGAAGTCCAGGCGTGAGGTTACCAGTGCGTGCACAACAGTTTCGAGGTCCCTTACTTCCAGAAAAGGGCGCAGTTGGCGTATCAGCCGAAGCTGATAGCAGGCGCTCCTGACTGTCGCATTTACCTGATTTGTCATCAGGAGTGACGAGTCAAGGAGCACCCCCAAACTGCGAACGCAGTCACTGGAGGAGAGTGTGACTCCATCCAGGACTGGAGGTTGTAACCCAATTCTTGGTTTCGGGGCCGCTACCGTGAGCACCTCCGTCTTGTCTGGATTCAGTTTCAATCTGTTTTTCCTCATCCAGCCCATTACCGCTTGAAGACATTCATTGAGCGAAGAGATGCCATTGGAACTCGAGGCCGACGAGCGAGACATGGAGAAATAGATTTGGGTGTCATCAGCGTACTGATAACACCCAGCACCATAACTCCGTATTATCTCACCTAGCGGCTTCATATAGATGTTGAATAACATCGGGGACAGAATAGCCCCCTGAGGAACCCCACAAGTGAGGTCCCTCTTACTGGAGCTACAGTCCCCGAGCAGCACCCTCTGGGACCGACCCGAGAGGAAGGACCGGAACCACTGCAAAGCAGTGCCTCCGATACCTAACCCCCTCAGGCGGTCCAGGAGGATGCCATGATCTATAGTATCGAAAGCCGCTGAGAGGTCCAAAAGCACCAACAGGGTCACACTACCCCTGTCGATGCTCAGGCGCAGATCGTCGGTCAAGGCAACCATAGCAGTCTCAACCCCAAAGCCTGTCCTAAAGCCGGTTTGAAATGGGTCTAGATAATCGGCTTCATCCAAGACAGCTTGGAGCTGAAGAGCGACCACCCTCTCAACTACCTTGCTCAAAAATGGCAGCAGTGACACAGGCCTATAGTTTCTCATATCCAGGGGGTCCAGGGAAGGTTTTTTCAGAAGCGGCCTAACAGCCGCTTCCTTTAAACAAGATGGAACGTGTCCTTCCCTGAGGGATGCACCGATGATATCCGTAAGGAATCTCATCAATGCATCCCCTCCCTGGATGGCCAGCCATGATGGCAAGGGTCGAGAGGGCAAGTCGTCTTCCTCATCTTGCCAAGTAGCTTGTCCACGTCCTCGGTACTCACAGATTGCCACTGATCCAGTATGACTACATCGGCGGAGTCACTGGACGCCTCGTCTATCGACTCTGTTTCAGTGGTGGCATCTAAGTCGGCTCTTATCTGAGAGATTTTGTCTGCAAAGAAGTTATTAAATGCGTCACAGCAGGCCGTCGTCGGGTTAAGTAAGGGATTTGGCGCAGGGGGTGCCTGCGTCATCTCCCTCACCACCTTAAACAGTTCTGCTGGACGAGACTCTGCAGACGCAATACGTGCAGAGAAGAAAGCTTTCTTAGCTGCTCGTATTGCCTCCCGATAGGAACAAAGGAAGTTCCTATGGTGAGTTCTGTCAGATAAGAGACGAGTCTTCTGCCACCTGCGCTCTAGCCGTTGTCCAAACCGCTTCATCCTCCTCAGCCCTGGCGTATACCAAGGCCTCCGATTAGGAGCGGGATGGCAAGGGCGCTTGGGAGCGATCATGTCGATAGCCCTGGTAAGATCGGTGTTCCAGGTGTTAACCAGAGCATCGACAGGATCCCTGGCATTCCCAACCATTAAACCCTCTAAGGCTTTCTGAAATCCGATTGGCTCCATCAGCCTTCGAGGGCGGACCATTCGAATCGGCCCGCCACCCCCAGAGGGCAGACTTCAGTGGGGGAAAATGTTCTTTCAACTGGGGACAAAGAAACAATTTCCATGCTCTTTTAAAATGGGATGCAGGACGCGGCTCAGAATGCCATTCCAGTCACTGTTTCGGCCCTCCATGTTGTGAATGGCAAACTTCAGCCAGCCTTCTTCCAGGAGCATGGAAAGGCAAACTCCTGAGTGTCATTAGACTGTGGTTTCTAGAGCATTTTGAGCTGATTTGCATATTTTGATTTTTGACATGTGAATTAATTTCTGTGCTAAGACATTTTCCTCATCATCAAGTTCCTGGAAACAGTTAAGATACCATACTGTAAAGCCTCACATTTTATTTAGCTCACTTTGTACACCCCATATTTTGTATTCCTTCAGTTCTTCATATAGATCATCAATTTTTAAGTCTAACCTTAACTGCAGCATGCGTTTGAGAGTTTAGCTCATAGAAAATGCTAACTGTAGTTTACGTGGCCTTATTGTGTGTGTTATTTTTCATTCGCAAGACTTTGATTAACTTATTGGTTTTCTTCTTTTTCTACAGAATAGCACTGCTCAGTTACCGGTTGAGGAACTGGATAGGATTCAGGGGTATCTTCAAAGCAGTGGATTAGCTCTGAGGTAAGGCATATATTAATGTAGAAGAAAGTAGTAATTGCTGTGAACCGCTTCTTCTGAGGCCCATTCCTAGCTATGAAGCGGATCTGCTCAAACTACCCCCTGCCCAAGAGCTCAAGGAGAATATAGCTCAGTGCCATCCTACAGCTCATCCTGTATAGTGACACCAAGCATAATAAGCATTTGATTTTAACATAAAACCAGAGATTAGGGGAACCTCTCACATCTAAAAACTCCATTGATTTGCCTTGTAGAGTTATTCATTTTTAAAATTTTGACTGATTTTACAACTTATATTCCAGTCAATCTAAACTTACTATCAACATCATAACGTATTTCCATTTTTATCTTCTTCCCACCCTTCCCAGTTTTCTTTCACCACATTGTTAGGTTGGCCATCTTAACTACCCATTGGAACTAACTTGGAGATTACATTTACAATGCCCTTTAATCATGTCCCCTTTTCCTTCATTCATTCCTCTGAGCATATTTTTCTATTTGTCCATCATGGAATATTTTTGTGGTAAACCTATATAACATGTTATGCATTCCTGCATTGTCTGTTGACTTACATTGTTTAGACCAGGGGTAGGCAAACCATGGCGCGGGAGCCACATGCGGCTCTTTGGCCCCTTGAGTGTGGCTCTTCCAGCTTAAGAGTACCCTAATTAAGTTAATAACAATGTACCTACCTATATAGTTTCAGTTTTAAAAATTTGGCTCTCAAAAGAAATTTCAGTCGTTGTACTGTTGATATTTGGCTCTTTTGAGTAATGCGTTTACTGATCACTGGTCTAGACAAATAAGATATTGATCCCACTCAGAGCAAGTCAGTGGAGAAAAGATACGTGCATTTAAGATTTCTTAACACAACCAATCAAGTCAACATCTCTCATGAAGTGCAACACTGCACCTCTGAAATGCTGTGAATTTGACCCGCCACACCTAGCCATCTCACCTGGGATCTCCAAAAATCATAGATTGGAATTAGCATGAATTCGGCCCACAACATGTCACAGCCACCACAGGGAAGACTTTGCATGGAGTATAGCGCTGTACAACAGAATTCTAGGACAAAGAAAATGTTCTAACTTTGATCCACAAAAGAACAATTTACTCCCCTCTCTGTCTTTACTGAGATGTGTCAGATGTTGAGTCTGAAGGTTGCAATTTGAGTATGCCTACAATGGAGGTAGTTTCTACCTAAAGAAAATGAATGGTCCTGATTGCTCTTAGAATTGTAGTGAATAGTCTTGTCTTTTGGATGGGGATGGAAATGCCCTATGTAAATTTTAGTTTTAATTGGTCACAGTTTGCTACTCTACCATGGTAAAAGAGTGTTAAATCACTTACTGTGTTGCTGCTAGCCCTCTGCTGTTTTCTGTGGTGAGTAGAATGGGAATGCCTGAATATTTGGCTCCTCTACTTAGCTAGGATCACTTTTGTCAACAACTGTTTCTTACAACTGCGTCACAGGAAGAGGCCACGTAATAAGAAACATTGTTCTGCTCCCAGAAGTATCTCATGTAATGACCGTTCCACTGGCATGTTATCTAACAGCAGGAAATACTTGCCATTAAAGTTTGCTTACCTTCCTCTTTCCTTCAATTTCTTTCCTTAGATTGGAAATTACCCTAAAGATGTTTGGAAAAAGGAGGGTATATAAACCCAATAAGTAAATGTTAAAATTGTTCTCACAGATGAGAGAAATTAGGTTGAGTAAGCAAAGACTGACCTTTGTGACTAGATAACAATTTTTTTAAAAACCTGTCCCCTCCTCTGTTCCAGTCCAGAAAACAGCAAACCTAGAAGGCTAGCGACCTTGAGGGGCATTGATCTGTCTCTTCCCCTTCATCTGGTGGAATAGAGGAAGTTTCTGAAAATGGTCAGAGAAAGAAGGTTTTTATTCCTTGGATTTCTTCTGTAAGATGACTTACTGGACATCCTGAGGCACTTCATTGTTTCTCATTGAAAAGAAGACTTCAGTGTAATTTAGAGCTAGGGAAAATATTTTCTTCCTCGCTTTAAAGAATTTTTAAAACAGCTGTGGACAATACTGTTACTTGTGCTTTATTTCTTGGGTGACTGAAGGAGGTATTGGCCCCTTCCTGATTTCTTCCATTTTTGTGTATTTGTCACACTTAATTGTTTCAGATCTTCACACAATATTTAATATGAAACAAAGACATATAAGCAACAAAGTTCTATGTAATTTCTATTTTCATTTTTCTGGTTTTCAGACACCAACGGCTCTACTCACTCTTGGATAGGTTTCGTCTTACTGTCGCCCCAGAAACAATGAGCCCCTCGGCTTTAACTACTTCACATCCACTGGATGGAGAGAATCAGCTAGCTTTGGAAACTGTGATTCCTGACAAAGTAAGGGCATCTTTTAAAGATTTTATACAAAAACACATCCTGTATATGTAGTAAGCTTTGATTTACCATAATGATAATTACATTCCAAACGTACAGATTATGCTTTTCGGCTTAATCCGTAAGTAGACGTATTTTTCTACTCTAACAATAGAAGCAATGTAAAATTATTAATTACTGGCTATGTGGTATTGTGCACTGAGGTTCTTCACAACAATTCTTGCCGCTGCTGCCAGATAGTGGGAGCCAATCCTAGCTTCTTTCCTCCATCAGACAGTTCTTCACATTGCTGTTCTTGGTCAAAATACTTGAACGTCAGAAAAGGACCCACTCCCCTTCATATTTTTCCTGCACTAAGCAGTGAAAAAGAATCCGAAAACTAAAGGATTCTGGGAAAAGTCAATTCCTCTCAATCATATCAAAAACTGCTTCTGACCTTTCCGTTCTTGACCTTTGTTGCTCATATATTCTAGTGAATTAGGACATATTCAGATAAAATTGCTGACAACCCAAGGGCGAATAAATTACACATGTTATGAAGATACTCCATTTCTAAATAAGGGGTCTTAGGCTTGCACAACCATTTTACAGAGATCTCAAGTGTCAAATTGTGTGTTGAAATTGAAATTGCTATGGTTTTTTTTAAACTTTGTAGTTAACTTGCTCCTTTGTGTCTTATGAACAAGTGTAGATTGACAATTGTTTGTCATTCACTATAAAAATGGTCATTTTCATGGTACCTGGTCAGACAGAGATACCTCCCTCTCTGCAATTCCTTTACATGCAGAGAATAAATCTGATCTCTGATTTTCCAAATCACCTGGTCGTCTGAAATTTTGCTTTTACAGCAGTAATGCAAAGAGCCATAGAGGTAAGGAATCGGTATTATGGAAAACCTGGCACTGGTGTATAATACCAATATTTCAGATTTTCGGTCAGCCTAGGACTATACTGAGACTACCACAGAGATGTGTGGCATTCCCAGTATAGTCCCAGGAGAATTGCTGGTTTTTAATCACATCTGTTATTTACTTATATAAGTATTTATAGCCTACCCTTCACCCAACAGTATCCTGTATGCTGGTGCATTGATTTTAATTTCAAGTTTGTTTGTACGGTCGTCCCTTGTACTTGTATTAGAAAGTTAATTTTAAAAAGTATACTTAGCTCTTATTTTCTAGTATATGTATTTAATGTCATCCATTTCCTTGAAAGGAGTGGTATGTTTCACTCGTGAGCTCACAGTGCCACATGAAGACAGCCTCATGTTTACTGGAAGGTGCAGAGTTGATAAACCGGCTTCCTCAACCTGAACTTACTTCTTTTATGATGCACAAGGTAACTATAGACTATTTCTTTATTCACAATCCCCTCCTAAATGGTAAAAACTAGGGAAAATTTAGTATGATTTTTTTTTACTTAAAGTGTAAGAGTGTAAGAATTGACAGGTTTTGATCAAAGAAAATGCCACGAAAGTATTTTTGTAAAAAAAAAATAAAAATTGACGCATCTCAGTTTCCAGGTAAATTCTTAAGCGATCGAAGCCAGAACGACTGAATGTGGCAGGTGACTGAATGTGCTGCTCTGTAGTAATATTTCCATGCGAACTCCAAGAATATTCTACTACTCGGATCCTATGCAGCCAGCTCTTCTATTCTTTGGACCAAAAGGAATTTTAGTTTTCAGTATCTTTTTTTTTTTTTGCAGGAAACTTTTCTTCAATATATAGTGTCTTTAATCATATCTGTACAAAGATATTTGAGGTTCTCAGTAAATGCTATAAAATATTGTATATCTTGGTTTGTTTGATATTAGGAAAAAAAGATTGATCATAGGAAGCATGATTATTTATTTATTTAATTTAAGAAAAATGGAATTACTTGGAAGAATATATAGCATTGGCTTTTATGAGGGAGGAAAAAAGAATGTGTAATGGATGTATTCATGAAGCACTCTGGGCTAAATATTAGGATCTCCTGTTTAATTATATTCGGAATCTTCAGACTAGTAATGTGATCATAAAGGCTATAGGTACCATCTCTGTTATACAAATATAGACGTCTGTTCTGCGGAAAGGTTAGGATTAGGGAGGAGAGTAAACAATAAAAGTATTGATCCCAAAATTGTAAACAAAGTTTGATTACTGTTAAGCTTGTTTATTATGAAAGCCAATAGAATATATTTTGGGGGGAAATCTTGTTCTGTGGAATATTAGCAAATATTATTCTACGTTAGAAGTATGGGAAAATTATACATATATACGTATTTCAAACTCAGATTTGGGGGACTTGAACTCTCTTAGAACAGAAACTTGATATACCTTAGGCATACATAGCATCTCATTCAGTTGTAGATAGCATAAATTGTTATGAAGACATATCCCAATATTCTACCATGCAGAGTTCATACAGGTCAAGCCTATGGATATTTTATTTATATTTATATCCCGCCCCATACCCAAGGGTCTCTGGACGGCTCACAACAATCTTTACTTTGTGCATTTGATAATGAAGATGATTTAGGTATATTTTCTGAAAAGTGTGATATTCAGTTCTGCAAGTACTTAGATAAGAACACCCGTGAATTAGTATATTTGAGTTTGAAGGAGTTGTTGGAAGTAAAATTACCAATAATTAATGTCAAGTGGCAGTGGTTATATGCTGTTAGATATGATTGGTGCTTTAAATTTGTAGAATTTTAAATGCTTTCTGTGCATGAGTGAATGTACTGTGAACAATTTTTTTTTCTACTATTTTTTCAGGACTTCAACATAAATCTTCTGGCTCCTTGCTTAAGCCTTGGTATGCATGAAATATCCAAAGATCAAAAGAACCTTTTTGAAACTGCCCGAAGAATTACTCTCAATCATGTGACTGCTTTAGTTCAAAAACTGCCTAGTAGTCATCATGCTTTCCAGCCACTCTTACCAATTGAAAAATCAACATACTGGACCAAATTGACTGATATCTATGGTAAGATAAGTTAAGAGGATTTATTTTTATGAAGTATTTTGTCAGATTAAAGTGTTGAATCACTTACATTTATACAATAGTCAATAAACTCAATAAAGTATTCTCTTAATTAACGTGATCCAGTCAGGCTGTTAAGTGAAGTGAGATCAATTTACAAAACATTTTAGTTTCTTTCCTGCAAAAGTGTATGGAACAAGGAAGAGTGAGGGCCAAAATGAGGTCAAAGAAGAGACAGGAAACATTTTAAAAAACAGTGCAGGGGGAAAACTGCCTGAAATTACTTGACTTCACAGAAAATGGGCTACAGATTCTTGGATTTTTCAGTAGTTCCATGAGCTGAAGGGTATAAATAATTTAAAAACGAAAGAAAGACAGAGTTGCAATGTGTTAAAATGCATGTTCTTCTTATAATCCTCTGTAAACAGCAGGATTTCCTCTTCTAAACAGATCCCAATATTTTCACTTTTCTGGTGTCATGTGCCAGCAATACATAATCTTATAGAAGTTTTTTTTACGATTATAACGTAATGTAAATTTCAATCCCTTTGGTCACATGCTTTCCTACTGGTCATATTTATATTATAACCAAATTTTTAAACCTATTTTATCATGCAGTCTTTAACGTGTTCTTATTCTTTTTCAAATTCCGACAAATATTTATACATTTTGGCTATAACATGTCCCTTATCTATACAAATTCTGTTTTACTTTCTGCAATGCTATAGGTCTTTTTATCCATTTTAAACCTTTCCACCAATTACATATTTGAAAACTATGGCAAATTCCCATAATTGTCTTTTAGGCAAGAATTCACATTGATCTTCATGAATAAAATCTTGTAAAACCACTTTTAACCTCTCCAGCAAGGTCACTATGGACAGTTTATAATCACTACTTAGTAATGATATTAGTCTATAATTCTTTGTTAGCATTAAGTCTTGATCTTCTTTTGGTATCAGTGATATATTAGCCTCTTTCCAACTGCTTGGGAACCTTACAGTTTATAAAATCACTTTCATGGTTTGTTGCAAAGGCTGTAGAAAACATTTGTAATTAGGAGCTGATAGTCCATCTGCCCTCACTTCTTTGCTAGTTTTAGTCTTCTTGAGGGCATCATATACTTTCTGTGCAGTTATAAGACATTCAGTAACAGTCTTTATTGCTTTGTAATTTCTGGTAAATCCTGTTTAAGTAAGGAATTTTTATCTTAAAAGTCAAACTGATCAGATCAGTCAAAATTCCCTTGAAGTCCAAGTTACAATCCCCCTCCTATATATATATATAAATAATAAAATCTGAAAAACAGTCTTTATAAGACAGGCAATTACCCAAGAGCTTGCTTTTGTTGTTTTGGGGTGGGGGTGGGGTTGAGCAAAGTAGTTCAGTGATAAAAGAAAGTTGCTTGAAAAGCAGTGCCCTGGGAGTAGGCAAACTGCCTCCATATCTCTGCCAAGAAAACTGTACAACGGTTCCAGTAGAGGTGCTCATGCAGTTAACCAGGAATTGACCACAACTCAGTGGTATCCAATAACAAAACGTACAATGGGAGACACATGTTCATTTTGTCAACATTCTTATTTTGTACAAATACATCCCTTCCCCTGTTGCTTTTACTTGATGTATGTACATATGTATGTAAATTATGTTACTGTCTAATAAATATTTGAATTTTTTAAAAACAATTCTTATTTTGTGAACAATATGGATGCAAAACTTTATATAGCAAGATAACTGATAGTGGAAAGACAGGTATAAAACTTGGGGGGGGTTGAAAAATATATTTAAGGACATTTGAGATTTGTGAGAATTCAATTATAAAATGTGACATTTACTGCTCTTTTTTTTAAAAAATTATTCTATAGGAGATGCAGCAATATATGAGTCTACAATGACCTTGTCCCGTGCTTTAAGTCAGTTTTTGGTGCTGCTTTCCAAATTACCAGCATCTCTTCGCATACCATCTGACAAAGAAAGTGACATTCTAAAATTTGTAGTAATGTTATTGGAGGTAAGTCCAGTAGTAAACCATATGAAATAATAATTAAGAAATGTGTAAGTGCCTTAACTATAAAAAAAAATCCAAAAGAAATTTTTAGATTTAATGAATGCAGGAATTTTATATGCTATATTTCATTCACACTGAGCTAGCTTTGGTCCATTGTAAATGAGGTAGAATCAACTTTTTATAGCCTATTGGAATTTGCTTATAACAGATTGTTACTATAAACTTCTTGTGGTTGATGTGGTCTATAAATGAATAAATAAGGATCTTAATAGTTTCTTAATGAAGCATGAGGAAATTATTGCCCATATTGGTTCTTCTTTCACAGATCCTTTCCTGGCATTTGATACATAAGAGTATTCCATTAAGTATAGATCTTCAGGCGGTGTTGGATTGCTGCTGTTTAACATTACAGCAGGTTAATTTATGGAACTTGCTTGCTTCGACGGTATATATGACACATGCTTGTTCTTTAATCAACTGTATCAGATTCATCATAGAAGCAGGTAAGTTAATCTGATTTTAAAAAGTATAAGAATGAAAGAAGTAAATCTTGAAATCAAGCTTTTCAAATTTTGTCAAGGCAAAGATGTCTAAGCAACTTTAGCCAAAGGAATACATATTCACCATTTCCTAGCTCAGGGGCCCCTGGACATATATATAGCTGCAGAGAGAGGCTCTTTGTTGTCCTCACTAGAAGATACAAGAGGTATAAACTCTGTGTCCATTGTAGTTATTGCATCTATTCTTCTGCCTCTTTTTTCTTCTGCTGCCCAAACCAGTGAGCTCCCACACAAAGAATGCCAGATACATCTGAATTAGAGAGCTCTTCATTTATTTTTATCGTATTTTATCACACAAATGTGTATAATCAGGAATAAAAAACAAAGATTGTATTTCTTCTGCTGCATTCTGCTTCCAAGACTGCATCTTAGTCAAAGTTTATTTATGAAATCAAAGGAGCTAAGCATGTCCCACAGCTGTTTATTCTTCCCAGATTAACTGGAACAGCAGAAAATGACAAGCAGTTAAACAGGAAAAAGGAAAGGACATCTACGTTGCAGTTTGTCTTTGAGGGCTCTCAGACTCATGCTGGATCTCCACTTATCCAGCAAGGTATCTTGTATCTGGGTATGTAGGGGAGGCATTGTGATCCACAGCTGAAAAGTCTCTGGCACACCTCAGTTTGCAGGGATGCAGGCTTTGTTTCCAGCAGCTGATTGCAATACTTCTGTTCAGGATGTACAATAGTACACTGAGCTGGGTAAGGTAGTCTTGGAGGTGGTGTTAGGGGATTTCAACTTCCATACCAAGGCTATGCTTAGTGGCCTCCATGACAACAATGGGACTGTCTCAGCATGTAACGAGCCTAACTCATATAGCAGGTCATCCCCTTGTTTTGGTTTTCGCCTCAGAGCCGATTGGTTAAGGTCTGTTGATAGGGCTGGTGCTCAGTTCATTGTCGTGGATGGATCATTTGCTGGTGAAATTTGGACTTACAGTGGCAGCTGCCCTCTGTGGGGATGGGGGACCTATTGAGATGGTCTGCCGCTGGAGACTCATGGAATCTGACCGATTCCAGAATGCTCTGGGGAATTTTTCAGTTGGCATTCCTGGTGCTCGTGTCAAGGCTCTGGTCTCCCTCTGGAATCGGGAGATGAGCAGGGCTATCTACAGGATTGCTCCCAAGTGCCCTCGGCTTGCTTGCAGAGCCCAGAAAGCTCCTTGGTACTCCATGAAGCTCCGGGCCATGAAACAGGAAGGTCGACGGCTAGAGCGCAAGTGGCGTAAATCCTACTGTGAGTTTGACCAAACACGGGTTAAAGCACACTGTTGTGCCTACCATGTGGTGGTGTTGGCAGCTAAAAGGTTCTTTTTTTCCACCATTATGTCCTCAAGTAGTTGTCCTAGTGATGAATGCCCTTATAAGATGCAGCACATGGAAGTGCAAGAACTGGCCAGGTAATATCTGCTGTGACAAATTTGCTAAGCACTTTGAGGGCAAAGTCGCTCACATTCATGGGCTATTAGATGTCACAATTGGGAATTGTCCAGAGGAGCTGTCCGGAGAACTGTCTGGTCCAGTTCTTTTGGATCAGTTTCAGTTGTTGCATCCTGAGGATATAGCTGAGCTGCTTGAGGGAGTTTGGGGACAATGTGCTCTTGGCTGACAAAGGTTAGCCGGCAAGGTGTGGCCAGGTGGATCCAAGGAGTAATGAATGCATCCTTGAGGGATGGAGTGGTCCCATCTGCCCTTAAACAGATAGTGGTATGCCCCCTCCTGAAGAGGGCCTCCCTAGATCCAGAAGATTTAAACAACTTAATTCTTGAGGAAAGGGCTGATCTGGCATGTATAACCAAGACCTGGATGGACTAATTGGATGGGCCTTGTCTCACCCAGCTCTGTCTTCCAGGCTACTCAGTACAACACTATCCTAGACCAGGGGGTAGGGGAGGGGGTGTTGCTGTAGTCCATCGGACTTCCATCTCTCTCACCAGATGGCCAATTCACTCTGTAACGGGGGTTGAGGGCCTGTTTCTCTTGTTGGGCCAGAGAAACAGAATAGGGATGCTGCTGGTGTAATGTTCACCCCACTGCCCAGCATCCTCACTATCTGAGCTGGCTGAGGTAGTCTTGGACGTGGTGTTGGAAGCCCCTGCCACAGTAGTGTTGGGTGATTTCAACATCCATGCTGAGGCTACGCTCAGTGGACCAGCTCAGTTCTTCATGGCCTCCATGACAACCATGGGACTGTCTCAGTAGTATCTGACCCAATGCATGTGGCAGGCCACACCCTTGATTTAGTTTTTGCATCAGAGTGGACTGGTGAGTATCAGTTGATAGGAGGGCTGGCTGTCTACCCGTTGTGGATGGATCATTCGCTGGTGAGGTTTGGACTTGCAATGGCAGCTCCCCTCTGTGGGAAAGTGGGACCTATTGAGATGGTCCGCCCTCGGAGACTTATGGAATCTGAGCGATTCCTGAATGCTTTGGGGGATTTTCTGGTTGGCATGACTGGTGCTCCTGTCGAAGCCCTGGTTTCTCTCTGAAATCAGGAGATGAGCAGGGCTATTGACACGATCACTCCCAGGTGTCCTTGGCATGCTTGTAGAGCCCGTAAAGCTCCCTGGTATTCCGTGGAGCTGCAGGCTATGAAACAGGAAGGCCGATGGCTAGAGCACAAGTGGCATAAATCTGGCAGTGAGTCTGACCGAACACGGGTCAGAGCGCACTATAGTGCCTACCGTGTGGTGGTGATGGCAGCGAAAAATAGATTTTTCTCCACCACCATTGCGTCCTCAGGTAGCCGTCCAGCAGTGCTTTTTAGAGTAGTAAATGGCCTTATGAAACCGAGCTCAAAGAAGCATGAGCCAGGGCCAAGTAATATATGCTGTGACAAATTTGCTAAGCACTTTGAAGACAAAGTCACTCAGACTTGTTGTGGATTAGATGTCACAATTGGGCAATAGTCCAAATGAGGCATCCAGAGAACTGTCTGTCCAGTTTGCTTGGATCAGTTTCAATTATTGCGGCCTGAGGATGTGGACAAACTACTTGTGGGGGTGTGGCTGATGACGTGCTCTCTGGATCCTTGCCCTTCCTGGCTGATAAAAAGTAGCCTGCAAGGTATGACCGGGTGGATCCAGGGAGTAGTGAATGCCTCTTTGAGCGATGAGGCGGTTCCACTAGCTCTGAAACAGGCTGTGGTGCACCCGCTCCTGAAGAGGGCCTCCCTGGATCCAGAAGATTTGAACAACTATCTCCTAGTGGCTAACATACCTTTTCTAGGCAAAGTTCTAGAGAGGGCTGTCGCTGTTCAACTGCAGACATGTTTGGAAGAATCTGATTATCTAGACCCATTTAAAAAAGAGTTAAAGGATACTGGCACTCTGTAATGTTTGCTGCTTATACCTAATCTAGTTGCAGTTGAGCCTGGAAATCGGCTTCTGAGTCCAGAAAGAAAGAAGATCCCTACAAAAGCAGTCACTGAGGATGAAGCAGATTCACAAGCACCGAGTAAGGGGAAACAAGCTCTTAATATGCGTGCAACAGTCTATTAAATTAGCTAATTAAAGATTCTGCAGATTAAAAAAAATATTCAGAAAAAAATGAAAGTTCAATATGTTGCTAGGTTATCAAAGTCAAATATTTGCCTTACAAATTCAGAATACTGTAGTAGCTGCCTGCCATAGTATGCTTTTAAAGCACTATAAGAGCACATGTGCTATTGGCCTGGGGAAGCACATGGCATCTGCACAGATTCTATGCACTTCCTGCACATTGAATGTGAGATAAGGGGGCGGTATTGTGCAGACACCACACCCTCATTGTGCACTGAAAGTGTGTCTCCTTCTTAGGAAACAAAGTTATTATGCCAGCTGGGGATCTCCTGCTGAAGCATGCACCCATGGGCCTTTTCACCCATAGGTGAAAGGGGAGGTCCAGAGCTGCTCTTCCATTCCAGAGCAGCACTGAATGTGCAGAACCGTCCCACCAAAAAGTGCTCCAGAGCTATGATGCTGCTAGCTCACTCAGCACACACCTTTCACACTGTTTCATTTGAAGGGTATGTGGGGCGAGATGGCACAGATGCAGTCACGGGCCATATCACCCATCCACCACAGCAATGTCCAGCATGCATGGCCGCTACCATGGCAAGTGGCGCACCCTGGGACACCAGCATTAACATTTTTGGTAAGTTCCAGGGAACTTTGCGACAGGGTAGGTGCTCGTAGTGCAAATGCCCACCTCCATCTGTGGTCTTTGCTTCCGTGGGACACTGTTCCAGGGAAGTGAAATGTGGGTTTCCCCTGTATTTCTACCAGTTCTGTTTTACAAAAGATTCCCTGCCCTGACAGCCTTGCTTTGAACAGAATGCTCTACTTAAAAGAATCGACTTGAGCCGAGTCCTACATGAAGATCTTGATTTCCCATTTGTCTCCCTATTCAGCAGCTGTTAATTAGAAGGAAGGAGAAGGACAGACAAAATGCCTTCGCAAATATTGTTTAGCCTTCAGAATAGTTTTCATACTTTTTGGTACTGTATGAGATTTCGCGATAACCTTCAGGGTTTTTTACGGCCTTTCATATTAAATGCATTTGTGTGTCTTGTAAAAAAAAAATCTGGCTGTAGTCTATTTAGAATTTAATGTGTTCATTTTTAGTTGCCATACTCTAATGAATTTTTGTTTTATCTCTCATTTTAAGAATTTGAGTATGTTACAGAAACCTGTGAAATAGTCGCAGAGTTGGTGGAATGTTTGCAGTCTGTCTTGGCTCTGGGGCATAAGAAAAACAGCTGTATCCCCATATTCCTCACTCCTGTTCTCAAGAATATAATCATCAGCTTGTCAAGACTGCCGCTGGTGAACAGCTATGCAAGGATCCCTCCCCTGGTATGTGTTTAACTACGCGTGGTGATCTTCTCAGTTCTTGCTAATCATAATCGGTACACACACAAGTGTTTTTCCTATAAGGATTGCCATCTTTTTCTTTTTTCCTAATTAAAAATGTCTATTTTCGCTATCATAAATTTCTTTATATGCCTGTGAAACATTTATAGCACTCTTCAATCAAATGACAGTCTAGCTCCACATGGAGTATTCTTGTCTTTTGTTCTGAGTTGGGACAAAATGCAAAAGGGCAGCGACAGCCAATTCAGAACATTCTGGGATTTCTACCAATAAGGAAAATGAAGGGTGAAGAAATGGAGTTGGATACAAGCCAGTTGGTAGTGCTGCTGCTGCCGCCATAGTGCAAGCAATGCTTTCATATTTTAAAAATTAAGCAGCTGTTTTTCCCTGCATGGAAAGCTTTTCAAAGGCTCACCTCACCTCAGCTTGTGTCCATGTTTTCCAACAATCAGCTGCAAGGATTCATGCAAGTGTTTGTTCTTAAAAGCAGCATTATCTGTATACGTTTGTGTCTTAAATTTTATATCAGTGATCAGATAAGTTATGATTGACTGTGCATGTCTCTAGGAAACTCTGCATCTTAATACTTCTTGGATTCTTCGATGATCTTTACTTTACTTTACTTTACCTTAGTAGCTTTTTTCCTGGAAGACCATTAAACTATTATTTATTTTACCATTTCTTTCCTTGAGCAAGATCACAGTTGGTAGTGAGAATGTGGGAAAGTTATTGACTTTGGATAAAAAATAAGGAACATTCTAGAAGGCAAAGTTTGTAAGGCCTGCTTCCTCGGTCCTTTCCTGATAGTCATGAAAGTTCTTTCCTCGCAGCTGTAAAGGACTTTCTTTGAAGAACCTTCATCTTCATCTTGCTTTGCCCAGGATTTTAGCAGGATTTCATTTACATCTTCATTTATCACTTCCCACAAATTCTTTTTTCTTCTAAGCCTCAGAGTCCCAAGTTGCAGGCAAATGTCATAATTACACTTCAAAAATTATTTTCTTAAAAAGAGCAGCTACAAACAACTGAAATCTATACATAACATTATGGCCATATTTTTGAAGAAGTTAAGTGGAGTCCAGTATTTACTGCATAATGGACTAGTTGTTAAACTACTACGTATTTCTCTATAAGTGAAGGGAGAGAGGGTGCTGTAGGATGTGAGTGAGCTTCAGGAACTGAGTTTGTTGGGTGGAAGATGTTGTGCCTTTTATGGAACTTTTATAGATTTTTCTTGTAGAGTAAAAGAGATGTTCTAACTATTCCAGAAAAATGATCAGACAGCGTAACTGTCTGTTAATTTAAGGATTTTCTGTTATACTTGTAGACCAAAAGGATATACAGAATGAACTATGACCATCCCTGTAGCTGGACTCAAGTGATAGGAGAATTCCTGTTGTGCTTAAGGGCGCACTGTTGCCATCCCGGGTGATAAAATTAGGATAGTAAAATCAGAAACAAGATTGGTTTGTGATGCTCATTTTATTTTTCATCTGAAGGGCTTTTGAATGTCTTTAGATCTGCATCCTCAAACTGCAGTTATTTTCCTTGGGCAAAATAATAACGACATAATGTCTGTGGAAATGTGTTTTGCGGACTTCTGGTCCTACTTTAGTACCATTATTGGTCTTAATATCTAGAAAAAGAGGTGGTAATTTTCCCATTTGTAATATACCCTGTTTCCCTGAAAGTAAGACCTACCAAAAAAATAAGCCTTGGCATGATTTTTCAGGATTTTTGAAGATGCTTGAAATATAAGCCCTATGTCACGTCTCGGGCAGGCAAGGCAAGCAGGCAAACACTCACACAGTTTACTCAGTTCCAGAGGGGCTCAGGCGTACTCGATGTCAGTCCAAATCCAAGGTTCAAGAGTCCAGAAAGTCAGCAGGAGTCAATCAGTCCAGAGGGTCAGCAAGTCACAAAGGAGTCCAAAGTCAGCACAGGCACAGAGGTTGCATGAAGTTGTCTGCAACGCTGGAGCAATGTGTGTTTGCTCGTTAAGTAGAGGAATCATTACCCTGCCCACTGTTCAGCTGAGCTAGTCGTTCTGACCTGCGCTTCAGCTGCTTCTGTTGTCTCAAGAGGAGAGGAGAGGGGCGTTCTTGAGCTTCACTGCTTGTAGTTTCATTGCCAGAGCTGTCTGCATGCTCCTCTGAAACTGGCCTCAGAGCCTCAAGGTCTGCAATGCTACGCTGTGATTGTCTCTCAGTCTGCGGTGGCGTTTCAGGCAGAACTTCCTTCTCTGAGGAGGCTGAACGGGGAATGACACCCTACTCCAAAAATAAGTCCTAGTTACAGTTCATACTACAGGTGGATAAATGTAGATTGTTGTTCATGGAAAAATAAGGCATCTCCTGAAAATACACCCTAACGCTTCTTTTTGAGCAAAAATTAATATAACACCAATATTAACATTTTTCCTCTTCTGTGTTTTGTACAGGTCTGGAAAATGGGTTGGTCTCCAAAGCCTACAGGTGATTTTGGGACAAGTTTTCCAGAAATTCCTGTAGAATTTCTTCAAGAGCGAGAAGTATTCAAGGAATTTATCTACCGAATTAATACATTAGGTAAACATAACTGAAGTGGATATTAATATACTGGAATATGTATCAGAGGGTTTTTTTTTTGTTTTATTGCTTTTTTAAATCATACATTGATGTGCTAAAAATCTGAAGAACGGAAAACCTTTCCTATGAGTTGTTGTAACGATTAACGACACAGACGCATGGATGGTTGTGAAGAAGATAGCTGTAAGCACTTTACTGAAACATCTAGGGGCTTATATGCCCCTTGTACAGGATACATCTGCTCAGTGGAAAAGTACTCCAGATGCCCATATTTGGTGAACCGGGGGGAACCAGATAGCACAGGCTTACCGCAAGGATAATGCTATAGGAAGAGCCATATATGGTGTTCTAGGAAGGAAGCTGAGGCCTGCTTATGGACCATGCTATGCTCTTGGACAGCTACGCAGATTGTCCCTGAGCACTGTACTTGTTTTGACTTCTTGAAGGAGATATGAAAAGGCTTGTTTTGCTCTGGAATGCAACCCTTAGCCTAGTAAGCTTTTACTTCTGCTGAAATGGGCAAGAATGTACCCCCACAATGAGTCTGCGTTCTTGAGGTGCCTGCATATTGGGAAAAATGTAGGCTTATGTAATGTTTTTTACTATGTAAAACTGAATACCACAGCATCTGAGTGTCTTATTTGTTCACATTTTTAATACACTCTGCTGTACATCTCAGTTTTGAATAGTATGGTTTCACTTCTATATAACAGGGAAAACTGCACCTTCCTTTGTGCAATTTGAAGCTGTGCTAGACTACACTACATTGTACAAAGAATTATCAGCTGATGGTGGAATTCTCCAATATAACTTGTATGATGTGGTAGTTTTCTAGAACCCAGCACTATATTAAATAACGTATGGCCTTGTGTTAATTTGTAAGACTGAAATGTCTTGTATAATCTTTTGCTGCATGTCTAAAACCTGCTATAGCCATCTCCCTCTTTTCGATGTGGTTTTACAGTTAAAGGCACCATAATCTTGAATGTTCAAAATAGCTACTGTCACTGCTATGATTCTACCCTTAGGGTGGACGAACCGTACACAGTTTGAAGAGACATGGGCTACTCTTCTTGGTGTTCTTGTAACCCAGCCAATTGTAATGGATCAAGAGGAAAGCCAGCAAGAGGTAAGTCATCCAGTGAATCAGTTTATTTTGTGGTAAAATATCTATTATGCAATTCCAGTCCACACTGTAGATAGTTTCTGTTGCTTCAATGTTAATTGTTATGTTCTGCAAAAAAAAATGTTTTTACAATTCTTTTAATTTATGGAATGCAATACTTTTATTACAGTCAAATAGACCCAACAGGACTATAACCATTTCAGAATTTCTTTTTTAAAAAAATATTTATTAGACAGTGACATACATAACTTACATACATATATATATATATATATATATATATATATATACCTTCCCCCCCCTCCCCTGTGGTAGACCAATTCAGTTGACTTAATTGTGGCTACTATCTAGGCATACAGCCACTTTAATAGAAGACTTTTCTAGAAAACATGTATTTTTTGTGCTAACAGTCTTTCTATACATGGTTCTCATTTGGTGAAAATACTGATTAGTGTTGTTATCTTCCATTTGGCACTGTTTACATGTGATAAATTCATTTATCATAATTTTCCATAATTCATTTTGCCACTCCCTTATTGTAAGATTGTCAGCGTATTTCCAGTTTTTCACCAATATTTGTTGAGCCGCAGCTATCAAGTAATGTAATATTGTTTGTGCATTTATATCCAGATTTGGTTTCTTAATTTAATCACAATTTCTTACATCATAAAACATTGTTCATCATTTAAAAGAAAGGAGATGCAGTCCAATGCTTAATGCAGTAAATGTCCTCTCATTTCTGCTCTATGGCAACGGTTAACTACTCAGCAATAGATAGGATTACCAAGTGGCTTCTGTCAGAGATATTTTATACATCCATTCAGTTTAGCATAAATAAGATCTTTCCTAGACCTAAGTGGAAATTGATGTCCTGATCATTACGTGGGCAGAATCTCTGATACTAAAGAATTCCTTCAAATCTACTTTTAAGAACCTGCGAAGGTGGAACTTTCAACCTGGTCCTGGTGAATGCAATTCTGTAACAGCTGATAGCTAAATCACATTCTGAGGGAAGGACAAGAAATGTTGCTTCAGCTATAAGCTTCTGGGCAGCTATGTACCATAACTGCTGCTCGATAAGAACTTTTGCATTTTGAACGCTTTTCCAAATACATGTTCTGGATATAGCCCTGCTTGCGTAAGCCTTTGAGTTACTGTAGTCCATGAACTAGTAAATTTATCTTCCAACAGTAAGGTTAACAGACCCTGAGCTTCCCTGAACTCAAATGTTCATCCAAACATTTATGGCAGCTTGCCCGGCTTTAGTTTCAGGGAACATTGCTCAGTTTCGAAAAGAAAAATTAGGAATTATGGGGAGAGTCCGTAAAAAGCTGGTTTGAACATTTGTTAAATTAGAGAGGGTTGCCTGAATCCAAAGGGGGAAACCATAAGTTGCTGTGTCATTAAAAAGCCATGTATATTCCTACATTAGCAAAAACAAAAACTAGACAGTGCATCTGCACTGCATGGTGCCATCCACTCATGCTGGAGCATCACCCACATGTAAAGGCATGGAGCATGTTTTTATTGACTATAAAGATCCACTGTTAATATATACCATATATTCTGGCGTACAAGATGACTGGGCTCATGAGACGACCCCCAACTTCTCTAGTTAAAATGCAGAGTTTGTGAAAATGGCAGGTTTGACGGTTTCAGGGGTCAGGCTGCAATTGGCAGTAAGGTTTCTTTGTCCCTTGCAAGCCTCTTTGCAAAAAGCATGGCTTTCTGCCCATGCAAAGCCCTTGCAAACTCTGTTTGCAAGCCTTTTTGCAAGCCCTGGCTAGAGGCTGCAGAAAAGGCGGGAAATCCTGTTCAGGTCCAGGTGCAATGATTGGCTGCAGGTGTGATTTGGAGGGAAAAGCTGTCCGGGGATCTGGGAGCTTGAGGAGGAGTTTCTCTCAGAAGTTTCCTCCAGGAGATGGAGCTTTTCAGCCAATCAGGGCCCGGGAGAAAAAGATTAAATAGCAGGGGGAGCAAGAGACTGGGTCTTTTGTCTGGGTGATTTCTGAAGGAGACAATTGTGGAGGGTTGTGGCTCTGAGGGAGACTTTGCAAGCAACTGACCAAGACTGGGTGGTCGGACAAGCAAGGACAGGGTGGGCCTTGTGATCATCCAGAGCTACGTTCTAGCACACTGGCTAGGCTTGGGCTGATGCACATCTAGTCAGGGGGGAGGAACGGGGAGAGATTTGGCTTTTTAACAGGTGAACTATTTTCCTTTGGGCAAGGGAAGCTGATAGGCTGGGAACTTGTAACATTAAGAGATTTGTAGACTTAAAATGACAAATACCTGAACCTTATGCTCCTTTCTAGTATTGCTTGTGTGTAATAATAAACCTGTTTTAGTTTATACGTTTAAAACGCTTGCTACCAGTGTTTTGCCTTTAAACAGTAGTACTCACTCGGCCGTTGCACGAGCCCAGCATCCTACCAGAACCCCACTACTCTTAGGAGGGCAGGCACTGACTGGACCGCTGGGTATAGTGGCAGCGGGTAGGGCCTAAACGGAGCCTACTGAAGCAGCCTCGGACTTCCCACTGCTTTGGGGACTTGGGGAGAGATGCCAGCCTTATCTGCTAATCCCGAGGACAGAGCTTCTACATGGGGCCAGGAAAGGCTTTAACTCGGCAGCATAAGTGAGGGGAGAGGGGCAAGGACAGCAGCCTCCCTTCCAGGAAGAGCCCAGCTTAACGCGATGCTGGTGAATCGCAGCAGGAGGGGGGCACCATTAAGCGGAGTTAACTGAGGCCACTGCCGCCAGCACCTTTTTAATGGGAAGGGAAGGGAAGGAAGTTAAAAACCAGCGTGCGGCGGCAGTACTAGTGCCTGGCCTTCCCTCCCTCCCTCGCACCTGCCAGCCTATCTGAGCTCCCCTCCCACAGCATCTTGAGCGCCGCTCCCCTCTGTCACCCTCCTGCCACTGTGAGCAGCGGCAGGCAGGGAAGAACAAAAGAGCGAGGGAACAAATTGGTGGTCTCTCTGAGGGCACGCGCGCCTAGACTTCCTCTCCCCCTGCCTGGCTTCATTCGCTCGTTCGCCAGGCTTAGCCGCTGCGCCCCACTTGTTCCCTTGCCCGCCGCTCGATTCCCCCAGGGAGAGGAGGGGGGAGAGTGCTCATCAGTAGGCTCCGTTTAGGCTGTGCCCACCATTTTTGTGGTGGCAGCTGCAGCGAGCAGGACCCAGTTGGGGGTTCCCAGCGTATAAGACAACCCCCGACTTTTGAGAAGATTTTCCTGGGTTAAAATTTTTTCTTATAGGCCAGAACAGTGATTCCCAAAGTTGTCTGGGCTACGACCCATCTAATATAAGTTTACCAACTTGGGACCCACCTCTAGGAAATTTAACCGTTACCAATATGAATAAAGGACTTTTCAAATAACAAACAAAGTTTTAATACAATTCTTAATTCTACAGGCAGGGCCCACTCAATATTCGCTCGCGACCCATCAGTGGGTCCCGACCCATAGTTTGGGAAACCCTGGGCCAGAATATATGTTAGCCTTGGAAGACTGACGGAGGGCCAAAAATGTTACCTGCGTTTCACCAGTCAATGAAGACATGTCACTGTGAGGAAATTATGCTATAGGTTAGAACTACTCGGTCCAGACAGGCATGAAACTGTCTTAATTGGATTTTTATTTCTTATTTCTAGAATCATATACATAACTTTAAGTTTGTTTCTTTCCAGGAAGATACAGAAAGAACTCAAACAAATGTTCTAGCAGTCCAGGCTATAACCTCCTTGGTGCTGAGTGCTATGACAATACCACTTGCTGGAAATCCTGCAGTCAGTTGCTTGGAACAACAGCCTCGAAATAAAGCTCTCAAAGCTCTGGATACAAGGTACTTCTGTTGCTAGTATTCCAGCTCTTTGTCATTGATGGTGCTTATCTTTACCTTACCTAAATCACTTTCTGCTTTGTTTTTTTTAAATTAGTTCTTTATATCAGCATACAAAAGGGAGAACCATGTTAAATTATATATTGCTTCCTTATTACAGACAGTTGGGAGTTTGTACTTAATGTTCCAACTTAGCATAAATATTGTCAGAACAATATTAATAATATTTTAAATATAAACTTGGAGTTAACTCTCGAATCAGCTTTATTTCAAGTGGCATCAGGAAGTATAAGAGCAGATAAAACAGTATTTATTTGATCAAATGATATATGGTACTGTGCACAAGTTTTAGTCAGGTCTGGAAAGATGCTGCAAAATAAGAATGGTTTCATAAATACAAGTGTTAATAGTTTATTTTTATAAATTATCAAAATGCAAAGTGAATGAATAAAAGAGAAATCTAAATCCAATATTTTGTGTGATCACCCTTTGCCTTCAAAACAGCAATAGAAAATGTGGTGTGTCTTCCTGGACGTGGTCCCCACAAACACAAAATCTCTCATGATGTGGGTTATTCTTGAAAAATTCCATCATAATGTCTAGAATGATTTAATCTGACTTTTCTAAAAGCTTTATGCAATTTCAGTGGCATGGAGAAGAAGTGTATATTTTAAGATTTACCTGTTGCTTAAAGACAGCAAGATATGATGTGGCTTTGACATGAGAAATCCCTGTCAAACCATTTTGAGCTTCTGTGTCCAAAACGTGTCCTATGATGATTCCTCTGGATTTATAAAGACAACACCAGACGCAGTTTTTGGTTCAAAAGCTTCGATAGCCATTTTGTTTTGTTAGAGGAACAGATATATTGCAGATATATTACCAGAACAAGATGGACAAATAAAGCATTAATTCTTCTGCTTAGTGACAAATGCTCGTGAGTGACTTTTAAAGTCCTGAACAGTTTGGGGCCCAAATATTTGAAGGAACTTCTCTTCCTGGTTAGGAGCCGGACTCTTATCTGGGAACACCAGGTTCAGTTCCGCCCTCCCCCATGAAGCCAGCTGGGTGACCTTGGGCTAGTCACAGCTCTCTTCTGAGCTCTCACAGCCCCACCTACCTCACAGGGTTTCTGTTGTGGGGAGAAGAATAGAAAAGCTTTGTCAGCCGCTTTGAGCTCCCTTAAATGGGTGAGAAAAGCTGGGTAGAAAAGCCAACTACTCTTCTTCTTCTTCCCATATAGACCTGCCAGACAATTACTATCTTCTGCGGAGAATCTTCTTGTTCCATTTTTAGAGGAAGTTTGAAGAACAGGGCCTCGAGAAAGAGTATTTTCAGTTATGGATCCCAGTTTCTTGAACAATGTCAGGAATCTATAGTGGGTAGTTTCTGGAGCCTTATCAGAAGCTGTTTGTTTAATGTAGCTTTTTATAATTCATTTACTGTAGTTTATTTGTTGTCTTTTAAATGTGTTTTAATTTTTATTGTAAACTGCCCTGAGACTGTGGTATATGATGGTATATAAATACTCTAAATTAATTAATAAATTACTGGCATGTGCTCTATAAGGTATAGAATCTGGGAGAGTGGAAGATAGCACCTCTTTTGGGTGCCTAACTGAATATCTTCCTGGCCCAATACAGATAAAATTGTGATTCTTCCAAGGAATGCCTTCCACGAGTCCTAGGCCTTATCTTACTATTTCAGCGACTTATGATTCCTTCTGCTCACCACCAGATTGGGGAGGAAATTAAATGTCATCAGAGGAATTGTGGAACAAGAAATCCAAGAAATGGTATCGAAGAGAGAGAACTTTGCTACCCACCACTTTTACCAAGCATGGGATCCTGTTCCGTCTTTGTCTCCTTCTGCTGCAGGTGTGTATCGTTTGGCTGAGAGCACAAGGCTTATAGTTCTGCAGTTTCCAAAATAGGAGGTAAACATGGTGTTTTCCCAATCCGAGCGTTTGCAGTGATTTCAGAATGAAATATTCCTTGATATAGGCTTATTACCTAAATATAATCTGAAGGTGAGAAGATTCCATGGTTTTCTGTTGGCAGTTCAGTCCTGCCCACTTGAACATGATATATATTTATTTAAATGAGGATTAATAGAATCATAATTCACGTCTTTGAGATGAATTTTTCCAGAAATTTAGGGGAGAAAATCTGTGAATTCCAGAATTAATGTTAAATTTAATTTTCTTTCATATGTAGTTTTTTTTTAATGTTCCTTAAACAGCTGTAACTCAGACAAACATATTGCCCACTATGAACATCTGGGTTGGCTCACCAGTTTACTGAACAGCTGCATAAGACACAGTTAATTTTCAAGCACTGATGCAAAATATTGATAGGATAGCTAAGGATTCCAGCCTTACTTAGCATCATTAGAATCTCTTTTACATTGAGTTTCATTAGAGGACTGACATGCCACAGAAAAGAGTATTAGCCCCCACTCTTTCTCTCTCTCTTTCTCCCTCACACGCGATCAACCACTTCTTATCAGCATTACTAGCAAGTACATTTGAGGAAGCTGAAAAGGTGAGAGCGAACCCATCAAAAACCTGGGTTTGTAAATTCCATCTTCGTAACAAGCAATCACCCAGAAAAATTCACCTTATGGGAAAAGGGATGCTTTTAGAACATTATCCAAACCATAAATAATTAGGTGTAACTTTGGATAAAGCCTTAACTTATAAATGGCACTGCAGTAACCCAAAAACTCCTTGGATTAAAGTATACCATTTGCTAGGACTGTCTCACTGGCAGACTGCAGAGAAGAAGCATATACAGAAATATCCAAATTGGTATTCTCTGAATTGCTCAGTAAACTGGGGACTATAGGCTTAACACTTGCTGCTCCTGCGGCTGCCCGAACGTTGGCGTATGCCACTCAAAAGGGAAAACGAAACCGCTCCATCCCCAGTAATCGCTCTTCGCTCCTGCTGGTTGCCTCGCACCGGCAGTGCAGCAGCGGTTGATTTAGCGTTTTTTTTCGCGTTCTGCGTTGCCAGAAGAAGAAGATCAAGAGGGGGTCTCTCCCCCATGAATAGAAGCCCTCGGGGGGCGAACTTGCAACCCCCTGAGGTGAAGATTGCCGGCTTGGAGGGGCTCCCAAGCGACCTGAGAAAGTGGCTCTTCGAGCCACCCTCCCCCCTCCAAGTCCGGGCCTTGCAGGCACTCGCAACGTGCCTAAGTGGCTTGGGTGGCGACTGCATCCCTTCTGAGGGCGCAGGGCAGCCGCGGTTGCAGCGACGAGGATGCTCTCCTCCCCCCGAGGGAGGTTTGGCTCCTCAAGCGCCAGAGACGCCAAGAGTCCCCGACGCCGCAGGAGAAAAGGTAGTCCCGAAGGCCGCAGTCGCTCGGCCGCTACAGAGGGAGGCGCAAGGGGCGGCAGACTACAGCGAGCCGCGCGACAGTAGTTTTAGCGCCCTGGAGGTCGCGCCGCCGCCGTTAAGGGGGAAGGAGATGGCCAGCGGTGGGCAGTCGGGCAGGGCAGATCCGGCCACCGCGCCAGCGCTAGGAAGAGCGCCCAGAGCACCCGCAACGGCGGTAGACTCAGAGGGAGAGTCCCCAGCCCCCAGGATGGAACCTGCAAGCTTCTGGGGATCCCTGGCTTCTCAAGGGCAGAGCCAAGAGACTTTATTCCCTCTTCCCAGCCTGGGACCAGCCTATCCAGGGGTGGCTCCCAGTCTGGTGGGGGCAAACTCCACCACCACCCCTGGGTCAATCAGCTTCGCAAGGCATCCTAACCCAGCAACCAGTGATACCATCACTCTTCGCCCTCCCCCCTCCCATGGGGGCTGTGCAGCTAGGCCTAGCTGAGACTATTCGGGCCATCATAAGAGAGGAGAGAAGCCAGAGAAAGAAAAGAAGGCATTCCTCTACCTCTTCAGCCTCCTCTTCATCCTCTTCTCGCTCCCGACACAAGAAGAGGAAGCGCCACCATTCCAGCCGTCCAAGGGGCTCCAGGGGGCGCAAGAGTACAAGTAGAAGCAAGCCTTTGGCCACTACTTCCAGTACCCTCTCAGCAGCCCAGGCGGGGCCTTCTCAGCCCCCACAGCAACAGGGGACGCCAGAGACAGCCGCCACTCTTTCTCCTGTTTCCGGCATGGAGGGCTCAGAGCCGGAGGAGGGTTCCTACCTCTCAGATGTGGATCCAGGGTAAGGGGCAGCAGCATCTCAGACTCCTACCCCGGCATCCTCAACAAGGCTGTTTCTCCAGGAGGAACTGGCCCTTATGGCGGACGGGATGGTAGAGCTTCTTCACCTGACTCCAGCCCCTCCCCCTTCCTCTACACCCTCGGAGGAAGCGCAGGGGCTTATGCTAGCACAGCCCCAGGTCACGAAGACCCTTCCCGTGCCGGCGGCCTTTATCGAAATTCTCTCAAAGGAATGACAAACCCCCACGGCTCCTAAGAAGCTTCCTCTGCTACCCCGCCAGCTCTGCACAGCTGGAGAAGACGCGACATCCATCTGGGAGGTTCCCAAGGTGGACGAGCCGATCATTGCCTTAATCTCTTCCAACCTCCTTCTCCAGCAGGAAGCCCAGTTGAAGGAGCTTCTGGAACGCAAGCTGGAGAGTTACCTCTGGAAGGGGTTCGAGACTGAGGCTTTGACCTCGAGAGTGGCCTCCTCGGCCTCGCTATTCGCTAGGGCGGGCCTACGTTGGTTGGACGAGTTGAGCCTCAGCGCGGAGCTACCAGAAGCAGCCAGGGAGCTCCTTATCAACATCAGAAGAGCCCTTGCCTTTTGTGCGGATTCCACCTTGGACATCCTACAGCTGTCTGGTAGAGCCTCAGCCCTTAATGTGGCAGCTAGACGATCCTTGTGGTTGCGCCATTGGAATGCGGATGTGGCTTCCAAGACCCAGCTAATCTCTTGTCTGTTCCGGGGCCATTTTCTATTTGGAGAGGAAAATTTGAAACCGGTCCTCATTGAGAACAAGGGTAAAAAACGTGTGATGCCTACAGCGCAACAGCTCCAGGCTACCTCCAAAGGCAAGGACAAGAAGAGATTCTCACCCCGATGTTCATACTCCAGACAGCCCCACTACCAAGGTTCCTTTCGTGGCTTCAGAGGCAGGGGCTGGCCCCATCAGTCCTCCTCCAGGCAGCCCCCTCTGAAGCCCCCCTTTAAGCCTCAGCCCAAGCCTGGGCCCTCCTCCTAGGGAGGGGGTAGCGATGGGCACTCAGTTGTTGGAGTTCGCACCGGTTTGGCTGCAGCACACGCAAGACCAGTGGGCTAGGCAGGTCATATCAGAGGGTCTTAAGTTAGAGTTCTCTTCTACTCCCAGAGGTCGGCGATCCAAAGGGAAGTGGCTCACCTACTGGAAATATGAGCTATAGAGCCTGTCCCACTAGACCAGCGGGGACAGGGGGTTTATTCGATTTTGTTTGTAGTTCCAAAGAAGGGGGATGCCTGGCGGGCTATCCTAGGTCTGAAGTTTGTTAATAAATATCTTGTGGTTCAATCGTTCAAAATGGAGTCGTTATCCACTGTAAGAGGGGGTATCTCCCCAGGGGATGCCCTGACGAGCCTGGATTTAAAGGAGGCTTATTTCCACGTGGGTATCCACCCAGATAGTAGGAAATTTCTCAGATTCGCCATAGGGGGGCACCACTACCAGTTCAGAGCCCTCCCTTTCGGGTTGGCCTCCGCTCCTCGCTGTTTCAGTAAGCTCGGATGGATTCTGGTTCAAAGGTTACGGTTGCAAGGCGTGGCAGCCTTTACTTATTTGGACGACGTCCTCATCAGAAGCCCCTCCCTCGAGGAGGGGCGTTGGGCGGTCTCTAAGACTGTTGAAGTCTTCTTGTCACATGGGTTTCTCATCAATGAGAAAAAGAGCGCCTTGGAGCCTTCCTTTCGCATTGTTCATCTGGGGGCCTTACTGGACACAACCAGGGATCTGGCTCAGCCCTCAGACGAACGCATAGGGGTGCTCAGGGCCCTGGACTCAGAGGTGGCCAGAGAAAGGTCCTCGGACCTGATGAGGCTCTCTTCCCTACTGGGCAAGATGACCTCGGTCATCGATCTTTGCCCATGGGCTCGTTTCCATTCAAGACAGCTGCAGTGGTTTCTTTTGAGGTATAACACACAAGTCACCCTTTCGATCCACCTTCAGGTCTCACTACCAAGGGCAGTGAAGGAATCTTTTGCCTGGTGGACGGTGAGGGAGAATCTAGCCAAGGGGTGTCCCATTAATGATCCTCCACGTCTTAGAGTAACCGCGGATGCCAGCAACCAGGGTTGGGGCGGCCACTGCATGGGCAGGACCGCCCAGGGCATCTGGTCTGAGACCGACAGGGAACATCAAATAAATTGGCTAGAACTCAAGGCTATTTTTCTATCCCTGCAAGCCTTCCTGCCCTTGCTGGCATCTCAGCATGTCCTGGTCGTAACAGACAACGTCACAGCCAAGGCGCATATCAATCACCAAGGGGGGTCTAGATCTCGGCCCCTCATGGACCTTTCTACTGAGCTCTTTAGCTGGGCAGAAATGCACCTCCTTTCCATATCTTCTATTCACGTTCAGGGATCCAGCAATACCCTGGCGGATGGGCTTTCGAGGGTCCGGCTACCCTTCGCAGAATGGAAGTTGGATCCGGCAGTGTTCCAGGAGCTCACAGGGCGCTGGGGAGTTCCTCACTTGGACCTCTTCACCTTCCAGGAGAACCACCAAGTCCCTCTGTTTTTCTCCAGACACCTATCCCCGGGGGCTCTCGCGGTGGATGCCCTCTTGGCCCCCTGGCCGGCTCAACTCCTGTACGCCTTTCCTCCCCTCCCCCTCCTGGGACGGTTCTTGAGGAGGGTTCGGAGAGAGAAGGCCCAAGTGACCCTGGTGGCTCCATTTTGGCCCCGGCGGCCTTGGTTCCCAGCCCTGTCGTCCGTGCTCTTGGACCCCCCAATCCGTCTTCCAATCAGGGAGGGACTTCTGACCCAGAAGGGCTTCTCCCTCCCGGACCCTGGTTGGCTGTCCCTAGCAGCCTGGAGGCTCAGCGGAGACGTCTCCAGGGTATGAGACTTGACCAGGGAGTCATAGATACGATGTTAGCTTCCCGGAGGGCCTCTACTGCTCGCATCTACGAGACCACTTGGAAGGTGTTCGTGCAGTGGTGTGGGGTCCACCATGTGGATCCTTTCTTCCCATCCGCAGAGGATATGGTGTCCTTTCTTCAGGAGGGGTTGAACAAGGGTCTCTCATACAACACACTGAAGAGGCAAGTCTTCGCAGTTTCGGCCACCTTGGAGTTTTACCCGGTGCCAAAGTTTTCTAGCCACCCCGTGGTTAGAAGATTCCTGGCGGGGGCCAAGGCTAAGCTCCCACAAGTGGTACACCGCCTACCTAATTGGGACCCGCATCTGGTTCTCTCAGCTCTAGAGAATCCCCCTTTTGAGCCGTTAGCGGATATATCCTTGAAGCTCCTTTCTTGCAAGACAGTCTTTTTAGTGGCCATCACCTCGGCCCGGAGGGTGTCCGAGTTGGCGGCACTGTCCTCAGAGGACTACCTCTGCACCTTCACTCCAGATTCAGTTATCCTTAGGTTAAATCCATCCTTTAAGCCTAAGGTGGATTCAGTTTTTCACCGGTCCTTAGAGATGCACCTTCCCTCCTTTTGCAAGACTCCCTCTCACCCTTCAGAGAGAGCTTGGCGCAAGGTAGATGTGCAGAGGGCCTTGAAGGCCTATTTGATTCGAACTGCCCCTAGCAGGCAGACCTCAGCCCTCTTCGTTAGTTTTCACCCCCCCCCACCCTGGGACAGAAGACCTCTCCCAGGGTGATTGCTTCGTGGATAAGGGCTTGCGTGGCTACAGCCTACAAGTGCAAGAACAAGGAGCTCCCAGGCAGGGTGCAGGCCCACTCCACTAGGTCAGCAGCAGCATCAGCGGCCATGTGGAGGAACGCGTCAGTGGAGGAGATCTGCCGGGCGGCTGCTTGGAGATCGCCCTCGACGTTTACAAGACACTACCGCCTGGACCAGTACAGATCGGCGCAGGCTACCTTTGGTCGCAGGGTGCTGCAACAGGTGGTTCCGGGCACGGTAGGAGATTGGCTCAGCCGCTTCTTACACTTTCCTTTGGGAGAAGGGAGGTGGCTGGGGGTCCCTTCGGGGCCAGGGTAGGGGAAGAGTATCCTGGTCTCTTCTGCCCTACTCTCTTCTCGGGGGGGGGGGCAGAGTTGGCTAGTCCTTCTCTGGAACTTAGGGGTGGATAGGGACACTGCTTCCCGCCCTTTCTAGGGGAACTTTGGTACGTCCCTATAGTCCCCAGTTTACTGAGCAATTCAGAGAATGAACAATTGGTTACTTATGTGAATGTTCATTCTTGTAATTGCAAAGTAAACTGGGGCACACCCGCAGTGTCTATTTAATGTTATGGTTTGTTTGCATTATAGGCTCCCGGTGACTCGGCCTTGTAGCAGTTTGCTCCGTTCGATTACTGGGGATGGAGCAGTTTCATTTTCCCTTTTGAGTGGCATACGCCAACGTTCGGGCAGCCGCAGGAGCAGAAAGTGTTAACCCTATAGTCCCCAGTTTACTTCGCAATTACAAGAATGAACATTCACGTAAGTAACCAATTGTTCAATTTCTGGCTGACATTTTCTGTATGGGCTCCACCCTGCTGAACAAATGCTGAAATCACAAAATAGCTTCCTTAGGCCAATGAAAATATTTGAAGGTCAACCCGCTAGATCTAGTTTGGATCTGTGAAGAAGTGTGAAAGATTGCTATTGGATGTATCCATCAGAGGTTATGGCAGCAGGCTCTAATGCTAGCTGAGAAGTTTGGAAATCTCTGAAAAGGTTACAGATGAGGATAGCCAAATTCAAAGAAACTTTAAATAAATTGTGCATTTGTGAAAGTGCCCAGCTCAGTGAATTTACTAGTGCATTAATGGTATTGGTGTTTCTTGCTTTTGGGCAAGAAAAAATAGCTTTTTGTTTCTTTTAATATATGTACTTATCTCTGTTTTAAGTGCAAATCTATATTTTATATAATTCTCAAATTCACACTTATGTGGGGGTTTTTTAAGGACAACTTCTTATGATGCTTTTGACACAAGTAAATAAATAAATCAATATCTGGAATAGCTGAAGAAAGTTTTAGGTAACCCTTAGTAGAAGTTAGTAGAAACCTAATAAATTTGACTGGAATAAAGTTTAGAGTCTATTGTCTCCTTGAATAAAGGCTAACATTTAGTACTGACATCAATTTAATCTGGTTTAATAGAAGCTCCGTCCATGAAGTACAGAAAACCAAACATTAAAGTAGGGGGAAATAAACATTTTTGTATCAATAATTTTGTGCATTTTTTTCCTAATTGCAGGTTCTCTTATCAGTCATGAAAAACTTTTACTTCAGATTAATACAGAACGGGAAATGGGAAATATGGCCTATAAACTAGGACAGGTATGTTCAGATGTCTGCATTAAACAAGACTATATTTTTGACTATCCTGTTTAACATTTGTTGCTAAATGATAATCTTAGGATTTGTAATCAATAGGATTTTAAGAAAGGCAAATCATGATTGAAAACAAGTTGAAGCAATGTTGTTACTAAGGTGCGATCTCATTAACTTTGAACAAACTCTGGTCACACATCCCAGAAAGATTAGTCAAACCCCTGGGAAGCTGCAAAGTTCACTGTACATACTTCCCTACTTTTTAGGGCACAGCGATGTCTGTATTCTCCATTCCCAAAAATATTTTTGGCACCTTAGTACTGCATTCCCTCAAACCTGTATAACAGGAAGAGAACTCATTGGAAATCCTCACTGATCCATTCAAGTCACACTGAAATTCAAAAAGCTCAAGAAAAATGCAAAAGTATTTTCCGGAGTATAAGACAACTGGGCGTATAAGACGACCCCCAACTTTCCAGTTAAAATATAGAGTTTGGGATATACTCGCCGTATAAGAAGACAACCCAGGGTGTATAAGACAACCCCCAACTTTTGAGAAGATTTTCCTGGGTTAAACAGTAGTCTTATACGCCAGAAAATACAGTATATCGCAAACAAGATAGTGAACATAAAACCAAAGAAAAATGATGTATTCTATAAAATGCATTTATAATTTTATGAAATTTATCAAACACGCTTAAAAGACTAAAGTAGACCAACCAACGTGGTAGCATAGACTAGGCATTTAAAACTCTTAGATTAAGTTAGAGATTGGTGATCCTCTGTGTTGGTCACTGACGGTTAGAAGAGTATCATATATATATAATGGTTGTATTACAATTGTGGAATTCCAGGATAAGAACATATAAGCTTAGCTCATCTAATCTGTTTATACAGCATCCATACAGATTCATGTTTGTTCAGTCTTTACCTTTATAACCTGTTTTATCATATAAATCCTTTGGCAGGTTGCAAAATAATCTCAAAAATTGCACTAGAAGATAATAATGTAACACACATTACAGAATACAAAACCTAATAGTACACTGGAAATAGATTAGAAGTTATATTAAAAACAAAAGAGAGGGAATAGATACAAATTGATTGCCAAAGATCTTTTTTCTCACATAAGTCAGGCTGTCCAGGTTGCAAGCTTGACCAGCAGTCTGGATAAGAGCCTGTAGATACTGCCTTTTGCCGCTTGTTTTTAGAAATATGTTACGTCTGATACTGAAATCAGCAGCATTCCCCATATTGAAGAGTCAAACTGCAAAGGTGAGAAGTATAACTCAGTTTTCTCAAAAGAATAGGAAGAAACTGCTATGCATAACAACAAAAATTCCTGAGCCTTCCTCTTACATGACTAGAGTAGAACAGAACATACAGTCAAAAAAAATTTGCCAGGCAGTATAAATGCTAAATATTCTACTACATGAATTGTACTACTAGATAGGTAATAGAAGCAGCTGCTTCTGGAACCTGTGGAGATAATATGGCATATCAACCTGTCTGTCACTTAAGATCTTCATGGGCCCATTGGGCATTCTTTTATCAAATGTCCTTCCAAAAGAGATTCGCCATGCTTCTTTCATACACCTGCTGAAATGACATTTGCTCATCCAAGCTTTCAGGGTCCGAGTGGTTCTGGTGTCTGGCTGGGTTTTTTGTTGTTTGTTTACTTTATACTGTTTTTATCTGTTAGTTTTGTGGTTCTATCTTGTCTGTTGCCCTGAGACCACAGTAAAGAGTGGTATAACAGAAATCCTAAATAATAAATACTGCATCCATTGTCTTTAGAAAATTGAACTTGATAATAGTAATTATCAATGGGCTCTGAGGCTTTACTTTTGTACAGTTTTTCCTCTTCAGATTTAAATATTGTTGCTAGTTCAATTGCTCCTGTCTGCTTTCTAGGCTTTTACTAAACTTGGTGAATTTTTTTAAAAAAAACCTCTTCAAGAGACCTGGGATAACATAAGATCTTGCTATAGGTTCCTAGTTATAAGGTGCTTTCTGCTACAGAGGGGAGTATAAATCTAAACCCAAGCTTCTTTTGATTCTCTAAGCAAACAATAAGAATTTGACGCATCTACACATGCTACAATAAAGACGAAGACGTTCCCTCGATCCCCCAACCCTAAGCTCTTCTTTAATAAGAATTTACAAGTTATACTGAATGCCAACTGTAACAGATAATTGGCATGCCAATTTTAAAAATAAATAGTTGTTTTTGTCTTGTTTTCTGGAATTTTCTTCTGGAAATTCTGTCACCTTAATGTTTAAAGGATGCTGAAACAAAGCAATGCATAGCCTTTGCAAGTAGAATTTTTAAAAGAATAATTTAAGCCTTCTTCTAAATAACAACCGAGTCAAGGAAGGGTGAAATATATTGTTCAAGATTCATTGTCTGGTAATTGAAACATTATTAGTAAACAAGTTTCATAGGGTTGTAGTAGAAATATAGCTATGAAAACATTCCTTGTGATAGATTCTAATATCTGCATTAAAAATATAAATTTATTATTCTGAGTTTGTATTGCATCAAACTATGTGAATTTTAGGAGAAAGAAAAATATTGTTTTTAAGTAGCTTTTCTCTATTCAAGGTCTCCATCCACTCTGTATGGTTAGGAAATAACATCACTCCACTCCGGGAAGAGGAATGGGATGAAGATGAGGATGATGAGAGTGATCTGCCTGCTCCCTCCTCACCACCCTCCTCTCCCATCAATTCAAGGTATCGTCATGATCATGATCATCCATGGAAATAGACTGTGATTTGTACTAGTTCTTTTCCCCACAACAGAACACCCTGTGAGGTAGGGTGGGGCTGTGAGAGTTCAGAAGAGAGCTGTGACTAGCCCAGGGTCACCCAGCTGGCTTCATGGATGAAGAAGAAGAAGAGTTGGCCTCTCTACCCCACTTTTCTCACCCATTTAAGGGGGCTCAAAGCAGCTGACAAAGCTTTCTGTTCTTCTCCCCACAACAGAACTCCCTGTGAGGAAGGTGGGGCTGTGAGAGCTCAGAAGAGAGCTGTGACTAGCTCAAGGTCACCCAGCTGGTTTCATGGGGGATGGCGGACCCAAACCCAGTATTCCCAGATAAGAGTCCGGCTCCTTAACCACTAGACCAAACTGGCTGTGGGATAGAGCTGCAAGGTCCAAAACCATTGTGGCAGTTGTTAGGGCCACCAGGAACAGGGCCTTTAGGGAAAGAAGTTTGAGCTATATCTGACATATGGGCTCAAAAGGCTACCCTGTTCGTAGCCCCAGGACTAAGTGAGGATCCCAAGATGGGAAGCGATGCAAAATTGGAGAGGATTTGGTTTTCACCCCTAACAGAAAAGATTGTTCAGCTAAATAATATATTTATCTAAAACAAATAAAATGCATTGTGTTTGAAAAGAGTTTCTGAATTATTGCTTGATATTATGTAAATCAAAGAGTATTTCTTTAACAGTTTTTTCCAAATGTATTTGTTTGGGCAAAGCAGAAGATTTACATTATGAGTCAAGCAGAATTTTATCAAAATGCAGTTACTGCATATGAGACCCCCTCCACGGTGTTATAGAGATTTTAATAATGTAGGTACATCTAGGGCCTTTCTGCAGTTACCTTCGATCCATGCAGAGCAGTTTACAGTAAGATCATGCCCCCAATTAGCACTCTGAGCCCACACTGGATGCAATGCACCCAAATCTAAGTGGCCAAAGTGGCTAACTAGATTGGAATACACATGGACCTGTTTTACAGATCTATTTGCAGTCCAATGGGTGCAGGACACCCTGAGCCACTTCAGCATATGGACTGATTTTGGCATTGCAGAAAATTGCACTGCTGAACTGGGTCCCCCTAAAGGGCTATGAGGCTAGGACTTTACGTTTCTAGCTCTTTGAGTCTGGAAGGTACTGCAAATGATTGCATGATTGGAGGCAGCAGGGAAGGGGTTCCGGAACAGCATTCCACATAAGGACCTCTGTTTGGAGGCACTTAACAATGTGTGGGCTTTATGAATGAAATTTTACTGTGGTGTTTTTTTAACACGTGCAATGGAAGCTTAATACATGGGCAAGATAGAAATATGAATAAGTGAGTAATAAAACTTTACTTGTACCTGACCATAGAAAGCATCGTGCTGGTGTGGATATACATTCATGTTCTCAGTTCTTGTTGGAATTGTATAGTCAGTGGATTCTGCCGTCCAGCCCAAACAAGAGGACGCCGGTTGTCCTTGTCAGCGAAGTTGTCCGATCTGTGAGTAATCACATTTTCATTATGAAATCACTCTGAATTATTAAGGGGGGGGGGGGGAGGAAAACTGCTTATATGCAGAAATGTATTTGGTGTTTTTACTTACCTTTTACTTATATAAGTTTTTTTTATATAAGCTGTTCACTAAAAACATCAGGCAGGTGTACAGTACCTCCGTGATGAATGGAAAACCATTGTTCAGCATTAAAAATAAAGTGTAAACAAAACATAGTCATTCCTAAATTAATGTGAACCCCATTTAGTGAGTTTTTGTTCGATGGAAGGCAATTTTCACTTTCCTTTTCATAATGTGAACCATGCTAGATGTGATTGCAATATAACTGTCATTAGCAGAGGTGGATCTCTGGCAGGTAGGGGGAACTGCCTGTCATGTCTCTCCCCCAGCACAATTTCCACAGCAAGAGGGTTCCCTGGTTCCGCTTCATATCAACAGGCTAAAGCAGTGACTTCAGTTACTACTTAAGTAATAATCAGCAAGGACCATAACAGCAGATAAAAGAAAAGTAAATGTTGCCCATTTTAACAAAGTAAATTGTATTAAAATTAGAAACTAATATTTACCTTCCGTTTACTAGCAAACCATCTAAGCAGGGTTGTTTTTTTAAATTACTGGGCAATAAAATGCAGAATTTGAGTGACAGTAGAAACCATTTGTTTAAAATATTTTTCTATCATTTCTTTTAAAAATCTCAATATCTTACTAAGTCCAATTCGAGGTGTTGATGTAGACCAGTGATGGCTAACCTTTTGAGCTTGGTGTGTCAAAATTCACAAGAAAACCTAGCTTAACTCGGGTGCTGTGTCACTTCCAGAAATATCCATAATTTTGTGATATTTGTAGCTCTAGTAAGAAAGTTATATTTTTGATATATGTATTTTATTAAAAGCAAAAATGAATAATTCTTTACATTTGCTAAATCTTCAATTGAAAGTTGGTATTTTGTACACTTCAAAAACAAGCAAGCACTACATGCCCAGGTGCCAGGGTGACCAGGTGTGTCACCTAAAAGGGCTTGGCGTGTCACCTGTGACACGCGTGTCATAGGTTGGCCATCACCGATGTAGACAAATATCTGGACCCCAAATATCTGAGTACCTTCTTCCATACAGACCTGGTCAACCATTAGGGTCAAAAGAGGACGCGCAAAAGAGGGTGATGGCATGCAAAAGGTACTTCTCTGTGATGTCCCCAGGCTGTGGAATAGCCTTCTTCAGGACAGATGCCTGGCCCTTGATTCTTGGTTCAAATGTGTTGCTTCACCCAGGCCTTACATGGTTATGTTCTTCAGAATTTTGGCAAGGAGGAGGAGGGAAGGTTATTTTTTAATATGTTTTTTAATTCTGGTTTTATTATTATTTTTTAATTGAAAGCTGGGGACCTACACTGTGAACAAATGGTAATTAATTAATTAAAATAGTTTAGATTAAAACAGATAAAATGATTGATTACATTAAAACATGATTGTCCACGTCAACAAGGAGATCTTTCGCATTGGGAAGGCATGCTGTCTCCAGCAATATCTACAGGATAGAATTCTACGTGTTGCTGGTGGCAGGTGCCACCACAGGAAAAACTCAACTGTGAGCAAAAGTTAGGTGATAAATTTAAAAACTGGTGGGTCCTGCAGCGAAATCTCTTCCGATTGCCTTTGTGATCTTTTGTATCTAAGCAGGAGAAGTTGTTTAATGTGTTTCGTATGCCAAGGTGAAGCCCCATATCTAGTTACTGCTGCCTGCTTCCTTTTTAGTGAGCCTGCATTTCTGTATTCTGTAAATATTTACATATTCTCAGATGCTTTGTGGTTTTTTCATGTGCACTTTAGTCTGCTTGTTTTCCAGAGGAGGAGGATAGTATCCTTCTCAGTTGGGTGGGTTTTTTCTTTGGCACCTATGCAAAGACTTTTCCTTGTTCCTCTCAGTTTGTCGTCGTATTTGCATCACGTCTAATAGAGTTTAAACTGGAAGATAAGGAATTTTTAAATAGGCATTAACAGGTTTTATACCGGCCTTTTATTGGCTTAAGGTCAGTAAGTACCCAAGCAAGTAAGTAAACTGGGTTTCCTTCCTCCCTCCCTTTTAACAAAGGAGCAGAGTTTTTCCCTTTAACGCACCGTTGCATCTTGCGTTTTTAGCTGAACGGCTCTTGCAGATGACACATGTCGAGTAATGAAGCCCTCCCAGTTTAAGATGAGAAGCATGCTATTTCCTTAGTTCTGCCTCTAGAAATCAGTGTGAGACGTTACGCTAATCAGAACAATATCCTCGTTGTTTCAGAAGTGAAAGAACACTAAAAGTAACTCTAATAATCTGTTTGCAATTTCTCTGAAAAAGTATAACTTTTTAAAAGCATTGCTTCTGTTGGTCATAACTTTATATTATGTGTAATGTTTTAAAATAACTACTTACTGTATATTCTGGCATATAAGACTACTTTTTAACCCAGGAAAATCTTCTCAAAAGTCAGGGGTTGTCTTATACGCCGGGTGTCATCTTCTTATACGGCGAGTACAGCCCAAACTCTGTATTTTAACTGGAAATGTTGGGGGCCGCCTTATACGCCCAGTCGTCTTCTACGCCGAAATATACGGTATTAAAACATTTCATTGTCCTTTTGTGCCTACAGCTTTTAGCGGTATCCGACTTATTTACAGAAAGGAATCAGTTTGAAATGATGTATGCAACGTTAACGGAATTACGAAAGGTGCACCCATCAGAAGACGAAATCCTTGTTCAGTATTTGGTACCAGCTACATGCAAAGCAGCTTCTGTTCTTGGAATGGTAGGTTGCTAGACGTTTATATGATGCCTTGGGTTTTTTCTGTGCTTGCTCTTAATTTTGACTGTAAAGCATGCTGCTAGCAAGCTAAAGGCTCCTACAATGTAGTGACTGGAAAGTCTGCCAAGCTCCATTCTTGCTATATGTGGAATCCAGCATCACAGTCTGTGAAAAGTCCTTCCTGGAGTGTAGGGTGAGGCAGTGTCTGCCTTTTTATTTTCTTTAAGAAAGGCAAATAATAAATAAACAGAAGGGTAAACCTATAATTTGACACGTTTTGATATTTTTTACTGAATAGCCTAGATTTGGTTGGAATACCAGATCTAGAATGCAATATATTAGAATTGCCTTTTCTTTTCTGTTCCTTTCCATTTTAGTTGAAAGAGGAGATTCATGGATTTCTAGAGATTATGTTTTATTATTTATTATTTACATTTTTATCCCACCCCATACCCGAAGGTCTCTGGGCGGGATAGAAACAAATTAAAAACAGAATATACATTAAGGGTGTTTTTCCACTGTCACTAGAAGTACCGATTAAGTACCCATTAATGGGTACAAAAATGCCATTACGTACCCATTAATGGGTACTTAATGGGTACTTTTAGTGACAGTGGAAAAACACCCCAAGTCTGAAAGGACTGAAAGAGTTGGAGGTAAAGCATAATTAATTTTCTTAATTCAGTGCCCACTGTTATGTAGCCGATCCCTATACATCTGTTGCTAACATATGGTTCTTGGGAGCAAGAAAATATTGCCTGTCCTTAATCGGCTTCCTATAACTCCTGTCCATTATTTATTATGATAGCTTTTGTATCAAAGCCAGATTATTTCCAGAGTTGTGCCTTATTTCATCTTCATTTTAGCAAAAGGTTTTAAAGGGAAGGATTTGCCACTACTCATTCAGATCATATTTATTCCCAGGGTTGCGTACGAGGAAGCTCTGAGATCTACTGATCTTGTCTCAATAAAGAAAAATGCATTTAAATAGTCCTCAACGTAAATATGCTTATCATGGGTTCTATTAACTTTCCCCTTACTCTTTTATGGACTTGTCATCCACTTTTATTGTAGTGAAGCAGTGCAAACTTTTTTGTGCATTGTCTCTTGTGAATTAGGACAAAGCCGTGGCAGAGCCGGTGAGTCGTCTGCTGGAGTCGACGTTACGCAGCACCCACATGCCAAGCCGCATAGGAGCGCTGCATGGAATCCTTTACATCCTTGAGTGTGACTTGCTCGATGAAACCGCCAAGCAGTTGATCCCAATCATCTCTGAGTATCTGCTTTCCAACCTAAGAGGAATAGCACAGTAGGTGTTAACATTGTGAACTTTCATGAACAGCAGAGATAGTGAATCCACCGGCCAGATTCAGCCTAGTTGTGTCCTCCTCCCAGCAAAATCAGACAGCCTGTCTTGGCACTGAGCTAAATGCAGCACTAGGATGACCATATCATTCATTCTGCCAAAAGGTTTAAACATCCCAGCACTCGACTAAGGCAGTTTGTTACTTGGGAATGTGGTGAAATTTAAAGTTCTGCGCCAGGGGTAGCTTGGAATGGGAGAAAGAGATGCATGGAGGGGAGGGGAGAGTTTGCTGCCAGTGTCATGAGTGCGTGCCTAGGGTTTTACCTCTCCCTATGCGAACGGGTGGGCGCAGCCTTTTTGGCCCTGTCAACCCCCTGGTGTGCAGCACGTGGAGAGCTGGATGATCTTGAAGGTAGACCACTGGAAGAAAACACAACCCTGGCCGTTTTAGCAAAAGTTTTCGTCATCCTTGAAAACTGCAGGGAAAAAATGAGAAGTAATTATTTCTTTTGGTCAGTATTTCATATATTCATCAGAAAGTGTATCAGTTATAAAACGGAGCCCTTTAAGAGGTGGTATTGGTCTGCTGATCATAATCAATTTTGCCTTTCTTAACAGTTGTGTGAATTTCCACAACCAACAGCATGTCTTAGTGATGTGTGCGGTAGCGTTCTATTTAATAGAAAATTATCCTCTTGATGTAGGATCCGAGTTCTCATCTGGGATTATACAGGTATGTGTTCTGAATTTCTTTCTGTTTTAATGCTAGTTCTATCATACCTGGATTAAATGAGGCTTCAATGGTGAAGTGTATTGGAGGAATAAACGTAATGGAACTGAATGGAGTCCCCGTGAACGGGGGGCTTAAGAATCAGGAACTCGGGTGACTCTTGTGGCTGAGCGAGTTTCTGAAAAGGCGTGGGCTGAGCACAGGGGCTTGAGTGCAGGTGCTCTGATGAACACTCGGTGAACTAACTGCTTCTAGGACTGGGCTGGAAACTGCAGCTTGTACAGAACGCAGCGACTGGATTGCTCATCGGAGCAACCATGCATCACGTTCTGAACAGTTTGAAGCCAAGTTGTCTGGAGAAAGAAATTTAATCTCGTTTCTCCTGGTTGTTCTACCGCCAATGGATTTCCACGTGAGCAAGAAAATGACGTTTTCTTCTGCAGTTCTCAGCCAGTGGAATAATCTCCTCTCGGAGGTATGGCAAGCATCTACTTGTTTTCCTGCCTATGGTCTTGTTTTGTAAATCCTGCAGAGATTCTGAAAGCAAGTGACAAGGCAACTAGCAAAGAGTCTGGAGGTGCTGAGCTGAGTGCAAGCCAATGCACTAAAAGCTTAAGACCCTGGCTTTAGAGAAACCGTTTGCCTGTTTTATTGTCTGTTTTAATGCACTGATTTTATTATTTTTCTTCCTCACTGCCTGTGTTCTCTCTAGCAGTAACCCACTAAGAGGTATTCTCTTCCTTTGGCACTTTGGTTTCCTACCAGCTCAGCCTCCAGACCATTTGCTACCTGCCTGGTCCCTTGCTTTCAGAATCTACACAGAATTTACAAAGCACGTGAACAAGCAGGAGAATAAGCCAGTGGCCGTATGGATTGTACCACTGACTCAAGAGTGAACTTCTTTGTGGAGTACCTGTGCTTGCACCTACATGCCTTCAAGGGACCGTTCAGAATTTATAATGTAAAAATTAAAAATTCTCTGAATAAAAATTTAAAACTTGAGTCTTGGAGAATAAAAGAAATGTCCTCCGACCTGGAGGTAAGATTAGGTACCAGTGAGAATTGAATAATGTCAGAAATTCCTTCTGAGCAAAGTAACTTGAATCTTATAGTTGCAAAATTTGTCTCCTGTTGTTAAGGGGTTCTGTATAGACGGAGCTACCGAAAATAATAAGAACTCCAGCACCTGTTTACTGAGAAAGTTCAGTTGGGGCCTCAGAATGAAAGCGCTTTCGTAGTAGAAAGTATACTGGGGTGGTCTAGGTGGATTCTGTTTCATTTCTTTCTCTTCCTCCCCAGATGTGTGGAGTGATGTTGTCTGGAAGTGAAGAATCAACACCATCCATTATTTATCATTGTGTTCTGAGAGGCTTAGAACGGCTGCTTCTTTCAGAGCAACTCTGTAGGCCGGACTGTGAGTCATTAGTTAAACTGAGTGTAGACAGAGTGAATGTCCACAGTCCGCACAGAGCAATGGCAGCACTGGGCTTAATGCTGACTTGCATGTATACAGGTATGGCTCTCTTTGCTCGCGTTTAAGGAACAAATACTTCTCCAAAATGTTTTTTTATCTTATGTGTATGTTTTCCATTGTAATAGGAACTGAAATGGCAAGGTTTCTGCCGTTTCCATTCCCCCCAAAGTATTGGCTCCTCTTTTATTATGAAAGATAATTGCGACATCTCAGAGGATTTGCTTGGGGAGTGAAGGGACACAGTGTTCATTCAAAGACCTTAATTGGCTGCAGGGAAAAGGCATATCCCAGAAATACTTGGAGAGAGAGCTGCGCTTTTATATGGTTATGCTTCCAAACCAAGATAGAAATGTGGAATGCTAAAAAAATGAAGGTATTCAAACCCACAAATTCAGCTGTACGAGGAAGCATTCAGAAGGTCAGGTTAATCAGCAGTGTCAGAAACATTGAGATGATTGGGGCCCTCCTCTTGAAATCATCTTGCTCAGGATTACTCTAGGCTTAGTATGACCACCATCAGCTAATCCTAATCTGTGACTGTTGTGATGCCTAGTCAGTAGGTGCCAGGGACTCCGTAAATGCGTTAGTTGTGAATCACTCTGGCTGCTTTTGCGCAGATGAGCTGAGTTGTTAAGTCATATGCGTCCCTTGTATTTTAAAAATGTTCTCCTAAAATCTTGTCCTTAGGAAAAGAGAAAAGTAGTCCAGGCCGAATTACGGAGCCTAATCAAGCAGCCGCAGACAGTGAATCAGTAATAGTGGCGATGGAGCGAGTTTCTGTTCTTTTTGACAGGTAAGTAGGATTTCAGTATGTGTACCATTTATACATAATTTATGTATATATATATATATAATGGTAATATATGTGCCATTGATTCTATTAATAGGTGATATTAAGGATGCACTCTAAATTATTTTGTATCAGTGAGGTGGATATTTTATGATTTTAGGAAGCTGCACTTTTTAAGGAAATTTGAGTACAGTGGTCTAGGGATGTGTGTGGACCGTGAGTAACTGTTTGGTTTGCCTGCAAACCACCATCGTTCTCTTGCTTTGCATGTAAACCGAGCCAGGAAAGACATAACAGATGACGCTTGGCCCTAAACCAATCTAGGCTCACTTTGGCTGCAGCCGGTTCAGTGGTTTATCCACCATTATGCTTCGTGGCAAAATGAAACTTGGTTCTCCCTCCTGGTTGGTTCCCGAGAAGGAGCTTCTGTTCAGGCAACTCACTGGCTTGCTGCTGTTCCAACCTGCTGTGATTTTAGGGGACAACAATCCTGCTGATTGGCAAACTGATTTAAGAGGTGGGAGCGATGAAAAAAATAAAAGTGTGAGTTGTGATTTGGAAAAGAAAATAAACACTGGATGTTGTCCTCGTCCTTTTGGGGATGAGGTGGTAGCCCCTCCCCTGCGTTCTATAAAACCAACGCAAGTCATAGTGCTAGGAAACTTGGACGGAGCTGCGGGCTCAACGGGAGGACTGTTTTGGGTGTGATAGGTGACTGTCTACTATTTTAGATGTGAACAAATTTTCAACAGACTTTGTAAAAAACTTTTAGGTAGTGTGGTATTGCTGTGCCCTGTTACTTGTGCTCCTCCTGGAAATAATACCAAGCTCAGTTTTAATCATTTTGTTACATGCGCATATGCACTCTTAGAGATATGCAACCTGTTAACTGAAACAACGGCAAGGGGTGGCTTTATGCTTTTTTATTAAAACATTGAGGAAAAAGCATAGTCCAGCAGTGTACAGGAAACTTAATTGCCTGAACCAGCTGATTCTGGCACTGGTTAGATTATAAATTTCAATTCGGGCAGCGTTCTGCAAGCACACATATGCGAATGCAGCAGCCAGGTCAAGGTCCAGAGTTCAAGAGTCAAAGCATAGTCAGGAATGCTGAGTTCAGTTTGCCAGAGGGTCTTCATAGTCCTCAAACAGAGTCAGGAACACACAGAATACATAGGAACTAGGGTTGCGAGGATAACGAGCTGTTGTCTGCACAGCAGTTCCAGGGACTGGGTGTTTCTCAGATAGGACTCGGAGAGGCAGGTGTTTGGTCTGTAATCGTGCTGAGCACCTCAGATGCTCTCGTTCTTCCCTAAGAACACTCTGAACTGGGCGTTGGCCAGCATCTGAATCTGAGCTGCCCCCATCTTGAGAGACAGAATCATTGTTCCTGTTTAGCCAGTGAGGCATGCCTTCCTTGCTTTGGCTGGCTGAGAAGACTGCCTCGGCTTGCCTGGAGAGGGCAAGTGCCTCTTCATACAGGCACCAGCTTGCCACCGCCACCACTAGCTAGCCCTAGCACATGGCCCAAAGGGCTAGGTAGCGGCACTGGATAGCCGGTGGCTTCAGCCACCTGCCTGCCTGTCTGCCATTAGAGCTAGCTAAGGACAGCTGGCAAGCAAGTGGGCCAGAACAGGGGTTCAACTGTATTCAGCTGTTATTTAGGCATTATATAAACATATGCAATCTGTATTTCTTTTTAGGGGTGAGATGGAGAGTTGGCTACATGCTGGTATCCCCCAACCCCCAGAGTGGGAGAATTTGATGCTAATCTGAGCCCTGGAAATATGAAAGTTGTTCAGAGCTTTGCTTTTTCAAATGCCAGTGATCATGTCTTGCTCTCCACTGGACGGTTCTGTGTCCAACTGTGATATTCAGAGGCCACTGAGCAAGTGTGGCTGCCAAAACAGTACGGATTGGCTTGGCAACCTCTGAGCTGATGGACCCAAATACCTGGCAAGACAACGATTGCTGGCAGTTTTGTAAATGAATTTTAAAAACTCAGAACTTCCTTCACTTTTGCAGGGCTGAGGTCAGCACAAAGGACCCTAACCCCACACATCCATCCTCTTACTTCTCCTATGCAAAATTGAGTGTTGGTTCGATATTGAATTATTTTTATCAGGTAGTTGCCTGTTCAACAGGACAGCTAGCCCTTAGCTGTGGAGCAGTTAGAAAAGCCACACATCTGTTCAGTTCACGTTCTTCCAAACTATAGCCGGTAATGTTTGAATATCATATTTCATGTGATAGAAGGTGCACTGATGCAGAAGACATACCTGCAAATAGGAAAACCAAACTTTAAGCAAACCTTACAGCCATATAGTGGCAAGTTCGCATACTTTGAATGTGCTTTTGTTGTGACTCCCATCCCTTCGTAGAGACCTTGACCCACTTACAGAGGTGTTAACATAGATTCTGCAGTGTCACCAGGGCTTGAACCCATCACTGCTGTAAGGGCAGCCGTCTCCCTTATCTCTGGGTCTTTCGTGTCTCCAGCCGGCTGTTGATGGTCTTGACCAGGCGGGGCGCTGCCAGTGGCAGGATGGCGATGTTGTGGCACTTAAGTCCACAGAGTTGTTCAAGGCCCATAGTCTATCATAACCCCCACCTGTATGGACTGGCAAGGAGGCACATGGAGGGTGACAGCCAGCAGCAAAGAATCTTGTCTGGGTTCTGGATTTGGATGCACAGGCTTCCCAGTCTCATCGCCCAAGCCCTGGAGCCCATTCAAGCTTGGAATTGGGCATTTCCCGGCGGCTCGAAGCTGCGCCTCTTTGCAGGGAACGTTCAGGCAAAATGCCCTGCAGAGTCACAGTAAAGGCATAAGCCACCCTGGTGCCGTTGCTCCATTTCCTGAGCCAGTAGTCTAGGGCATGTACCGACTTGCATCACCTCTCCCCCAGGCTGGAGACGTGGGGGAGCAATGACAGGAAGAGGCAGGCTGGTCACCAGTGGCAGTGAAGACAGGACTCTGGGTGTGGCGCACTCTATGACGGACTTCCAGTTAGCCATCAGTGCGGAGGCAAGCCTCGACTAGCTTGTCCAGAGAGGTAGGGGTGTCCTGCCAAGACATCCAGGACATCCTCAGAGAAGCTGTCACAGTATTGGACCTGGAGGGTAGCATCGTTCCATGCCTGGTCATGGGCCAAGAGCCAGAAAGAGGTAGTATACGCTTCCATGACGCCCTTGCCTTGGCGTAGCTCATGGATGTGATGGTTGGCGGTTTCCTCCCAGGTCTGCCCCATCGCCTTGATCAATGCAGACAGGTCCTGCAGGATAGGGCTGTCCTGCAACAGGTAGGGCATAGCCCATCTAGCTGCTAGCCCAGACAACCAGGAAAGCCACCCTGGTCTGCTCATTTGGAAAAGCCCCTGGCTGCACAGCCATGTAGGCTTGGGCAAGAAAAGCCGACAGCTGCTGATCATCACCAGCAAAGCGGTCAGGAACACCGGCTGCCGGAGGACGAGGAGTGGCCAGTGCTGGCCGCACGAGTAGAGGGACATGGTTTTGTAAGACCTACACAGTGGCCGCCAAATAAGCCAGCTGTTCAGACAGGGCTTCTGTTTGTTTCACCAGCTCCTCCATAGTCAGTGCACCTGCGTTGCACATAAACTGTCGTGGGGTTGCAGGGAAATTGTCATGTCTCCAGTCCAACTCAGAGTACCTTGGGGGCTTGGGAGTTAAAACGTGTAGTCAAAAGAGTTCCAGGGTCGAAGTTAGCAGAAGGTCAGCAATCAATCATGAAGCAAGGTCACAGATTTCCAGAGCTGCAGGTTTACTAGTAATTGTCTGCAACAGAGATTATCAGAATATTCTGCCTTAAATAGGCAGGTCAGAGTAACGCCTCCTTCACCGCAGGTGATGGGCACGGATTCTAGCTGATTTGTGCAGCTGTTCACACTCACATCTCAGACTGGCCGGCAAAGGGTGTCACCCGGCATGGTCCAAGTCTGAGCTGCTGTCACTTGGAAGTGTAGGCTCAGCATCCTCACTAGTTGCTTGTGCCAAACACTCCTCATCTTGCCTAGCCGGGTAGCCTGACTGAGCTTGGCTGGGCATCACAACTACCCCTTCCTCCTCGGAGGAAGGGGCGCTGATGACAAGGGGCATGACGGGGGGGTCAGTAAGAGTGTTAGACACTAGCTAATGCCAGTGAGAAAGTAGACTGGCAGCATGTGCTCCCCCTTGTGCATGGGTTTCCTCTGGGCTAAAAGCATTGTCAATCAGCATCATGTGAGGAGACTCGGAGTTGGCTTTGCTGTCTTCTTTGCAGACTTTTTAGTTGCCTTCATAACAATCCTGCAAGGGTTTCATTCTATTGAGATTTGTTGCTGTTGAACCTTTCAGCTGCCTGCTCCATTATAATCAGGGCTTGTCAGTATGCCACACCAGTGGCTGGCAGATATCAGCAGCTAAATGAAGCTCCTCATCAGCTGTTTGCTGGTATCTAAAGTTAGGCTCAGATCATTCTCCTTTTTTGTTTTTTAATTAAACAAAGAGAATCGGTACTGCTTGGTGACTGAGGCTGTAAATTGCTGTCAGACAGAATTACCTCCTTCTGCATTGATTTCACAGTTAAGGGGCACCAACAATCAAAGAAGAATCTCCACAAAATACAAAAAAGGCAAAATCTAAAAAAAAAGGATGTAGAATATAAAAGTAGAAAACGCTTCAGAACGGCTTATATCCAACCAATGGGTCTCAACAAAAATAGCCCTAACAGAATCAGATCATCACTGGGAAGGTGGCAGGAGAATCAACACTCTTAAATGTGAACATCAGTCTGTGGTAACTGTGGGATGTTAATTCAGTTTTCATGGGGAGCTGGTGGTCTTATGCTTAGAATTTAGCCCATAAGCCTTTGTGGTGACTAATGATATTCTAGAACTTCACTGAATTCTCTGGATAATATTGAAATTGGAGACATTCTACAGTTTTGTTTTGTTTTAACAGTGGTACTTTAAACTTCACCCTGCTTCTTAAACCTTTATTGGGAAGTCCAGTGCAACCCAGAAAATAAATTTTCCCTTTCCATTGCATTACACAGGACCTAATTGTCAGGATGTTGAGTAAGGAAATGGGATGGCAGTTAAGGAGAACATACATCCCTTGCATCTACACACTTCTTTTCAGGTTGTGGGGGAGGTAGTAACATCAGAGTTGGGAACAAACAATCCTTGAATCTCACAATGTTTCTGTTCGCCAATCACATTTGGGGGTGGCAGTGCCAAGGTTTGTTGCCTTTTCGACATGTTAGTCATTGGTTTCAGCCAGTGTTGTGTCTGAAGCGGGCAGCAGCAATGAGGCACATGGACACGCACGGCTAGCAGTAGCAAGGAGCCAATTCAGTTCCAAGAGTTAGTTGGGATATAGAGTCACATGTAGTCAGTCAAGCCAGGGGCCAGGTTACCAGATATTTGTCATCAGTCAGTCAAGGGTCAGGAGTCCAGAGGTTACACGAGCCGGTGGTTGCCAGGAAAATTCTTTATATGCAACAGTGGCTACTGGGTGTGACTTCCTTAGGAAAGGCTAAGATTGTCCCTCCCCCTCTGGCGCAGCTGTTTGGCACAGAGGCGTGGGGAGCGGCACAGGTGTTCTCCCTCTCTCCAGAAAGAATTGGGCTCTGGGTGTGACTCAGGTTCAGAGCCCAAGCAGTCTGCATTTGGGGGGACAGAATCATTTTCCAAAGAGGGCCCCTGAGGCACACGTCCCCGTCTTGATTGGCATGGGTGGGGACCTCATCATCCAATGGGTTAGAGAGGGCACGAGGCATGATGCCAAGCAAAAATGAAATATAGTGTGCGTTTTGTAATGTTTTGGTAGTATCAGTTCAGTGACATCATTTTTTTATATACTTTCCCCAATGGTTGATAACATTTTAGGAATTTAGCAGACAAATATACCTTGTTTCCATCCTTGAACTTCCACTCCACTTCTCTCTTATGGTCTTCTTTGGATGTTCCAGTGTTTTAACAATTACTGGCCACCATCTATATCCATGCAAGTTACTGTCACTTCTTTGATCTACCACACACTTCAGACTAAATGTGAGCAACTTACACTTTATTTACTTACATACTGGTACAATAACATTGGGTGCATACATGCAGATATAAGGGTAATTTGATGAATATACATGGCAGATACATAATAACTCAGGGCATATAACAAGATAGGTGGTAACGCAGTGAATATATTTGACAGACACATTCAGGATCTGATCACCAGTTTCTCCAAACAAGAGTTGCAGAGTTTGAAATCAGCTATTATGGGCCTTAGCCAAAAGAATTCTAATTTTACCCACCAGTGTCTTAAAAGAAATCCTCACGCGTTTGATAGAGGCGAGAGGAGAAACAGTAGGAGTGGCCGTCGCTCAGTGGTAGAGCAAACTGCATGGAAAGCAGAGGTGTACCAGTAAACAATGTCAGAACACTTCTGTGTCTCTGCCGAGAAAACGGCCCAGTGGTGTCTTTGAGGACGCCTCTTCAGGCCACCAAGAGTTGCCCATGACTGGTTGCCATCCAACAATGACAGTAAGAGGAGAACTTCCTCAGTCCTCTGTGCCAGTTGACTCCAAGATAATATGTGTTTGGAGAAGACTTGCCTGAATGTGAAATACAGATCATAACTGATTATTATGCCATTTTGTTTTTTAGGGTCAGAAAAGGATTTCCCTTTGAAGCAAGAGTAGTAACCCGGATTCTTCCTCAGTTTCTTGATGACTTTTTCCCCCCACAGGACATAATGAATAAAGTTATTGGAGAATTCTTATCTAATCAACAGCCATACCCACAATTTATGGCAACGGTAGTATATAAGGTAAGCCCTAGTTTTGCTTTGACTCTTAGCTGCTTTTGATTAACAAGTAAAGACAAGTACATTTTTAAAAGTTATACTGGATAAGTGGGCAAGTGAGCAAGTGCGCAAAAGCAATCTCTCAGGAATGATACAGTGTTTGTGAAAAGCTCTTGGTAGTGGCCTAAAGGAATGCCTTCCCCACTAACCGTCTTGCCATGTGGTCAGTATCAGAGAAACAGCTGTGTTAGACTAATTTGAAAAGTCCAGCAAGGTAGTTAGTAGCACTTGGAAACTAACAGGAGAAGGCTTGGTGGCACGAGCTTTCATAGACATGTCTGCTTCTTCAGATGGCCCCCTAGCATCTGAAGAAGTAGCCATGCCCATTGGGCCCCCTAGCATCTGAAGAAGTAGCCATGCCCATTGGGCCCCCTAGCATCTGAAGAAGTAGCCATGCCCAATGGGCCCCCTAGCATCTGAAGAAGTAGACATGCCCACAGGGCCCCCTAGCATCTGAAGAAGTGGATGTGCCCACTGGGCCCCCTAGCATCTGAAGAAGTAGCCGTGCCCATTGGGCCCCCTAGCATCTGAAGAAGTAGACGTGCCCACTGGGCCCCCTAGCATCTGAAGAAGTAGACTGCCCATTGGGCCCCCTAGCATCTGAAGAAGTAGACTGCCCACTGGGCCCCCTAGCATCTGAAGAAGTAGACTGCCCATTGGGCCCCCTAGCATCTGAAGAAGTAGACGTGCCCACTGGGCCCCCTAGCATCTGAAGAAGTAGACTGCCCATTGGGCCCCCTAGCATCTGAAGAAGTAGACTGCCCACTGGGCCCCCTAGCATCTGAAGAAGTAGACTGCCCATTGGGCCCCCTAGCATCTGAAGAAGTAGACTGCCCACTGGGCCCCCTAGCATCTGAAGAAGTGGATGTGCCCACTGGGCCCCCTAGCATCTGAAGAAGTAGCCATGCCCAATGGGCCCCCTAGCATCTGAAGAAGTAGACATGCCCACAGGGCCCCCTAGCATCTGAAGAAGTGGATGTGCCCACTGGGCCCCCTAGCATCTGAAGAAGTAGCCGTGCCCATTGGGCCCCCTAGCATCTGAAGAAGTAGACGTGCCCATTGGGCCCCCTAGCATCTGAAGAAGTAGACGTGCCCACTGGGCCCCCTAGCATCTGAAGAAGTAGACTGCCCATTGGGCCCCCTAGCATCTGAAGAAGTAGACTGCCCACTGGGCCCCCTAGCATCTGAAGAAGTAGACTGCCCATTGGGCCCCCTAGCATCTGAAGAAGTAGACTGCCCACTGGGCCCCCTAGCATCTGAAGAAGTAGACTGCCCATTGGGCCCCCTAGCATCTGAAGAAGTAGACTGCCCACTGGGCCCCCTAGCATCTGAAGAAGTGGATGTGCCCACTGGGCCCCCTAGCATCTGAAGAAGTGAATGTGCCCACTGGGCCCCCTAGCATCTGAAGAAGTGAATGTGCCCACTGGGCCCCCTAGCATCTGAAGAAGTGGATGTGCCCACTGGGCCCCCTAGCATCTGAAGAAGTGAATGTGCCCACTGGGCCCCCTAGCATCTGAAGAAGTGGATGTGCCCACTGGGCCCCCTAGCATCTGAAGAAGTGGATGTGCCCACTGGGCCCCCTAGCATCTGAAGAAGTAGACGTGCCCACTGGGCCCCCTAGCATCTGAAGAAGTAGACGTGCCCACTGGGCCCCCTAGCATCTGAAGAAGTAGACTGCCCATTGGGCCCCCTAGCATCTGAAGAAGTAGACTGCCCACTGGGCCCCCTAGCATCTGAAGAAGTAGACTGCCCATTGGGCCCCCTAGCATCTGAAGAAGTAGACGTGCCCACTGGGCCCCCTAGCATCTGAAGAAGTAGACTGCCCATTGGGCCCCCTAGCATCTGAAGAAGTAGACTGCCCACTGGGCCCCCTAGCATCTGAAGAAGTAGACTGCCCATTGGGCCCCCTAGCATCTGAAGAAGTAGACTGCCCACTGGGCCCCCTAGCATCTGAAGAAGTGGATGTGCCCACTGGGCCCCCTAGCATCTGAAGAAGTAGCCATGCCCAATGGGCCCCCTAGCATCTGAAGAAGTAGACATGCCCACAGGGCCCCCTAGCATCTGAAGAAGTGGATGTGCCCACTGGGCCCCCTAGCATCTGAAGAAGTAGCCGTGCCCATTGGGCCCCCTAGCATCTGAAGAAGTAGACGTGCCCACTGGGCCCCCTAGCATCTGAAGAAGTAGACTGCCCATTGGGCCCCCTAGCATCTGAAGAAGTAGACTGCCCACTGGGCCCCCTAGCATCTGAAGAAGTAGACTGCCCATTGGGCCCCCTAGCATCTGAAGAAGTAGACTGCCCACTGGGCCCCCTAGCATCTGAAGAAGTAGACTGCCCATTGGGCCCCCTAGCATCTGAAGAAGTAGACTGCCCACTGGGCCCCCTAGCATCTGAAGAAGTGGATGTGCCCACTGGGCCCCCTAGCATCTGAAGAAGTGGATGTGCCCACTGGGCCCCCTAGCATCTGAAGAAGTGAATGTGCCCACTGGGCCCCCTAGCATCTGAAGAAGTGGATGTGCCCACTGGGCCCCCTAGCATCTGAAGAAGTAGACGTGCCCACTGGGCCCCCTAGCATCTGAAGAAGTAGACTGCCCATTGGGCCCCCTAGCATCTGAAGAAGTAGACTGCCCACTGGGCCCCCTAGCATCTGAAGAAGTAGACTGCCCATTGGGCCCCCTAGCATCTGAAGAAGTAGACTGCCCACTGGGCCCCCTAGCATCTGAAGAAGTGGATGTGCCCACTGGGCCCCCTAGCATCTGAAGAAGTAGCCATGCCCAATGGGCCCCCTAGCATCTGAAGAAGTAGACATGCCCACAGGGCCCCCTAGCATCTGAAGAAGTGGATGTGCCCACTGGGCCCCCTAGCATCTGAAGAAGTAGCCGTGCCCATTGGGCCCCCTAGCATCTGAAGAAGTAGACGTGCCCACTGGGCCCCCTAGCATCTGAAGAAGTAGACTGCCGATTGGGCCCCCTAGCATCTGAAGAAGTAGACTGCCCACTGGGCCCCCTAGCATCTGAAGAAGTAGACTGCCCATTGGGCCCCCTAGCATCTGAAGAAGTAGACTGCCCACTGGGCCCCCTAGCATCTGAAGAAGTAGACTGCCCATTGGGCCCCCTAGCATCTGAAGAAGTAGACTGCCCACTGGGCCCCCTAGCATCTGAAGAAGTGGATGTGCCCACTGGGCCCCCTAGCATCTGAAGAAGTGGATGTGCCCACTGGGCCCCCTAGCATCTGAAGAAGTGAATGTGCCCACTGGGCCCCCTAGCATCTGAAGAAGTAGACTGCCCACTGGGCCCCCTAGCATCTGAAGAAGTAGACTGCCCACTGGGCCCCCTAGCATCTGAAGAAGTAGACTGCCCATTGGGCCCCCTAGCATCTGAAGAAGTAGACTGCCCATTGGGCCCCCTAGCATCTGAAGAAGTAGACTGCCCACTGGGCCCCCTAGCATCTGAAGAAGTAGACTGCCCATTGGGCCCCCTAGCATCTGAAGAAGTAGACTGCCCACTGGGCCCCCTAGCATCTGAAGAAGTAGACTGCCCATTGGGCCCCCTAGCATCTGAAGAAGTAGACTGCCCACTGGGCCCCCTAGCATCTGAAGAAGTGGATGTGCCCACTGGGCCCCCTAGCATCTGAAGAAGTGGATGTGCCCACTGGGCCCCCTAGCATCTGAAGAAGTGGATGTGCCCACTGGGCCCCCTAGCATCTGAAGAAGTAGACGTGCCCATTGGGGCCCCTAGCATCTGAAGAAGTAGATGTGCCCATTGGGCCTCCTAGCATCTGATGAAGTAGACGTGCCCACTGGAGCCCCTAGCATCTGAAGAAATAGATGTGTCTACAAAAGCTCATGCCACCAACCTCTCTCCTGTTAGTCTCCAAGTGCTACTAACTACTTTGCTAGTCTTGCCAAGTGTTAAGATCTATTTGGGGCTTTTTTGACGGTGCAGTGATTTTCTTGGTTGATACGGGGGAAGCAGTGCATGAGAATGCCTTCTGTGCAGTGGAAGGTCTGACCCCAGAAGTGACTTTATGACCCTTGGCCATTGGTAGGGGTCCACCTCTTTACATACTACTTTTGCTAAAGAACAATGCTGTCTCTCTCCAAGTTCTTCTTAGCCTTTTCGCAAGCATATAAGCAACTTTGCTTTTGCAGGTCTTTCAGACGTTGCATACCACTGGCCAGTCTTCTATGGTCCGTGACTGGGTGATGCTGTCACTCTCCAACTTCACACAGAGGACCCCTGTCGCCATGGCAATGTGGAGTCTGTCTTGTTTCTTTGCCAGCGCTTCTACCAGCCAGTGGATTTCAGCCATGTATCCTATCCATTTATATTTTTCTACACATGTTTAAAGCCCAGAGTGATGCACTTTCCACTGATGCTAGGATAGTTCTCAGGATTAAGCTAGAGTTGGTCGTCCCCCGCAAGTAATATAATATTTGCATATCAACATAGTAAGTAGCAGGTCTTCTTGAGCAGACATCACATAGCACATGATCTTCATGATCTTCACTCCCTAAACAGCAGCTCTTTCTGCTCCTGCTGTTGGCTATTCCCTCATGGCCCATCGGTTTTAAAGCTGTTCGGCTACCTTTTTTATCTTAAGCACCACTAGTTTGTCCTGTTGTCACTGAGTTGAAGCCTTTCCCTTCTGTTCAGGTTAGGTTTATCCCAAAAACTCTCCAATATTGAACATATAATAGAACCTTATCCTTAGCACCATCATTTTGTTTAGGCATTCGTACGTCTCAGCTCTACCGTGCGCACACATGGAATGGGTAGCATTTCAGAGCAAGTTACCTTGAGGTCCTGGCTTTAAGCCCCTGCCTAGCAGTCTAAATTTACCTCTGTTATTCCCCTTATATGGCTGGCACAAAAAAGTTCGGCCAAAAAACCAACCCCCCTCCCCCCCCCCCCCCATATATGGATTCTTGGAGCCATACTGTAAGTAAAAGGAACCTTCCTGTCACGCAGCTTGATCCTTAGGAATCTTCTCTTTTGCCCGCCTTTCCCTGCCTAATCCTTCCCTGTCGCTGCTGAACCAGCATCCGATCCGATCTGACCAATCTTGCCATTGTGTCCGCTTCCAGTTGAGCCAAAACGTCTCTTCTGGATATCAGTGGCACCCACGTGCACCGTGAGCAGAAGCTCTTGCTCAGCACTACCTGGCAGCCTGTCTGGATGGTGCTTGACCTCTACCTGGTTGCCTTTTTTCTTCTCTCGGCTGCTCCAGGTGAGCGACCCTGAGCATAGATAGTTTATTTAACGCTGTGGACATGATACGGAATGTCAGTTGCCGTCAGCGAATTGGGCAGCGCTCCCTTTATCCTTCACATACAGTTCAGCTCAGTTAGTTAATGTGTGCATAATTCACTGTGTTGTGTGAAGAATGAAAGCCTTATAATATCTTTATTATCATTAGCACTACTTTTTTTGCCTCCTGCTTCCATTTTCTTTTAGGTAAGTTGAGAAATTCTGGAAGCCCTGGTTCTCCCGCTTGCAGATCATTTTCTTTCAATGTGGACTCTTCTTTCAGAGCTGCCGGACAGAAGCGTCGGCTTGTGTCCAGCAGCTGGGGAGTGCCTGCGAGTATTTGTGCCGGTTCTCTTTCTTCCACGCCCCCAGAGAACAGGCGGAAGGAAGCTTGATATGGGAATTCGGAAAGAACCCACATTGTGGGAGACAATTTTCTGGACTGGTGGACCCTGACAGGAAAGAGTTCTCCTTTTGGGTTTACCCTTATCTATATTTGCTTGATTGTTTGCTGGCTGCACTGAGGAGAGAAGGAAAGGCTTGGTGTCATCTTTCCAGCACGCCGTCTCAACTGCTCAGAGTCACTTCAGTGCGGTTCCAACGGGCTTGAGGCAGTTCAGACAGCCGGAGTCTAGGGCAGGGTTGCCCAAACTGTGGGTCGGGACCCACCTCTAGGAAATTTAACCGTATTTGAAATAACTTGATGTAATTATTTAATTAAGTAACAAAAAAATTGTATTAAACTTTGTTTGTTATTTGAAAAGTCCTTTATTCATATTGGTAATGGTTAAATTTCCTAGAGGTGGGTCCCAAGTTAGTAAACTTATATTAGATGGGTCGTAGCCCAGACAACTTTGGGAACCACTGCTCTAGTGAATCCTGCGCGGAGAAGGGGGTTGGACTCGAAGAACTCGGAGGTTCAATTCTATGAACTTCCAGTTTTAAGAGCTCCTGGTAGGCAACAAATAAGCTATGCTACATACAAGTAGTCATTTTAGGATCTCTATATTTTACGATCGTATTCAAATGGAAAACAAATTGCTTTGGGAGTCCTTCTCGAGGAATCGCTTGGTGTCTTGAACATCTGAGCAGACGGGGGAACACAGTCCATAGCATCTCAGAAACACAAATGTTACCCTTGTGCTGTGATGCATAGTTTGAATACGTGCTCTTGTCTCAAGGAAAGAAGTTAGACATTCAGTGGATTTTTCTGAAAGAGGCTGGGGATATAGGTATGGCTTCCAGTACTTTATATTAACTGTTTTTGGTTATATCCTTGACCTTTCTTGAAGTCTTCCACATATAATCAGCAGAATGGGAAAATCTGAACAAGTGGATGTCAATCTATTCTGTTTGGTTGCTATAGACTTCTACAGACATCAAATAGACGAAGAACTAGACCGCAGAGCATTTCAGTCAGTATTTGAGGTGGTAGCATCCCCAGGTAATCCATATCATCAACTGCTAGCTTGTTTGCAAAATGTTCATAAGACTGCAGCATGCTGAAGCAAGAGTGGTAACAGTGTGGAGAAATGGACTATCGGAACCAGACGAAGTCATGGAATTATCGTACAAGAACTGGAAACCAGACATTTACAGCCCACACTCTGAAAATGGCTTTTATTTACCGTATATACATTTTTTGTCTCTCCTTGAATAAAGGTGTACCAAGCATTGCACATTACATTAAATAGAAGATGGTTGCTAACTGAAGACATGTTAAAAGCACTGTCAGATTTCCTGAAAAATTGAGAATAACTCTGAAGTATTGATTCCTTTGCAAGATACAAATACAGGACTAATGCAAGTCACAGTTTTGTTGCCAATACTGAACCTAACCAGCTATTGCAGCCATTTGAAAACCAAAATACTTTAATTTTACAAAACATATATTAATTTGTGGCGTTACATTGAGCAGTCTCACTGCTCTATTATTTTATAGAAAGAAAAAACAAACGTATAAAAATCCTCCGCATGTAATACTGTCTCTGGATGCTCTCTGGATACGCACTATGGGGTTTGGGGAACAAAGGGCAAATTAGGTATCTGTAATCATACTTTTTTACCTCAGGATTTAAAAGTTAAAACAATATATTGGTTAAAAACTAGCTTCTGTAAGTGTTTCTATTCCATGTATAGTATGTAAAGATGTAAAATGGTATGGGGCAAAAAAGAGGCTTTGAAGTTTGAAATTAATAACCATAATTCTATGGTCTTGGCACCAACCCTCAGTTCCCTATTGAATGTTCTTCCTCATGTGTGTGTGTGTGTATATATATATATATATTTAAAAACCACTTTGTTGTATACGTTACATTTTATGCCTATATTTCAGTTTCCTGTTATGGTTTGAAAACTAGATTATATTGATTAGTTTAAATTTGATTTAGAGGTAATTAATTTTATATAGATGCTGTAAGTTTACTTTTGTTAAGTGAAGGGAAAAGGGACCAGCCACTCTGTAAGTGCGCAACACTTGAAGAAAGCAAAAGATGTCCTTATTGCCTGTGATTAATAAAAAATTCTAATAAATCTGTTCACTAGAAATCATGCAATCCATCCACAGTGAGAAAATCTTTACTTACTTTCTGCGTACATGTATAACACAAATATTGTTGCATCTTAAAATGCCACGAAATAATATATAAACACAGGGCAGAGAAAATCTGACATTTTCCTTTTCAGCTTTATTGCAATATTCAGTTCTTAGCATTTCTTGCCCATAAAGTTATAGTTTTATCAGGAAGAATATGGACAGTGCATTTGTGTATATAATGTGTAAAATTATACATGTGATTGCATTTGATGTATACATATGTGTATATTTCTATTTATTATACTGATGGATTTAAACTATTTCCTGTTCTTAAACCAGCCATTATTGCATCCAGGTATAATTTGATTAAAATGCAATTTATCCATACAATATAATTTCTTCATTATTGCAAAAACACTAAACAGTGAAAAAGGGGGTGTTTTTGGTCTGGCTAGTAAATATGTATACAGAGTGGTTTTGAGTTTTATTCAAGTTCAAACAAATGTCAACTCCTGCTAGGACATCCTTAGTGTTCCATCTGAACATCCGCCAGTTCTGAATATCTGTCCATAGGAAAAAGCGAGGGGACCATTCTAAGCTCTGTGTTCCTATGGGCAGTATGAGATGTCTCCTTATGCGTTAGGCATACCTACCACCAAATCCCTAAAATGAAACTCCAACCAGGCATTTCCTTTGGAGAGGGACAGTTTTTAATGTTTCCCCACCCCTAAACTCTATTGGATGGATCTTGTGAGAAAAGATTTTTAAATCATCCTGCTTTTGCATAGCCTAAAACCTGATTCACTGGCAGAATCACAGGAAACAGCTGTCAAAAACCCGAAGCGCCCCTACAGATTCAGAGCAAATAGAGATGCTGTGTCACCAGCAGATCTCCCAGTGGTAGCTTTTAGTAGCTTAATGTGGGTGTTAAAAAACAATAGAATTAGGGGAAAGAGCAACGTTCATCTCGTAGAAACTTCTGAAGTGACAAAAGTGAACAGTCAAGGCACCAAGTAAAAGCCTTTATCACTACTAACTGGAGTTAGCTATGGAATTAGGAGCAGCACCGCAGACAAGGTGCTTCAAACTCAGTGTATCAAAATGTCTGAAGGTCAAGAAGAATCAGCATTTTCCTCTGTCCATATAATCAACACACTAAGATCAATACCGCACAACATGGTTTCAACAATATCTGAAATTTAGGCCTGTTTAATAGCGGTTGAGAAACCCAGACACACCTGTAACATGGAGTTTTAAAGAGCATGTGTCTTATTCCACAGCTTTTGGCTGCAGCAAGGTACACTGGAGGCTGCACTTCAGTTAGAAAAGCATACTGTTAGTAGAAGATGGGGGTAGGAACGTGGTGACATAAGGTTCTTCTCCATGTTGCCTGAGGCTACTTCTCCACATGTTCAAAATGCCTTGGAGGAGCAGTGAAATCTGCCCATTTCTGCAGCAAGTTACACCCATGGAAGGACTCCAGTCCCGCTCCCAAGTTGCAAAATCTTCAGTGCACAAAAAGCAGCTCTGAAGGGTTTCCTGTGCACTGAGCTGCCCTCACCACAGTGAAACAGGTCACATTTCCATCCTTTATTATGTTTACTTAGAAGCCTTTCGTCAAAAATGTTGTGGGAAGTCCAAAGTATTCTAGATGTTTGCTGATGTTCTCACAAAATTATAGAAGCTAGGCAAGACTTTTCAGAAACCTTGTTGACTATCCTTGAGCAAGGCCTGTGCTTCTGTTTGGTAATTACATCTTTAAGATTGGTCAAGATCTTCCCATCCTTGGTATCACGCTGGAGGAGGAAGATTCTCTTTCTTAATTCTTTGGGGGGTAAGAAAAGTGAACTGCAGCCTTATTGAAGAAGGCTATCATTCTAGCCCACTGTCCTATAAGGAAAGATTACAGGTATGTTAATTTCCCCCAAAAGTTTATTTTATTTATTTATTATTTTTATTTCTATCCTGCCCTATTGTCAGGCAGGGCTAGCTGCCTGCCAAAATATCTGTATGTAAGATCTCTGCCATCTATGGGATTCTCTATATATGTATATAATGGCTGCCTGTTGTTTTGCCTGAGCAGGGAACTGACAGTTGGTTCCTCCCTCCCTGCTGAGGTCAAGTGATACATTTGTGTTTGAAGGTTTTGGTGCCAAGTTTAAATTGGTTTTGAAAGATAGTTATTATTCATTGGTTAAGGGCCAAACCCCGCCCAGCTAAGAAACATATAAATACGCTGGGCTTTCTGTTTCAAGTTGCTCCCAACAAGAAATGTCCTAACATTGAGCTGAAATAAATCACTGTTCATCTTTTTCAAGAAAGAGTCTCGTGGTCATTCTTCGCCAGCCTGACACCTATACCTGAATGTCTCAGGGTGAGTAACAACCTTTAAAACAAATTACAACCAATATATATTAAAAACAATAATATACATAAAAATGCTTAAAAAGATCTAACATATTTAAAAGAATATACTAAATATTAAAATAATAGTATCTACAGTGTGTGTGTGGAAATACTGTTTGTTTGTTTATTTATTGTTTGTATATATTTTACATTTCTATCCTGCCCTGTACTCTAAGGTCTTAGGGCGAGTAACAGCATTTAAAAACAGACATGTTAAAATAGAGCCATATATATAAAACAGTATAAAACAATGTCTGCAGTGGGGAGAAGCTATACCACAGACAGCCAATTGAGACCAAACTCCTCATTCCAATCTTCTTTTATCAATCACAAATTACAAAAAATATTCCCAAACTTGTTCCCACAATGACTTGGATTTGTTTGTTACACCAGCTGGTTCAGAGTTAAGTGTATATATTATACTATTTATCAGGTTTGTAAGGATGTTTTATTGTATTTTATTGTATTGTTTGAAAGTATTAACTGTATGCTAAGAAATGAAGAGAAGACTGCCCCCCCAATGCCCACTAATGTTACACAGAATTTATCCTCCCTGCCCTTCACAGTCTTTTTGAGACCCTTTGGGAAGAAAATAAACATTTGGGAATGGAACCTAAAGATGAAAAAGTGTCTAAGAAATGAAAGAATAAGCTGTAAGGATTATGACATATACGTAGTTGCAACTTATGAGGTCCAGCCAACCTTTGCCTTTATGTCCCCTTTGATTGCTGTGGGGTTTAGGTAAGTAAAGCTGAGGTCTGAGTAGCTTTGTGTAGCAAATGGAGCAGTTGTTCCATAGTGTTCCAGTAACCGGTGTGTCACATGGAGTAGCAGCAAGCCCAAGTCAGTATAGAAGCTTAGTGGTTTTGTTGTTTTGTGACACTGAAATTTGGTCAGCTCCTGGTGACTAGACAGGTGCATCTGTGCGCAATGTGAAAACTTCATTTCAAGTATGTTATATGGATAAATTGCCTTACTGATTGTGCTTTTTGCTACCCAAGGACCATTTCTCCATTGAACTGTTGGGTCCTGCAAGATTCCTCATTGTAGGCTGCTATATGTTGAAACTTGGGAAATTGCCTCTGAAGAAGACTTACATTGGGCCAAAACATATTTAGCAGCAACTGACAACTTTGGGAGCAGTTGGCTACATACTAGCAGCCTTGAAACCGGGCAGCAATCGATAACAACTTTGGCAACAATTGGGTATATACTAGCAATTGGTTTTGAAATGGAAGTCATATAGTGGAAACTGTTGAACTCCTGAATTATGATGCTTCTGCCTATTTTTCCTGTCTTATATATTGTATATTGTGTTCTGATAAATTAGCCTATTATACATTTTTAGGGAATAGTTCAGAATATTTTATATTTGACATTCATTGTAGTAGAAACAGTTCTAAGTGTAAATATTTTGCACAGTGTACCTGATTATAAGTAAGAGCCTGTTAATCCAAACTTACCCAATTAAAGCCTTGTAAGACAGTTTCATTAAGGTAAAACTAAACTAATTGGAAGACTGAATTTGAAAGCACTGTATAGCTGGCTTTGTCAGCCCAAGGGGAGTTAAGTCTTGCCTTCTGCAGGTTTTTCATAAGCAACCATTTTCTTGCCCATGTACTTTTTAAAAAGTATATACTTTTAAAAAATAAAACTATCCCTTTTTCCCTCCCTGTCTCGGATGTAAGGTTAAATAAGCACCTATCCTCCGAGGAGTATATTCCCATATGTAGTTCTTCAGCATTGGGGGGAAAAAAGATAATTTCCTCAAGTATATTCTTCAGAAACCAAAACTTTTATGAAGATAAGCCTACTTCTAGGGTTTCTTTTTATTTCATGATGACTATCTGGTCTCCCTATCTGGGAGGTTCCCTTGCCTTCCTTTGGGCGTCCTGGGGCCAAATATTCCTGTGAGAATTGTGGATCCACTAGGAGTTTCTTGCTTTTGTGGGGCTGATGGGTTTGCTATTTCCAAAGGACGTGATTCTGCTCAGTGCTGAGCGTGTTTTCTATCGTTTTCCCATTTACTCAGTTATCCAGCCCCTGGTCATTGGATGATCATAAAACAACACCGGACTGCTGAATTCAGAATTTTTCTGGTTACTCAGAATAACAAAGATAACAACCATTAACTTTTTATGTACGTGTTCAAAAAGAAAACAGTGCCTTTTTGCCTCTAGGCAAAAAGAATGGGATGGACCCTGCACAATCAGAGGAAACCCCGTGCCAATAAAGACACTTTGGTCTTTTCACATACAGTACATGCTGCAATAAAATGGCAGGGGGAGCTCTCTTTTACCATCCAGTGCTCTGGACAGCAGTATAACAAAATCTGATTAATAGAATAGTGGTTTGTGTTATTATATGGTCTGGGTAAAACTACATTAGTTCCTATAACAATAAAACACAACCGATATCCTATAGGACAACAGATCAATAACCATGAAACAACTTGCAACTCTCTTATCACTACGGTCACAAAATTAGCAGCCCAAACTGCTCCTATAAATGGGGAATGGGACCAGTAGTCTATAAAGTATACCCCTTCCAGGGAAAGGGGGGGGATGGGCAATTTAAAGGGCCAGGTGACCACGTTGGGTCTAGCTGTAAAGGTGCAGGTGATATCAAAGGGAAGTAAATAAATAATTGTCCCCTGAGTTAAAAAATTGTCCTTATATATAGGATCATATAATTCCGAAAGGAAGGAAGAGGTTCTGTACAAAATGCTAGCATCTCCCAAAAACATGGACTACTCTCTGTGGTTAGCTTTTTTCTGTAAATTATTTTTCTTTTTGTATGTAAGGTGAACTTTCAAAAGTTGATTTTGGTACAGGGCTGAATGAGCTATGCTCTACCCTACCCGTAAGGGTAGAAAGCTGACAATACCCTGACACGGTGTTGAGGCAGTCTGATAGCCTCGTCACGATACTGGCACTTTTAGAACACATGGAAACAACCAAGAACGCATTTGATGGGACAGATTTATAAATTACTGAGAAGATTTAAAACAAACCAAGCAAGCAAAAGAATACCTGACTTTCAATTTTCTGTTTGGTTGCAACAATAGAAAACATATTGAATAAATCTACTAAATTTACTGCTGGTCTCTAAATTAGATAAAATTGGTAAGAGACGTTTTACTGCTGGCATAATACCTCTGTTTCAATTTTCAGAGTTAATACTCTAAATTTTGTTTGAAAGATGAAGCAACATGTAGGCATCTTCTTTCATATAGTGTGGAAATGTGAAGAAGTGCAAAAGTACTGGAATAAAGTATTTTGTATAATGTAGCATATTTTGAATTTTTTGTTGTTGATTCTCACCACACATATTTCCAGCTTTATACCTTTATATTGTATATTCCTAGAGAGTTAGAATTAACTTTGAATATTATTTTGGAGGCAAGTATCGTTTACATTCAAAAATGAAATCAAAGTCTATATATCCAGTTTTTCTGTCTCATTCGATCGCGGCAGCAGCTACACAAAGGCCTGTAGACCCCACACAGTCCCAGGACTTCCTGGCTGCTGGGAGGGGGAGCAGGGAGACTAGAAAAAGTAACAGGGACAGAAATGTTTTACCTTTAATCTCAGCATCATCTGCCCCTCACCTTCATAGAGGGTTGGGCTTGCAACGTATTAGTCCTTACATACATGGTTTTTGTCAGGTTCCTAAGCTGCAAAAAGCATTAACAAGCCTGTTCATGGACATCCCTCCTCTGCTGACATTCCTGATTGATTGTGTGGTGTTTTTCCAGTCTTTTGTGACATTCTATTCCATCTCGTGGTCTTCCTTTCAGACACGTTCTTCAAGGCTGCAAAAAAATCAGAGATTAAAACCTGAAGCCAAGGCACAGCTTGTTACTTCAAAATAAGTCTTCCAGGACGTGATCCCACTTGACTTTTTAAATACAGAATTAACAAAAAATGGTTTTCAAAATTTCTTTTCTCTGTCGCACAACACTAGAACCAGGGGGCACTCTATGAAGCTGATGGGTAGGAGAATAAGGTCTGACAGGGGGAAGTATTTCTTCACCCAGAGGGTCATCGGCTTATGGAATGTGCTGCCGGAAGAGGTGGTGACAGCTACCAGTCTGGATGGCTTTAAGGTAGGGTTAGACAAATTTATGGATGACAGATGTATCAATGGCTACTAGAATGAATGCCTAGATGCATCTTCCAGGCTGGGGGGGGGGGGGAACTGGGGCACTTCAAAGGCCATCTGCTGGGACTCGAGAGCAGGAGAAGGTTTGTCCTTGTCTCTGCTTGAGATGCCCGTGAGCATTTGGTGGGCGACTGTGTGCGACAGGATGCTGGACTAGATGGGCTGTGGCCTGATCCAGCAGGGCTCCTCTTATGTTCTTATGGTATAGGAACATGCATTCTGCTCATTCCTTTTTTTTTTTTTTGGTTAATTCCGCTTTTAAAAAGTTGACTGTGCTGGTGGCAGCAGCAGCAGCCAAAAGGGAGGGCGGGCAAGCGGGGTAGGCAGGGCTCATTCGCCCACTCGCTCGCCTCCCAGCATTCCTCCTCCCCACGCCCTGAGAGCGCTGCAAGTATATGGGGTGGATGTCCCACCCTCCTAGTTGCAGATGCTGCTAGTCCCATGCATAAGTGACCCCTGAAGCCATATTCTGGACATGTACAGGGCCAGAGGGAACTATTCAACCAGCAACTCTCCCGTGTGACAAACCTTGTGGAATACAGTTTTGGCAGATTGAAACAGCGCTGGCGATATCTCCTTGGGGGCCTCCGTGTGTCGCTTGAAAATTCTGTGGCTGTGAGCACAGCTTGTCTCACTTTGCACAATGTGTGTGAACGGAGGAACCCCAATGGGCCACACCCCTTGAGCCCTTGTGCGACCAGCAGGCAATGGATGGGGCCCCTCTGCTCTGTGAGGCACAATGAGAAAAACTTGCAGAAGCTGTGCTTGTATGTGATGCATTGGCACGCTATATGTGGGAGAACTGGCATGTGAGCCAGCCAATATGAACAAAGCTACCTGGGTGAAACGTATTGGTACACTGCATGGCATACCTTGGTTGTAGCAGAGGATTTGGAAGGTCTGGGTAACAGCAATAAAAATATACTGTTTGATGAAACGTCGTCACTCTCCAGTTTCTCTGGACGCATGGCCCACCAGGGCTGTGTTCCCAAACAAGATCCAATCCAGCTTCAGACAACCATCAGAGTTGGGGTAAAATCCCCGAAGTGTCCATCCTAGTTGATGGACTCTGACAAATCACCTTTGGGCTAGGCACTGGGGAAAGTCGAGCACCATTTGGTTTCTGGGTGTGAAGGTGGTGCGAGGTTGCATCAAAAGGCACAGCCTGGGTCTCACTGCATTAGTTCATGGCAAATGCTGCATGATAGCCTTGAAGGGCAGACGACTCGTCATGCCCATCCTCACGCCTGCCAGAGGGCTGCACCAGCGGGTGACAGGACACATGTCGGCCTGGATGGATCAGCTGAACTTCCTTATCCTGGTGTGGTGGCTGGGATTGGCCTGCAAGGGACAGGGCTACAGCCCCACCAGACTCACCACCATGGGCAGTGCAGAGCCCTAGCGAGCGACGGGCACTGCCATCGCCTACTCCCTCTCCCAATCCACGGACGGTGGGCCAGTGGTGAAGCGCCGGTCCCAGTATCCTACAGCGGCCATATAGCACCTTCAGGGATGCTTTTTGCTGGTTCCGAAGGACGTCCTTCCCCCTGACAATCGGACTAAGGGCCGACATGGGGAGCAGCAGCAGCAGCAGCACCTTGGGCTGCATGGGGGAAACCGTCCTTTTCCCACCAGCACACCCGACTGCCAACTGATGGCCCTGCTGCAAGTGGGCAGCAAGGAGGGGGATGAGTTTGGAGCCAGGGATAGGAATAGACAGAGCCAGACTCACCCTTCCTCTGCTCACCAATGAGGGCCCATGCAAGTGAACCCTGTGCGCAGGTCCACTTGTTCCTGAGGCAAGGTCCCCGCCCCCCACTCATCGAGGGTAGAACACAGCGTGCCACACACATGGAGAGAGGCGCGAGTGGCCATGCTGAACCACCATGACTTGCATCCTAGCTTATACGTGGCAGGAGTGGGAGGTTACCTTGTTCCTCCATGCTCTCTGGCATGGAGAGGGCCCAGTGCACTCACTAATGCGTTCAGGGATGCTCCGAAATGAGCCTCTGTTTGAACGGGCATCTGTGGCCCTGGGCCGGGCCAGCTCTGAAAGGGGCCCCATGCACTGCCGGAGCCTCTTCACTCCGGAGTGCCTTCCACCATTGTGGGCATTCAGGGTGGCTCTCTGTGCTGGACCCCCCCCCTCCCATTCGGCTGGTGGGTGGAAATGCCTGCTGCGGGAGTCGCCCACCCCTTCCCATGGACGAAGCACCCCAGGGACAGCTGGCCTCGTGCGGCTCAGCCTAATGCAACCCCCTTTCCCCTCCTCCAAACGCATTCTGAGTGCCCTTTCCGACACACCATTCACTGCATGTCAGCAGCGCATCCATGATGACAGCAAAGGACATGGCCACTTTCTGCCATGCTAACACTGTGATGGGCACTGATGGTAGCCAATCAGCGCTCTGATGTGGGGAGGTGACACAAAAGCTGTGTCAGATGCTTTGATGCCCCTTATGTGGGTGGGAAAAGCAGGATAGAAAAGCCACGTCTCCAGATTCTTCCCCTTCAGCAGCAGACCCAGCCAGGGGGATCTCGATGCAGAATGGGACTGGTGTTTCTGTGGGTCCCCTTCAATAAGCATGAAGGAGCCAGGGCCCTTTCCTTCAGCTATCCCAGTGCCGCTGGCGGCTGTGTGCCCCTGGTCGAAATGCCATCACTACCCACCCACGAACAGCGCCCTTTGTGTGGGCCCAGATGGCCCCTGGGGTTCCCTACCTCGCCCTCGTGGCCTGACTGTGCTGCTGCCGCTGTAACTTGGCGCATGTCCAGTGCAAAGCACCTGTGGGAGGGACTCCGTTGCCAGAATATGGTGCTGCCACTTCGCTCAACTTGGCAACCTCCGGTCCCACCCACATCCGCTCTGTATCCTGTCCCTGTGCTGAAGCACTGTCCTTCGATGCAGAATTTGCAAGCAGGAACGGTTTGAAGACCGTTAATTTCTCAGGTCTTTCCAGAAACCGGATTGGGTGGCCTCTAGGCCCCAGTAGAGACAGATCCCGCACGAGGCCATGTGGAAACGGCGTCCCTGAAGGGACCCTAGCCTGGCCCACTGTGCGGAAGGTAACTTGTGGATGTGAGCCATATGGGTCCTTATCGGGTGCTTAACGGGGTCTTGAGGGCCTGTGAGGAAACACCCTAAATGCTGTTCCTGAATTTCACTGCTTGGAGGAGAGAGAAGCTCATGGTGCTACTTTTATTCATAGGTGTTTGTGCATAAACCACTATATAACAACAAACAGCGGCAGTGCAGAAGGGGCTGCCTATCCATATTATGATTGTGAGTCAGAGGTTGACTTATTTATTTATTTGTTTACATTTCTATCCCGCCCCATAGCCTAAGGTCTCTGAGCGGGTAACAGCAAATTAATCACAAGATACACATTAAAAACGAAAAGTAGATTAAAAACAATATAGGCATTAAATACTGATTAAAAACACTTAAAAGTACACTCCATATTGTGTTTATTGTTCCTGTGATTAGGGGGAGGGGGGAGAATATAAAGGAAGGGGCATGGCGCACCTCGAGGGGGAGGCTATTCCATAATTTGGGAGCCATCGCTGAAAAGGCCCTTTCCCAGGTGCCCACCAGTCTCACTAATGAGGGTGGTGGGACGACCAGGAGGGCTTCACCACTTGATCTTAAGGCACGGGCAGGTCGATATGGTAGAAGGTGCTCCTTTAGATATTTGGGGCCCAAGTCATTTAGGGCTTTATAAGTCAGAGTTAACACCTTGAGTTGGGCTCAGTAGTGAATTGGTAGCCAGTGCAGCACTTTTAAAACCAGTGTGATGTGCCTCCGGCTAGCTGTTCCGGTCAGCACTCTGGCAGCTGCATTCTGCACTAGCTGCAACTTCCGAACCGTCTTCAAGGGCAGCCCCATGTACAGTGCATTACAGTAGTCCAGTCTAGAGGTTACCAGAGCATGGATAACTGTGGCCAAGTCGTCTCTCTCCAGAAAAGGCTTCAGTTGACGTACCAGCTGCAGTTGGGAGTAGGCACTCCTGGCCACGGCCTCCACCTGAGCTTCAAGCGTTAGCGCGGAGTCCAGGAGTACCAAGTTACGCACCTGTCCCTTCCAGGACATTGCAACCCCATCAAGAACAGGGTGTCTCCCAACTACCCGGATCCGAGACCCTGTGACACACAGCACCTCTGTCTTGTCTGGATTCAGCTTCAACTTTACCTCCTGCTCTTCACCCTTGTCTGAGTTGCAGTATAAATCCTCTCCAAATGACAGTTTTAGTTGCAGAAAAGCCTTATAGGGAATGCTGTCCTGGGTCAAAAATGTAAAGCAGGCAGTGCTCTTGTTTTCAGAAAACAGTTCCTGACCTTTCCTCCTACGTTTCCAAACTGATAGTATTAGAATTTGGGTTATATTAATGTTGCTGCCCAAGGCAATGATGGCAAAGCATAAAATACATATAAAATGAGAGGAAGGACCTGCTGCCAGTTAATCTTTCTCCTGACTGCCATCTGTCTTCTGGTCACATGGCGTCTCCCAAATGGGTCTCTGAGATGCTCCTGCCAGCAAATGCAGCACTTTAGCCCTCCTAAAAGTGTCTTCCTGAAGAGCGCTGCAGACAGTGGGGACTTCAGCGGGCACAATCTATTTTATGAGAGGGTGTTAAGAGAGTTCTTGTGCTCACATTTGGAAGGCTTTCATTCTTCTGCTTAAGAAATTTTAATTCTTGCTTTCTTCCATTATGAAAACAATTAAAAGGGAATAGATGCATTGGGAATACCAGGTACTGTTCCATGTTTTCAGAGCCCTAAAAGAGGAATTCTTTTTCCTCAGCATCTTGTACTTTTTAAAAACTTCTGGTCAGATCAAGCATATAATTAATGCACAAAAAAATGCCAGTGTGGGGTGAAATACAGAAGAGATAAGCACCAGCCAAGTTCATTAACTCCTTCGGCTAAGAATCTCAAAGAGATCATTGTTGCCACTGTATTAAAATATCACAAAAAGGCATTGTACTTTCCTCGAATCACTATCTAGGATTTTATTTTAACATGCAAGCAGTAATTTCACTTCAGATACCGTATAAAGAATTAATGCCACATCCATTATCTGTCAGCATTATCTCAGTGCGTACCCTGCACGGATCTTTCAGACATAATAGAGTTCCATCATGTATAACACGGCATTTTCTGTATGTAATGGTGCTTACGTAAATTATCCAGTATCTTGTTATTACAGTGCATCACCTTTTATGCAGAAAATTGTCAAGGAAAATTAGGCATATATTTACGGCTTTTAATCCTTCAGCCATTCTTCTTTCCCCACCACCTTTTATACAATAAATAATCTTTATGGGCTTGTCGTAAGGGAGGCTTAAAACGCCTCAGCTGCAGTCCGGAGGCAACAGTACTCAGATGAATAAAAAGCTGCAGGCGGCATCCAAATTGTTCAGAGCGCACACACAGATGTGGTAAAACGAACCTCCAAGAGGCAAATGCGTGCCGACAGGGCAGCTGAATGGGCAGGCTGAGTGCCAGGCGAGCTTCTTGCAACAAAAGCCGCCCCGACACTCTCAGAGGCGGAAACACGAACGTGCGTGCCCGTTTCTGGAGCATCAATGTGGCACCTTTGGGGAACATCTCTCGGCCTGTTTTCTCTGCTGCCGGTTTGCTTCAGCTCAGGCATTAATTGCGCTTTCGCAGAGGCGTGTGGCACTCTGTAGAGATCTTTGCGCAAACAGGCTTCCCCAGCGCATCCCAGCACAGCTTAAATACCCAGGCAGCCCCCCCCCCTTGCTTCAGATGGCCTAAAAGGTGAGAGAGATACAAAGAGTAGAAACTTAGGAGTATCTCTTCAAAGGCAGCATAGGTCTGTGGCTGTTGTGTTTGCCTGTGTGCGCATGTGCGCACGCGTATCTTTTCCTCTCTTTTTTGGTTAAACCTATAAGTGTTTAAAAGCTTTAATATTGATGGCCTGTCAACTTTGTCCTGATTCTTTGGCTTTCAGTTAAAAGGTTTTTGTTGTTGTAGCTTATGCAGTTGCTCTGTTGCTATGGGAACGTGACATCAAAATGACGTTTCTCTGTTTAAAAGCTTTTAACTAAATTCCTGCCTGTCAGATTGTAGGCCCCATTTTGCGCACTCAGCCTTCAAGCTGTTGCAAAGAGATTTCATGTGTTCTGTTGCCATTCAAAGGCTGTGGCTGCCCTGAGCTACGAAACCCCGAGCCAAACCCTGCCCGAGATCTATGTTAAGTGTCTCTTTCAAAGCCCTTTTAGGCCAACCAGGAATGGCTGCGGCTGCAGAAACCCCCAGTTACATTGTTTCTTCCCAGGCTGAGAAGCACAGAAGGGCCAGGAATTGGACTGATGCAGAGATGAGGGGCTTGATGCTGGTTTGGGAAGAATTCTTTGATGAACTGAAACAAACTAAGAGGAATGCCAAAGTTTACGAGAAAATGGCAAACAAACTCTTTGAAATGACTGGAGAAAATCGCCATGGAGAAGAAATAAAGATAAAAATCACAAACATGACATTCCAATACAGGTAAGCCTCAGTTAATTCCTTTTATTTTGGGACAGGTTTACGATGGAGATTCCTGCCTTCCTGAAAAGCTCTTAGGAAGGGCATCCATGGATGAGAGACTCAAGGTTGGTTGCCCACAGGGCTCTTAGAAATCGCTCTTAGCAAAAACCATCTTGTGCCTGATTTTCTCCATGCTGGTTTCAAATCTTAGCATAACTTTGGTTGAGAGGCTGATTTTTCTGGAACAAGGAAATACAAAGAAATTGTTTTTATTTTTATATTTCTCCCATTTGCAATTAACTCTTCTGCAGCACAGATTAATTCCACATCATACAGCGTCTATATTCTCTTAACTTAAATGTAAATATTAAAATTTATGCATATATATTTCGTGTGTGTGTGTGTATCAGAGGTTGAGGAAGTTACAGTTCAGGGGGCTAAAATAACTGCGTCCCTCAGTCCTGAGTGTGACCTACACATTGCTGTAATTGTAAAACGTCTTAGGAAAAGAGCGATTACATTTGTAGAAAGATTTCAGGGACACTGCAAACAGCATTTCAAGCGGAGGAGTTAAAATGAGATAATTAAGTGTAGTTAGTGACCATCCGGAAAGGAAAGCAAGATTTAGATAATATTTGCAGCTTAGAAAAGAGGGGGGAAGCAAAGAAAATGGATGTTGTTGCTTAAAGCAGTTTATTGTTTTGTGGAGACATAAACAGCCAGATCTGCTTTTAGCTATGGCCTATTTTAAGATAATGTATCTTAAAAACTGCATTATGGAGCTTTTGTTAAAGATTAGCTCTGATTCAGGATTCTCTAATGTGTGCTTACTTCATCTAATCTCAATGTACAAATTAAAAATAATGAGAATCAGTTATATCAGTGATTCATATCAAGTCTCGTTGTTAGATGGAGTGTTGTTAGAGCATTTTTCCTGTACAGTATTTAAGCCAGATGCTGTTAAAATGCAGGGAGACTCTTCCCTTCCTTTCTAATTTCCCTTTTGAGAAGATCATCTTAAGATGGAGTCCTCTTAAGTTATGATGTGTTATTCACAGACAAAACAGCGGTATCAGAATGCTGAATTTGCACTTATCTCTCGTCTTGGTGGGAAGACAAGATATTGTGTATTGAAAATTTAACAGGAAAGGGGAAAAGCCATTCAGAATGTTAAAAAATCATCAATGTAGTCTGTAGGCCTACTAAGCACTTAAATTGTGATAGCATTAAATACATAAAGGAAAAGAGTTGAACATGATCCGTTCTTTCTCTTACACTGAAATATGTGTTTAATTTGTATTTTTAAATAATTTTTTTAAACATCTGCTTGCCAAGTCTACAGTGCTGTATTATAAAACTGTATGAACTATATTTTCATTCAGCTTGTAATAATAAATTATGCCCTGAACAGCTAGTTTAGGTTTCACTGTTCTATCCTGTCTGTGATTGCTTTGAGGACATGCTTAGCAAGGTGTGTTTGCAAAGAAGCAAAGAACAGGTGGTTTTAAGAAATCACCTCTGAAGCAGCTTAGACCAGTTCTCAGGTGAGATTGTTCATCATATGTCAATCTTCCACTTCCTCATTAAATTCTAGACTAGAAAAGGTGGGTTAGATGATATGATAGGATTAAGAATAGGAAGAGAACGTGAGAACATTACCATCTCTTAGGCGCTTTTAAGCTGCTGTTTTTGCTAAGATATGAAACAAAATTACACTTTGCTGCTGGTGATCTACACACTTAATTATGCCCCCCAGACAGAGATGAAGAATACTCTCTCTACTATGTGTTCATGCATAACTGAGAGTTTAGATAACTCTAGTTTTAAGAAAATTGGAATGACATTACTAGTCATATTAATCATATGTAAATGCAATACAGCAAGGACTTTATTCTAGGACACTGATTACTAATTACTCCTAGCCTAAGGCCTGGGTTGATAGGGAATCCTTCCACTTTTTACATTTCCAATTGTGTCAGCTTTAAAACTATGAAACATGCATTGAATTAAGCAATCAATGAAGGCCGTATCAACATGGCTGTATTTCTTGGTCTTCTGAGTGTCCAGACTGTGGCCCCAATTCTGTCCTGGGATTCCTGGAAAAGGAATGAGGGCAGCCTGAAGGTAAACCTCTCTTGAAGGCAGCTCCAATAGCTGCCAGGGCCTGAAATGCTGGTGGGCAACCCTGGCTCCGTTTTGTGGCTGGTGGCACAGCAGTTCCCCCAGGAGCTGGGCCAATGTGAAGTGAAGACCACATACCTGTGTGCCCAGGGTGGAACTCTGCGCCCCATTCTAGTTCAGCCCCTGTGAGGAAGCAGCTGTAGTGGCCTCATTTCCATTCTATACTGCATATTGACCGCTGCTAATAAATAGATCAATTTGCAACACTACTTAAATTGTGTATAGTTTTATTAAAAATAAAAGCAATATAAAGGAATGGATGGAAGAGGATTGAAGTGGGTGTAGTATAAAACAACTGAGCAGCTATCACTGAGTGTTGGCAAGAAATGGTTTGTATTTTATTTATAAATCTAAGCAAATCCGGTGCTGTGAATATGATGCATCTGTTGTTACAAGCCTAAAACTATACAGTTGGTCTCCCATAGTTCAGTTTTGGGCATCCCAGAGAGGCAAACAGAGCTTCCCGTACTGTGGCCATCAAAGGATTGTGCTTTGGCTCTCTGGATCACGCCGCCTTTCCCCGTGGAACTGTAGTACCTTTTCCTTAAATCATTCATAAGTTTGTGTGTTTAGTCCATGCCTCTAAATATGTGTAGCACAGCAAATTTCCTCTTAATCCACACATAACACTTTAGCTCAGTTGTAACGAAACCTCTTCAGGTGCATCTGGTAGCTAGTTGGGATAATCTCCAAGGCATGCTTCAAAGTGAAAGTTCGCAAAGCAGAACAAAATGAAATTCACACTATTATTTGTTTGCATTTGTATCCCACCCTATCCACAAGGGTCTCAGGGCAGGTCGCAACATATAACATGGACACATTAAAACCAATAACATATTGGACATATTAAAGGCATGGCAGTGTCTGAATGTGGGGAGGAAAAGGCTGTTCCTTCACTTAGCCAAAGGCCAGGGCAAAGAGGTGCGTCTTCACAGCTCATCTGAACATGTAGAGTGAAGGTGCCCTGGGAGTTACTTCCGTGAAGCAGTTGGAATTTTTCTCCCGACATTGGTCCAAGGCGCCTTTGCCTCAGCACATCCTGGGGGGTCCAGAGGGAATACTGGCCACTTTGGAATGGATATCCTAGCAGCTGTGATCTGGAATCATTTGGAACAATTAAAGCCTAATGGTGTGGCCGGTGGTGTTTTTAAACAGAATGTTGAGGAATGTTGAAGTGTGAAACTTGGAACATGTTTTCTCAGTATATATATTTTTGAGGGAAAAAGGAGAAACAGAATAAACTTAACAATGAAGTAATGTGACACTGGGCGCGTCCCCATGGTCTCTTTTTGCTTCTCTCTTGTGTCGGATTTTAAAAATGCGGGTTGTAATTTGAAATAAAGCATCCCCATGTGGTTTGGGGCAACGTGGATTTAAAATGTACTTTCCTGTCTCCATGCAAACTGCTTTTTGTGAACCCGCAACTTTTTCTCCCCACCCCCACCACCCGCCTGCTGCAGCGATGACAGGAAAAAACCTCAATTGAACCTTCAGAACACAAAACCATCCCTTTACTTGGCTCCCAAGAGTTAAAAGCAGTTACTGAAAGCAGCTCGCTCTCTCCAGAACTAATGCTTGCAACATAGTTACAAGCATAACTGAAAGCAGGCTCCCTTCGGCTGTCAAATTCAGCTGCCTGCATTCACCTAATGGCAGCTGATTAGCACAGAACCAGACCTGCAAAGTGAAACTTTGTTTCACTTCAGAGGCTGCGTTATTAGGAGGGGGAGAGAGAGATGCTTGCTGAGAAATAATCTCTGTGCTAATGATAATGATAATTAGTATCACCTTTCCCTGTTAGCAAGCGCAAAATCTCTCTCCCCCTCTGAAGTGAAACAATGTGACAGTTTGCAGCTCAGCTTGCGGGCTGAAAGAGCTGAATGCAGCTGATTCTGAGAGCCAGTTCTTCTGCAGGGATCAAAAATGCCTAAAAATTCAATGGAATATGGGAGAAGATGTGGAGAAAACGTCTCCATGCTCCCAGGAAAACCCACGGCTTCCAAAAAGTGCAGAGGTGGTCTTGTTTAAAGGGGGGGGTTGGTTTCTGCCATGGATTTTCCTCCTTGTGGCTCTGGAAGCCTGGAGTAAAGCTCTGCAGGCAGACGCTGGCACCCTGTCCCCATGCAATTGAAAGTCTGCTGGAACTCTTTGCCTCTGAGCGGCCCCATTCCAGGCTTTACAAGGCGCTTAGAGAGCTTAGGAAAGTGAGGCACCCGCGATAAAATACGTGCACTTTAAAGAAGAGTTCCAGCGCTCTTTCGGCGATTCGCGGGTTTTGCTCGCTATATCTGCCTTGAGGACGCTCCGTGGCAAAAGGGGCGGGGATTGCTTGCCTGCACACACAGCCAAAAAGCATTCACACATCTGAGAAATGCAGCAGGTTCGCTTCCTTTCCTTTGTAAAAAGAGCCAGAATTGCTCAGAATTGCAACATTGTTATCAGTGATCTGTGAAAGCCTTAAAAGAGAATGAGCGAAGGATCGCGCTGCCGATGGCTGCAGCCGCTGACTTTGCCTAGGCAGAAAGCCTTTTCTAACAGAGAACTGAGTGAAAGTAAGTGCTGAAAGTGAATGAATGAGCGATCATCTGCCTTTGCTAGGGGCGGGAAGCCGTTTCAGGAGACGGAGATCTGGCTATGTTTCCTTTTAACAAGAGAGGGGGCGGGGGGGAAAGATGCCCGGAAAGAGAAGACGGCTACCATGGGGACGAAAAGTCCGTTTAGATCGCAGCTACCATGGGGGCGCTTATTCCGGAAGTGGAGGGGACTTTTAAAGTCAGCTATAACAGAGTGACGGCAGAGGAAGCTGAGAGGGGCTAATAAGTCTTTTGGGGACAGGGCCTGGGTGAGTTCCCATGGTACTTATTTGCCTCTCTATTGCCCCTCTACTGAAGTGGATTTAAGAAAAGCGCGTTCAATTCGGAATTAAGTGTTCCCATGGGGCTCAGCAAAACACGCATTTAAAATACACGGACCGTCCACAAGGAAGCATGTTTTGTTTACCCACATCTTTTTCTCCCCACCCCTCGCTGTTTTATTGGGTGCTCGTGCGCTCATTCACAAGTCCAAAAGAAAAATAATTTACAAGTTCTCTGTTCAGTGGGTGCCTCCTCGCCAGGAAGGTCCTGGCGAGGAGGCACCACAATCTATGCAAAGTTGGCGTCTGCGGTGCCAAGCACTGAAAGGCGATATTGCAAAATCGGAGGGGGGGGTGCACAGAGGAAGCCCTTGCCCATCCCCCTCCCGCCTTCCCCAATCTTTCCCCCAACTCTTCACCCCCCGAGCAAATCATCCTTCAGGAGGCTCTGCTTTGACTGCCTGTAAAGTGCAGTTCGAGAAAGAGGCGATTGGGCTGGCTGTGGATGAGAGGCAAAAAAAGAGAGAGAGATGATCTCTCTGGCCGGCAATTCCCGCCTGGGAGAGAAGCCCTGCCCCTTTTGCCACGGAGCGTCTCCACGGAAAATGCTGCGCTGAAAACCCACGTCTTCCCGGAATGTACGGATGTAGTCTGCTTTAAACGGCTAATTTTTTAAAGCGCGTTTTCCCCATTAGCGATGCTGGAAGCCCGGATTAAAGGCGTGCATGGGGCCACTCCGAGGCAAAAGAAGATTTTCATCGAACTTTTTATTCCTTGGGAACGCAAGCGAAAGAAGCTTTTTAACGGGTTTTTCTTTGCATGTAGACGAGGCCAGTGAGAATAAAACTTATCCATCCCTTCCTTTATGTATGGAGAGTCTAATTTTTCCGACATCATGTATTGCCTTATATAGTGATTTCCTAGATTTATTAGAATTAATTTTGAAGGAATGAAATATATATATATATATATATTAAATTTCCCTAATTCTTATAAAATATGAAACAAAAACACTTTTAAAATCTCCCTCAGAAGACCGTAGATTTTGAATAGTTCTCTGTACAGTTGGCTCTGTCCACACAGGGTCAGTAGGTGGTCTAGCGGCCCTGCTGGAACGCCTTGTCTAAATTGCAGAACAGTCTACCAGGAGGCCATGCTGCATCTGCGTGGGGGATGGGACTGAACTGGTCTAGGGTGCAGAAAATGGCACCATAACCCACATCAACTGTTTGTAAGTGGTCCATGTAGCATTCTAGGGTGGCACGCTGGATCAGTTGCTTGTGTGTGAACAGCAGCATATGAGTGGCTGATCTGGACTACTGGGACTACGAAACCCAGCGCTGTCTCCTTGGGCACCAGGGATTGGCTCTGAAAGTGACCCACTTCTGGGCAAGTGGATAAAGCAGCCATGGGCAGCCACTTTGGACGCTGGGAACTGGGCTGAGCCATCTGTAATGCAGATGAGCTTAGTTTTAGGTGATAATGCACACCTTGTGGAAACAACCCTTTATTCTGTAGAAGGTAACGATGATCGCCTCTAGGCACACCTAGACAACCCAGGGCCAGGACAGCCAATCCTACCACTAGAGCATTTGGACAAGGAACCTCCTGTAGAAAGTTTGTGTTGTGTTGTGTTTCTATATATCTCAGTAGCACCTGGAAGATGCTGATGTCATTGAAACACCACCAGTGAAATCCCACATAGGCTTCATAGTGTACCATGGAGAGTCACACTGTGACCAGACAAAAATGGAGATGGGCAGGAGTCATCCAGTCTTGGTGCTCTGTTGGCCAGAGATGGATGCAATATAAATTAAAGCGCCTCCAGTAGACGCCTACCCAACTTTTAACATTACTAATGAAGGGAAACTACCACCTCTCTAGGTAACTGATTTCACTATTGATCTGTTAGTATAGCAAGGAAGTTGTTCCGTACAGCCAATTGAAATCTGCCTTGTGATATCTCACTTGGGCCATGTCCCCATGCACTCCATTTAGTCCAAATTGGACTATGTTTATTCCGAATGTGGAGGCGAGTCCGAATTGACCCATCCCCATGCAATTGACGAAAGCACGGGCTCAATTCAAATGCGCCTGTCCCCATGCGAACCACACTAAACCGCTGCTTGGGGAAACAGCATCATTTTCTCTCTGCCCCCTCTCTCCTGATAGGAGACATCACCAACCTCTGTGCCACCCGCTGTAGCAAGGGCCGGGAAACGCCACCCAACACCCCTCACCTGATCACGATTGCTGGGCATGAAACAATGATCAAACAGAAATGAGCCTCTTTGCTGCCATTCCTGCCCTGTGCATTGGGCATCACAACTGTTAGCCATTTTTAAACGGTGATAAAAAACAACAACCTCTTTTCTCCATGATTTGATTGCTAGCAAAAACTGATTGCCCCAGTTTGACAGGTAAAGATGCAGCGATGAAGTGGGTCATCTGGCCCTTGTTGTCCCACGAGCCTCTTCCCGCAACCCTTATTCCATCCCCGCTCCCCGATCGCTGGCAAGCAGAAGTTAGTGGAGGAGCGCTTCTCTGCTAAACTGCCTCTAAACATTGTAGCGGCTTTGGTTAGCTTTTTAGCTGGCAAACTTCAGAAGCTGCTGGCTGGCGATTGGGGAGCAGGGATGGAATAAGGGTTGCGGGAAGAGGTTCTTCCGTCCCCATAGGATCCCTGTTTTCTTTGCGCGCATCTTTTTCTCCCCGCCCCTGCTCTTGTTCATAGGGTGCCAGAGGGAATGGGGAGGGACTGCGCTCGGTGTGGCCACAACCAGGAAGACAATCCCTGACAAGTGCAAAGGAGAAACAGCGATCGGCTCTCTGTTCGTCTCCCAGATCTCTCCCCCCCCCGAAATGGCTTCTCGTGCTGGAAAACATTCACTCTCACCACTTTCCCTGTTATTGCTGTCAAAAATCCACCCTGTCCAGCGCACGATCGCTCATTCACTCATCACTTTCCCTGTTATCGCTTTAAAATCCACCCCTAGCAATAATCCACCCATTTCACACCTCACAGCGATTGCAACAATGTTGCAATTCTGCGTGATTCTGGCTCTTTAGTTCTGAGCTTTAGAAAGCGAAGCTGCGCTTGTGTTTCTGCTGTGTGTGCAGGCGGCAATCCCCGCCCCTTTTGCCACGGAGCGTCCCCAAGGTAAATGTAGCAAGGAAAACCCGCGACTTCCAGAAAGAGCGCTGGAAGTGTTGTTTAAAGTGCATGTATTTTGTTGCGCGTTTTCCATGTTTTGTAGCGCTGGAACCTCGTTAAAAACCCTGGCTTGGGGGCGCTCAGAGGCAAAAGGAGAGTCTTGGCAGACTTTTTATTCCCTCGGGACAGGCCCATTGTTAGCTGGTAAGGGCAAATTGCACATTTTGATAAACTACTGTTTTAAATGTAGCTCTGTTCATTAGTAAGTCTTTGAAAATTCATTTTAATTCTCTAATGTCATAGTATGTAGTTAGGGGTTTTTTATTGTGTATCTGTACCCTCATTGAGTGTGATTTCCTCTGTGACTGAAAGGGTCAAAAGACCAATCAATGACCACTTGCGTTTGAAAATATATAAGGAGTTTTTTGGGGGACGATAGGGGAAGAATGCTAATTTTGTCTCTTAGCTTCCAGAATATTTAGCAATTAAAGCTAAGTTAGGGATTTACCTCCAGTCTCAAGCAATAGCTGTCTAGCAATATATAACTCACAGCTGGAAACCCTTCAGAGATAAGATGAAAAGGGGGAAAGCCCATTCTACCCTGGGACCCCAGAAGAGCTCTTCCCACAATGGGCAGATGGGGCTTTTTAAAATTTCTGTGCTTTGAACTTAACATATTTCTTATGAAGCGGCTGATAGGCGTCTGCCCAGAAGTGGCTGAGGGGGCTGAGGGGAGCTGGAGAGCTCCATGTCTGGAAAGGTGCTTTTTGGGAAACCTGCTTAGGGGCTGGAATGGGGGCAGGAGAGGAACTGAACACTTCAGGAAGCAGTATTTAAATATTTTACCAGCTTTCTCTTGCATTTCAATAATCCATTCACAGCAGAAATACAGCTTAAGCATTGCATGCTTGGTGTTGTCTTTCTCTTTGGTCTCTCGTTGGCCTGTGAGCATCTCAAAAGCCTTTTTACAGGCCTCAAGAAATTGATCTTGTTTCATTCAGAAGGTCACGTAATAGTAGCAAAATATCCTCATAATAAAAAGAGACTCTGCATGTTATTCATTTACAGTATTTATAATATTGCGTTGCCACCTTTCACTGGAGGTCCCAGGGTGGGTCACAACGTATGATACAACAGAGAGACTCAAACATATTTAACATGTAGCCCATCAAACCTCCCTTCTCCCTCCCTCTTGCATTGCCTCTGGAGCACGCTGAGTACCCCCCCCCCTCACCAGCTGAAGTTTACCTTTTTCCTTGGAGGCTCAGTGGGGGACAGCAGCAGCAACAGCGGCAACAGGGCATTCCAGGGTCTCACTACAACAACAGTGAAGGCCAGAAGAGACTGTCTTGGTGGAAGAATAGGACAGTGGGACAAGGGAGCGTGTGACTGGTGACATCCAGAGCAGGTCCACCATCACGGTGGCCACTCTGGTAATGCAGAGCAGACCTGGATAATTAGCTGTGACAAGCACCATGGGTGCCATCGCTCAATTGGATGCCCAGGCACTGGAATCCTTTGAGGAGGAAGAGCACTTTGGGGCCAGGTACAAAGCCTGGGCGGCTAAACTTGGTTGAAGGCTGAGGCCATGAGGGCTCAAGGAAGTCAGCAATGCTGTTCCGTGGGGTGATTACAAAATGTTCCAGGGTGATATGAAAGAGGCCGTTTCTTTTCTAAGCCAGCATCTAGCCTGGGGGATGTTGGTGCTGGAGCTACAATGGCCCAGGGAGAGGGTGGAGCCACTCCGGACCAGCAAGGAGCCCTACTGCAAGAGGTAGCAACTCTACCATCAGGAGGACCTTGAAAGCTGGGCTTGTGGGGCCTTGCTATTTCTCCAGTGGAAGCCTCAAAGCTGCATACAGTGGTACCCTGAACAATCTTTCCTGTTTCATCATTCTAGTGCCTGGCTACATGGAGATGTAAGAGTGAAGTTTCCCCATCAAAGAATTGAAGGAAAAATCAGAAGAATGGGTTGTGGATCTCAATAATATGCAAGTTCTTGAGGTGGCCTTGATAGAGGTGCTTTTGCTGAATCTATGGGGCAGATTTGAGGACCCGTTCTGGCAGACTATGCAAATAAATTCAGGTAGCTTGGCAGCATAGTGCCTGAGTGGTCCAAGGCTACAAAAATTCATCAGCTTTGGGACAGGTTGCGTTGGAATGAGTCTTTATGCAAGCAGGCCCAGACAGTATTCCAGGCCAGATTAGACTAACTAGGAAAACGGGAACTAAGCTGAGAACCATTAGTTTTGCCCATTGATGCCAGATCTTGCTGGCTTGCCACACTGGTGCCTTCTTCTACCCCAAGAAGGCAGTGAAGACATCAGGGAAAGTCAGGCCAGGAGGAAAAGGCCCCAGGTGATACTTTGGGTTGTGCTTAAGGCGTGGGGAAGGTGGGTCTGATGGGAGGATCAGCAATGACAGGCGTCTCTGGGACTGACCCTAAGGTGGAACCAAGCCTTCAGCAGTGAGACCTGTGAAGCGAAGCGCCACTCTGCGTGGACAGCACTAGTGAACTACTGAGCAGCCCTTCTGGGGAACCTTATGAAAGACCTTGGATAGGTGCTTTCTTTCTCCAATGAGAGCTAGTGGGAAACTGGTGGGGTGGGGTGGGGGGCAAAGGTGGAAATTTGGGGCCTCATCAGTTCAGGGTACTCCGGCAGTGCCAGCAGGGTAGTGGAGGGCTGCTTTCAGGCCCATCTGCAGGCCTCAGCCCATGTTGTGACAGCACCGGTGGGAATGCTGAGTGAAATGGCACATTCAGGGAGAGCCGAAAGGGCATGCTCTTCCATGCCAGGCAGAGGCAAGGCCCTGGCACTAGTGCCTTTCGCCTCTCCTGTTTGGGTCACTGTGGGGCAGGGCAGATCCTGAGTTGTAGGGGCACATCCAGATCTCTGCATGCAGCACCAAGACCTGCTCTCTCCATACATGGGAATGCTGGGTGCCCACCAAACTCTTACTTTGCCCAGGTGAAGTCCAGGGACGGGGGAAAATCCTGGCTTAAGCAGAACAAATAGGCCTATAAATATATGTTTAGGTGAGGTTGGAACTGTTACATTGCATTTTATGAGCTACAGTTTTCAAGGACAGCAAATGGATGGCACCTTAGCTTTGTAATATTATGTTAAGGTAAGGATGATACTAAGCAGCTTTGATGTGGGGAAGTGGACACTGAGCATATTCATGGCACGTGCCAGGGAACGGCCGCTTTGTGTAATTGTAAGTCTAGCTTCACCTTGTTCATCTGAATAAAGGATATTATCTGTTTGGTGTGAAATAGGTGGATTGGTCCCACTCGCTGTTTGCACAGAAATGCAGCCTTGTGCACCATCAATGCACAATGTGGAAATCGTGAACAGTGATGCAAATTTAGGTACTATAATTTCCTATTTGGTTTAGGTATAATACTAGAATATGAAAACTATAAAATAGCTCAAGAAATAGTGAGGCTATTATATCAAAAACAGTGCAGAAGAAAATAAATGAATTTTAATTTTAAATAATCAATCAATCAATCAATCAATTAATGTATATCCCGCCTTTCACCAAATGGTTTCAGGATGGGTTACAATAAGAATAAAACATATCAAATAATAAAACATTATTAAAAATATCACCCCCTCCTTATCAACCATTACCAAATGTATGTGTCTCGTTTGGAAGTGAGTTCCAGAGGCAGGGGGCCACCACTGAAAAGTACCTTGCCCTTGTCCTGGCTCCTGTTACTTCCCGTGGGTCAGAAGACTTAAGATCTAATAAATGAGCAAAGTGCTCAGGGTTAACTGAGCAGGAGAGACATGCTCTGCTAAGGATTTTCATGTCCCCCCTCCCTTTTAATTTGATTTCATTGGCATAAATAAACTTTATAAGGATAACTTTTCTTCCCAACCTTTCAACTTCTCTTTGTTTTGAATTTTCCATTTTAAAGGGTCAAGTGTTGGCGTGTATAATAGACACAGGGAACATCTATGCTTTGCTCATCTATGGGTCTGAAGCTCTCATTCAAAATTATTAACTTCTACTATAGAATTTGCTGTGGTATAAAATTTGAAAATTGCGCACAAAATATTATTCCTCAAATTTTATTTATTTAGGTGCTTGCTTCAGCAGCATGTATACTAAAATTGGAATGATACAGATGAGCAAGGATGACATGCAGATTCATGAAGCATTACATAATTTTTTTAAAAAATATTTATTTAGGGTTTTCATTTTTAAAAGGCCATTCTGATCAAATGCCTTAATGACATCAAGCATAAGAAGTGTCAGAGGTATTTAACTATTTTCAAACAGGGTCAAATATGTGTTTTGTTGCGAGAAATCTGTATTGGTCTAAATATATTGATTAGTTATTTTTCTCAGTTTTGAAGCTGAGATTATTGTAAAGTTTTATTTTATTTTATTTTTGCATCATGATTTAATAGAGTTGAATCTCAGCTGGGTTTCAACAAACAGTCATATTTCTCTTTAAGTGAAAGTAATATTCTGGAGAAATGGCAGATGAACTGCTTAAATTGAGCAATTAACTTCAATGTAAAACCCAGGTCAACTGGAAGAATAAAGAATAAAGAAAATCTAACCCTTCAGTCATGCTATCAAAACAGAACTGGCAGTATTTGGGAAGATTACTTACCAGAGAAATGTAACAAATAGAAAAATATCTAAAACTCCAAATGCTTACCTGGAAACATGGGGACCACTTATTCATACCCTATACATCGGAAATGAGGGGATTATACTACCAGCACCAGTTGTATCATTATTAATTAATAAAAAATATGATTGTTAGAGTGAACAACATGAGCAATGTAAACTGGCTTAAACTGATGAGAATATTTTGAGGATCTTTTTATGTTTAAAGTGTTTCTACTTTTTGTTAGTAAGGTTAAGTTACTGATAAGTGTTTTATTATGTAAACTGATAGAGTTTATAATTTTCTTGTAATTTTGTATATTAACTAAATGCATTTTTAACAAGCATTTGTGTGTGTGTGTTTGGGGGGGGAACAGGACAGAACAGATCTGGTTCAGAACAGATCCAGTAATTTCCACCTTCCTGAAGGGAAAGAAAGTACAACAAGAAGGTTATATTGACTTGCCTTGAGTTGACCATTCTGCCTGAAAGTATATATTGATTTGATGGTGAATTTGTCTTCTTAGTGCAAGTGGGCAGAGGAAAGGACACCTCAATTGACTGGCATTGGGTTGACCAAAGGGCCTGAGAACTTAGATTGAGCTGAATGGGGAACTTGCCTTCTCAATGAAAGTCAATGGAGCATTGAAAGCGCAGCCACCCTAGTGAGGATTTTCCATGCATCCGTGGGAAAAATGCCAAACACGCAGAAGCCAAGACGCCTGTATTCCCCCCACACTCATCCAGACAGTACAGCAGTGCAGATACCAACCCCACACCTAGACAAGTGTTTATGTAGACTGCAGTGCTGAAACACAAGATGTCCATATTCACCCCCAAAATACACAACAAATAGGACTTCAGTGTTGAAAGTCTGGAGGGGAAGGAAGATGGGAGATGGCTGTATTTCCTCTGGAGCAGAATGCAGAGGCTCCCAGATAGCAAGGTTAGCAGTTGGCAGCAGAAGTGCAGGTAGAGTGGGAGATGGAGGCACGGAGGTGGCAAGGATGGTGGTCGGTCCAAAGTTAAGTCAGGCTAGTCAAAGCTCCCCATGAAGCAGAATGCAGGGGCACACCTCTAGGTTGTCATCCAAAACCCAGTGAGATGATGCTTTTCTTTCCCTTCAGTGCCTGTGGATTTAGTGCACAGTAAAGGAGCATGTGTTTGAACATCCACCTACCCAAGGCATTGGTGCACAGCAGAAGAGTCAGCCACTCTGTGCCACTTTGAAGTCTGAAGCCCTCTTCTCTTCCATCGCAATGAAGGTACAGTTAGGTTGTTCTTTTTTTCCCGAAAAGCCCAGTCCTGTCTGAACGAACCTGGCTGCTGGATTTGCGCCTCTCCCCAGAAAAGTTACCTTTGCATTCTGCAGGCTAAATTAATTCTTAAATTTCAGACAGCAGTCCCTATTAGCCAGGGAACTCTGTGGGTTTTCCCTCCCTGTGCTCTGCACCAGATACAAAACATGGCCAAGGACGTTCCTTTCCGGGTTTGGCCTTCTGTCCGTGACTTCAGTGCATTCTCCATTCTCACCATCAGAGGCATTCTTGCCTTGAAGTATCTTATGTTAGAAACTGGGGTACTACTGGTTAGTGAAATAGTTCTCCTCTGTGTTAATTTTATAGATTTTACTGTATTTTTTTTATTTAAAACATATTCTCCTGTAATACAAAGTCCTACAAGGTTAAAACAATGCAAAATAAGCATTAAAACCTATATCAGAAATTGGATGGGGAAGTAATAAGAGATGGGACCTTAGCAGGTTTTAAAGAAACTCTCAGGCCTGTGAAATGAGGGAAGAGAATAAGAGAAAGTTACAGGATGTGGAAGAGAAAGTATGATAGTTGGCTTAATTAACTGTCAAACTTAGATTAACTTGCAAGTTCTTACTGAGTATGAAGGAGCTGATTAAAGTTTGTATAGATTAGAGCTAGATGTATCCCATTATGATATTGAAAAAGCACCCTGAAGCTTAAGACCCAGAGCACAAGATGAAAAGTTCCCTTGGAATACGATTATTGCTTTTCTTAGGGATAGCTTATGAGATTTTACTTTGGAGGGAACTCTGGGTTGCGAATGACCTGTCATTTTGAAACAAGCTGGTTGTAGTATTTCAGGATTTAATATCTGAAATGTCATAGCAAAAAGCCATTCTGTGCCCAATTGGAAAGAGAATTGCAGAGGCAGGGCTTGGCTCCTCCAAGGCCAGCTTCCCATTACAAGCTTAAAACAGTTTTGAAATGGTTTCGATTCTCGCAGTCCCCATGTCAGGTTGGCTTAACACACTTTCCGCGTGTTAAATCGCCCCAAAGCATTGTAAATGTTAACACTCATTTCAACAGGTCTCACTCTGGTTCGTGTGCTTGAAACGTTTTACATTTCTTGCTGTGGGAACAGTACAGTTTTAGTGGGATGAGAATGCATGTTTAGGGTTTTCCTTCCCCAATAGCTTGCTTCCAAAGATAGTGATTTCACTGTAAAAATCCACCCCCTAAGCAGCCCTTACACTGTAGCAATCCACCCACTTCACACCTGATAACAATGTTGCAATTCTGTGCAAGTTCTGACCTTTAGAAAGGGAAAAGGGAGGAAAGCACCTGAAGTTTCAGTGAGATGTGTGAATGTTTAAGGCTGTGGCTGTGGAGGTGAGCGGGCGAAGGGGGCTTGAGTTGCTGCTGCTGCTGTGTGCCCCGGGCAATGGGGAGAGGAGGGGAAAGAATCGCTGGCTGCCTGGTGCCATTTTTCATCCATCCAGGCAAGCGGCAGCCACCCAGCCACCCAGCTAGGCTCTGTGAAGGGGTCTGTTATGGGTGGTGCGTTCAGGCCAAGAGGAAGAGGGCAGGGCAGCCCCGAAAAGTGGCTTTTAGAAAGTAGCCACTTGAGTCCCTCCTTGAGTCACGTATGCCACGTACAATCCTCAGAATCCGGATTGAACGTGATTAAGTTGAAAGTAATGGGATCAGGCAAATTCGTGTTAGCATCCGGTTCTATGATTTCAGTTTAGGAAAACCGTTTTAAGCTTGTAATGGGAACTGGGCCCAAGGGTTTTTCAACAAGTATTAACGGTGTGTTTTGAAGGGAATCTAATTAGAAATAGGACTATTGAAGAAGGGTGAAGTAGAAATTGAAACTGTGCATGAAGAAGCTGGAAAGGAAACCTGAGGCTTTTGAAGAAGAGGAAATGGTGGAGATTCCAAGGCAGAAAAGAGCAAAATGATAAAAGAACAGAGAACGATTCCAAGGAAAGAAGGATTCCAAGTTTATTTCAAGGAAAGAAGCCAATTTTGCAGAATATGAGGAGGGATATAGACGTTAATAATGGGTTGATAGGAAAATAGGAAGAAGTGAAAAAGCTATAAATATTAAGGGCTGTATAATATTTGACATAATAAATCTACTGATTTATATAGTATATACTGTATATAATGGAATGAATGGTAACCGAATTGATGTATTATGGCTATATTTAAATGTACTAATAAGAATAAAGGTATGTGGATTTATAAATGTGAAGGGAAAATAAAAACATGTTTTATATGGAATGATAGCGATTATTGAATATATTAAAAGCATAGGTGTAAATGTAAAATTGTGGCTATTATTAAGATTAAGAATGTTGAAAATAAGCCATTGAGGAGATGAGATGCAGTCCACATAGATGCATTCGAGGTATATGGGTGGTAGAGAATCCAGGGCTCTTGCATAAAGGGAAGGAAAACTTCAAGGAGGGAATAGGTGAGAATGCGTAAGGGAACCAATAATGCAAGAGGTGTAGCTAGCATACTACGTAGGGACAGGGCATTTCAATAAATAAGCATGAAGGTAGAGAAGATAGGGTGCATTCTTAAAAGGCAAAATAGAGAGATAATGAATCACACATACATGTACATATGAGACAAAGGCGGTTTATATACAACACCATCCAAAAATTAATGAATTTTGTGATGGGAGCAATTATGGTGGGAGGAGATATGAATGTGAGAATAATAATAATAGTCAGGGACAGACCTGACTAAATGGTGCTTATTAAATGCCCATCAGGAATTGAAGGGAGATCAAGTAACATATTCAGGGAAGTTTAGTTCTATGGATTATTTTTTTGAGGAAGAAAGCAGAATGCTTTCAATATCAAGATATAGGATGGGGATTTGATTATCTGACCTGCTCCTTTAATATTGAAAGTAAAAATGCAAGGCAGACAAAAGTGGCGAAAAGCAGAAGTTGGAGATTTAATTCTACTGTGATTTCTACTCAGGAAAGTATATACAGAAGCATTTAGAGATAAATATACGATTTGAGGTGAAATAATAATATGGGATGCCTGTAAATCAGTAGTCACCTGTATAACAATGGAAATAGGATCTGTCCAGTGCTGACAGGGTTGGAGCAGTGGGGGCAAAGCCTCCTTGATCCACATTAATGTGTGGATCAGGGGGTCTGAGATCTGGATTAAGGGTCTCCTTAATCTTGATCATCAGTGAGTGCAGAAAGTGCCTTAAAAATGGAATTGTGTATGTATTTGCTTTGGAGATACCCGAACCACAACTCCTTCCAGGCTTAGAGTAAAAAGAATGTTCCCAGACATGTTCTATGAACATTATTTTTCCTCTACTGCCTTGCAGAATTCTTACAAACATGGGGCTGAATCAGAATGGATAATGTTAGAGATTTTAATGTTAATGTTTAGATTTTAAATGAATTTTTTTGCCTATGTTTTCACGGAGGAATACAGAAGATATATGCCAGTAGCTGAAGAGTTAAACTGTACAGAAATAACCAAGGAAGAGGTCCTTGCATGTCTTAATAAACTAAATGTTAACAAGTCACTGGGACCAGATGGTATTCATCCAAGAGTCCTTAAGGAACTCAGATGCAAAATTGCCGACCTTCTAGCAAAAATATATAATCTTTCCCTAACATCAGGCTCTGTACCTGAGGACTGGAGGGTAGCAAATGTAACACCAATCTTCAAAAAAGGATCCAGGGGAGGTCCAGGCAAATACAGACCAGTTAGCTTAACTTTGGTTCCATGTAAGGTGATGGAAACCATCATTAAAGATAAAATTAGTGTGCACATGGAGGAGCAAGCATTGCTGAACAAAAGCCAGCATAGCTTCTGCAAAGGTAAATCATGCCTCACAAACTTGTTGGAATTCTTTGAGAGAGTCAATAAAGGTGAACCAGTCTATCTGGACTTCCAGAAGGCTTTTGACAAAGTCCCACATCAAAGGCTACTGAGTAAACTCACCAGCCATGGAATAAAAGGACAGGTTCTGTCCTGGATTTGTGACTGGCTCAAGGGCAGGAAGCAGAGAGTAGTAATAAATGGCAAATTCTCAGGGTGGAAAGATGTAAAAAGTGGGGTCCCTCAAGGCTCAGTGTTGGGACCAATGCTTTTTAATTTATTCATCAATGATCTAGAAGAAGGGGTACATAGTAACATAGCAAAGTTTCTAAATTATTCAGGATAGTAAAATCCAAAAGAGATTGCCAAGAGCTCCAGAGAGATCTCTTAGCATTGGGCAACCAAGTAGCAAATGTGCTTTAATCTTAGCAAGTGCAAAGTAATGGACATTGGGGCCAAAAATACAAATTATGTCTGACGGGGTCTGAGCTTTCTGCAACACATCAGGAAAGGGATCTCGGGGTTTTGGTGGACAGGTCAATGAAGATGTCAGCCCAATGTGCAGCAGCAGCAAAGAAGTTAATTCAATGCTGGGAATAATTAGGAAGGGAATAGAAAACAAGTCAGCAAGTGTCATTTTGCCTCTTTATAAATCTATGATGAGGCCACATTTGGAATAATGTGTACAGTTCTGCTCACCACACCTGAAAAAGGATATTGTAGGACTCGAAAAGGTCCAGAAAAGGGCAACCAGAATGATTAAGGGTCTAAACACCTCCCTTATGAAATCAGACTGCAACTTCTAGCCCTCTTCAACCTTGAAAGATGATGTTTAAGAGGGGACCTGACTGAAGTATATAAAATCATGCACAATACAGAAAAGGCGGATAGAGAAAACTTATTTTTTCTGTCACACAACACTAGATACAGGTGGCCCTCTATGAAGCTGATGGGTAGAAGAGTCAGATCAGACAAGTGGAAGTATTTCTGAGGGTCATCTGTCTATGGAATTTGCTGCCAGAAGAGGTGGTAACATCAACCAGCCTTGATGGCGTTAAGGAAGAGCTAGACAAATTTATGGATGACAGATGTATCAATGGCTACTAGAATGGATGCTAAGTACATCTTTCAGGCTGGGGCTGGGGAAGCAGGATGCCTCTAAAGCCATTTGCTAGGATTCGGGAGCAGGAGAAGCTTTGCCCTTGTCTCTGCTTGAGATGCCCATGGGCAGTTGGTGGGCCACTGTGTGAGACAGGATGCTGGACTAGATGGGCTGTGGCTCCTCTTATGTTCTTAATCCAGACGGCCAGGAACTGGGGCTTCTAGGATGTTGGCAGGTCTAGTAGGCAGTTGGACTGGTAAACCTGTATCTATCGAACATGTAAGGTAAGTCTGTTATCAAAACCAGGTGTTTACTGGTATAGCTACTTTATATTAGTTCATCTCTTTGTTTGTTTGATTGATTGATAGTTCAACATTCATTTGTGGTTACTTTTAAAAAGAAAACATTAAAAATAAGAATGTGAAATAATGAGCTAATAATTAAAAACCTTTTCTTCATTTTACTTTCAAGTGAATATGTGTTTTACGCCTTTAGAATGATCTGTAGTAATAAGTGGATATGTTACATCTGAATCCACACGTATGACTGTATTTCTTTTGCTCCAGGAAACTGAAATGCCTGACTGACAGTGAAACCCTTGCGCCTGACTGGCCTTATTTCAAAACCATTGACAGAATCCTCTCTAAAGTGTCAGAGCATAACGATGTGAAAATGCACGACGGTCAGCAACCAGGCCCCTCCACGTCCCAAACCGAGGCCTCTCAGTCCCCTTCGGCCAAGTCTACACCACTCTATTTGCCCTATAACCAGTTCACCTACGAAGGAAGAGAAGAGTTTTTCGAAGATGAGCGCTCTGAGAGCTCCTCAAGCTTTCTTTCTTATAAGTTAAGGTAATAGCTGTGTTTTACTTTGGAATTTTATATATTTGGCCCTCTATGGAATAGGTGAAAGGTCACCATACCTCTTTCAGGGCTCTTTAAGTTAGAGACTTTGACGATTTCTAAGCTTTGCCTCAACTGTAAAGCATCTAGCAGTTGTAGTATAGTCAGCAATATGGTCAGAACTACTGTCAAAGTGAAAGACAATTGTTTTTATTTTATGAACTTCTAGAATTGATTCCACCTCTTGTATCGGAGAAGCAATGAAAGAAGGCCCTGCTTTCCTTCCTGCCTAGCTTAGTTTCCTCTTTCCTTAATGATTGTTCCCTACTGAATTGTGCGTAACAAAGTGTACAGTTCTGGTCACCACACCCCAAAAAGGATATTGTGGAACTGGCAAAGGTGCAGAAAAGCAACCAGAATGATTAAGGGGCTGGAACAAAATCCCTTATGAAATCAGACTGCAACATCTTCAGCCTTGAAAGATGGTATTTAAGAGGGGACATGATTGAAGTATATAAAATTATGTATGGTATAGAAAAGGTGGATAGAGAATATTTCTTTTCTCTGTCGCACAGCACTAGAACCAGGGGGCATCTATGAAGCTGATGGGTAGGAGAGTCAGGTCAGACAAGGGGAAGTATTTCTTCACTCAGAGGGTCATCAGTCTATGGAATTTGCTGCTGGAAGAGGTGGTAACAGCAACCAGCCTAGTTGGCTTTAAGAGAGGGTTAGACAAATGTATGGATGACAAAAGTATCAATGGCTACTAAAGTGAATGCCCAGGTAAATGCTCCAGGCTGGGGAGACAGGCAGGATGCCTTCAAAGGCCATTTGCTAGGTTTCAAGAGCAGGTGAAGATTTTGCCCTTGTCTTCCACTTGAGATGCCCATGGGCAGTTGGTGTGGGATAGGATGCTGGGCTAGATGGGCTGTGCGTTGTTTATTTTTAACTTTGATTTCTCTTGGCTGAACATAGCATAGCAGTGTGTGTAGAAAGGGGAGAAATAGACAGCTCTGCTATTCATTAGATCAGTGTTGCAGGTTTCCAAAGGTTTACTTGGTGGGCATTTTATTTTTAACTTTACTCAGACAACAGTAACAAGTAGAACAGAGATTATTGTGACAATGATACTTCATACATTACCCATCTGTAATAACTCTCAATGTTTGCTTACTAAGCATCTTCCAGCTCCCAAGAGGTGGTTATTTACTTGGATGATGTTCTTCTGTACTTTAAAGACTACAAGTCCTGTGTTGTGTGGTTAGAAAGGTCCAGCAAAGGCTAATAGAGAATCAGTTGTATATTAAACTGTCTAAATATGAATTTCACAAGTAAGGGTTTGACTTCCTTTGGTATGGGGTGTCAGTCAAGGGGACTGAAATGGATCATGGAAAAGTAAAAGCAGCAGGAGCCTGGTCAGTCATTAAAACTAGGAAACAGTTACAGAGTTTCTTGGGTTTGCTAACTTTTATATACAAAGGGCTTTTAATGTATATTCTGTTTTTAATCTGTTATTTTAATGGTTGTTACCTGCCCAGGGACGGGATGGGGTGGGATAGAAATGGAAGTAAATAAATCAATATCCATCCTGCAGTTCACTAAAATTGCCCTATACCCGACAACATGCAAAAACAATGGCAAGAGGCATTTGAGATACTACAACTGTTATAACAACAGAACTCTTAGTGGCACACTCTAAACCAGACAAGCAACTGGAGCTGTATTACTCCAAACGATAAGAACCTGTGCTTACTTCTCCTGAAAGTTGGGGGCTTTTTGCACTTCCGCTGGAAGGCAGAAGTCCCGCACCTGGACTGCCCCCATTGGCTGCTACTGATCGTGTCAGCTAGCAGTCCAATCCTGGGGACAGGTCTGACCCAGGCCCGTGTTGTTTTGGGGTGCCACAGCCCCCGACTACCCCAATCGGACACTGTAGGATCGATCCAGACCGGACTGGCAGTCCAGGCGGTGAACGTGGTGCCGGAGGACAGGAGGCCGCACGCCCCTGTGGGTAATGGCAGGCACCAGACAGGTCCCCACTGGCTGCTGTGGGCCCGACCCAGCCAGTGGGGGGGGGGGGCGTGGCACCCGAACGCGACACCAGCCCAGTTCAATCCCACACCTGGGATTTGACTGTTAACCAGCACGTCACAGAGTGTGTGATGTGGCCAGCAGCAGCCAATAGGGGCAACTGGGGGTGGGACTCCTGAGCAGCCCAGGAGGGAGAATGGAAATGCTGTCCCTGCCAGATGGTTCAGGTAAGCAAGGGTTTGGGAAGGTGTGGAGCACAAAACATGCTGCACACCTTGGCTGCAATTAGGGCAGCTCTGCTACAGGCCGGGACGCTTCTGCACAGAAACAGCCTTCTGCAAATTCAAATAGCTTGTACCAGAGCTGTCCTAATTGCACGCTACTGGCCTAAGTGCGAATAGGCCTTTGGTTTCAGCTAATATGGGAAAGGATGAGGCGACTATTTGACAGGCATTAATAACATGGAGGCACTTTTTGATACTATTGACCATGATATCCTTTTGGAAAGGCTCTGGAACTTGGGAAAGTATGACAGAGGTTTCAGGAACAATCCAAAGCCAAGGTCAAAAGCCACCCTATGAGTTCAGGAACATGAGCAGGAGGTTGCAGACATCTAGGTGGAACAATTGCCAGCAACAGCTTGCCTGGAAAGCTCCACCTGCTTTTATTCTTCAGAATCAGAGTTCAGCCAGCCAAGGGAGTGAGGCTTGATTATTCTGTGTCTTCTTGGCAGTCATGCTGATTTCTGAAGTACTTTGTTGGTCAGTAGCAATGCTTTTATTTATTCCAGGAGAACTTTAGACAACCAGTTTCCAAGAAAGGTCGGACAGTAATAGGGTTTAGACAATAGCAACGCAAAATCACTTTTAATGTAGAAATGTTTCTCTTTCAGAACTGAAGAAAGACCTGTCAAGAAAAGAAAAATGCAAAGTTGTAGCTTTCAGAAGAAGAAACTAAAGTTAATGGAAGCCATGTTGGAAGAGCAAAGGAAGCTGAGCAGGGCCATGGAAGAAACGTGCAGGGAAGTGCGAAGGATTCTGGATCAGCAGAACATCATCCAAGTACAAAGTCTGCAGTTGCAGGAGAGAATGATGAATCTATTGGAGAAAATGATTTCCAAAGCTAATGTCTAGTTTCTTTTGCAATTCTTCTGAAAATACAGTATTTATCTATTTTATAGAAATTACATTTTACCTTCTCCTTCCAGGTGAACGAAAACTATGTATATGTGAAGAATCAATCCATGGGGGGACTGAAACATCTAGGCAACTCAGTATTTCTTATTGAAATAAACATGGCTTTGATTTGTGATTTTTTTTATATTCAATACCATTGCATAATTTATTCAGTTGGAATGTTTGGTTTCTGCTAATTTGCTTAATACATTTGTTCCTGCGTGACTTTCTTGACAGAGTTGCTCCCCCAAATGCATTTGTAGCCCTATTTCCCAACTATGCAGCAGCTGGCCTGCTGATGGATGGATAACAAAAACACAGCAAAAAAAGAAAAGGAAGATTTAAGGACTACTTCGTCTAGCTCACAAGAAGAGAAACCCATTCATGTTTTTTTTCCTCCATTGAAAGTTACCCTATTTAAGGTATACTAAAAATCTTGTGAAAGTCAATACATAGTTCAGTCCAAACCGAGATGAATTTAGGTCTACCTTTTCTACTGCCAGGTCTCAAACATTCTTCAGTTTTCTGACCTTGTCAGGGAGCAAAATCTACATACATCAAGGTATTGATAGAAATGCTTTAGCCACTGGGGGGGGGGGGGGAGAACTGGTTGGAAAATTACCCCTTGGTCCCATTCTCATTACTGAGCTTTGAAATGTTTTGAATTTTTTTGGCCCCATTACAGATTGGCTTCCCGCACTTTCTGAGGAGTAAATAATCCAAAAATGCATTTAAAAATCCTCAAAAAAACAGCTCTCGCTCCCGTTTTTGCTGCTAACACCCTTTATCATTTTTGCTTTGGGAACGGTAGCAAACGCACACAGTTTTCCTCAGTTTCTTTGGGCTAATGGGAAGGTGTGATTATTGGCTAAAGGAATCCTCTGCTGGCTGAAAGGGGAGGGAAGGGAGGGGAAGAATGAAGTTGTAACAAAAAATCACACGTATCAAGGCTGTAATTTTACCAAGTGTCTGATTCAGAAAGAGGGAATCCACTCTCCACAAAGGGCCAGTTCCCACTAGGGCTTTTTTGAGTGTTCAAAACAGTTTCAAAACACTCTGTCCAGACTCAAAAGTGCCATTCAGCGTTAAAAACAGGAGTAAAGTGCAAAAATTGAATTAAATAAACCCCCCTTTAAACAACTCTCACTCACGTTTTTTTTAATGAAACGGTTTAAGGGGTGACCAATCACATGGTCAGGCAAGGGGGGGGAGCACCCCATCCCCTCCTGGATAATCCATTCTTGCCTCCTAATTCGGGGTGAGAACAGTTAGAAAGGGGTTTTTTTTGGCCATTTGTGGCGCATGTAGTCTGGATTAAGGGCTGCTCATGGGGACGGTGCGAGGCGAATTCACGTTTGCCTCGCAGTATTCGGAGAATGGGGATGAGCCCTAACGCAGCTGTTTCTCTGATATGTTCAGGAGATCACTGAATGTACATCTATTCAGCCTCGTTTTTGGCTGAAGAAACAGCTTTCCCATCTCACTTTCAGATACTGTTATTGCTTTTCAGTGTATTAATTTTATGTTTTGTTTTCATGCTGTAGCCTACTGAGGGTGGGATAAAAATGCAAATAAATAAAAATAAAATAAAATACAAACATCTGAAAATTAAAATTTAAAATTAATAACGGGTTAATGTATTTATCTGGGTCATTTTCAGGGAATTCTCTTGGGTAACACACACCAAAAAGGCAGTTTAAGAATTGGTACAGATATCTACTCCATAATTTTGGGTGATTTTTAACACCTGTTCTATCCCGTAATAGGATATTAATGTGATTCATAGAGCTTGTTTATTCAACACTCCTTGGCTGGATCTCAGCCTGACAATGATGGTCCAGTTATGATTATTATCTTGCCCTTGGCAAGGGTCTGCGTTATTGTCTGTTTTGGGAAACACAACTCCAGCACTTAAGTGATAACTGATCTGTCTTGCTCTCCTCCTCTCCTCTTAACGCCTGCTGCTCCCGATAGAGAATCCCTCCTCCTCCTCCTCCTCCTCCTCCTCCCACCATAGGTCCCATCACTTCAGCATGTGCCCATCCTCTATGGCTCCACCAACAGCACCTCTGCAGGCTCCAAAGCAAGGAATTGTCCTTTGTAGCATTTGGAGACGTGGTGGCAGCTGCAAACTCACATGAGCTTCACAGCCATGGGGAGGCATGGACTGGATCAGCACTGTCAGTGCAGATGGCAGTGGTGTGGCCCATGCCTCCATGTAACAGCGGTGAGAGGAACCAGTGATCCAGATTACCTAATGGTAAGTACAGAAAAGTCCTGAACTTCAGCAAGCCAGGCAGTAGTACATGGAGGGTCCCTTCAGTTATGAGACCCCTTGTAAATAGCTGGACTTTCTTATTCATAGTGGCACATTTTAGGGCCATATTTAGAAGACTGACCCCATTCATCCTGCGATGGGAAGGATATAAAAAAAGGCTCCCTATCTTCCAGCTGTGTTTTAAGGATCAATTCTAAGGGACAGCCAAATATAAGTCCATTATTGAGAAGCGGACAAAAAGGCAATTAGCATAAAATGCCTTTTAATTGCTGCACAAAAAAGCAACGTAAACAAAGTTAGTTACAATCCATGATGCTAATAAAATGTGAAATGCATTATTGTTATTTTAAAGAACTACAGAAATTCTTTTCAAGTTGGGTTTATCTTCCCATTTATCCAGTCCACAAATTTTGTCACTTTTGTATAAACGCCGGGCTTTCCAACCCTGCTGCAGCCATCGCCCCAGCTGATAATACCGTATAAGTAAGATACTCCATCCTTTTCACAGACTAATGGTCCTCCAGAATCGCCCTGTTTCAGAGGAAAAGATAAAAAGAAATCAGTTCTTCACAGAGGTATTTACTCCAATTTGAACAGCTAATTATAGAATGCCATGGTAGAATACTATTGCTTGGTAGGAGTGGGCACGAATATTCAAAGGTATTCAAAATTCGATCAAATTCGTCCAGATTTCAACATTCAAGTTCAAATTGAATGTCTATAAATTTGAATTTAAAAATGTGAACATATTTTGAATTTTGAATCTGTTTGCGTTATCTGGACATTCACACAGATCTGTACGGGACAAAAACAGGCTTCATACAGGGGGGCAGGAAAAGGGATCCCTCCCTCCCTCCCTCCCTCCCTGGGGCCCTTGCCTGCCGCCCGATGCCACTGTGTCAGAGGGGCAGCCTCTCCTCCTCCTCACCCCACCCCACCCCAATCCTGGGCCTCGTCACTCTGCAGAAAATCCAGGGAAAAAGAACTGGCATGGGAACGGGGCTTCCCAGATCCGAACTTCTGGTCAATTTAATGGGAACGATTGTTCCCCAGTCCGAATCCAGTCTGGATTTTAGCTCCTATGGGGATGCGGCCTTAATGAATTCCTGCAACATGCAACTCCTGCCCATCCTGGGCTGACTCACTAGTGGAAGGAAAAGGAGAAAGATCTCATAATGAAGATGAAACAGCAAAGATGAGTCTGGAAAGTTTTAGTGGATGGTTTATCTCAAGTTGATTCACTGGTACCATCGGTGGATGAAGAAAGCTGATAGAAGGCAAAGAAATGGAAAAGAAGGAAGGTCATTGGCCTCACTCCCAACTTCCTTTATCCCTACCCTCCTTACGAGGAAATAAATGTTTTGGCGGTGCCAAAGTGCAAGTGGAGTAAAGATCGCCTTGAAGTCTTCTTGCCTGCAGCAGTTACGTTCAGCATCAAATGCCTCCTGCTTAATGGGCTGGAATGTAGATTGAGCGAAAGGTAGACAAAATGGTAGAAAGATCAGGCTAGCTGCTCCTTGCTGCCCGAGGTGCTCAGGAATGCCCGAACACTTACTTCGACAGTGCAGCACCAAAGGCTAAGATAGATAAAGCCCATTTCCCAAATCTCATAGTATGACCAAGACTCTTTCCACAAGATGCTATAAGCTACCCTGGTCTTGAGCAGGTTTGCCTGTGGGCAGGACTGAGTGACCAGGTCCAGGATTGGATCTGGCCCAAGGTTCAGCTTCAGAGCTGGGAATGAAAGTTCCGGTCCCCTGAAGATGCTGACTGTGGCTGTTTTAGCTAGAGGACCAGGAGTGGGGCACTTCAGGGGATCCAGAGGAATGGCACCGGTCTTCTTGCATCTGCTAGACAGAGGCACCATCCCCATGCCCGGGATCGGCTTGCTTGGCAATGCGTGCCAGGACCCCAAACCGTGTCGGGACTTGTATTTTCAGGTATCAGATTTGGTCCTGGTCTGGCACGTTTTGGGGCGATTTGGTCCGCTTTCCGCAGACCAAGTCTAAAACTCATGGGGACGAGGCTGCATTCGGTACCAGACCAAACGTCCATGTGGACATGCCTAGAAACAGCCACTTGTGACCCTCCACACTTGAGCAACCGGTATGGACCACCAACAGGGAATGATTCAGGGACTGTTTTAAAGTGTTTTTCCACTGGACTGGTCTGTACTATCATCTTCTCACTGGGGTCCATTCTAGTGCCTCGTCCATGTGGGCATGCTTTCCCTGGCAGTGCAGACGCAGCATTCCACAGCTGCTGCTGGACTGGGCTGATCCTGCTCAAGAAGGCACGACACAGAGTGTTCTCAGTCAAGCTCCTCCAAGCTAGGTGACATCAAAGAAGGGAAGTTTTCTGCCACGTTACGCTCTCCAAATTAGCACTGTTTTGAGACGTCAGAGGTTTACATGCCTCAAAGACCTCGCAAGTGTCTACAGTCAGGTCTCAGATTATTTGCTTCATCAATCAAAAGCAGTATTTGTTTGTTAGTTGCTTACACCAATAAATACATTACCATCATGGTATAATTTCTTCCAGGCTCTCTCACATTCATACAGATCCAGTTTATGCAGAAACTGAATAGCATTACCTGGCAAGCATCTGATTTCCCATCAAAGTAACCAGCACAAAACATATTATTACTAATTTCAGCTCCATAAACATCGTAATGTTGACACTTGTAATCAGGGATGATTGGAATTAATGCTTCGTGTAACACATTGGAGTAGCTTGATGAATCTGTTGAAATGAATCAAACAAATTTAATTTTTGCTGTTTCAGAGACAGAGGAGCCCGGCTTAGGACAGAGTAGAAGATCACAGGTTAAATTCTCAAGCCCTCTCTAGAAGACAGCAAAGACACCTGGCTTCTACAGCTTTCCAGAAACAAACACCTACATAGTTGTGTCCAGTCAGTCACTAGAAGTTGAGCTTGATTTACCTTGGTGGTCAATATTAGAGAAATAGCCGTGTTAGCCTAATTTGGAAAGTCCAGCAAGGTAGTTAGTAGCACTTGGAGACTAACAAGAGAAGGGTTGGTGGCATGAGCTTTCGTAGACACATCAACTTCTTCAGATGCTAGGGGGTCCAGTGGGCACGTCCACTTCTAGCATCTGACGAAGTAGATGTGTCTACAAAAGCTCATGCCACCAACCTTTCTCCTGTTAGTCTCCAAGTGCTACTAACTACCTTGCTAGACTTTTCAAATGAGACTAACACGGCTATTTCTCTGATATTGCTTGGCAGTTTGGTCTGCAGTACCAAAGGCATTTTAATAAAAGAGAAGATAGGCAGACAATAACCATGCATGTTTCTTCCTGTGTAACTGGAGCCCAGTTGGACAAGAAAGTGCCTAGAGACACATCAGTTATGGGCAATGGAGAGAACTCATTATGATCACACTAATGTTCTGTTGGAACATCTGTCTGTGCCTCTCATCATTTGCATCTGTATACATAAATCTCTTACTTTCACGTAAGTGTCCCCAGCCTGCAATCCGGCATTTGTGGTCATCTGGAAAGGACGCTTCACTTTCTGGCAGGCAGATTGGTTGCACAAATTGTGACTTCACCGCACAACGTTGGTTGTTTTTCTTCAGTTTGACTAAAACTGCAAATGGATAAAATAAATTTATGGGAAATGTTAATAATACCTCTTAATGTTCATTTATTTGAAAAGCTTAACCATGGATGTAGGCTGATTAAAGCTATGCCTTGTTATTGCGGAACAAACCTAATGTTTCTACTTTTTCCCTTAGGAAACATTAGGCTTCAGATTGTTGAGTGTCCTGCAGCGTGTCATGACCTGTGGTTGTGATGTGTGGAAGGGGAAAAAAGTCTATTCCCTCCTTTTTAGATGGCCTAAGAACATGATGCTAGAGCCATACAAACAGCTACCTCAAAGGTGGTCAAGATCAGAGAAATAGCTGTGTTAGTCTAATTTGGAAAGTCCAGGTACTTAGTAGCACTTGGAGACAAACAGGAGAACGGTTGGTGGCATGAGCTTTCTTAGACACGTCTACTTCTTCAGATGCTAGGGAGCCCAAATGGGTCGCCCAGCATCTGAAGAAGCAGATGTGCCCATTGGACTCACTAGCATCTGAAGAAGTAGACGTGCCCATTGGGCTCCCTAGCATCTGAAGAAGTAGACGTGCCCATTGGGCTCCCTAGCATCTAAAGAAGTAGACGTGCCCTTTGGGCCCCCTGGCATCTGAAGAAGTAGATGTGCCCTTTAGGTCCCCTGGCATCTGAAGAAGTAGACGTGCCCATTGGGCCCCCTAGCATCTGAAGAAGTAGACGTGCCCTTTGGGCCCCCTGGCATCCGAAGAATTAGACGTGCCCTTTGGGCCCCCTGGCATCTGAAGAATTAGACGTGCCCATTGGGCCCCCTAGCATCTGAAGAAGTAGACGTGCCCTTTGGGCTCCCTAGCATCTGAAGAAGTAGACGTGCCCTTTGGGCCCCCTGGCATCTGAAGAAGTAGACGTGCCCATTGGGCTCCCTAGCATCTGAAGAAGCAGACGTGCCCATTGGGCTTCCTAGCATCTGAAGTAGTAGACGTGCCCATTGGACTCACTAGCATCGGAGGAAGTAGATGTGCCCATTGGGCCCCCTAGCATCTGAAGAAGAAGAATGTCTATGAAAGCTCATGCCACCAACAGTTCTCCTGTTAGTCTCCAAGTGCCACTAACTACCTAGCTACTTCTAAGGCAGCTCACAGGGCAGTTATGTCATGAGATGTTGGTGTCACAGGGAAAGTGTTCATTGAACTATGTACAGTTATTCTGTGCCGGCCAGAAATTAAGGTGGAGGAGACAGATTCAGTACGGACCAGAGGGCCTTCAAAAACAGCTTCACTCAGCTATGTACTTCTCAGGTGATGGTTGTCTCAAGGAATGGAAAAGCTTTCACAAATCAAAGTATGAAATTAATCTTGTAAACTCAAGTATTTACTTAGGACATTCGAAGCTCTTAAACATGAGAGGTAAATGTTGTGCTGCCACATATGTCCTTCCTGTGTTACCATACGGCTAAAAGGTAATTTATTAATACATAAAGGCAGCCATTTTTTGCAAATTGGCTATGGATTGTGAAATTACACAGGAACTGCAGTGTACATAAAAAAACTTGCAAAGTCATTTTTTTTTTTTTTGTAACTGTTTCAGGTGCTAACTGGTATTTTCCTCCCAGGATTGCTGGCCGCTCTACTCAGCATTGGTCAGAGAATTATTCATCCCCGGTGTCAGGCCCAGGTATGCCTCACGTAGTTTAGACATTGCCTGCTGATTGGGTAGAATTCCCATGTATGACAGATGGCCCAGTCTTGCAGCCCCTGGGGGCCCATTTTGGTAGTGCACATTGTTCCACTGCTAAAATGGGTCCCCCAGTAGTCCAGAAGATGAAGGCATGGCTTCTGGAGCAAGTCTGATCTAGTGGTTAAGGAGCTAGACTCTCATCTGGGAATACCAGGTTTGGTTCCGCACTCCTCCATGAAGCCAGCTGGGTGACCTTGGGCTTGTTAAAGCTCTCTTCTGAGCTCTCACAGCCTCACCTACCTCACAGGATGTTCTGTTGTGGGGAGAAGAACAGAAAAGCTTCATCAGCCGCTTTGAGTCCCCTAAATGGGTGAGAAAAGCGGGGCAGAAAAGCCAACTCTTCTTCTTCTTCTTCTTCTTCTGTGCATTTCTGTGATCTGGGCCCTTTCTGCACTTGGCCTTCTTCTTCAATATTTCTAGGGACAGGGATCTGTTGTCTGCATGCTAATGTAGATTATGGCAGGCTTCACCTGGGGCCTCCTATAGTCTGCACTAGACTGCATCCAGCAGGCTCCTCTTCCAAGGTATATTCCAGAATAAGGCCAAGTGCGAAAGAGCCCTGGACTTAGCCAGACTAAACGCTGGATATCTTTGATGTGAAGGTCTACCATGGTTCAGCTCAAAAGGCTCCTGATCTGCATTAGACTCTCTCTAGCGATGTGCCTGAATATTTGTAACATTTGGTACTAGTCCAAACTCATATGAATTTGGACATTCGTATACGAATCAAATGTTATGACATTCATACACTGACATTTGTGAACCAGGGAGGTGGGAAAGCATCTGCACTACTTACATCTGCAACAGATCCAGAGTGAATTCAACATGGATTGAGAGCAGGTTCAAAGTGGATTCAGGGCTGATTCGATGCTTTCTGAGTGGATATGTTACGTGCTGGATACATATCAGATATGTATGGATACCTATCGGACCCCTATTGGATACATATGAATACTTATCGGATATTCATAAGGAGTCATATGAATACATTCATATTGAACAGAATCCTACCGCATTCGAAGGAATATGATTTTTCTTCCATTCAATATGAATTCGTGTGGGATGGGCCTCTCCAGTCCACACCAGCATGTGGACAAAAGAACTCCTGAGGAAGAACATAATCTGGAATTAAGATAAGAGCAGAAAGGACCCAGACAGAACTCTGAGCGACTTCCGGGGAGGCATCTGAGGCTGCAAGCTGACTGCTTTTTTGCTCGGCAAGCACCCGGCTTTTTATTACCAGAAAATGTCAACTGGGCAAGCATTTTCTGGCATTTTTTATCTCCTAGGGAATGGGAGATCAAGGACTTCTCAAAATTAGGTTATGTTATTATAACCAAAGATAAATATTTACATCTTTCTGACAGCTGGGAAAAGTGAAACAAGGTTGAAGACTGTGCTCCAAAGAACAAAGTAAAATAAAGAATTTGTATTTCTTGGAGAGAATTGGAAGGAATATATTTTACAACAACAAATTCTAAGAAAAGAGACGTTTCAAAAGACTCTTTGGGAAAGTTAAGTGCTCTGTTATTTTTTGGCAGTTTGCCAAGAACCAATTAGAGATAAGTGGTAATTAATTACATGTCTGAACATAAAGAGAAAGGGAAAACCTATTTTGGACCCCAAATGAGCAAGTTATATGTGGAAAAAAATAACTTTTCAGACTTCAAGAGAAGGAAGGGGGAGGTGTAAAAACGGAAGTAGTTCCTAAAGGACTTTTTTTTCAATTTGAAATGCTTTTAATGCTATAAAGGAACTTGTCCACTACATGGCAGCAAAGGATAAGAAATAATTTTTGTGCTTTATAGAGTTGAATATGCTTGGAAATCAAGGCATTACAATATTTTACAAGTCAAAATGAATACAAGACACAATCCAAGATGGACATCACAAGATGATGGGTCTGTGATAAGCAGAAGGGAAGAAAAATTGAATAATATATCAGAGGGATTGAATGCCCAATTGGCCAAAACTAATTCTTATTTGAAGGACATGGCAGATGCTATAACCCAATTGAGAAAAGAAATGTCACAAACGAATCAGGAAATTGCGCAGCTAAGGGGAGATATAAAGGACGCACGACAGCAGACACAAGGATGCAAAAAGAGAATATCTGATATAGAAATTCAACACTTAACTGATAAAGTTAAAGAGGCAGAATATATTTTAAGATTCTGAAATATTCCGGAACGAATTACCCAACTTAGAAGATGGGTGACAGAGAATTTGGCACAACTACTACATATGCATGAAGACCAAATACAAATTGAACTGGATTGAATTTTCAATTAAATTTAAAAGTAGCTTTTGTTCGCAAAATTCCACGCAATGTGCTTGTGTATTTCACCCAGAAACACTTCAGAGATGTTGTGGTACAGAAACAGTTTGATAACCCCTTGAAGACGCAAGAAGGGCCAGTGATTGTCCTTAAAGAATTACCAAGTGAAATACTACAGAAAAGAAAGGAATACAAGAAACTATCCACTGTTCTGAAAAAGAAAAATATTCATTTTAAATGGGATTGCCTGGAAGGGCTAATTTTCACATTCAAAGACCAGAGATACCGCTTGAACTCACTAGAGAAGAGGGAAGATGTTTTGTCTAAGAACAGAAAGGAGTTGGAGGAGATGCAAGAAATATCAGAGACCACAGACCCCCAAGGGCAGGTCCCCCTGGATCAGGGAGGGACTGGAGCATCAATTTAAAAGATATATGCTAATATTCAACTTAAAATATGGATTTAGAAACTCAAATAATATCACTGAACGTTAATGGACTAAATGAACCAAAAAAAAGAAAGAGAATCTTTGACAAGTTAAGAAAACAGAACTTGGACATTATTTGTATAGAAGAAACGCACATTGCCTCTAGAGACCAAAAGTAATTGCTACAGAAAAAATTAGGAAAATAATTTATTACATCAGGTGAGAAAAAGAAAAATGGAATTGTTATCTATATTAAACAACTTATGAGCCCGCAACTGATTTTCAAAGACACGGAAGGAAGATATATTGTAGTCGAAGTTGATTTATACGGTACCAAGACACACTAGTGATGGACATTTATGCTCCACAAACCGGGAAACAAATTTTTTAAAGAAGATTTTGGATGTAGTTAAAGAGCTGAACTATCAAAATTGGTGCCTATTAGGTGACTGGAATGGAGTAATAAACCCACAAATTGATAAAATTTTAACTAAGTCCACTACAGCAAAGCAAGGAAAGCTACCCAAGGGATTTTTCGATTTGATGGAATTTTTACAAGTCGAGGATATCTGGAGACTACAAAACACGAATGTGAAAGAATTTACGTTTTTTTCACATAGGCATTCGTCGTTATCCAGAATTGATATGATTCTTCTCTCCAAAGGTTTTACGGATTAAGTAGTAACAGCTGAGATTCTGCCAAAAACATTTGCAGATCACAATCCAGTGAAGGTTGTGATGGGTTGGAGAACCAAAACAAAGAGATGGAGACTGAATGAATACTTATTGAAAAAAGATGAAGTTATTACAAGCACTAAGAGGAAGATGAGAGAATATTTTGAAAACAATCTGAATAGAGGTACTGATCTAAATATCATTTGGGAAGCAGGTAAAGCATTTATGAGAGAATATTTTATTAAGCTTAATGCTGATATAAGAAGGAAGAAACAAGAGAAATCTAGTAAACTTACAACAGAGATGGAGAAATGGGAGAAGGAATTAACAAAAAAAAAAAAAAAACAGACTCAAAGGTCCTACAAAGGAACATACAAATCTTAAAGAGAGAATTGTTGATGTTGGAAAGTCAAGAGATGGAAACAAAATTAAGATTTTTAAAACAAAGGAATTTCACCGGCAAATAAACTGGGAAGATGGTTAGCATATAAATTAAGGAAAGAGAGAACAAGAAATTTAATATTGAGAATTAAACAAGGGGATGCAGAAATTACAGATGGTAAAAGGATAAAATAAATTATGCAGGCTTTTAATCAAGAATTATACACAAAGAATGAAGTAAACTTAAACAATATCCAAGGATATCTAAATGACCAAAATTTACCCAGAATATCACAGCAACATAGGTTTTGTTGAATGTACCCATAACATCCAGAGAAGTAGAAGAGTCAATTAGAACGGCAAAGACAGGGAAGGCACCAGGACCTGATGGCCTTTCCGTGATTTTTTATAAAACAGTAAAAGAAGAGATTCTTAGGGTGCTTCCACGCTTGCCGTTTTAAATCCAGATCTATTATATCAGGATTTACTAAAACCGGTTTAGAATAGAGGGGGATTTCCTAAATCCGGTTTAGAATAGATAAGGATGTACTAAATATGGTTTGGAAAAGATGTAGATCTACTAAATCCAGTTTCTGTGGATCCGGTTTTGCTACATCTGTTTCCTGGTAGATCCGCATCCAACAGATGCGGATCTGCCCACACCCCTTCCGTCCGCACAGGCGGGGAAGGATGGCTTCCGAGGAACAGATTCTGCCTGGGATGTGTGGACGCACAAGCACAGATACCCGAGTGGCTGCTCCTGGGGCTTTGTGATTGGAGCATCCAGCCGTCAGTCACCGCTGCTTTTTGGCTGTGTGTGGTGGCAGCAGGGACGGGCTGCCGGCCAACCAGCGGTGTGTCCGCAATCACTTGTCGGCTGGGCAGCAAAGCCGGTTTTTAGGCTGGGAATGGTTGCATTTGACAGCTGGGGAAGGGCCAGGAGGGTTGCCCCATGCGCCGTGGCTGCTGCTGCGGGGTTCAAGCCACGGCGTTGCTGCCACCGCCTCTCGGCTTGTTTGCCATGGCTGGGGGCAGGGGGCAGCACCCCAGGAGAGGTCGGTGCCACCATCATGTGGCTCCGAATGAGATCAAGGCGTTCCTCATGCATGCGCCCCAGAATGCCCCCCTGCCCCCCTGCGCCCCTTGCCCTACCTTCTCAACATGGCTGCTCCGTGCTGCGCCACCCCACTCAACATGGCGACTTCCTGTCCCACCCCATGTGTTCTCTCTCCTGTCCGTGTGCGGATGCGTGTTGCGTTTTTGCGGATCTAGAGGGAAAACACCCATCAAGACTGCCTTCAATGTGGTGTTCCATTAAACCCCATTAAACACATATTAGAGACAGATATGTGCGGACATGCCTCGCCGGAAGTGTGCTAAAGAGGCCCGCCTGTGTGGATGTGGTTTTCCAAATGCATGCTTACTGGGTGTTATGTGTGGACGCGCCTCGCCAGAAGTGTGCTAAATAGGTACATGTGTGCGGACATGGGTTTCCCAATGTGTGCTTAATGGGTGTTAAAAGGCCTGTGCAGAAGCACCCTTAATGTCCTGATGGAACTAATGAATAATATATTACAAAAGGGCTTAGTACCTAAATCTTGGGAAGAGGCAACCATCTCTTTGATACCTAAAGAGGGACAGGATCTTCAGCATCCAAAAAATTACAGGCCTATTTCGCTGTTGAATAATGACTACAAAATATTTGCAAGTATAATGGCGAACAGGCTCAAGCAAGTACTGAAGGATATCATACATGAGGATCAAGCGGGATTTTTACCCAACAGGCAAATGAAAGACAATATGAGAATAATATTAGATGTAATTGAATACCTGGAAAAACATAATGAAGTGCAAGCCACAATTGTCTTCCTGGAAGCAGAGAATGCATTTGACAATGTGAACTGGAATTTTCTCTTTCAGGTCTTAGAAAAAATGAACTTTGGTGATGCTTTTAGCAATGGAATTAAAACAATTTACACAAAACAACAGGCACAGCTTGTGATTAATGGCGATTTGACAGACAAATTTGAAATACAAAAAGGGACTAGACAAGGATGTCCATTATCATTGCTGTTATTTATACTAACTTTAGAAGTTCTGAACAGAGCCATCAGAAGAAATGTGGATATTAAGGGACTTAAAGTTAAAAAGGAAGAATATAAATTAAGAGCCTTTGCTGACGACTTAGCAATAACCCTAACAGAGCCAAATAATTCAATAGAAGAATTTAGAAAAGAAATTCAAAATTATGGGAAAGTTGCTGGTCTGAAAGTGAATGAAACGAAAACAAAAGTGCTAGTGAAAAATATGACGAAAAAACAACAGGAATTATTCAAAGTTAAATCAAACTTTGTTGTAGAAAAAAAGGTCAAGTACTTAGGAACATTCCTAACTGACCAAAACATAGCGTTGTATAAAAACAATTATTTGAAAACATGGGCAGGGATTAAACAGGACTTATTAAAGTGGTCGAATTTACAATTGTCGCTGTTGGGTAGGATCTCATTGATTAAAATGAAAATACTACTGAGAATGATGTTCTTATTTCAACTCCTACCAATTATAAACAATGGTAAAGATTTTAAGAACTGGCAGAAAGACTTATCAAAGTTTTTATGGCAAGGAAAGAAACCTAGAATAAGATTTAAACTAATGCAAGACTCTAAAGAAAGAGGTGGCTTTGGTTTACCAAACTTTAAATTATACTATGCAGCTTCATGTATAGGATGGATTGCAAAGTGGTTTTGGCTGAAAGACCAGAGGCTATTACAACTGGAGGGAGAAGATTTAAGATTTGGTTGGTACGGATATTTGTGGTATAACAAGGCAAGAGTTAACATGGATTTCAGAAAACATTTTATAAGAAATGCATTATATAAAACTTGGTTGAATTATAAGAACAAATTGTATATGAAAATTCCTCTTTGGGTTTCACCACCTGTTTGGATTTTAGCATTGCTAAAAGAGTTTGGAGAAAAAAAGTCATGGCTGAGATATGAAGATTTGCTGTATAAAAAAGATGATGTTAATGAGTATGATATTAAAACAAGAGAACAATTACATTTAGAAGGGAAAAATCTACAGTAGTTTACATATGTACAGCTTGTAGATATCTTTAGAAATGATAAAGAGAATACAAATTTTGAATGGGAAAAACAAGAGTGGGAAAGCAATCTGAGTAAGGTGGAAAGGGGTACGATTGGTATGATGTATAAAATCTTACTTCAGATAGAAATGGAACATGATCAGGTTAAAGACTGCATGATTATGTGGGCAAGGAACTTTGGGTACAATATCCAAATGGAGCAATGGGAAAAACTCTGGGCGAAAGATATAAAATTTACTGCTTGTGTGTCATTGAAAGAAAATATTTACAAAATGATGTACAGATGGTATTTAATGCCATATAAACTTGGAAAAATATATATCAACAAAATGCTGGAAATGTAAAAAGGTAGATGGTACTTTTTATCATATGTGGTGGACATGTGAGAAAGCAAAAAAATACTGGAATTTAATATGGCGCCGGATGAGACAGATTTTGAATATTAATTTTGAGTTTAAACCAGAATTATTTTTATTAGGTACGGCTGATGAAAATTTAAGCGAAGTAAAGACCTTGATATTGTACATGGTAACAGCTACAAGACTGTTATATGCACAAAAATGGAAGCAAGAATTACCTACTGAAGAGAAATGGATAATCAAATTGATGGAGATGGCAGAAATGGATAAACTGACGAACTTATTAAAAGATAAAACAGTGAATAAGTTTATAGAAGATTGGGGGCTTTTTATACAATTTCTTCAGGGACTGGGTATTTCGACAGAAGGCTTTGGCCTTTAGGAGAAAAAGAAGTTTATGAAGGGAGCAAAATGTAAAAGATCAGAAGAAAAAGAGTCTGAAGAACGGAGGAAGTCACATGGAAAAATTTTCTTTTTTAAACAATTGTAATGGTATATAACTATGTATGGAAATGTATCAATGAAAATAAATAAAAATGGATGACAAAAAAAAAAAAGAACTCTGAGCCACATGATGTGACAGAAGAGACTTTCCATACTGAACTGCAGCTTTTTCTCAGGCTTGGATTTTAATTTGATATGGTCTAATGGCTAATCAATAAATTATTGTGTTCGAACTGTAGCTGCTTGTTTAAATGCCAAGAATATAATAACTTACCACATACAATCCCATGGAAGGGATTTTTTTTTTAGTTCACCCCACCTTTTTTTACATCTTTATATGGAAATTAACTTTGTATACCTAAAATAGAAATAGAAACAAGAAAATTACTCACCAATATCATTTTCAGTTGGGTTGTATACTGAGTAGTCAGGAAACATGATGTACTTCTCTATTCCAAATTCCTGAGTAACAGCTGTCGTTCTGTTAAAATAATGCTGTCCCAGAACAACCCGGATAGTTGATTTCAGTGGACTGGAAAAGAGAGGAGAAAGGATGGGATGGTGTTCTATTAAGCAATGGAGGCCAGACTCTGATTTGCCAAGCACGGCTTATAGAGGCTTGACTAGCGGAAGCTGCTGCACATCTGGTTGGTTGTGGTTTCACTGCAAGTGAGGGTCTTTCTGCACTTGATGTAAAGTCAAGGCTGGGGAGCTCCCAGATGGTGTGTCTGTCAAGGCTAAAAAGGCCAGTAGGAGGAAAATGCATAGATGTGAATTAGGAAATAGTTCCACACAGGAAGTAGGAAAGATAACCAGGAGTTAACTTAGTATCTAGTCAGGAGACTCCTTGAATTGCATCATAAGGTGATGTGTGCAAACAGTCACCAGTTCTTCTAGACTGGTGACAGCATCACAGGGATTGAGCAAGAGTTGTGTAAGACTGGGTAACAATTGCGAAATGCCAGGATATGACACACCAACTCAGATAATGGGAAGGTATAAAACTGGGCACAGACGGCTGTGCCTTGCCTTGCCTTGCCTAGCTGATTGCCCTTCGGGGCACCGAGACGCTAAGATGTAAGGACTGCAAACTGCTACGCAATAAACCTCTTTGGAGAATTTACGGTCTCCCTGGCTCCTTTGTTTACACTGGAGAGGGGGAGAAGGAGGGGCCAAGCCGCAGCAGAATCGGAGATCAGAGAAGCGAGGCCTTCAGCACCTTGGACAGCGACGCTGGAGCTGACAGGCTGTAGCTGAGCAGAGACACAGAGTGAAGGATTGATTTCCAGCCAGCACGAACCAAGTGCGACTCTGCAATGCAATGCGATGGAGATTTATCACCACAGGGGGTAGCTGACATCCCATTACCCCCTGACAGTGTCCACACCCCATGGAGCCGTGTCTGAACCAGCATCCCCAACCTGCACCATGCTTGGAGCAGCTGCCAGGCCGCAACAACCCAGCAAGATCCCATCTGCACATCTTCCTAGTGGAAGAGATTCAGGAGGAACATGTGGCTGACAGTGCACATGTGATTTACAGTGTTTCTGGAGTTTGGAGTTGGAGGGATCAAGTCAGGGGACAAGAGCAAATATAAGTAACATTTAAAAACATATAAACATATAAAAACATCATATATTAAAATCGGTTTTCAACATAACATATAGTAGCATAAAACCAGAATTCAAATTAATCTGGATAGGCCTGCCAGAAAACACATGTCTTTACTGCAATCTTAAATTCACTCAGCATCATAAGCTGACTAATATTTTCTGCCAGGTTATTCCACAGTCTTGGTGCAGCTGAAGTCATAGTCTTCTGGCCTTGTTCTAATTGGCTGGAGAAGTTATTTCCCCGAGGACCTGAGTGTCTGAGATGGATTACGATGGAGAAGGAGATCCTTTAGGTAACTTGGACCCAACCCATGTAAGGCTTTAAAGGTTTTAAGCAAAACTTTGTAGTTTGTCTGTGTGGTGCCCGCGAGGATCCCTCACCCTAAAATTAAGTTATTTTGGCAAAATTACAAAATGTGGTGAAAACGGGTTGCCTATACATCCAGAAGTGTCATCAAAGTGGATTATCTAGAAATGGTAAGTTGGTAAAGGGAGGGGCTATTCCAGCTCTCCAGGAGAGAGGGTGGAATAGAATCCTGGAGGAGCATCAACCAATCAGGTTGCAGCTCACCAATCAGGCTAGTATTTAAGGGAGCCTGAGGGAATTGTTAGGGTTCTCTGCCTGGGGTTAACTGACCAGAGGGTGGTTAACAGGAGGGAAACGGGCTCTAAGCTGTCCTGAGGGAAGCTGAGGAATAGAGTCCTGAGTCATTAGTGAATATATGGTGTTTACAAAGTAAAAGGATTGAAATGGTTATACGTTACTTATGCTGCTGGCATTAATCTGAATAGGATTGGAGTCCTTGGGCTGAGTGTGGAGGCTGGGGACAGTTCAGTCAGAAGGGTGAATTGACCTGTGAACTTACCTGTTTATTATTAAGAAAGCTGTAACCAATAAACTTATTTATTGTTTGTTAAACGTGGAACAGTCTAAAATACTCTATATGAGAGAAAGTCCAGCCTGCTTAAGAAAAGGGAAACTGTATCTTTAAGACTGTGAGCTAGTCTGTGGGGGAAGGGGCTGTCTGCTGCAGCACCAAGAAGGAGGCAACATTATTATCAAACTTAATAGCATGTCTCTTGGAAGGGAATAACAGAGTTTTAATCTAAAAAGTAAAACCAACGCTACCACACTACCAAAGATATATAAAATCACTACTCAACCGAGAGGCAGCCATTACATTCTGGAACCTAATTGGCAGCCAATGGAGCAATTTTAATATTGGTGTAATATGATCATTCTTGCAAACACCAGTGATCAGCCTGGCTGCCATGTTTTCAACCAGTTGGAGTTTCTGAATGAAGTCCCTTTCCTGTGTCACCTTCCGCTACTTATGTTATTGCTGGAGATCACCATTCCTGTCACCTCTCTGGACCTTTCTGCGCATCTTTAGTGATTTCTCTGGACATAAATATTGCTTCCAAAATGGCTATGAGGGCTATGAGGCAGTGCCTTTCAAAGTCATGTACACAAAGGGCTGGGACTTCCCTTTGATCTCCGTGTGAATGCTGGAAAGGGTTTACTGAATTTGATTGTTATGGATTTAACCTGTAGACAACATTTGGCTGAGTTATGTCAGGATATGTACAGTGCCTGACAAAAGTTCTGTCGCTTATCCATGTTGTTGAAACCAAAGCCTATAACCTGACTTAAAATTCATCCATTGGTTTTAAAAATGACTCATATGAAAGCTGAAACCCTCCCAAATGACGTTTTTAAAAAGAAAATAAATTTGCTTCACTGCTGAAATATTGATCATTTAATGAACACAGAAAGGTCAGATTTTGGCGAGACAAAAGTTTTGTCGCTTTGTCATATAATGCACCTAATCCTAGTTTACAGCCTCACCTGTGCCCACTAATTGATCGGATAATTAGTGGGTGTGTATAAAAAGATCTCCAGCATCCCAGACCTTCACTTGACCTGCAACTTGACCTCTGACAACATGCCAAAAATCCACCCTGCGACCAAAGCCTTGATTATCAGGAGGCTGAAGACCAGATCCACTGCAGAGGTGGCTGGCACCTTTAATGTGTCTCAGCGTCAAGTACAAAGAATTACAAAAAGATTTGAAGAGACTGGAGATGTTTTTGACAAGCCCAGGTCCTGCAGACCCCGCAAGACGACTGCTCAGGAGGAACGTTTGTTGGTTCGAAAACCAAAAGCCAGCCCTTCTTCCACTGCAGCAGAGCTCCAACAGGCCTGGTCACCTCAAGTCCCTGTGTCAACTAGAACAGTTTGTAGGATTCTGTCTCGAAATGGCCTCCATGGTCGAATCAGTGCCCAGGAGCCAGCACTAAACAAAACACTATTAAAAAACCGTGTGGCATTTGCCAAGGCCCACAGCCTACTAAACGGATGGACGCTGGAAAAGTGGCAGAAGGTGGATTTCTCAGATGAATCTTCAGTTGAATTACACCACACCAAAAGCTGTGATTTTGCCATCCCCTCTTCCCCGTGCTCTCTGCCATTACGTGCTAAGGAGATTGGGCTGGCTGAAAGAGGTGGGGAAGCAGTAAGAATGAAGACTGTAAAAAGAGATCAGACAATGTAGTGAGCATAGAACTGTCTGATGGTTAGAGAGGAAGAGGGACTCGCTGGCAGCAACCAGACAATGTAAAAAGTGAAAGTGCCTGATTTTAATACCTGCCTGCCTGCCTGCCTGCCTGCTCCCTCCCTCCCTCCTTCCTTCCACAATTACTTCTTTCATTCGCCTTCCTCCCTCCTGCTGCCTCTTCTTCACTCCCTCCCCCCCTTTTGCTGCACTCCTCGCCATTTCTCACTGCTCTTCTGTCACAATTTGGTGCAAATCCACCATTAAAAGGAAAAAGGGAGAGTGGTCTTTAATACTCTACTGCCTTATAAGACGGGGTAAAAAGTTGAGCCACAGAGAATGTAAGATGGAGGCGGGAGGACAAATAGTGAATGAAAACTGCAGCCAAAGGGCTCCATGGTCTGATGCAGGGCAGGTTTATATAGAGGGTGGGGTCTGGATTTCCTGCCCTGATGAAGTAATGGTATGGTGTGCAGACCAGTGTCCAATTGGTGGCTCCAGGGGGAGGGGGTTTGGGGAGGGGAGGGGAGAGGAGAGGGGAAGGAGGGGCACAGAGGAATCACCAATGGGAACAAGCCAGTCCACCTTGAGTCCGCATTTTAAGGTAACAGATAGAAGCAATCTGAAATCATTTTCAGTGCTCATTTCCTGAGAATTTGGACTATCCTAGCTATGTCAGATCTTAGCCTCAGTTTCTCTCCATTTTCAGTGTGAGAAAACTGCCTAGTTATTTTTGTTTCGCTTTATCTAAGGCAAAGGTGGATTTTCTGAGTTAGAGAAAGCTGGGGCGATGGGGGACGGGACAGCTGGACACTGAGTTCTCTCGCTCTAAGAGTGAGGGCCTGTGGCTCAGCCTGGTGAAGCCCTGCGCGTTGCTGCTGCTGCTGCTCCTGATTGAAGAAATTTGGGGGACAGGTGGCTGCAGCTGCTCAGGGACTGCAGCAGGGAGTAGCTGCAGGATCAGGCCCTAGGCTGCCAGAGCACAGGTGGCATAAATCCTGTGATGGGAATCCATTCCCCTATGGAGGCCATCTTGATTCACAAGTCCCATGTACAGCACTTGCTTAATGGAAAATACTACCTGAGATGCCCATATCACATTTCACACAATAGCAACATACCGGCTTTACCTATTAGCAAAACAATGTGCAGATGTTACTATCCAGCAAGAACGGATAAGACTCCCAGCACAGAAATTTTTTCCAGCATATATGGCAGCCAGCCAGGGATGAGAACCGGGTAACGATGCAGAGCCCCCTACGATTCTGGGTCTTAGAAAATTTCGCTTCTTATGTCTTTTCCCACAGGACCTCCTGATCACGGCAAAATCATCAATGATTTCTGGGACCACCGGTGGCCTCCTGCTCCTGCTTTCTGCAAGAAGAGAAGACAGAGAGGATCCCTGATTCTGTCTTTTTGTCCTCCTGAACCTTTAGTCCAACAAGTGTAAACTGCACAAATATTACTGCAGGGTGAAAGCATCTATTCCGACTGTGGCATCAGAACCCAAGCAAAAACTAAGCAGAAATAAAGCTGTTTCTTTGTAATTGAGAAAGACAGAAAATAGTTTTCACAATAGAGGGCTTGCCTGATTTCTGCAGCACATGTTGCCATTTCGATAACACCACAGTGCAAAAACAGTTGAGGACAAGGCAGAAGCACAAATCATGCATGTTGCAATTCTTCTTGCCCAAAAGTTCTTACATTCCTTTATTACTGGACCTATGATAGATAAAGCCTCATTTTTTGCTTTGGATTCTCAGAGCCCACATAGTTGCATCTGGATTGTCTTCTCCTTCAAGTCAGAAGGTTGTCACTTCTCATCCCTTCTTCCTTTCTCTCTTCTACTAATCTGTGCTTCTACTAGGGAGGGACCCAAATATTAATAACATTCATTATTTGTCTGAATTTGGACGTTTGTCCATAAATCTAATGTTACCACATTCGTACGTTGACATTTGTACAAATATGAATGTTTTGGAACATGTACAAATAGTTTGGACATTTGTTAAATTGGGGATGCGCATTTCTGCCCACACTGGGGAGAAAGAACTTTGAGGGCGCCTTCACCGTACTGAGCGAAAGGGCCACAGTGCGTGCGGCAGCTGTGTGCTTCTTTCTGGGGGCATGATGGAGTGTCACAAGCATGAAGAAACCATTGATTATTCAACGGTTGAATAATCCAACTTGTTGACTAATTGACCTGAAAGGTTGGAGGGGTTGTGGGAGGAGCCAAGTTTGGAAAAGGTGTAGTAGTGGTGTTGCTAGAGTGATTTGGGGAGCAGGCAGGGACTTGTAGGGACCCACCTAATTCTTATTCAAAAGCAAAGAAGCACATCTGAAGGAGAAGGAAGGCAGAAACAAGGACAATGAAAGAAGGGTCAGAAAGCGAGTATCTTGTTTCAAGCATGTGAAGATTTGCATTGATGGCATTTCAGAAAAGAAAAAAAAAACATCAGAACACTCAATCAGGCACAGAATGGATGGGAACTCCAGCCAATATGAAGAGCAAGCCCTTTTTCCGGTTTGAATGTTTAGATGTGGCTTTGTAGGACCCCTGCAGAGATGAATGGCTTTTATCTACAAGACGCCTTGGCCGCGGTCACACCTTCACTTTAAACCTTCTTCATTCCATCTTGAGGTCTGACTGCTCGTACCTTTTCATTTCTATATGTTTTATTTGTGGCCGTTCCACCCTCCACTTTGACTTTCCTGAATGGCCTGTATCTCTCCTGCTGCCTTCCACAGCACAGTCCATGCTGAGCCTCATTATTAAAAATACTCACCACATGATGCAACGTTGCAGTATTCCCAAGATAGTGCGTTCGCTTCCACAGTGTAGCACCACGGCTTCTCATCACCATCGGGATTCCTAAAACAGCAAGAGAATGGGAAATGGTTTTATCTTCATACTTGGAAATTGTTGCCTTCTGCCCGGGGGGGGGGGGGCAGGGGGGCTGTGAAGCCAAAATGGAGAACTGTGGGGGAACTGAGACTAAAGTGACTTCAGAACATTAGGAACGAGTAACAGGCAAATATAAAATAGAAGAGGGAACAGGAAACTGTCCTGTGGGATGCCCTGCAGGAACGGAAATCTCATGTAAGGCTTTAAGGCCAACACTTTATCAACAGATCCTGTTACTGTGTTCATTATTATGGCTGCTCGAGTCCAGTTTTGTTATGGGAACCACCGCTCCTGAGAAAAAGGCCAGTCTGACTCCAGGAGCAAATCCTGCAGCGTGATTGGACATGAGAAGCCATGTGACTTTGCGCGCCGAGTACTATATCCTTCCACTCACACGCACGCAACCTTTCTTCCATTCTTTCTTTTCTCTTCCCTATCTTATGACAATTACTTATCACGCATTTATCCCCGTGTTTGCCAGATGCAAACCGGCCCTTTGTCTTCCTATGTTTCACTTGTCTATATAAAAAGGCTTCTTGAAGAACCACAAGGTGCAACTCCTTTGTTTGGGAATCCCCAGCACTGGACAGAACATGCATGTATTTGTGTCCGTTTGCCTTGATTTTCTGCTTAGCCCTCCATAGTTCTTCCACATGGCTATTAATCCATGCTAGTTCCACACACCCCTGAATACCTTAGATCAGAGAAAGACACTCCTGTCTGCCACAGGCAACCCACACCATGCTGGGACAAGTTGCCCATGAAGTAGGGCTGAAGTAGGGCCTTCCACACTGGGGCAGACTTTCCTATCTGAGTCTCTGGCCACGGACTCTGAAACTGCCTCTGGTACAAAAATTATATACTTCCAGAGTTCCCAGGCAGGGTGTAGCTGCTTCTAGTTGCCCTTCCTGTTGTCCCTCTACATGGGGACAATAACCTTTGGGCTTTCTGCACATGGCCAATGTTCTGGTGCAGACTCAGTTGTCCACCCTAGTCTTCCTCTGTTTTCCACATGCTTTCAGTTCTAAAGTCCAACAAATTTCTGGTGAGATTTCTCTGTGAGTGATAATTTTAGCTTAAGCTGCTTAATCTATAGAATGTTTATGCTGAAGTCTCAAGTAATCCTGTATCTCACAGTATAATTATTTAGAAATCCTGCTTATTTATTACAACAGCCTACTACAAAATAGACTTTAAAATTGCGTCCCCATGCACTATAAAGTCTGAATCGAATCTGAATTTAGCAAGGAGTGTTCCCATGCAAAGCCCCCAAACGGGGCTACATGCAGACCAAATCGCCCAAATTTGCACTAAATTTAGTCCTCTTGAAAACTGTTCTTGCTACGGTTCAGGAGCGAATTCCGCATTATATTTGGAGGCTGGGAACACTCCTCGGCAATTTGGGGAGGAGACTGATGCTCACATCATTAGCGGGTGGGTTTCATGTCGGGTGCTCGCCGTTCTTGTCCTGTGTGTTGGAGATGGCAATTGTTTGGGCATTTTTGGCAATAAATGGTGACTGAACAGAAATGAGTCTTTCTGTGACCATTATTCCATGCCCCTTCCCCGATTGCCAGGTCAGGTGAATGTGCAAGATAAATAGCAGCTTCTGAAATGTGCATACAATAACAGAGCGCCCCAGTTTTACAGTGAAAGATGCAATCGCTGTCCCACGAGTCTCTTTCCATGACCATTATTCCACCTCACCTCCCCAGTCGCCAAGCCAGGCATGATAATTTAATTTAAAGGACTTAATTTAGCACACGAGCAATAAACTCCTGCACTGGGTGGAGCGGAGGTGCACACCTCTGGTAAACTGCCACCAAACCCCATAGTGGCTTTGCAGAACGATCTGGCTTTTTCATTATTTTTTTTTAGTATAATATTTTTATTGCCTTTCAACCCTATGTGCCGCAATCAGGGAAGAAGGTGTTGGGTGGCATTTACCTGCCATCACTACAGCAGGCAGCACAGGGGTTGGTGACGTCAGCCTGGCTTCCTATCGGGAGAGAGGGGGCGGAGAGAAAAAGATGCTGTTCCACCATGCGGGGGTTTAGCGTGGTTTACATGGGGACACCTGTATTTGAATTGAGCCAGTGTGATCAGCAAACGCATGGGGATGGCTCAATTCGAATTCGGCCCTGCATCCCGATGAAAAATAATCCAATCTACACTAAACAGAGTGCATGGGGACGCGGCCTAAGTTAACTAAAAACATCTAGGCTGCTCCGCACTGGACTAAAGGCTCACCGGCTGAAGGGCCTAGAAGCGTAAGGTCTTGATACCAGCAATACCCATGCATGGCTTCTCAGAGGTGTCCTTCCCACAGAATAGCAACAGTGACTGTGAATAATTTACAAATAATTCTGAAAACTATTATTTCATCTTTTATTGAATATTCAGGATAAAAATTCAGATGTTTGTTAATAGACCAGTTATTGGTGACATAATGGAACTGGGAAAATTGGAGTGTCCAGGACCCACCAATGATGAGAAGACCAGGCCTACCAAAGTGTGTCCCGCTGGCAGAATGAAGACATGCCCCTTGTTTCTCCAGGGGCGCAGTATAAGCTTTATCTTCCTGGTGGATTCTCACTGGGCGCCATCATTTAGTGGCCGAGCTTCCCTGCCTCTGGTCAGTATTTTTACTGTCACCCACTGTCATGTCTCCATCTGCATTTCCTCTTCACAAAACATACAGAGATATTGGCCAAGTTATGAGGCCGTGAGACAGAGCGGACACTGCTTTTGTCAGTAACACAGGACTCCACTCTCCTCCCCCTGGCACCATCCGTGGCGTCCTTCTGGGCTGCACCTGAGCGACCAGTGGAGGCAGATGACTCTGCAACTCCATTATGCCTAGTGGAAAAGGGATCGGGGGACTTCGCAGTGTTTTCTTACCGGCAATACGCATGCGATCCCAATCCTAGATGCAGAAAATTTGCAGTAACCTCAGCATGAAGCTCTTCATAAAGCAACCCTGAATTCCAGGGCAGACAATTATGGCCTGAAACTGTGTTCTTTGCAAGGCCCCTGTAGTCTGTTCCATTACCAGAATAGCAGAGTTGATTGGGAACTAGATGTGAAGAAAAGAGATGTAATAAATGCCAAACATCTTAATCATTGTATACTATAACACACATGTATCAATACTTTTACTCAGTTGCTCTATAAACTATTTAATGTCACATTTGGGGACAGCAATAACAACAAACCCAGGGGCTCCATCCAGATTGTGATACAGGGAACCACTCAGAGAGCAACCAAGAAAACACCTCGTGCCTCACTGTGGCTCCTCATGCGCCAGTGTGCCTGGGACTGTCACTCGCACCCAGACCCACCGGGGCACGCTGTAAATGGCACTGGAAGTTAACAGATCTATGGTTTAGCCCGCTGAGCTCACTGCATTACACTCATTCACACAGGAGAGGAGACAATGGGGGAATCTGCACCTTGATGAAATTGGAAGGGCAGGTAACTGCTGGGACAGTCCAGGCGTCCCCACTGTGTGATACCAAAGCGTTCCAAATTTAGCAGGTGCTTCACTCAGTGTCGGCTAAGTGCAAATTGCCTCAGTTAAGGAGAAAAATGCATTGGGGTTTTTATGCGATGAGAGCTGTATTTTTGCTTTTTCTGTTGTAATTGACAAAGTGCTGTTAAACTATTATTATTTATGTAATAATGTATTTTTGTATTATTATGCCATTTTCTCGCTTTCGCTGTAAACTTCCTCGAGCATTTTAACTTTGAAAAGGTGGTATACAAATAAAATGATGATGGAAACCATGATGATCTCCAAACGTTGAAGGGTCCCATGTGACAAAAGATGACAAAAGGTCTAATTCAGTAATGTCTGAGGGCCCAATATAGCCAATGCAGGCAGGGGCTTGGTTACTCACTAAAACAGCGGTTCTCAACCTTCCTAACGCCGCAACCCCTTAATGCAGTTCCTCATGTTGTGGAGACCCCTAACCACTGGGGAGGGGCTGCTGGGAGGGGGGAGGGAGGGGCAGCTGGAGACTTGTCGCAACCCCTGTGAAAGGGTCGTTCGACCCCTAAAGGGGTCCCGACACACAGGGTGAGAACCGCTGCACTAAAAGAAGGCCAAATTAAAAGGGAAAAAATATATACAGGGACAATGACTCACCAATATTACAGTATTTTCCAACAAAAGGAGGTTTACAGTAGCAGACTGTGCCATTAAGAGACGGAACCATTCTGCAAGTGCTTCCATGTGGACAAGGGTTGATATCGCAACCTACAGGATTGGATTAATATATACACAATGCAATGCAGAGTTATGGCAAGAGCTTTTTTTAAGAACAACCAAATAAATGAATAAGAATATCAGTCTTTAGTGATAGGAATTTTATGCTTGTCATGTTCTGGGTGCTAAGAAGCGTGCCCTACACAATAGCATGAACAGATGCAGTGAGAGCTTTTATTTCCAAGGCGGCAACTCAGAATCATCCAAACCTACGGTTTATGATCTGCAAACTCCTTTGTGACTACAGATCTTTCATCAGTTGGTTTTAGTTGATTGGAGCAGAATCAGTGGAGTATTTCAAATAGCAAAGGGCAAAGCAGAGTTGAAAGAAATTTAGGGCGAATCCCCACGGCATAGTTATCTCGAATTCAAAACGTTTTGAGTTCTCCTTGGCCAGACGGGAGATCGGCTTAACACGGTATTTCCGTTTTAAACCACCTTAAACCGTTTTAAAATAAATCCTGATTTCAAGAGGTCTCACTCCGGATCCTGCGCTTGATGCGTGTTTCATTTTTTACTTTGTGGACAGTATCGTTTTCAGGGATGAGATTCCGTGTTCAGGCTGCCCCTCCCCCAATCGCACTGTAACCAATGGGCTGTCCGTATTCTAGGCACGTCATGTTTAGGATTCCCTCCCCCAATAGCTTGCTTCCAAAGAGTGATTTCATTGAAAGAATCCAGCCTCGAAACAGCCACTACCTCCAAAGCTACACTGTAGTGATGTAGCTTAATAACAATGCTGCAGTTTTGCGCAAGTTCTGAACTTTAAAAAGGGAACGGAAAGGAAAGCCCTGGAGTCCCCGGGGAACTTTCCTTTCCCAGCCAGTCGAGTCCCTCTGAAGGATGCAGGGCTGGAAAAACACAATCCAAAGCTTTTGCAGCCTGGAGGCAGATCGGTCCCTCCCTGCCAGGCAACTTTCTCTATGTCCTGAACAGCACCCCAAGCCCATCAGGAGCCCGATCCGCCAAAAATCTCTGACCTCTGGGGCATCTTTCTCTCTGGCCATGGTCACACCTCAGGTTGAATCCAGCTTTTTTTAAAAAATTTTTAATTAGTTTTTTATTACAATTGCTTTAAACCCCCCTCCCCCCTCCCCCCGGGTAATACATAATTCCAGCTTCAGTCCACTTTCAGAGCGAGAGAACGCATCAGCAAAGTGACCGTTCATTTTCTTTCCACATTATCTACCCCAAAGGTGAATTTTCTGAGTTATTTAACACTGAAAGAAAATAGCTCGTCCCTTTGCTGGTGTACTCACTCACTCTGAAAGTGGACTGAAAGTGGGCCAATGTGGACATTTGTATACTAATCGAATGGATACAAATGTTTTGCAACAGCTGTGAACCTGCAACGTGATTCATATGTGAAATCAACACAGATTGAAAGCAGATTCAAAGTGGATCACAGAGAGGGGGTGGGCAGGAGCACAGGGCTATCGTGGGGATTACCAGGATTGATTCCGAGTTAAGGCTGCAATCGGAATGCCACGGAACCGGGTCAAGTTGCAAGCCATGTGGACAGTTTTAAACCGGTTCAGTTATTTCGCTTTCCTTAAACTGAATTAAGGCATGCCGTGAAGATGAGCAGATACTTACAGTGCTAGTTGCTCTGGAGGCACCGAAGAAGGCAAGGTCACGCAAGTCACCAGCCAGAGCCTCTTGCTCTCTGAGACCCTTGCTGCTGCAGAACAAAGATTCCACAGCAAGGAGCCTTCCATCCTTGCAGATTTTGCACTGTCGGTTGGCCTTTTTTAACTTGGATGCAATGCCAGCATGGTCAGAAATCACCCCATTACTTCTCTCCTCCTTTCACCAAGGGCTGATTCCGTGCAGAACACAGGCTGCTTCCTGATGTCCCATTTTTCCACCAAACCTCTGCAGTCCTTGAGGAGCACCCGTTTTTGGCCGTACGCATGTGGCTCCAGGACATATTGGCACTTAGGCCTCCCTTCCACACATTACTGCAGAATAGAGGAGGTCCTGCCCACCACTGGTATCATCCACTTGCAGAGCAAAATCCATATGCAGTGATGGTGTTTGGCACTGAGGATTACCGCTCTGTCCAGATCACAGGGGTGTGCAGAAAGCATTCCTCCACTGGATGAGCTTCCAGGAGATCTATTTTGGTGATACACCATGGCAGTGTGTTCCCTCAGGATTCCGAAGCTAGGCATTTTTATTCCTAGGTCTTTGGAGCCCTCAGGGGTCACTGTTCCATCCATGACTTTCTGTGGGTCAAATGAGATGACCTTGCTGATCCAGACCGATTGGTTCAGATCATACCAGGTACCTCAGATTACCACAGAGACTATGCTGCCCAGTCTCAGCTGGTGAGGGTTTTCCAATTACTTCCTTCCCCTGGCATCTCGGACCCAGCACTGTCCATGACCGCACATGCGCCAGGACCATTGCTATGGCAATGCTGATGCTTTGTGTAAGCACAGTCGCATCAGGGGGCATTGGAGCTGCCAGCATGCTTGCATGGCAGCTCTGATGGCCTCCATTGCACTGGGAAGGGTGCTGCTGGCTGCTGCTGGAGGTAACAGGTGAGGATTTGGTTAACGTTAGTTTGCGTGTGGTGCACAATTTCATGCATCACTGTTAGTTAGGCAACATCTGGGAAGGTTGGAGGCCTTTATAGGCTGTAAGTGCCCCCTGCAAGTGCAGATGCACTTGCCCAGATGTTGACTAATTGTAAACTATGAGGCCAAGTGCGAATTGGCCTCTAAACGCGTACAAAATCAACTGTATTATTAACATGCATTGGAATTAGTAACCACAGTTTTATAAATAGTAAAACCAAGTGAACAAATGAATACAGAAAGAAATATTTTAAAACAATATGTTTCAAAAGGAGAAAATACGAATGCTGAAAAATAAAAGGAGGTTCCAGCACAGAAAAGGAGCGATAAAGTGGATCACATTCTCTCACTAAACTATCATGTCCTAACATAACGTAGTTCCTAAAAGGTTCTGTTTTATATTATTTCCCTGAACGGCCTGAGAATAGACCATTCAACAGACTTTAAAAGAGCACAAGGCAGAGATTTATATCACCATACCTGTATAGTTTGCACTCTGGCATTCACTGAGGCCTTCCACACATGCGCATTGTTCCACCACTCTTTGGTGGATTCTTGCCCAGCTTTCTCCAGGCTCAAAATGTTCATGGAGGGTTTCATCGAAACATTTTGCTGTGGGCGCATTGAACAGCATATCAACACATCCATGCTTCAAATCCAAGCAAAAAACAAGCATACAAGAACATCTCTTGCCTACTGTAGAATAAACACCATCCTAGTCTTCTGAGAGGGGAGGTTCGTATATTTGGCAGGTTGTGGCTTTTCAAAGAGTCCTCAGGCCAGTTCTGGGAAGCACCATCCACACACTGCACCACCGCTAATAAACTCTGGGGTGGCTTCTGGGATAGCAGGAGACGTTTCTAGTGTGGGTGGTGTTTCCACAAGTGTCCATTTCCTTACCTTTCCTGGCCACCAGAGAGAGCATTTGCACCTTCTCCGACGTCAGGGGTTGTCTCAGGTGCCGCATAAGCACACTGGCACCTCAGATGACTGGAAGCACAATTGCGCATGTGCGGCACATCGTTGTTTGCTGTAGTGACAGCACCGGCCCACATGCAGTCGCACTGGGGAAGATGGCAGTGCCCAGACGTGCCCATGGGCCCAGGTGAGAGTCCAAGTGCAAGGAGGGTTGGTTGGGCGTTCGCTAGCATTTGCAAGAGCACATTTCACTTCCATGGCAAACAACTGTTTCTGCCTGATGTGTGTTCTTCCCATCCCATGCGGGGATCACCTTGGCCAGGAATAAGAAATCCAGATCAAGACTGGGACAACGGCTGGTGGCCTGCCAGGGTTGCTTCTTAAGCTGGCTGTGCGCCACCTGAGTGCTCCAGAGACAGTTTAAGACATACAACTGCACTCCTTTATCTCTAACCACTCAAAAAGCCTCTTATGTACATAGAGTGCTCAGTGCACACTGCCATATAATACTGTATAAGCACGGAATAAAAATGTCCACAAGATGGTGCCGTTTGATAGATGGAGTGAATACTCATCATTTGCACACACCCAGAACGAGAGATGTGCAGGGAATCTAAAATTATGGTCCAGTTCAAATCTAATCAAACCACATGGTGTTTGGTTCAAATCTGAGCCAAACTGAACAGACTCAACCTGTTTCAAGTCTGGACCTCAAACAGGTTCAAGCCTGTTCGTCTTCAAGAAACTTTTAAAATCCATAGGAAAAAGCTTTTCTTTTTAGGAGCCAGTTGAAGAGTTTTTTGAGGTGTAAAAGCAAGTAGGGAAGAGCAAATGAAGTTCTGCATGTGCAAGGCTACTAGGGCAACGTTGGTACCTCTGCGCTGGTGCGCTTCATGTTCAGCTGCTCCTGATTCTCCCTCCTCCTACAAATGAAACAATGAAGAGTAAATCTGCTTTTATTCAACAATTTGCCAAGACAAACATTCAGCTTGGATGGAACTTATCCTAAACTCCAACAAACTTCTTACAATAGTGTTTTCAACACTTAAGCTTTATTCATGCACCCAGGTAATAGGGTGCTTAAAGCTGGTTGTGGACACGCGTATTAAATCTGGTGCCTTAATGATGAGCGTCAGCAGTATTTACCACCAAAAAAGAGGACCATAACTTCCAAAAGAAGCACCTCAGTTTCCCCATGGATTGCATAGTCTGTTTGTTTGTGTTTTTATCCCGCCCTATACCCAAGGGTCTCAGGGAGGGTCACAACCTACAAAATGAAGACATTAAAACCAATAACATATTAAACTCATTAAAACCATAGTAGTGTCTGAATGTGGGGATGAAAAGGCCGTTCCTTCACTCGACCAAAGGCCAGGGCAAAGAGGTGCGTCTTCACAGCTCATCTGAACACACAAAGTGAAGGTACCTGACACACCTCAGGAGGGAGACTATTCTACAGTGTGGGAGCCACCACAGAGAAGGCCCTATCCCAGGTGCCCACCCTTTTTGCTGCTGAGAGTGGCGGTACACCCAGGAGGGTCTTCCCTCCAGATGCTAAGGCACAGGCAGGTTGATATGGGAGAAGGTGTTCCTTTAGATATTTGGGGCCCAAGTCACTTAGGGCCTTATAAGTCAAAGTTTACACCTTGAATTGGGCTCGGTAGTGAATCGGCAGTCAGTGCAACTCTTTTAAGACTGGCGAGAAGTGTGTCTGGCCGGTTGTTCCTGTCATCAGTCAAGCAGCTGCATTCTGCACCAGCTGCAACTTCTGAGCCTTCTTCAGGGGCAGCCCCATGTGGAGCACATTACAGTAGTCCAGTCTGGAGGTTACCGGAGCATGGATAACTGTGGCCAAATCATCTCTGTCCAGAATGGGCCTTAGCTGTCAAACCAGCCGTTGTTGGGAATAGGCAGTCTTGGCCATGGCCTCCACCTGAGCTTCAAGCGTTAGAGTACCCCCAAATTTTGCACCTGTCGCTTCCAAGGCATTACGACCCTATCCAGGGCAGGATGCCTCCTAACTTCACAGACATGAGACCAATGACACACAGCTCCTCGGTCTTGTCTGGATTCAGCTTCAATTTATTGGCCCTAATCCAACCCATTACCTCCTCCCTCTGTTTCTCTCCTGGAGAAGGTGCTCAACCAGGGCAACCAATGCAGTTTCCGTGCCATAACCAGGCCTGAAGCCAGACTGAAATGGGTCTAGATAATCAGCTTCTTCCAACATGCCTGCTACTGGACAACCACAGCTATCTCTAGTACCTTGTCCAGAAATGGTATGTTGGCCACCGTGTGATAGTTGTTTAAATATGACAAAGACAATAGCCATTTCTGCATGTCTTCTTTGTATCCTTGGACAAGGCAGGCTGATCCATCCCAGAATATACAACCTGTCCCAAGCACAGCAAGAGACCTTGAACGAGATAGGGTGCCCACCTATCTTGCGACGGCACCCCTTTGCTGCGGGCTAAGCAGTCAAATTATTTAAGATGTAAACTCCAGGGGATTACTAAATAAAGGTAGCTGTTCAATGTAATGTGCTTATTTTGCTTTAATTCAGTTTCATTTTCAGTTTCTTCTGCTCAACCGCTCTGTGGCCGCATCACCAAAAGACTTATTTCTCTCTCTAGTCTCCCTCTACCGTCACTCTATTCAAGTGGACTTTAAAAGTGCCGTGGACTACCGGAATAAGCGTCCGCATGAGGCTCAGCAAAACATGCATTTAAAACACACCTTCCGTCCCCACGGAAGCGTGTTTTCTTTCCCTGCATCTTTTTCTCCCCGCCCCCTCTCTTGTTCAAAGGAAAAATAGCCATCGGTTCTCTGTTCGTCTCCCAGATCTCTGTCCCCCAAAATGGCTTCCTGTGCCGACAAAGGGAGTGATCACTCGCTCATTCACTCAGCACTTTCACTCTGTTCTCTGTTCGAAATGGCTTCCCGTGCTGGCAAAGGCAGCGGCTGCAGCCATTGACCGCACAATCATTCGCTCATTCACTCTTAACACTTTCACAGGTCACTGTCAAAATCTACCTGGTAGAGCAGTGATGACTGTAGCAATCCACCCACTTTGTACCTGATAACAGTGTTGCAATCCACACACTTCACACCTGATAATAATGTTGCAATTCTGTACAATTCTGGCTCTTTGAAAGTTCTGACCTTCAGAAAGGAAAGGAAGGGAAGCTGCTGCACTTCTGGGAGATGTGTGAATGTTTTATGGCTGTGTGTGCAGGCAGCAATCCCCGCCCCTTTTGCCATGCAGCGTCCCCATGGTAAATGCTGCCAGGAAAACCTGTGACTTCCAAAAAGAGCACTGAATTTTCCTCCTTTTGCAGTGCTGGAAGCTCGTTGAAAAGCTGGGCATGGGGGTGCTCAGAAGCAAAAGAAGATTTTTAGAGGACTTTAAATTGCTTGGGGACAGGCCCTGTGAGTTACCTGGCTCCCTGCCCAAAGAAGATACTCATTCCCGGAAACTTGTGTTTCTCCAGTTTTGATGTGGCTTTTGTCCTTGTGAATGTGCATGCTCCAAGGGGTGCTAGTCAACAGTTGACCCCATTACTGAGGATAAAACTTGAGGCAAATTCACACTTCCCATCCTCTCCGGGGAATGGTAACTTGCCTACTCGTGCTTGTACACACCATCCCTCCCCCCAAACATCCGGACACTTAAGTGCAGACTCATGTCTGGGTGCTGTTGGTACCATCACCAGGACAATGGTGCCACATTGTGCATGCGCACTGGTTCTGACACAGGCACAGTGCTTCATGTGCACTCTGCACACCATAGAGGTGCAAATGGGCTCACTGGTGGATGGGAAAGGATGGGACCAGTTAAGGTAGGTGTCTGTGCGGAGCACTTTATTGGGCTCCTCACATAGTCAACCTTCATGCACGAGAGTAGATGTCTGTGAGTTGGAAATGGCTCCATGCAGTGGGAGCGCCCTGTGGGTTGACTAGAGGGACAAGTGGAGAAAGGTCCCAGGACTGATTTCATGAGGATGGACCTCTGGTCCTTCTGGCCACTCCCCTCTGTTAGTGAGATCTGGGAACCTATTGGTAGCCTGGCTCAGGCTCTGGTAGGTGCCTTGAAATGATGTCCTTTGCTATGCACCCAACCTCAGGATTTGATCCTGGCACTGTTGACCTGGGCCACAAGAATCCCACTTGCCAGCACAGCGACGGTTTCCCCAGGTCTTGCCTCAGCACTGATGGAACAAGCCGTCGTGTCCTCTAATTGCAACAGGCTGCTTCTGTTCTGGAGAACTGCAGCGCTAAATAATAAGCGCGTGGTCAATGGGGCGTCCAGAGGGGTGTCAGGAATATAGGACTATCTTTCAGGTAGCATCTGGGACAAATTAATATTTCTTATTCTGTCAAGACCACCAAGGAAGCTCCAAGGAATCTGGGCAGAATTCTTTGTGACATAATGAATCCCTTATGTGACAGGTTACATGTTAATTAATTGACAAGAAAGCACAGCAAGTAACTGAAAGTGCAAGGCTATATCCTTCCCAGGCATTCCTCCCAAAAAGGAGGGAGAAGAAAGATCTGGACTAGAGGCTGCTGTCCCTCCCTCCCTCCCTCCCTCCCCCCTCCCTCCCTCAGGTTGGATAGAAGAACCATGGCTGCAGCGCTTTTAGCCACTTTTGGTCTAGTGGTTAGGGAGCCGGACTCTTATCTGGGAATACTGGGTTTGGTTCTGCCCTCCTCCACAAAGCCAGCTGGGTGACCTTGGGCGAGTCACAGCTCTCTTCTGAGCTCTCACAGCTCCACCCACCTCACAGGGTGTCTGTTGTGGGGAGAAGAACAGAAAGTTTGTCAGCTGTTTTGAGTCCCCTGAAATGGGTGAGAAAAGTGGGGTAGAAAAGCCAACTCTTCTTCTTCTTTTATACTAGAACAGCGGTTCTCAACCTTCCTAATGCCGCAACCCCTTAATGGAGTTCCTCATGTTGTGGAGACCCCCAACTACGGGGGTAGAGCAGCTGGGAAGTGGGGGAGAAGGGTGGCGGGAGACCTGTCGCGACCCCTCTGAAAGGGTAGTTTGACCCCCAAAGGGGTCCCGACCCCCAGGTTGAGAACCACTGTACTAGAATGTATGCTGTATAGACAACATGTTATGGCTTATCAGTTTCCTGTATATTGCTTACAATGCATATTTGGTATTTTTATGTATTGAATTGTAATTTTTTGTATGCTGTGTCTTTGATCTGTTGTGAACCATCTTGACCACTCTTTTGGAAACGTGGTATATGAATACAATACAAATCCAGCTCTCCCACTTTCTGTGAGATGGCTCCTCCCAAAACATTCCGGGATTCTCTTCCTTTCCCGTAGCCCGACCTTGAGCTTTGTTACAGCAAAGCCAGCTATTTGCTTCCCCCAGGCACCCCTCCCTTCATCGAAAAGCAGAGTCCATGAGCAAGCCAAAACAGAAGGAGAGCAAGTCAGGACAGGAGCCAAGGGTCTGATCTTCAAGGTGAGGTGCAACTGTGCTTAGAGATCCTAGCCATATTTTCTTGTTATTGTAGTTTCTTTGTGTAGGGTTTTAAAATACTTTTTAGGGACTGATGATAACCACATTTGCTAAGGAGCATTGTCCTAGAACTTGGTATGGTTTCTGAGCTAACATTGGTACGACACAAGCATCACACTTACCTTCCTACTAGAAGAACCGCTTACAGCAAAAAGCAAAGCAGCCATCTTGAAAGAAAGGTGGACTCTCATCTTTCCTTTTCTACTTGTTTCCCTTTTGCAAACTCTTGTGATTCTCCAGGAGCAGAGAATATTCCAGTACCTGAAAATCTGCAACTGGACATCTAATCCGCTTTGGAATTTTTGGTAAGTTGGTTAAAATTTAGAGTATGTTTAACTTTCAAAGTAAACAACACATTCACTGTTGTTAATAATTAATGCGTTTCAGGTACCGAGGTAAATACTAGTTATAGAGATACTGGGGTGGAGGAAACCACACAGGCTGTAGTTGTTACCTTCAAGCTTCAGGAATCGGGGTGGATCTGTTTTCTGTTAGTAAAGACATCCCCATTCTAATCTAGGTTCATCAGAATGTGTTCAAAGTTTTCATTGGCTTTCTTGCTTTGATGGCTACCAGAAGGATAAATAAAAATGCATCCTCTGTTACAGAAGTCCCACCCTAGGAGTTCTCTATTTGCAGGATGCTACCTGCTGTGCATGCAGGGCAGAGCTCAGGATTCTCCATGTGTGGATGAGGCAACAGTATTGAGAGGAAGGGTTTAGATTTGTTAGGAACTGGGATATACTTTGGGACAAGGCAAAGAGTACAACAGCGACAGGTTACCCCTGAACCGAGACAGAATAGGGGTGTCCTCTCCAGCTTCATGAGTACCTCTGGGAGGCCCAGTTGAGCTGCTGTGTGTGTGGAGTCAGGATGCAAAGGAACAGACAGGGGGTTGCCTTCACGTGCGAACATTCAATGAATGTTCATGCACAAAGGCGAAGCCCTTACATTTGTGGGGGAGGGGCCCTTGCGTGAAGCCAAACACCCCCCACTTTGGTTTGAATCAAATCAAGGGGGGTGAACGTGCCTCATTCACATCACTAGACCGGTCCTATCCTGGATTGGTAACTGGCTAAAGGAGTGGGGCCAGAAAGTAGTAATAAATGGCCAGTTCTCAGAGTGGAAAGTGGTGAGACATGGGATCCCCCAAGGTTCATTATTAGGGCTTTTTAATTTATACAGAAATGTTCTACAAGTAGGGATACATAGTGAGATAACAAACTCTCCAGATGCTACTAAATTGTTTAAGGTAGTAAAAAGCTCCAGAGAGCGAGTGGGTAATGTAGTGGTCAATGCTCTTCAATCTTGGCAAAGGCACCTCTGAACTGATGGGGCCTGAGCTTTCTGTGACAGATCAGGAAAGGGACCCGGGGCTCTTGTGGACAGCTGAAGTGTCAGCCCAGTGAAAAAAGCAAATTCAATGCTAGGATTAATTAGGAAGGGAATAGAAAACTGTTGGGAATAAAGAGATGCGTGTGCGGAATTTTTCTAGTTGCAGAGCTGTACTTCTGTGCCAGAGTACAATAGCAATCTCGTTACCAAGAATAGAGTCCACAAGTTTTGTTAGCTTCAAAACTTGTAGTTTACTATGTCTAACAAGGTAGGATTACTTGAATATAAAACAATAACATCTCAGTTTGCCTATTCTGTCTGTTATACTACATGGCTATTTCTTCTTCTCTCCTGTTGAACAGCAACTGACTGACTAACAAAAGCAAAACTGAAACAGATCTCCAGTTCTTACAGAAATGGGCGGGAACAAATAAGGTTACATTTACCCAGTTAACTCTTTTCTGCTGTTCTGTGACAAGCACTTGCAAAAGACACAACAAAAACAAAGTGGCAAGTGTCATTTTGCCTCTTTATAAATCTATGTTGAGGCCAGATCTGGAATATTGTGTACAATTCTGGTCACCACACCTCAAAGAGGATATTGCGGAACTGGAAAAGGCACAGAAAGGGGCAACCGGAGTGATTAAGGGCTGGAATATCTCCCTTACAAACCTAGGGGAAGAGAAAGGCGAAGTTGCCCATGTGTATACTAACGTTTGCACTGACAAATGCTAGTACATTCCATCCCCCCCCTCACGCATCCAGACGCCTACCTTCAGTGCAAATGGGTGCCTGTGTTGAGACTTTATTGATAATGAGCAGAGCATGCACACGGCAAGTTGCGCAGACGCAGCATATGGTCCCTGGAATTCACATACAGGGACAGACAGGAACTTGGTTGCATTCCAAGAACGAAGGTTCTATTGCTTTATGGTTGCAGAGTAAGCACTGAATACTATGCATGGATAAATGCTGAATAGATGCATGAGTATATGAAAATAATACAGGTTAACAACTTAACTACTAAGTATGAATATTGATAAAGCCTCTACATCGGTGATGGCCAACCTATGACACGCGTGTCACAGGTGACACGCCAAGCCCTTTTAGGTGACACACCTGGTCACCCTGGCACCTGGGCATGTAGTGCTTGCTTGTTTTTGAAGTGTACAAAATACCAACTTTCAATTGAAGATTTAGCAAATGTAAAGAATTATTCATTTTTGCTTTTAATAAAATACATATATCAAAAATGTAACTTTCTTACTAGAACTAGAAATATCACAAAATTATGGATATTTCTGGAAGTGACACAGCACCCGAGTTAAGCTAGGTTTTCTTGTGAATTTTGACACACCAAGCTCAAAAGGTTCGCCATCACTGCTCTACATGATTGCTAAGAAGCAGAGCAGGTACACGTCACAATATAGATTACATAGTTAGGCAGTTATACTTGTGGAAGGCTGTTGAGCTGTTCTGTTATTTTGCAGGAACTGATATTTTCCCAGAAAACAATTGCGTTCTATTTATGGTTCCTTAACAGTCTGGGCACTGCCATCTTCCTTCACTGGTGCCATCACTAGGGCAACCCTGATGTGCCACACACACGCGTGCGTGCTTGCGTGGCACATCAGGTGACCATCCAGCATGTCTTCCAAACTAGAAGATGTGGGAATGGTCCTGCATCCAGCCTTACCGGCTGCAGCGCAGATAAAGGCAGGTTCACGTGTGGAGCACTTAATCTTGCTTCACCCATAGTTGCCTCATGGTGTGCTCTTTCATGGAAGGAGCTGCTCCTGGTTCAGAAATAGCTCCTGGAAGTGTAGATGCTCCATCTGGGAGTGTGGTGCAAGGGGACTAGTGGGCCGAGTGCAAAAAGCCCCCAGGTTGCAACATCCAGGGCTTAAGGAGTAGTGACTATAAAATCATGCATGGCGTGGAAAAGGTCAAGAGAGCAAAATTCTACAATGCTAGAACCAGGGGTATTCTAGGAAGCTGATAGGCAGGCGTGGTAGGAATGACAAAGGGAAGATCTGGTGACAGCAGTCAGCCAGGATGGCTCTAAAAAAGGATTAAATAAATTCATGGAGGACAGGAGCATCGGTCACTACTTGATACCGCCTCCAGGTGCAAGAGAAGGCATGATGCCCTTTAAGGTCATTTGCAGGGAATAGAGAGCAGGTGAAGGTTTTGCCTTTGTCTTCTGCTTGAGATGCCCAGAAACAATTGGGTCACTGTGTGATTGAGACAGATGCTGGACTAGATGTCTGTGACCTGATCCATCAGGGCTCTTCTTTTATCTATGTTCATTTCCAGAGGCTGGCGAAATGCATCTGGATGGAAACTTTGACGTTGGGGAACTTTTGTGCTGGCCAAGCAGATGGCTGTCCTCTGTGTTCCTGAGTCAGAGAAAGTACTCTGGTCCAGGAGCAATTCCTCAGGTCCCTTGGGCTTTTACACTTCCAGCTTGTGGTTATGGGCCATACAGCGGGACAACAGTCCACTGGAACCATCTTTCCAAGAGGTTCAAATTGCATTTCCCTGAGGAAATTGTTCAAATACTTGAACAATTTCCCTTTTTCAGGACACTCTTTGGGCTACTTCAGGATTGCTTTCAGGAGTTCACAGCATCCGGAAGTCTTTCCCACATATCTTCCATGCCTTGAAAACAGGAATCAAAAGATGCTTCTGAAGAAACTTAATGAAAATCTGTCCCCAAATCCTATCTACCAGTTCAGCATAACTTATTCTGTGTCCATGTCTCAATTTTCCAGACTCAGCCACCCACAGAGAACGGTCCAGTGCCAGCAAAGTGGAGTGGGGTCTTGGGTAATGCCAAGCTTTCTGAGGTAATAATCCTGGCAGAAGCTCCAGCCACCCCTAGATTGCTCAGATTGCTTCCAAACATTTTCATGTAAATGCACCCACTCCTAGAAGTTCTGCCAACCAAGTTACAGGATTTCAGAATAAACCCATTTGTACTTCACATTTTTAGATGTGCTAGCTCTTCTGTTATTCCACCTACTTCATTTATTAGCATATCTGGCGCCCCCGTTACATGTTTTTAAACTGTGTATGGCATTAAAGTAAGAAAACTCAGACTATAGATTTCATGAGGCTTCGGCTTTCTTTGACATTGCGGGAATGTTCACTTGTGTTTTTAAAATAGGGATTAGGTGTGCTCTTTCTATTGCACGTGGGCCCAGAGGTTGATTTCTCAACACTGCCAAGTCCGAATAAGATGTAGGCTGACCACCAACCAGTGATCTTTGGTGGTCATTCAAGGGGTGGGCAGCAGGTATGTGCTGAACTGCCATTTGTCAAATGGAAGAGGCAGTCTGAGCCGAGATCTGACTGCCTGGCCCTTCCTGCTTGCTTCACATATTGCCATTGCGGTTCGAGGGCCCTCCTTTGGCAGGCTGGAAGTGGTGTGTTGGCATGCCCGCACATGACATCATCAGGCATACATACATCAGTGAGCATCTGTGCCTGGATGGATAATGCACCACAGGGCCACCCACAAAGGAACCCATTATAGTGGGGAGGGTGCATGAAGCAAGCAAATAAGTTCTCCTCCCTGCATGATTTATGCAAAAGAGCTGGGGCTGTTAGGGCAACCGTTGAACAGTTCTTGGCCTTTAACGGCTGTCTTCATTCAGTGAGTGGGAGTTCGGCACCTCCTGAGCAGACGGTCATTTCAGAATGGACGTCCTGGCTCAGTTTAATATCACAACTGCTGGTAATAACAAAGTCTTCTCTGGTCGCCCAGAATCACACAGTTTCTCACTAGGTGGGAACATGGAGATAAAATGCTGTGAAAAAAGTGTCTTCCCCTTCCTGATTTCTTTATTTTTGCATTTTTTTTTAAAAAAATATCTGTTTATTTTATGTATAAACTTTGGAAAGTTTCTTCAGACCAATTTGGACATGAGAAATCTAAGATGAGTTCTTGAGGTGGAACAGGGGTTTTCTCCTGGCTTCAGCCTGCCATTCATCAAGCCTCAGAGTAAAAGGAATCGCCCTGTCTCTACAAGCATGCAGTGCACCCTCAACACCAGCAGGGGCTGGACTCATAGCCTAAGGGCTTAATGGACGCTGGCTGTGTGCTCCCCGCAGAAAACAGCCTTCTCTTCCTGCCTGCCACAGGATGTGACATAGGAGGGGCGTCTGACCTGCTCAGCTGATGCACTCCACCTATCAGCTCCCGGGATTTTCTCCTGAGGTCACTTCCTTCCCCGCCCCTCTGTGGCGGGTTATTTAAAGCCCTGCACAGAAATAAACGATCTCTCTTCCAGCTGATCTCTGCGTCCTGCCTTTTCTCTCCCCCTCCCCAATTTCCTAGCTCTCAGGGTTAGGCCAAACACATGGGCCTGATTCCCAAATTATCTGGGCCAGTCAGGTAATTTGAAGACTTTCGCAACATCTGGCGTTCAGGAGCTGCAGCAAGCTGCTGTTGTTCCCCATTCCCCGGAGCCCTCGCATTTTGTGGCGTAAGCCGGATACGCCACAGGGCACTTGAAAAGCATTGGCATCAACAAAATATCCATCTGCTAGCTAACAGAAAGCCACTTTGCTAGGATCTGCTCGTATCATTCGCTGATACATCACTCAGTCCTAGGTGCTTGGGAAGTGCCCGACTAGTGATATAATACAAAATCTAGCATAGTGATCTCGTTTGCTGTGTGTAACTGCTGTTTTTACATCATCATCATCATCATTGATCGCACAAACTGATTACAGGCAGAGACACAATGCTGTAGCACAGAGGTGTCAAACTCAATGTTGCAGAGGGCCGGATTAAAAAAAAAGTACTGTCAGGGCCAGGGGGCGTGGCTGGGGGGTGGCAGCTGGGGGCGTGGCTAGGGCACAGAGGAGGGGCCGGGGCATGGCCAGGGGCGTGGCCAGGGGTGTGGCTAGGACACAGAGGAGGGGCTGGGGTGTGGCTGGGGCATGGCCGGGGCATGGCTAGGGCACAGAGGAGGGGCTGGCTGTCCATGGCGGCACCCGCGCACTCGGGCAATGGAGGGTCCCACCGCGTGCTCGCTCGCCTCGCCTCGCCTCACCTCGCCTCCTTCGTGCCCAAGGAGGGTAGTGGCGGTGGCGGCGGTCGCGGGCCATATTAATACAGCCCGCGGGCCGTATCTTTGACATCCAGCACAAAGGATCCACTGGAACATATGCCAAAAGTATCATCTGCCAGTGGCAAAGAACTGATGGGATCACAAGCCAGAAAAAGTTGTTGAAAATGAACAGGCAAAACTACTTTGGGACTTCAGGCTTCAGACTGACCGAAAACTGGAGCATAACACCCCTGACATTACAATCGCTGAGAAAGAGAAGGTGTGGATCATCGACGTTGCTATTCCGGGTGACAGCAGAATTGAGGAGAAACAGTTGGAGAAGCTCACCAGATACGAAGACCTGAGAATTGAACTTCAGCGACTCTGGCGAAAACCAGTGAAAGTGGCCCCAGTCATCCTTGGCACACTGGGTGCGGTGCCAAAAGATCTCAGCGGGCACCTAAAAACCATTGGCATTGACAAAATATCCATCTGCCAACTACAAAAAGCCTCTTTACTGGGGTCTGCTAGCATAATTCAGGGCAGTGTACAAGAAGGGGGATGAGACGTATGCACAGGTGGCCTCTAGAATTCAGAAACATTTGGCAGATTGGCTTAGAGAGGCAAAGGTGGAAAGCTTTGAACAGCTCCAAGAGTTAGTTGCCAATTTACTTTATTATCTATTCGTTGTTGTCTGACTCATTCAGGGACAAGTGGATCCAAAGCTGCTTGAAGGAGGATGAACATCTGCCAGATGTAAGGAAGAAGTTTCACCCTCCTTACAGAAGTTATCCCAAGCTAACTAAAATTGTGACTTCTTTTCTGTTTTTTCTGCCCTGGCATCATAAACAATGTCAAAATATTGACATTTTGACCTGCTTCATTTTTAAACTCTGACATTTAGTTTTGATTGAATTTGTAATATGTATAAACAAATAAATTGAAGTTGATTAAACTGAAGCTTCAAACCATATTATTTTTTACTTCAAAATAGGACAAAATCAAAATCTAAGATATGGAAGTTATTGAAGTTGCAAAAAGAGATCCTTTTTTTTAAAAAACATAAATTTTAAAGTGATGAGCTGTCAGGTACTGAGATTACATTTATTTTTAAGAGATACATTTTTAGTGTTTAAAAACAGAATGAGAATTCAGGATTTGTTCCATAAAACAAAGATGTGCAGTTTCATGGATTAGTTATAGTTGAGGATGAAATAACATACACCAAATGACTTATTCTGATTTCACATACGTGGAAGGAATTTAGGGGTATGGGAAAATCTCAACATTCAATGATAATCAGGTTGTCAGTCTATTAGGGAGCATCACTGATGCATAGGAGGAATGCTTGTGAAGTACATTATTTCTGATTTACAATGACAGACCTGATTTTTATCTCCCAGATTGATCAGTTGTTCAGAAGGCAATTTTCCTTTGTTTTTGCACTTTTCTGAATTTTACAATGCAGCTTTTTTTTTAAAAGCACCAGAGCATACAGTATTTATCCTGAATATTTTTTCTCCCAAAATACACATTTTAAATGCGTTTCTAAATGCAAACAAAGTATACTCATAAATTTGTATTCATAAGTTTTTGTGACATGCCCAGTGTAGAGATCCAAGTCATTTGATAAACTCTTAGGGTGCATTCCCACTTGACTTTTTAAAAACAAAACTAACCTAAATCGAATGCAAATACGCATTCTGCCTATACCCATTTTTAAATTATAAATCGCAGTCAACCCTGATTCTTGCTGTTCCCACAGAAAATGCTCCAAAAACGCATTGGGGAAAGTGCATCTTTTCTTCCCCGCCCTTTGCCAGTCGGGGTTCCCATCCCTGTCTCTTGACTGGGTTTGCTCCTGCTGTTAACATGATGATGTGGCTAAGGGTGGGGAACTCCAGCTCCATCCTTTGATCGCATACCCAGCCTCTTTCGTGCAACTGTGTAATTTCAGATTAGTGGTCCTCCATGACCACAGAGATCAATTCCAGGATGCTTCAGTCTTGTGCAAAATCACCCCCCTATGGCTAGATCTAGCCCATGTAACGTGCCCCCATTACTGGGCACAAAACTTGGGCTAGATCTAGGCTGGGGGGAGTATTTTTCTCTCGCCCTCTCTCTTTAAAATTCTCCATCCACTTCTGACTTCTAAATGGATCCTGGACGTCTGTGCAAAGGCTAGTTCCCAAGTTTGTGTGTGTATGGAGGTTGGTCATGCAGGTAAAAAAGGAGCCAGTCAAGCCATCTTTCCCCTCGCACCTGTCCACCAACTCCTCACCTCTCACCCACCCACCCACCTGCCATGCATAATGTGGTGCTATTTTTGGAAGCAAGAATAGGGGCTCCCCTCAGACATGAGAAAGCCGTGTATTTTCTCAATTGCGTCCCGAATGCTGTGTGTTATGCTCAGCCAGTGGTGGGTTGGTGTGCGCTTCTTTTGTGTGTGTGCGATGCAAGTTCTCTCTGCTTCATGGGAGGAATGGCAAGGGGCTGCCCTACCAGAAGTGAAACCCCACTCATTTAATGATGCACCCACGACAGCGACAGACATCGGACAGAAGGCTATTGGGAGGGATAACCCTAAAGACGCGATCTCCCCCCAATACTGCTGTACCGTTCCCAAAGCAAAAAAGTTAAAGCATTTAGCAGCAAAAACGGGAGAGCTTTTTAAAAGGGCTTTTAAATGCGTTTTTGGGCAATTTACTCCTCGGAAAGTATGGGAAGCCAATCTGTAATGGGGCCAAAGAATTTTCAAATCGTTTTCAAAGCTCAATAAAACCCCAGTAGGAATGCACCCTTACTGTTGTTATAGCAGCTGAAATAATTCTCCTGCTGAGATTGAAGAGATTTTTAAATCTGATTCACCCATTACACAGAAATGAGATTGGCAAATGAATTCAGATAAATTTCCTAACAAGACTGATTTTTCCACTGGGTTTTTGATAAACCTGATTAGTTTGTGCAATACCAATAAATAGCAAATTGATGGATGTAATGATTGAATATGTAACGATTGAATGAGGAAATGAAGCTATAGATATACTGTAACATCTTCACACAAATGTTGCTTTGCATTGGTTCTCGTCACCCTTGTTTATCTCACTCTTAACAGCAATCAGAGATGGGAGATCTGATGTTTTGTAAACTCCTGTTCGCATTCTTCCTTGACAAGATTTTAGTTCAGAGATGTAGCCTTCGAAACTGAGGTTCACCTGTGATTCATTACAAGAACTTTCCAGAGCATCTTCAGATGCAACTTCATCCACATCAATTACGCAGTTTGCAGGGAGTTCAGTTCTCAGTGCTTTTTTATTAACTCCACTGCGGTTCATGTCACGTCTAGTTTTTTGTAAACTCTGGGCGTAAAGGTTTTCTCCAATTAATTGTGTGTCTTTTTTCTTTCTGTGAATCATACCTAGAACAAACAGGAAAAGGAAGATGGAATAACATTTATTATACTTTACACAATTCCAGTTTTACAATATCTCACATTCAGTGAGCTGGGGTACTTTGTAGTCTTGTTTATAGGATACTAAACTTATTATTTTGCACCTAAGCTGATTCTCCAGATCTTTATTTGGGACAGTGTTTGCGATTTAAATCACCCTTTTATGGACGGCTTTATAAATCTATCACAGAAAAAAGTAGTTCTCCACGCAATAGAGTGACATAAGCTATTGAGCAAATATATTGCAAACACAAAGTGGTATGTCACCAAATTATCATTCCTCAGATATTTCCAAACATCATCCAACATACCTGAGTGGGAAGACAGTAGAAACTGCTCAATGGTCCTATCGGAGTTGAAGTGACAACTTGGACCCACCTTTATCCTCACTTCCCCAGGAAGCAAATGTGGAAGGTGAGGCCACACATCACCACAGAGTCAATAATGTTGGTCATCACCAGAGGTTTGCTGGTTTTTGAGCACTTCTTTCAAAAGATGTCCCTCATTAGTGTTCACATGACAGTCAATGTGTTTTGTATATTCTAGGGCTGCCCAGTGGAAAAGCAATTCTTGTTGATGAACATCCAAGGAAGAGTTTGTGTATTCCCACAGGAAATTGTTTCCCCCCATGACTAGATGTGAGAATGAAAAGTGGTGCCTAGGGTGTTGTGTGCCTTTACCTTTTATACTTGGTTCTTACACTTTTGACACTTATCCCAGAAATGCTATTGAAAACCCTCTTTCACACAAGCCATGTGGCTATTTCAGATTTTGGAAACTTTTAAACAGTACTTCGTAGCAATGTGAAACTGGAAAGGTGCAAAATGTCTGCAAAATATTCTGGATACAATTTAAAGTCAATAGGCAGTTTGTGCAAATTTTGCATAAAATATTGCAGTGCAAATGGACTGAACTTTTATTTGATAACTTGAACTATCGTGTGCAATTCTCCCACTGACTAGTTTGCTGGGCGTACCAAGTTTGCTGACTAGTACTGAGATATTTTATTAATCTATGCCTTTTATTTACTCTTAATATTGCTTTTATTTTAGCATCTTTTACAGATAATTCTTCTTTTTAAACCTTATTCCCATTTTCCTAATCTTTGTCTGAATTCTAATTGAGCAATTCCATTTTGAAGATTCCTCTGAAGCTGATGCCCTCTCCAAATATATTTTGGTTGTGATATCACCACCACCATCATCATCATGTTCTGTGAGGCTGGTGTGTTCTCACTGCTTTCTGAATATAGTTGTGGAGGGAGATTTCTTCATTAAAGTTGAATTTATTGGCTTTAGCTTGAACCCCCTTGATGAAAAGACCATTCGTGTACTCATGTCCTGATGTTCCTTAAATCAGTACCTTAATGTCTCTTGGAGAGCTGCTCCCGATTTCTGTGTCGGGAGATAAACGGGTGAGGGGCAGGGAACCCCGAAAGGCCCATGCAGAGTCCCGCCAGGTTCCTACGGGGGAACAGGAGGAGACCTTGGAACTTAAGGATCCAGTGGGGAGACACCCTCCCGCTGCCCGTGGGGACCCTTTAAGCCAGAAGGGGAGACCCAGGGGCAACTTACCAAGAAAAAATGGCAAAAAGAGAGAAAAGGACAGCCTACAGGCACCAAAAATTTATAGCAGCTCTCTCACATACGCCTGACTTTACCAAGTGAACGAGACAGACTGGGGAGCAGAGCATGCTGGGAGATGACCCCTGTCAGGGGACACCTGTTGGAGAAAGTTTTTCTTTGTTCAACCAAGCAATAGATGAAGCTTAATACCCAGCGTGAATTGTCTGGATCCAGGGGAGAAGGAGTGTTCTTCTCCTCAATCATCCCAGTCAAAACAACTTCATATGCAAATGTGTGAACTTTAATCAGATTTAAATAATGTCCTTTAATTTGTGGCATGAAGTAATATCTCAAACAAAATTAAAATTTCCTTTCCCAGTACTTGTTGTCATATTTATTTATTTCTTTTAAAGGAGGAAATAAAACATACCGTTCTAAGCTGGGCATGCTAGGCTCACGGTTATCCAATTACCCGGTAAATCTCTCTCACCTCATCTCTTTATGGTCTTTTTCATTGAGTTATCAAATGAATTATTTATTTGGCAGATTTTAGGCTGCATTTTAACAATTGCTCTCAAAACAGGAATTTATAGCAATTTAAATAAAATGTTAGGAGAGATTAAAATAGTGAGTAGATATCCATGTGCCAAGGCTGGACAGGAGGGGGAGGAGTGGGTCAGGGGACCAGTGGTATCACAGTGGTAATGGGCAGAGGGAGATATGGCGTTGGGAAGCAGAAGAGACAGATTAGGAGAAGGGGTGATAGATGCATTGAAGCCATCACTCCTTCTGTTCTGTTTCCCAGCCAACAGAGTTTGGGGAGGTCTACCAACCAGCCTGCTGCTCTGGCCGTGCTGCTCCTGAATGCCAGGTCGGTCCGGAATAAAACATCTGTCATACATGACTTGATTTTGGATGAAGGGGCTGATCTGGCATGCATTACTGAGACCTGGGTGGATGAATTGGGTGGGCCTAGTCTTGCCCAGCTTTGACCCCCAGGATACTCAGTGCAGCACTGTTCCAGACCAGAGGGTAGGGGAGGGGGTGTTGCTGTAGTCCACTGAACGTCCATTCCCCTCACCAGATGACCAATTCGCACTGTAACAGGGGTTGAAGGCCTGTTTATGCTGTTGGGCCAGAGAGACAGGATAGGGATGCTGCTGGTGTACCATTCACCCCACTGCCCAGCATCCTCCCTATCTGAGCTGGCTGAGGTGGTCTCGGATGTGGTGTTGGAAGCCTCTGCCACGGTGGTATTGGGGGATTTCAACGTCCACACCGAGGCTACGCTCAGTGGATTAGCTCAGCTCTTCATGTCCTCCATGACAACCATGGGGCTGTCTCAACTTGTATCTGGTCCGACTCATATAGCAGGTCACACCCTTGATTTGGTTTTTGCCTCAGAGCGGACTGGTGAGTATCCGTTGATAGGAGGGCTGACTGTCAACCCGTTGTCATGGACGGATCACTCGCTGGTGAGTTTTGGACTTAAAATGGCAGCTCCCATCTGTGGGGTGGGACCTATTGAAATGGTCCGCCCCCGGAGACTTATGGAATCCGAGCGATTCCTGAATGCTCTGGGGGATTTTCCGGTTGGTATGACTGGCGCGCCTGTCGAAGCCCTGGTTTCTCTCTGGAATCAGGAGATGAGCAGGGCTATTGACATGATCGCTCCCAAGTGCCCTCGGCATGCTTGTGGAGCCCGAAAAGCTCCTTGGTACTCCATGGAGCTGTGGGCTATGAAACAGGAAGGTCGACGGCTAGAGCGCAGGTGGCGTAAATCCGGCTGTGAATCTGACCGAACACAGGTTAGAGCACACTATTGTGCCTACCATGTGGCGGTGACGGCGGCAAAAAATAATTTTTTCTCCACCACCATTGCGTCCTCGAGTAGCCGTCCAGCAGAGCTTTTCAGAGTAGTGAATGGCCTCATAAAACCAAGCTCAAAGAAGCATGAGCCAGGGCCAAGCAATATCTGCTGTGACAAATTTGCAAAGCACTTTGAGGACAAAGTCGCCCAGATTCGTAGGGGATTGGATGTCACAATTGGACAGAGTCCAGATGAGGCGTCCAGAGAACTGTCAAGTCCTGTTTGGTTGGATCAGTTTCAATTGTTGCAGCCTGAGGACATGGACAAGCTACTTGCGGGTGTACGGCCGACGACGTGCTCTCTAGATCCCTGCCCCTCATGGCTGATAAAGACTAGCCGACAAGGTATGACCGGGTGGATCCAGGAGGTAGTGAATGCCTCTCTGAGGGATGGGGTGGTTCCACTGGCCCTGAAACAGGCTGTGGTCCGCCCCCTCCTGAAGAGAGCCTCCCTGGATCCAGAAGATCTAAACAACTATCGCCCGGTAGCTAACATACCTTTCTTAGGCAAGGTTCTGGAGAGGGCTGTCGCTGTTCAACTGCAAGCATGCTTGGAAGAAGCTGATTATCTAGACCCATTTCAATCTGGCTTCAGGCCCGGTTATGGCACGGAAACCGCCTTGGTCGCCCTGGTTGATGACCTTATCCGGGAGAGAGACAGGGGGAACGCTACCCTGTTGGTTCTCCTGGACCTCTCAGCGGCTTTTGATACCATTGACCATGGTATCCTTTTGGAGAGGCTACGGAGTTTAGGAGTGAGAGGCAATGCGTGGCACTGGTTCTGTTCCTATCTCTGGGATAGATCTCAGATAGTGACTGTGGGAGACACTGTTTCGACACCCTGGGAACTCACTTGTGGGGTTCCTCAGGGGTCGATCTTATCTCCCATGCTATTTAACATCTATATGAAGCCTTTGGGAGAGGTCATCTGGAGATTTGGAGTGAGGTGTCATCAGTATGCAGATGATACCCAGCTCTATCTCTCTGTACCATCTGAATCAGGAGAGGCGGTTGAAGTGCTTGACAGGTGTCTGGAGGCAGTAATGGGCTGGATGAGGGTGAATAAATTGAAACTGAATCCAGACAAGACAGAGGTGCTGTGTGTCACAGGGTCTCGGGTCCGGGTCCGGGTAGTTGGGAGATACCCTGTCCTTGATGGGGCTGCAATGCCCTGGAAGGGACAGGTGCGTAACTTGGGGGTACTCCTGGACTCTGCGCTAACACTTGAAGCTCAGGTGGAGGCCGTGGCCAGGAGTGCCTACTCCCAACTACGGCTAGTCCGTCAACTGAAGCCACTTCTGGATAGAGACGACTTGGCCACAGTTATCCATGCTCTGGTAACCTCTAGATTGGACTACTGTAATGCTCTCTACATGGGGCTGCCCTTGAAGACGGTTCGGAAGTTGCAGCTAGTGCAAAACGCAGCCGCGAGAGTGCTGACCGGAACATCTAGCAGGATGCACATCACACCGGTGTTAAAAGAATTGCACTGGCTGCCAATTCGCTACCAAGCCCAATTCAAGGTGTTGACTCTAACATACAAGGCCCTAAATGACTTGGGCCCCAAATATCTAAAGGAATGCCTTCTCCCATATCGACCTGCCCGTGCCTTAAGATCAAGTGGCGAGGCCCTCCTGGTTGTCCCACCGCCTTCAACAGTGAGGTTGGTGGGCACCCGGGAGAGAGCCTTTTCTGTGATGGCCCCCAGACTGTGGAATAGCCTCCCCCTCGAGGTGCGTCAGGTCCCTTCCTTATGTATATTTAGGAGGGCAGTAAAGACGCACCTCTTTGCCCTGGCCTTTGGCTAAGTTGTTAATGTTCCCTCCCCCAGTACAGACATTATCATTTTAAACATGTTGTATATTGTTTTTAACTGAATTTTTAATGTCTTTTAATGTGCATTCTGTTTTAATCTGTTGTTTTAAAGTTGTAACCCGCCCAGAGACCTTCAGGTATGGGGCGGGATATAAATGTAAATAATAAATAAAGAAATAAGTCCATGAGGGTCCCATCATGTTTCCACTGAAAGATGCTGCTTCTCTTTCTGCTTCTGTGCACTGAGAATACAGGGTGCAGCCTTACATTTCCTCTCTCTCCCTGGACTCCACGAGACACAGGACAATATCCAAAACCCAGGCCAGTAAATTAAACAAGGTAGATTATATGAGGTGATATTCAGAATTCCAGTTCCTGATTCTAGACATGCTTCCTAAGATTTTTCTTTTCTCTCTTCTAGTCTTTGTCAAGAAATTAAACCAAGGTCTGAAATTTACATGCACCAATTTGGCAAAATACCCAGTTTGAAGAATTTAACCAATATCATACAAAATAGTAAAATTAATAAAGCTAAATGACAGTTTTAAATTTTCAGTGTAATTTTAATCAGCCAGTGTGGATGCAATTATTATCATAATCAAATGGATTCACTTTAGTTTGCCAGTCCCAGACGGACCCACTGAATTAAGGTATTATAAATAGGGCACAAAGCCAATTTACCCCATTCAATATGATGCAAATTGAATGGGGAAGTATTCAGCTTTGATCAAATCCCCTCCTTCAACATGGGGGGCTTTGGCTTCATGTGTGAGCACCCAATGAAGGGAACCCTTACCCACCTCTCTCCCCAGTCACCTGCTATTGCTGTCACCATTACGCCTTCCACACCTGTGCGCAGACCTCCCACTCCGGAAATCACTGCAATTCCTGGATGCAGAGATGAGGAAACAGCTCTGAAAGTCTTATTTTGGACTCAGATGAGAGTGCTAATGGGGGCAGAGGATGTGATCATGACCACAATCAGGAGTAAGGGGGCGTGTCTGGGAGGCTGGGGGTGGGCCTCTGCCGCCATTTGTGCACTCATGCAAGGCCAAAGTGGAGTTTCTGGAGCTGTGTGTGCACCTCTCCATCCAGAAATTGTGATTTCTAGATGGGGAGGAGCGCGTGCAGCTCTGGAAGGCCTACTTTGGTCCAAGATGAGCTTGCAAAAGGTGGTGGAGGAAGCAGCTGTGGCTGTACTGGGCGGTAAGGGACAGGGGCACAAGGGCCCCCCTATCACCATTTGCACACTTGTCCAAGGCTGAAATAGGTCTTCAAGAGTTGGGTAGGGACCTCCCCATCCAGAAATCTGGATAGTTCTATATTGCTTTTCATTTTAAAAAATCTCAAGTGATTACAAGTGAGCCAGTTTGGTCTAGTGATTAGGGAGTCAGACTCTTTATCTGGGAATACCAGGTTTGATTCTGCACTCCTCCACAAAGCCAGCTGGGTGTCCTGGGGCTAGCCACAGCTCTCTTCTGACCTCTCACAGCCCCACCTACCTCACAGGGTGTTCTGCTGTTGGGAGAAGAACAGAAAGCTTTGTCAGCCGCTTCGAGTCCACTTAAACGGGTGAGAAAAGCGGGGTAGAAAAGCCAACACTTCTTCTTCTTCTTAAACATCTATCAGTGTGTGTGCCCATGCACCCAACTATTGAATGGGTTGCTAGCATTACATCTGTGCTTAAACTCCTGCACGTGTTGTTGCTGGGCCAGATCCAATGTTCTATGCTTGATATGCAAGGCTCTAAACGGCTTGGGACCATCTGGGAAGGTCTGGACCAATTACTGAAATCCATCTTGCAGGATGCTACCGTGAGGCCTTCTCAGAATGCTCTCCCTTCTGATGTCTGGGCATCCCCACCCCCACGTAATATCCTTGAAGTTCTTGCTGTCTTCTTTTCCAGGCAATCTCACCTGGAATGGGTCTCTTCCCATCCCACCCAGTTTTAAATACAGTCTATGGTCACACCTTATATTTAAGAAGCACAGAGGCTGACTTTAGCCCTTGGAGACCAGATGCCAAAATGTCTTTCCAGGGTTCCCAGCGATAATCCCAGCACTAAGTTCATTTCAATCAGAAATGGACTCAGGAAAAGGGCTGCCGCCTAGCTCAGCAGCTCTGTGGAGGACAGCCAGCAGAACCTCTGGTATTTTTGCAATGCTGCAGCCCCCAGCTGCTGTGGTGCTCTTGCCACCTTCACTAACACAACACCCCCCCCCCCTGCTAAAGCTTACCTTTTACCAGGAGAAGGAACTCCACAAAGGTCAGTGTGGAGTTGGTGGCAGCAGCACAGTCAGTGTGACCAAGTCTGTTCCAGGCAGAAAATGCCCTGACTTTCCTGACGTGGACTATTTTTTTAGAATGGGACCACAACCATAGGTTTTAACTAACTTTAGTGTTTTAAATTCTTTAGCCTTTCCAAAAAGTCTACATTGGGAACTGCTTCAGGATTTGTCACTGTGTAGACACACACACACATATTCCTACTAGTACAAAATTAAGTATGAGAAAAGATGATGCAAAGTGAAATGAAGTGGATAAGTATAAATATTTGGAAAGCGGCCTAAAGAACCTATACTGTAGGTAATTTTGCACCAATACTGAATTGCTAGACAACCATATTAGGGATCGGGACAATGGCTGAAAATATAACTTGATATAATAATGCTATGGTGAGCCTTTTCTTGGAATAATGTTTATTTCAGGTCACTGAACCTCAAAAATGACAGTACAGTTGAAAAGGTGATGGAAAAAGCAACTAAAATTACCAAAGGTGAGTAAAAATTCCCTTATATGAGTTGGATGTGTTAGAACTGATTAGAATTAGTTATGGAACAGGGAAAACTGCCCTTCTCCTTCTCACAAAATTCTAAAACCCAGAGTAAGACTGAATGACGGAAGATTCAGGAGAACACAAAATATCTTTTCTGTAGTAGCTACCACAAGACACTCGCAAATGTTGGAGCAGTGGTGGAGACAAGTGCGCAGAGAATGGGGCATAACCAGCTATGCTGTGAAACCGTGTCTTCCCTTGAAGTCCAGAAGAAACAGCCTCCGAAACACAGCAGGGCTTGCACAGGGGAGACTTTCCCTTGTAGGCTTTTTCCATAGACATCTTGCTGGCAACTTTCACCAGGTGTGCCATATCTTATCCAGGGCAGATATGTTCCTCTTTGAAAGTCTTTATTGGACCCTTGGGAACATTTCAATTACTGACAATTTTCTAATGGTAACCATCTCTCAGGTTCCTTCTTTCCCACCTCCTCACTATTTCCTCTACAGACTGAATAACAGAAAACAGAGAGATTCTTTGCTCTTCACTTCAATGCTATTTTACCAAATCTGACATGTGCGTGGACCCCCGTCCCCGTCCCCGTCCCCGTCTGGGAATTCATTCTCCCCTGACCTTAGCCCTACCATCAGTTTCCTAAATTGCTCCCTGTCTCCATCACCTCTTTTTTGTCACTTCAACAAAAATACTTCCAGCATTTACTTCAATTTTATTTTCTCTCTTTAGATATAGATATATTTGAAGCAGAATTGGGAAAGCATATACGTTTATCATGTTAAATGGGAAAAAGCAGTGGGGAGGAGACAGGGACCCTCAAGTTTGCAATTCTGCCCCCAGATGCCACACCGGAAGGTAACCTAGAAGCTATAAAATGATCACGCTTGGAAACATGGGCAACTTCATTTCACAGACACAAATAGAACAGAACAAATCCTTAGTCACTGGCAGAGTTTGTTTTGTTAAAGGAATTCACTATTTATGCAACGTCTTAACTTTGAATTCTTTCACTCTAAGTTGCTTGATTTTTTTTTTATTTCTACAATCTCTCTGGGCTTTCAGGGAGATACTAATGTATTGGGAGATGATTGGAACAGAGATAAGGACAATTATTCAGCAACTAATCAATTTGACTAAAAAAATTTGTTACAGAGGCTTGTGGTTAAATATTGAAGAAGAGCTTGTAGTGGCTCAAGCAATCTTGGGTTCACTCTTAGTCATAATTTATGGACAGAAAGATAGCTCAAAATGGACCATCGGTGGATGGAATATGTAACGGAACAGATAAAATTTCAGATATTGAGAGATAGTTGTGCAAGGCTTTCAGGGCCGAGGGTGCACAGAGAATTAAAGAAGTAGCAGAAAAAATGGTAGAATATATGGAAAGGGAAGTGAGAAGTGAGCCGGAAAGGAGCAGAGTATAGCAGATCTCCCAGTCGTAAAATACACTTGGGATGGAGTAGAGAAGGGAGAAGGGAATTAAAAGAAATAAGATATGTAGCTTTATGTATTGGGAGTATGTAATGAATTGTGTAATTATGGTGAGGGTGTGTCCTATACAAAAACCAATCCAAAAAGAAGGAATTAACTCCTCTAAAACGCTCTACAACAAGCATAAATTGAGAACAGAAAACTAGAGGAGTTTCCAGGTGTTCAAGACCAAAGGGAACTGACAGATAAATATATTGTTGTGCTCTGCTCTGATGGAGTTCTTGCGCCTACACAGACGATGCGTCCATTCAGAATGTGAGAGGAACCAGACTGATTTTCTTCGTGTTCCACAAAAGAATTTGGAACTACAGAATGGAAAGATTAGCTCTTTTTCTGCATATAAATACCTTCAGATAAGGAAAAAAAATAAAAGAATTAATAAGAAGAGAGTTTATTCTCTTGAGGGGAAAAATCAGATACAAAATATAGGCAGAAACTACATCAAGATAGCTACAGAATGAAAGCAAAGATAGAAACAGCAAGAGCTACAGTTCCTTTGCATGCATGAAATACAGATGTGTCAAGATTTAAGTGCAAATATTCAGATGTGAATTCCAAATTAGGACAGTCTTGTAAACTTCCATTTTAACCATTTCTCTCTCTCTCTCTCTCACACACATACACACACACTGATCAATTACAGGAATATATAAAATACACTTTTTGCATTATCATTTGGACAAAATCAATTATAAAGTCGTTTAATATTTCATTTAAATCAATCTCATGCAGTATCTGTAGAACATTCTGAGTGACATACTTTTCAGAATAGCAGAACTAAGGAATTTGGCTATGGTTTGTTAGAACTTATCAACTAAAAATGTACAAGTCATGAAATAAGCACATATAAAAAGCTACAAAAACAAGTGGAACGGAAGGATTCCATGTGCTATTGGAATAACAAAAGTACATGGTCATTTCCCTGTGAAGTACGCAGAGCTGCAGTAGCCTCTCCAAGCTCCATGCGTGCGCCTCCTCCCCTATTTCCACCACACAGCTTGCGAGGCATGCACTAGAGATGGGCAAAAAAGGTTTGTCACCTTTGCAGTTCATACGAACTGCAAAGGTTCAAAACTTGGCATTCAAACCTTCGCGTGACCAGCGAGAAAGCTTTTGCGCCTTCCTCTGAAGCTTCGGAGCGGATCTGGAATGGATTTGGATGCCCGACTGGTGGTGGCAGAGATCTGAAGCGAATTCAGGGCCTAGCACATTTGAAGTGTCTCCATTTCAACTAATGCGAAGTTCCGCTCCATACGCTTCAATGCAAAGCAGACGTGGAGAAATTGTGCACAATCCTCTACAGCACTATTTAGCTTTTGGTGCCTTCTGCCAGAGATTCCAGGTTCTCATTCTGATCTTAGGATGCTGAGACCTGCTCTGAGTCGGCAGAGAGGCACTTCTTCACTGTGAGCTTTTACTCAGAAATAAACGCTGTGTGCAGTTCTAGCTGCCTCCAGGTGCAAGGACACCCCGCATTCCCCTGCGCTGCACTGAGACTGCCAGACCGTTCTGTGGTCTTCCCAAATGAGCTGCACTGCAAGGCTACGATGGACAATGAAGCAGTGCCTGGCAAAATGTGTGCAAACGTGCCTTCCTGGGAGCATCCAAGAGCCAGCAAGCATAAGGAGGGGGGGAGGGAGGGAGCTTTCCCAGAAGTTCCCAGTGAGGAGGGCAAGCAAATCTGTGCTGGGCTTTGCTGCCCAAGTCTGGCAGGCAATGATAAGAGGCTTTGTGTTTGCGCAGATGTTCAAATACGGACAATTATACAGAATTGTCAGCACCTGCACAGCAAGAGGAAAACTTCCTTTCTTTGAGTGCCGCGTGAACCAGAGCGCTTCCCTCCCCTCAAACTTTGTTATGGTGCTCAGTGAAGAACTACTAGCCAATCATGCGTACATTTGTCTGAAAAGTTTTTTAAAAAACTGTGTTTCACGTGACCTTGACTTGACAAATGGACATACGTTGGTTCTAAACATCCCACCCTAGGGGAGCATTCACATTTTCCTGCATGTTGTAAACAAATGAAACAGATGATTGCTTCACATTAAAGACAATTAAAATCTGGAAATACCTGATTTCGACTTCTCAAGGGAAGTTATTTCATGATTATCTGTTAGCGAGACGGGAGGTGGATACTTGGCACCGGCGAGAGCGCCCGCGTCTGAAGACGGCGACGACAGCAGCGTACAGTTAGGACTACTAATATCTCCTTCGGCCACTAGAGTCAAATCTGCTACATTTTCATCTTCAACAGTTTGTACATTTTCAGCCTGAAATTCTTTTGATTGTCTTTTCCAGACGGTGGCGTCTTGCCAAAGTGAAACTGGAGACAGGGGGGGACTGAAAGGGGCTGTACAAGTCTTCAGGCCGGTGGCCGCTGCCAGCACGGCCGGTTTCTGTTGACTTCCCGAAGGACTGACCTTTGCCGCTGAGTTTCCAGTGCAGTTTTTCATGGCGTCCTCTTTGCTGCTGAGTTGTGTGCGTGTCTTGTTGAAATCAGGTGCAGATGTTGAAGGTCCGGCCTTACATGGAGGCAAATGAAGAAAATCTGGCAAAACAAGATCTTCTTTTCTCAGCAGCCCTCGTTGGTCCTCTGCTCTGTTGCTTTGTATTTTGGATACGAGTTCAAAAAATTCTGTTGAAAGAAATCCAGAAGAGATTTGACCCAGTTATCAGTGCAGAGCTCCAAGATATCACACAGTCATTTACTGCAGCCTTTGCTAAGTGGACAAATCTTGCTCACTGTATACCAAGCATAGTTGCAAACATCTGCCAACTTCCTTAGGTGGAATTCTTCCCCGAGAGGTTTTAAAGCAGATAGTAACCCTCTAATAGATGGGCTTACTCTATAGGAGCACACACCAAAGAGTGACCGTTCTTTACTCTGCTCCAAGCCCCAAATCGGCCTCCCAGGGCTGTACTCACAGCACCCCATCCAGGCATTGCAGGATGGGAAGCTGCAATCACAGCCCTGGAAGGCCTCCCTGGGCCTAAGAGGAGTGTGCGGGCGTTGTGCTGTAGTGGCAGAGGCCAGGAAGGAGATCCAAAGCTTTAATGAATCTTCAGTGAATGCTGGATCTATTCAATCTGTGGATGAATGGGCCTGACGAATGTAGGCCCCTTTTGATTAGCTGACAACTGTCAAAATTTGTTTGAATTCGTACAAATTTAAAATGTGCCGAATATCTGCGCACATCCTTACTCTGTCTGTGTCTGTGTGTTTCACTAGCATGATCGAACCCAGAATAAATCTTCTCAAAGGCTTTACAAGCACCTCTCCCTAGGAGTCAAATAAAACCTAAAATAAGATTCTATTTCACTGTGCAAACTAGAGCCTTACAGTTCATTCTCTCCACCACAGGGAAAGCCACACTGCTTCAAAGAATGCTGCTGCAAATGACCCACTTCCCTCTCTCTTCACCCTTTCACTACTGTCGACTGTTGGCTAAACTGCATTCTATTGTGTCGCTATCCTTTTCTCCGGCACAGTTAGGAATCCTCTCTCTCTCTCTCTCTCAAGAAAAAACTGGAAGAGAAGGTAGAAGCTGGTGGTCATGAATATCTGCAACATCAAGTTAACTGTGCTGCTTCATTTCATAACAAACTTCTTAGCGATTCCAAATGGGAAGTGATACATAAATATTTTAAATAACCAATCAGCTATACTTATGGCTGATCTGTAACTACAGTTCTCCAATGCAAAAAATATTAAAAACAATAATGAATACAGAAAAATAATGAAACAGAACAACAACTCAGACAGTACGCAGCTTTAAAACTTTGCTCTATGTAATTTTTTAAAAATCTAATGCTAAAAGGAAAACCATGATGGTGTCAGAGGAACCTCACAGAAAATGCCACTAAGGCCATTGAGAGTCCATGTGAAACACTTTCAAAAGCACAACGAGGCCACACAGGACAGAACAAATACTCATCATAGCATAGTTCCTTGCAGGTATCTACAGTGGGGCTGTAAGCTTTTTGTCTGGGGGTGGGGGCAGTCTAAGGGCCTTCCTGCACTTGGCCTTATTCTAGACTATATCCTGGAACAGGGGTCTGCTTCCCACATGCTTGTGCAAGTGACCTCTGCCATAGCATGCAGATAATACTCCTATCCTGAGAACAAAGCCAAGGGCAGAAGGTGCCTATGCATTCAATAAGCATGCATCAATCAGGCCGTAACCTCTATGGAGTCATTTAAACCTCTTGGGGTGAATTCCCATTACAAGCTTAAAACAGTTTCAAAACGGTTCCGATCCTCGCAGTCCCCACGTCAGGTTGGCTTAACACGCTTTCCGCATGTTAAATCGCCCCAATGTGTTGTAAATGTTAACACTCATTTCAACAGGTCTCGCTCCGGTTCGTGCATTTGAAATGTTTTACATTTCTTACTGTGGGAACCGTACCATTTTAGTGGGATAAGAATGCATGTTTAGGGTTTCCCTCCCCCAATAGCTTGCTTCCAAAGATAGTGATTTCACTGTAAAAATCCACCCCTTACCGCAGCTGCTACACTGTAGCAATCTACCCACTTCACACCTGATAACAATGTTGCAACTTTGCACAATTCTGAAAGTTCTGACCTTTAGAAAGGGAAAAGAAAGGAAAGCAGCTGCAGGTTCTGGGAGATGTGTGAATGTTTTTAAGGCTGTGGCGGTGAGCGGAAGAAGGGGGCTTGAGTTGCCGCTGCTGCTGTGTGCCCTGGGTAATGGGGAGAGGAGGGGAAAGAATTGCTGGCTGCCTGGTGCCATTTTTCCTCCATCCAGGCAAGCAGCAGCCACCCAGCCACCCGGCTACTCTCCCTGAAGGGGTCCCTTACGGGTGGGGTGTTCATGCCAGGAGGAAGAGGGCAGGGCAGACCCGAAAAGCAGCTTTTTAGAAAGTAGCCACTTGAGTCCCCCCTTGAGTCACGTACACCACATACAATCCTCAGAATCCAGATCGAATGTGATTAAGTTGAAAGTAATGGGATCAGGCAAATTTGCATTTGCATCCGGTACTATTATTTCGGTTTAGGGAAACCGTATTAAGCTTGTAATAGGAATGCGGCCTTGGTTTATTCTGTTATGGTATCTTTTTCTTTATTTTCCTAAATTATCAAAACTGGTGGGATCTTCAACATTGGGTTGAAAAGCTGCCTCAGTCTGCCGGGCCACCTACCCTGTCTGATAAGCAGAGAGAAATGCCATCTCAGAAACTACAACCTCTCAAAGCACTCAGAGAGCCCAACTTTTGACACCTTCTGCACAGGTGCCTTGGCCTGCACTTGGAGGCTGGTCTTGGCTCGGATTGCTTGATTACCACAACACACTGATAATGGCCCATTTGGGGGGCTGTTTCCCGCAGCTTGGACCTGTACCGCTGGACTATGAGGAACGCTCAGGATTAGGGATGTGCAAGAATATTCTAAACCTTTGAAATTCGATCTGATTTGTTTGAATTTGGACATTCAAATTCGAATCAAATGTCTGTACATTCATTAACATTTGAATGAATTTGAATGTTTTGAATCACTTGTATGAATTATTCAGACATTCATTTGTGTGTAGATGCATAAGCATTACATACGTATCTGTACGCATCTTATTTGTAACCATACACATTTGTGTGGGACAAAAACGGGATGCATACGGGATAAAAACAGGATGCGTATGAATGCGTACAGACACATACGAATGTTGTCAACATTTATATCAAATACAAATTCAATATTCGTACAATAGATACAAATGTGTTTGAATCGGTTCAAATTTGAATACATTCATTTTTTCTCTATTCGTACAAATCTGGACATTTGAATATTCTATTTGAATCAAACTGAATGTCGGAAATTGTATTAGTGCCCATTAAAGTGGACTCAGGATACCACTTTATAATCATTTCCTGTTAACACACTTCCTGGTGCTGTTTTCATGCCAGTGGACAGAGTAGTGTAGACAAAGTGATCCCATGAAGGCACAGCCTTCTGGGGGCTGCGCTACTGTATGGATCCCAAACCCCCTAGCAGCAATTAGCAAGGTTTTCAGGGACCATGCAGAAGATGCCTTGGTTACTCACTGCTTTAAACATCTAGGACCAAAACTTAGGTGCTGCAGTTAGTGACCACTCCTCATAATTTTCTATGACTCTTTTCATTTTGCCTGGACAATCCCCTGGGAGGAACAAGAGTCTGTGCTACACGGCCATGCATGACATCTGCGCATCATGATCACAAAGTGATTCTTGCTGTTCCACTGTGTCATGTTTCCAGTGGGCACCTACAGTTCTAGAAGCTGCATCATAAATTTTAGGAAGGAATAAGGAGAGCCTATGATATCACTTTGTATTGTGCCACATGTACTGTATATGAATGTGATTTTTGCTAGAGCAAGAGACCTTGTCAGCCTTTCAGAGCTTACACTATTTCTGAAGTTGCTTAATAAATCGCTGTATTTCATTATGTATCAGTTTTTTCATCACTGGGATAAATTTTTATCTGCTCCTACACCTTCTATTTTTTGAGAGGACACGATCCTCTGTGCTCCAAATAGTATTCCCACTCCTGTTGTGAAAAACAAGTCAGTCAGTTGGGAATTTGTGTGTGGGTGCAGGAAGACAAAGAGAAAGCAGGTCAAGACAAGTCAGGACCAGATAGGAGGGCTGAGGCAAGCTCTGCCTGTGCTACCTGACAGTCAGGCAATGCTTGTGTAGGGAATTCGCACCAAGTCTATGCACTGGACCTTATGACAGGATCTGTATGGCCCCTTTGGAGCGTGCCAGGATACTGAGCATGCAATGACTGCTTGTCACTATGCAGCAAAAGAGGTTCCATTGTGCAGTGACTACAACTCACTGGCCACTGGCCCATGCCAAAGGGCCAAAACCACACTCTGGAAAAAAAAAAAAACTGTCTGCAAATTTGGTACAGGGCAGGCTCGATCCCATTGCTGCCAGGCAAAAGGAGTCTGGCAGAATTTCAACAAGGTCCAAATGTGGCTGACTTCCTTGACCATATCTGGAGCCTGGCTAATTAGCTTGGGATGACCAAGGCCATGCAAGGAGACAGCCGTCCACCCTGTTGCTGGGCTAAAGCAAATGCTTCAGCTCAGGAGCGATCCTCTCCTTATGTGTGTGGATCTTGCCAGTGATAAGTTAAATGTGCCCCTTTAGTGTTTTGGCTTCAAATCCTGTTTGCCTCTGACATAAGACTACCAACACACTTTTTGGAAGCCGTGGGGGCGGGGATTGCCAGCCGCAGTCCCATCTTTCCTCTTTTTTTCAGCCTTCTCCCTTGTTTTCTCTTCAGATAAAATTATTCTCTCTCTCTCTTTTTGCCTTTCATCCACAGCCAGTATTCAAGATCTATACTGAATGCAAGAAAACAGTAGGCAGACAGAGATCTTGTGGAAGCAATTCATTATGTTACTCACAAGATCTCCAAAAAAAGCACCCTGGCTCTGCCGCCACTGCCACCTGCACACACAGCCTTAAACGTTCACACATCTCCCAGAACTGCAGCACCTTTCCTTCCTTCCCCTTTCTAAAGGTCAGTACTTTTAAAGAGCCATAATTGTGCAGAATTGCAACATTCTTATCAGGTGTGAAGCGGGTGGATTGCTACAGTGAAACTGCTGCTGTACAGGGTGGATTTTTACAGTGAAATCACTATCTTTGGAAGCAAGCTCTGGATCCCAAAGTGATAAATGTTTCTGGTGGGTTTTGCAGGCAGGGGAGAGAACTTGTGAATACCCATGGCTATTTTTCTTTTAGACTTGTCGGGGATTGTCTTCCTGGTTGTGGCCACACAAAGCACAGTCCCTCCCCGTTCCCACCGGCACCCTATCAACAAGAGAGGGGGCGGGGAGAAAAAGATGCGGGCAAAAAAACCACGCTTCCGTGGGGACGGTAGGTGCGTTTTAAACGCGTGTTTTGCTGAGCCTCATGTGGATGCTTAATTTGGAATTGAAAGACATTTTTAAAGACTGCTGCAATAGAAGGACAATAAAGAAAGTTCCATGTAGACGGAGCCAGTGTCTTACTGTGACCTATTCTGTGGTTGTTTTTGAAAGAAGTAAATAAATATATCTAGAAAACAAACACATAACTACAATTGTCATGGAACACTTTTCGTTCATCCCATATACGGCTAATGTGGGGTACTGTGAGCATGTTGCCTGGTTTTTGGTAAGTTCTAGTAACATTTTTATGGTTATAACTGGAACAACAGGTGCAGAATTGGAATGGCATCTAGCACACTTCTGTACACATATTCTAAATTCTCCCACCCACAAGTGCAGGTAATTCCAGAATGGATCAGACTCATTAGCAAAGTTAACACACTGGTGAGAGTTTATGCAATATAGAAAATGAACTAATATTGCCGTTCACAAACATTTTGCTTGAAAACTAATACTACTGCATATACTAGAAAAATGACATACCCTCTGCTTCGTCCAAATTAATTTTCTGACTTTTTTTTTTGCTTGTCTGTGCAATACATTCTTCTCTTTTTGCTAGATGGATATCCCTAGAGCTTTTTCCACTTTCTCCTTTTATTTTAATAGAATTAGACTTTCCTAGAGTTCTTTCCTCTCCCTGTATTAGAAGGAAAGTTAAAGGGCTACTTACAATTACATCACACTACAAAATGAAAGTAATAAATTTCAATAAATGACATGTTGTGCACAGATCTGTGATTAAACACAGTGGAAACATTTCAGTTCAGAAAATTATGAAAAAAGAGAAGTACATCTCTATTTTTTAAGAAGTGTGAGAAACTGATTTGAATTGCAAATTTACATTTTCATCCTGGGATGAAATGATATACATAATAGTCAACTGTAAACAATTTCTCTCTCTCTTGCGTCACTGCAAATTTTTATACTGAGCAAACCATGTGAATGGAATAAGGGCTGCTCAATGCCTTGTATCTGGTATTAAAACAAGGGGAAGGTTTGTCTTCTTTGTGATTCTCTGCTCAAGAGTGCAGCCTGTAGGGAATACTTTCCATGACAAAAATGGGACAGCTTACAAACAAACAAACAAACAAACAAACAAACAGAACAGAAGTCAGCCCAGGTATATCACTAATTCACAAAGAACATAGCACAGTAGGCATATATTGGTGAAAATGCCAGAACAAAGGACCTATGTGAATGGAAGAATACTGAATATCAACTGAAATAAAGATTAAGAAAATGGAATGAAATATCTGCTATGTTAGTTTCATTTAGTTTTCTTTTTTGACACCATGTAATTTCAGAAGCCTTACCGTATGTACTTGATTTCTTGCATTAGAAGTCACAGCTGGGGTGTGTTTTAATGATGACCCTTTTGCTTGGTCTGTGAACAAATTTGTTTACAAAGGTAATTAAAAAATCCTGCTGCTTTCTGTAACATGCTTCAGTGACACAATCAAGATTTCATTACCATCATGAAAGGGAAACGTCCCATTACAATGTTTACCACTTGCATAGCCCAAAGAATGTTTACTGAGAATAAATAAGAAGATAATCATATTTTTAAGTTGGAAAACCCAGAATACTGAAAAAAAATAGTATCAGAGAAAATGGGCAATGGAGGGATATATGGAGAAACATGGCTGCAATTACTTGCCACAATTCTGGGAAATACTGGATCAAAAGCATTTAAGAGATTTAAGATATTTCTTTAATAAAAATTTAAAAAACGCCAAAGATAATACTGTTAAGACAACTGCAGATCTTTCATAAAGAGCAATGGTTGAATTTAGCTCCCTGATAATGTAATTGGAACAGAATGCTATGATACAAGCAGCCCTGAGGGTGCTAATGCAATATGAAAATGTATACCATCAATAAATAAATCTAAAGAAAATGTGACAAAATTTGTTATTACAGCATAATGTCAAGAATAAGGAGAGTATAAAAGTGGTATGGAAATATGTTATAGTGCATGTTATCCCCAAGGGATTCATGGACCTCCCACGTGAATAAACCCCTGGATGGATCAGCAATAGAATTAATTAATTAATTAATTAAAGAAACTAGAAATTAATTCAGAAGTGTGATCTAACCCCTACCAAAGTGATTAAAATAAAAATACAACAACACAATGCTAGAGGAGATGCGAATATGCAGAAATATATAGAGAAAAGACATTTCTGGTAACCAAAGCAAGAATAAAATTGTAGAACAGCTTGCCTTTGCCCTTTTTGGGTACTTTCTCATCTAGAGTAACCCGTTGTCCATCCAGATTAGAGATAGGAATGCCAAGATCTAATGGTTCTTGCTCACCATTCTGTGGTCAAAATTTGATAAAATAAAGTGAGGCACTGCGTAACAACCTAATTTAATAGTTCATATGATACACCCAATATGAGGCAAATCATAACTTAGGTAAGTAGGACTGTCCTACCAAAAAGAGGCCAATTTACCTGCACCTTTAATACCAGGTAAGAAAACAAGGGGCTGCATTGCAACAACCAAATTGTATCTGGCCTGGTTCTTGTTATTCTTAATGACCTCTGGATTTCCTCCCCAATTGTTGATGGAAATAGACCCAACAAAGCCAATTGGTTGTTAAAGAGTGCATGTAAAACAATGGCTTGCGAAATGCCAACAGTTAAATATCTGGATAACGTTTTGCTAGTAAACCTCATTATCCTGCCAACTATTTAAGCATCATGCTGCAGAGCTAAAGCTAAACAGTTTTCTGCCTTCAGCTCTGCTCTAACAGAGTTCCTTAAACTGGATGTCTTAGCCCCTGCCATAATGACACAGAGAAAACTGTATAGCCTGTGCTATTATACTGTCCTGATTATTAACAGATCTGATGCAGATACATATCGTTCATAATAGATTAATTCCCTGGCAGATCAGGACATTTTTGCATACCCAGGGACAAGAAATAAAACCAAATTCTGTGCCAATGCTTATTAACCTCCGTAGGGATGTGACTATAGGCCAAAGGATATGCTGAGTTGTACAGCTTTTATCTGGCTGTTTTAATTATGTTTTATCATCATTTTTCTATGTTCATTCTATTTCAGGATCCTAAATAAATGTATTCTAATACATGTATTGACCTGGGAACTCTAAGACATGTGACCCAGAAAATCAGTTAACTATAAAATTAAACACAACGGCCTTGCATAGTGAGCCAGGAGGCTGCAATCTTCTTTTATTGCAAGGTAAAGTAAGATTGCTAGATCCACTCACACCCAAATGGGTCCTTAATGGGTGCAAAAATGGGTACTTTCTGACAGTGGAAAAACACCCTATGTATCTTTTGTGCTGGAAATAACTACCGTATTTTCCGGCGTATAAGACGACTGGGTGTATAAGACGACCCCCAACTTTCCAGTTAAAATATAGAGTCTGGGATATATTCGCCATATAAGAAGAGAACACCCGGAGTATAAGACGACCCCCGACTTTTGAGAAGATTTTCCTGGGTTAAGAAGTAGTCTTATACGCCAGAAAATACAGTATTACCAATGCAGAGATCATGCAAACTGCAAAAAAGTCTAAAACGTTTGCTGTTATCATTTGTATGTTGTGCAGACGCAAAGGGTCTGACTACATCCTCAAAGTAATTACATTCACAGCTCAATAATGCATTCCTATCACCCATAAGTAGCATAATGTCATGGCTAGGTATTTCATCAATTCTATCATGTAGCTGTTCATAAAATGCATTCTTTATTTCATTATCTGCATCTTCTGTTGGTGCATAAACTCGCACAATAGTTCTGATGTGAGTGGAGTAGAAGCGTGCTGTAATTATCTCATTGTTGACTGGCTTCCATCCGATGAGGGTGACACCAACACTGCTTCAGTTTAAACTGTAAGCAAATGTGGAGGGAATAAAATTTTGGATAATTTGGGTTACTCTGCAGCCCCAAAGCACCAAATTTAAACTCCCCAGGAGAAAGGTAGCTGGACCGTTTACATAGGTTTTAAAATAACGAAGATTACCATAAAACAGAGGCAAAATCCATTTCAGACTCAAAAGCCAGTGTTTCTTATTAAATCATTGCAGAGAATTTATTAGAAATACAGAAAAGAAGTTAAAATGAAATATAAAGCCATATCAGAGACATATTTCATTAGATATTTGAAAGGACAGACAGACATGCCCAAAGCCCCAAACGTGACTAAATCCCCTTAACACATCTCTAAAAACTATGTCTAAAAGAACTATGTTAAAGCCCAAAAGAAAAATAGGATGAGCCCTAATTCTAGAAAGAATTCCCTAACACTAAATCTTTATAAAAATATGGGGAAAGTGAATAGAAAACAATCTTTTGTTGTTCGCACCGACGATCTCATCTTCTTTACGCCCAGAAGTTCGAAATTACAGAGATGTATGATTTCAGCAAACTGCATCTCTTTCAGGAACCCAAAAATGACTAAAAATTGAGAAAGTCTTCAGTCTTAGTTAGACTGATCCCCCAAAATGAACAAAAATTAAAAAGAAATACTTTAAAAATGATATTTTCAATTGCCTTGGCCAAACCAGCCAAACCCAAACTCAAAATTTAAAATGTGGTTCTTGCAGTAAAACTCCTCCCATTTTCTGTGTAGCAGAAAGAAGAAGAAAATAGGGGGCGGGGGAATAGAGAAGTTTCTTCAGGTCTCTCTCTAGCCTCCCATGACAAAAAGGCAAAAAGAAGAGGAAGACACCATCTCTTCTCTGCTGGCCTTTTTTATAGCCAAAATTGACCCCAAAACTGCTGACTATTGGTTTTTCCCTTGTTAATGAATGAAATGTATATGTGTCCTGTAGCTTCTCCCCAAAAGATACAAATTAACCCAAATTCAATAACACTTCCTGAAGAAGCAAACAATATAGGTAAGACAAGAGAAAAATATATCTGAAACTCAAATATTTTATTTCCCTCGTCCTGAGTGTAACAGGATTATTCCCTTCCTCTTAACTAATTGTTGATTTTAGCCACTAACAGAGATTCAATCAAGTACTGGAGCAACTCTTAGAGGAAACTGGTTTAATCATTGCCCTCTTCCACAATGGAAATGCCCCTCAATGAAGTTTTACAGAAAAAAAAGAAATTAATAGGATATTCAAAAACCCTCTTATTTTAGAGAATAAGGTTAAATAATTTCTTATTAAAAAAACCTTATTAAACCTCTGTTTCTCCTTTCCAAAAATAAGGGAGAACTTCACTTTTATTAATACAAAACCCTGCTTGTATTATATTATTGTGTCTCTGTTTGATTGCAAAAGTTACTGTCTTGTGTACCTTAAATTAACATTTCTCATTAGCACCTCTCCTGGCTCACTTAATCCCTTCAACTGACTCACTCAGTGTATGTAGACATTAGCAAACTCTTATCCATCTCTGTTAAGGTGTAAACAGTGAGTCACGTCCAATATGAAATCTTGCCATCCCAGTACTGGTGACTTTTTAAACAGACCATTTCCAATTTAGATAGTAATTCCAAATTCTTGTAATACTTATTTTACCCAGATCTTTTCTAAAAATCCATTCCATTTTCTTCTTTATTATTTTATTAAAATTAGACAAACCAATCTCTGCCCCAGTTTCTATGTCTTTATTTCCCCTTCATTATTTAAAAATATGTCACCCCGAAAAGAGAGAAAACAAAAACTTTCCAGGTGCCAGAACTCTCTCTTGACTTAATCAAGATTAAATCTCAAGCTCTGTCTCTTGCACACAGACTTTATCTCTTGCATACAGCCAGCCTGTGATTTGAGAAAGAAAAAAATTGTCCTTTTAAAATCTCAGGCTTGTCTTTTTCAGCCCAATATGGAGTCAGTCTTGCTATGTTCAGACTTTTCCATGTTTCATGATCTGCCTTTAGCTTTTAATTATGCCTGTTATAAAGCCAAATTCATACGTCAAAACCCTGTATATTTCAATTCAGGTTTTGCAGTTAAAATTTCTTATGCTACCTGCACACACAAAGCTGATCTGGTAACAAGGGCTTTAGTTGCCTTTTGACTTAGTACCAGACCGACACTAGGCACACGCTGACTATTTGATTGCTGCCAGTCCAATGGAATTCACAAAGTCCCAACATGTCCAGTTTATGCAGATCAAATTCATGGAGCAATTGTGCTAACCAGCTGGTTTGATTCAAAGTTCGCACATTCTATGTTCCAATTCGGGTAATATTTTTTGCAGTAAACATAGAACTCTGCGTCAGTGATTTGGCACTCAACCCTCTCATTCCAATAAAGTCTGATTTACTGCCACATCACAATTGTTTTCTGGTGTTTCCACCATAATTTTGCCAAATATAATTTGTTGTTTCCATAGCAGGTTAATTTTTTATGGGGACGGTTGCTAACCCGATGCCCAACCCTCCTCCTTTTTCATCAGGGCTTGGGACCGGCTTTGGAGGAGGCTGTGACAGACAGGGGAGGTTCCTCCTGGCGGCAGGAATTCTGAGGCAGGGGATAAAGGCTGCTTCTCCCTCCCTCCTGCTATAGGAGGAATGCCTCCTTACTTGCTACAATCACAGCCGGGGACTCCCTCGCTGTGATTTGACGCAGAGAGGAATCTAACAGCATGCAGATGGCTTCTCTTAATGTGGAGGGATAGCACTCTTCTTGTAATGCAAACATTGCCTATATTTTGTTTTCATTTGCAGATGCTTGGTGTTATTCAGTCACATATTATAAAAAAATACAGTTATTTAAGATCAACATTGGTGAGAAGCCAGAATGTTCAGAAGCAGAAGATAATTTGATAGAAACTGTAGAATGTGAGATATTTACTGAGCAGTACATTAAGATGCAACATATCATCTTCATGATCATGGTGGAATTTCATATCACTTTCAAACCTAGGAGCCTCCTTCTTTTGAGGAAACAGAAAGGGCATGAAGCAGGAAGCAAGAGCTTTATTTCTATAGCAGCTCTTATGGCTGATGGCAACCTCCATCCAAACAATGAAAAACATCAAATGACCTTTGTTTGCAAGGGCTGTTTGATTTCTGCTTATGAGTGGTTGGGCATTCTTCTGAAAGGCAACCCGGTGCATCTTTCTAAAGCTCTGCAAGACCTTTTTCATTTTGTCTGGTGGACGTGCTTGCATCTACAAAACCTTAATCCATGTACACAGAGCAGGGGTTGCTAACAGCATCCCTGAAAGTATAATCTTCTGGCACCTGCAAAGCTTCTGAGTCTTCTTGACCAAATACTCACTTCATCATAAAGTGGAAAGAGAGGTTAGTTTTGCCATCGTTATAAAGTAAAGAATGCTGAAAGATGAAGTTGATGCTGCTTTAAATCCTATCCATCGAAATTCTTTTCCTTCCTGATCTTCCAGCTAATCACCAATCTATTCAGTTCAATTGCAGAGGAGCAAATTCCTACATAACTGCTATTGATAACCAGAGAATCTCTGCATTTCTCTCCCTCTCCCTCCCTCTGGGTCCACACTGTCAAGAATGTCAGCAACCCTTCAACAGAAATGTGGAAGTTATAACAACAGCAAGTGAACATTTTGAGGAAGAGAATATAGAATGATGCAATATGGAAAAAACCTTGTACGTATATTTAATGGGATGAAAATAATCAAATGCTTTTTTTAAAAAATAAACTATTTCTTATACCTTATACCTCTATGCAGGCTACCTCCTGAACAAAGACATTAAAAATATCCTCAAAGACTGCGGGTTATTCTGCATATCAAAAATACTAAGACTTTTAATGCATTTTTTAAAATTACTTACTATCCTTGCAACAAGATTATTAAGATTTAGACCATATTTTGCAACCACTGGTCGAAGGACTTCCGTGACTGGTTTGGTAGGTTTAGCCTTTAGGCCAACAGACCTATTGATAGGAATGAGATCCAGCCTACAACATATGAAGAATTTCAGTAAGTTTTTGCCATGATTAACATATAGGATAAACAAGAAATCAATCCTGCTTGAAAACCTGCCAATATGAGAAGATAAAAAACAGGAAGTTGTGGTTCAGTACTAATTAGGATGGGTATTCTAAGCCTATTGCATTCAAGACACTCTTGAGAAATATTGTAGATGTTGTTTCTTCAGTAATGGTCTGGCTGGTCCTGCTCTAATATAGTTTCCTTTAGAGGAAACTAAGGGTGCCTTCAAACCCAGGTTAAAGCCTTTGATTCTCCTGGGACTATACTGAAAATACAACACATATTCAGCGACAATGCTAAATTTCTTGTAACAGCAATTGCTTACATCTGTCTTCTAGTTCCTTACATTATTGTTACTGTTCCAAATACCCAGATGCCTGCCAAGTGTGGGGAAAAAACAAAGGGGAGTAGACAGGTGCTTGGCTTGCGTCCAGGTACTTGGAACAGGAGTAGCAGAAGAAACCGGCAGTTGGAGGTTTCTAATGCCATCTGGCAGGGCTGGCAGGAGACAACTGCGGGACCTAAAGAAGAATCCACAGTTGCCTCTTGTCAACTAGAAGCATCCTCAGTGAATGACAGATATCTGTTGAAGGAATAGCAAGAGGGGGACAAAGAATAGGGATGTCTCTCCTTCTTTTTTACAACATATTATTTTAAAGTCTGTTGCACTCCTGGCTACTGACCAGGCGAGTACCCAGTCACGAGGCTGACTCGTGAGCCCACAGCTTGTTCTGAGCTTCATATTCTAAGCAGTAGAATTTTCTCAGGAAGATATGCTTTAGGAGTCTTACGTTCACACCTAAATTGTAATTCAGCTTCAGTTGACTTCAAAGAGGGTGGACACATCAAGTTTTTGGGTCCAGTTTTTGCTTTCACGTTAACTCAGAAAATCCACCTTTGAGTTAGATATAGTTCCAAGGTCTGCAAGGAGACACCACCAATATACCCTGCCTCACATGGGCATGCTATACCTGGCACTATTTCACTGGGCATCCATGGGGCGCACAGCCCAAACAGCCTCAGCTAGCAACTTCAGAGGCCAGAAACATTTGTTCCTATAGTTGCTCCAGCGTTCCTTTCTGCATGGGATCACCCCACTGTCTTTTGAGCTGGGTTGGGCTGGGTCACACACAAGGCCCTTAGAGTGCTGCAGTAGAGCAGCCCCCATCCCACTGTGGGATTTATAAATGGTGAAAGTGGCAGAAGAGAGCATCTCTCATTTAAAACCTTAAAACATCTCTAATTTCAGTTAAACAAACTGACCTATAAACTATGAACCTGGAAGAACAGGAAAAACAAAATCCCATTACGTGACAAAATAATCCTAGCTTAAAGCCGTCATTACTTCAACTATATTAGGATTCACTTTTAAATAACGTCCATGTACACAGTTCACATCTGGCTTAAGAAAAGAGGAATAGTCATGGTGCATACTGAAGACAGTCAATCTCATCATAGTTTGCTTCTATGGGGCTTTGAAAACAACCAATACATCCTAACTTTCAATATGGAGGAAGGAGCACACTCAGTGAAATACAGATGCAAAGATTTCACAATAAGAGCTGTGGGCAATGGGCAGTTATATATAAATTCAAGAAGCATCCCTTCTTTATATTCATAAGCTCTCTAATGCTGTGGAAAGAGACTCCTAAAGATTTGTGTGTAAGGTCCAAATGAAGAGTTTCTTGTGGATGAGAAAATTGCTTGGTTTTATTTTTCAACAGGGGAAAATCCTCCATTTTTTTCCAAAGTTCAAAGCCTTGACATGACTTTAAGTGGTGGTCTAGTAGCTATCAACAAGTTGGGGCAAAATATGGCCATCAGCATTGGCTGTTCCTCTACGAATGTGCTACATCATAGGAGGACATTTTAGAAATAGAAGGAATAGCCAACCCGCCTCGTGAGGCAGCAGCAAATCACTTAATAATAATGGCAACAAATGGCCAGAGTAACAATAATAATGTTAATGTCAGAAATAGCCGTGTTAATCTAATTCGAAAAGTTCAGCAAGGTGGTTAGTAGTACTTGAAGGCTAAGAGGAGAAGGGTTGGTGGCATGAGCTTTTGTAGACACGTCTACTTCTTCACATGCTTTACATTGGCCCCCCTAGCATTTGAAGAAGTAGACATGCCCATTGGGCCCCCTAGCATCTGTAGAAGTAGACGTACCCATTGGGCCCCCTAGCATCTGTAGAAGTAGACGTGCCCATTGGGCCCCCTAGCATCTGAAGAAGACGTGCCCATTGGGACCCCTAGCATTTGTAGAAGTAGACATGCCATTGGGCCCCCTGGCATCTGTAGAAGTAGACGTGCCCATTGGGCCCCCTAGCATCTGAAGAAGACGTGCCCTTTGGGACCCCTAGCATTTGTAGAAGTAGACATGCCATTGGGCACCCTGGCATCTGAAGAAGTAGACGTGCCCATTGGGCCCCCTAGCATCTGAAGAAGACGTGCCCATTGGGACCCCTAGCATTTGTAGAAGTAGACATGCCATTGGGCCCCCTGGCATCTGAAGAAGTAGACGTGCCCATTGGGCCCCCTAGCATCTGTAGAAGTAGATGCATCTACGAAAGCTCCTGCTACCAACCCTTCTCCTGTTAGTCTGCTAGTGCTACTAGCTACCTTGCTGAATAATAATGTTGATACAATTCCCTTGACTGTCCTATATTTAAAAACAAGACATCTTTCCTCAAGAAAGTCCCAAAAGTGAAGAGCCACCCAACCTTCAGGGGTTATTTCCATCACACCCTCAGAATTTTGACAAGGAATGTCAAAAAGAAAAATACAATTATTTAATTCATTTTTTATGCTTCAAGTTGCTAGGAGCCAATTGGCACTTCATCATTTTGCAATACTGGGACCATCAGTCCCTTGAGTTCTCCAAATTATTCGTGGGGGGAGAGGAATACCACCCACCACTGCTTTGTCAAGCATCAACCATTGGCTACAAGGAATTCCACAAGAGGATTTGGGGAGGGGACAAACTACCTTCTTTTGGCATGTTCAGTGACTATGAACTAATGCAAAGTGGCAAAGAAGAAAACAAAAACAAGCAGAACCATGTTAAAATTCCTCCGTAATGAATAAAATAATAAACAAAATCCTATAGTTTCTATGGAAAAAGATAGGGCCATGATTTCTGCCCAATTCACCTGTTCATTTAACACGGTGATGGCCAACCTATGACACGCGTGTCACAAGTGACACGCCAAGCCCTTTTGGGTGACACACATGGCCACCCTGGCACCTGGGCGTGTAGTGCTTGCTTGTTCTTGAAGTGTACAAAATACCAACTTTCAATTGAAGATTTAGCAACAAAAGTCACTAATGTAAAGAATTATTTGTTTTTGCTTTTAAGAAAATACATACATCAAAAATATAACTTTTTTACTAGAGCCACGAATATCACAAAATTATGGATATTTCTAGATGTGACAGAGCACCCGGGTTAAGCTAGGTTTTCTTGTGAATTTTGACACACCGAGCTCAAAAGGTTCGCCATCACTGATTTAACATGTACATAGATCTCTCTGCCTGGTTCTGCATTCCTGTATCTTCAAGGAACTGCCACCCTTCTCCCTTTTTGCAAACGTTTTGTTTTTACGCATGCTGACAGTATATTTTAAAGCATATGGATTTTTTGTTGTTGTTGCCTCTTACCGAAATAAAGTTCTCTTTTCTAAACGAAGAACTCGAGACTCCAAAATGCTACTGTCCTGGTTCAGTACAAGTGGCTACAAATATGGGATGAAAAAAAGAATGGTAGTACAGATAATGTTATTTAACAATATCAGAGAAATAACCATGCTAGTCTCATTCGAAAAGTCCAGCAACGTAGTTAAGTAGCACTTGGAGACTATCAGGAGAAGGGTTGGTGGCATGAGCTTTTGTAGACACGTCTAATTCTTCAGACACTAGGGGGCTCAATGGGCACGTCTACTTCTTCAGACGCTAGGGGGCTCAATGGGCACGTCTACTTCTTCAGACGCTAGGGGGCTCAATGGACACGTCTACTTCTTCAGACGCTAGGGGGCTCAATGGGCACGTCTACTTCTTCAGACGCTAGGGGGCTCAATGGGCACGTCTACTTCTTCAGACGCTAGGGGGCTCAATGGGCACGTCTACTTCTTCAGACGCTAGGGGGCTCAATGGGCACGTCTACTTCTTCAGACGCTAGGGGGCTCAATGGGCACGTCTACTTCTTCAGACGCTAGGGGGCTCAATGGGCACGTCTACTTCTTCAGACGCTAGGGGGCTCAATGGGCACGTCTACTTCTTCAGACGCTAGGGGGCTCAATGGGCACGTCTACTTCTTCAGACGCTAGGGGGCTCAATGGGCACGTCTACTTCTTCAGACGCTAGGGGGCTCAATGGGCACGTCTACTTCTTCAGACGCTAGGGGGCTCAATGGGCACGTCTACTTCTTCAGACGCTAGGGGGCTCAATGGGCACGTCTACTTCTTCAGACGCTAGGGGGCTCAATGGGCACGTCTACTTCTTCAGACGCTAGGGGGCTCAATGGGCACGTCTACTTCTTCAGACGCTAGGGGGCTCAATGGGCACGTCTACCTCTTCAGGGGGCCTACCCCCAGGCCCCCTAGCATCTGAAGAAGTAGACATGTCTATGAAAGCTCATGCCACGAACTCTTCTCCTGTTAGTTTTCAAGAGCTACTAACTACCTTGCTGAATTATTTAACAAGAAATAGACATTTACCAAAAGTACAAACATACATAACCAATAGAGAGGTAGCAACCCATCTTTCAAATGGTAAACGATTTGGAGTGTTTCACGGGTTGATTGAAAGGACAATTTGCCAGTGCTGGGTGGGCTCCAGGCAATGACCACACACTTGTGTCCAGCATGGCAAAAAGTTTCCTCTGCACTCACTTGCACCAACTCCCATTGTGTCAAATACTTCTAGCTTGGAAGTGACCAAAGGTCTTAATTATGTCTAATTCGTCAATCAATTTGTTTTTGTAGAGTTTAATTTGTTACTTTGTATACATGACTAAATTATTAATCTAGTTCTAGGCTATGGGTATCCTGTGGGCATGGTCTCCCTACCCCATAGCATGCTCCTAGTCTGCGGGCAGCAGCAGCAGCAGCAATGGCTGCTTCTCTTATTGTCTGCAATGAGTTACCTACCTGGGACTTTTCAAATTTACCAAATAATGGTACATATGTGTGTATATATGGCACTTCAAAAATCCCAAGGCTGTGCACACTTGCTCCAAACAAATGTCTGTGTGATACCCATGCACCTTGCCCTGACAAATCAGACATGAAATCTCTGTGCTTTAGTCAGTTTAACTGATGTTGCTGATGGAACACAATATTGCAGAATCACACAGTACACAATGTTGTCTTAGCATTTCACTATCCCCGTTCCCACTCTTTATTCTTATCTCTTCCATCACCCTGGCAACCCGTGACCACTGCAGAAATAGCAGGGGATACAGAGTTGCACTTTCACAACTCCCCAGCATTCTCATGTCCTTGATATGTGCATCTGTTAATAACACACCCAGTTATAAAACTGTCGCCATGCCTGCCGGAGGAATGTGGGGGCTGAGGCACAGCAGAACAAATGCCATCATAACACAGTTGGCAGCGTCTGGTGGTGGAAAGATTGAGAAGCAAAGAGGGCTGAACAACTACAGTGTTCTATCCACCTTCTCCTTAGGTTAAAGCAAACGTACTTTGAGGTGCAACTTGCTAACGTCAGTTTTGTCCGAGGCAGGGCCTAATCAGTGCAAAATCCAGCTTCTTTTCTGCTGCAGAAATGGATGAACTATTTGCCTGGCAGGTTAATGCTGCAGTCCAAAACTTTAATTTACATTCAGGAAGTCTTACTTATTTACATCGGAGAAAAAGCCGTGTTAGTCTAATTCGAAAAGTCCAGCAAGGTAGTTAGTAGCACTTGGAGACTAACAGGAGAAGGGTTGGTGGCATGAGCTTTCGGAGACACAGCTACTTCTTCAGATGCTAGGGGGCCCAATGGGCAAATCTACTTCAGATGCTAGGGGGCCCAGTGGGCAAATCTACTTCAGATGCTAGGTGGCCCAGTGGGCACGTCTACTTCTTCAAATGCATCTGAAGAAGCAGACGTGTCTACGAAAGCTCATGCCACAAACCCTTCTCCTGTTAGTCTCCAAGTGCTACTAACTACCTTGCTAGACTTATTTACATCGGTTTGCAAACACATGCTAGGAATGTTGAGCACTCAGGGCTGGCCCCACTAGTGATCTATGGGTTGGGTTGCTATGGGGTATAGAGGCAAACTCCTCCACTGGCAAAATGGTAAATGACAGAAAAGGTCCCAGCAACCATGCTTCAACTGACCACACTAAACAGGGAGCCAGGAACCTGCACCAGCCACTTCTTCCCCTTCCCCTTCCTGCACCCCCATTTTCTCACTTGGGTGAGCAACTGAGAACAAGACAGTATGGCTGAAAACAGAATGCATCTCACAGCACCCCATCACCTCCCTCTGCTCTAGCCCCCGCTTTTCTGGCAGGGGTGATGGGATCGTGGGTTGTGCCCTGCTCTGGTTGCTGCACTGGGTGGAGAGCGGAAGGGGGAGGAAAGCCTTGAGACCTCAGGACCTATGAGAAGTCTGTGGTGCTGCCTATATGTTTCCACTCCCAGTTCAATTGGCAATACCCAAGTTAATCCTGATGCTTAGGACATTCAAATTCAGAAAAAGTAAGATTAGAGGCAACGGAAAAATGAACAAGTAGATTCAGAATGTAAAATACTGCATCAAAAAATAAGCACATCTGTGTCACTCATTTGTGGCTTATGCTCTCATTTTCTGTCAACGTATAAACTCAACGGTACTCATAGTCACATTATACAACAATATGTAGAAAAACAGACAGAGAAATTAGGGAATTTGGCAGTTAGCAAAATTACTATTTGCCAGCTGCTCTGTGCTTCCAGAAGTGATGGAAGACAGGAGGCTGAACCTCCTAAAGAGGTAAACGTGGCTCATTCTGCCCCTTGCCCCTCCATACCACCTTCAGCATCCTGACCTTTGGGCTACAGCCAGGCCATGGGCCATCCTGGCTCTCAGAGCAAACACTGTGGAGCTGCAGACAGAAAGAAGATGGAGATTTAACCCTAAAATTCTAGGGAAACAAGAAAATATCCAAAGATCGAAAAATGAAATAAGAAGATATTTCCAAATAAATGGTAAGAGATAAAGCAATGTTGAGAGGGAAGTGTTTGACAAGGGAGCCTGGAATGGAAAGAGAAAAAAGGAGATATGGAGAGAGAGAGAGAAGAATTGCAAGAGGAATTCCATAGCTCAAACCAAGATAGAGAAAAAGGCCAGAGCAAAAAAAGAATTAGATAAATTGGATGATTCAATAGTAGTGAGAAAAAGATCTAGGTAAGAATAAGTTTCAAGCAAATGATATTCACAGTGCTTATAAAGTTGTAGGCGCTTTACAAACTTTATAGTCACTGGCAGGAGCTGTAGTTTAGTGGAAGAGCAAACTGGCTGGAAAGCAGGGGGCTGCTAGTTTGACCCACAGTCTCTTTCCAGAAGCAGGCAATGGCAAACCACTCCCAAATCTCTGCCAAGAAAACTGCACCGAGGTGACCATGCAGTTCAGCCACATCTCAGCGGTACCCAACAATATTATTACTACTAGGTATAATGCACTAGCTGAAGCACCTTGTCTCCGCCGATTAAGAACAGATCTACTGCAGCTATATTAATGCCTTGCTTCTCGCAAAAGCCAAATAACATCTCTTTGATTGAGAATCCAACTTTAACCGTCATTGTATATGTCGAACCATCTGGAAGGTTTATATGGCAACATTTAGAAGACTTGTCCTTCTCAGTTACAGGCGCAGACGCCCTACAGGAGTCAAACTGTTAACAGACAATAAATCAATCAAATGCATTTGGTCCTTGGTTACAGCCGATTATCATATACAATATTATCAGAAGTACAAATAACAATATTAGTTAAGATCAGTTTCATTTAACATTTGAAAACAAAACAAAAATGGAAATAAAACCAGACCTTATTCAAGCTAGATATCAGGCTGGATGAGCACTTGTGTTCTAGTTTAGTGGTCCTGGCACAAAATTTCGCTATGTTCCTTATAGAGATAGTACTTGTGCCCAATAATTTGTGTATGTAAAAACTATCTTATCTGCCGGGAAATTGATCTATTATTGGTTTTATTTTATTTTATTTATGTAATATACTGACATCTAACTTCCCTACAGAATGGACAAAATAAGAATACATGTCCTCTTGTTTATAATTAATTCCATTGGTGGGGCATAAACAAGCAGCAAGAGGTGCTTTTCTGTATCTTCCAGCCAAAGTCACTGAGGATAGAATATTTAACCAGATTAATGAAAAGGGAGTTAATAGATTAGATCAGTGGTTCCCAAAGTTGTCTGGGCTACGACCCATCTAATATAAGTTTACCAACTTGGGACGCACCTCTAGGAAATTTAACTGTTACCGATATGAATAAAGGACTTTTCAAATAACAAAGTTTTAATACAATTTTTTTTATTACTTTATTAAATAATTACATCAAAAAAGTTATTTCAAATACGGTTAAATTTCCTAGAGGTGGGTCCCGACCCACAGTTTGGGAAACCCTGAGTAGATGGTTAATGGCTGATGTGGAAACAAGCAACAAAAATAAAAGTTATCTGGAAAACAGCACTCCAAGCTGAATGCTGTTCTATGTTTTGAAAAGGTATACTTGGAGTTGAACGTTCTTTGTTAAAGTGACCAAGAGTGAATTCCCACTCATGGAATAAAGCAGTTTACAAATGGTTTGGATCCTCTTTGTCCCTATTCCCAATCAGTTTCAGGGGTATTTTGAGGATAATTTTTCAGGTGTTTTTTTCCCATTTAAAATGCTTCTTCCTTATTGCTGTGGGAACGCTACAGCAGTATTGGGGCAAATACGTCATGAAATGGGTGGGCTTCCACCCTGCGCAGGGACCAGCCCCCTTGCCAGATTTGTTAAAGCACCAGATCCACATTCAGCAGAGAAGTAACAATCCAGCCTGATAAGATGTAGCAATTCACCCACTCCACACTTCACACTGATAAGATAACAAAGGTTCATTTTACGCTTCCCTTTGCTTTCTCCTTGCCGGGAAGCACACACTGGAGGTGCCTCTTTTGCCTTGCTGAGCCCTGGGAAGGAGAGAAGCACCTCCCCCCCATGCCCCGCCGGTGACTGAGCACGCGCATGTGCAGCCAGCCAGCTCTCTCTCTGCTGCCCCTTTTTCACTTTTCTGCATTTGCGGAAAAGTGAAAAAGCACCACTCCTGAGTTTACAGGTGTGTGTGTGTGTATACCAGCAGGTGCTTTTGGTGATGGGGAGGGCGAAGGGGAGGAAGGTGTGTTATGTTTGTGTGTGTGTATGCGCAGGACGGCAAGACGTCTTATGCAAAAGCATGAGGGGAGGGGAGGGGAGAGGAGGGGGGAGCTGCAATTCCCCACCCTCCGCCACATCATTCGGCAGGCATCATCCAATCGGCAGGCAGGGGATGGGGCCCCGGATGGCAAGAGGGGGGAAGAAAAGATTCCCTTTCCTTAATGTGATTCTGAACCATTTTGGGTGGGGACAGCAGAGGGGTTGATAGCGATTTAAAGCAATTTAAAGCCACTGAAGTGGGGACTGCCAGAATCTGTATTTGAATTGCTTTTTTGTTTCGTTTTTAAAGCGTTTTAAGAGGCATGACTGGAAACAGGGCCCAACATTATATTAAGAGGATTAAACACTGCTTTTCCGTACAGAAATCAGCCACAATATTCTCCCATGGATTACATCAGTCAATTCATCAGTGGCTAAGTGACTGGAAAGATATTCTTTGAGGTACAAGTTCAGGATCTGGAGGCTCAAATACCTTGATTCTAGACTTACTAACAGAAAAGAGCTCTTTTGTTTCCCTCCCTCCCTCCCTCCCTCTCCTTCCTTCATACTCAGAAACACATAAATTTATTCACTGATTATACTTACCACAAAAACCTCAAAGTGGTTTACAAAACAAACAATAAAAACATTTAATACAACTAATTAAAAACATATTAGAAATAGGTTGGGGAAAGGAAACCACAACCACCATTCCTACAAGGAATGCCTGAGTGAAACGATACATCTTCAGCAGGCGCCTGAGAGCTATGATTGTGGGCACATCATGGCATCAGAGGGGACCGCTTTTCACGAGGAAGGGGCTGTCACAGAAAAGGCTCAATTGCAAGTCACCATGCAATGCCATTCTGCATTTTCTGTAGTCTGAGCAGGATCTCCGTAGATTATTTTAGGGCTTTTCCAGTATTTCGACACAGGTATGTTGTTCCTATATATCTGGTTTGGCTGCTAATTGGAAATCAGTGCAAATGTTTAAGCACAAGTGTACTCTTTACTTCCTTTTTTTATTGCCTGTTTTCTCCTTCACCCTAAAAAATGTCTTTTCCCTTGAGAGGACAACCCTTATCTAGAACAGGCCTTGAATTATCTACTCCTACACCAATCACAATAAGGATATATAACAGAAATTATGTCTTTAGCTCTGTTGCCATTTTATTTTTCTCTTTCAGAAATCCAAATTCCTTTCCAACTGCAATTCTGACTGCATTTCACACGCATTTTAAAAAGTGGCTCAAAAATGGCTTGGACGTGCTACCATGCTGCAACTACTGTTGCCGTCCTTTCTTTGATCCACGTTAAAGACCAGGCAGTGTGAATCACAAGTGCGATGGGAGCATTAACATGTGACCGGCACCAAATCTGAAAAACCTGTCAGTGAATACAGCCATAGATCAATCTTTTTGCAGCATGGCTTAAACTCTTGCTTTTTGAGCTTTCCTTGTTTGCTCCCTTCAAAAGTCTCCTTCCATAAAGAAATAGAAATTGTTTAATTAGGGGAGACACAACAAATCCATGTTCTGCGTCTTGCAGTTTAGTCTGTTCTACCCGTAACTCCCTTACTCGTAGCTCAGTCAATATTATGTTTTCCAATAATTCTACCAAAAAAACACGTGTTACCATTTCAAGACTCGCAGCTGACGACAAGGAGTCCTGGGATTCGTGTCTGTATGACAATCCATTGGACTGAGTAGCATCTGTGGGGAAAGCTTAAGTCACAGACAGTACAAATATTTATTATAAAATATAGTGACATTTTTGTTTTAAAAAACAGCATGGATCACTACTGAAATTTTTAACAAACACTGGATGTCTATGGCTGTAGCATTTATCGAAATGGACGGCAATTTATGCTTTAAGATGTCCAAATTAACTATTCTGTTAATTTTATTTGAAAGTTGACCTGCTGTGATTACATGAACAAGAAAATTCAGCTATATCTACGATTCAACTTTCTTTTGCTCCCTATTTTGTTTAAACTTATAATTTATGGACTTAATTCTCATTGTGTGGATATAAAATCTTACCTCTGGAACAATCAAGATTGTCTTTTTTCTTCTGTGACCTTCCCAAGCTCTTGCTTCTAGACCAAGAGAAAAAGGTCCCTTTCTTCTTCCTCTCAGAGTCTTCCTCAACAGGCTCTTCATTTAAAGATCGACCAGACTTGGATTTCCCACTTAACTATTATTAAACATATTATATATTATATAATAAACATATTATATATTGTATACATTAAACATATATATATATAAATATAAATTAGACACTTATTTAAACAACACTTTGCTATACTTTCTTAACACCTACATTTCATTTCAAGTAACTCTAGTGATAACATTTTAATAAAAAGTAGTAAAATCAGGAAACAGGAAAAAAGAATTTGCTGGCTAATAAATTATCCTCAGAATGGCAGGGCAATCTAAGTGCTAGCATATTACGTTACTAATTAATGCATTTTTACATGCTATAATATTTCTAACAAGCGAGTACTGTACAAATTCTCTATGTGCTGTATTTGCAATCAGATGGATTTGCACCCACGTCGTGTGCTGGTGGTGTGCTTGCTCTGCAGCAAAGTTCGCAGCCGATGACTGGATGACAGGCTGGCAAGTTCATGGCTGATTTTGTTTGCCACACTAAATTTCCAGCGAAGATCATGGGGGGAGGCTGGAGCAGGCATGTGTGTGTTGGGGGGGGGGGCTTAGGCTCGTGCACCTGCGTGTTGATCCGGGCTGCCTCGTGGGGTCCTGGTGTGGGTGAAGCGGAAGAGGCTCCAATCTGACTTCAAGGGATGGGCGAATCAAGGGAGAGAGCCACACTGAAGGAAGGAGGAACCGCAGACTGCTGGGGAGGGGGCATTAGGGGTGCACTGGGAACTGGGGCGCTTCTGCTCTCCCTCTAGATGGCATGGGACCTCGCAGCTTTGCTTTGCACTTACAGTGGCTTCTGCTCCAGCAAAGAACCATGGCGGGGGGAACTTAAAATCAAGCCTGCCTATAAATTGCCTAGCAGATCGGGGGTGCACAATAAGAAAAAAGCACCCCCCCAACCCTGGTTGAGGTGGGCTGAGGAGAGAGGGAGCGGTGAGGGGGTGGGTCTGCTCCCCCGTGCCAGGCTTGGAATGGCTTGCTTATGGATGTCTCCATCCGCACCAAGCCCCATACCGGTGCGCGTTGCCAGGCATCCCTTGGGGACGCCCGAAATGCATGCTTGGCCCCACACCTGGCCCCTGCGTGCCAATACAACACCCAAAGGGTGCCAACTGGCCCGCATGGGGACACGGCCTAAGAGTCAAGACTGCCCACTTGCTAGTCCAAGCTCTAGTGATGCCATGTCTGGATTACTGTCATAGTTTACTGACAGGCCTGCCTGGTTGTTCTCTCCTTCCTCTGACTTTAGTCTAGAATAGTGCTGTCTGGGTGGTTTTAAACCTTCCTAAATACTCCCATGTCTCTGCCGCCCACAAAAGCCTTCCCTGGTTCCCAATTTGAGCCAGAGGCCATTTAAAATGCACCATCCCGGAGCCTGCTCTTTATGGCCAAGGATTTATGGATGGTTCCGCCAAGGCACACAGGCATCTCAAGGCGGCGAGTCTTTCAAGACCTTTCTTTTTGATTCTCCAGAGTAAATCATTTGGACATGGGACTGTGGAGGTGGCAAGCATCTGCTGTTGATTTCATATACCGAGAGTTCTAGTTTTAGATAAATATATATTTGGTCACCTGTCTGTTTCTTGTTCTGCCCTTTGGTTAAAGGGGTGTTATAAATAAATGGTGTTGCTGCTGCTGCTGCTGTTGTTGTTGTTAGGGTTAGGGTTAGCTTGGCCCTGGGGAAAGAGCTTCACTATGAGGGTAGCAAAAAGCAGTGCAGATGTTACCGGGGACAGATGTTCCCTGCATGTCTCCCCCACATTTCCCCCAGATGGCACATGCTGCCACGAGAGGTTCTGCAGCTCACCCAAACTTTAATTACTGCATGCTCATGAATCCTGAAGAAGCTGGTAGTGTATGAACTCAATTTGCACCCATAGGCTGCATCCCTACTCGGCAATTTAATCTGAATTTAAATCATGTTTTTTAAAATCAGCAGTGACGTCGGATTTTTTGTGTTTCCACTGTTAACTTATAATGTGGACTCACTCTCAATTCTTGAGTGTCTGGCAGGGGAGGAAACCCCCAGCAGCACTTTTCATTCCCTGTTTATTCCCATACCCCTCCATCTTGTATGTCCTTTTTCCCGCTGGCCCCCCTGCTAGCAGCCGCCTCCTGCTGATCTCTAAGCCTTCTTCCCATTTGCTCCCTTAAGGCAGAATCCAACCCACCCATCCCCACCATTTTAAAAACTGAATTAAAAGGAAAATGTGTGAAAGAAAGTGATCCCTCCCCCCCACCCTCCCTCACACACAGGGTTATCTGAAGAGGAGGGAGGAGAGACAGGAGAAGAACCTTCTCTTTCTCTTTAACCTTAAGCTGGCTGTGATCTTCTGAAGAAGTAGTACAGCAGTAATTTAAAGAGGAAGTAATAGTTTGCAGAGCTGCTGACTGGATTCCCCTCTCACAGGGAAGATCAGGCTTTTACAGAGTTTAGCGCAGGATTGCTATAGCAGATCAGAGTGAAGAGGAAAAAAGGCATGGATGAGGCATTGGGAAGGGAGGGAGAGAGTAGGCAGGCTTTCACGACAGCTGTAAAATCACAGCCCTATACAACATCTGATCTTTTGTTACTTCTGTTCATTCTTCCCCTCTGTTCCCTCCTCTTTCAGCCAGCAGAGGATTCCTTTAGCTGACAATTGTGCCTTCTCATTGGCTCAAGGAAACTGAGGAGAAGCCCTAAAAAACCTCATGTGATCCCATTGACAAATAACAAGGATTATTTGTAAATCCCGCAGCGGGATTTACATAATCTGCGTTTCAGGACATTTAATCCCCAGAAACTGCAGATTCATCTGGTCCTGTGGGAATTGCCAGCTTTGAAAATGAATTCAAAGCTCTTTAAAAGCTGAATGGGGAATAAAGAGGAATTACATGTACATTTGAATCCTAATATCTGCACAAAGTGCTATAATCAAATAAAAATGTTTTAGTTTGCATTTTCAGAGGATCAGAATTCAAAGGAGAACCCAATTTTGGTATATAACGCAAATAAACCTTTTTAGGTGTTGAAATATTTGACCACTCAGAACCAAAACTGTGCTTAGAGGTCGGGCTGCTAGAAGCACATTGCAGATCTGGGACTGGCCGCCCTTCTACTTCCGCCAAAATACATTCTTGATAAAGTGGAGATTTCAGGAAACGTGTGTAGCTGTCAAACTTCATCAAGTTGAAAATCTGAAGAGCAAACATGTATAAAATAAAAAAACTTAATAATAAAAAACATGTAACATAATATATTAAAGAAGTGCATACAGTATTAAAGAACTACTTGAAGAAACAAGTTATGGTGCATCAGTAAGCCAGGCTGGAGCACGATTTTGGGCACCCTTGCCCAGTTTATGCTGCATCCTGTCAGCACAGTGTGCCAGGAGGGAGTTAAGCATCCTGTATTCCAGACCTAGCACAAGACAATGTCCTATGCACGCAAAAATGGCCATACACAATACAGAAAAGTAAGCAAAAGGGAAAGGGAAAGAGATACTTACAAAAGAGAGCTACAACTCCAAAACAGAAAGAGATTAAAGATGCCAGAAGGATACAGTGGAGCTTACAGTTGTGAAAGAAGTTACCTGAAGCTGCTGATCCTTGAACATATCTGGGTGTGGTGCATTGAGAACATCATCTGCCAACTGTGCCTGGCTATCAATATTAACTGGAGTTGTAGCTTTGCTACATAAAAACTTATTAAAGATTTCCCGAGCTCTGAAAGAAAGCTAGAAAACACAGGTCTTGTTATTCATTTGAAAGAAAAGCAGTATGCAAAGTGAAGTCTTAAGAGAGATCCTAAGAATTCCGTTCTTAAGAATCAAGGACCAAATGATGTGTGGTGCTAAATGTGAAGATGTACCTATTTGCCTGGGCCTTTGGTTGAACAAGGAAATGGCTTTCCTCCCCACATTCAAGCCTTGTTAGGGTTTTAATGGTCACTTTATATGTTCACTGGTTTGGGCATAGGGCGGATAAAAAATTTAAATAAACAAATGGCCTTACAATAATGGTGGTTGTTGTTGTTTATCAATAAGTCAGGCCCAGCTCTAGCTTGACTACCTCTACGGACATCTCTATGTAGTTTTCTTGGCAAAAATAAAGAAGTGGTTTGCTACTGTCTGCTCCCAAGACAAGTGTGAATTGAATTTGAGGGTGTTTCTGCACTCATAATGTGTGACCTGTATCAGCTGATCATGATTGTGCAGTCTGCTAATCTAAATTTTGTCCTGAAACTCATGCAAGCTTTGGAGCTGGCCCTCAAAAGCTCTGATGGAGAAACGGGTCCTCTATTTATGTTCCCAAAGGTCCTCATTGCCCACCACTGAGATGAAGCTGTATTTCTATAGCCCTAGTACACTAGTAGACGCCTTTATCAATGTCTAGCAATGTTCAAGATTTAAACTGGAGTGGGAGGCCATTTGGGGCCTATTGATCTCTATTACGATCTATCTTGTGCAGACAAAGTTACCAGTGAAGGTGAGGCCTCCCTAGTCTGCACTAGCATGTGGACAACAGAGGACCAAGATCTATAGTTAACCTAAGTGCATAATGCCTGAGATCCTCTTCTTTCCAGGCCAGTTCACTTTTACTACTGAGCTAAATCCATTCACTAACTCCTGGGAGCACCAAAATGAAGAAAAATAATCTAGTTAGTTAATGAATTCACACCCTTGATATCATGTCTTAAGTTGGAAAGCATGTTAAGTTGGAAATATATTACTTGCAGCTTCATCTCAGTGGTGGGCAATGAGGACCTTTGGCAACAACTAATTTGTATTTGGAACTATCATTTGTTAATTACATCTTTCAGGGAGGATTAAAAGTGCTATTATATTACACAAAACATGTTAATATTTTAATATGCTAACCTACCACTGCTGTTAGAAATGTTTCATCTTGAAGGCTGCAAAATAACATATTGAGTCTCAGATTGGAATGGGGCTTTCCTCAAGACATGCCCTATTTGGAGATGATTTATGAGGCACATACCTTACCAAATGGTTACTTATCCAAATGGTCAAGACATTAGGATCAAACGCAATGGGACACTTCAAATAAATATCCAGAAGGTTAAAGTTTAAGGAAAGTCAAGACAGCTAACATTGCAAAAAAAGGTTTTCAATTCTGCTTTCTCATTTCAAAAGAGTAGAGAGATTCTTAAACAAGCTATGGAAGGTAGTAACACTTGGAGACTAACAAGAGAAGCGTTGGTGGCATGAGCTTTTGTAGACACGTCTACTTCTTCAGATGCTAGAGGGCCCAATGGGCACACCTGCTTCTTCAGATGCTAGGGGGCCCAATGGGCATGTCTACTTCTTAAGATGCTATAGGGCCTAATGGGCAAGTCTACTTCTTCAGATGCTAGGGGGCCTTAAATACAAAATGCCTTAAATACAAAATGCTGCCAAGTGCAGTACGCACACAGGCACACAAGACAGATGACCATCTCGCTAGAATTCAATTGCAATTTTCTGGCCTTTATTCTGCCTACTACTGTGGTCAGACACTGAGTGATTCCTCATATATGATTTGTAAAAGGAAGGTCATGTTTAACTCTTTCCTTGCCTGCTACTCGTAGTTAAAAATCAATTCTCTTTCCTGCTACTCTTCAATTAAAAATCACTGCCAGCGGTTGTACCTGTTTCTAAATGATGCCCAGGTTTGTTGAAACCTTTTTGACTAGGGGGGAAAGGAAGATACGATGAAGCTCCCCTTGTGGCACCTTGTTCTAATGGGACACAGAAATAAAATCACTCCAATTTTCCTCTGCAGCCCTTGAAGAGGCTCTATTGCAGGGATGGCCAACATATGACACGCGTGTCACAGGTGACACGCCAAGCCCTTTTGGGTGACACACCTGGTCACCCTGGCACCTGGGCATGTAGTGGTTGCTTGTTCTTGAAGTGTACAAAATACCAACTTTCAATGGAAGATTTAGCAAATGTAAAGAATTATTTGTTTTTCGTTTTAAAACATATATCAAAAATATAACTTTTTTACTAGAGCTACAAATATCACAAAATTATAGATATTTCTGGATGTGACATAGCACCCAAGTTAAGCTAGGATTTCTTGCGAATTTTGACACATCGAGCTCAAAAGGTTCGCCATCACTGCTCTATTGGGTCTCCGTTGGTGACTTCTGCATTCTGCCGTGTACGCCATCAAAAAAGAAGGCAGCTTAGAGATCTAGCCAAATTTGGTTATCATTACAAGGACTCCCCTCTAAAATATTAGAATTACAACTTTATGCAAAAATCTTATATATCTGCATTCAGTTGAAGGAGCACGTAACCATGTCCCTTACCTCTTTTTTGTCGTGAACAGATATGTGGTTAAAATATTCACACGCCTGCCAGAATAAAATATTTTCTTCACTAAATTCTTTTCGTAAAAATTCCTACATATAAACAGAAACAGAAATCTATTATTACATCTCAATATAACTAATATAATGGTAAACCAAACTAATATTCTTTCTCAGAAGTTTGGAACCAGTTCCTTCAGAAATCAGAAAGGATTAGTAAAAAATACACCCTTCCTTCTCAGCTGATCCCTTTTCTCATACATTAATGACCTCCACTGAATTTTATTTTGTAATATAAAAAGCAAGAAAATGTAAAGTGCTGTTATTATCTTTGTTCATCTAATGTAACTCTGTACCTTCTGCTTATTTTTGTTCCTTATATTGTTGTATTTTGTTATGTTTTTCTTCATGAATTAAATAAAGAAACAAAAAGGTATAATTAACTATCACCCGGGGTTGGAAGTGACAAACAGACATTCAAAACTGTATTCACATTTTCTTTCACTTTAAGAACTCTTCCAAAGAGGAACACATAGGGGGAAAAAACTGGTCTTACAGACAATCCAAGTATCTTAAAATTTAATACTAAAATGAATAACAGGATTCTTAGGTGTTATAGTCCTAAACTCAAAAGTACGTAACTAAAACGAGTATGAGAGAATGAATTAAAATGAAGCATTTATTTTTTGCTTTTAAATGGCATCAAGTAGCTAGGCCAGGCCTGCCCCAATATTTATCACTTAGGCCCTTTCTCCATGACATGGATTTCCTGCACCTGGTCTGCTCCAAGGGCTGGCTGCATTGTGGACAGCCTTCTCTGGCCTAGCCTTGAAGAGATGCAGAGATGAAAGGCAAAAACCTCAAATGAACCTCCAGAACACAACACTGATCAGTCCTTTACTTAGCTGCCAAGAGTTAAAAGCAGTTACAAGCATAACTGAAAGCAGCTCACTCTCTCCATAACTAATGCTTGCAACATAGTTACAAGTATAACTGAAAGCAGGCTCCCTTTGGCTGTCAAATTCAGCTGCCTGCATTCACGTAATGGCAGCTGATTAGTGCAGAACCAGACCTGCGAAGTGAAACTTTGTTTCACTTTGGAAGCTGCGTTATTAGGAGGGGGGAGAGAGATTTGCTTGCTGGGATACAATCTCCATGGTAATGATAATGATAATTAGTATCACCTTTCCCTGTTAGCAAGCACAAAATCTCTCTCACCCTCCGAAGTGAAACAATGTGACAGTTTGCAGCTCTGCTTGCGGGCTGAAAGAGCTGAATGCAGCTGATTCTGACAGCCAGTTCTTCTGCAGGGATCAAAAATACCTAAAAATTCAATGGAATATGGGAGAAGATGTGGAGAAAACGTCTCCATGCTCCCAGGAAAACCCACGGCTTCCAAAAAGTGCAGAGGTAGTCTTGTTTAAAGGGGGGGGGGTTTGGTTTCTGCCATGGATTTTCCTCCTTTGTGGCTCTGGAAGCCCAGAGTAAAGCTCTGCATGGAGGCGCTCCGAGGCAAAAGAAGCTTTTTTCCGGATTTTTCTTTGCATGTAGATGTGGCTGTAGATTACACAAGTGTTTTGCACAAAGGAGTAAATCATGGCATGGACAGTTTAAGCACACCTTGTGCAAACAATATCCAATGTGAATGAATGAATGAAGGGTTACTCTGTCAAAAATGAAATGGGTTCCCATTTGACTCAAGTCAACACAATTACGCTTAGATGAGACATTTTAGAACAAGCTTAAAACTCAGTCGCAGCTTGTGGTTGATTGGTTTGAGTCCAGTAGCTCTTTCTTGGGTTAGTATACAACACAGAATCTGTCCCGTTACTTACAGAGAAATATTTAACCCCAAGCGGATCCTGGAGGAGACGTTCAAAGGAAACAGCCCAACTTGCGACTCGTCTTTCTCGATGTCGTCGGCAGCTCTGGACACTCGGGAGACTGGCATTGCTGCTCAGGCTGTTATCACTGACACAGTCCTTCAAGTCTGAGTTTAGCTCTGTTTCAGGAAGCAAAAACAAATTAATCTGTCAATAAAGTTGCAGAAACATAAGAGTCTTGGAGTTTTTATTCATTTTATATTTGTCTGTTTCTTTTTAACTTAAAGACTCATAATGCAGTGAACAATCTGTGCCAATTACAATGCAACTATTAAAAAGATAGGAAACTACACAATACCACTGAATAACTCAACTGGTAAAATATGACAACATTTGTTTTGATTCCGGAAACTTCCAATAAGATGACTGGCCTCAGAAATGCTATTGACGTACACTGATGGAATGGATGATCCCTCCAGAGTGCATTAGATACTGCAAGTCACCTCTGCAACATGGATTTACCACTGCAACACCACTGACTTAGGGTGGCATCAGAAGTGGCTTAAAACCTGTGATCCCCGAGGATTATATACAGAATGTAACATATATCTGTGGCATTCCAATATAGTCCTCGAGTATCATGGAGATATCCTGAAGATCCACCACAAACCCAAGGCTTCCTCCACAGTCGAACCCCCATATCTGCGGGCTCAGCAAGGCAAAAGAGGAGACCCCAGTGTGTGCTTCTCGGCAAAGAGAAAGTGAGGGGAAGTGAAAAATGAAACTTTGTTATCAGTGTTAAGTGTGGAGTGGGTGAATTGCTACATCTTATCAGGCTGAATTGTGACTTCTCTGCTGAATATGGATCTGGCAATTTAACAAATCAGGCAGGAGGCTGGTCCCTGCACAGGATGAAAGCCCACCCGTTTCATGATGTATTTGCCCAAATACTGCTGTAGTGTTCCCACAGCAATAAGGAAGAAGTGTTTTAAAAGCAAAAACGGAAAAAAACACCTGAAAAAACAGGCGTTTATTCCAGTTTTTTAGCCAAATAATCCTCAAAATACCCCTGAAACTGATTGGGAATGGGGATGAAGAGGATCTAAACCATTTGTAAACTGCTTTATTCCATTCATTCTGTTTGTTTGTTCTGAGCCATTCCGAGGTGTGGACGCCATGTGATTCAGATGCTGTTTGCTGCGTTAACTCAAATGTTCTTGAATTTTAGATCACAGCCTGATGATCCAGCATTTTCCTGCAGGGTTTTCTGGGAGCCAAAATACACGGTTCATCAATTATGGTTTGTTGTTTGGGCCCTGAGGCAGCAAAGCCTTCCCACATCATCACACTATAACCAACATATTTGGCTTTTGATATGATGTTCTTATTGTGAGAGTTATCAAGGTGTTTTCTCCCAAACATAAGACAAGCCTTTAAGCTCCTCTTGGTTAGCAGGGACCTCTGCCTTGTAACTCTCTTATGGATACCATTTTTTGCCCAGTGCCTTTCTAATGGTACAATCATGAACGCTGATTTTATTTCCAGCGAGCCAAGGCCTGCAATTCCTTAGCTGTTCTGCCTTGGAACTTTTCTGACTTTCTAGATGAGTCAGTGATATGCTTTGAAGAAATTTTAATAGGCCAGCTACTTCTGGGAAGAGTCACTACTGTTTCACATTTTCTTCATATTGGGTGCATCCCCATGCAATTTAAAGTCCACTAAAAATCCTCTTTTGTCGCGGAGCACCCCCATGCACGGCTTTTATCCGGGCTTCCAGCGCCACAAATTAGGAAAATGAGCAGCAAAAAAAAGTGCCCTTTAAAGCACTTTACCAGCGCACTTTCCGGGAAGACGCAGGTATTCAGAGCAACATTTTGCATGGAGATGCTCCATGGCAAAAGGGGCGGGGGTTCTCTCTGAGGTGGCAAGCTCTCTCTCTCTTTTTTTGCCTCTTGTCCACAGCCAGCATTCACAATATGAAAACAGCAGGCAGGCATTCCAATCACAAAGAGAAACAGCAAAGATACATTGTAATGAATTGCTTCCGCCCGCCCGCCCGCAAGTGAAAGTGTATGAGCAAGATCGCTGGCTGGGGAAGGCATTTCGGGGCTGGAGATCTTGTAAACTGCCTTCGCAAGCAGGGGAGGCGAACAGAGAACTTGTAAATTTTTCTTTTGGACTTGTGAATGAGCGCACGATCGCTGGCTGGGGGAGGCGTTTCGGCAGCTGGAGATTTTGTACATAGCATAATGAATTGCCCGAGCACCCAATGAAACAGCGAGGGGAGGAGAGAAAAAGATGCGGGTAAGCAAAAGACGCTTCCTTGGGGACAGTCAGTGCATTTAAAATGTGTGTTTTGCTGAGCCCCATGGGGACACTTAATTCGGAATTGAACACGCATTTGTTAGATCCACTGCAGTAGAGGGACAATAGTGACACAAAAAAGTACCATGGGGATGCACCCTTAGAGATTATGGTTCTTGCTGTGGATTATTTGGGGCTCTTTGTGTCATGGGCCCTGTTTGCACTTGGCCATATTCTGGAATATATCTCAGGATAGGGATCTGTTGTCAGAATCTGCAGTACTTTGGGGACAGGCTTCACTTGGGGAATGCTATAGCGTGTACTAGCATGTAGACAGCAGATTCCGGGATATGTTCCACCATACTGTCAAGTGTGAATAGGCCCACGGTCTCACTTAGGTGAGTCAGTCTGGCATCCACATGGTCTTCACTAGGGTGAGCCAGACCTCTGCTGCCTTCTGGAGTCACCATGTGGCAAAGGAGTGCCTGGCATGCCAGTTAAACCCTTCGGACCACAGAATAACCTTCTCTCTGAGACTTCACTGGATGCATTCACATCTGGTGAAGATGTAGCTCTCCTGGTGAGGTCCGAGATGCAACATTTGCACCTTCTTTTGGTGCAAGGGCTGCATGTGCAGCCGTGCAACTGCGCGCTTGGTCGCAGTTGCCAAAGCAACAGTTGAACTTGTGGCCTTGCCATGGCGATTTGGATGGTCCAGAACAGACTGTCTGTACTTTGAACCTCCGTAGTAAAGTTGGAGAGAGCACCAGCTCCTGCAGGCCACCATGCCTGAACTAAACTGTGCTGGAATGATATAGTTACATCATTCCAGGCAGTTAAGGGTGCCAGAGACCAAGAAAATATTAACCCACTGTACTCGTCCTAACATGCTTTTCCCATGGATATGTGGCTACAGTTAAACATTTATTTGTTCAAGCCACTTCCAGTGCTTAAAAAGCAACAACCATGAATTACATTAATCATCCATCTTTCTAATTCAGCATGACAGAAAAATTGTGTAAGTCAGAGTACAGTCAATACAGAAAATATGCAGTTCATGCATGAACTAGCCCCACATCCAAGCTCAGGGCTGCTATGTTTCCTTTGTGTTTCCTTTTTCCTTTGAAATGGAGAGATGTACAGAGACTGTTGCTCTTTTTTTGAAACCAGAATGGGTTGATGAACTGTCAGGAACAGTAAACTGAAGGAAGAGGATGCTGCCAGAGCTGATCCTGGACCCCTAATAGACTCTTGACTAGTGCTTGGTGCCCAGGTGGTCAGTGAAAAAATATTCAGTAAGTATTACTGTTTAGACATTTGATAGTTATTCCGTCCCTGTTAACAGGATTCTGTCTGCAAGCTTTGTTTACATGGGAACTTCAGGGGACTCACAGAATAGCAACCTCTACTATCAAAGCCACATTCAGAATTGAAATTGCATGTGCTCTTAGTTGTGAATTCTTGAATTAGAAGATGTTAAAGATTTTCTCTGGATAACAACCAGATAACACATGAAGCACACTGACTTGCCCTTTGGCCTGCAAATTGCTTGTCTGAATATGCCTATTTGCTATTACACACACAAGTGTATATAAATATTTATTCAAAAAAGTAATACTGAAGTGTTTAAAAATTCATACAAACTAGCCATCTACAAGGACAAGCATCTTAAGCAAGTGACCGAAATGGATTTGAAAACATCCACAGACTGGGAGCGCAGGAAATTTATCCTGAAAATCAATTTTACTGTATAAAGAAATGAACATTTACACACATGGACTCTGTGTACTGTCAAAGTTGAGATTAATCTTTGGGGCCACCATCATTATGAATCCAAGGACTGGTTTCAACAGTGGCATCTGGAACAAAACCATACTTTTTCATATCAAGCATTAGTGATCAAATACACTGCAGGGGCCCCCTTTGAGAATTGATAAGTAGAAAATAGGGCCAGAAAAGCCTGACCCTGGTCTCTCTAGATCAGGGGTTGGGACCCCTTTGGGGGGTCGAACTACCCTTTCAGACAAGTCTCCCGCCACCCTTCCCTCCCACTTCCCAACTGCTCTACCCCCGTGGTTGGGGGTCTCCACAACATGAGGAACTCCATTAAGGGGTCACGGCATTAGGAAGGTTGAGAACCGCTGCTCTAGACAATATAGGAACAATATAGAAACAAAAAATGTCTCCTAGATTGGAACTCACACAGCACCCATCTAGTCCACCAAGCCTCTCACAGTTGCCAACCATCTGAACAAGGAGGCCAGCTAGCAGAACATCAGCATTCAGTTTGCCCTGCTCTCAAGCTGTGTCCCCATGCACGTTCGGTATGGTTCCAAATGCAGGATCAGCAAGGGGTGTCCCCATGCATTTTGGATTTGGCCCGCGGAAAGCGTGCCAAATTTTCCCCAAACCATGCCAGAACAGGGGCAAATTTGATACCTGAAAATACAAGTCTTGGCACAGTTTGGGGGGCCGGCATGCATTGCTTAGTGAACCGATTCCGTGCATGGGGATGATCACGGGTTATCCGGGGAGGAGATTGGTGCTCATGTCATTAGGAGGTGGGGTGTACTTGCCGTTCCTGCCCTGTGCATTGGAGATCACAGCCACTGACATTTTAAAATCCCAATCACCAAAGCAGGCAGGATACTGGGTTAATTTTTATGCATTTTCCATGGAAATACTTCCACCCCCGTTTCCCAGTTGCCAAGGCAGGCAAATTAATGGCTTGATTTTTGTTCCAATTCCAAAAAATTTCAACCCTCATTTCCCTGATCGCCAAGGCCATCATGAATAAATGCTTGATTTTCTCCCTTTTAAACTTGATGGGTGTTCTTGTGGTTCCCGGTGGAGCAGAGGTGTGGAAAACTGCTCAAGCACCTAACTGCCGCTAAACCTCGTAGCGGCTTTCGGTCTTTTAAAATTATTTATAGAATTTATTATTACGAAGTAAGCTTTATTTTATTTTAACTTTTTTTCCATGCCTCCCAGCCCAGTCCTGGCTTTCAGTGCTGCTAAGGGAGGAGGGATGTGGCACAGGGGTGGGCTGGCATCAATCCAGCTTCCAATGAGGAGAGAAGGGGTGGAGAGGATGTCTTGCTGCTTCCCCATGCCAGGGTTTGGTGCGGTTAGCATGGGGATGCCTCCATCCACGCCCAACTTGTACCTGACCTGCATTGCCGGGAATGACATGGTCATTCTTGGTCAATCTTGGTCCCACGCCTGCCCCACGCCTGCCCAATCAGCGCCAAATGGCTTGCATGGGGACAGAGCCTCAGTCTTGCAGCAGCTGGCCTTCAGAGACCTACTGATTGTTATTACTAGGAAGAGTCACATTGCCATTAGGGCTAATAACCAGTGATACCTCTACTCCTATGAGACGCAGATCCTGGGAGCAAATTCCAAAGTTCAGCTACGTATTATTTCAAAAACCAAAAACTCTTCTGTCTGTCCTAATTCTTCCAATTTCAGCTTCACTGAGTGACTTCCAGTTCCGGAATACTGGGAGAGGAAGAAAAGCTTCTCCCTATCCACTTTGTCCACATCTTGCATAAGTTTGTGCTCCTCTCTCATTTGCCTTCTTTTAAAACTAAAAAACACTGCAACCTTTCTTTGTAGAAAAGCTCCCCGGGATCATTTCAGTTTCCCTCTTCTGAATTTTTTCTAACTCTACTACATCCATTCTGGGCACTTGTACCCTGAGCGTAGAATATCCTGCTACTACAGTTAAGGATGGACAAAGTTTATTTTCATTTGGAAAAGGATTGATCTTGCCACTCACTTGTGGAAATATGCCAGTCCTGTTTATTGTTTTGTTGGTACAATACGTTTAACAACATTATTGGTTTACAGTATGTTATGTCTTGATTTTAATCAATCCTTTTATCTTGTTGTATCCCATCCTGAGCTCATCTGGGATGATAGCTTCACCTTGCCTTGTCTATGGGTAAGCTGGGAAGAAGAGTTCTGGTCAATTTGCCTGAAATGCCTCTATTCAAGCTGTGAGAACAGAAAAGGAATTGTAAAGTGGCAGGCAGACAGTGGGGGCTGTGTGGCACAGTTAACTTCAGAAATATGAGCAGCAGAGCATTGGCCAGAAAGTCCAAGGCTGCCTGATGGCAAGTGGCTCTGAAATCACAGCCATGAAAATGCTGGCTGGAATCGCACGCGGGGTTGGAAGAATGACCAGAAGTTGGCCATTTCTGATCCTGCCATTTTTGGTAATTCTGGTCACAATTTTCATATGTTGAGTTTCCTCTTCCTTCTACTAGGCATCTACATGGGAGATTGATTGGGGCAGTTTTGGGGGCCAGCAGAGTGGAAAACTTGCTTGCCTGATACCCTGGTTGCCCAAAGGGCTGCCATTAGGACCTGCGTGGATGACGTCTGAGTCAAGGTATACAGGCTGCCTGGTTTCGCTCGTGACTAGGTAAGCATTAATGGCATATAGAGTTTAAATTTTGAATTAGTGAAGGTAAATAATTGGTTTTGATGTACCTGCATAATAGTTTTCATTTATTATATGAGATAATTTTTGCACCATTTCTTAGTGTATTATCTCTTAATCTCTAGGCAGCTTACAGGATATACAGTATAAAATATTAAAGAACATATCAACATTAGATTAGCACAACTGGGCTATCTATATGTCTACCCATACACAATGAGACATTAGGGGAACTAGAATCCTACGCATGTCTTCCATACCCTCTTCCAGCTGCTTTTGTCTATCTTTGAAACATGAGTAATTTGCTAACCACAGAAGAGTGACTGGTTAGGGCTATGAGATACTACACTCCCAACTTCCCGTGGAAATGTTGCAACTCTACATGGAAGAGAAGGAAAATGGGAGCATCTACAGAAGTTACCCCTATGGAGCGAATGGAGCCTGTCACACAGAATTTAACTGGAAGAATATTAATTTGTTTAACACATTCTGTAAGTGAATCCTGACTGGGACAGAAAGAAATAGTGATGCTTTAGACTAATTACAAATATTTTTAAAAACACAAAATAACAAATCTTTTAACTTTTGAAACCGGAAAAAAATATTCTCAAATTATTATAAATAAAAAACAAAGAGAATATGTAACTGAGCTGAACACAAATGTAATTATTTTTTCCATTTACCTATTTTGGCACGCACAAAAAGACTACACAAAGCTTAAATCTTTCTATACATAGCCAGCTATTCTTTTCCTTTTCATTACAAAAGTGATTTTTGAAAATTCTGCTTTAAAGAGTCACACTGAAAACATTTATGCAGAGTTGATTAAAATACCCTTTCAAACGAAGTCAACCTAATCCTGCCAGGAATACCTACGATTTCAAGGATCATGAGCATTACTGCAGACGTTACCTGAAGAGAGCTGGTAAGAGCCACTGTGGTGCCATTTAACCAAATACTTCAAACTATTCACTGAAAACCATCCTTCTGTATCCATACCCAGTAGAGATGCATTCCTCTAGCGTATGCTTGATCGACGTTCTCTGAACTGGGTAGAGCATTGTTCTTCTATAATAGCTCCAATTATATTATTGCATTTTTTTTCCAAATGAGTCCTCAGCAAATTACATATATTTTTAGTTGAATGCTTTCCCTCACTTATAGCCACAAGAGACGTCGTGAATATACTTAACCCAAAGCATTATAAAAAGCTACATAAATAATTTAAGGAAAGGACCTTTAACTGCTGTTGCTGAAGGAACTTGAATTATTCATTTTATACCAGAATGCAAGTACGGCAGCAGTACCCAGACAGCAAAAGAAAGAAAGAAAGAAAGAAAGAAAGAAAGAAAGAAAGAAAGAAAGAAAGAAAGAAAGAAAGAAAGAAAGAAAGAAAGAAAGAAACATAACTTCCAAATCCATATTGTTGGAAATATTATCTTATCTTGGCCGAACAAGGAGAGAAATCCTGTGCAGCTTGTTTAATCCAAGCTTTTCCCGCTATTTATACTCCAATGCCTGTGCAATGCCCCTGCATTCTGAGAAGTTGACTTTGTGAGTTAGGAAAAGCCACACAAGTCTGTAAATGTCTTGCTCTAACCTGGCAAAATGTGGAGAACAGAAGTCATTTTCTCATGACAACCCTAAGCTCTAAGAACTTTATTTGAAACATTTGTCTGCTATTCCAATACACGATTAAGGCTCTGTTTCTGACAAGAAGCCTCTGGTGCAATCCGTTTTCATCCTGTAGGAATTTAGCCACTCTTCCTATTCTGTGATTCAGTTTCATATTGATTTTAAACTCTGATTGCCCAAAGTACTTAGGTCCAGTCTGGAACAATACCAGAAGGATCATAAACTCCTGTTAGGATCATCCTTGTTATTATAATGGAAGAAGAGTTGAGTAATCCACAATGCTCTCTTCAAGTAAGGGAGCTCTAAAGTAAAATCTAGAGTGGGGAATTGAAAAAATCTTCCCTTGAGAATGCAGTGGGAAACCACTCAGTATTGTTGCCATTGAGAAAATTATGGTGCCAAACAATGAGACCTCTAGGCTCGACAGCATCCTTCTAGTTATTGAGGAAAAGTGTCAAACTTCTACAACTACTGTTTTTTTCTGGCGTATAAGACTACTTTTTAACCCAGGAAAATCTTCTCAAAAGTCGGGGGTCGTCTTATACGCCGGGTGTTGTCTTCTTATACGGCGAGTATATCCCAAACTCTATAATTTAACTGGAAAGTTGGGGGTCGTCTTATAGGCCCAGTCGTCTTATATGTCGGAAAATACGGGTAGTTCTGGATATGAAGATATGGCCGGATCCATCCACTAATGGAGCCAGCACTTGAGAGGAAGTTATTTGCTTCACAAGGTCACACATATCAGGGCATGGAAAGAGAGAAACACGAAGTGAGGAAAAGTCAAAATTGTCAACATGGAAATAACTGATCATCAATATGATTTTCTTAGGAACAAGTGAGAAGAAGCACCTTAACTTAGACAACTGCACAATATAGTATTTAGGGTATCAATCCAATGAAAGAATGGAGCAGTTAAATACTAAAGAAAAGGATAAGTACATACTTGGCCATAACAAAATAAAGGGCTGGATCATTACTATTAAAACTAGTGGGTCATCAGTTGGCACAAATCTTATATAAATAAAAGCATCTAACACAGATGCATCAGAAGAAGAGATTTAGGAATTATATCATAAACTGTAGGAGGAGATAAATATGTATTAATGGAGGCTTTGCAAATGTATATGTATATATAGACAACACAAGCTTCAAGCAAAATAAACACAAACTTTACACACAAATATAACCAGATGAACAACACTGGAATAATATTACATATTAGAAAACAGATGATGGAGAACTTCAGTTCAGTCAGCCAGGATGCTTCCAGGTGCTGACTGTGGTGTGGATAATAAGTTACTAGTATCCAAGATTTGCCAGCAAGCTATAATTGCAAGAACACAGAGACTGCCAGCAAGATACAATGAGGACACTAGAGTCAGAATATGAGATCATGGGTGTTTTTCCACGGTCACTAGAAATTAAATTATACATTTATACTTTATTAATTTATACATACATTAATGGGTATGTAATGGCGTTTTTGTACCCATTAATGGGTACTTAATGGGTACTTCTAGTGACAGTGGAAAAACACCCCATGTTGAATAAGCTTAGTGGATGCAAAGAGAAACCAAGGAGCTAAAGGAAGATAAAAGAAATATTATGCAAAGGAAAGATACAGAAAAAGTTGAGGTGAGCAGAAAAATCAGGAGGCCCCTGAGGCCAGAAGAAGAATAAGAAAGCAACAATCAAAATGGCTGGATAGGATCCAAGGGGGTACAGGGATATCCTTGGAAGAATAATGAGCTATTACAACAGACAGGTCAAAATGACAGGCAGTTGTTCAGTAGGGTTATCAGGGGTCAAACTCAATTTGGTAGTATCTAACAGTATGACTACTTCAGCTAAAACATAGTTGGCAATTAGCGAGTTCATGAACCAATTAATACCAAAAAATAAAAATCCTGCAAGGTTTTAATGCTTTTCATTATCACTGGTCAAAGTCAGAAGAACCAGGTTTAGCCAATATTTGTCACAAAAATTATTTCTTGTCTCAAAACAATTCACTTTTAAATGTGGTTTTTTTTGGGGGGGAGGCTTCTTTAGGAGAAAATAGAAATATTTTTAACAGTGCATTTTCCTTTTAAATTTTCCTGAAAATCACTCTAGCTCTGTTGATTTCTTTAAGGCCTTTATGCCATGCCTTTCTTACAAAGCGTCTAAGGCATTGCACACCACACTCTTCTTCATTTTGTCCCAAAAATAATCCCATGAAATTGGTTTTAGAAGCAATGAATGGTCCAAGGACACCCAATAGGATTTGAACCAGAGACTTTTCAGGCTGCACTCAGATATTCATATGAATTTCTGTTCTTATTTTTTCTCAAATGCATATTTAGTAATGTGTACAAATTCATTTGTATGTCTGTTTATCACTGTTTGAATTGCTCAGAACAAATCACTAACTTAAGAACTCATCTGTGCTTGCAAAATAGTTGTGTGATGTGCAAAGGGCTCAGCTGATGTTGTTCCACTACCAGACAACAGCTAGATTTTCTACATCAGGAGACATTCTGCATAGGCTATGCTAGCACCATTGATGCTCCCACCTTGGTACAGTCTTGGAAAAATCTCATCCTTATTAGCTGGCCAGCTAGTTCCCTGCATTCATGGTTCTATTTCAGAGGAAATGAACAATACAACCCTGTACCAATCAACAAAGCCTTTGGCCCCAGAGTTCCCAACTCTGGTAATGCTATGAACATACAGCTTTTTAAAAAGACTTTTGTAATTAGTGCAAAACAAAACATCAGGACTCTAAATGGAACCTAGCATACAGAATACTTAAAGCTTTATTGGTCCCATCAAATGACATTCATGAGAAAGCTCAAAAGCACTAAAAATACACAAAAGAGCCAAGTGAAGGTCCTGAATACAGCAGTAATTTTTATAAGGCAAGTGCTTGAAAGTTTGAAATTGTAACCTTGTTCACGTTCATAACAAGGCTCGAGAAACCATCATCTGAGACAGATCACAATGAAGTGAGTATGGGGTAGACATATCATATGAATCTCATGAAGATCCATGGATTCTGCAGTTCCATTTTTGCAGCTTTTAAAAATCAAAAGGATCCATGCAAAGAATTCACACTCGCACTCTCTCCGCACACCATAGTGGTACTGAAACAGGCAGATCTGCACTTTTTATACTTCAGTCCACAACAAGAGTAATCAGTGATGTGACGATGCTGTGGGAAAATGAATGGGGGAAAATACAATTCAAGTTTGATTGAACTGAGCAAATTAAGGAACTTACCTCCATCAGACACGGCAGCACACTGCAGAAAGAAGGAAAAAGAATTTCAGTTCCACATAAATACATATGAGCATCACACAGTAATAAAAACATAAATACAGGAGAAGGATTTCAAAATAATGTCAGCCGTTTAATACAAACTATATGGATGCAATTTGATTTTCCTTGCCACTGGCAAAAATGTAGCAAGACCAACTTCTGATGGTGATTCACTAGGAAGACTCTATTTACACGTGTTCGTTTGAATAATGGGTCCATAACCAATGGCGACCTCTTTATTTTTTGTTTATTTATAATACATCAGAAAACAAACTCCCTTTCATCTTTTTTCTATTTTATTTTATTGCAGCTATTTACTGTCCAAGCTGTAGAATTTATAAACTGATTTACAACATCACACAAGTCCAACAGGTAGGCAAATCAGGTAGGTTCTGGTACAGGTACAATACATACATTTTTTTTTTTACTGTATATGCACGGCACAAAAGGCGAACAATCTGAAAGAGGATGTGAACACTGGTGCTAAAAGTGCATTTTAGTTTCCTCCTTTTATGTTACTAATCAGAAACTGCCCAAAAACATGTCCAGCCACCAGACTGGTCAGCAGGAGGGGCAGACCCCTAAGAAACACTCTGGCCACAGGGCCCTTTTGCTTGTTGCACTCTCTGGTGTGAAAGATCAGACCAAGAAGTATTCCCACGGGAGAGGACTTTAAAGTGATTTCCCAGCAATTCCCATCCACTATGCAGCCAGCTGGAGTGGCCCATGTGGCACGCAGAGTCTAGGGCCATTTCACTGAGCTCTGGAAACAGCATCAGAAATGAACACCACCAAAATCAGACTCTCCATTGGCACTGTGGCAGTGCTGGCAGTCTGTGGCATATGCCACCTCGCCCTGCTTCACTCGTGGCCTGGATCAAGCAATCTGGACTAAGAACTGATTCCACGTTGTGCATCAAGATACACAGTGTGGAAGCTATCTTAGTGCCCTTAATGTAATGCATATCTAACCATTCTAATCATTTCATATCTGTTGCAATGAATTGGAGCTCACACGCAGAATGGTTGCCAGGTGAAAGAGTCTGTCTTTTACTGAAGATTTAGGGGCTTTTTATGCCCAGTTACAGAATACATTTCTCAATGTAAATTTCCCCCCGGTGTGCCCATATTTGGCATCACCGGATAAGATATTATTTATTTATTTATTTATTTATTTATTTATTTATTTATTTGTATTTCTATCCCGCCCTATACCCGAAGGTCTCAGGGCGGGTTACAATATTATATGAATCTTAGACAGGTCCCTGCCCTCAGGCTTACAATCTAAAGAGACAAGAAACAAAAGGAAAAAGGTGTGGGCGGGTACCGGGAACAGCCAAAAGCAAGCACTCGAGGTCTTCAGTTGCAATTCTTCTCTTTGTTTCTTTTTGGAATTTTCCTATTCTCTTTACTTGGAATTATCTCTTCACTGATGGCACACTGGATGATGGTAGAGATGGTCAGCCGGCATCTACTCAGCCCCACCCTGCTCGGCCTCAGGACCAGATGATTTCTCAACTGCTGGATCGGCTGCCATAGTCTCTTTGCCACCTTGTGATGGGAGCAGTTGGAGGAGGGAGGGGCACTGCTGGGGGCAAGATGGCAGAGCCCAGCCTGCTGCCTCTTCTCCACTCCTCTCCGGCAAGATGGTTCTCAGCCTTGTGGTGATGGCAGTTGGAGGAGGGAGGGGCACTGCTGGGGGCAAGATGGCAGAGCCCAGCCTGCTGCCTCTTCTCCACTCCTCTCCGGCAAGATGGTTCTCAGCCTTGTGGTGATGGCAGTTGGAGGAGGGAGGGGCACTGCTGGGGGTAAGATGGCAGAGCCCAGCCTGCTGCCTCTTCTCCACTCCTCTCAGGCCAGATGGTTCTCAGCCTTGTGTGCTGTACATTGTTTATAATACACAGAGGATGTTACACAAATGATAAGAGGTGTTATACAAATGATAAGAAGTGTTATGCCTTTTCTGAGACCTTGTTTCAGAGAGATATTAAGAAAGTTACAGTGACCCAGGAATGTACCCTTTGTCCTAGTTGCTTCAGCTTAGCAACTGTGCTTTAGCTGAGATGGGCAAATTGCACCCCCACACATATCATTTCAAAATGGCTCACTACAATAAGGATCCCTTCCAGTTTACTTTTATTGATGGATGGATGGATGGATGGATGGATGGATGGATGGATGGATGGATGGATGGATGGATGGATGGATGGATATCTTGCCCTATATCCAAAGGTCTCAGGGTGGGTCACAATAAAACTATTATAAAAGTAGATAATCATTATTATTGGATTTCTTATAATAGCTGTGTTTTGGGATATTTCCCCAATATATGTGGCATTCCCAAGGCAGTCTCAGGAGAATCACGGGTTTTAATCAGTATCTGGGGATCAAAAGATAAGGGTGTAACTGCTAAGGGTATTGGGTTCTCTTCCCTTTGTTTATAGCAGAAGAGCAAGATAACCCCATGCCCATTAATAACATGAAGTAGGGAGGGTAAAAAATACATTGAAATCTGGTATGAATATGAAATTAAGGCCCTGTTTGTGTGCAGTATTTGAGCATTTGCATTTTGCTCACTTCACAGTTACAGAATGTGGTTAAACGGAATGCAAGGCAGGATGTTCTAGACCAATTGTCACGAGGGACAACAAACAGTCTAAAGGACTGGGGAAAATCCCAGATTCATTTGAAGCCCTGTAAAAGAAACCCGAGGATGCTTCTTTTAAAAGAGGCATCTCAAACTCCTTGGGGTTGTTCCCACCTGGGTTTTACTGAGGTTTGAAAACGATGTGATTTTTATTTGGCCCCATTACAGATTCAGTTCCCACGTTTTCCGAGGAGTAAATCACTAAAAAACACCTGAAAAAACAGTTCTCACTCCCATATTTGCTGCTAAAACATTTTATCTTTTTTCCTTTGGGAACGGTACCACAGTATTGGGGCAGATGCATCATGAAACGGGTGGGGTTTCACCCAGTAGGGTAGCCCCTGGCTTGCCATCCCTCCTTTGCAGAGGAGTTGAAAGTGTTCAAGCCTCCACCCCCACTCTTTCTTTCGGCAGGCCACTTCACGGTGGATAAAAAGTTTCATTTTCACCCACTTCACACTGATAACAAGTAACAAGTTTCACTTTCACCCACTTCACACTGATAGCAAGTTTCATTTCCCACCCATGCTTTCCCCCACTTTCTCCCTTTTTGGATGGGGAATGCGTGAACCAACCACGGTGGGTGGGTGGGAGGGAGAAAGGTACAATAAAGGAGAGAGTGAGGGGAAGGGTGTGGGTGACGAGGCTTGGGGAGGTGATTTCGCGTAACACCATAAGCGATCGCCATGGTCACGCTCGCTGAAGGTTTCGCTTTGCTTTGGGGAAGCAAACAGTCGCAGCAAAAGCAGGAGGGGAGGGGGAGCTGGGATTCCCCACCCTTGGCCATGTCATCGCAGGATTGAACCCAGTCGGGAGAGAGGGGTGGGCACCCCAGCTGGCAAAGGGCAGGGAGGAAAAGATTGGCTTTCCCCGATGCATTTTAAAAGCATTTTCTGTGTGGACAGCAGAATCGGGGTTGACCAGGATTTAACATGAACAGGCAGGATGCGCGTTTCAGGTTTAGCTTTGTTTCATTTTTAAAAACCCAAGTGGGATTGCAGCCCTTGTGTGTTCAAAAGCCAGGTGGGGAAGCCTGTCAATACAAGGTCAAGTTGCGCCTTTTGAGACATGGGGCACTTCCACACTTATCTTTAAACCAGTCCTCGAAGGGCTCCAGTGACTTCCCTTCCAGTTGCTAGACCAGTTTAGGGTAGGCCACACCCACCACTAGTATGCTCCAATGAGCCCAGCTCAGAGTAGGAGCCCCTGGAATGTAATAAGAGAGGCATGGAAAAAGGCTCAAGGGCCACACCAAATTGTGCTGCCAAAATGGGTTCTCCTGGAGCTCCCGGGCCATTGGATTTGTCAGAGGTTGCCTCTATTAAGACTGAATGACCTTTAGAGCCAGAGTGGTGGCTGTCCCAGAACAGCCATGCTAATGCAGGTGGTCTTGTTCTGATGCAGCTGCCCCTTGAACTCTGGTCTTATTGGAATGTTCTAAATCTAATCAGTTAAGTGTGGAAACAGCCTCACTCTTTGAAAAGCTTCTGGTCTTGGGGGAGAATTTCCCCTCTTTTACAATGAAGTGGTAAGGGAACAGCAATATTGCTGCTTTCCCAATTTTAAGCAGAAAAAGCAACAAAATTAGGGGAAAGTTGTGGAAGGCCACTTTCTCCCCAGCCCGTCTCTCCTTCCCTAACAGCTTACATCCTGCTTAAACAGAGCAGATGTGTAAGTGCTGAGTTTCCAGAAAGGTGTTGAAAAAGTGTCCCCACCAAGACAGGATGCAAGAATCATAAAAAGTAAAGAAAACACCCTTGGTAATTCATATTTGGACAGCATCGAACAAACAGCTGGTTCCTCGCCTGTAGCCCGTTCCACTACAGTGAGCTGGACGTCTATTTACACTTTAGTCATTATTCAGTTTAGCGCCTGCAAAAAATATGCAATTTCCCCCCATGTTTGCAAATTAAAACCCTCTTCTGGGGCAATGTTATCAAGCTATCCTATCTCCTCTCTGTTTATGCTCCCTTTAGAAGCTGACAGCGTCACTATTTATACTACTTTCCCCCTCTTTTCTACCCCCCAACACAATCTTTTACAAAATCAAGTCGCTTCTCCATTTTAAAACAACACCCAGTCTTTGTTCCATGAATAAATCTCGGACTCAAGAGCCAGAAATTTTTTGCACTGGCTATCGAAATAGTGTATTATTCTTTCTTAACTCCAGCTGCCTTTATTCACTTGCATGCATTTCCCCTGTTCATGCGATGCCTCTCCTTCAAGTTCTTCACCGACTTCCATCCATCCCTAGTGCCTTCAAAATCCAATTCCCTACACCCACGCTCAGACACTCTACTCCTCCATGCTTTTACCTCACCATATTCGATCTGTGACCTTCAGTTATGTTATGAAGAACGGTCACCCCTGGCTGCACTCTGGAATAGCTTAACCCTTTCTCCATTGCAGCTTCTCATACCTGAAATGATCTCCCAGAAACCTTTTATATGACCAGGCTCCTAGGCATTTCAAATATCATCTAAAAATCTTTTCTTTTAAAGATCAACACTCACACACAAACGCACGCACCACAACCCGTTATAACCAAGAGACCATAGTCATAATGCTAAAATATATCTGAAATAATTGAATCACCAGGAAGTAAAACATAAGGATTATTATTTTTACACAGGTGAATGAACCTGTACAGCTACTGGAATCCCAGGTGCTACATACTGGGACTTTTAACTGAGATTGATCCCCTGACAGGTCAGGGCTTCTGCTGGTCATGACAGAGAGCATCCTTCTGGGTACTGCCTACATCTCTGTAAGGATCACTGCTTCAAAAGTGAATTCTGGTATATACTTAATATTGTCATTTGAATGTCTTTATCTATAGATGAAAACTTTATTTTAAAAACACTAGATAAATATGAAAGAATTAAACAACAGTTTTGTTATCTGCATGTTTAATTTTACTTTGAAATTTTGAAAAAGAATGGGAAATCTCATACATTTCTCATTGAGAAGCTCGAAACATGTCCCCTTCTTTTAAAAACAAAACATAACCAAGAAATAGTTGGATTATGCACCAGAACTGAAAAAGATATTTCTTTATCCTAGTTTTGACTTTGTTCCACTTGTACCTTATTTGGCTGCATTAAAATAACAGAAGAAAAATACAATAAGAGTATTTTTCTACCACATTGCTATAGCATACCAGGGTGAAAAGTGCAAATACAAGAACATTGCTTAGAAGGTGTTCTTCATCACTATATTAATACATTTGTGTGATTAATTGCAAACAGCTAACAAAATAAGTATTTGCAAGGGACTCTCCTGCTTTTAATCTTTTAAAAAAAACTTCATAGAGTACAAAATTAACACACTAAAATTTAGCAAAGATACACAATTATTTCAAAATTTTAGGAAATACAATTTCAGTTTGAAGTTCCAGAACTTTTAACATGGAAGACTTTATTTTATAAAACTACTTTTAATTTCTAACACACAAATATCTATCTTTCCATTATTAAAAATAAAAAAAAATCCTTACCTGTTCATCATAAGAAAAGGCAGTTATTTTTGCCAGTAGAACCTTTCCTAGTTTCATATTTACTTTAGATGGAAGAGCATTTCTTAAATATGGCAGCTTCACAAGAGCAAAAGAGCATGATCCTGTACTGTGAACAATCTGTACCAAATGCCTATAAAGTTTAAAGGCATTTCACATGTTCTGTTTTACTCCCTTTATGTTACCAATAGCAACCAACCACTGCAGAAAGCTCCGGTTCATTATGGATCAGATTGTCTCTCAGCTATCTTAAATAAAAGCCTAGTTTAGGAAGATACTGCCGTAGCATTTAACAAATCATCTCTACAAAAAATAATATACTTTGTTCAACTAGAAATGATGCATTTGCAGAAATATAGCTAGTGCTCTGCAGACATGCAAAGACCTGCAATTGTAGCGTGGGTATAGGATGCCAGCATCTAAGGCTTCCTTTTAAAATAGCAGGTTTCTAGACCTCATGACAGCAAGGTTTTGCTTCGTAGTGGGCATTTGTGGTTGCTGAATCTCATACTGCTGAGAGCTGAATGAACTAATACAAAAGTGCGAGTTTCTTGGTTGTTACACACCAGTGACCACTTCTGGCTGCCAGGCTTGTCAAGTGTCGTAAAAGAGGTTGGATGATTAAGTGCCTTGCTAATTGGCCGGGGTGCTCTGGCAATGCGTGCAACCGCTCTGCTTCTTGGGGGACCTGTGCCTACCACATTGCAAGAAACAGTCTTGAAGCTTTTTTCTTCAGAGTTCCTTATTTTCTTCCCTGATCTGTTTCTGCACCGCTAATGAAGAAACATGTTATGATCACCACCAGCAGAGTAAGATATTGCATTTTCCAGTCAAATGTTTCTAGTTTGCATTTTTACCCCACCTTTTCTTTCTGATTGGTGCAAGGTCGCAAAAGCCATTCTTCCACTCCGCCTTATCCTCACAATGGCTACATCCACACAGAGCCTGAAATGCGCCGTGCGCAGCCTCACACAGGAATGTCAAAAGTGGTGGGCTAACACATTTGCCTTGCCGCAGTTCCCAGACGGCCGTTGAAGTGGGTCTGACACGCGGAACCCCATCAGAAGACCAGAATTTGTCCTCTGTGGGGCAGGATTCCAGGCTCACCGAGTTGCCTCCTTGCCCCTCTGGGCACACACAAGGGAGAAGGAATTTCTCCATTAAAAGTGTCTTTAGAGTGGTAAGAACCAGCTTACAGATAAAGCTCTTTGGTTATGGCTTGGAGTTGGTTAGCCAGCAATACGAGAAGCCTCACATTATGTATAACGGTGCAATTCATCATAAGTTCTCCTACATTGTGAAAGCAGAACATGAGTATTGGCATCTCTATGTGGGAGGGATCTCTAAAGATTAATGACACATGGATTAACCCTTGGTTCCATTCACAGCTGCCTCCCTCCATCGTCTTCAAGGGCACATAATTTATACTGGGGGAAGTCACATCCTAGCACTGTAATTTGAGCGCTGTGGTCCTCAATATTTGTGAGGGTTCCATCAGGCAACTTCCATTCAACATTCTTGGCAAAAAAATTTCCAGAACCTAACTATTGTATTTTGACATTTTCTTTGGGGGTGCACATATTCTGAAATTTATATGAAGGAGATACAGTTATCAATTAAAGGCAGAGGCTTTGGAATTCCACATTTGGCAGGATATCACTTTTGATCTGGGATCTATACTAATTTTTGGTTGTTGCCTTCATCTCCCATAGGCCATGTCAGAATCTTAATATGTGACACTTTTATGAAAGTGTATGGTATTTGGTGTGTAGATACCAGGGTGACATACATTATTTCTTACTAATTACATTCTAATTCATTTTCTCAAAATAAACAGACATTACAATGCAATTCAGATCTTAAAATTGGCAAGAAGTCATTCTTGTGGAACACATGGATTAAGGTGATTTGACACTTGTTTATACATATAGGTAATAAATAAACAAGCAAACATTACATTCATAAGTAATAAGGAATGAGAGGAATAAAAATTTAACAGAACATAACATAAGAGGAGCCCTGCTGGATCAGGCCACAGCATCATGTTGCACACAGCGGCCCACCAATTGCCCACATAGATGCTCCCTGGTTTTAGTGTTGTGTGATAGAGAAATTTTCTCTATCCACCTTTTCTATTCCTTGCATGACTTTATATACTTCAATCAGGTCCCCACTTAAATGGCGTCTTTCAAGGCTGAAGAGGCCTAGATGTTGCAGTCTGATTTCATAAGGGAGGTTTCCAGCCCCTTAATCATTCTGGTTGTCCTTTTCTTCACCTTTTCCATATCTCTTTTGAGATACAGAATTGTACACAATATTCCAGATGTGGTCACCCCATAGATTTATAGAGGCAAAATGACCCTTGTTGATTTGTTTTCTATTCCCTTCCTAATTATTACCAGCACTGAATTAGCTTTTTTCATTGCTGCTGCGCACCGGGTGGACACTTTCATTGAGCTGTTCACCAGAACCCCAAGATCCCTTTCCTGGTGTGTTGCAGAAAACTCAACCCCATCAGTTTATAGACATAATTTGGATTCTTGGCTCCAGCATGCATTACTTTGCACCTACTAAGATTAAAGCACATTTGCCACTTGGTTGCCCACTCACCCAATGCTAAGAGATCCCTTTGGAGCTCTTGGCAACCTCTTTCAGTTTTTACTATCCTGAATAATTTAGTATCATCAGCGAACTTTACCCCTTCTTCTAGATCACTGATATCAGAATTTTTAACCAAGTACCTTGTTTTAATTTGTATTGTGTTTTTAATTGTGTTTTTAATATGTTTTAATCTGTATTCTGTTCTTAATATGTTTTTAAATATGTTGTTTGATTCGTTGTTACCCGCCTAGAGACCTTCGGGTATGGGGCGGGATAGAAATGGAAATAAATAAATAAATAAATTAAAAAGCATTGGTCCCAACACTGAACCTTGGGGGATCCCACCATTCACCTCTTTCTACCCTGAGAATTTGCCGTTTATTGATACTCTCTGCTTCCTAGCCTTGAGCCAGTCACAAATCCAGGACAGAACCTGTCCTTTTATTCCATGGCTGATGAGTTTACTCAGTAGCCTTTGATGTGGGACTTTGTCAAAACTCTTCTGGAAATCCAGATCGACAATGTCTACTGGTTCGCCTTTATCCACGTGTTTACTGACACTCTCAAAGAATTCCAATGTTTGTAATGTATGATTTACCTTTGCAGAAGCCATGCTGGCTTTTGCTCAGCAATGCTTGCTCCTGCATGTGCACATTAATTCTGTCTTTAATGATGGTTTCCATCACCTTACATGGAACCAGAGTTAAGCTGACTGGTCTATAATTGCCTGGATCACCCCTGGATCCCTTTTTGAAGATTGCTGTTACATTTGCCACCCTCCAGTCCTCAGGTACAGAGTCCGATGTTAGGGAAAGATTATATATTTTTGCTAGAAGGTTGGCAATTTTGCATCTGAGTTCCTTAAGGACTCTTGGATGAATACCATCTGGTCCCGGTGACTTGTTAACATTTAGTTTATTTAGACATGCGAGGACCTCTTCCTTGGTTATCTCTATCCAGTTTAATTCTTCTGAAAATACAGGCTCAGCTACTGGCATGTATCCTCTGTCTTCCTCTGTAAATATGGAGGCAAAGAATTCTAGACTGACTGGGTAAAATGGGACAATTTTTCACCTCGATCTTAGTTTATGTTGTACTCTGAGCACCCCAAAAGTTTCATGTCTACTGTTCACCACAGAAAAGGTACGAGTAATTTAGTTAACTTTTAGTAATGTAAATAATGCTTTCCTTAAACATATGCTCTGGCAATGTCTCAAAGTAAGCTCTTTTTAAAAGGCAGTTGTTGATATTTTTGTATTAAAATAATTACTTGCAAATGTTCACATTCTTTTAGTTTATCTTAACTCTAGCCGAATCCATGGAGCGCCATTATGGTGCACTGAGGGCATCATGCCTCCTTGACATTGCACCTTCATTGTGCACTCAAAACAGAGGATGAGCATGGTGAGCACCTGTGTGCGTCAGTCACTCTTTGTCCCTTCAGCCACTCTAAGTACTGTTAAGGCAGAGTGGGTTGAAGGACGAGGAGAGCCCTTCAGCAATCCTTGTCTAACACTTGGTGGTGGTCCCACTGTTGCTGCCATGCCCTGCACATCCGCTCACCTTCCGTTTTAAGAACCAGAAGAGGTGGCTATTCTACCCGCTTTTCTCTCCCATTTCAGGGGACAAAAAGCAGCTGACAAACCTCCTGTTCTTCTCCCAACAACAGAAAACCCTGTGAGAGAGGTGGGGCTGTGAGAGCTCAGAAGAGAGCTGTGACTAGCCCAAGGTCACCCAGCTGGCTTCATGGAGGAATATGGAATCAAAGTCGGATTCCCAGTCTGGCTCCCTAATCACTAGGCCAAACTGGCCTATGGTGGGGAAGCCATTTTTTCTGCCTGTCCAGAGGCAGGAGGAGTTTCTTCACTTGTTCCCCTGCTCCAAAGGACTGGATGTCACTTCACAGCCAGTTCTGCAGGACTAGGAAGGAAGCCTTTCTCCCCACCCAGTTGGCTGTACAATGACAACCGAACATGGGCGGGGGGGAGAGCAGGCTTTCCTGACATATCAAATGGTGGTGAAGAAAGCCCTTCCAGCATTTGATAAACCTGACAGACAATTTATGGCAACCGGGGGGAGATGCTTTCCTCCCTTCCCATCTAAATCCAACCATTAACAAGTGGACAGAGGAACTGGATTCTATGCCCTCTTCAATGGCTGAGATGTTAGCACTAGAAATGACACAGTGGACTGAGCCTTAGTCCCCTAATATGGGACTTACTGGCATCATTTTGATATGATGTACGCTTAGATATTTGATCATCTTTTGCTTTTTCAATTTACATTTTCCTCCTTTATGCATTTTTTTTAAATAAAAGCTTTAAAAACTTTATAAACAAACATTTTACAAATATTTAGAAACTGATCTAACCAAGGAGAAGGAGACAGTGGCTAGCCACACTTGGATGATGAGGACAGCCAGGGCCACTCTGGTACAGAGCACACAAACCCTGCTGGTGTGCAGAGACATCCCCAATCCTCAGAAGCAGTGGAGCGCTAAAACCTGTGGTGCTCCTGGTGCCTTTGCGTGACTTCTGTGTGAGAGCTGCGTAGAGACAGGATAGCTGTGGCTGCAGTCATGCCCTGTGCTGCCCAGCTGCTGAGGCAATGGCCCTATAAGCATGGCTGTTGCTGTGGCCAAGGTGACAGTCTGCCACAGGAGCATCCACACTCCGGGCACATGGCGTTGGGCAAAGACCAGGACGGGATGGTGCTCACCGTGGAAACACCGGTCTCCATCCCTGATCTTAGTTTCCCAGTGCCCCATGGAAGTTAAGTGCAAAAAGGCCAAGAGAGAAAGAAGGCACTGGGAATTTCAATTTTATGTAGCCTTTTCAAAAAAAGAAAGAAATGAGCACCCCTAGGCATGAGGGAACCCACTTGAACGCATATCAGATCCCAGTAAGAAAAAATAAAAGCAAAATTTTCAGTCATAATGTTGACCTCACTCTTCCATTCCAGATCTTATCTGTTGGGCCTCCACTAATACTAATCTGCCAACCATCCATATTTTAAAATTCAGATCTGAATGACTTGTTTGTAAGATAAAACTAGTCTTTGTCTGGAATCCTATACCCATTTACTTGTAAACCAACTGTATTGACCACAGCAGAACATAATTCTGAATGGAGATGTACAGAATTACAATGGCAGGTTCACTTTAAGTATCAAAATTATATTAAATGATTGCAATATACCATTTACGCTCTTTACTCAGTCTGCTCTTCCCTGTGGGCAAAGTTCCTTTATTTCTTTCCTCTTCCTAGCATAACTGATTTTCAGTATTCTGGCATATCCCCAGCCCTAATAATATATTATTCAGTGTCCTAGATAGTTTGCATACTGAATATCTGACTCAGATGTTCAGCCTGTGAGCTAGCCTGACTATCTGAGCATCTGTTACTCTGTCTGACCCCACGGAAAGCCACCTTTTACTGGATCACACTACATCAACCCGTCTAACCCACTGCTTCCCCTTCCAACCTCTCAGATGTATGGATTCCTGTGTCCCTCAATATGAAAAGACTCGCCTACCACCACGCTAGTAGCCCTGAAAAATAGATGTGGATGCCATTCTGGTTCAAAGGAAGAGGAAGGAGGGAAATGAATACCTGCTGCTCTGCTTCCTGGGCATCCCCACAGTCCCCCACATTCACAGCACCTCTTCTTGGGGCAGAGACCTTACGGGGTACTCATAAGAACTATTTTGGGGGCTATTAGTGGCAATTGTGTTTTGTTTTTCACCATGCTTTTAACTGATCAGTACCATATCAATATGAAATGCCTTGAGACACCTGGCCTCTATTCAGCGGAAGCCCTACCTGGGGCAGGTTGGCGTTGGTAGCTGGCTTGGAACACGAGGTCTTAGCCAAATGACCCCTGTGTGGTAGCAGTGATATCTCTCTGGATGGGACCCGCCATTCAGGGATGGGAAATGCAGCTTGGAAGCCTGCTTCTGGGTTTTCAGCTGTAATGGGAGTGACACGGTTGCAGGATATTACCCCCCAAACTTGACTGTCTCTGCTTTGACAGAAATTCACCCTGAATTCACCCTGGAGATGCACAGCTCTTTATGGGTCCAGTTGGCTGGGACTCCTCATGTAGATGCAACCTTAATTTTACCACGTGGATATGGATTTAATACTAAATTTCAGTATTACATTGATACATATATTGGTAAAAAGAATGGGCAGAATGCTGTATCAGTCTTAGCTTACTTTCAAGCCACAGACCAATTCATTAGTTGTTTTTAAAAATGGTAAATTGGCAGTTGTTCTAACAGCAAACCCTGTAGAACAGGAATAGTGACAAAGGAAACAGATTCTTCTAACACTATTCCAAAGGAAAAAACTGCAGATTAGGAAGAGTACACTTTCCAGACATTTTAAGAATGTTAAAAAAAATTTTCTGTATGAAATATACAAAAACATAAATGCTATTCTAAAATTAATTTATTTTTCTCCAGTAACACATTCAGTAATGAATGTAGGACTGTAGTTGTAGGCTTGTAGCGGTAAAGTATCGAAACAAGCTTTTGCCAATTTTTGGATTTCCTACTATACTGTATGGGCATGAGACCCAAATCTCACCTTTTTACAATCCCACTTAACAATAAGTCGAAAACAGTCACATAGAAGAGCTTTGCTTTCATTCACTGTTTTTCAAATAATGTCAGTATATAAGACATTATCTGGTACATCTACTTCTTCATTTGAAAACATCTTTGAGAGTTTTCCAGTGTTTCATTTGTTAAAATATTAAACATGAAGGCAAACTGAAACATCATTGTCTTAAATATTAGTTTTTCCCATCAATGAGAAAATTCACTGATATGAATTTACATACTTTTTTAATCTTAAAATGAAATCATTCTATGTTTTCAAGCAATTTGGAGTACAAGTGCTCTGATGCTGGAAAACTGGACTCCTTTACCAATTTTCACGATAACTAAATTACATAAAAGATACCTTAATTCACACAAATAAACAAAACAATCAATCTAACTCAAATTTAAAGTTTGGAATGGAAAGCCTCTTTTTTCCAAAAACTTTACAATAAATCTTTACAATAAATAGTAATCCAAACGTCATCCATTTCCACAAGCTTTTAAAAAAGTGAGAAACATACTTACATGATTAATACAGTAAGTTTTCTCCATGTATAAATAGTCCCTCAGGGACCTCTCTTTCATTTTAAGCAAAAAAATTATTTCAGTTTGTTGTCAAACACACATTCGCTTCTCTGGTCCAACAAAACAAAACGAAGTTGAGATGCTTCTTTGTCCTTCCGAGCTGAAGAATCACCGGGATTAAGCACTTCCTCGTGTTTCTTCCCATCAAAATAAAAACCAGCATGTACTCTGGGCTTTAAACTGTTGTGTGACAGTCTCTGAATAACAATGAATTATCTACTGAGGTAGTATAGCAGTAGTTCATTGTCCAGTGTGAAATGCATAAATGCATATAAAAAGCTAATGCAATTGCTTCTGAAGTTCTTACTTTGAAGATCTTAACTAGTCTAAAACCAAACAGCCCTCTATACAGCTTCCTGCCATTTTCTCTATTTCTCAGCATGTAACTGCATGTTCCTTCAAGATCGCAATCACATGCAAGTCTGTTAGGCTATTTGCTACATCCTACTTGTCTGTTCCTTTCTTTGAGTAAGCAGTAGGACTGCAAGATTTTTTTTTCCTGGTGCAACAGGATTCTCAGAAATTTTCATGCCACACCCTTTCATTTTAACTTCCAAGACTGAACTGCTGATGACGCTTCGGCTAGTCAAATGACAAGTTCAAAAATCTAACTTGTCTCGTTAAGAAAGTCTAAAACTACCCGTGGATCATATCCAGCTAGGAACTGAAAATTGTTCTAATGTGTCATCTTACAGTTGTCTTTTAGAAGCCAGTTACAATTTAAAGTTCGTCTTTTAGTACTCTGTTCTGGGCAGTATAGTATATTGTGGCGTATAAGACTACTTTTTAACCCAGGTGTCGTCTTCTTATACGGCGAGTATATCCCAAACTCTCTATTTCAACTGGAAAAGTTGGGGGTCGTCTTATACGCTCAGTCGTCTTATACGCTGGAATATACGGGTATTTGTGAAAACCATCCCAGTATGAAATGGGGTGTGTCTCACAGAAAGTTTCTGGAGTTCACGAGCAGAAACAGAAAACATACTGTACCACTGTTTAGCACATATGCACTCAATAGAATGTGTTACATCTGCTTTTGTCAGTAATGCTTGCGCACTTTGTCTTCAAAGAAAATAGTACAAATTGTTTTGCAAAAAATACCTCAAGATCATCAAGTGAGCGAGTAACGCTGAATCTCTTGGAGCGTCCAAATGATCTTCGAGTAGACAACCGCTGTGGATGCTGTACGAGTCCAGAGGCCGCTCCATACTTTGTGCTCTAGATTTAAACCACGAAATATATATTCAGTTGTAGAGTTTTATTCATTCCTCACAGAGTAATATGCATTCAGATATGCTACCCTTCTCGTTAGTAGTTAATTTCAAAAGAGCATCTACAGTTGGATCCCCATAGCCAATGATCCGGTAACTATGGTTTCAGTTTCCTGCGGTGACAGAATTAGCTCAGTGGGTACCATTAGGCCTACCTTAAGGTCTTCTGAGGCCTGGGACAGGCAGAAAATGACCCAAAACGACACACGATTTCCCATAATGCCTTTGAAATCCTGCAGAATTTCACTGAAAGTATGGGAAATGGAGTGCATTTCCCAGCGCTTGCTATTATCCACAGTTTACGTTATCCGTGGTGGGGCCTGGAACCTATGCCCCGCGGATACAGGGGTCTTACTGTACAGTGGAGTGTAACATCAGCAACTCAGCAATATAGCTAGCAACTGAAACAGCAGAAAAACAAAGAAATCAGTGAATTTGATATACTGAAATGTAATAGTCAATATAAATGTAATATACTGAAACGAGTAAGCTGCCGGCAACAACATTACTGAAGATTAGGAAAGTAGTATTAACCACCTGCTTGTACCCTGTAATAAACTATATAAGTACCAGGTGAGAACAAAGAAAACTTCTCAAAGCAGCAGGACCTTAAGTGAGGAGCCAGTTACTATGTTGTGCTCACATGAATTTTTTTTCTCTTATTTTGGACTAATAAAAAATATCTTGAAAAACAGAGATTTGCAAGACTAAATTTAAGAGAGATCCAGGGCCTGTTTGCACTTACCAGTTGGAGTGCCTGCATCTGCTTCCTGGTGGGCCTATCAGTACTTCACCACCACAGTTGTCCTAGACCAGTGGTTCTCAACCTGGGGGTCGGGACCCCTTTGGGGGTCGAACTACCCTTTCAGAGGGGTCGCAATGAGTCTCCCGCCACCCTTCCCTCCCACCACCAGCTGTTCTGCCCCCGTGGTTGGGGGTCTCCACAACATGAGGAACTCCATTAAGCATTAGGAAGGTTGAGACCTCACCTAGACCTCACCAAGCTGTCCCTGGTTGTAACTGTGGATAACCAAAAAGTAGTCCACAGCCTGACCAGGAGCAGTTAGGTAACTCTTGGGCACCAGGCTTCACACTCTTTTCCTGGTGCGACCCTGCAAACAGGCATGGCAGCACAGCCATGCATCACACCACAATCACCATGGCAAGCTTCAGGAGTGTGTCAGAGGTTGCTATAGTTGTTGGCATGGTGATACGGCCTGCCTGGGGCTGGCTATCTGCACTTCAAGTGCTGGTAGTCTGGTGTGGGACTTCACTAACCCTTTAGCTGTGGATGGCTCCCACTGTGCTTGATCCTCACCTAACTAGTATGGTATTATTGTACCACACCAGTCAGGTAAGTGCAAAGAGGTCCCAAGTTTTATAACCATGGTGAAAGATTCAATTAAATCTTGCTCTGAATTAAATCCAGAGGGCAGGCAGTGGCATCCTCCAAACAGCCAGTTCCCTCTCGTTTCCTTCTGTACATGGCCTGAGACCATTTATAGACGGTCACTACTAAAGACTGCTTGAATATTTGTACCTAACAAGGGCACAGCAGCAAGATTTGCTTCCATATTTGAAGTCTTTGAAGAGCAGAGGACAAGGTTTGGTCCGAGTGCACTGCCCCAATTCTATATCCCAGAGCCTATGAATGGGGAAATACGGTTTCCTTCAGAGCCCACTTCTTTGCTTTGACAGACCCTGGCTGGCTGCTATTACTACAAAACACTAGTCTAAACTAGACAGGTTTTTATTCCAGCAGGATTAAATGCTTAAGCTATCAAATTCTGCAAGCGTTAAAGAACTACTTTTCCCTCTCAAAAATATATGTTATTGTTGCTCTTTACCTTATACATTCTTTAATGATATTGCTGCTTTTATTGAAACTGCCTTTTATCACCGTATGTTATGGTGATTTAATTTTTTATTAAATTTTGAGATTTGTGTTACAATCATGCGATCAACTTTCATTGTGAGGAACTGCCCCAAAATGCTTTTAAGAAATAAATAACAGGCCTGCTTAATACAATTACTGAAATATGTTCTGAAACTTATGGCTAGGTTTATGATATGAAAAACACAAGTCATTCCTAAAGCTTTGAAAGCTGTATAAAAGAGGGAATTAAAATTAAATTTTCACATGGTAACCTGTTGCAGGGCAGAACCAAGGGCTCTAATCATATCCCCCTTCCTCATCATTATCAAAATTATTTAACATACAGGAATGACCAGTAAGTAAACACATGTGAGAGTTCGCATTCGTAACCCCTGCTACTGACACATGACTCTCAAATAACTGGCAAAGGGCCAAAGCGGTCTTAGGCCACAAAAATTGCACGCATCCATAAGAAAGAGTATTACTGTCCACCTCGCTGCTATTGTTACTATCACCATGTAATTTAATTGCATAATTCAGCAAAGGACTAAGCAGCTTGACAGATAACTATAACTGGCCTTGTTTTTATTCACTACTATCACCACCCTAAATAACTGGTGTGTTTCATTTCAAATTACTAGTTACTGATGGAAATGACTTCAGGCTTTCTGCCAGCATTTCTTGCTTAAGAAAACACCACCTCTCTCCGCAGCCATGGTGGTTTGGTAAACCTCCTCCAAGTAGCTGTGGCCTCTGGGCTGCCTGCAGGAGGGTAGCTAAGAAGATGGGCAAGAGAAGACAGAAATCCCATAATTTTCAATGCAACAGCTGATTAACATTAGGATTGCTTTCCCCTTTTTCATATGATAGGCCTAGGCAATGAAGTAGAGTAAGAGTTGCTGCAACCTCTCCTTTCAACTCACAAAGTGTCTTTTGGTTGCTTCTCACATCTGCTGCTCAGTGAGTCCCAAACCATGGGCTGCGGTTGCCTCCGTGGCCTTCTAACTTTGATGCTGGACTCTCCAAGGTTCCATCCTTATAGCCTAGGGCTAGGATTTGCAGTGGGAAGCCTGAAGCCACTGTGGAACCAGGCAAACACCGTGCTCTTTGTGACACCTCCTGAAATCTGCTGCAAGTGGGAACTTTCACTCTCAGCAGTGAGAGACCTGTCAGGACTTGCATTAATGAACCACAAACAAGGCTGGAAGTTGGGCATTTCATGTTCATCCCTGCGAGTCTTGGCAGGATCCATAGCCCTGGAGTCAATTCTTCCCCTCCCTCCGTCCATCTACATGGGGAAGGAAGCAAAGATACTCATGTGAAGCATCATGAGAGTTGTTAGAAGAAGATTCTGATAAGCATATCTTAGACAGGGGTGTGGCAACACGGAGACCATTTGATGGCACACACACCTGGATGCCTGCAGACCAGTGCGCCAGGCTGTTGGGATGCAAATTAAACTCCCATGTAGACGGTTCTAAATGAGGCTGTCCTCAAAAATGATCAGGAAGTTTCAGGAAATATAAATAGTGACTGTGTCCACGTGTCACACAAAGCCACAGCAGAACGTGATGTAAATGAACAGAAAATATTCTAATTTGTTTCTCTCTCCCTTCTGCTACTCAGAAAAATGCAAAAAAGGCGTTGGATGGAAATGAATAAGCCTTCAAACACTCTTGGCAATTATGGGTCGCTATTTGCTTATTAGAAATTCGCTACATTTAATGTCAGTCGTTTTGGGGTCTGGACAACATGACAAACGATTATGAGGCAAAAGCAGAAGCTTCCAAAAACCCTTGAAAACTGAGCACCGAGCGCACATCAGGCTGTCTCCAAACAGCTCCCGCAAGTGTGCAGAAGCAGAAGGCAGGGTTGCAGGGTCAGGACGAGATCCTGTTTCTCTGTGCTGGGGATTTGGGCGGTTTGAATGGGAACCATAGTATTTGAATTGAGTCCACGTTATCATTAAGCAAATGGAAGCATCCAGAATGCGCACTCGGTTCTGATCCGGAATAAAATAGTGAAGCAGGAACACGGCCTCTCACTTTTCTTCCCATGGCTTATTACAAGCCAAACAAAGCAGTCGGCCTGCCTCCTTCAGACCAAGAAGAACAGATGAGTTCTGGATAATATGGGGAGGCACACAAACAGGGCAAGTACCACGTGGGAGAAGCACTGTCGTTTGTTTTGAACTGGGAACACACCATGGAATTAACTCCTTCTCTCCCCAAACTTACCCACTCGGGAGAAGGCAGCGTTATTAAAAAGGTACAAGCGGTTTTGTTCTTTCCCCCAAAACATTTCATAAGGTCTGAATCAATAATGCCAATTGCCTGGGCTGCACTGCCTTCTTCCTTGATATTTTTGAGCTGTCAGACTAGCGTGCGACACCTGGTAGTCCCAGGCGGTCTCCCATCCAAGTATTAAACAGTCACAACCCTGCTTAGCTTTCAAGAACAGGCAAGATCAGGGACAAGGAATCTAGATGCTAAGGCACACACAGTATAGTGAATCATTAATTGGCCTGGGGGGAAGGAAGAGTTAGGTAATTGTTTTTTACTGAAACGCTGGAACATTTTCTAAGACAAATTCACAAAGAGTGGTCCAACCTCAAAGATAGGAAGATAAACCTAACAGGACAACTGAGTTCATGGTTTAGAGTCTATATCATGAGATTATGTTTAATAATAGATTTATAAGCATTAAGGTGTTAAAAGGCTCTTTTGGCTGCTTTCACCTTTTGCTCTTCGGCTTTCTCTTTTTCCGGCTCTCTGGGAAAAACTGTAGAAGAAAATGGCAGTTTGCTTGGGCGTAAAACACAGCAATGATCCAACTGAATCCCTTGATATTATAAAATACGTCATGAGAGTAATTTTCATTGTCTGCTCTTCGATTGTAAAATTCTCTCCCACAAAATCATAGGTAACTGAGCAATACAAAATTTTCCTGTTTTAACTGATGTTTGGCAACTGAAGAGATGACAAGCTGAAGCTTAATTAATGTGACTAGGAAATTCTGATTAATATATTTTTACATAACTGAAGATGTTGCAATAAGGCAGCTTATAAAGCAAATCATATTATTAAGGTTGATATCTAATATATTTAGATTTATAACTTTTAAACTAAATGTTTATCAGCAGTGGAGAAAAAGACTTTTACATTGCGCCTAACCATCTATGTGTGTTTTTCTCCTAATTTTGCACAATCCCTCAGCACGACTAAAAGAAAGCAGCATGTTCAAATTCTTAAAAGCAAAATGTGAGAACGCACTCTTAAATCCCCAACAAATTATGAACATCCCAGGTGAAAACGGGCAAACATTTCAGCCTAACCTACCTCAAAATGTTGTTCTGAGGATCAAATAGGGGAAGAGAGCCACATTGGCAACCACAGAAGAAAGGCAGGATATACAGAAAGTGTAAAGAATAAGCAAGAAATTCTCACAAAGGTGAGGGATGGCCTAGAAAGGAAAAGCAAAGTAGTACGTTAGATAAAAAGATAGTGAAACAGCAGAAAGGATAGACTGAACAGACAAGATAAAGTTAAAATCCAATAAAAATAAATTGATTTATCTATGGGTATCCCAGAATGGTCATCTTCAAAGTTAAAAACTAGAGGAAGGCAACCTTTATTCCAATGCACCACTACTCAGGATATGGCTCACAAAGGTGGTCAAACGCGAAAGACAAGTTAGCTGACTTTTCATACATTACTTTCTCCAGCTTTCACTGAATCCTATACATCAGGACAGCTCAAAGCACAGACCACTAGAGGTTCACAAGGTCAACTCAGGTCATCCAAAGAAAGTGTGCAGCAGGGTAAAGGATAAGTGTAGTGTATTTAATAAAGTTATGATTTCTGACAGATCATCCAAATGTACACTGGCATTTTCCTTAAGCCTTTCAAGGGCATCTTCTCTGAAAATCCAAGTGTTCAAACCCCCAAAGAAACTTTTAATGGGCAGCCGAGATTCTGAATTTCCTCTACTGTTCATGAATGGCTGGTACGATAAGCTTTTCATTTATCATAAATAAATGTTCTCTGTTCCCTTGGATTTAAACCTAAGGTACATTGTACATAACGGAGACAGGATTTAATGGTGATAAAGGGAATGATTTGAGTTTTTTTTAATTTGAGTAAATGATCAAACAACCTAACAAGGTGCTTACTTAGAAATTTTAACTCTAACAACCTTGTGTAGACCTACTATGATTTCCTACATTATATTTTTACCAATTAGAAGAGTTCTTTCTTACTAACCTAGGCTACATCTCCTAATTTTCACAATACAGAATGGTTTGAAAAACATTTTGTGGTTGCTATTAGACATCACTGAGTTGGACTCAGCTCCCGATGCCATTATGAATTTAAAAAAACCTGAATTATAATGAAGCTCTGAAAACTTCTAGATCAATTCAAGATCGTTAGGTGCTAGGTGTTATTCCAGCTAGCATCTACATTACCTATTCAGCATTTGAAACTTGGAGTACAACTGGGGAATATTTCCTTCTGTTGGGGGGGGGGAGCAGAGGGGTCCAAAAATATGGTAATTCTACTTTCTGAATAATATGATTTTGCTGATTCTTTCAATTCAGTGAGTGATTCAAAATTATTCCCTAAGCAAGAGACACAGGTGGGAATGATACAAACTGACTGTAACTCTTTACTACTGACCTCAAGTTTCCTCTTGGCATAACTGGAGAAGCTCTGGGTGTTTCACGGTGACCAGGATGTCCTACCGTTTCCTCTTGCTGTGCCACTGTGACCACGGTGAAGGAAGGGCTCATCTTCGTTCCCTGCAGTATCTCCAATCAGGCTGTGGATATCGGACTTTATGGAGCGAAGGGGGAGATAACTGACCTAAAGTCCGCATCAGCCAAGATTGGGGCGAGGGGGAGTGGACATTTTTGCAGCACACTTATAACGCTGGTTGGAGATGGTGGATGCCACACCCACCTTACTCTTTTGAAAGTGTTTTGCTCCCTTCTAAGATACCAAGATGGCCAAATTGTATTCAATATTGCAAAGCAGAAAAGGGTTAAAACAGGCTTCCTGTCTTTCCAACAGCATCCCCAACTTTCTTATAAAATGGAGCCAAAACCAGAGAAGGAACTGCTGCCAATTAATATTTAATTTAGTCTTGAAAGAAAATGTAACCAAATACTTTCATCTTTGGATGGAAGCCAACTATACAATGATTGAGACTGTGTCTTAGGCTGTGATCACACCTATAGTTGAAGACGTCCATAGGCCATAGTTGCACAGCTCACACTCCCCCCCCCTCATTATCAGGAGACCCTGCAGGAGACCTAAGTCACACCACCCAAAGGAAAACCATGAGAATCTAGGTGACAAATGAGCCGCCCACATGAGGGTTAGGTGTTCTTCCCAGCCATCAACAGGGACTTCTCCATTGGAGTGCTATTGCCAGTGCCAATAGTGCCAACTGCCACCTAGGGCATGGGTATTCTCATATTTACCCAACTCAGCACCTCATCCAAGCTACTCCATTCCAGTCAACACCATCCAGCTCCAATGGGCAGCCCACTCCAGCCTTGTGCAGGTGATCATACAAGCACCCGTGAAGACTAGCTTGGCCCCAGGAATGCTGCATCAGCGGGTCCTGACTGTCTAATGGGAAACCTAGCCCCAACCGGAGGCCATGGGACTCCTCAGCAACAGCTGCCACTCCCCCACATTATCACGCACCTGCCACCTGTGATCCTGGCAGCAACAGTACCTGCTCCTGAAACTGCCCAACTGGGCCAAGCAGGGGACATCAGGAAGGGGCTCAGGTACTTCAGTATATTGTGCCTGCTCTCCAAACTCCTGGATCCCTTTGATGGAGACCCTGCCTGGTTCAGAATATTTTTTGCTGCTGCTCAGAATGTACATAAGAGCCACATATGACTTTTTTGATAATCCAGCCCACATCAATTTCAGCATTAATGTAGTGATAGCACAAGCTGCCCAGTGGATGCTGTGAGTGGTGGCCCATAGCAGCCCTGAAACATGGGGCTTTGAAACTACAATACAAGGACAGCAACCCCACACCAGGTTAAGCAAGGATGCACAAATGCTTCTGAATTTGGAAACTTAGCTATCAGGTGAAATCCTGCTGCAGCTCCCACAAATTACAGAGTGCAGGTTGTGATAGCACCCCCTATGTGGAAACCTATCTCCTCTTAGTTTTGTTGTCTATATTTTTAAACGATGTTTTCAATAGCTGTTTTACCTGTCATGTTTTCGCATACATTGTTTTATCTTTTCTGTGAACTGCTCCGAGATTTCAGATGGGAAGTGGTATAGAAAAGTCTTAAATAAGACACATCCAGAAACAATATTGAAGACAGTTGGTTTTCCACTTCTCTGCAATCTGATGCCACGGCAAAGAGTTCCCTCGTTTAGAGACCTGTGGGTTCAGAGTCTGGTACCGCACCTGCTTTCTTAACTGAGATGGCTGGGTCTGTCCTCCTCATGGGGAGAAGCACATCAGAAAAGGAACAGGGAAAATTATGCTCTAAGCACTGCTCCAAAACCAACTGCACAATCTGGAGAGCCTTCCATATAACTAATAATAATCCTTCTCAAGGCATTTTGACTCTCCATGATCACTTGCAATAGCTATTGAGGTGCCAGATGGCCTTCTATATCACGCTCTGGCCCACTCAAATCAGATGCCAAAACAATCTGCCATGACATCCATTTGGGGTGGTCAGAAGGAATCGCAAGGGTGTCTAGCTACCTTCTCTACCCACTTCCCCATTTCACTGCAGTTGTTTCCTACGCTGAAGGAAAATGAAACTTGGCCCATAAACACAAAGGGAGCATAAATGAAAGTTTGGGATTTGCTCCGGCACAGGCTGGGAAATAAACCGCTTCATGCTCAGTGGTTCTTACTAGCCTGTACCGGAAGAGCTCATGCTGCAACTCATTCACTCTAGTTTGGGAAGGGGACAACGAGGGGAGCAGATCACCTGCACTTGGGTCCTGCAGCCCAACAGAAAGCCCAGCACCAATCCTGGAGCTCTGTTATCCAGTCTTGTGATCAAGGCCTGCTTTGCTTTGGGCGTGCTTCTATCCAATTCACCTTAGAAGCTGCTGCTTTGGCTGGAAAGCCAACGCATGTGCCCAAAACAAAGAAACAAAGACCCCATTATCAAGCGAGACCCCGGTTTTCCTTTTGCTCCCCAAAAGGGCCCCAGTGCTTCGAATAGATGCATGGATGCCTGAGAACCAGCATGGGATCTCCCTGCTCAGAAAACCTTCAGGATGGGTAGAGAGAGCCCCTCCCCCTGCCGTAGCAACATACAGAAAGGTGGTGGCCAAAATCTTCCCTGCTCTGTTTACGTTCCCTCCTTGGCTCCTAGATTCTCTGCCTCCCATTCCCCTTACTTCCTGCACCCATTTACACTGTTGCCCAACTGCACAGAAGACTCTTTTGCCCAAAGGCTGCCTGAAATGGCTTTTGTCTCACCCTGTAAAAATAACTGGTTTTGCCGGAGACCAGCTGCTTTGCCACTTTTACCTGAGTGATCCCGGTGGTCAAAGATCTTTTCAAACTTCAGGGCCTGCTCAGCTTAGATGCCATGTTCTCTTATGAAAGCTCCCCCCCCCAATACTTTGCTTTTGTAATCAATTGTATGGCTCCACCATTTGTTTAACAATATTCTTCTGTTATTGCTACTAAAATCCACAGAGGTTCAAAGTCTTCCCTCCTATTTTCTCTTGGATTCAGCTTCTCCGTTACAGGTCCTTGGAAGCAAACCTTTAGTTAAAAGATATTTGCGGGCGGGAAGGCGGCCACCCATGTCTGGGTCAGAGGAGTTCCCATAACAAATACTGAAGCATTTTTATCACACCTAGCTTGGTTTGGTCTGTTGCCTGATGTGTTGAAGCGCTGTTGTAATTACTCACATTAAAGACTATCCATTAAAACTCAACAGTCCACTAAATCTGAGAGCTCACTCCTTACCCTCCCTGATTCATGCTCCATTTCTCTCCCAACGTGAAAAACACCTATGGCAGGTGTTTCTCCCACAGCTCCAGAATATTACACAATTATTCCAAGCGAGTGTTAAATACAGAAAATCTTTACTTATTTGGATGTAACTGAGCAGTAGACCCTTGATTTACCAGCTCGCCCATATACTTAGCCATGAATTTGGACACTAATCAGATTTTTTTTAAAATCAAGAGTTCCCTATTGTTAGTATGCAGGTAGTCAGTACAAGGAAAAAAAGAGGGCAGATGTGATGGTTTTGGTCTCTGCTTTTAGCAGCTGGATAGATGAAGGTAGAGGAGACCTCAGGCTGACTCAGTGGGGTATAGATATGGTGAGTTAGGATAGAGGCAAATGAGAGAAGAGGAGAAGGGAAGTTGGTATTGCGAAGGGTGCAGGAGGTGGCTCATGGGAGCAGCGAAGGACCAGAAAGGAACCAGGAGGTGTGTGTGTTGGGTGATGGCGGCACTGGAGGCCTGGAAGGAGTCAGTGAGAAGTCTGAGAGGTCTAGAAGGCCACAATAGAGTCAATGTCAAGGCAGCGTTCTAGAACTGGCATGGAAGAGCAAGCTGAAGACTTCCTTGAGAGGAACAGGAGCGACTTTGCGCGGTTTGAGTGTAAATGGTGTATTTAGAAGGCGTCCCACCTAGTACACCGTGCAATAAATCTAAATTCCTTTTGCGTATTCCGCCTGCCCACCTGGAGCCTCACCCCCTTTGGCTTCATAAACAAGCCTCACGGCCTGTGGCAGCAGAAGCGCTCAGTGGAATAATTTGTGATTTGCTTTATCATGCGGCACCCATACATTTTAATTTTTATTACTATTATCATGAACAGCTGATATTTGCTGAAATAACCAAAGTTGTTTGTAACGCAAGAGCAGTGCTATCAAAGCTGGATGGTGCTATTTACTTCTTTTGCGTAATTATAGTGTCTTCGGTCTTTCAGTGCTCTGCTCACTTTACTTTGGAGACTGTCCTTTTTTAAAAATAAAGCTCTTCATAAAATAAAATTAGGAGCAGCTGCTTAGTGCCATTCAATTTAATGTATTTTTTTAATTGTAGGATTTTGTTCTATTTTTAAATGAGAGCATCAAGAAAAACTGTTTAATATGGGGTTGCTATGCGTTCATCTCTGAGGGCAGAACATGTTCTAAGAAACATTTGGTGGCTGCTGAAAATAGCAGCCCTATCTGCGTCCCCCTTCGCACCGTCTCATAATGCGCAACTTAATCCACGCCTGCATTTCACTGGCCGTTTCCTTGCAGCTTCTTTGAAGCTTTGACCACCACCGACACAGGTGGGGATGATACAAACTGACTGTAACTCTTTACTACTGACCTCAAGTTTCCTCTTGGCACAACTGGAGAAGCTCTGGGTGTTTCACGGTGACCAGGCTGTCCTACCGTTTCCTCTTGCTGTGCCACGGTGACCACGGTGAAGGAAGGGCTCATCTTCGTTCCCTGCAGTGTCTCCAATCAGGCTGTGGATATCGGACTTTGTGGAGCGAAGGGGGAGATAACTGACCTAAAGTCTGCATCAGCCAAGATTGGGGCGAGGGGGAGTGGACATTTTTGCAGCACACTTATAACGCTGGTTGGAGATGGTGGATGCCACACCCACCTTACTCTTTTGAAAGTGTTTTGCTCCCTTCTAAGATACTGGCCAAATTGTATTCAATATTGCAGAGCAGAAAAGGGTTAAAATAGGCTTCCTGTCTTTCCAACAGCATCCCCAACTTTCTTATAAAATGTAGCCAAAACCAGAGAAGGAACTGCTGTCAATTAATATTTAATTTAAAAACACACCAAACTATATCATAAATGGGGTATATTTAATAGAAATACTACTATACATTGTATTGTATTATATTCTTCATCTTCACTCATCTTCATGTCTTGGCTTCACAAACAAAGATTTAAGAAGGGCTCAAACCAGGCTTGTTGCAAACTTGCTGATGGCTAAAATGGCAGAAGGTTCAGAGAAAGGTCTCCTTGGCCAATACTTTCAAGAGGCGGTTCTTCCTGCATTGTCTTTTCTCCTCAAGACTGCTTCTACAAGCACTCTCAAAGGAGGCAGCAGCGTTATGGATGGTGCATCTCCATGCCTCTTGATTTGAGGCCAGAGGGGACCACTGATTGTGATTAATATGGCGGAGCCTGAGGAGTTGTTTCAGGGAGTCCTTGTTTCTCCTCCTTGGGGCTCCTCTGTTTTGGCAGCCAGTGACGAGTTCACAATAAAGCACCATCTTAGAAGGTGGTGATCCTTCATCCTAGAGACATGCCCTGCCCAGCACAGCTGTGTCCTCAGCAGCATGCCCACTGCACACTTCACACTGATAAGATAACAAAGGTTCATTTTACACTTCCCCTCGCTTTCTCCTTGCCGGGAAGCGCATACTGGGGGCTCCTCTTTTGCCTTGCTGAGCCCTGGGAAGGAGAGAAGCACCTCGCCCCATTGCCCCACCGGTGACTGAGCATGCGCATGTGCAGCCAGTCGAGCAAGCGGGCATGCAGCTCTCTCTCTGTTGCCGCTTTTTCACTTCCCTGCATTTGCAGAGAAGCGAAAAAGCACCAGTCCTGAGTTTGTGTGTGTTTGTATACCAGCCGGTGTTGCTGGCGATGGGGAGGGGAGGGGAGCAAACGGGAGGAAGGTGTGTGTGTGTTTGTGTGTGTATGTGCAGGACTGGCAGGACGTATTTTGCAAAAGCATGAGGGAAGGGGAGAGGGAGAGGGGGGGAGCTCCAATTCCCCCCCCCCACGTCATAGCGGGATCCAAGTGGCAGTCAGGGGTGGGGCCCCGGCTGGCAAGAGGTGGGGACAGCAGAGGGGTTGATAGCAATTTAAAGCAATTTAAAACACTGAAGTGGGGACTGCCAGAATCTGTGTTTGAATTGTTTTTGTTTCATCTTTAAACCGTTTTAAGAAGCATGAGTGGGAACTGGGCGCCAGTTTTCTATTTTCAAATGTTTGGGTTTAGTTAAATTGTAGCACAAGGTTGATTTTTCAAGTGTAGCTTCAACTAACAACGCACTCATGTAATTAGGTGATGTATAATATAAATTATCCCAGTATGGAGTGGTTTAAGAATGCTTGTCTTAATAGCAATGCTGAATGAAAAGGAGGTAGAAGGCAAGGAAACCAAATCTTGCATTTTTACCTATTTTAAAATATTTCTAGTTATTCTGCATATTCCTTGACAAATTGACGTGACATTTTGAGGAGACAATGAGGGAAGTGGGGAGGATGGTGAAGCAAATCCTCACCGTTAAATTCATCTTCTCTAAGGGGAAATGCTTGCAAAATAAGCATACTGCGCCCTAGATGCTCTCGGTGACTGCATGAGAAATGACTGCAATCCTCAAGTATATTTCTTAAAAATCTCATAGTTCTCCTGAGGACACAAAACAGTTCAAGACGGAAACATTTCCACTACTTCCCAAATGGCAATTTTCACAACAAAACTCAAAATATGATAATTCACCACAGCCTTAGTCACCCGATGAAACGATGAACCGTAACCACAGTTAAAATTGGTGCCCTGCTATGGTAGCTGCTGGATTGTTTATTTATATTTCTATCCTGGCCTATACCTGAAGGTCTAACATTTAAAATCAAATACGCTTTAAAAATAACAGCATGTATTAAAACAGTGTCTGCAAGTGGGAAGCTCACTTTTGTCTGCCCACATCCCAAATCTGGGCGGAGAAAAGCAAGCGTTTCTGTTGTGAAATGTGCACCTTCCCTAACCCTAGAAATATGAGTTGCCACTGAACCAATGTTCCGGAGAAGAGAAAGTGATGTCCAAAATACTAAATGCTCCAGATGGCTAACAAATGAAGAGCAGCAATAGGATTTAGGACAGATCATTTTAACAACCAGAAAGTAAGAATTTTAGAGATCAAATCTCTATTAGAAGGTTCTAATACCACCTGGTAAGAATTCTTGGCCTTCCCACAACTTATGCTCAAGGTTAAAAATAAAAATACTGGATCGAGGACTCTCACCCCCTTTGAATTTACTCTAGAGGGCTCCAAGCCATCTGATAAGGAACTGCCTTCCCTAATCTACACATTTTTATTGGACTGTAACTTAACAGTTAATAGAACTTAAATCAGTCTGGGAAACAGACTGCTGTATAAATACTGATGATATGGATTGGATAAAAATTCTAGGGGAATCTTATCATTCATTCTAATAACAAAATGATGGTTTTTTCTTACAGTCCTCCAGTGATATCTTACTCCTCTTTCTCTTCAACACTTAACAAAAACCTTCTCACCAAAATGCTAGCATGGAGGTGACCCTCTAGGCACCTACCTAGATATGCAGTGGGCTTGTCCCACCATCCAGTAAGTTCTGAGATATAGTTCAAGCAGCGATTTCTAACATCATTACTCAAGGGATGTCCCTGGTGCTACTGTTTCTATTTGTCTTTAAAGAGAAGCATTCTGCTGTTTTTCATAAGGATCGTATTAAAATATTCACCATGCAGCCAAAGCTGAGATTGCCCTACACTGGAAGTCTTCTCAGCGACTACCACAGAAATTTTGATTATCCTGGGTCTGGGCAGTAGTAGTCAGTGATTTTTCTCCAGCAACATAAAATGCAAGCTGCTACAAACGAGGCAGTTTCTGAAAAGATGGAATCCACTTCTCACTGTGGTTTGGGCAGATGCTGCCTATGACTCTACTCTTTCTTCCTCTTGCTATGAATTCCAAACACCAAACTGCACTCCCTCACCTGGTGATTTAATTCTAAATCCAGAATTATTTACCTGTTTTGTATTATTCTCTTGGAGCTGTGATCACACCTAAGATTTAATCCAGCTCCAGACCACTTTCACACTGAGATAACGAATCTGCAAACTCAGGGTGTTTTTCAACTGTCACAAGAAGTTCCCATTTCGTACCCATTAATGGGTACAAAAATGCCATTTCGTACCCATTAATGGGTACTTAATGGGTACTTTTAGTGACAGTGGGAAAACACTCCCTGAATCTGTTTTGCTTTGGCATTCTCTAACTCAGAAAATCCACCATTGGGACAGATAAAAGAAACGGTCACTTCACTGTTTTATTGTTCCATTCTGAAAGTGGACTGAACCTGGATTAAATATCAGGTGCGAACACAGCCTTGGTGGTAAGTTTGTTGTTTAATTATATATATATGTGTGTTCTTTGCTCTGGATGGTTTGACATGAACAATGCTTTGTACATTTACTATCAACAATTCCACATTTATCCTTTTGGATTCGTAATATTCTGTACAGCATTGTATTGATAATAAAAATACATAAAGAATTCTGAGAGCTGCTCATAACTGTGTTGACTGAGTACACAGGCAAAGGAAGGTGTCAGGCACATAGAGCTAAGGAAGTTTCATTAAAAGGAAGTTAAGCACACAACGTACAAGCCAGCATGAGAATCCTAGAACAGACGAGTGCCTTTTTAAGTGGTCTAACTTTGAATATTGATCTTCCCTTTTAATTCAGAGGAATATCTTATTGATCAGGTTGGCTTCCCTTCTTACTTCTTTCATTCCTGATTCCTACTGTTTACATTTTGTTGACTTTCACTAGATTCTTACCTGTAACTGTGCCTGAGAAATCTCGCATTATTCTATATTATTTACAGGATATTTGTGTGCACAGAACATGATTTGGAATTCCTGTAGTCTAAAAGAGGCTTTAGTGTAATGGGGAAGGCCCACACAGCTTCACATGCTCAAAGGCCTTTCCGCAGTTCCACAGACTGTTGCACATTGAAGGCACACTGAGTGGGCACAAGGCACAGCTGCGTGCTCTTATGCCGCATGAGTCAGATCTCAGGAATTGGAAGCAGCCCAAAATACCATACAACAAAGTCCTTTTTAACAACTGAGCAAACAACTAAGAGCTAATGGTATAATTGGGAACAGCTTCCAGGTAAATACAGAAAAATATCCAGGCCTAATATTATCACACTAGGTATGCTGGAGCAGATATTTATTTGTACTGTCGGTTAAATATCGAGCATAATACTGACCGGCAGGGCGAAATGGACCCTGGCAAAACAAACAAAAAGCAAACAGGGACCTTTTATACCAAGCAGGTTAGGACGCAGAGGCAATATCAATTGGAAGAGAAAGTAAAACGTGTGCTACGTATGATATTTGGCTTGATTTTACCAATTCTGAAGCTGGTTGTAAGACAGAAGGTCATAAGCAAAGACTAAAGTCATCTTCAAAAATTCCTCTTGATATACTCAACAACGAGCCTCATGCTTCCAACCGAATGCAAGTAAATTTTAAAGTAATACTTCAATTGATGTTTTAATGTTTGTGGACTCACCAAGGGGCCTCTGCTTGAGGGGCAGAACAAAAATGGATATAAATATTGTGTGCTTGTGTGAGAGAGACAAAATACAACACGTCCAAACATGCCTATGAGAGGAAATGTACAAAGATACAAATAATTTATTGCATACATGTGTGAATATAGGAAAGTAAATAAACCTGTGCACGGGTGCTTAAGTGCGGTGCGTTTATCTATGTACATGCGACGTTGCATCACGTTCCCTGTGGATCCTGGCTGAGTCAGTGTGTGTGTGCTCTCTCTGGCACCGGCTCTTCTCCTCGTTTCCCTGGGCACTGCTTTGGCAAGCCACTTCAGTGGAAGTTCCACCTCTGCTGCCTGGGCTTCTGAACACCTGCCAGAATTTCAACATTGAAATAACTGGAGATGTAATGGAGTAACTTCAAAGGGCAGATTTATACTGTGAATGAAGTTACGCTACTACAGAAATTAAGATCTACCCCGTGCAGAGTAAAGTGTCCTTCTGATGGTAAGCAGCTGAAAGGCAGTTTTTAAAATCTCAGCTAGAGAGGCATCCAAGTCCTGCCTGTGAGTCCACACACTTTTTCTGTTTGTGAAAACTTGTTACAGCTATTAGTGATCCTTTGCAACACTCTTCTTTTACAGGTGGATACACGCAAGATGCTTCCAAACAGGCAGCTACTTGTACTTATCATTTTCATGCAAATCAGACACTCCTTCTGAATCACACACTGGTATCTATTTACTGGCCAAGTCTGATCTGTACAGGGGAAGCCTCGTCTCACGGAAAGTTTGTGCAGGAAGAAGTAAGATACTTCTTTTCCATCACCAGAACAACCATCGCAGCCTCACATTTTGTTTATTCATTCTGGAGAAAATTACCTGGAATGAAATCTGTCCAATTATTTTACCTACTGATTTAGGCACACCTCACCTACACTTCACCTCTTCTATGTAGATGCCCTGGTACTGGACCGTATGGTAAGAGATTTTGTGATCTACACACCCCTCCCCACCATTAGTTATGGTTAGAAGACATGTGACCAAGCCTGATCAAAGGTATGGGGGAAAGGATAGAGTCCTGGCCTATAGAATTTCTGTGAAAGCAACACAGTAGAATTAAGAAACTAAACAAGAAAAGGAACATTGTTGTAGACCCTGTAGCCAGACTGAGAAAATAGCTCTGCCTCCTCAGACTTATCTCTTACTGTTTTTGGAGAATGGCAAAGTCACCAATTCCAAATTTAACAGTATGGTTTAATGTTACATGTTCATTAATGGTTTAATATAGTTAATGGCTCCTTTTATTATTAGGCAACCTCATAGTATGGGAATGTCAATTCTTGTGACAGCAAAGTGGTTGGAGTAGCTAAGGAAAGATCCATTTCCAAATACGTTAAATTACATTTAACGTAATTTGTGCAGGGACTGTCTGCATTTTTCTCTGTTTTAATCTACAAACCATTAAATTTAGAATCCAAAAAATCTTGATCATGAGTATGAGTAATTGCACAATTCTAGGCAAACTATTAAATAAATGCCTGCTCTAGGTTAGAGGAGGCATTAGATTCAGCCTAAAATATTTATTGTTCAGAAAACACATCCCAGACCTTCATCCTACCGAAAAAATACAAGATTAATTAGCATGTGTACTATCTACAAATACATTTTTAATAATATGAAGACCAATTATTAATATCCTCAACAAACTTTAATAGCACTGGATCCGCAACTAATGAACTGGAATGTCTGAAGTTTCAAAGCAAAACAAGAACGTTATATGGGTATTCTTACCTTTTTATCTTCTTTTGCCTTTCTGGCACTGTGCTGACACTGAAATGTGTTTTGCACATGAAATAGTTTTTTAGACATTTCGTCCTTTTGAGACATTGGATGTGGCTGATCGAAACTGCCATTAACTCTGTATCTATCAGCAGGAATCTTACTCATTGGAGGAGGAAGCGTACCACAGTTAATGCTTGACCAGCCATCTGTAGAATCTGTGTATGACTCTTGGTCACTTAAGCATCCATGGTGCCAATCTCGTAGCACATGGACAGGCAACCATCTCTGGTTGGAAGTGTCCACAGAATTTTTCTTGCACGATGTAGCTGAACTCTGGGAAGAGAGTAATGGAACTTCAACACGAGTTGAGGAAGCAAAGAATTTACTTGGATTTTGAGATTTATCGTTTTGAAAGCTTACTTCTAATATAGAGTTTTCTTCTTGTTCATGACTGAAATTCCAGTATGAAACAGTCTGTCCTCTACAAGCTGGAGCATCCTGTATATAACTATGAGTATGTTTGTTTGAGTTTGCTCCTAGGTCAACCACTAAAACTCTATTACTTTTTTCCTCTTGGTTGAAATTTCCAATACCACTATCACTGTTACTGCTCATGCTATTATTCTGATGGATATCTCCATCTCCATCAAGGAACGCCCTTGCTCGAACTCCTTCGATTAACTCCCCCATATCCCTGTACAACACAGAGAGAAACTGAAGAACAGGTAGAGATGACATCGGAAACTCTAGGCAGCCATTAGTATCTGGGTCTGCTGTGCATTCCAATCCAAAACGTCGTGCAATGCCCTGGTGAATTTTATGATGAAATAATTCTGGATCTACCATAAACACATGACATGATGTCCTCAATACTGCTTCATCTTCCTGTACCAAACTTGCATCATCAATTGTTTGCATAGTAACCAGCCCAAAGAATCTTCTGTCATCAGGACACACTGCACTAAATGCTAGTTTCTCTGCAGGATATTCTGCAATTACCCCAGACTTATTATTGCAGAGTTGAACAGAATCATGCATAATCTTCATCATAACTAATGAATGGATTTTTTGTTCTGCCCGAAGCCGCCGTATACATCCACGAATAGCTTGTAAACTATCGTATTCTAGATTTAAACTTGCAGAAGGTAGTTCAATTGATCCCAGGTAGCCTACAACCATTGCCACATTTAAAATGCTTGCATCTAATCCGAAATATTCCTGGTTTTCTAATCCAGTTCTAAAAACCGAGTCATCATTCATGATTTTTGGCATTTCATTGCAGAGAACATTTGGATTATCATTTGTAGCTTCAGGTCCAATTTCTAATTTAACAGGACAAGTTTCATGAATTGGCATGTGGTTTTTTGAGGTCTGCACATTTCCAGTGCATATGTTAGGATTTTCAAAGATCATGTTGAAAATTCCACCAGACTGCATTTCTTCAACTACTTTCTCTGCTCTGTTTATACCCAATCCTTTTGAGCTGGGCTTTGGCTTCAGCCATCCTTTTCCATCATAAAACCCAACTTCTTCATCACTTGAACAAGAGTCTGCATGGCTGACGCTTTCAGCAATTATCATGCGCAAAACCCCAGAACATTTGCCTATTAGCTTCACAACATCTTCATGAGATGCCCTTTTCACATTGATTTCATTGATTGCAAGTATTTTATCTCCAGCTTTAAGTCCCACATAATCAGCAGGGCTACCTTTTAAAACACAACTAAGCACACAAGGGGCCTGACCAGAAAGAGTAAAGCCATATCCTGCTCTACCTCTTGCAACCTCAACACCTCTTATGCTGGAACCATGGACACGCATTCGGCGCTTCACTTTCTCTCCTTGTCTGTACATGCTGCTATTGGTTGGAGTAGAAAGTCTAAGCAATCTAGTGTTAATGTTCCATGGGATGCTGGAAAAAAATCTTCACGTTCTTTATCCCTTGAGATCCTATAGGGAGAAAAAAGTAATAAAATACTCTTTAAATGTGTTTTTCTCTGTTTCTCTGTAGTTGAATTTAAAATCCAGTCACAAGAAGACTCAAGATCCAACACAATATCTACATTTATCTATGGCACAAAGAGGACATAACATTTTTGCTTCACATCTACTTTCACAAAGGCCCCATTCTGACACAGGATTTGGACAGGCTTGAAATAGGATCAAGTTCTCTCTGTCCCGACAGTTTCCAAGGGATCTCCCATTTCTAAAGACTAAAGGACCCCAAACACGGAGAATGCCCATTCAGATTAACAGATGTCTCACTGCTGGATCTAGAAATAATCCTCACTATCTAACAATGGGAACGCAAGTGGGTTTTAGGGGGGAGGAACCATGCTTTAGTTCTCCACCATGGGCTGCCTAAAAGGGAGGAGAGAGGTGAAGAATCAACAGAGGCTGCAGATTGCAACAGAGCCTGTACGTTTGTAAGAAGAGATCAAAAGCCTGCCTATTTTCTCCAGCACAATCGTTGACTCCAGCTTCCCTTCTCTCCCTCCTTCCTTCCCTCCCCAATAAGAAGCCATGATTTCCCCTGTCCTCATCTCTTCTCTCCCCCTCCCGCTGCCGCCGCTGGTCTGTCTGCCATTGTATGCTGGTTGAATGGGAGGTGGGGTGGAGGAGGTGGAGACTGAAGAGCCAGCAGCAGATACATGTATCCAAACAAGAGATCAGGGAGGGATAGTGAAAACTGTTGGCTTGTGTAAACCCTACCTGATTTCTCCCTTCTAGCCTCTTCAATTAGCCTCTTTTGCCTCACCCCCTGCTGTTTCGTGCAGTTTTGATCTGGCGCTCTAGCGCTAAACAAAGGCAGAGTGATCACTGCCTTTTTAACATGAGATGAGGCTCTGCTACAGAGCGGCAAAGCTGTGAACAAGAGCCGTGGGACTCCACAATCACAAGTTTAAATAGGGGGTGGAGTTTTAACTGCCCACCCCGATGAAGTCAGGGTATGACAGTGTCCAATTGCTGACAGCATGGGGAGTGGATCCCGCTGCGGGGAGGAGGGAGGGGGGAGAGTCCACATTATAAGCTGGCAGTGGGAATGCCAAAAAAACAGAGCTCGCTGCTGATTTAAAAACCCAGATTAAACTGCCCAGTCAGAACCTGGCTAAAATAATGCTTTACAAAAGACTGGTTCCTTTTACTTGGTACTTGACATATATAATGAGTTCAAATGTAAAATGATCTCTCCAGAATACAGCACTAGCAATTAACCTAACATTTAAAAAAGGTGATTAAGTGCAAGTAGTATTACACTTGTGCTTAGATTTCACTGAAATGTAATGTTTAGCAATAAACCAGATTTCTGAAAATTGCACTCTTTGTAAGGGGGGGGGGGATACAAGTAACTGCCATCTACTGTGGTAGTTCCTGAAGGAGGATGTGGTGAAATGGGAACTGAGACCTCATCTCTGATCATTTGTTTGTTTGCATTTGCATCTTATGAAGAGGACCGCAATCACAAAAGAGAGGAAGGAAGGTCTTGTATTGTGTTAATCCAAAAAGGATTTAACTGTGAACCGTGTTCTTTCAGGTGCCATAAATATTTCTTGGCCTATCCCTGCTTCTGCCAGATGACAGGAGACAATCCCAGGGACTTTGCATTTTGTTCCTCTTGCAAAATATCTGGACGCTATCAAGCACCTGACCATTTCCCTCTGCGCTCCCTGTACCTGCTAGGATCCAGATATTTTCAAAGAGCAGTAATAAAGCAGAGAACAAGCAGATGGAGATAATTCCTTGCTAGTATGAAAACCTGATATCGTGCCTTGGTTTTCCATAATCATATATCACATTTTCAATAATCTAAGCAAGGATTATATTGAGATTGCCATGGATATGTGTGACAATCCCAGTATAGTCCTGGAAAGCCTGACTTTGGCCACTTCTGAAATCAACCATTTTGGTACAGTATTGTGTACCTTTGCAGCATTTCTTCCTTCCTTCATTGAGCAAGAAAGAAGGCAACATCTTCAGACTGGATCCTTGGCCCATCTAGTCCAGCATCCTGCTCACAGTAGCTAGTCAGCTGCACAAGGAATCCTACCAACAGGGCCTGAACATACAGCTTACTCTGCTCACAGTCCTCCAGCAGATGGATTCTGGAGGTACAACACCTCCTACAGCCTTCAAGGCTAATAGCTGTGGCAGCTCTGACAAACGAGGGTTATTTTAATTTGGATTCTTGCAAAGAGTAGGGGATGTAATTATATGGCCTAAATATCCTCAAAGATGCAAACATTTAAAATTAGATTTGTTATGCTTATAGCATTTTTGTGTTTTGTAGCCATGGTTTTTCCTCTTCTCCTTTTACTCAGTAATTACAAACACCACCAACAAGAATCCTTTGTGGGTTCATAAATTTTACTTAAATTCATTTCTACCTGACACTGCTACTGAAATGATGGCTTGTGAACTTGCCTAATTATTTTGTGAAAATGGCCATTACAAAGTTTTAAACAAAAATGTGCTGTAGCTCAGTAGGAAATTGTAGGCTTAAAATGCAAAATGTCTCAGTTTTGACCTGCAGCATCTATCTAAAAAAACATCCAATAGCAAACACTTGGGTATTGTTGCCAAGAAAACTGTGTGAATGTGACCATGTAAACCAGTGGTTCTCAACCTGGGGGCCGGGACCCCTTTGGGGGTCGAACCACCCTTTCAGAGGGGTCGCGACGGGTCTCCCACAGCCCTTCCCTCTCACCTCCCAGCTGCTCCGCCCCCGTGGTTGGGGGTCTCCACAACATGAGGAACGCCATTAAGGGGTTGCGGCATTAGGAAGGTTGGGAACCACTGATGTAAACACTGGAGCTGAACTTGACATGGGCACTTCTTCACTTCTACTTACCCTGCTTCTCTTCCAGAGAGTTCAAAGTAGCAAGCAGAATCCTCCACCAGTCTAATTTTATTCTCACAACCCAGATTTCAGATTAGAGACAGCGGCCTTTTCTGCACTTGCCTTATTCTGGAATATATCTCATTCTGGGGTCTGCCATAGCATGCGGACAGCAATCCCTTTCTGAGATATGTTTCAGAATAGGGCCAAGGGTGATGGGTTCAAGGCCGAAGTGTTCTCCTCCTTTCATCTTTCCCAAAGGGTTAGCCCTCATCAGTTTGGATGAAGGACAATACCATCTCATCAGAAGTTTAATCTAACCTGTCTTGTGAGAATGGGCGGCAGAGTTATCTTCCACTTGGTTTTAGTTTCTGCATCCAAACCTTATAAAGCGTTTCTCTGATTTCTGTAAAGATGTTTTCCCTGGGGGGTTGTGGTGGTGGTGGTCTCCAGACTGTACCGCATAATCATATTTTTCAAACTGCATACTAAAAATGCATTCATGATTTCATTTAATTAGCATACAAAATTACCCTTATTATTCTGTATTTATTATGAACCCACAATTAGGATCCCGAGAAAGGTCATTTAAAGCAATAATTTATGTGGGAGTTTGATGCATGGAAATAAATTAATGATATCCTGAAAATTATAAAGTATATTCCACATTTTATTGGAACTGAGAATAGGAAGCTCCAACTGCTGTGAAACACATGTTTGAAAAAAATATTTCTGGCATTATAAATGGATAAACACCATTCTAACAGAATATATTTCTCTTTAGGAATTTGGCCTTTTCGGCCTAATAATACAATTTTAAGTTTATCAGTCAACAGCTGCTAACTACTCTGCCCTTAAGGAGAATATGAAATAGCCTGCTAAATGGCCCACCAAATCTGGTAGACTGTATAAAGAGATTCACAAATGCATGAATGTGGCAACACTTTCTTTACACAGTCTCCTAGCCATTGGACTTCAGAGCAGCAGTCACCTCTAACCCAGGAGGCAGTTCTGTGAATGTCCAGATAAATACGCTCCAGAATGCCATGAAAGGTCCTAATGTTAATTCCACACACAAATTGCTATTAATTTGCAGCAGTTAAAAACTGCAGATTGCAAAAAACTGGAGGTGCTAAATATCTCCAACCCTGTGGGGATATTGCTTGGCAGAATCACTTTTTCATTATCAGAGAAATAGCCATGTTAGTCTAATTCGAAAAGTCCAGCAAAGTAGTTTGTAGCACTTGCAGACTATCAGGAGGAGAGTTGGTGGCATGAGCTTTCGCAGACACGTCTACTTGTTCAGATCCCCACTGGACCCCCTAGCATCTGAAGAAGTAGACGTGCAAATTGGGCCCCCTAGCATCTGAAGAAGTAGACGGGCCCATTCGGCCTCCTAGCATCTGAAGAAGCAGATGTGCCCATTGGGCCCCCGAGCATCTGAAGAAGCAGACGTGCCCATTGGGGCCCCGAGCATCTGAAGAAGGAGACGGGCCCATTGGGCCCCCTAGCATCTGAAGAAGGAGACATGCCCATTGGGCCCCCGAGCATCTGAAGAAGGAGACATGCCCATTGGGCCCCCGAGCATCTGAAGAAGGAGACGTGCCCACTGGATCCCATAGCATCTGAAGAAGGAGACATGCCCATTGGGGCCCCTAGCATCTGAAGAAGGAGACATGCCCATTTGGCTCCCTAGCATCTGAAGAAGTAACATGCCCATTGGGCCCCCTAGCATCTGTAGAAGTAGACGTGCCCATTGGGCCCCCTAGCATCTGAAGAAGTAAAAGTGCCAATTGGGCCCCCTAGCATCTGAAGTAGTAGACATGCTCATTGGGCCCCCTAGCATCTGAAGAAGGAGACGTGCCCATTGGGCCCCTTAGTATCTGAAGAAGTAGAACTTAAAGAAGCTATTTAGAACTTTTTAGCTACCTGAATTTCAACATTCAGAACTCTAAACGGAAAGAGAGTGGGATCTTTGTAGGCTAACTTCTGGGGGGGGGGAAAGTTCATTTTTGAACTCTGAAAGTAAACTGGAATTACTGTAGCTCCGCCTGGTTGTAATTCCTGTCTGCCTTCTGTCATCCATGATACAGGCTCGGTCACCGTCCAGTAGAGCTTATGCTCTGTGTCTGACCTGGGCTAGAGGAGGAAGAGGGCTGTGGTTTTACTGGTAGACCTAGAGCAAGGGGGTGAGAATCTTCCTAACCCAGAGCAGTAGTTGCGTGCTACTGGGCTACTTCAGGGTGCCCCCCTGACAGCTGCTGGAAGGAGAGACACCCACACTTCCCTTTTCTTCTGAGAGTACCTGCAACATCGCCGAGGACCAGGGAGATAACCAATTACCTCTCCAATGCTTCCTGCTGCTGGGGAAGGGCTATGCCCACCAAGAAAGGCTGCAGCAAAGACAGGCTGGACTTTGTCCTCACCCTCCCCGCCCAGTGCTGCCAACCCGCAAATAGTGTGCACTCTGTCACCTTGGCCATATTCTGGAGTATAACTCAGGATAGGGCTCTGTGGTCTGCATGCTAAGGCAAACCCTGGCAGGTCTCACTTGGGGCCTGCTGTGCCCTGCACTAATATGTGGACAGCAGAACCCGATTGCAGGATATTTTCTGGAATAAAGCCAAGTGCAAAGAGGTGACAGAATGCACACTTTTTGCGGATAGGCTAACACTGGACACAGAGAGTGAAGGCAAATGCAGGTACAGGGGAAAACCAAAAGTTCTAATATGATTCTTCCAGTATTTGGCTACATTCATAAGCAGCAAAAAGTGTTCCAAAAGTCTCTTACAAGTGGCAGTATCTTGCAATTATGTTTTCATCCATTACAGATTACCTGTAATGCACTTTGGAAGTGCCTTGAATGTGCATCAGAGATGGGATGGGCAGACTAGCGTGTGTTAGGAAGTACCACTGAGCACCTCTGAGGTGCCTTTCTTTTACCATCTATGAACGTAGTTGTCTTAAGGTGTCTCCAGACATGTGGAGGCTTAATATCCCCCCCCCCAGGGGGGAGATTCCGGGGATGCTGCTGGGATACTGCAGGTGATCAAAGCTTCCTGTCTGATCAAGTGGCTGCAAAGGGAATTCAGAGCTTTGGGGCTCCCAGTCTGTCTGACAAGAAGCTATCAATCCCCTTCACAGCTTCCCATTGTCCCATCTGTCAAATAGGAAGCGGCTGTGCAGGGAATTCACAGCTTTTGTCCCATGTGGAGGTCCTCCAACTGTGACCACTGAACCTGGCCCAGTTGTGAGTTCCAGAAAAATCTCCTCTTCTGTTTTGTGTCAGTCTGTGTTGCCGCCGCCATAACTCCTTGAAGTGTTTTGCTGGCAGTCCTCTGGAGTCATGCCAGGAGGTCAAGAAGCCCAGCCTTCACAGACCTTCAACAGCATTAACAAGTTTGAGAATGGAGCCATCTCCACTCCTCTGGGGGCTACAGCAGGTGTAGCAAGAAGCAGGTGTGGGAGCAATTGTGCTCAGCAGCCATGCAACAGCGGTGGTATGGTATACGGAGGAAGCTGTCTCCCCCATCTTCCACACACCTGCCATAACTCTGAAGGGGCCAGAGGAGGCTCAATAACTGCTGCAGCCCAGGAGAGGACAACCCCTGCCCTCCCTCTATGGGCCTTTTTCCACTAGGGCTTAGAACCCTTCTAAGACCCCATCAGGAACCTGATTGGTACCTGACTGTACCAATTGGGAAGGCCCTGCCTCACCTGGACCCCACTGAAGGTCCCATCTGCAAGGCAGGGGAAATCCGGATTTAATGGGTCCTTCAAGCCCTTAAATCTGGATTTTCTGACGACCTGATTAGAGGTGTCTTCAACATCCGGATCTCCAGAAGGACCCCATCTCAAAGATCCAGATCTTGAAGACCTGAATCTTCATCTGCAGGTGGGAAAATGGGCCCTTTAATTTATTTCCTGTCCAGTTCTCGGATTGTGATGTTGGAGGGCTGAGGAAAGCCTCCATCAACCTTCCCTTGGAGGACCTGGCAGAGGGTGCAGCCCCTCTCCGCTCCCCAACAGAAAAGGAAGGCGACTGGGGGGAGGGGCACTTTCAGATCTTGCGTGGTTCCAACACTATCCTTGCACAGAGCACCACGAAGGAAGAAGGAGAAGAAAAGAAGAGATGGCCTTTTGTTCTCACCCATTTTAAGGGGACTCAAAGCGGCTGACAAACTTGTTCTTCTCCCCACAACAGACACCCTGTGTCATAGGTGGGACTGTGAGAACTCAGAAGAGAGCTGTAACTAGGCTGGCAAAGCTTCTATTCTTCTCCCCACAACAGAACACCTTGTAAGGCAGGTGGGGCTGTGAGAGCTCAGCAGACAGCTGTGACTCGCCCAAGATCACCCAGCTGGCTTCGTGGAGGAAGAAGAAGTGTTGGCTTTTCTACCCCGCTTTTCCTACCCATTTTAAAGGGCCTCAAGGTGGCTGGCAAAGCTTCTATCCTTCTCCCCACAACAGAACACCCTGTGAGGCAGGTGGGGCTGTGAGAGCTCAGCAGAGAGCTGTGACTCGCCCAAGGTCACCCAGGTGGCTTCGTGGAGGAGTGCAGAATCAAACCAGGCGTTCCCCGATCAGAGTCCGGCTCGCTTACCACTAGCCCAAACGAAGGAAGGACAGACGGACGGGCGGATGGACGCCTGACGACCCGCGGGAGGGACACTGAGCCCAGGACGGCCCTTCCAAGGGAACTGGACCCTCTGCTCCGTCGGGGCGCAGGCAGGCAGGCAGGCAGGCGACCGCCCACCCAGCGCGGCCTCCCTCCCCCCGGTCGGTCGGTCGGTCGGTCGGTCGCCCCCCTGAGCCTGGCCGCCGGCGCCTCCCCTGCCATTGTCTGCCCCGCCCGCTCCGCCGCCTCCGCACCAGGCCAGGGAAGCGGCGCGAGGCCGCCCACCCCAGCCGTCCCCCTCGCCTCAGCCGCCCGCCCGCCTCACCTCTTCGGCTCGCGGTCTCCGTTCCACACAGGCGGCGGGAGGGCAACGCTCTCGCCCCGCGACCGTTGCTAAGGAGACGCCCGCCAGCCCGCCTCCCTCCCTCGCGGCTCCGTCGCCCACTGGCCGGAGCCACCTGTCAATCACCCGGCCGCAGGCTAGTCCGGCAAGCGGGCGCGGCGAGCGTCGGGCGAAGGATACAATGCGCGCTTCTGGAGGACTACAATCCCCACCATGCACAGCGAGAGTTCTGGCTTCCGTTTCCGGTCCGGTCGCGGCCCTTCCAGTCCGGCTTTTCGCAGCGCTTCCCTTCCCCTGCTAAGGCGTCGTCGGCCCTGCAAGCGCCCTCGGTGGCCTCCAGGCGGGAGCTTTGCAATGCGAGGAGTCGCTCGAGTTGCAGGCAGAAGCTGCGCCGGCAGCGTCTGCAAACTTGCACGCAGTTTCTTTACACGTGTGCACAAACTGCACGTGTCAAAGGCACTTGGGAACCGTACTCTGTAGTCAGTCTTTGGGCGTTTTTCCACTTTGCACTAAAGGACCCATTAAGGGTTCTTAAAGGGTACTCTAGTGCTAAGTGGAAAAACACCCTAGGATTAGAGGACCCATTAAGGATTCTTAATGGGTCCTCAAAGGGTACTCTAGTGCTAGTGGAACTCCCCCAACCGGCACTAGAGCTCCTTAAAGGGTCCTTAATGGGTCCTTAAAGTGTCCTCTTGTGCTAAGTGGAAGCACACTCTTTGTGTGGGCTTGCATCATACAAAGCTTCCACCATAGTGGGTGAGCGCTGAGCAGTTACCGGTGCAAATTGTGCCAAACAAGGATGGACAATCTGCAGTGCACAAAGCTGACCTTAAAAACGCAAATGCCCTCCTCTGGGCCAGAACTTGCCTAGCATGGAGAGCATCGCAGCACTGCAAAGGTTTTGTGTACTCTGGGGAAAAGCAAAACCTTTGTGCAATAAGTTGTTTATTATTTACATTTCTATCCCACCCCATACCCGAAGGTCTCTGGGTGGGCAACGACCCTTAAAACAACAGATTAAAAACAGAAAATACATTAAAAGCACTTTTAAAAAACTAACAAATCTAAAACAATACACAGCACGTTTAAAATGATGGTAGCTGTGCTGAAATAGGAAATATAGGGGGGGTGGGGTTCCACTAGCACTAAGTACCCATTAGGGACCCATTAGGGACCCATTGGGCATAGAGCAGGAAGACCCCGTTTCCACTGCAGACCCCATTAGAACCCGATTTGTTCACACCTGTACTAGGGAAATCCAGATTAAATGGGCCCTTCAGGACCTATAATCTGAATTTGCTGTGGACCCCATTAAAGGAGTCTACAGTCCAGTCTTCAGGCATCAAATCAGGATTAGATGCAACATCCCCCCCAAAAAAAGTGGTGTGATGGACGTCTCCCACTTGGATACAGTCGGATGCTCCACATTTATTTATTTTATTTATTTCCATTTCTATCCTGCCCCATACATGGGTGTTCTGGTACTCCAACTGTGAGTTTGCCTAGCATCCATTGCTATTGGGTGTCACACTGCCTGTGGAGACGTATTGGGTACTTCCTTAGATCCGGATCTTCTAAATCCAGATTAGTTGAAGGACGCATTTCTTAGATCTGGATCATCTTAGATCTGGATTAAGGGAGGTAAGTGGAAAACCCCCCATTATCATCTCAGCCAAAGGCCAAGGCAAAGAGGTGTGTCTTCACCGCCTTCCTAAATATACATAAGGAAGGGGCATGACGCACCTCAAGGTGCATTCTGCTTGATATATGAACAGGGTCCACAGCCATGCTTTAAGTCTCAAGTGTTCATTATTCCTTCTCTCTAGTTTGAATACAGTAATCTTTCTGGATAAAAGTAAGATCCCATTGACTCTTTCAAAGGAAAACTGATTGTAGAAAGATAAACCAAAAGGGTTTTTTTAGAGCTGAGTTTTATTGATCAACAAACATACAAACATAATTGTTTAGAACATTCCAGAGATAATATACAAACTTATTCAATAATAACTACTAACAAATAGCAGCAGCATAATCCAATCTAATCAATAAAACAAGTCTACAGTTATTAAAATGGCTAAGTTAATACCACACTTACAATTTTTTATGACAAACCAAAAGTTTTGAAAGGTCGTGTCCCCATGCACTCTATAGTCTGAATCGAATTCGAATTCGACACAGAGCATCCCCATGCAAAGCCCCCAAACCAGGCTACATGCGGAACAAATCGCCCAAATCCTCGGTAAATTTACTCCTGAAGAACTTAGATGATTAAGGGATAATTCTCAAACTTACATCATCCTTAATGAAACTTCTATTAGGAGCACCCTTCAAGGTTTTTGCGTGATAGGAGAAATAGATTTGAAAATGGATGTGGAATGGTCCAAAATTTCCACTGAAAAGTTGTAAATGGTGCCTAGCTGCAAAACAGAAATAAATTACCACAAGATTTTGCACTGACTGCAGAAAATGACCATACAATAAAAATCTGCCCCACTTTTGCCGTGGTCATGGATTGCTGGTAATAAAATTTTATTACCTGTATCATAGACGTGATATATTTACATTTATCTTAACCCTTTATTTACCCATGCTAGACCCTAAGTTGTAGGTGCACCTGGGACCCCTGCCTGCTTTCTGCCCTTAGGCGCATTTGTTCTGCTTTAGAAGGACGGATAGACGTCCTGGGAGCTGCTGCCGGTTTCTTTGGCAGAGTGCAACATTGGGCTAATCCATTCCTGTGGGCACCTGGACTCAGGTTTTACTGCCACTTCCCATTAAAATATAATTTCAAGGTGGTTTGTATAATGTAGAGAATGAAAACAAATCATAATAGTTATATAAAAACATGAAACATTCACTCTGGAAAGACCTGGGTAGAAAGATAAAGTCTTCAATTGGTAGCTAAAATGAGAAGTGTTGGTGCCCTGTGAATATCCCAGAGACTATTTCACGGAATGGGCACCGTCACAGGGAAGTCTTGACTGCAGGTAGTTATAAGACAAGGTTCAGCTATTTATGGTGCCTGCAGCAGGACCTCCCCTGAAGATCTCAATAATCTCTCAGGTCTCCACTGAGAAGAGGTGGTTTGCTAAGTAAGAAGAAGAACTGGCTTTTCTAGCCCACTTTTCTCACCCATTTAAGGAGCCTCAAAGCAGCTGTCAAATCTTATGTTCTTCTCCCCACAACAGACACCCTGTGAGGTGGGTGGGGCTATGAGAGCTCAGAAGAGAGCAGTGACTAGCTCAAGGTCACCCATCTGGCTTCATGGAGGAGGGTAGAATCAAACCCGGTATTCCCAGATGAGAGTTTGGCTCCCTAACCACTAAACCAAACTGGTCCCAAGTTGTTAAGGGTCTTGTTTACCCAAGTGAAAACCTTGAATCTGGCATAGTAGACAACTGGCAACAAACGCAGGTGTTGAAGCATAGGTGTGATATGTGTAGCGCAAAGCACCTCAACAACCTTACTGCCACGTTTCACTAGTTGCAGTTTCACTCCAGACCAAGTATAAGGGCAGCCTCACAAAATGCTTTTTAATTTATTCATTACTGATCTAAGTTGGGGTAAGCGGCAAGATAGCAAAGTTCAGGGTAGTAAAACTGAAAGTTGCACATGTGAGGACCATTCCCATGCACTCTGCACACTTTCCATGGCTAACCCTTGAAATCATGCTGAAATCTCTCCTTTGTATGATTTTCCCCGATCCCTAAACTGTTTTTGTTGAGAAGCACAAGGGGGAAAAGGCCTTTTAGCTGCAGTTCTAGATGATCAGGGCCATGGATTGCAATTCACATCTACAAGGCAACCAGAGCCTTGATGATAGGTAAAGCACCAGTTAGCCAAGTGGCCGCTAAAGTGCAATATATTTAAGGTTTCATGGATTCACTACAGTGTGATGATACTGATACGCCTCAGAATCACCCTGATGTTTTGAAATATTACCAAGAAGGCGATATGCCAAACCAAGCCCTGGAAATCAGGGTAGCCAAGCTGGCTCATCATCTGCTGAACCACCTCAGTATTTATTGAACACAGTGCCATCTAGTGCAGGCAAGGATTGCTTGGTGGCTGGCAGCCCCAGGCCTTGCTGATTCAGGAGGAATTTGGTGCAGAAGTAGTGCAGAAGCAAACCTACCTGAAGTCTCCAAGGAGAGGAACAAGACAGAGATTTTAGGCTGGAGAAGAAGGAGGTCGGGAGTTGCAGACAAAAAAGGGAAGTTTCCAGGATGGAAAGTGGAGATTGGGAAAGGGAGGAATCTGGTAGTGAAGCTGGCAGTTGAGTAACTGGCAGAGACCGCTGTAGCAGACACAGCTCTTTATGTTCAGCCCTCATCTGTTGCTATTTACCCTTAAAGGCACCACTGAGCCAGTTGCCCGCCTTGCTGCTAAAAAGCCTTTGAAGGTGATTCTTTGCTGACTGGTATGCCGGACTAAGCTTCGGGAGTTTTAAGCTTATGGGATTCCAGTTCAGCTATTGGGAGTAGATAGTTCCTGTATCTTCAGGCCTTGGCTTGAAGCCTCACAGAGCCTGCTCAGTAGCATTGTCTTCTGGACCCCTGAACTACTGCCTCACCTTTTCCTGTCTAGAAAATTCCAGCTCTTCTGCGCATCTCAAGCAGAAGACAAAAGCAAAACCTTCACCTGCTCTCAAACCCCAGGAAATGGCCTTTAGACACATCCTGCTGGTCTCCCCAGCCTGGAGGACGTACCTGGGCATTCATTCTAGTAACCATTGATATACCTGCCATCCATGAATTTCTGTAACCCTTTCTTAAAGCCATCTAGGCTGGCTGCTGTTCCCACCTCTTCTGGAAGCAAATTCCATAGACTGATGACGCTCTGGGTGAAGAAATACTTTGCCTTGTCTGATCTGATTCTCATCTTCATAGAGTGCCCCCTGGTTCTAGGGCTGTGTGATATTTCTTTATCCACCTTTTCTGTACCATGCATGATTTTATATACTTCAATCAGGACCCCTCTTAAATGCCGTCCTCAATGGCTGAGGAGGCCAGTCTCATTTTGTAAAGGAGCTGTTCCACCCTTTTAATCATTCTGGTTGCCTTTTTCTGCACCTTTTCCAGTTCCACAATATCGTTTTTGAGGTGTGGTGACCAGAATTGTGCACAATATTCCAAATGTGGCCTCACCATAGATTTATAAAGAGGCAAAATGACACTTGCGGACTTATTTTCTATTCCCTTCCTAATTATTCCCAGCATTGAATTAGCTGTTTTTGCTGCCGCACTGGGTTGACACCTTCATTGAACTGTCCACCAAAACCCCGAGATCCCTTTCCTGGTGTGTTGCCGAAAGCTCAGACCCCATCAGTTTATAGACGTAATTAGGATTCTTGGCTCCGATGTGCATTACTTTGCACTTGTTAAGATTAAAGCACGTTTGCCACTTGGTTGCCCACTCACCCAATGCTAAGAGATCCCTCTGGAGCTCTTGGCAATTTCTTTCAGATTTTACTATCGTGAATAATTTAGAAACTTTGCTATTTTACTATGTACACCTTCTTCTAGATCATGGATGAATAAATTCAAAAGCATTGGTCCCAATACTGAGCCTCTTTTCACCTCTTTCTACTCTGAGAAATGGCCATTTATCACTACTCTCTGCCTCCTATCTTTAAGCCAGTCACCAATCCAGGGCCCCCTTCTCACGTGGCTCTGTTCTGGAATATATCCTGGATTAGGGACCTGCTGTCCACACACTAGTGCAGGCTAAAGCAGGCCCCAGGCGAGGCCTGCCAGAGTCTGCATTAACATGCAGACAAGAGATGTATTCCAGAATACTGCCAAGTGCGAACAGGCCCCAGAACCTGCCCTCTTATTCCACGGCTGGCATCATTCTTCAGTTGCCATCTTCAACTCCTTGTCTAAAGCGTCTCCACCTTTTTCTGATAAGAGGTCAGATGCTCCCCACCTCTTGTTCCACTTTGCCACTAAGAAGTGAACGCTACTGCAGTGATATTTAACAGCCATCTGACTTAATTTATTTAGAATTTCTGAACCAATGGCCAAACCTCAGAATTCGTTCATTTCAAAGAAGTCCTCAAGCAACACATGGCAAAACCCATAGTACTACATCCTTCAGCTCTCCATTGCTCCTTTGGCACTTCTGCAAGAGGACAGGAGTAGGAAGGGTGTTTGCTAAAGCAACGCTCAAGCAGATCTTTCTCTGTCAATACACAGTTTGGGCTTGTGGATAGAGTGCCAGGCTCATATCTCGCAATCAGAGGAGATTCCACCCTCCTCTGTGGGCCAGCTGGGTGACCTTCAGCTAGTCACAGCTCTCTTCCGAGCTCTCGCAGCCCCTCCTACCTCATAGGATGTCTATTGTGGGAAGAACGGAAGCTTTGTCAGCCGCTTTGAGTCCCCTTAAATGGGTGAAAAAAGCAAGGTAGAAAAGCCAATTCTTGCTCAGGCTGTGGGGCTCAGATATGGAATTTGGTCATTTTTGGCAGTGTTTCCCCTTGTGTCCTTGCCTTGAGTGAGTCCCTGATAGTGGCACAGGCTGTGGACACACCTAAGGTTTAATCCAGCATCACCAGCAAAGTGACCAGCTGTTTCCTTTCAGTGTTAAATAACTCGGAAAATCTGCTTTTGGGGAAAGAAAATTACTCGTCAGTTTGCTGATGTGTTCTCTCGCTCTGCAAGTGGACTGAAGCCGCATTAAAACTTAAGTGTGAACGCAGCCAGGATCCCTGAGTGGCCCAGAGCTCATAAACCTCCAACGCAATACTCACTATTAGTCTCCCTTGTTCATCTCTTGCTTTTGGCCAGCCCAATGAAGACTGAGTTAGACCTTCGTGTTGTTCATGGGCAATGCTGTGCTGTCTTCCTTGAATTTTGTTCCTGTGAGCTGAAATGATGCAGGAGTGTGAGTGGAAAGGTTTCCAGGAAAGAAAAGGCAAATATTGCAAAGGAGAAACGGGTTTTATGAAGGGAAGGGCTGAGGAATACACTTAACTGGAGGGGGGAGGGTTGCTCTGTGTGGTTTACTCACACCTGTCAGAGTTGTGCCCTGTATGTTCCCTGTGTGGCCTGGGCTGATCTGTTGTTCCAGTCCATTGTCCCCTTGCCTTCACTCTCAAAATGTCCAGGCCAGTGTTTTGGTTTCCCAGGCTCCAGTCAATCCAGCCCAGACCCAATTCTGTTCCCTATCGATTGGTTCTGACCTATTCCTTCCCATCCTTAGTTGCCACCTGTGACCTCACATTGACAGCTGTGGGGATTTGCAACAGTGCTCACACGTAGGTTTCTGTCATTCAGATTTTGCCTCTTGCAGTTTGTGGAGCGCTTGCACATCTGGCATGGATGTGATGCTTGTGTCGTGTCATCGGGGACTGTTTTTAACAATGTTCCATTTCCATGGTTCATACATATACTGCTGACGGGAGTTTCTGGCCGAACTCACGTCATGCCGTTCTTAAAGGATGTGCACTGGTTACCAGTTCTCTACTGAGCCCAATTCAAGGTGTTGACACTAACATTTAAAGCCCTAAATGGCTTGGGCCCTGAGTATCTGAAGGAGCACCTTCTCCCATATAGACCTGCCCAGACACTGAGGGCCTTCTTGTAGTTCCTTCTCTTGCAGAGGTACGAGGCATAGGGACATACAAGAGGGCCTTTTCCGTGGCGGCCCCTAGACTCTGGAACAACCTCCCTCCTGATGCTCACCAGCCTGTTCGCACTTGGCTTTTTTCTGGAGTATATCTCAGGATAGGGGTCTGTGGTCCACATGCTAATGCAGACTCTGTTAGGTGTCACTTCGGGCCTGCTGAAGCCTGCACTAGCATATGGGCAGCAAGCCCCTATTCCAGGATATATTCCAGAATAAAGCCAAGTACAAATAGGCCTACATAGTATAGTTTTCAGTGCCTGGTGAAAACATTTTTACCCAGGCTTTTGTTTCTTAAACAGCTTCCTCAGGGTGCAGGTAGGTAGGTAGGTGGGAGTTATACTTTTGATTATGTTTTACTATTCAATATGTTTTAATTTCATTGTAACCCGCCCTGGGTCCATTCAGTGAAGGGCAGGATATAAGTTTTCTAAAAAAATGAATAAAATGGGGAAAAGTTATTAGGATGTGATAGTGAGTCCTAAAACCTATTCTATAGTAGCCAGGTAAGATTCCCCCCCTTGCTTCCCCCTTCATTTACTGTAGGTCTGCCACCCCCACTTGGACGGCAAACCTCAGCGGGGGAGGCATTCCGGAGCATGTTGACCTAAACTCTCTAGGCAAAACAAGCACCATGCACGTGGGGGCGACTTTTGTGCTTGGATGGCAAACCTCAGCATAAGGAAGCGCTTGTTGGCATGCAACCCTTCTAATCTTTCTGGGGCATAAGCAGGCGGCATGCTGAAGGACAGGGTTTACGCAGGCCGTTCACGGGAACATCATGCGCCGGCACAGCCAGCATGTGAATGCTTCCTCTTTCTAACCAATGATCTGTCCGGTTTTTACTGAAAACAATGTATCGTGTGCAATGAGATATAAGCAAACTGTGTAACCTAGTAAAGCAAGCAATCTTCAGCAACTCTTCTCCACTTCTGTGTCCATGTCATCCGTTGCTTCATTACAACCATTCACCTTCTTTTTCCAGAAGTTACTATAAGTTACTTCTACTCCTTTCCAACAGTGAAAGTGATTGGCTTTATTATGGCAGGGATGAAGAACACAGATAGGAGCAGCTGCGTAGCAGGCAGAGAGGTTTACTAAAGAGGGTGACACTGCTAGCGTGTTGCCCAAAACCCGTCTCAGAAGAGGTAGGGGGGAAATAATCCGCCATGGCTTTGAACAAGAGGCTGACAGGCAGACAGAATGATTATTGCTCCTCCAGGCTCTTTTTTCAAGTAAAACATGCTAGCCTGGTTAATGGAGCTCTGCCTGGGTCTGCTGAATGAAGCCTACGGAAGTTGTCTCGACACACAAATGCCATGCGTATTTTGATGGAGACAAAGGACCTTTCCAGTTTGCCTCCCATCTCTGGGAAGCCCCCAGGCAGGCAAGATACATGTATAAACATTGTGTTCATCTATGGGGATCCACTCCTCAGATCCACACTTTTGCATGTTCAGGCATTAGAGACAGGTGAGATCAGTAATTTGGTATACTGATGCTTTCAGGGGGATTCTTGAAGATCTGTCTACCTGTGGTGACTGGGATACTTCCCCCCTTTATCATGCGCACTTAGATTGTCTTCATGCATACTGCTGGCTTCAGTTGCTTTGCATACCCACCCCATGATTTGTGGCAGCTAATATGTCCATAAAACTCTGACTCTGGAATGAAGCTTCTGCAATATTCAAGCCAGTCAAATTCATAAGACTTTGCCAGGATGTATAGAACTAACCACAAAACATCTTCCAAGACCCGTTCTAAGTATTTATGATTTTCTACAAATGCTATCTGCGGTCATGGTTCTTGCTTCATTTCTATCCATCTCTGGCTGCATCCGCACGGCATGCTTCAATTCGGTTTAAGGAAACCAAAAATAAATGAACCGGAACAAAACTCTCTCCACTGACTTTCCACTTGATCCGTGTCAAGGGCATCCCGCCGGCAACCTTATCTCGGATTCAATCTTGGGAGGCCCCACGGGCAAGTCCTCCCTGCCCATTGCCAGCCCACCCAGGATCAGCCCCTCTCAGTTCAAAGTAACAGAGATCAGACCTCTCCCTCATGGCTGTGCAGCTCTCCGCCTCCTTTCCTCTGCACCACCTTTCCCTCCCCCTTTTCTTCCAGCTTTGTGCTCTTCCCTCATCATCCCCATCGAAGAAGTCTGTGGATCCCCCTTTCCCACCCATGCTTCCCTCACGCCCAGAGGTTGGGCTGGAGGGGAGTGAGGGGCTTTTTCATTGCTCAGAGCACACAGCAGCAGCAGCAAGTACTGTAAAGCCCCATTCCAGAATCTCAGCTGCTTCCCCTGCTTTCACTTTCAAAGGCCTGAACTTCTGAAACTGTGCAAATTCGCAACATTGTTAATCGGGAATGAAGGGGCTTTCTTGCTACACTGTAGCTCCTGTGTGAGGGTGTCTAATTTTATAGCTGTCATGAAAGCCTGCCTGTGTGTGTATGTGTCTACCGGCTTGCTCCCTCCCCAGGAGGCGAAGACTAGCTAGGCTTTCTGCGGTTGGGCTCCCTCAGCCAAATTCTCCTTGCCCGCCCCAGGGGAATCCAAAACGCTGATAGCCTCCTCCTGCCCAATCCCCTCCTCTCTGTCTCCCCCCCCCCCCGCAACTCTCCGCATGTACTCCGGAGCTGTAGCGCTGCTGTGTGAAGGCTGCTCCAAGAAGTTCAGGCTTGCAAGAGAAGAAGTGATCCGAAAAAAGTTTTTGCTTCAGATCAGGCAGGGAAACACCCCCCCCCCCCAATGATGTCCGCAGAATACGGACAGCCATTGGGTAGATTGCGATTGGAGGAGGGAAACCCTGAAGATGGATTCTCTTCCCTTAACACGGTACTCTCCACACAGCTAAAAAGGAAACACGTATCAACGCACGATCCAGAGTGAGACCTGTTGAAATCAGGATTTATTTCAAAACGGTTTAACGTGGTTTAACACGGAAGAAGCGTGTTAAGCCGAACTGCCGTCTGAACTGGGAGGACTCAAAACATTTTGAATTCGAGATAACGATGCCGTGAAGACGCGGCTTCTGTGTCCTTCAAGGGGTTTGGCCTCTCCTGCCATTTCTTTTCTTGATTTACAACTCAGAGTTGGGGGAAATTAGATGCTTTTTGAAAAAAACACATATCGGTGCATATATTGCACTCAGAATGAAGTTATTTCCGCTGCAGCTACTTGCAACATACTGAGTGTGTCTTCACGGCACCCTTATTTTGAATTCAAAATGTTTTGAATCCTCGCAGTCCAGACGGCAGTTTGGCTTAACATGATTTCCGTGTGTTAAATCGCCCCAAAGCGTTGTAAATGTTAATCCTCATTTCAACAGGTCTCACTCCGGTTTGTGCGCTTGAAACGTTTTACATTTTTTACTGTGGGAACTCTTCCGTGTTAAGGGACGAGAGTTTCCCTCCCCCAATAGCTTGCTTCCAAAGCAAGCTGTAAACGCAGCAGCAGCCCGAATAGCAATTCACTGTAGCAAACAAGCAATTCACGCCTGATAACATCTTGCTATTGAAAGTGCTGGCCTTCTTAAAAGGGAAAGAAAGAAAAGCAGCTGCCGTTTGGAGAGATGTGTGAATGTTTATTTTCTGCTGCGCGCCCTAAGCAATCGGGAGAGGAGGGGGAAAAATCGCTGTCTGCCTGCTGCCGATTTTCCTCCATCCAGGCAAGGCAGCCACCCAGCTAGGCTCCGTGAAGGGGTCTGTTATGGGTGGCGTGTTCACGCCAGGAGGAAGAGGACAGGGCAGCCCCGAAAACCGGCTTTTAAAAGGTAGCCACTGGAGTCCCCCCTCGAGTCACGTACGTCCTCAGAACCCAGATTGAACGCGATTAAGCTGAAAGTAATGGGAACAGGCAAATTCGCGTTTGTGTCCGGTTCTGTTCTCTTGGTTTAGGGAAAGTGAAATAAGGGTTGCCGTGAAGACACGGCCACTCTTTTTAAGAAGACCATCACTGCTGCCATCTCATTCCACTGGATTGGCCCAGCAATACAGACTATGTAGGGAGTCACCCAAAGGAAACAAATTAGGATATCCTCTCCATATATATTAGAATATCCTCTCCCTATACAGATGTAGACCAAGATAGACAGATATAGACCAACGCATGCTTCTGTCATCAAACAAGCATTTTAAAAGGGCTATGATTACACCTAACTTTTAATCCAGCTTAAAGTCCACTTTCCAGCGGTTTTCTTTCACCGTTATCGAACTCGGAAAATCCACCTCTGGGTTAGAAAGAAATTGACCGGTCACTTTGCTGAAATGTTCTCTGCTCTGAAAATGGTCTGCAATTGGATTAAAACTTGGGTGTGGATGCCGCCACAGAGTTGAACCTCACTTGCCGAAAGCGGCACACTGTGTGGTGGGCGGACATGCCACCTTCGATCAGACCCCTCCATCATTTAGGATGGCAACAAGAAAAGGAGCAGGGCATCCGACGACCAGTTTGGTCTAGCGATTAGGGAGCCGGAATGTTATCTGGGAATACTGGTTTGGATTCCACTGTCCTCCACAAAGCCAGCTGGGCGACCTTGGGCTAGCCACAGCTCTCTTCTGAGCTCACACAGCCCCATCTACCCCACAGGGGGTCTGTTGTGGGGAGAAGAACAGAAGGTTTGTCAGCTGCTTTGAGTCCCTTAAATGGGTGAGAAAAGCAGGTTAGAAAAGCCAACTCTTCTTCTTCCTCCCTCCCTCCGGTTTGGTCTTGTACTTAGGGAGCCAGACTCTTATCTGGGAATACCGGGTTTGATTCCACCCTCCTCCACGAAGCCGGCTGGGTGACACCTTGGGCTAGTCGCAGCTCTCTTGCTGAGCTTTCACAGCCCCAGTACCCCACAGGGTGTCTGTTGTGGGGAGAAGAAGCGAAGCTTTGTCAGCCGCTTTGAGTCCCCTCCAGTGGAGCAGAAGAGCGGTGTATGAAGGCCAACTCTTCCTCTTCCTCTTCCCCCCTTCCCGGGGCCCACTGAACTATGTGGGAGACCCGCCAGCAGGAACCGGTCACCTTCAGCCCCGCACTCGACTCGCCGGTCCGGCCCCGCGAGCAGCGAGCGCCCGTCCGTCCGTCCGTCCGTCCGTGGCGCTACGACGGCCCTCCCTCCCCTCCCCTCCCCTCCCCTCCCCTGCGTGGCGCTCCCAGCGGCGGCCATGACAAATGGCCCTATTTTGGCAGTGACTCCTCGGCGGGCCGTGGCGGCAGCGGCAGCGGCGGCGGCGGCAGGAGCAGCTGTCGGAAACCATGACCGAAGATGACGGAGGCCGCGGCCGTGGTGGAGGGAGCGCTCAAGTGGAGAGAGGGCAAGAAGGTGCCGTCGCGGGACGCGCGCCCGGGGACGCCGTGGGCGCGGGGCGCGGACGGGACCAGGCAGGGAGGCAGGCAGGCAGGGAGGCAGGGGGCGGCGGGCGCCCTCCCCGCTGCTCGGGTGCGGGGCGCCAGCAGGGGCGGCGGGCGCTCCCCCGACGGCGCGCTCAGTCCTTGTCCTTCTCTCTCCCGCAGTGGAAGAGCCGATGGGCGGTGGTGCGCAAACCTTCCCCGGTCGCCGGTGAGTCCGGAGGGGAGGGGAGGGGAGGGGAGGGGAGGGGAGGGCGGCAGGGCCCCTGGGGGGGGCAGGCTGGAGGAGGGCTGGACGGAGCTACGAGGGGGCCAAGAGGTCGCCGGAGGAGGAAGACGACGGACCGGCGGAGGGAATGGGCGCGCCGGCTGGCCGGCCACCGCGGGGAGACAAATCACGTCGCTCGCCTCCTTCCCTCCCTCCCTCCTTCTTTCCTTCCTTCCTTCCTTCGCGTGGCTTTTCTCTCCTCCGCCTCCTGTTGCTTCCTCGCGCGGCGCGCTCAGCCTCCCCCTGCCGCCCCTCCTCTGGCCGGCGGCGGACGGACGGAGGGGGCACGAACTAAATATAGAGGGAGGAGGCGCTCGGGAGTAACGGCCCTGCTGTTAGTTGCCTCTCCAGCCCCGCCGCGCTCCTTCTTTCTTCCTTCCTTTCTCTGTCGCTCTCCCGGTATTTCATTCTCCTGCTCCTGCCTTTAGCCGCCTGCCTTGCCTGCCCCTTGCGACTGACCTCCTCGCTTGCCTTTCCCGTCCAGCTCCCCCTGCCCTCCTGCCTTCGTCTCAGGTGTTGCTTGGACGACTCCTAGCAGTAGTTCTCTTCTTTGCAAAATCTGTAATCTGGTATTTCTGTCCAGATCTGCAATTGCTTGGAGCTGGCTGGATGGCTGATGGGAGGGTGTTGTGGAGGTCTATGAGGGAGCAGAGTGACCTGTTGGGGCTCCTGATTAGATTTCTCAGCAGTTTGACCCCTTAGTATCATTGGAGTGACTCAAGGATTTGGGAATTTTTTTTACTGTTATTATTTAAATACAGCTATCGATACATAAGGCTAGCATTTGTACAGTTGAGCTACACAGCAGTATAACACATTTATAACGGGGTCACAAAAACTTTCAAACAACGCAGGCCAAAATCAGAAATGTGGTACCTTGGTGGACTACTGAAAAACTATCTTGCAGATTGCAAAGAATGCGTATGTTAATGTTTGTTGTGTATCACACTTCTAAGGGCCCCCAGGGCTCAGTTTTGACTCCATACTTATTAGTTTCTGTATGAAGCTGCTGCAAAAGGTCAAGAGGTTTTAAGTAAGATGCACCAAGTGTACAGTTCTGTCCACACACGCTTGATCTCAGCCAAAAGGCCAAGACTGTGGTGGAGGTCATGGACAGTGTCTGAGGCCATTGAAAGGCTGAATGGAGCTCAAGAATTGAAGCTCAGTCCACAAAAGGTGGAGATACCTTCTTCTGGACTAGGTTGCACTTCCCTGCAAAAGAAAAGGTACAAAGTTTAAATTTACTCCTGGATCCATCTCTGCATTGCGAATCTCAGGTTGCAGTCATGGCCAGAAGGGCCTATTGCCATGTTTATTTAGTAAGACAATGAAAGCTGCTCTTTGACAAGACAATTGTGACCTTCAGGTTGAAACACAGTAATATGTTCTCCATAGAGCTGCCCTGAGGACAGTTCAGAAGCTACAGCTAGTGCAAAAAACTAGAGGGAATTCTGACAGGAATTTTGGGCTAAATGCACATTGCCCAAGTTCTCAAAGGACCTGTACTGGTGGCTTCATCCCACCTTGACCCTTGGGAGTGCCCCATCTCATATATGGCTGACTGATATCTAAAATCTTCTGGAGGAACTCTTTTTTTTTTGTCACACTGTCTCTGGATAATGTCTGTAGAATCACAGCAAAAAGGATTTGGAACAATCTTCTCATGGGATTTTCCAGGCAGCTATACTGAACTTCTTCCATCATTTGGTTAAAATGCATGCATTTACCTGGGCCTTCGTTCTTTAGTTGGTTTTTATTTTTATTTTTACTGTATTGTGGCTGATGACTTTTTAACATTGATAAATATTTTGAATTCTGTGAGGATTTTTGTGTGTGACACCTGGCCTGGGAGTATATTACCCAAAGACAACCACATTGAATTGCCTCATCACAAATGGATTTCTTGAAATATGATTTAGTCTTATCCAGTTTGCACTGCCCAACACTGTTATGAAATGAATTATTTTTCCTCTTTATTATCATAACCTTTTAGAGAGACAGACAGAGATTTCTGATAGTAGGAAAAACCATTGCTCTTCCTCCTTACCAGAAAATTGATTTTTAATATTTTCAATATAAAATCTTATTGAAAAGTATTGGGTCAGTTGTTTCTCAAGGCTGCCCTATATTCTTTTGCTGTTTGACTATTGCAAGGTATTCTTAAGAAGAATCCATATCTTATCTCTTTCCTGTGTTTTGCATGAATATAGGCTAGGATTTTCCCATCCTTTCTTCCCTTTCTGCTTTGACATATAAACAGTGGCTAGTTTCACGTGAACCTAACTCAGACAGCTGCTTCCGAAGGAGACCGTGGTTGATAGTATCAAAGGCTTCTGAGTTCTCCAGGGGAATCACCAAAGACATACTTCCCCTTTCTTTTTCCTGGAAAGATCATTAAACAGAACTGTTTCTGTGCCAAAGCCTAGTGTGCTTCCTCTTGAAATGGACCCTGAAAATTAAGGAAAACATTTAAGGTTACATGGATTTAATGAGACCATTTGCTGCTGAGCTACTTAGCAGTTCTACAGACCCAATACCTAGAGTCTTCAGGCAAAGGCCCACTTGGGACAGTCCGTGGGAGTGTCTACAGATTCAAGCTCTACAGATTCAAGCTTTTTGGGATTCTTAAAGGTGTTGATGCTTGACTGCAAAGGACCAAAAAGATGGTTTCCTGAGGGTACTTCTGAGAAAGGTTTTAGGCCACATACAATTCCAGATGCCAAAAAATAACCCAAACCAAATCACCTCCTTAAAAAATGAACAGGAGCTTAAACGTTCCCTGACTACAGAGTGAAGAGAAAGTAGGAGACTTCCATCTAGTTGGAAGATTTCAAAGGCCTCCCTTTATTTTCTATTTTTAAAGGAGACCTTTGAAATTCAGGTTCCTTCAGGCTGTCTACAACCAGCAGCATTACCAGCAGTAAGGACCCTCAATTGACCTCATGTCAGCGCAAAACCTTTATCTTGGTGGTGAATCTTCTAGGATTGCTCTCTATTTTATTGTATGTTCATTTTACTCTTGGAGATGAAAGATGCTGCTTTTTCCCCTTCCTCTGCTGCAAAATGAAAAAAGGTGGAAGAAGAATACTCTGATGGCCACTCAGGCCTTTAATGAGTTAGGCCTATGTTTGGTATCTGAGGGGACATCATGGGTCTATTTTCAAGCAATTTCTGAAGAAATCTGAGACTTTATTCAAACAGAGCTCACTTGATTTATTCTTGGGAAAACAAAACACAAACAACTTCAGGTTATTTCTTAAGGCAAACAAATACTTTAGATGTCCCTCCGTTGAACATGACTTGGCCTCTGACAGGAACTTTAACTCTGGTTCTGTGCTTTGCTTTGGTTTCAGCGGTGGAGCTGTCCTTGTGCCTTTGATGAAACTTGCTGTTGTTGTTATTGTCTAATTTATTTACTTAATAAAGTACCCACAATAGTTAATAAGAATGGCCTATACTGCTCTCTCTAAACCAGGGGTTCTCAACCTTTCCAAGGCTGTGACCCCAAAATGCAGCTCGCCATGCCTCAGGGACCCCAGGGGTGGGGCCAGGGGCGGGGGCTGGGCTGGGCGAGGGGCTGGGCTGGGCCAGGGGCGGGCGCGGGCTGGGCCAGGGGCGAGGCCAAGTAGAAGAGGGCGCGGAGCTTCATGGAGGCGTGGGAAGGCGGCGGCGGTGCCTCAGCGCTCATGACAAGCGCTGTTGCCGCTTCTGCTCCTTCCCGCCGCCCGGCGAGTGGCGCTGGTGGTGGTGGCGGCGGCAAGAGCAGCAGCAGCAGCAGCAGCAGCCCACGGGCGGCTCCCCCAGGGCAGGCGGCGCCGTCACCCGCCGCGGGACACCAGCGGGAGCCGCCCCCGCCCGCCCGCCCTGGGACCCCCTCCGCCGCCCCCCGCTCCTCCCTGCGCGCCACCGCCACGCTTTTCCAGCCCATGTGGGCGGCGGCGGCGGCCAAGAAGTCCCCGGTGGCGGCGGCAGCGGCGGCGGGAAGAGTCCCCAGCCAGGCGGGCAGCAGTGGCCCTTGCCGACGCCCCGCAGCAAGCACCAGCACCACCTGCCCCGAAAGAGCCGGCCGCGGGCCGCCGCCGCTCCCGCCGCCGCCGCAAAAGGAGCAAGAGGAGGAGGAGGAAAAAGAAGCGGCGTGCTCGGGCCGATGGCGATCTTGCGGCACGGCGGCGTGGCGGGGGGCGTGGCAGGGCGTGGCGGGGAGACGCGGGGGGGCCTGCGGGACCTTTGGCGACCCCGCCAAAATGGCCGTTCGACCCCCATTGGGGTCGCGACCCACAGGTTGAGAACCACTGCTCTAAACACAGGCCTTTCCTAACTCTCCTCAGAAGTCCTGGAATGTACCAAAACTATAGGGCTGTTCTGACAGCCAGGGACAATACATTTGAAACTGAATTGAGGGGTGTGGCGCCACCCATCCCCCAGGGCGAGCCAGCTTACACTCTTCACCCCTGTCTTTAAACACAGTAAAGGGGCTTTTATAATTTTAGAACCTTGGTAGCGTGTTTTATATATGTTTCTGGTAGCGTGTCTATATAGTGGTTTCAGCCTCGCACCCCACAAGCGGACACCAACAATGTTTTCTACGTTTCTTCACTTTCCAGCCTCTATAAACTTCTGGCTGCTGTTTTACTTTAACTCCTCCCAGCTTCCTTGGTTGTTCTCTATAGAGATCTATGCTGCTATAACCCCTTCTGAGTTAGAATAAGGAAAGCTTGCAGAGACTCCTCAAAGGAATTAATAAACAGTTTTTATTCTTTATAACAGGAAACACAGTAAAAGATCTGAAGAATACACGTCTGTCAATTCACAGCCACCCCCCTTAGTTCCTAGATTTCAAACTTAACTTCACAGTTCCTTTTCTTTCTACCCCCTTCTGGCCTATTCTCCAGCTCAGAAGTTCGGGACCAATGCTTGGATCTTTCCCTGAGGTACAGAGACAGTCCAACCCGTCTTCCTCCCCCAAAACCCAAAAGCAAAGACCAATCTTTTTCTTTTAGCAGGCTGGTTTTATATTCCTTACTAGCCTAAACTCAACGCCTGATTGGTGGAGTGCGCTCCTCCCCCTCCCATTATGCTAATTAGGGAGGCTTTGCCCCCTCCTTACCTGTTTAAGCTGTCAGTTTAGACCAGCGGTTCTCAACCTTCCTAATGCCGCGACCCCTTAATGGAGTTCCTCATGTTGTGGGGACCCCCAACCACAGGGGCGGAGAAGCTGGGAGGTGGGAGGGAAGGGCAGCGGGAGGCTCGTCGCGACCCCTCTGAAAGGGTAATTCGACCCCCAAAGGGGTCCCGACCCCCAGGTTGAGAACCACTGGTTTAGACTCTTCCTCAAAGCACATTGAATATGCTTTCATTACACTTTTAAAATTACTTTTCCCAGCACTAAAATTTAGTGTGGGCACCACAAGGGGTTTTCACTTTAGTACTCTGGCTTTAAACAGCAAATTGGGGCAGGGCAGCAGAACCATAACAAATACCCTGAAGATTTAAGAAAATACACCACGAGGCAAGCTAAGTAGACAGTTCGTTTCAGTCCAGAAATGTGTGCAGATGATTTCGTGGAATCATAAAATTACCTTTTGCCACAAAATCAGTTATCAAACGATTATGTGTGTGAATGTGTGTCGTGCTTTGCAATTCATGGCAGCAGTTGCCAAGCTCAGCCAGGCTGCCTGTTTGTGCTGGAATAAAAATCAGAACATATCTACGTGATGTATCTGACTGCCGTCTTTCATCTTTCAGACTGTTTGCTCATGCTCGTCTACAAAGAAAGATCCGAAAGACTCAAGGGGCTGAAGGAAAGAATCAGCGTGACCTTGGAAGACATCTGTGGCTTGGAGCCTGGGCTCTGCTATGAGGGCCTGAATCACACGCTTGCCATCATCTGTTTGACGCAAGTGGTGATGCTTGGTTTTGAGAACAAGGAAACTATGAATGCCTGGGATATACGCATTCGCTATAGTTTAGGTGAAGGTAATATTCATGTTTTAAAATACTTTCATTTTCGTTCGAGGAAAATTCTTGTTCCACCCTGCTCCGCCCCCATCTGCTCTTGGAATTGTTGAGGTATCGGAAGTACTTTGCCGACTTGCCTCGGGACCAAGTTCAAAGAAAAATGTTAATGGCTCAATACTAAATGCAGGCCAGGAGCTTTCTCTCGCGGTCAGTGTTTTGAGTACGCCTTGGGATTAATTTGTATTTAATGTGATCCATCTGCTTAGCGTGAAGTAGGAATGTGCACAGATATTCGAAAATTCAAAAATCCGACTCGAATCCGAACGTTGACATTCAAATTCAAATAGGATTTAATAACATTGGAATTTAGACATTTGAACAGATTTTGGATGTTCCGAACCACTCGTTGAAATGATTCAAATGTGTAGATATGTATGTATTACGTACGTATCTCTACAAATATTACACGTATTTGTACTTATAATACAGGATAAAACGGGAGGCATACGAAATGCACACAGATACATATAACAGATAAGAATGTTGTTGACATTCACATCTTTAAATCCGAATCTAACATTCAGATGAATGTTACGGATTCAAATTTGATTTTTTTGACATTCGGATTTTAAACATTTGCATAGAAACGAATTCATTTGACGCACTCCCCTGGTGTGAAGATGTTAGAAATGGGCTTTCTTTTCTTTTTGTCTCCAACACTCCATTTCTTACCAGATGGGTTCTCTGGGGAACTCTGGGTCAGCCTCGCATCCCTGGTCATTTATATCCACCAGACCCGTTCCCGCTCCCCTCCCTTCCTTCATTGCTGTGAGCTGCCTGTGGTCTGTGCGTGCTGTAGTGGGGTAGAAGGGGCCCCAACAGAGGACGCAGGTAGCCTGACTTTACAATGTAGAGATGATAATAAATACCAGGCTGGACGGCCAGCTGAAATAGGGGCACCTGAGGCGGTTGAAATATAGTATTCTTGGCCTCTTGGTCGCTGGGCTTCTGCCAGAAAGCTCTTCTTAGACTGTACTGTATGCTTCTCTGCATCCAGTGTAATCCGAGGTTCCCCAGTACTTGTTTAATTCCTCAGCTGAGTCGTGCCTTTCCAAATTCCAATTCTGTGGTTTTTATGTTGATTGGGATTCAGCTTTACAAATTATTATCTACTTCTCCTTCGTAATCTTAGTTCAGAGAGGACTTTTTTTCTTAATAAGATGTGCTTTTGGTCCTGTTGCTAAGTTGGCTTTGACAGTCAGTCTACTTTCAGACACTCTCAGACGTCCCAGACAAGGTGACCTGAGGAAGAGGCTTTGCTTGCATGGGGGGGGAGGCGGTTTACCTGGCGGCTGCCCTGGTCAGCTCAGTGGCTGCTAGTACATAGGCTTTTCCGCACTGCAACGCGTTCCAAACGGGAAGCTTAAGACAGCTCCGGGCGCTTTCACCGTTCACACACAGGCGCGCCGGAACTGTCTTGGCCGGCAAAGGCCGGCCAGGGGCACGGAGACAGCTGCGGAGGCAGATCGGCAATCAGCTGATTGTCAAACAGCTGATTGCCAAACCTGCGCTGGCGGGGGAGGTGGGCCCGCGGCTGTTCGGGAGCGAGAAGCAAGCGCGAATCCTTCTCCTCCCGAACGCCTGCGGGCAGTTTGTCCACGCCCGAACGCAATGCGTTTGCCGCGTTCCGGGCTGTCTCCCGCGCGTTCCAAACACCCCCGTGCGAAAACGTCTCATGTGTCTGAAGTGTCTTGAAAAACAAAGGATCCAGGAATACAAATTAATACCTTCCTATCTCTATTTGAATATTCATAAAAGTCGATAAAACAGTCAAATGGTAGGGTAAAGTGATTAAAAATGCACTGTGAGAACAAAATCTGCTGTGGAAGTTAGAGATCGAAAAAGCAGCCAGCACACCTGTCTCCGTCAATCCTCAATCAATATAGAATATTTTCTTCTTTATTTTGATGGATGGTTTTGTTATCAGGATGTATTTTAATCAATTGCATTATTGTTTGAATCTCCTATAGCCTCGTACCGGAAACCGGACCAAATAAAAAATGCATGGGGACACCCCATGGCGAGGCCGGTTTCAGTACCGGACCAAATGTGCCCAAAATGGGGGTGTGCCCAAAATGTTTACTGAAACCAAGACAGAAAAGTTAAATTCTTAAATACTATGAAAGACTGTATCCTGGAGTAGGTGGTTATGGTACAAACACAATGAGAAGAGATCTTGGAGTAAGTGTAATTGAATTGAGTTGAATTGTATTCCAAAGGGTGGTGGCGGCAGCAGCAACTCAGAAGGCTTTTTTCCTAGTTCCCGGCTCACAAAGGTCAGGAGACAGATCCTACAGTGAATGAAATTCCCCACTGGAACCAGATTATTGCTTTGTCTGTGCGCTAGTAAGTCAACAAATGTGTAAGTCCTGCTGCTGCCAATGATGATGAGCGGATGGGCTTGGACCCCTAAGCTCTCACCCAGACCTGAGGCCTTTTCGCACATGCGGTTTTCGAACGCACAGAAAACACCCCGGAATGCGGCATTCGCATTGCTGGGGCTGGGTTTGCATCCCAGCCCATTCCGGAGTGTTTTCGGCGCATTCGAGATGTTCCCGCGCGTACGAAGCGTCCCCGGCCGTTCGCGGAGGGAAGCATTCGCACATGCTTCCCTCCCTGACAGCTGCGGGCATCCCCACCACCACCAGCATTGGCTGAAAATTGGCCAAACAGCTGACGGGGGTCCCAATAATTACTTACCTTGCCGGGCTGCGGTGGCGATCGGTGGGTCCCCTCTGGCTTCTAGCAGGGTCGTCGCACTGACCCTGGTAGACGGGAGAGGGGGCCCACCGAATCGCAGGTCCCCTCTGGCATCTACCAGGCTCGGTGCGTGCCACCGCAGCCTGGCGATCACCTCCCGGCCAGATCGTGGGCTGGGAGGGGCGGGGGGGGGGCGCCCTCCCCCTGCTCCAGGTGGGCATCCTCGATCTGGCCAGGAGAAGACTTTACTCCGCTTCCAAAGGGAAAGCAGAAGTAAAGAGGCTCCTTCTCCTGGCCAGATTGCGGGCTGGGAGGGGTGGGGGGGCACCTCCCTCCTGCTCCTGGTAGGCACCGGGGAGGCCCACCTGGAGCAGGGCAAGGGCACCCCCCTGCCCCTCCCAGCCCGCAATCTGGCCGGGAGAAGGAGCCCCTTTACTTCTGCTTCCCCTTTGGAAGCGGAGTAAAAGCTTCTCCCTCTGGGATGGGGTGTGTGGGTGCTGGGGAGGGGGCTCTGGGGGTCTTAGCCACCTGATGGAGGTGCCTAGGCCCCACAGAGCCTCCTCCCCGGCACCCGCACCCCCCCCCCAGGGACCTGGGTGGGAGGGTGGGGGTCATCTGCGTGGTGTAGGTGCCTCCATCCAGGTGCGTACACCCTGCAGATGGGCGCGATCGGGGGTTGGGGGTGGGAAGCCTTCGTAGACCGAAGCCACGCACTCTGATCTGCGAAGGGGTCCTGCCCCATAGGCAGCTGCCCCGGGCCCCGGGGTGGGTGGGTGCCCAGGTTGTTTTGTGCCAGCTGCACAGGGCTCGATCAAGCCCTGTTAAGCCAGCACGAAGCGAGGCTAGCGGCCTGACAGGGCTGCCCTCCCCTGGGTGCTCGCACCCAATGGCAGGCAGCCTTGCGGGATGCGTCCCCGCCCCTGGCCGGCCTTTCCCAGCTAAGTAACTTCAGGACGCTTTAGCCATTCTCACACAGGCACGCAGGAATGCCTGAGGTGTCCTAGTCATAGACTACTCCAGTGGTTGGTCCCTCCATTACCATGAAGTGTGGGCTGTTTCTTGAAGAGGCGTATAAGAAAGTAGGAGTTAACTTACTTGCCTCCTCATTCAGGAAAAGATCGTTAGTTGTTTGGGTGCTTGAGCAGTATTGTGGACAATTGGTTTGTTTTATGAAGATTTTTATATCCAATTTTTAGCCTTTCACTGGAATTTTACCGTCTTCAGTGCCTCTGGCACTACAAGAACAAGAATTTTGTCCTTGTTTAATTATTATTGGCAGTAACTGCAGTTATTTGAACCATCACACTGTTCCTAACTGCTGTTTGGATACATTTTCAAAGCTAGAAAATCAATGTAAGAGGAGCAAATGCGATTCCATTAACTTATCCTGGAGACTGCAGTTGGATCTTAGACTGCCTCTAGAGTGAAGAGCAATGGGAACTATTCAGGGAATGCTGGCATTGCTCCAGAATGTGACTTGCTGGTACCTGTGAGGCTTCTCCAGCTCTATATTGAAAGCAAATCACAGGAGCTTGGTATGCTTTCCCTTCCTTCCTTCCTTCCTTCCTTCCTTCCTTCCTTCCTTCCTTCCTTCCTTCCTTCCTTCCTTCCTTCCTTCCTTCGGCAGAAAAGGTGTGCTCCCAAGAGTTGCTCTCAATTCCATGCTTGAGAAGCATTGCTGAACTTCCTCGTAAGCTTCTTCGTGACAGAACATTAAAGATCTTTACTGCATGATCTTTACTGTGAACTAAGTTATCCACATTTTTAATTTGCCTGGAAGCAGCGTTAGTTTGTAAGCATTGGTGCTCACTCAAATGTTTCCTCGCTGGGACTATTGAAAGGGAAGCCAGCATGTGCCTGGCAAACAGGTACCTTTGGATCTTCCCCGAGGGATTATGAAGGCAGGTTTGCAGGTTTTGACTTGTTTGTGCTTTTCCTCATTTCTAGAAGTGTGACTTTTATATTATTTTACAGTGACTTTATAGTGATCTTAATGTTAGTTGGTAATAAAGCTGGTCTTGCTCAGTTGAGAAAATAATTCACTGTGCTTTTCTTTCCCTCTCCCTCTGCTAGTTCACAGGTTTCATGTTGTAGTGGCACCTGGAACTAAGCTGGATAGCGGGCCTGCCACTCTCCACTTCTGCAATGACATTTTAGTGTTAGTAAAAGACAGCCCACCGTCTATCATGGGCCAGTGGAAACTCTCCGATCTGCGGCGCTACGGGGCTGTTCCTAATGGATTTGTCTTTGAAGGAGGAACTCGATGTGGCTTCTGTAAGTGCCTGGCAGTGAAGTTTCATTGCATTATTTGAATCTGAGCTATTGCAAAGCAAAGTAACAATGAAGTTTAACTGCACTTTGTTATTCATAAGAGTTCTATTCTGCCGTGATATCCGAAATCTGGGCATTTGCATATTATAGGCAAGCTGGTGTTTTCAAACTTGCCTCAGTGAAGATTCTGCAGGAGAGTATTGATTTCTTGCAGTATTTCACAGCTACATGCCTTTGTCATGCGTAAATGCTTCTTTGTAAATGCTGTACATAAGATTTGTGAGCAATAAACTTGTGGATAACGATCTTAAAAAAGATAGAAGGGATAACAAATGTATGAGTACAGATTAGAGAGGGTAATTATTTCAGGTAATTATTGCTTTTGTGTCTATATTCTGATTCCAGATTCTGTCATGGACTGGGAACCTATCATCTGCATGCTAGTGCAGACTATGGCAGGGCCCTCAAAGGCAAACTCACAAATGTTCCTTCGAATCTTAGCTGTCTGAGGCCGCATTCCCATTACAAGCTTAATATGGTTTCCCTAAACCGAAATAATAGAACCGGATGCAAACGCAAATTTGCCTGATCCCATTCCTTTCAACTTAATCGCGTTCGATCTGGATCCTGAGGTCGTACGTGACTCAAGGGGGGACTCAAGTGGCTACTTACTAAAAGCCACTTTTCGGGGCTACCCTGCCCTCTTCCTCCTGGCATGAACGCGCCACCCATAACGGACCCCTTCACGGAGCCTAGCTGGGTGGCTGGGTGGCTGCTGCTTGCCTGGATGGATGAAAAACAGCACTGGGCAGCCAGCAATTCTTTCCCCTCCTCTCCCCATTGTCCTGGGCACATGGCAGCAGCGGTAGCTCAAGCCGCCAGAACCTGCAGCTCCTTTCCTTTCTTTTCCCTTTCTAAATGTCATAACTTTCAGAATTGTGCAAAATTGCAACATTGTTATCAGGTGTGAAGTGGGTGGATTGCTACAGTCACCGCTGCTGTACAGGGTGGATTTTTACAGTGAAATCACTATCTTTGGAAGCAAGCTGTTGGGGGAGGGAAACCCTAAACATGCATTCTCATCCCACTAAAACTGTGCTGTTCAAATGCACGAACCGGAGCGACATCTGTTGAAATGAGTGTTAACATTTACAACGCTTTGGGGAGATTTAACATGCGGAAAGCGTGTTAAGCCAACCTGACGTGGGGACTACGAGGATCGAAACCATTTTGAAACCATTTTAAACTTGTAATGGGGCTGCAATGATTCCGCTGTCCTGTTTGGTGGTAGTGGGGACTTTCTTGGAGTCCTCTTGAGAAGTTTTGGAGATGTAAAAATCCAGCAGAGCAGAACATTAGCCACCTCTCCCTCTTCCAACTTGTGATTCTTTTAGGAGATACTCTGAAATTTCGGTAGTACAGTGTTGACTGAGATGAATCTAGCCCAACATGGTAAACTAGCACTGCTGTATTAGGGACTTAACCACTCAACCTGCTCCAGGAATATAGGCAAAAAATGTAACACTTAGATTCAACTTCATTAAAGCTTTAAAAATTAGTAATTGACTAGTGAGCTGTTGTTGTATAATCTCTGTAGAAAAAGATGGTTAGACGAAGCCAGTGGTTTCCTCATCTGCCATTGGAAATAAGGGAAACTAGTAGCAGGAAAAGAAGCATAGAGGGAGCAAATAAGCAGAAGGTTTTAGCTGTAGCTCCATAACTGTGCCTCATCCCTCTCCTCAGTTGTCCTTTGTACAAGAAACATGAGACCGAGTGGATCTAGTCAGACTGCTGTTCTCTTGGAGCTTGTTATCAAAAGCAGATTCTGGAAGGCAGAGAAAGCGGTTCTGTGTTTTGCTTACCTAATATTTTGTGAGATATTTAAAGTTTTATGGTGCTTTAAAAATAAATATTTGCCTCATTTTGCCCATTTCTTCCACCATATCTAAAATCTAGATCAAAGTTATTAAAAATTTCAAGGAAGTATATGCAGCTTCTTTGAAGACCCCTAATAGATTATTAGGTGATGAAGTAAATGAGGTGATAAATTCATGTTTAGTTTTATATATAGAATCATATGCCCATGCTTTAACTCCTGCATTAAAATATGCATTTTTAATATCAGAGAAATAACCATGTTAGTCTAATTCGAAAAGTCCAGCAACGTAGTTAGTAGCACTTGGAGACTAACAGGAGAAGGGTTGGTGGCACGAGCTTTCATAGACACGTCTACTTCTTCAGATGCTAGGGGGCCCAATGGGCACATCTACTTCTTCAGGTGCTGGGGGGGGGGGGGCGGGGGGGCGGGCAATGAGCTCTCCTGTGACCCTTTCCTTTCCGGGCCATAAACGTTTCCAGAGTTGTAAAGCCCATGCTCAAAATGTGGAGAAGGATGCAGATAATGGGCTTTATTCACTAAAATAACAGCTGTTATCATGAGCTGCTCTGGGACCTTTAAGTGAAGAGTGGGATATAAACTATTAAACAAACAGGCCCTTCCTGTTATATGTAGAAGTCTAGGTTGCCGGATGGGATGTTACAATAGCTGAGAATAGATGAATGAGGTATTGGTCATCTGAGGATATATTATGGGCAAGATAGTTTTGAAAATAATGTTACACATGACACAGCATGCAAATTGCTTCTTAGATTTGGTTTTTTTGGAGACCTTTTCATCATTCTCTTAACTTTTTATGTTATATAAATCTATATTTCTTGTGTCCATACTTGGTTTACTTTCTTGCAGGGGCTGGTGTTTTTTTCCTTTCATGCACGGAAGGAGAGAAGATCAGCTTCCTCTTTGACTGCATCGTTCATGGCATCTCTCCAAGGAAAGGCCCTTTTGGTTTACTTCCGGCCTTACCAGGTCAGTATAGAAAGTTTAGAATAGCTGTATAAAGAGGGAACTTGCTTTACATACAGTAATACATTCTGTTGTGATTAAAATAAGAGGTTCCAGGTGTCAGAACATGAAAAAGCATAAAGTGATTGCCATCATTAATTTTAAAATACAAATAGACATAATTTCAACTGCTCTAGATCACATTTCAATTGTCAGATTTTGTCTGTTATTACCTTTCTGTGTATCAATGGAACTCCCCAAAAATGGAAAATAAATTTATTTGGTTTGGGCCTGTTTCCAAAGTTAAATTGAGTTAACATAATCTGAAGCATTTAGAAATAAATAGAATTTGCCAGATAATATATATTTTTAGTTAAGGTCCTTTTAAAATTAGATTTGAATTGCAGCTTGGAGAAGGATGTGTTATATAATCATTGTTCTTCCTAGCAGGCAGGGAGAAGTTTCAAGTAAGTGGGAAACCTCTTCTCCAAACTACACATTTCCTGTTCTTGGCTCGCTGGCTGGACCCATAATGTAAGGAGACCCTGATAAATCAGACCAAAGATCTATTTATGTCACAATTCTCTTGTTCACTACAGTGATCCAGACTATAATCAGGACATGAGCACAACAGCCATTACTTATAATAACTATTGCATATCACTAGCTGTTGTCATTTAGCATTTAATATTCAGAAACATTCTGCAGGTAACATAATCATCATGGCTAGTAGCTATTGACAGCCCCATCTTTAATGCATTATCTGATCTCTCGTTATGTAGCTTTAACTATATTTTGTGCGAATAAGTCCTTTTACCTGGCGTCTGGTAGTTCTTGTGTACTTTTCTTTAAGAAGCTTGCTGCTTTGGATTCTTTGCTTCCATATAGGTGTTACTTCAGTTCCTTGTTTTGATCGTATGGTCAAAACATGACCATATTTTAGTAATTCTTAGTGGTGGAATTCACCTTTTCAGGTACTTACGCATACCAGGTGCTATTGAGTTCCAGGTGTTTTCTAGAATTTCATTTTAAACTTTAACTAGAACAAATATGAAATTAGGATTTTTGCCCAAGCTATACTACTTTAAAAGTCATTTAAATTAAATTACTTTTACTGTTTTACTGTGTTTTTTTAAAGATAATTCTTGAACTCTTTTCAGTCCCTTCTTGTTTTAACAACTTTAAATAATTAGTGTCATCTGCAAATCTGACTGCTGTACTGCTCACTTTATTCATCAGAGGACTAGCAGCTTAAAAGCTCTTGTGGTTAATAGTCATATTTGATTTATTTTTAGTTTGTTAGTTTAATGCCCTTGTCACCTTAGCAGTCCAGTCCCTCTAGTTGTCTCACTAGCGTGCTTCTGATGAATTCAAGTAATTTTCTGTTGTTAATAATGCTTTTTCTATACACTGTTTGAGTTATTTAAAAAATTCTTTACTGTCTGCATGTTTTTCCTTTTGTCGAAAAATTATCTTCTGTTTTGTCTCTGCCATGTTCTATTCCTCCTTTCCTATGGAACTTGTTTCTCGAGATCATCGTGTTGACTGGATCTCTCCATTATGCCTACTCTGTCTACCCTATATTTTATTTTAAAAGTAACAAATGTCAGCTCCACTTCCTTGGCTTATAGACTTATGACTTTCCCGATGGGGAAAGACGGTCCTGATGGGGGCGGGGGGGGGGCCCTTTGTTGACTGGAGCGACGCGCTCCGGTCGCCCAAGGGGTTCCTCGCCCGGCATCGGCCTCCTGCCACCCCAGAAAGGGGGTACAGGAAGCCGATGCTCCCAGGTCCCCGGCTCCGGCAGCCGCAATGGGGCCGCCGGGGCTGGGAAGGGCCTAGCTCCCCCCCGTGGAAGGCTATCACCTTCCTTGCCGGGCTGCAGGAGTGATTGTGCAGCCGCGGCGAGGCTGGTAGACGGCCAGGGGACCTACGATTCGAATCGTGGGTCCCCTCGCCGTCTACCAGCCTTGCCGCGGCTGCGCGATCACTCCCGCAGCCCGGCTAGGCAGGCAACCAGCCCGACCGCTGTCAGCTGCTGGGCCGATTTTCGGCCCATGCTGACGGGGGAGGCGTGCCCGCGGCTGCCAGGGAGAGAAGCATGTGCGAATGCTTCTCTCCCTGAACGGCCTGGGACGCTTCGTCCACGTGGGAACGGATGCAGAGCACTTTAAAGTGCTCTGCATCTGGAACGCGCGGAGGACAGCCCGGGACGTGCCGGGACGTAAACCTGGCCGCGGCAATGCGAATGCCGCGGCCCGGGCTGTCTCCCGCGCGTTCCAAACCCGCATGTGCGGAAAGGCCTCCAGTTGTTTTTGCTATTTGCTGAGCTGAGGAGAAAATCCCAAGATTAAGTTCATGACTGCAGACAAATGAATGAACTTGTTATGATGCTGCCTAAAAGGAAAATGTTAGAAATGAATTTTTCTGTAAAGAAACAATATTTATGAATATCAATCAATACTTAAAAAGACAATCATTCTAAAATGACTCTAGCAACCTATAAAACAAAGCATTAATAATTTTCCAAATCAGGCTAGGCATAATTGCCTTTTATTTCCAGGAGGTGACAATAGGAGACAAGACTTTTTAATGACTCAGATTAAAACTTTGTAAACTTAAATAATTAAAACAAACATCAAAATTGCTGAAAGGAAAATAATAAATTACAACAAAAGAAACAAAGAACTTCAATTTCTGAAGACAGTGAAATATAAAACAAGGTAAATCTCAATTCTTTCCAAGACCGGCTGTGGCCAAGAGCCAATCCCAAACCAAATTGAAATTCATAAGCAACCTTTGCCAGCGTAGCTCTGGCCAGAAACTACCCTGAAAAAGGCTAAGCTGTAAAGCAACACTTAGTTAAAGCAAATGCTGTTAAGAATTAGTAGGAAAAGGAACGTGTCTGCCCCTCAAAGGAACGGGGCTTGCATAAGGCACAACAATCCTGCTTAAAGAGAGTGAGCTGAAGGAGAGGAGAGAAATTCTAACCATGCTTTAAGGCTCTGAACTGCGCAAGTGCCAAAGAGAGAAAGAACTCAGTAAACTTCCGAAGAAATGAGAAGGGAAGGAAAAATCAACTCACAAACGTTTTTGCTGACTCTGAGACACTTAGTCTTTTAGCCCTTAACTTTCCAGAACATAAATGGTTAAAACCTTTGAATTACACCCAGTCAGGCAATTGTGTGCCTGCTAGCTCTGAGGCATATGAAGAGTTCTCATAGTTACAAACATTCCAGGAATGATTCAGCTTTCAACAAAAGTCACATTCATGAAGAATTGCGGCAAAAGAGTCAGGAAAGCAGGCTTCCCGGTGCTGCAAGAGTTAACTTTTAACATGCAGCGTTCAGAAGCCTAAGGACAATAGCAATCATAGTTTTCAGAACTGCTCCCCTAGAGAGCACATTTTCACGCCAAGCCGAAGGAGGAAATAACTTTTAGATTTCAGGACAGAGTTAAACTCAGAACACAGAGAGAGAGAAACAAAAAGACAAGAAACCTTAGCTAACACCTTTCAGTGCTACTAGAGAAGGGAAAGTTAAATCATTGCTCAGCTGCTAACTTTGCAATGAAACTTAAAGACAGTTAGAGCACATAGAAGTTAGCTGTGAACTCGGGACAGAGGGAGGAAAAGGCAGGAAGCCTCTGTAAGCAACAGCATGACATAGATGAAAGAAAACAAACCTCAGAAAAGATTAAGTGCCAAATTCAAACAGATTAAATTGCTGATAAACAGTAAGAGGCAATTTGAAATTCCTCATTCAATGGGGTTGGAATGGTTCAGTTCCCAAAGATAGCAACAGTTTGAAAGGCAGCTCCTTCTCGGCTCCAGAATGGTCACAGATTTTGCACTCTCCCACTGTTTGAAAGAAGGCAGTGGCCAAAACAGCTTGAGGCTTCGTGACTGGACAAAATTCTCCTTCCATTGAGTTTGCAGGCTATGCCGAATTTTGTTTGCAACTAGTGAAGAGACAGGTCTGATTTACATCCTGTCTCCTGAATTGGAGAAATGTTTTTCCAAGGGAGAGAGTGCTTTGTTGTTCTTTTGCCCTGGGATGCAACACAATCTGCTCCTCCGCCAGCTCCTTCCTTTGAAAGGAAGGTGACTGCTGAATTTGAGCTGATTTAACAATTGTAAATTCTGAATACCTTGTTGGCAGGCATCTGCTTGAAGCAGAGGTTTGGCTTAAAGGAAGAGCAGAAAACTCTGCCTTAGTTTCAAGGAGGTGATTAGACCCCTTTCTGACCAAGTCAGAGCATGAAGCAGGAGGAGGAGGAGGCAGTATTTTAATTGACTCGGTACATTTTTCTATGGTATAGCGAATCCGATGCCAGGTTTGCAATATAGGAATCTGAGATCTAGGTTCTGCATGCAAATCAATGCCAATTCTCTCCCAGTCTTGTAGACGCAGGGAGCCATTTTTTGGATACCATGGGCAGTTTGCAAATATCTCTTGGACCAGCCAAGGGACTTGCTCTTTGGAAAGAAAGCAACCATTTCTTTGTAAAAGTAATTCTAGTTCCTCTGTGTGCCTCCTCTCTTGGGAGGCACTTGATCCCATGCTGCCTGAAAGCCTGTTTATACGCACGCATTCCTCAGGCCGAAATGTGGTGCGCACCTTTTGATCCTTGCCGGACGAACAGCTTGGGACGAATCTTCATGACTTTCCTTTAGGCCAGACACCTTCTGTAGGCTGTGAAGGGGGGGGGCATGCTTGGGCGCCATTATGTAGTAACGAATTAGGACTCACACGCAGGATGGTTACCAAGTGAAAGTAGTAAGCCCTAAGCCAGTGATGGCAAACCTTTTGAGCTCGGTGTGTCAAAATTTGCAAGAAAACGTAGCTTAACTCGGGTGCTGTGTCACATCTAGAAATATCCATAATTTTGTGATATTTGTAGTTCTAGTAAAAAGTTATATTTTTGACATATGTATTTTATTAAAAGCAAAAACAAATAATTCTTTACATTAGTGCCTTTTGTTGCTAAATTTTCAATTGAAAGTTGGTATTTCATACACTTCAAGAACAAGCAAGAATACGCGTCCAGTTGCCAGGATAACCATGTGTGCCACTCAAAAGGGCTTGGTGTGTCACCTGTGACACGCGTGTCATAGGTTGGCCATCACCGCCCTAAGCCCTCTTTATTAACACAACATTCCTTAATCTGGATCTAGTAGATCTGGATTAAGGGAAGCACTCAGTATGTTTCCATGGGAGGTGTAGTGCCCATTAGCAATGGGTGCTAACCTCCCTGCTGTGGAAACACCTTTGCACCCATCTGGGGAATCCAGGTCGACCCCCAAGGGGTCTGTCCGTCACCCCAGGTGTCTCGGGGGACGGGGGGGGTGCACTCTCCAAAGTCCCTTCGAAGAGATCAGTGCAGACTTCGGAGCTGCTCCAGAGTCCCTTTGGAACGTTCCGAAGTCAGTGCTGATCTCTTCGGAGAGACCAGTGGTGGGGCTCCAAAGTGTGCTGATGTCATCACTTTGCTAATAGCGAATGACGGCGCAGTGCAGCTCTGGAGCGGCTCCGATGTCTCTGGCGATCTCTTCGAAGTGATTTCGGAGTCGTTTCGAAATCATTTCAGAATGACTCCGAAGTCACTTCGAAGCTGGGATTTTGGAGCTCCCCCACATGGGTGCATCCCCTCCCCCTGGCCTCCTCTAGACCCCATTGCTACACAAGTGTGGAAACAGGCTCCCTTTAATCCGGATTTTCTGGCTGAAGACCCCATTGTAGACCCTATTAATGGGGTCTACAGAAAATCCGGAGTAAAGGCAGAAAAGAACCCATATGATCCAGATTTCCCCAGCGGCAGTGGAAACAAAGGTGTCCATGGGATGTGTAGTGCCCATTAGCAAGGTGTCCATGGGAGGTATAGTGCCCATTAGCAATGGGTGCTAACCTCCCTGCTGTGGAAACACCTTTGCACCCATCTGGTGCCGTGGTGGAAATGGGGTCATCCAAATGGGTCCTTAATGGGTGTAAAAATGGGTACTTTTTGACAGTGGAAAAACACCCATAGTATGCTCAACAGCTTGCTTCTTTAACCAGCTGAACTCTTCAGTGGAAGGGCATCCATTAGGGCATCAAGGAAACTCACATGCCTATATCTGTCCATTGGCTTTAATTTGGAGTAAGTAGACTAATATCTAGGAGTTGGGTCTCAGTGTACCATGCCCTAAACCATTAGGTTTAGGACCAGCACAGGAGTGGGTCAGATTTTGCCACTGTCCCACATATTGCATGTTAAGCCATCACTGAAGGGTGAAAGAATGCAAGGGGTTGCGCATTTTGATGCCTCTGGTTCAGAAGATGCTAAAGGTGTTGATGCTGTTTGCGCATGTGCACAGATGTGTGTTGCAGGATAGGTGGGAATGGTATCACGTTCTTCAGCACTGAAATGCTGCGTTCATTTTTAAAAAGTGGGTAGTGTTAACATCTCTTGAAGCAAGGAAGCAAGTCCTTAATCTGAAAGGGATGTAGGGCTAGCCTAAGTTAATTTGAGTTTTAAAAAACATGCTTTTCATAGCTACATCATTTAAATGTTTAAAAGTATTCATACACTTGCTTCTAGTAGGGATCTGTAGAAAAGAGGGGGTGGGGTGGGGACAGGCACAGCTTTTTTGTTTAACATTATGTATTATAAAGTCCAGCAAGGTAGTTAGTAGCACTTGGAGACTAGCAGGAGAAGGGTTGGTGGCATGAGCTTTCGTAGACAAGTCTCCTTCAGACGCTAGGGGTGCCAATGGTCACGTCTCCTTCAGATGCTAGGGGGCCAGTGGGCACGTCTCCTCCTTCAGATGCTAGGGGGCCAATGGGCATGTCTCCTTCTTCAGATGCTAGGGGGCCAATGGGCATGTCTCCTTCTTCAGATGCTAGGGGCCCAATGGGCACGTCTACTTCTTCAGATGCTAGGGGGCCCAGTGGGCACGTCTCCTCCTTCAGATGCTAGGGGGCCAATGGGCATGTCTCCTTTTTCAGATGCTAGGGGGCCAATGGGCACGGCTCCTTCTTTAGATGCTAGGGGGCCAATGGGCATGTCTCCTTCTTCAGATGCTAGGGGGCCAATGGGCACGTCTACTTCTTCAGATGCCAGAGGGCCCAATGGGCACGTCTACTTCTTCAGATGCTAGGGGGCCATTTGAGTCCCCTAGCATCTGAAGAAGTAGATGTATCTATGAAGCTCATGCCACCGACCCTTCTCTTGTTAGTCTCCAAGTGCTACTAACTACCTTGTTGGACTTTTTGAATTAGACTAACATGGCTATTCCTCTGATATTGACCATTATGTATTATACAAGGCTGCCTGTCCTCCACCTTTTCTGATCTCAGAAGATAAACAGGGTCGTCATTACATTGTGCTTGGACAGGAAACCATAGAGGAATGCTAGACTGGGCAAGTTAACAGTTATGTGTGGTCGCCAAGAAACCTGCCAAGCTTTCTTCTGGTCGCGATAGAGATAATGCCGAAGTGTTTTAATTTGGCTGTTAAAGGTTTGTTGAAACCAAAATTTCAATATTAATTTAACTGTCTTTCCTTCAAAGACCCTAGTGCAAATCCAGCATGCATGGAAGAGAGAGTAGCCCATGAGGCGCTGGAGCTGGAGAAGCGCCTCAGCCTTCTGTCCCATACAAGTTGCCATGGAAGTGGAGGTGAGGACCAATTCTGTCACTTGACTGAGCATTTCGTTCCGATCTTTGAGGATTTTGCTGTAACGGTGGGTGGGAATCTCTGGCTTAAGTCACCTCTGTCCTCTTGGGATTTGGGAACATAACGCCATTTCCAAAAACATTCAGCTGTTTTGTACTATAAAATACTGAAGGAAGATGATGGGAAAAATGACAGTTGAGCCTTGTCCCTTCATGATGAGCAGCAGAATACGGAAGCCAGCTGTTGAATGTCCCATTTCCAGATGCTGAGGGAAGATCAACTCCTTCCCCCACAGTTACTTGATCTCCATGTTGTGTCAATATAAGCAACTCCCATTTTCAGCACCTTATAACAAGTTACGCCAGTACTGGGCAGGATGGTAGAGCTTGCTGTGGTTTGCACTGTTTGTATTTGCATGCACATGGATGAGCGGATGGAGAGAGAAGTTGCTTTTCTTGAAGACATTGGGAGGCAAGAAGTCTGGCAGGGCGGTAAACTGTAGTTTTTGTAGTGTTTGGGTCTGCCGCCATGTTCTAAAGTCTATGTAAGTCTATTCCCGAAGATCTCAAGGTGGATAACAGCCTTTAAAACAACTAATTAAAACCAATATTAAAACCAATAATATGCATAAAAACATTTAAAAGATTCAGCTTATTAAAATACTAAAATAATAGTAGCTGCCGTGGGGGCTGGGGAAGTAGAATTACATTTTGCCATATGATCATTTGTTCAGAAACACTTTGTGGGAAGCATTAACTTCACAGTTTGCACATACCTTGTTCAAACTGCACCCAGTATATGTGAACGTTGGTCAAGCTTACACAAACTTTGATAAGTAAATGGATCTCAGATATTCCCTTAAGTCAGGAACTGAGATGTACCAGTTCTGATAATCCGAAATGTGGTTTCAGATCCGTTCATTTAAGCCCTTACCTACTTTCTCAATGCCATTTCTGTATGGTAAATGTGCACATAAAGTACATTAATGAAATAAACACAAAATACATATTTTAGGATCGTATAGGGATTCCCTGGAAATATTCTAAAAATAGGCAGTTGTATTTGTTTGTGTTTGAACCCATTTAACTCAAATAAAGAAAATAGGGTTTCTGGCCTTGGTGTGATGCTTATTTGAGGAAGATTCTCAAGAGTTTCCCTGTTAGAGGAGAAATAGATAACATCTAAACTCAGGACTACTGGTGGCTGTAGTGATGACCCAGCTTGAAAATGCAAGGGACAGAATGCTTTGTTGTGTTTTCCGGGATGGCTTAAGACCCAGAGGGTTTAGGCTAATAGTGGAATTGGGGTCATAGAAGTTGAGTTACTGGGTCCAGGCCTATAATGGCTTCCTGTGTTCTTTAGGGACGTCCAGTGTAACTCTGTAATAATGAATGTTCTTGCAGGTCTTGATCTGACAGTAAAGGTGGCTGATTCATTGGAGTGTGGAGTTGCCAGAACAAAAATACATTGAAAAGCATTGAAAAAGGTGTATTTTGCTCAAATGCAGTCAAGAATTTCATACAGCTTAAATAGTGATGGGTTCTGCATTTCTTAAAATATAAACTACCCAAATAGGACAGAGTTAATCCATGGGCACATTGCAGGTCAACCATTGATGTCTATATAATTTTTTTTTTTGCCCTTTTTTAAATCGTAGGTGATGATAGAAGTTTATCAAGTTCATCGTCGGATACAAGTCATTCTGATGCCAGTGTGGGGAGCAGGTTAACTATCTGGGCTGACCAGTCTTCAGCTAGCACTTCCCAAGAGGGTCACGGCATGCCTTCGGCAAAGGGGATTTTCCTCGGGGAAGAAAAACATCATTCAGAAAGTATCTGTGGAATGACCAAACCGGCGCCTAAGCTGCTGCGCTCCAGACAACTCCAAGAAATTGGGCGCCAAAGTTCCTCTGACAGTGGGATAGCTACCGGCAGTCACTCTTCTTACTCTGGAAGTTTTTCTTCTTACGCCGGGAGCTTGGACATTTGTCACAGCGACGAATTTGGATCGTTGTTGAGTCTGCCGCAGAACCTTCCTTCAGACCACAGTGTCTGTGTTTGCTCCTCTGAGGAACACCAGAGGAGCCCTGGTCCAGACTATCAGGTTCCTAGCTCTCTCAGACATGCCTACGACACTCCCAGGAGCTTGCTAAAGGTAACTGCAAAAGATGTTCACTGTTCAAGTTCAGATTCCCCGGGATCTAAGGGGAAGACCCTTCAGGGAATTAGGGACTTGACACTGCTGGCATTACCAGTGGAAGCACAAACTGCTCCCCAGCACAGTGAGGGGAGAAGCACCCAAGCCGCCTTAGTCCTCGAAAATACCAAAGACTCAGCACTAGAAGGAAGCAGGGATTTTGTTTCCAAAGCATTGCATCTAAAACAACAAGGGCAGTTGCTGGATTCTAAAAGTACTGATGGGCTGCCTGTCAGTAGAGCCTCAAGCAGCCCCTGTGAATTATGCAACTCTCCTTCTGGAGTAATGCGAGCTTTCTTTTCCTCTTGCCCAGTATGCGGTGGGCTAAAGGTAAATAAAGGTATAGTATATACATGAATGAATGGCATATTGAACTCCTTTGGGACGTAAGTGTGGGTTGTACTTTTAAGAACTAACGTGAAGGATGGCGGTGGTGATGATGGTGATAACGATAACAAGGTCAACGTGTATTCGGTAGGCAAATAATTATTTTACCCATATATAAACACTGACATTCCGATAATAATGGAAGTAGATTTACATTAGGAGAATATTGTTAGTGTAATACAATGTACAGTGAAAATCAAAGTCAAACTGGGATTGTAAGAAAATATTGTGTAGCACAGGGGTTCTTAACTAGGGGTCCATGGACCCCCCAAGGAGTCCGTGGAAAGATTTCAGGGGGTCCCATGAGCTTGAATTGAAAAAAAATTGGCTTATGGTCTTTATTCTTAAAGACATGCCAGTATTGAGTGTCATAAAACTATCTGCTGCTCCCTTCTGAGAAGTGGTCTGTGATCATCACCTGGCTGGCCAAGGGCTCTATGGAACAAAAAAGGTTACGGACCCCTTGTATAGCATTGAAGGTACAAAGGGAAAAAAGGGAACATGGGCCTATAAATTCTTCCTTGCTGATCTTCCAATGGAACACTTCTGCAACACCAGTGTCTAAACATGTTAGATTATAACCAAGTTACACACTGTTGGGCCATTTCCCTGGAATACAGCATTGTACTGTATTTCTTTCCCAATTAGAAAGATGGTCAAATATTTCTGAAGATAAAAAACTATCAGGTCCTGAAGGGAAAACACTGTTTGACCCATCAAAAATTGAAATTTTATTTGAACTGATATTGAAATAAAATAATTGACTGGACTCTTCTAGATGCCGAGCTGTGGATTACGTTCTTGAAAGCCAGCTATAGGGTGTTTTTCCACTGTCACTAAAAGTACCCATTAAGTACCCATAAATGGGTACGTAATGGCATTTTTGTACCCGTTAATGGGTACTTAATGGGTACTTTTAGTGACAGTGGAAAAACACCCATAGTTAAATCCTGGGCTAGAATTGGAACGGTTTTTCTATGGTTAACCCAATAGAAACCAACTAATGACTGGCATGTGCAGTTCTGCACAGTTTTACAGCTCCCAGTGGCATCCTACGGCTTCCAACTGGGCGTTTACAAGTGCAGACTGGGCGATTGCTGCCCACAGAGGCATGCACTATTCTGCAAGCGCACTGATGCAAGGCCCACCTAGGGGTAGTGCATGTTTTTTGTGGCCAATCCTTGCCCAGCCAGTGTCTGAGCCCATTCAGATCAGACAGCCAACGCTGATAACCCTCCACCATCCCACTTCTGCAGATGACATGAAATTAGGCTGTGTGAAGTCTCTGCACCGTTATGTATGTGTACAAAGGTACTCATATGAAAAGTTTTATCCTAAAAAAAAACTCCCTTAGTTTTTTGTCCCTACAAAGTCTTTTGTTGACATGGGAACAATTTCTTGAAAAAGCTCCTTGAATGCATTTATTAGAATAGGGTTGCCTGAGGCCACCGTCAAACCTGTGCAGCGGCTCCAGCATTGCTGCGTGAGAGTGGTGGACTGGAAGCTTTGGTCTCTCTGCAGAATGCTTCCCATCCGTCCCATGAGAAACCTCATTGCCAGCAGTGGCAACAGAGCATTCTAAGGTAAGTGCCCAGGCAAAAGATGCTGATAGATGATGCAACTCTCGTCAGCCTCTTTTTAATGCATGGGGAGGGGCCTTAGAGTGCTCTGCTGCTAATGCTCTCTTGCTTTCATCCCTACCTGGAGGCGCCCCATGGTGACATGTCTCATTTGTACCACCGAAAGGTCAGCTGGAATAAAACAAGCTGGACGGGCTTGAAGTTTTAAGCAGGGTATCCGGTGTGGTCGTAGACGTCATTCAGCATGTGGTGGCTGCTAGTGAATTATATAGAAAACACTGTAGATGGGAAAGTTCGAGTATAATTATCTTGCTCAACTGTCGGAGTCACTTCAGCCTGCTGTTCCCGGCAGTTTTCTGACACACTAGCAGAGAGGCAGCCCTCTGTAATTTTAGCTTTTCTAATAATAGGGTAATGATGCAAGAGCTGTTAGTCAAAAATTGTGATTCCCTCCCCTCCCCATTCAGTCAGTGCCTAAGATGGGCACATTCTGGTATTGTGGTGGTAAGCTATTTATTTCTAAATATCTAGGCCCAGTTCCCACTCATGCCTCTTAAAATGGTTTAAAAATGAAACAAAAAAAAATTCAAACATGGATTCTGGCAGTCCCCACTTCAGTGGCTTTAAATCACTTTAAATTGCTATCAACCCCTCTGCTGTCCTCACCCCAAACAGCTAAGAATCGAATTAGGGAAGGAGAGTCTTTTCTTCCCCCCTCTTGCCAGCCGGGGCCTCACCCCCTGCCTGCTGAGTGGATCCCTCAATGGCATGGCGGAGGGTGGGGAATTGTAGCTCCCCCCTCTCTTCTCCTCTCCTCTCCCCTGCCAGTCCTGCGCGCACACACACACACACACACACACACCCTGCCTCCCCTTTGGTCTCCTCCCCTCCCCGTCTCCAGCAGCACTGGCTGGTGTACACACAAACACACACATACCTGTAAACTCAGGACTGGTGCTTTTTCGCTTCTCTGCAAATGCAGAGAAATGAAAAAGCGGCAACAGAGAGAGAGCTGCATGCCCGCTCGCCTGGCTGGCTGCACACACCCATGCTCAGTCACCGGCGGGGCATTGGGGAGGGGGAGAGGTGCTTCTCTCCTTCCCAGGGCCCATAAGGCAAAAGAGGCACCTCCAGTGTGTGCTTCCTGGCAAGGAGAAAGCGAGGGGAAGTGAAAAATGAAACTTTGTTATCAGTGTGAAGTGTGGAGTGGGTGAATTGCTACATCTTATCAGGCTGAATTGTTGCTTCTCTGCTGAATATGGATCTGATGCTTTAACAAATCTGGCAAGGGGCTGGTCCCTGCGCAGGGTGGAAGCCCACCCATTTCATGACATATTTGCCCCAACACTGCTGTAGCGTTCCCACAACAATAAGGAGGAACAGGTGTTTATTTATTCCTTTTTTTAAAGCCAAATAATCTTCAAAATACCCCTGAAACGGATTGGTAATGGGGACACGGAGAATCCAAACCATTTCTGGTTTGGGCTGTAGTGATTGTAGAAGAGCAACATCAGAAGCAAAAGTGATCTTTTGCATTATTTCCAAATTACAAGGTTGTTTGAACACTTGTATGGTCCATGAGTGAAACGGAATTCTGGAAAAAATGAAGCTTAGATCTGATCTAAGAAAAAGTGGCATCTGCTGCCTTTTTAATGAGAGGATTCAGTCTCTACATAAATCATGTAGGGATTTTATTTATTTATTCTTCACATGTATGTTCTACCGGTGCTTTGAAGTGCCCAAGACTGTACAAACAATTATCCTCTCTGTAATTCTCAGCCCAGTATGAAAAAATCTTTACTTACCATTCTGTTGAGCATCATGCAACAGACAAATCCATGGTTTGTACACACAAAACTGAAATTTCATTTTGCTGTGTTTTTCTGCCATTCTGTGGTCCTGGTCAGGCCATGAAGCACAGTTGGAAGCTGGCACCTTTAATGGCTAAGTATGGCTTGTTTTAAACCATGTTCTTTTAAAACTAAGCCATTTTTATATCCTCGAGCTTAGTCATGAAGAATAAGGAAAAGGATCAGAACAATTAAAGCAGGACCTGTTGTCATGTATGACTGTGAAAGCTGAACACGGAGAAAGAACTCTTAAATTGCAACTAAAATTGCAGTATGAAGTGAATGGGTAAGAGCCCAAAATTCAGTTTTGGTTCCACTCAAATATAATATGCTAGGGTTTTAATGTGTTCATTTTATATGTCGTCACCGGCCCTGATACCTCTGGGTATAGGGCAGGATAATATTTGTGCAAATGTTTGCTCTGTCCAGGTGAAGGCAGCAGCTTCATTAAGATGATCTTCCACTGGGAATCACAGTATCATTCTAAGGAAGCAGCAGCCTTCAAACTACAGTGAGCAAGTGCATTCCATCAAATAGAGCCTTTAGGAATTCCAAGAAATACAGTACATTAGCTGCTGAGGGGTGGAGAAGAGCAGAAAGCACTCTCTCTTTCTCTTCTGTCATACTGCTATATTTCTGCACTGCTAGAGTTCCTATCCGGAGGCCTTTTTGCACGAGGGGTTCCGGAACGCGGGGAGGACATGCGGGGAGGGAGCATTGGCTCCTCTCGGCCGACGCTTCCATTCGGAACTGCCTCAGCCTGTCCCAGAGCGCCCTCCTCACTTCTTTGTGCTCCAAAACCGTCCGGGCATGTCCCGGCGCATCCCTAGCTGTACCGGAGGGAAAGCGTTCGCATGCTCTCCCTCCGTGACAGCTGGGCCCCTCCCCCAGGTGCCTCCTTTCCCTCGGTTCCCGCTCGCTCTAGGAGCCCAGATTGGGCTCCTTGGCGCCAGCAGGACCCACACCCTACACCCCTCAACCCACCCCGGGGATGCGCGTGTGTGGACGCTCCTTACCTGCTCGCCGCCTTGGTACAACTGAGGCGATCGGGCCAGCCGAGGTCTGCACATGTGCACGGGGCGGTCCCTGATTGGTCAGGCACCCACGCCTGTGCAGATGGCCAGTTGAAGCCAGGTGGGTGCCTGACCGATCAGGGACCGCCCCGTGCACACACACAGACCTCAGCTGGCCCAATCGTCTCAGTTGTGACCCGGCAGTGAGCAGGTAAGGAGCGTTCATGCACATGTCCCAGGCTTCTTCCCCACATTCGTTCTGCCCGTAGTGCAAAGAGGTGATATTTCCATGGTATTTTGTTGCCCCCTGCTGGCCAGGCAATGCATTGCACCCTGTCTTTTCTCCCAAAGAATCACTGGATTTTTGCCTTGGGGCTGGAAAGAAGGAAAAAGAATCTACAAGGAAATGGTAGCACCGATCTGCTGTTTAGAAGTGGATAAGAGTTTATACAGCTGCATAGATTTCTGTATCTGTATTGACCTTAAAATGATTCTTTCCTGTCTTTCTGCCTAAATTTTCAACAGCAGTGACAATTTGCATACTTTCGAAAATACCATAACCTGTGGGGAGTCATATGAACCTATGGTCTTGCATAGAGCAATACAAACACACCTTTGAAGGACAAGGCAGATCTTAAGCAGGAATAGCTAATGTTCGTTAAGGTGATATGACTGGCTCACATGGCTTGCACATTTTATCTTTCAGACTGGAATATGGTAATCTGAATCTTTAGAATGTACTTTAAAACTTAGAGGAGTCCCTTGAGTCATTGCTGTCCCCCAGGGCTTCACTTTTATTCATTGACCTTCAAAGAACCGAACAGACGTTAATCCTGTCAGTTTCTTTCCCTCTTCCTGAAAGGTTTCCTCGACAGGAACTTTCTCCCAACTATTTTTGTTGCATTCCCTTCATTTTCAATTTGAATTAATTTGCAGTGAAGAGGGGAGAGTTTCTAAATGATGAAAGAAAAGATCATGTTACAGTGGTACCTTGACATACGAGTTTAATTCGTTCCATAACCTTGCTCTTATGTCAAATCGCTCGTATCTCAAAGCAATTTTCCCATTAATCCATTCCAGCTCCCAAAACACCACCTCAGTTGTTTTTGTTATGTACTGTACTGTATTTACATACTCGTATCTCCAAATCTTGCTCTCATCTCAAAGCAAAATATCACTTGCTCGGCGGCTTGTATCTCAAAACACTTGTATGTCAGGGCACTTGTATGTCGAGGTACCACTGTATTTCCTTTCTTGGTGTTGAACTGTGAGGGGGGAGTTGCCCCCATGAGCTGAGAGGTTTGGCTCGAAAATCCGAAAATCCAAATATCCGACTCAAAAATCCCAAATCTGAATTGGATTTTTAAAAATCCAGATTTTTGGATTTGGATTTGAATATGGATTTTCAAAAATCCAATATGGATTTTCGAACAATTCAATTGAATTCATCTCTGTATATCACATGCAAATATTGGGTCTGCTTGCGCTTATAGTACGGGGTGCAAAGCAAGCGCAAACGCAAAAAAGAAGGGCGTGTATACGGATTTGAAAATCAGATACAAATATTCCCGACATTTGTATCATTTGATTCGAATAGGATTTTCAGAAATGCGGATCTGGATAATCCGGATACGAATTGGATTTTCAAAAATCTGGATTTTTGATTTTCAATTTGAATTGAATATTCGGATATTCTGTTTGAATCAAATACAAAAGCAAAATATGCATGTGTGCACATCCCTAGACTTGGTATGAACATAGGTATGAAGAAATGGGCTTGTCCAGTCAACATGCCAATGGAGTGAGTCCTGGCTGACACGAAGGACAAAGTAAACAAAAACAAAAACAAGGCCTATTAGTCTTGCCACGAAGCTGCAAAAAGCTTAAAATGCAGTCTTCTTTGCAAAGCAGAGTTCTTCAGTTCAGGAACTGGAAACCATGTGTAGCTACCAGCCGGGATGGATGATCTTTCACCTTTTGATGAAGAGGAGCAGAAAAAACTCATTAAGTTGTAGTGATGAGGTGGAGGGAAAACTGTACTGTGCTAGTCCTGCCAAAAGGTTAAAACAAAGTGGATACCTTACAGATTTCTTCAGGGGTGAGAGGAGGAGCAGCTATGGTCATATCTAGAAAAGCCAGACAGAATTGACTAAGAGTGGAGAATGATGTGAACTGGAGGAGGGTTACCTTTTTTTGCACCGTAAGCCAATGATTACCAGCCACCTGTCCAAAGTAAATTTCAGTTGGCTTCATAAACAACTGGATGCTGCTGCTTGCATTTGATTTTACAATGCTAAAGAGGCCACAGGCAATGGGCGGACACCACACTTTATTAAAGCACTGCCCCTGAGGGGAAGTTGCAGGAGGGTGCTTGTATTTTTCTTTTCTTGCACAATTTATTATTAAAAATTCCAGAAAGGGATCCTCCAATGCTCAATTTATGTACACTGACCACTTTGGCTAAGTTCCAGAACATTTGGTCATTTTGTCTTAAGCAAAGTAGTTGTCCTCCATAGGAATACGGCCCTAGTAATTGTAATTTTTTGAATTTGTAGTAGCAGGTTATACCTGAGGTGGTTCATATTATTTGAAATAATTTCCTGAGACTGTGGTTTCAACCTGTTTTCATTATTCTGAATGTGTTTTAATAGAAGTAGAAGTTCATTTATCTTTTTAAAATGAGATTGGGGCATGTAACTCTTTGAGTCAGAATTTGCTTAGATCAGGGGAAAGTTTTGTCTGAAATTTAGTCTGTGGATTAAAGTTTTGGTTGCAACAGTAATGCCTAGAGTTAAGAATGTGATTTAGAGTTAGAAATCCTTAAGAAGGCTATCGTCTCTACTTCCTGTATACTGGCAGGGACCGGGGTAGATCCACCAAGACTAAAATTGTGATGGGCCAAGTGATGGTGTGTGGCCTGCCTCTGGGCTCCGAGAAAGGCTAGGAGGGGCAGCTAGGAGCAGGGCATCCAAACCTCTGGTGCATACTTCTGTATATTTGCGTAAAAGAGAGAATGAAGTGACACGGACACTGCTGTGAAGGAAATATGGACAGCAAGAGGAGAAGGATAGTCATGGAAGAGGATGCAGAGGAACGTTCTGTTATTTTTTCACTGACCGTTCCCCAGAAGATGGTGGTGGCGTGTTATGGAAGGAGATAAGTCGTCATCCCCCCACCCCAGAAAAAATGTAGTTACCTATTCAAGGCACAGAGAAGAGGACATAGTGGGGACAATCTGTGGTAAAAATGAAGGTTGTAGAATCACTAGGTGATGCTGTTACTTGAAGAGCATTTTATTTATTTCTCTTCATTCTTGTGAAATAGGGAGATTCATTTTTTATTTCATTATGGAACCTCTGTCTGAAAAAGGGATGAAATAAAATCAGTTTAGGACTGCACAATGATTTCAGAGGATTTAAATAGTTTACCATGAAAGCCTCAATTTCAGGTTATGGAGAGATATTCCAGTGTGACTTTCACTTAGATACTTACACAGTTTGTCAGAATATTTATTTATATATTTGTATTTCTATCCCGCCCTATACCTGGAGGTCTCAGTATTACAATATTAATCTTAGACAGGTCCCTGCCCTCAGGCTTACAATCTGAAGAGACAAGATACAAAAGGAAAATGGTGTGGGAGGGAACAGGGACACTCTTAATGGTAATCATATTACATACAAATTAAAATGAGGTTCTTAAAGATCTTAACTTGACCAGATATGAAACAATTCAAAACCTTTAAACGTGTATTGAGAAAAAACAAAAACAGGTCTTTAAAAACATGTTTGTCACTCCCAAAAGGAGACTCTTTAGGTAAAAATAATAAAAACCCCATGCTGCATAGATAATGCAGATAGTTTGTTATCTGGCCAACAGCAAAAAGCAGGCACTTAAGGTCTTCTGTTCCAGTTCTTCAGGCATATTCAGTCATCAGGCTGCATCTAGATGCTGGTTATTTATTCCACAATACTTTATTACAGAATATCTAAATGTATAGGAATAAGTAACTGATGTCTGGATGCAGCCCTAATTTGCTCAGAATATTATTAAGAACTAAACTGATACAACTTACACTTAGGTGTAATTTGTAATCACTGATAGCCTGCAGGTTTGGGTCACAGGCCAGGTAGAGGGAGGGCCTTGGCTGAAGGCGTTCCTTTCATCTTCCCAAACTACACTTAAAATTTGCAGCCTTGGGGACGAGTTCCCATTACCACTTAAAACTGTTTAAAAACAGTTTGGATCCTCCTCGTTCCCACCCCCAATCAACTAGAACTGTTTAAAAATGGTTTGGATCCTTGTTGTCCCCATTCCCAATCAGTTTCAGGGGTATTTTGAGGATTATTTGGCTTTAAAATGGAATAAATAAACACCAGAATTTTCCAGTGTTTTTTTTTCTGCTTTTGCTTTTAAAATGTTTCTTCCTTAGTGCTGTGGGAAGCTAGAGGATTCCCCTATACAACAGACTGTTTCATTGTAACAATTCAGTCACTTCACACCTGATAACAGTGTTTCCTTTCCCACCCACGCAAGCCTAAAGATTAAGGAAAGAGCAGTCCTGTGCAATTCTGGCTGTTTAAAAAGGAAAAGCTGCTGCAGGAACTGGGAGATGTGTGTATGTTTAAGTGTGTGTGCACAGGCGGCAGTGGCAGCAGAGCCAGCCAGCCAGGCAGGGTGCTTTTTTTCGGGGTGAAGCTGCTGCAGGAACTGGGAGATCATGTTGACATGTGTGTGCACGCAGGCGGCGGCGGCGGCAGCAGAGCCAGCCAGCCAGCCAGCCAGCCAGGGTGCATTTTTTGGAGGGAGCCCCTGCTGGGGATGGTGGCTGTGGAGGTGGAGCGGGCGAACGGGGCTTGAATTGCCACTTTCCCAGTCCGTTTTTGGAAGCGTTTTAAGGGTTTAGAGTGGGGACACAAAATCAGGGCTGAATCAGATGTTGGCTTCCTTTTAATGCGCTTTACATATCGATGTAAATTCCGATGTAAATCTCGATGTATATAGCGCTTTATTCCTTGAATGGGAACTCACCCTGGGTCTGACACAGGTGCTACTGCCCTGTGAGTAAGTTCTCTTTCAAGTGATCCGCATTCTAAACTTGGTCCAGTGACAAGTGGTGCTGTCGGCTGGGAGGGAGGGCATTGGATTGCAGAGGGTCAAAATACTGTTTAGTGTGAGCTAAGATGAGGTCCAGCAGCTGCCACGCGGTCTAGTTGATGCTTCTGTAATAGTTATTCAATGGGGCTAAGTTTACAAGTCATTTATTGTAACACATTCAGTTTCTTTATCTCTCTTTCTCTTGTTTTTTTGAAGGAAACTTCCATTTTGCCATCTGGAGTCTTATCAACTAGCACAGGTAAGAAATGATGAAATTTCTGATAAATTGTAGAAGTTCTTTATTTTAAGAATGTGAAAGTCGCTGTTTTGAAAAACCATTCAGAGCACCCATAATCCTTCTCTTCCATGACATCATAACACAGCCGGGCGTGGCAACAGGAAGCCTCGCGCCCCTGTCTCCAGGGTCATGTTGGACCACTTGCTCAAATGCTGATAAGCCATTTGAGTCAGCAGCTTCCACACCTCTGTGTTAGTGCATTGTTTAAATGCTTTCAGATTTATGGTCTTTATATTTATTTCAGAAGAAACCTGGCCATTAAAATGAACTTAAGCATAGGTTAGTCATTTGTAAGCAGTAGACACACCCTGCAATGTCTTATATTGTCCTTATTCACAGCTTAGTTTTTGAGCAGCCCCCTTTCTTTTTCTTTCTTTTTTAAAATTTCTGTCTCTGCAAGCTAGGTAAGAGTATGCAACCAGAATGATGAAGGGGCTGGAACACCTCCCTTACGAAACCAAGCTCCAAGGTCTAGGTCTCTTCAGTCTGGAGAGACGGCATTTAAGAGGGACCTGATTGAAGTATATAAAATTATGCATGGTATAGAAAAGGTGGATAGAGAAAACTTCTTTTCTCTGTCGTGCAACACTAGAACCAGGGGGCATCTATGAAGCTGATGGGTAGGAATGTTGGATCAGACAAGGGGAAGGATTTCTTCACCCAGAGGGTCATTGGCTTATGGAATGTGCTGCCGGACGAGGTGGTGATAGCAACCAGCCTTTAAGGAAGGTTTGACAAATTTATGGATGGCAGATGTATCAGTGGCTACTATAATGGATGCCTAAGTACATCTTTCAAGCTGGAGGTACAAGTAGGATGCTTCTAAGGCCATTTGCTGGGATTTGAGAGCAGTGGAAGATTTGCCCTTGTCTCTGCTTGAGATGTCCATGGGCAATTGGTGGGCCACTGTGTGCCACAGAATGTTGGACTAGATGGGCTGTGGCCTGATCCAGCAGGGCTTCTCTTATGTTCTTATGTATTCACAATAGCAGAATTTTTTTAGTCTTTTTATATGGCTCTTCTCAACTGAATTTCATAATTGTCTTTCCGAACAATTATTCCACCTGCCTTCAAGCCTACCGACAGTTCTGTCTCATCTTCCAGGCAATGTCTTCCATCTCATTCCTCACTTAGAAGAGAACACAAGCCATTTCTGACTTCAGGTTCATGTAAAGAATTTTCACAAAATAGCTTTCTTGTGTTGGTGACATGTAAACCAAAGCTATGTAGAATGAGGCTCTCAGGCTAACAAGAGAAGGCTTGGTGGCATAAGCTTTCATAGACATGTCTACTTCTTCAGATGCTAGGGGTCCCAGTGGGCACGTCTACTTCTTCAGATGCTAGGGGGCCCAGTGGGCAAGTCTACTTCTTCAGATGCTAGGGGGCCCAAAGGGCAAGTCTACTTCTTCAGATGCTAGGCGGCCCAATGGGCACATCTACTTCAGATGCTAGGGGGCCCAATGGGCATGTCTGCTTCTTGAGATGCTAGGGGACCCAATGGGCATGTCTACTTCTTCAGATGCTAGGGGGCCCAGTGGGCAAGTCTACTTCTTCAGATGCTAGGCGGCCCAATGGGCACATCTACTTCAGATGCTAGGGGGCCCAATGGGCATGTCTGCTTCTTGAGATGCTAGGGGACCCAATGGGCATGTCTACTTCTTCAGATGCTAGGGGGCCCAGTGGGCAAGTCTACTTCTTCAGATGCTAGGGGGCCCAAAGGGCAAGTCTACTTCTTCAGATGCTAGGCGGCCCAATGGGCACATCTACTTCAGATGCTAGGGGGCCCAATGGGCATGTCTGCTTCTTGAGATGCTAGGGGACCCAATGGGCATGTCTACTTCTTCAGATGCTAGGGGGCCCAGTGGGCAAGTCTACTTCTTCAGATGCTAGGCGGCCCAATGGGCACATCTACTTCAGATGCTAGGGGGCCCAATGGGCATGTCTGCTTCTTGAGATGCTAGGGGACCCAATGGGCATGTCTACTTCTTCAGATGCTAGGGGGCCCAGTGGGCAAGTCTACTTCTTCAGATGCTAGGGGGCCCCTTGCTGGACTTTTCGAATTAGACTAACATGGCTATTTCTCTGATATTGTCCTCTTAATGCAGTTTGAAATCATACTCTGTCTGAAGAAGGGATGGGCCTTACAGTACTTTGAGTAAAATGTTTGGCATCCTTGCCCCAGATTTGATCAAAAGGCATCCCTTTCACCAGAACCTAAATGTCAACAACTGAAAATACATTTGCGCAGTTTCACAGACTTGCTGTACATTGTTTGCAGTGGACGCCTAAAGATAATGGAATTCTTTGCCTAGTTCTGGTAAAGAAAAGATAGAAAGAGCTTAACTGTAATATTCCCTCAATTACCTTGAAGTCCTTACTTCACCTGGTGCGCGCACAAGCTGGCTTTCATTTTTCCACAAAGGTAAAATTGGAGCCTTATGCAAAAACAGTACTGGAATGTATAGGGAAAATGACAGACAGGAAATCAGTGGTTCTCTCTGCAAGTGTCTGTAGGCTTGTGTTTATTCACTTCAATAGGGAACTCAGCATGGTGTGTTCAAACTGTTGGAATCATATGAGAAACCTTTGTGGGTAGAGATCTCTGTGTACAGCAACAGATGGCTTGATCAGAGGAGCATGAATGAATGAATGAATGTAATTTGACTGTGCAAACCGGGTAGGGTGGTGTACCTAATAGCATTATTTATCATCTACAGCTATATTTGTTGATGTGTATCATGTTGTAGCCTTTGTAGAAATCTTGGCAAGGAGTCTTGGAAAGCCTTTTTGCAGTCGTGGATTTCTGGAGACAAAAATGAAGTTGTATTTGTGAGGAGGAGGCGAACGCTGCACATGGACGGCCACATTTTTTTTATCAATACAATAAAAAACTGCATCAGAACTGTGCAGTACCTGTGTGCCAAAATTATGTATTAAGAGCAGTTTTTAAAAATCTTTATGCGGCACAGTGCACTGTATATTCTCAAACCTTTTGCAGTTCTTCTGTATTTTTAGCTATTAAAATGTCTATGTACCTATGACGGAGCTGTCTGCCAAGTTGCTCTCTCATTGACTGTGTCTGCTGTCTTGATATAAGGAGGAGGACAAAACTGAGGTGTGGATGGTCAAGGTGTGGAAGAGAAACAGTTAAGCTTGTGGCCTGTGGGGCTGTGGCATCCATACACTCTTTGGGGCTTCAGAGAGAAGGGGGGGCTAGAACTGAGGGGCTGTGTGGGTTTGGTGGAGGTGCAGACAAGGGTAGTGGGCTGGCTGGCATGGAGGCCAATAGCACCTCATTCCCTGTTGCACTGCCATAATACCTAGAATTTCTAAAATCTTAAGGTTTTTAGTCTGTGGTTTAAGAAACTAACACAGATCAATCACCAGTATTGGCCCAGACCTCGAGATCTTGGGAGGATACCGTCGAAAGCCTTGTTTTCCTTGTGGGGCTGCATCCTGGTTCAGATCAGCATTTCCGTTATGCTGCTCCACCTTCCTTACCTCATTGCTGGAAACATTCTGAATTAGTTTAACTATTTAAATCCAGAGAAGTGCAGTGCTAAAGAGTGCCCAAGCTACCAAGCAATTGCGCTCATCTGACGCGCTAGCCAGGTGCCATGCCCAAGATTCTGCAAGCTAGGCTTTTAGCAGGATGCAAAGCAAGACCTACCAGAAGTGCAAGCCAGTTTTCATGGAGGCAGAGGAACTCGAGAACAAATCGCCAACGTCGGCTGGATTTTGGAGAAAGGAAGGGAGTTCTAGGAAAACATCTGTGTCCTTATGTGACTCTCAACAAATGGCGGCAAGTTCTGAAAGAGACGTGAGATCAGCCTCCTACTCCATTACAGTCAGGGCCATCAAGGCAACTCAGCAGCTATTTGTGGGCATCTGAAGGTAGAGCCAACTTGTTTGCTCTTAAATGAAGGTGTCAAATGCTGCGTGCTGAGGGTGGCTGCAAATGGCTGTCAAAAAGTACAGATGTCAGTCTTGGAATCACTCTCTTCTGTGAAGCTTGTGAGCATTATTCATTCACTGAAGCTGAAAGGCATTGTAAAAGGGCAAAGTGAAACCGTGGCCTCCTAGAGTCCATGTACTGAAAGTAAATAAAAGAGAAAACAAAGGAGCTGCAGGCAGTGAAGGATCACAAAGAAAATGTTTGTGGCTAAGAGCCGCCTGGCCTTGTAGAGGGCAGAGAAACAGTAGCCCTGGACAGACCTGTCCAAGCCCCATACTACGCAGAGTAAGTACCCTTCGGTTCCTGTCATGAAACCAGCAAAGAATAAGACAAGTTTAAAAGTCTTTTAACTACGGCAGAACTCCTGCCAAACAGACGCTTAAGCGTAAAAAGTGCAGGATGTAGCAAAAAGTATGATAAATAGCTTTGAACCCAAGTGCTGATAGATTTGTTATGCAGCAAAAATAATGATTGTTTAGATTTCTAGGAAACAGTTCCTGCAGATATCCTATATACTTTTTGGCTCCAAGAACTAAATAACAAAGGAGATACAAAACAATCCTAGATAGCCTTAGATAGGAAAGTGTTTCAGTTTGAAAGGCTGTTATTCTGCTTCTGGTAACCTTTGCTTCTTCTCAAACAAGGCTGCTTCTCCAAGGCTTCCCGTTCACAGTCAGTTGCGCCAGATAATTGTTGTCTGACTAATTCAGCTGCCTTTTTAGCATTCACTCAGTAGGCAGTTCAAAATCAAGGATACAGAAATATTTAGGACTTTCGATTAACTTCACTGATAAAGGTATGATCCCACAATTTCCCAGCCATGTGGTCCTGGGTACATAAAACGTTATCTTTCTCTTTGTCCCCAAAGTAGAATGACCATCGATTTCAGCCGTTAAACATCCTTATCCCTGCAACAAAGGCAACAGCTATCTATGGCTTAGTATCACAGAGCTTGAACCATGGCAGCACAGTGGCTAAGGTGACATTGGGGATAGATGCATTTCAACATGTTCCCTAATGAAAATTTCAACAAATGAGACAGATTTTTCTTTCAGTTTGATATTGCGCCGTCTTCATTTTCAAACACGCTCTTATATAAAATGGAAGTGGTACAGTCTGTGCTCTGTCTGAAAAATGTGCTAATGCCATTTACTCCCAACTTGATAATGTGTCTTCAGATCCCTCTAAGCTTTCCTATTGTTCCTTCCCTCACGTTCTCCAGCCTTAAATGACACGCCCTGGTCATAAACAGGTGAGTACGTGACAGACAAAGGAATTATATGTACAGTATTTAGATACTTGCCGTTACTGTTAGTCAACTGTGTGCACTTGAAACAAACTACATCTGAAACTTCCTGGATATTGAAGATTGTTTGTCTTGAGGTCTTCATCCATAGCCATCAGTAAACCTTTTGACAATGAATAAGTAGCAATATTTATTACTTTTCTTCTTAGAAATTCTGAATGGTTTCTAAAAGGTTTCCTTATTTTTGACTGGAACAAAAATATATAGCATATTCTTCCGTCTACTGTTATACAAATTGTGGAACAAGTGTGTAGAAGTACGTGTTTATTTCAGGTTCTAAAGAAAGCTATGAATTGATGATCTCTCCTGAAGAATCTGGATCTCTGCTTGATTCTGAAGAAGCTGGTAAGTGATAGCTTGGAGCAGTGGCAGCATTCCTGTGCGGATTTCGCCCCATCAGAAGTGAATCGCATTTGCTTAGTATTGCTTACCCCAAGGAAAGGGAGGGAAAGTCTCAAAGCAATATTTATGATGGATTCTGGGATATTATCCTATCAGAATTTATTAAAAATTTCCAAAACATAACAAGACTTGCAAGAAAGAAGAGAAAAAGAAATACAGAACAAAAATGCAATAAAATGTGAAGAAATGACAAAGGAAGAAATAAGGGAAAAAGAAAAAAATACAGATAATAGTGCTTTCCAATCCCCCTTTGGCAATTATAAGCAATTTTACATTCATACTTCTAACAATTACAATAAGTTCACTTATTTTGTTAAGTCAAACTTAGTGAGACATTTTGGTCTAGTGAATAAGGAGCCAGACTCTTATCTGGGAACACCGGGTTCGATTCCACCCTCCCCCATGAAGCTATCTGGGTGACCTTGGGCTGGTCACAGCTCTCTTCTGAGCTCTCACAGCCCCACCTACCTCACAGGGTGTCTGTTGTGGGGAGAAGAACAGAAGGTTTGTCATCCACTTTGAGTACCCTTAAATGAGTGAGAAAAGTTGGGTAGAAAAGCCAACTCTTCTTCTTCTTCCTCTACTACTACTACTACTACTACTACTACTACTACTACTACTACTACTACTACTACTACTACTACTACTACTCAGATTTCCAAATCGAAAAGTCAGTTTGATTCTTACAAAGAAAAAAACACTATTTTTCCTCCTTATTCAGTCTCTTCCATGATGGGCTAATTCATTCATTCCTTCATTCCTTCCTTCCTTCCTTCCTTCCTTCATTCTGTTATTTGCCGCAGTTCTGGAGCATCTCTGCTTGTCAGTGTTACATTGCCATCTACTACCTCCAGTTTCATTTCTATCTCTTCCATTTCTCCTTCAAGTCTAATCAGAATGTTGCCTGATCTCCAAGCAAGTGTGGAAGTCTTTGTTTTATCTCTGATTTTGTTTCATCCTTTCTTAAGAATACCAATGGGTACAATGTTTGTTATCTTTTCCAGACTTCTCCAAAATAGATCTGAGTCCCAAACTAGGCTCATGTTCTGAATGAAGCAGATCTTTTTAGTTTCATAATTTGCTTCTGCATCTCCAGTTACTTTTCTTACTATTTCTCCAGTTTTCTTACTCTTGGCTTCAAATCGTTCATTTAATTTCGTCCTCAGTATTAATATTTCAATTCTTAGTTCTGATGGATCATTTCTCAGTGTCTGAAACATTTTCTGTAGAAATTCTAGAGAGTTTGATCCCTCTGAATTTTTTAAAAGAACCTAAATACCTAAGAGGAGCCCTGCTGGATCAGGCCACAGCCCATCTAGTCCATAAGAACCTAAGAGGAGCCCTGCTAGATCAGGCCACAGCTCATCTAGTCCATAAGAACCTAAGAGGAGCCTTGCTGGATCAGAAAACAGCCCATCTAGTCCATAAGAACCTCAGAGGAGCTCTGCTGGATCAGAAAACAGCCCATCTAGTCCATAAGAACCTATGAGGAGCCCTGCTGGATCAGGCCACAGCCCATCTAGTCCAGCATCCTGTCTCACACAGTGGCCCACCAATTGCCCATGGGCATCTCAAGCAGAGACAAGGGCAAGCCTTTTCCTGCTCTCCAATCCCAGCAAATGGCCTTAAAAATATCCTGCCTGTCCCCCCAGCCTGGAAGATGTACTTAGGCATCCATTCATCTCAATGGAGCCTTTTTTGATTTCAGCAATTTTTGTCATCCTACCTGTGTTCTTATTTAAATTTCAAAGGAAAAATGCCAGACCTCTCAGCGCCTGGAAACAGAAGGCAGTCCTCCATCCATTTTTGTGCAGTCACAGGGATTTAGTTTCAACCCTCTTTTTGTAGAGGAGGTGACACAGAGCCTTATCTCTTTATTGTAGTGACTCAAATTGTATGCTTAAGTTAATCCATCCACTTTTCTGTCATATTTGTCTCTATGTCAAACCAATTTCATTAATTGTGAAACAGATTAATGAAAACTCAACATTCTAAATCTTTTTAATTAAGAAAAATATTTTATTATTCTCTTTGTCCATTTTTTTCAAAACTTTGTTCTGTCAAATTCTTATTTAGATATCTGTGAAAGCAATTACGTCTTTTAGTTAAGCTCTTCTGTGAATTAAAAAAAAGGCAGCTCACCTGAGGCTTTCAGTCAGATGGTCAAGAGAGACCTCTCTTTGGCTTTATATTAATTGTACTTAAAGGTAAATTAAGAAAGTTGGGATTTGACTGATTGTGTGCAGATGCTAATAGACTAACAGGGCAGTGCTGAGGGTCCTTGGTTTCTTGCTGGTACAAACACTGTGAGGAGGTTTCCAAAGCTCCAGTGGGCTATCCCTTCATTCTGTCCTTCTCCAGAAAGACTTTGGACAGCTGGAAGTTACTTGCTTGTCACCAGGCTTGCTGCCAAAGTGTCTCTGTGGAAAATTCCTGAGGGAGAGCTCCACAGAAACATCAATGCTTCATCTTCCCTTACCCAGAAGTCATTCTGAGCTATTATGAAGCATAATTTATCACAAGACAAATCTTTTCTGCAGGAAATGTCATTGGGATTGGACATTTGCCTGCCTCTTTCTTGGATCTATGCACACCTTTGAAGATCTTACAGATTTGTTAATAATAAACGTTTTTAAAGTGTTATTCAAGTGTCCTTCATTAATTTGTGAAAGCCTTATCTGAAGTTTTGCATTTTGGATTTTTTCATGTGCTTTATCTGTCTGGATTTTCAGAAGGCTTTTGACATAGTCCCTCATCAGTAGTTCTTGAATAAACTCATCAGAGGACAGTCCTGGATTGGAGAACTGGCCAAAGGGCAGGAAACAGAATGTAGTAATTCATGGACAATTCTTAGTGGAAGAAAATATTGCTTCTTAGTGTATTAATAAATGGTCTAGAAGCAGGGTTAATCTATGAGAAAGCAAAGTTTGCTGGTGATGCTAAATTATTCTGGGCAGTGACAACAGAACGAGTTTGTGAAGAGCTCCAGGGGGATCTCTTGAGGTTGGGCGAATGGGCAACAAAACAGCAAACGATCTTCGATTCTAATAAGTGCAAAGCGATGCATACTGGGGCAAACACTGTGAGGAGGCTTTCATCTATGAATTGTTAGTATCTGGCTTTCTGTGTTGGCCTGGGCACCAAAAGCTAAGGGTAATGGCTAGTTTAGCACTGAGTAAATGCAGAAGATAGGCAGAGCATTACAGTGTTTTGTAATAATGTTCCTGATGTCATTTATTCCAGAGTTCACAGAAAATATAGTAGGTTCAGAATGGCATGATCATTTCAGCGAAAGGAACTAAACCAAGTTATAAAAGTATATGCACTCCTCTTTTTGAAATGAAGGAGGTCCCTTACTTTATTCAAAGAAAATTTCTTTATCCCAACTTTGTTTTCTCCCTTTCTTTAGGTCGTCAAGGTATATTGCTATCTTTAAATAGCTTGTTCCTTTTCTTGGCAGGGGCTATAGGCTATTCAGCAGATCTCTCCATGTCTGATCGGTTGCGCAGTGAGACGGCAACATATGTTAATATTCCTACAAGTCCCACATCAAAGAAACAGCTTCATTATATGGAGCTGGAACTTCAGGAGCCCAGTACAAGCATAAGAGGTACAACTTTCTGAAAACAACTTGCGTAGGTTGCTTTTACCTTTAAAAACATTTTCATATCTTTTCTCCAAGAATCAAAATAAGCTTTTGGAAAAATACAGTAAAATGTAGGCCAACTCCCACTGCATTGGAGGCTTTCAGGGCTGCATTAAACTACTGAAGCCACATTTTACCAACTGTGTAAAATCAAAATTGTGTTATACAGGACAGGGAATGACTGTTTAGACACTTGGTTTTCTCTTAATCGCGTGAATGAGAGTTAGAGATAATTCTATAAAGGTTTGATACGTAGTTATTAATATGATTTACCTCTAAAGTAATAATTACTGGCTTATTTCAAAAACCATTGATGTTCTCTGGACTCCTAGAGATTCAGAGATGCCAGGCTTCACAGAGTATGTGCGCTCACATACACTATAATTTCACACTAGGGACCTTGGACATACCTGAGGCATTTCCGCACTGGATCGCGTTCGAAACGGAACGCGTTCAGGCGGAAAGCTTAAGCCAGCTTCGGGCGCTTTCCCCGTTCACACACAGACGCGCCAGAACGCGTGTAAACGCGTTCCGGAGCGTCTGTGTGCGAATGCTCAAAGCGCCCGAAGCTGGCTTAGCCGGCAAATGCCGGCAAGGGGCGCGCAGACAGCCGCGGAGGCAGATCGACAATCAGCTGTTTGAAAAACAGCTGATTGTCAAAGCCGCGCGGCGTCGGAGGCGAGCCGGCAGGCGTTCGGGAGACAGAAGCGGCGCGAACGCTTCTTCTCCCGAACGGCTGCGGGCGGCTCGTCCGCGTTGGAACGCGTGTAGAGCACTTCGAAGTGCTCTACATTTCGAACGCGGAAAAGACAGCTGCGGACACGTCGGAACGCAAGCCGCGCGCGGCCAATGCGGATGACGTGTCCTCAGCTGTCTTTTCCGCGTTCCGTTCGGCCCCGTGCGAAAACGCCTCTGGAAAGAACACAGTTGTAATGAGGTCTTCTGTCCGTAACATACATCCAGGCTGACCGGAGCAGTTTAGTAGTATAGAACATCTCAGTGGGTAGAACATTGCTGGTGAAAGGTAGAAAGCAAGAAATTTGCTGATAAAATAGCTGGACAAGAAGAACAATGAATGATATTCAGCAAGGTAGTTAGTAGCACTTGGAGACTAACAGGAGAAGGGTTGGTGGCAAGAGCTTTGATATTGACCACAGTGAATGATGCTGGAACCAAAGTGGATGAAACAAAGATAAACCAGCAGTGATAAGATGGTTATAGAAGTCAAAATAGATTTAATAGCGATGTGGGCAAGAGTTTTCACAGACAGGCCCAAGATTAAGAGCACTGTTTTTATACAATTTTAAGAGTAGCCATTTGCCTCTGCAACAATATGAACTGAGGAACCAAAAAGAGAGGAAGGAGAGAATTAACCCTTTGTTTTTGTTCAGAAGGATGCACAGTGACAGAGAGTTGTAGAGTGCATGTGCGGAGCGTATTTAAGGTTGCAATAGTGTTGAAGCATCTGAACAGAAATATCATCAAGGTAGATGCGGCACTGGATACAAAGTGAAATAGCTACACCCAAAACCGATGTTGGATCTCTGTGTTATTGGTGTCAACATGTTGTAGTGGGAATCACAAAAACCCTGCCGTTTCAGTGAAAACAGAAAGAACCAAACTGTTTCCATTTTAGAATTTGCTGGTAACATCTAGTCTAAGAAGAGTCTCGAAATGGAAGTTTCTACCCTTAACTGTAAATTCTGCCTAGAGCCAGAAGCACCTGGCACTTCAAGGACAAGATAACGTTAATTGGGAGCCCGTGAATCCAATCTAGAGCAGAGGGCAAGTTCTCAAAACAATTAACCACCAAAAGTGACTTCAGCTGTACATTGCTTATTGGCTTGTGTGTATCATGTGATCTAGCCTGAATAAGAATATAGTAAGAATGTCTTAGCTATGGAATTATTCTATCTATCCTATTCCTTGACTTTGATTCTGTCTTGGACCGTTTATATTTTGTCTGTACTCCGTACATGCTCTCGTTTCCTGGATTCTATTTTGCTGTGCTACCAAGAGGCAAGTGAATGCTGCTGTTATGCTTTATAACTAAGGCTGTACCTCGTGCAGGTGCGTGAAGGAACCTTTTATTTGCCGAAGATATATATTTTGTACCTTTGCTCAAACTTTGGAACCTTTTCTTATTTTTTTAATAAACCACAAAACTCCACAACCGTTTCGTGTGACTTCGCTCAGTCCGTACCAGCAGGGGGAGTGGCCCCAGGGGGAGTGTGGAAGCATGCTCAGGGGTGCTCGTCCTGCTACACATGTTACCGGAAAAAAACCCCAAACCCATAGGAAGCAATGAGGCTGTGGAGGGGCAGAGTACGTGGAGAGAGGAGTTCCGGGCAGTGGCAGCCTGTGCTTTTCTCTATTTTTGATAACTTCCCAGTGGTTTTTCTACAAGAAGGCTGAACTAACCAGTTTATAATTTTGTAGATATTATTGGATGCTCTTTAAAAAAAGCTTGATTCCATTGTTCCCTTTACATTCCTTAGGTTTTTAATTCCTGATTTCAAATGTATTTGTTATAATTTATGTATATCTGGATAAAATTCTTTCCACGATGGGCTGTGAGAAACATGAAAACACATTTTTAAAATTATTAATAACTTCTGTAACATTAAGAGTTCCTTTCTCTAGAACAACTGACTGTACTGTTTTTATGTCAAAAGAAGGACAGCTTCAACTGTATAACACCATCCTAAGAAAATATTGAAATGGAAAAAGTGACTTGAATCAATATATTAATGTTAGTTCAGTTTTTTGGCACTCCCGGTGTCTACATCCGTTATTCTCTTCACCATTTACAGCTTTTCAGTTAGCCCTGTTTTCAAGTTGGTCAGAGTTCTCCTCCTTTCCATCAGTCACCTTCTACCCATAAAACTTGAAATGCAGAATGTCTTCAACCTGTAACTGTGTGGTCTGAGTCTGTCAGATTTGCTGCTACATTAATCCGCTGAGAGGACTAAGTTGTAGGTGGCCTTCAGGCTCTGACAGTGTGTTGGTTTTCCTCCCTCATAGGTTGGTTAGAAGGCTTTCTGTTTCACAGGTTGAGTTCGAGGGATCCCAAGACTATGTAACATCTAACAATACTAAAGACAAAGGCTGCCTCCTCATGGGGCTGCCACTGCCTTGTGGTGGGTTCAGGGCAGCCTTAATGCAAATCTTAATTTGCATTAAGGAGTCCCTATAGCAATGGAGGACAGGGCGGGTTCAAGAGGAACCCACCCGTCCCCATGAAAACTGTGGTAAATCCCTGCATCAGGATGCTGCATTTTTCTCCACCCCTTGCCTGAGCACTTAATCACCCAGGTAAGGGCTTGATTTACCCCACACGATCGCCTGACAGCTACCCTGCAGTCAGCTGACCAACTGTCAGGTGGGTATAGGGGCTGTCAAGAGTAGAGCAGAGCTCTGGTAAGATGATTAAAACAGACACAAAAGCTGTGGCTGTTTTAACCATTTTACCAGAGCTCTGCTCGTGTGCATGACAGCCCCTATACCCGCCTGACAGCTGCTCAGCTGACTGCAAGGCAGCTGTCAGGTGATTGTTTGGGCTAAATCAAGCCCTTACCTGGGCGATTAAGCACTCAGGTAAGGGGGGACAGTTGCGATCACAGCATTAGCGGCAGTGACAGCGAAACCCCACCCGCTAATGCTACGATCATAACCCGGGAGTGTCCCCGTGCCCTCAGGATAAGCCATTCTTGCCCCATAATTTGGGATGAGAACAGTTATAAAGGTTTTTTTTTTTGTTTCGGTTTCTGGGATTTTGTCCCTCATGTAGCCCGAAATAGGGCTTTGCATGGGGACTGACTCATGTTCGCCTCACAGTATCCTTACCATGGGGACATGGACAAAGTGAAACTCAGAGAAGCTTTAAAACATGTTGATTTGGGGAAATTAGAGTGAGGCACAAAGGGTACGTCAAGTAGCTGCTCTGATCTCATCGCACTAAGTTGGTTCCACCTCATTACAAACTCCGGCAGGGTTACTGGTATCTTTTATCAGCCTGGCTGATCAGGAACGTTGGAAATGGAAGTTCATGGAATGGAACATCAACATTCTTTGTAGATTCTTCTTGGACTCTGTAAGTCCCAAACAATTACCTCCCTCCCAATTTATAGAACTAATAATCTGCTTTGCTATACCGAAGAATCCTTTACATACGTTGCTCTGTTATTTACTTATCTCAGATAAAATATGTTCATATGCTATAGCACATAACTATGATAATACTTTTTTTACCATAGGTAGTGGATCAACTAAATATGCTCAGATTGATATCACAGCAATGGAAACAGCCCATAAAGTGGGGATGCAACATGCACAGATTCGGGAAGAACGTCTACAAGAGGTGGAACAGAAGAAAAAAGGCAGCCAGATGGGAGCTCCGTAGGAGGACACGAGTTGTCTGTCTCTGCTACAGTACTTGTAAATGTTTTATGAATTTACTAATTTAACTAAATGCTGATTTATTACCAGATTCATTCCAATCTATTTCCAGTTGGAAAACTGGTAGCATGGTGTGTGTGTGCGTGTGTGTATAAAAATACTAGTTGTAAACATATCTGATAAATCACTATATTGTGTTTTTATACTACCTTGCTAAATCAGGTTTCAATATACAAATGACCTTTTAGATGATAGCATTTTGCTTAAACAATGAATATGTGAAAATCAAGTGTAAATGTGGCTAATTATACTTCACGTATTGTTATATACATTGACAAAATACCTTTTGCTCCTTAAGAATTAAAGAGGCTTTTTAAAGTTATTTTTAAAATCTCAAAGCTTGGACATATCAGCAGATTTCAAGGGAGCGTTATGGTGTGCTGTCATGTGGTCTGATGATATATGAGACAGCCTATATTCTTATTTCCTTTTGATAACTCCAAAGTTTTACTGATCAAATACTTATTAACTAATAGGAGATATACATTGTGTGAGCTAATAAAATAGATTTTTTCTTCAGAATCTTAGAAAATGTTTTTATTAGTAGATTTTTTCAGAGGGTTATTGTTCTTATATTAACTAGGAACATCTGCAGCAACTTTGTAAAATCTTTGTTATGTCTAATTTAATGAAAGTTTGTTTTGTTCAACTGAAATGAGTTTGGCAGGGGTAGTGGGAGAATCCCCGCATGGATGCTGCTCTTGGAACATACCAATCACTTGTCACGTAAGGGGACTGTGAGGAATCAGACTGAATTTTGCAGCAGAGTTCTATGTAAACAGAGTGATTCAAAATTCTAGCAATTATTTGTAGTAATGGCCCCCAGTTTAGGAGCATAAGGCTACTGCATTTCTTGCATTTATACCTTTCTCTGTAGGAAGCAATTGTAGGGGAGGTAATAAAGAAATAGAACGTAACAGATAAAACAGATTAAAATTGAACCTCTGGCGCTTGAAATGGTTCCTATTGAGTTTACGCGTGGGCACTTGCACGTGCAAATACGCACACACACACACACACACACACACACACACACACACACACACACACACACACACACAAAGGCAGAGGCTGCAAAATAGGGAGCAAAGCCAGGATGCCACTTTATAACTGGGACTCAAGTCGGGCTTAAAACCCCAAAATATGAACGTGTGTGATGGATCTGTCTAATGTTGCTCAAACTCTCACAACCCACGAAATTTCATCTAGACTTTTCAGTACATTTATTGTAAAATTATGTCCAATTATTGCTTGGCACCAATATCATAGCTTAATGCTAACTGATACAAACGCATCCAGTGACATCAGGAATAAGCTAGGCTAGAATCTTTAATTCACAGTGAAAATTGGTGTCCAGAAGCAGCCATCTCTTCACTGAAAAGGTATCGGTGAACTGGACAAATGACCATTTTTACCAGTTCTTTGTACTGCATTGTGCCTTGCAGTCCCCATCTGTCGCGAAGGGTTTTCACTCCCTGAAACAGAGCTGGATGTATGACGTTTCATGGAAAAGGAAGAATACTGAAATAGTCCCTTCTCCAGTCTATGGATTAGTTACTTCTGTTACTGGACAGTCAGCACTGAAAGCCCAGTTTTTTCTTCTGTTTTGTTGTTCAGGAGAAAAATAACATTTATGGCAGCCTCATCACCTGAGTTGATGTCAGATTCAGCAAAGAGTTCATTAATTCCACCCTCATCACTATTAAAACCACTTTACCTCCGACTCCACAAAACCCAGTTATTAATGTTGTTCTCTTTATTATTTAAAGACAGCCACGTCTTTCTCGTGGTGCATTTAATTTAGTATAATTCTACCTTCTGAAAAACAGTCACACGATTTCCAGAATCTTCCTAAGGAAAAATACAAATAGAACTAACGGTCTTTTTGAAAATATATGCCTCTGTTTCCAAAGATTTCCTCAAATACATTGCCCAAAATAAAAACTTGAACAAATTGTCACTCCTTTTGTTGCACGTGCACATTTCAAATAGAATTATCCAGCAGAATTATGTTTTTAACATTGATTGAGCAGGTTAATCAAGAGACTAAGGGCCGTTCCGCACTGGCCACTTAATACCCATTAAGCACACATTAAGCTCACATTTAAAACACTTGCGAAATTCCCATCCGCACTGCAGCACCCATTAGAGACACATTGGGGAGTCCGCTTCCACACTGGCTCGCACATGATCCATCTCTAATGTGTGCTAAGAGGCCCTTAAACCGGTTTCCCGGAAGACCTGATTGGAGGTAGTCTTAATGGGTACTTAATCCGTCCTTGTGTTCTAAATCCACATCAACGGAGGACGTGTCCGCATATGGACAGGAGAGAGAACCTGTGGGTGGGACAGGAAGTCACCATGTTGAGAGAGGCGGGAGAAGCACAGTCCAGCTACCAAGTCCCTCCCACACGGGCTTCGCATTGGGCATGCGCCCAGCTATGGTGGCAGAGGGACAGCAAGCTGGACACGAGGGCCAGGTGGGTAACCCCAGGGGCCATTGGGCCCCACACGAAGGGCCCCACTCGTGGGTGGGTAGCGGCGGCATATTGGCCCGGGGCACGGAGCCACCCACAGTAGTGGGATCATTGACGGAGAGGGCCCTGGCCCTTTCAGGCTTATGGAAGGGGGCCCATGGGGGCTGACTCACCTCACAGGCTACATCTACCTGCTGCCCTGTGTGTACTCCTAAGGATTGGGAGGGGATATATGGATTTGTGCTCCCCTGAACCCCACGGTATGTTATTGTCGCTGTGACGAGGAAAGGCATGCATCTTAATGACCGTGTGGATGTATGCAGAGCGCGTTGATCTCACTTGCGGGCTGGGGATCATTTGTCTCTTCTCCCCGCAGTGTTGGGAAACCCAGGAAGCGAGGGCGAGAGTGCTGCGACTGGAATTCTGTAGCCTTCGGCGTGCACACAGTTCCCCTCCTGGCCCTGTGGCCGGCTGTCAAGTGTAGCGATTCCATTCACAAAAAGCAGGCTTTGCCGCCAGGTGGTCACGGAATCCCGGACACGCTGCTGATTGGTTGGCAGTCCGTCCCTGGCGCGTCCGTGCATGGCCGGAAAGGAGTGGTGACTGGCAGCTGAATGCTCCAATCACGTGGCTCCTGGGGCAGCCATCTTGAAATCTGTGCTACTGCGTCCGCCCTGCAGAGGCATAATGTGTCCCTCGCAATCCGTCCTTCCCACACGAGTGCAGAAGCAAGGGGCCTTATTAGATCCGTATCTGTTTGAGACAGATCTTGCGAGAGACACATTTCATAAAAATGGATTTACTTACCGGTAATCCGGTTTTCAGCGGGGCAGTGCAGAAAGACCCTAATTAATTATTATTTGTTTCGTGAAGATCTGCAGACTTGCTATGAGTCCAGAGTAAATGGTTCCAGTCTAGGACTCCATGATAGCCAGTGAGGCTCACAAACCTTGTAGGAACAGCAAGCTTGGAGCTGAGGACAAAAATGGCTGCGGCCTCTCAGGCACCCCTTTCCTGCCAGTGGGTTAGGATGTTGATGGGACAACAGTAGGGGCTCTTTCGAATGTGAAGCCAAGGAACTCCCGTCCCACCTGCCCCCATTATTACTGCATCCTTGTGTCTTCGTTTGAAAACAAGATCTGCTTTCACTTCAGTTAACTTACAGAACAAACTTGTACTGTTAACTGCAGTGTCAACCCACCTAAGCTCTCCTTTACAAGGGCCTGTTTTATCATGCTGTGGAATAAAGCGTTTAATGCTCAGGAACCCCTCTAGGAAAGATAGGTATAGAGGGCTTTTGATAAAACAGAATAGCATTGTACAGCTGAATGTTCTGTTATTACCAGAACAGAGTCTCCAATGTGTTTTTCCACTTAGTACAGTAACAACTATTATAAAAGCAAAGAACACTTCTTGAGTAAACAGATTGCCTTTAAAAAAACAGTTGCTATAGGAACAAATTAGACATGAATGCATTATATCCTGATCTTAAAAATACCAATTTATGTAACCTAAAATCCCGATAATATATAAATCGCCCGCTTTTTGTAAATGTGGAATGAAAAGAATCCTTTTCTGAATTCATAGCATCACCAGCACAGACTGATGGAGACATGTAAGGAGCAGTCCTTCATCTCATGGGGAGCCAGTAATGTCAGGGTACTTGGTGTTGAAAGAGCGGCACATCTGAGCCTTTAACTCTAACCCTAACCCAAACCCTAACTCTAACCCTAAAACACTAAACCCCTGAAACCCGAAACCAAAACCGAACGTAACCCTAACCCTAACGCTAACCCTGAAACACTAAACCCCTGAAACCCGAAACCAAAACCGAACGTAACCCTAACCCTAACGCTAACGCTAACTCTAACCCTAACCCAAACCCTAACTCTAACCCTAAAACACTAAACCCCTGAAACCCGAAACCAAAACCGAACGTAACCCTAACGCTAACCCTAACGCTAACCCTAACTCTAACCCTAACCCAAACCCAAACCCTAACTCTAACCCTAAAACACTAAACCCCTGAAACCCAAAACCAAAACCGAACGTGACCCTAACTCTAACCCTAAATCAAACCCTAACCCGTACCCCTACCCTAACCCTTACCCTAACCCTAAGTCTAACCCTAAGTCTAAACTTAACCCCAACCCCAACCCCAACCCAAACTCAAACCTGACCCTAAAGCCCTGAAATCCTGACCCTAACCCTAACCCTAAAACCCTTACCCTAACCTTTATGTGCAACTGCATTTTAATAGTTTGCTGTAAATAGTTCATTAATGTTCCTTTTTGTATCTAATGTGCTAATTTCAAAAGGAATTCCTAACAAAAAAGCAAGTTAAAGCATAATTTCCTTCATGCGTACAAGGTTAATATCAAAGATTACAATAGAGGACTTTCCCCGTTGACTCTAATTTCTCCAGAAAAGGCTTCAGCCCTTTAGAGCAAGTCTGTGGAGGGGCGTGTGGGTGTGTAAGGGTGATGGTAAGTGATAGAGAGGCCCTTTCTGGATTTACATGTTAATCTGGATCAAGGAGCTGCTTCGTATACATCATCTTCACGGGAGCAGAGTAGGTCCGGTTGGAATGTGTGCTAAGGGCTCCTGATCCAGGTCAGTGGTAAAACTGATAAATGTGGTCTACAATCCATGCCAGCACTCCCTGCTCCGGATCAAGGAAGTGGCATTTGCATGTACAGGAGAGCAGAAGGTCCATTGGCATGGTGGTGGGTGACGTGTGATGGAACCACAACAACAAAGACACCTCCAAAGCCCTTCCGCAGCAGTGACCACGTTGACAGCAAGGGCGTTTTTTGCAATGCCCGCAAAGACGCCTCTCATCCATGGCAAAGGTGTCTTTGCATTGCTTTCGAAGGCACTGATGTAACATTTGATTGACAGGGATGTGGCAAATTGCGTCAGGTGTTGGAGGTGGTGTGGGCCAACCACAGTGTGGGTGGTTCATATGTAGGCAGTGCATATCCACAGATGTGGATCAGAGCTTACGCATCGGCGCTGTATGCTCTTTGGCACACATTGACTGCTCTGCTAAAGTACAAGGCAATGCGGACGCTGCAGCCATTTGTAGATCTGGATCTAGCTGATCCTGATCTTGTTAGCACAGATCTTAGCAATCTGGGGCTAGCTGATCTGGATTAACAGCCAAAAATGCAGAGAGGACCGGAGTCTGTTTTTGATATTTTATCTTCTTTTTACGAGTCGTGCTTTCTCATAACTACCACATGCATCCACAGATGAAGATAGGTTTGGGACACCTGACCTTACACCAGCTGCCTATCCAATACATTTGTCTGCTCATATCTACATATTGTTGTATTTAAATATATTTGAGCAATTTTTATAGTTGTATATATTTCTTGATGTGATGAAATATTGTACATTATCATTAGTTCAGGAAGTAGACAAATGGCATGTGACCAATGCTAAATCTTAAATTACATTATTTTGTGTTTTGTATCAAGAAAAGCAAATCATATCATTATTCAGGATTATATCAATGGCCTTTTTACTTTGCCAAAATGTTACTGTCGCAGGATGACTCCAATCTGTGCTTGTGTGTTCCTGCCAGCCTGCACAATGGCCAGGAATGACCGGGAGGGGGGGGGTCTGAAGTCCAGAAATACATGGAAGGATACATTTCCCCCTTCCATCCCATGAACAAAATCACTGTTTCTGTAAATGGATTAGGACATGAGAAGGCCTTTGATTTCTTTTGTTACATTTTTAAGCAACTTTTAAAACAGAAAGGGCCATTAATGAATTAAAATCTTTTTCATCAATATTATTTTTGTTGTCCAATGGAAGTTGACAGCTGCACCCACTTTGAAATCTTTACATTATAACTTTATCCAATACAGAAGGAAAAAAGACCAGAAAACCAGTATCAAAATACTGCGGAATTGGTTAAAGAGTCATAAGCCTGATCTTATATCGTCTTATGATTACATCTGTTGCATATATACTTTAAGAATAGTTTTTTCTAATAACTTTTTTTCTAAAAAGCTAAAACTTACCGTAATTGATTGGTCCACCAAGGTAGTTAGTAGCACTAGGAAACTAACAAGAGAAGGGTTGGTGGCATGAGCTTTCATAGACACGTCTACTTCTTCAGATACTAGGGGGCCCAATCTGCAGAAGTAGACATGCCCATTGGGGCCCCTAGCATCTGCAGAAGTAGATGTGCCCATTGGGGCCCCTAGCATCTGAAGAAGTAGACGTTCCCATTGGGCCCCCTAGCATCTGAAGAAGTAGACGTTCCCATTGGGGCCCCTAGCATCTGAAGAAGTAGACGTTCCCATTGGGGCCCCTAGCATCTGAAGAAGTAGACATGCCCAGTGGGGCCCCTAGCATCTGAAGAATTAGACATGTCTACAAAAGCTCATGCCACCAACCCTTCTCCTGTTAGTCTCCAAATGCTACTAACTACATTGCTGGACTTTTTGAATTAGACTAACACGGCTATTTCTCTGATATTGACTGTAATTGACTGCTGTGTCATATTTATTCTTCAGTTTTCTAGCCCATTGGACTTTTGAAAAACTGTGGTACCTGATAGTGCTGGACTACAAGGACCAGTGGTCAATTGAAAGCCTTTCTTTGAAGTGTTAACACAGGTACAAGTAACTCTGGCTGTGGAGGTGGAGTTACTAAGGCCGCATCCCCATTACAAGCTTATTTTGGTTTCAAACCGTTTTCAATCCTCGCATACCCCACGTCAGTTTGGCTTAACATGCTTTCCGCCCCAAAGCGTTGTAAATGTTAACCCTCATTTCAACAGGTCTCACTCTGGATCGTGTGCTTGATACGTCTTACATTTTTTAGTGTGGGGACCCTACTGTTTTAAGGGATGAGAATCCATGTTTAGGGTTTCCCTCTCCCAATAGCTTGCTTCCAAAGACAGTGATGTCAGTGTAAAAATCCAACCTTCACAGCAGCCGCTACACTGTAGCAATCCAGCCACTTCACACCTGAAAACAATGGTGCAATTTTGCGCAATTCTTGCTCTTTGGAGTTCTGACCTTTAAAGGGGAAAGGAAAGCAGGGCAGGTTTTGGGAGATGTGTGAATGTTTAAAGCCCCCTTGCTTGAGTTGCTGCTGCTGCTGTGTGCCCTGGGCAATGGGGAGAATCGCTGGCTGCCCGCTGCCGGTTTTCCTCCATCCAGGAAAGCGGCAGCCACCCAGCCAGGCTCGGTGAAGAGGTCCGTTATGGGTGGCGCATTCACGACAGGAGGAAGAGGGCAGGGCAGCCCCGAAAAGCGGCTTTTAGAAAGTAGCCACTTGAGTCCCCCCTTGAGTCACGCACGCCACCTACGATCCTCAGAATCGGGATCGAACGCAATTAAGCTGAAAGTAATGGGAACAGGCAAATTCATGTTTGCATCTGGTTCTATTATTTCGGTTTAGGGAAACTGGATTAAGCTTGTAATGGGGATGCGGCCTAAAAGTACCCGATCCAATAACACTTCATTAATATTATATCATAAATTGTAAAAAGGCAGAATTTTGTATGTGCTGTAGGCACCTTCATTGTGAGGAGACTGGGCACCACAGCATACTGGAGAAGAGGATTTCTTTCCTGAGATCTTCTTATGTTTCATACTTGCTTAAATGTTTTATCCAAGGGTTTAGTATTTTGCTCTTTAAAACAGATAACATCCTTATATAACCTTCAACAATTTTCTTTGAAGGAAAATGACACAATTTAGTGCGTGCTATCGTTGTGAACAAATTTTGTCACGTTCTTTTCTTTTCACCCGTTTCTGAATCTCCCGATGGACCAGGGGGCAAAGTACCAGGGAGCGCCCGATGTCTTTTCAAGCCAAAAGGAGTATTGCCAGGGAGAGAACAGTGGAACGGGTTTAGGATGCCCCTTGTTGATGAGGGAAAAGGTGGATATGAAAGGCAGGCCAGGTTTTGTTCCTCACCATGGCGGTGGGAGGAGGGAAATGCTGCAGTCTGGCAATGGAGCTTTGCTTCAGTCTTTCTGAATTGTTTCCCAGGGTCTCGTGCATTAAGGCTTATTCCAGGCTGGCAAGAATGGGGTTTTTGGTGGTTTTCTAAATCGGAGTTGAAGACTACCCTGTTTAGGGAAGCATTCCCAGGCTCTGTGTGATTTATCTTCATTATTAATGAGATACTGCCTGTTGATGTTTTATTGTTTTTGTTTTTAGCTAATTTTTACTTATTTGTTATTTGTTATTATTGCTCTTTTAGATTGTATGCCTATGGCAGGTTTTACTCATTTCTCTTTGGTTACCTATTTGTAAAGCGCTGAGTACATGTGCAACGCTATAAAAATAAACTAATAATGATAATTTTATTGCCTCCACCTAGTGATACACAGGAAAGGACATCTGCTATCTAAATCCAGTATGCCCAAACCTTTCTCCGTGGCCGAATTGCTCTATTGATTTATTTTCTCTTTTAAACTTTAGAATTTTTTTGATCTAATTTTCTATTGCTTAAAGTATTTTCTTGTTCAGCTGTCTTTTATATATATATATATATAAGCAGTTTATTTCATATTCAGATTTTAGCCTTCGTTTCCCAACATTAGCTGTTCCATTTTTTTAAATATAAAAGCAATAAACATCCATCTCATCAATACCATCTGTTTGCCTCCAATGGTTAAACTTAAGTCCTGAGATTCATTCTTTTCTTTACTGCTTTAATTCTGTGGTTCCTTCTGAAATAAGTAATCAGCTCACAGAAATCCATTCTAGATATTTTGGGACAAAGTAATAGGTCTCTATAAATCTTTATAATATTTTCAAAATGGCAGCCTACTCAATTCTTATACTAAACGTCTACTCACTCTAAAGGTCTCAGTCCTATCTAGCCTCCCATTTCATTTAGACAATATCTTCACTTACTGCAGGTGTTATAGAGAAGCAGAACTCGGAGTGATTGTCATACTGATGATACTGCACTGTGTGTCAAAACTCCTAACCAACATATTTAGCCATTTCACAAAGTACGTTATGACACTCCATGACACCATCACCAGGAAAATCATGCATAGTGTGCCAGTATTACCCCCGGAAACCAGATAAACAGCATAAACATTTCTCATTTCTAATTCACTGACTTAGCTCGGTAAGAAGGCTGCCCTTCCCCATCACCAAGCAATCAAAGCCAATTCAGTCCCAAATTTAGGGTGAACCTAGACTGAGATGAACCAGATAATCAATCCTCCAAGTGCATTTGTTGGGATGGTTGAACTGACTCAACTGAAAATAATTTGGTTTCTTTCTCTAACAATTGAGGACTCTTTATTGACTTTCTGAATAAAAAACAAAATATGTTATATTGGTGACATCTGTAGAGTAATCTATTGGTAAAGTTCAAAATGGAGTGTGTGTGAATGAATAGTTGGCCTGAAGTATAATAAGAATGCACTTGGAATTGCGAAGGAAAGTGGTGGAAGTCACTTTTAGTCACATTGTTTTCACTTTTCTGTAGTCTTTTTTCTTGTGTCTTTCTGTATTTAATAAAGTTCTTTTTAAAAAAAGAATACTGGGAAATTTATGTCAAAAGTTATGACAGAAGTGAAACCAACTAGGAAGAATCAACATCATAACATGGAATATTTCAGAATGGTTGTGTCACATCTAGGTTATAACACCATTGGTCTATCTGTGGCTACAAAATATTTAACAAAGTAATAAAATAAGTCATTTCTTTGACATGGATGACTAAAAATTATATGGGAAATAACAAGCAGAAATAGTCAAAATATTTTATCAAAGTATGGTAATTGAATTTGGAATTTATTATTAGTTGAGTAAAGATATATGGTTGAATCAATGAAGAATTGTTTGAAAACCTGGGAAGAAAATTACTTGTATGGTCTTTGCTGGAAAGAATCAAAGGAAAGTCAGATAAGGAAAAAATTAGAAATGGTTACAGTATGGGAAGATTTAACAATTGAATACTTAAGAAAACAAAATATTAATTACGTGCAACCCAAGAACAGGCCCTACAAATGTGTACAGGGAAAGAACAATGCAAAAGATCACAAATAATATCATGTGCAAATGGTGTAAAGAAACAAAAGATAATCAAAACAATATAAGAAACTGTGATAATGTCACAGCAATATATAAAAAATACCATTTGATAGCTGGAAAAAAATGGTAGGAATTTAGCTTTCTAAGGGATTAGTAGAAATGATAAAGAACTGGAAATACTGAGTTCTACAAATTAAGATCTGTTGCCAGTACCATTATTTATCTAAATAAATGCAAATACAATAAAGTACATGTTTTCCTAGTTAATTGCTAGTTAATACGGCTCCAGTAAAACATTTTCAAAAACAGCAGTTTAACATCTGTGTAGAACAGGTGATCGTACCAAACCACCTATAACAGACTATTATACTTTGCAATAAGAAGGATCCACTTAAGAGGAAACAGCCAGACAATCTGGCTCACTGACCTTGGCTAAGAATTAATTAGGTCCTTAAAATTTGGTTAGTATCTATAATCCTTCCGTCATAGTAATGCAAAAAGTAAATAAGATGGAGGAGTAATCAACCTAGACCAAAGAAGAAGAGCTGGCTTTTCTACCCCGCTTTTCTCATGTGTTTAAAGGGACTCTAACCAGCTGACAGATCTTTCTATTCTCCCCACAACAGACACCCCGGCTGAATCCCCAAAAGACTTATTAGCCCCTCTCGGATTCCTCTGCAGTCACTCTGTTATAGCTGACTTTAAAAGTCCCCTCCACTTCCAGAATAAGCGTCCCCCTGGCAGCCGCGATCTAAACGGACTTTCCGTCCCCGTGGTAGCAGTTTTCTCTTTCCAGGCATTTCCCCCCTCCCCGCCCCCTCTCTTGTTAAAAGGAAACATAGCCAGATCTCCGTCTCTTGAAACTGCCCCCCCCCCAGCAAAGCAGATGAGCGCTCATTCTGTCAATTTCATTCACTTTCAGCAGTTACTTTCACTTTGTTCTCTGTTAGAAAAGGATTTTCTGCCCCGGTAAAGTCAGCGGCTGGAGGATTGGGAGCGCGATCCTTCGCTCATTCTCTTTTAAGGCTTCACTTGAAAACAATGTTGCCATTCTGAGCAATTCTGGCTCTTTTTACAAAGGAAAGGAAGCGAACCTGCTGCATTTCTCAGATGTGTGAATGCTTTTTGGCTGTGTGTGCAGGCAAGCAATCCCCGCCCCTTTTGCCACGGAGCGTCCTCAAGGCAGATATAGCGAGCAAAACCCGCAAATCGCCGAAAGAGCGCTGGAACTCTTCTTTAAAGTGCACGTATTTTATCGCGGGTGTCTCACTTTCCTAAGCTCCCTAAGCGCCTTGTAAAGCCCGGAATGGGGATGCTCAGAGGCAAAAGGAGTGTCCTGGCACACTTTAAATTCCATGGGGGCAGGGCTCCCGTGAGGCACAGAGTGCTGTGAGAGCTCAGAAGAGAGCTGTGACTAGCCCAAAGGTCACCCAGCTAGCTTCATGGGGGAGGATGGAATCAAATGGTATTCCGAGATAAGAGTCCGGCTTCCTATCCACTAGACCAATGGCAGAGAAACCAGGACATGATGAACTTCCATTATTTCATTTTTGTTTCTCTTTCACTGAATTAATCCTGTATACATGAAAATACAAAAGAACAGTAGGTGAGGTTTGAAATATTGTATCAGCTCTCTGGTTTCTTCAAACCTAAAGGACCTGCGTGATAATTATTAGTGATTTCTTAAAGCACTTGCCATTTTAAAACTATTGTATTCATAATAATCTAACATCAGATACATTGAAGGCAGTGTGAAATACTGTGTCAGCAAAGAAACGTGGTTCCTTCACCTGAGACGTTTTCGCACGGGGCTGATTCGAACGCGAAAAAGACAGCTGAGGACACGTCATCCGCATTGGCCGCGCGCGGCTTGCGTTCCGACGTGTCCTCAGCTGTCTTTTTCGCGTTCGAAATGTAGAGCACTTCGAAGTGCTCTACACGCGTTCCAACGCGGACGAGCCGCCCGCAGCCGTTCGGGAGAAGAAGCGTTCGCGCTTCTTCTGTCTCCCGAACGGCTGCCGGCGCGCCTCCGACGCCGCGCGGCTTTGACAATCAGCTGTTTTTCAAACAGCTGATTGTCGATCTGCCTCCGCGGCTGCCGGCGCGCCCCTGGCCGGCGTTTGCCGGCTAAGGCAGCTTCGGGCGCTTTGACCATTCGCACCCAGACGCTCCGGAACGCGTTTACACGCGTTCTGGCGCGTCTGTGTGTGAACGGGGAAAGCGCCCGAAGCTGGCTTAAGCTTTCCGCCTGAACGCGTTCCATTTCGAACGCGATCCAGTGCGGAAATGCCTTTGGTCTCTTTTCTAGGGTTAAGGAAAGAAACCCAGGAAAAAAAAAAAAAGGAACTTCTGTTCAAAAATCTGGCCCCTGATATTCAAAAACAATTAGCCATTCTTACTGGTTTTCAATTGAGAAACAAAAGTCTCAGATATTTAGGAGATCTTAACATAACACGGCTTTTGGTAACTATAAATCTGTCTGGCATAAAATCTGGCAGGAAAAAGCAAACAATGTCATTATCTGGATCGTTGGCGGCTGTAAAGATGACTGAGGTCCCTAAGTTACTATTTTTGTTTCAAAGAATTCCTGTTATAATAGCTGGGAACATTGTAGAAACTGTTGCTGAGAACTTTACCAAATGTGTTTCTCAGAAAAAAAAATGTTTTCCAAAGATTGCTTCTCTAGGCCATCAAATGCAGGAGAGTGAGGGCTCACTGGATGAGTTCAAGATCAAACAATTATTTCAGTTGACCGCTACCAAACTGCTTAGATGGGTGTTTTTAAAGAATTTTGTGGTATCAACCATCAACAATGACACATCATTGGCAAGATTAACTTTACAAGATCTCAGTTTGGAAGTGCCCTTCTCGATCATTGGAAAGCCCTTTTCTTTTTTCTCTTCTATAGAGTCATTATGATCCTCTTCAGGACTTCCTTCTCCAAAATGGAAAGTGAAAAAACTTTACTGAACTCCAACAAATATTGATGGCTGTTAATGTTGCCCTTTCTGTGACATCTTCTTTCTAAGTCTCAAGCTGATAGGCCATTGATATTGTACAAAGAACTGCTGCACGCCCTCCCAACAGTCCATGGAGACCAAAGACCAATTCACACTTGGCCTCATAATTCACAATAGGTTAACATCTGGGCAGCTGCATCTACAGCCTAGAAATGCCTCCTGCCTGCCCAGATGTTGACCTATTGTGAACTAGCAGTGAGGCATGGAATTGTGCACCAAACACAAACTGACCCTTACCAGCAGGACACACCCAGCAGGAACCTGTCACACCGTTTCCAGTGCCGAGGGGTCATTTGAGGTGCCACACGAGGGTCAATTTGACACTGGAGGTTTGTTTATTGTGTCTTTTACAGCTTTAACTGTACATTAAACATAAAACATTGCAAAAATTTCTTTTTGCTTTCGTTAAATGGGCTATAGCTGGAAAGTGGATGAACTATGAGGATTTAAAAAGTAAATATTGGTACAGGACTATGGCAGAATGCCTGTTTGCTCAGCAAAGCTGTTAGTCAATTTGATGGTATCTGAGCACCCTTGATTGAGAATTATGGTCAAGGAATTAGGTTTGAGTCTCAGCAACCTCCATCAGTCAGTAAATGATATTTTTCTTTTGCAAGTGCAATAATCATACTTTGCTCTTTCACTCTGGGACAGAAGATGCAGCATTTATGGGATTTCGTTTAACACACTTACTGTCAACTCTTTGATGCGTGTTGAGTTATGATTGCATTTGTTGCTTGATTCAAGATTAGCTATTAAAATAAATTAAAAAAAACAAAAGCATTGCTGATAAATGCTTTTGTGCATCTAAAAGCCTATTGGTCAGAACGCAGGCATTCAAACAAACAAACTGATTGACCAACCGACCGACCAAAGATGCCACCCAGTTGATCAGGTTAGCTGCAGCCCACAGGGACCCCCTGATCACCCCACCCTGCCCAGGTGCCTGCCCCTCCCCCCAGACTTACCTGGTCACCACCAGAGACTGGACGGGCAAGCCCATGGGCGGGGCTTGCTAGTTCGGTCTGCAGCATCGTGCCCCTGCGTGCCCCTGTGACCGGTTGGCTGCAGGACAGCCTAGAACGGCCCGGGACCGGTGTTGGGGAGGATTTCATGCTCTACACCCGGAACGCCATTGGGCCGCCCTGGGCAGGTACGGTTCCAGATGCAGCCACCGGCCCAGCAGACGAAACGCTCTGTCCCAGAGCTGTCCTAGTGCGGACAGGCCTCTAGGCTCAACAGCGAATGCTTGACCATAGCAATCTATGCTCTGCTAAATTCCAGAGTGCCCTATGGTTATGCACTATAAGTTGAGCTGCCCTTGAAGCTGCAGCAGAATGCAGGTGCAAGGGAGCTGACGGCTACTGCTGGCGGGATGAACTTTGCATTAAGGGACCCGCCCTGGCTGACAATGAGTTACTGTGCCCAGTTCGAGGTATTATATCCATATAGACCTGTTTGTGCCTCATAATCTGCCAGGAAGACACCAGCCTCAGAATCCAAAGGGCTGGGGAGACACTGAGGCCATTCTGCACGGCAGCTTCTGTTCATGAAACAGCCTTGCTTCGTAGGAGGGGCAGCTGCTGTTAATATACATATTCCGATGTTTGGTGGATATGCACTTCTTTACCCAAGCCTTTAGTTAATTGCATGGACTATCCTTCCCTTCTTGGTTGGTGTAATTTTAATTTTATTGCTATTTTACTGCTGATTTTACTCTGTTTTAGTTCTGCTTTTAACTTTGGTTGGACTGGGTTGCAGTCTGTTGAACCTGCCCTGAGATTGTATGGTGTAGTGCAAGATATAAATATAAATCAATTTCTGAGTGAGCCAGTTTGGCCTAGTGGTTAAGGAGCCGGACTCTTATCTGGAAATACCCGGTTTGATTCCACCCTCCTCCACAAAGCCGGTTGGGTGACCTTGGGCTAGTCACAGATCTCTTCTAAGCTTTCAAAGCCCCACCTACCTCACAGGGTCTGTTGTGGAGAGAAGAATAGAAAGCTTTATCAGTGACTTTGAGTCCCCTAAAGGGGGTGAGAAAAGAGGGGTAGAAAAGACAACTCTTCTTTGATCAACCAATCGACCAATTAATATAGCAACTGTAGGATGACAATCTTCAGGTGGAATACGTGACCTATCGTCCTTCTGTGTCGTCCACCCCGATTGGCTTGCGACGTCTACATGAATCCAAGTTGTCATAAAATATCTATGTTGACCATAAACAATAAGTACTTCCCTTCTGCCATCAAGGAGGAAAAGGACTCTCAGAATTATTGTCTAGTAATCCATTGATTGTTTGTGGGGACAGAACCAAAATCGAATCTAAGAAAGAGTTATGTGGTCTTTTAAAGATACATTGGGCATGAACTAGTCTCCACGACGAACTGCAAACGCTCCAGATTTTGCCACTTTTTAAGTGGAATCTGAGAAGTGGAAAACAGAAGAGCGTCAACCATACTGTAATCATGGGGTGCAGTTGGGCAATAGTGTGTTAAAGGCTGAGCTGGCAAGAGGCGCCTTTGCCAGGGAAAAGAGTTTGAAGAAGGCAGAGGAGGCCTGACACAGTGGCAGGGAAAGACACGAAGGTAGGAGTGGGCGAAGGAAACAAAGGAATGACTAGGTGCCATCTGCAAATTGCTGCGAGATGTTCCTACTTTTCTCCCAAGGTGACTAATGAAAAGGCTTTAAAAATAGAACCAGCAATTGTTCTCTCAGAGATCCTCTCACGGCTTCTTGCTGACTTGAATCCATGCCTTGAATCCATGCGGGACCCCTTGGGTTGAGCAAGTCCCCACTTTGCATATTCACAAACCCACTGCATTATTTTTGCTTGAATTTCTTTTACATGCTTGTTTTTCCAGAATATTTACTTTCATGACCAATATTCTGGCATCCATTATGTTCCCTTAAGCCATGATGGTGCTGAAGGTGTTGAAACGCCAGAAAAAACATTCCAGTTCACAGTCTTATGTGTGTTGCTCAGCTGCAGCTCTTTGGTGGCTTTTGAGAAGGAGCTGGTAGAGCAGCTGGGGAGGAAGGGTGGGCTGACTATGGGGAAGGGGCTTCTTTCCCTGCAGGGGCTGCTTCCATCTCACAGGGGAGCCGGGCTGGTGGTTTCCTCTTTCACTCTCAGCATCAGTGTGAGTATCGCCACAGGAAGGAGGGAGTAGATTTCTTGGGTACGTTTTAGACTTTAATTTGCTTAGGTTCTCTTTGGGAAGGTGTCACTGGAGAGACGGTGGGCAGATGGCGCAGGGAGGAAGATGAGGAGCTTCTCAAGTTTTCCAGATCCTGTCACAGTACCCTGGGAAGGGCCTCTGTTGTTAAGCCTGTTTGGTCTAGCGGTTAGGGAGCCGGACTCTTATCTGGGAATACCGGGTTGGATTCCGCCCTCCCTCATGAAGCCGGCTGGGTGACCTTGGGCTAGTCACAGCTCTCTTCCGAGCTCTCACAGCCCCACCTACCTCACAGGATGTTCTGTTGTGGGGAGAAGAATAGAAAAGCTTTGTCAGCCGCTTTGAGTCCCCTTGAATGGGTGAGAAAAGCAGGGTAGAAAAGCCAACTCTTCTTAAGTAAAAAAAAATACAAGCTAAGAAGGGTGATGTAAAAGCAACAGCACCCAAAGTCGCATGGCCAAGCTTGGAGGCAAGAGAAAACTGGTGAGTGTCCAGGAAAGTCAGAGCAGTGGGCAGTAGGGGAGACCACACGTGGCAGGCATGGGGAAAAGCAGGCTGAAAGAGCCAGGGGGTGGGGGTGGGGGCAGATGACGAAATGAGAAGCAGGTGAGACAAGGAACACACGTGGGGGGGGGGGGAGGAAATGAGAGGTGGGAAGGTTAGTTTGGGGATCTGGGCAGAAGGGGAGGGAAAGAAGGGCCCATGATTGCTGGTCCTGGCAGCCCCCACACCTCTGGCTGAGGCAGCTCCTCGCCCTCTCTTGGACTTCCAGCCTCCCCCAGAACAGTCATATGTCAGTATAAGAAAGTTCTCATCCCTTTTAGAAGATGCCTGATATGGAAATCCCCCAAATTGTCCCTAAGCAAAAGACGAACGGCATTTGCAAGAGCATTCATTGTGTGTTCTCTTTTACTTCATCCTGCAAAGAGTCAAGTTATTGTTCCAGAAGAGAACCATGCCAGTTTGCTCTTAGCCTGTGTGGCCACATCAGTTCCACAATAATATGTTAATGCGCTTACCTAAAGCCATGGGGACTTGGCTCTATTTTGTCTAGGCCTTGGAGCTTTTTGAGATTTAGGGTTTGTTCTCCTCCTTCCTACTTTCTTTTAGAAGTTTCAGCTTTTTTAAGTCTTCTGTTTTGTGTCGGCGTAACTCCAATTAAATTTCAAAATCTAAACCCTTGGAACAATCTGTGTTCATTAGCGGCAGCATGATTTGCCTTGCAGGGCTGGGACAAAACTCCCCTGTGTTGATGAATTCCCAAAAGGCCGAGTGGCATCTCTCAGGCAGGCAGGCAGTGTGGGCATGCGTGTGAGATCAAAGAGAACAGCTGAGGCTAGAACAAGCGGAGGTGAGAGTGAGAGGAAGAGGAAGGCGAGGAAGAAGAAGAGGAAGAGTTGGCTTTTCTACCCTGCTTTTCTCATCCATTCAAGGGGACACAAAGTGGCTGACAAAGCTTTTCTGTTCTTCTCCCCACAACAGAACACCCTGTGAGGTGAGTAGGGCCGTGAGAGCTCAGAAGAGAGCCGTGACTAGCCCAAGGTCACCCAGCTGGCTTCATGGAGGAGTGTGGAATCGAACCCTGTATTCCCAGATAAGAGTTCGGCTCCCTAAAGGCTAGAGCAGACTGGCTCGCTGATGCTTTCAGTGAGTTGGTGAGGAGTAGGAGTAGGAATTGGTTTTATACTCTGCTTTTCTCATGCAAAGTGGCTGACAAAACTTCTGTTCTTCACCCCAGAACAGATACTCCATGAGGCAGGGGGGGCTGTGAAAACTCAGCAGACGTCTGTGACTAGCCCAAGGCGACCCAGCTGGCTTCAAACACGGTGACTGTGAGGCACGAGACCAGCATTCTAACCATCCGGGTGTCACTTGCTTATTCCACTAGATTGGGATATTTTGTGATGAAGCATGGATCTATAGCAGAATAAGTACGTGATACCTGGATGCAGCCTAGAGAGATCAGCTGAGGCTGGGATGGCAACAGGGAGTGCAGGGGAGGGGAGGTCAAGTGCATGGGGAAAGAGGTCAGGTTCACAGGCTGCTGCCTCCGTCTGCTTCCTTGCCTGTCTGCCTTGCATGGTAGAACAATGAAATGGATGAAAAAGGAAGAGAGTTTGTTGCCCAGAGCCAGAAGGCTGGCTGCCCGTTTCCTCCTCTGAATATATTGTGACTGTGGTGCCCACTCCCTCTTTCCCTCACTTTCCCAAGGATGCTGAAAGCTTAACCGTTCAGAGCCATCACTGGACACAGCTGGACTGACAGGGAGGGTGACCAGTCAGAGAGGCTGCAGTGACCATCTGGGAACAGCTGGTCTTGTGGCAGAAAACAGCGCACACAGCAGGTACCAACCGCTGGATTGAGAACATTCCTGGAATGGGTGAAGCTGTTTTTTGTTGCATTTTACATATTGTGTGTATTTGAGGCCAGTCAGAGTAGCTTTCTCTGGTGCACTGCATGGCTGAAGAGCCAGAAATCAGCACTTCCCAAAGAGAACCTAAGCAAATTAAAGTCTAAAACGTACCCAAGAAATCTACTCCCTCCTTCCCGTGGCGACACTCACACTGATGCTGAGAAACTCTCACTCCCAAGCACTGATGTTTAAGCAGAGCCACTTTTCAGAGGTCCAGGAAGCAGCCACAGAAGTCAAAAACATGGCTGGCCAGTGGAATGATTTGGGAAGTCCAAATCGGATGGCCTTGTGCTTTCTTCTTCTATGTGGAAAAGTTCTGTTGGCCACATTCTCCACCCCCTGTAGTGGGATGTTTGCTTGACGGGTGTGGATTAGGACCATGTGGTCCCCACGGCCTTCAGGCACTCCCATAGTGCCATTCTGGTGCCCTCTGGATCTCCCAGCTTCCCTCTTCACATCTAGGCAATGAGGGATAATTCAGCTGCCCTGATCCTAACAGGGCAGGAGTAAGACTAGTTAGCACAGTGGTAGGTGAGACTCTGTTGGGGCCATAATTTTGGTCACAACCACATGAAAATGAATGTCACTGGACATAGTGGTTTATGCAACTTTCAGCAAAGCCTGGCTGGAAGCGTGCATGAAGTTCTGAGCCACTGGCTATGGTAGAGGGCTGCCCATTCAGCAGTTATGGCCCCGCCTTCCTGTCAAAGCTCCTCCATTCCTTATAATCACACAATATAAAACAAAATGCAGCAAAACAATTTTTTTTTTTCATTTCCATTTTTCATTTCCATTTTAGTTGTATACTGCCTTTCCAAAAGAAAATTTGCCCAAGGTGGTTTACAACAAACAGAAAACAGACAATGCAAAATAATAATCAAAACATTATAGTTAAAATACATTATAAAAATCTCGCCTTAAACAAAACATTGCAAAATAAGCCAAACACACACACACACACACAATGACTGAGGCATCTGAGGCCAAGTGGTGTCCAGAGCAGCTGACCAAAAGCCCCAGTCCCACAAAGAATCACTTCCTTCAAGATGTCGGTGCCCAGCCAGGTTGGAGAGTCATCCAGACGGCAGGAGGGATGGCATAAGCAGCTGTCATTTGTGGTCTCTGGGGTACCTGAGACCAGGTGGAGTCCAGAACAGCCGACAAGAGGGATCCAGTCCTGCATGGAAGTAGCTCCAAATGATCAGGGCCCATCTAGGCTGGAGAGTCACCCAGAGGGAGAGATGGGAAGGTTCTCGTCCTCCTCCTCCCTTGCCAATTCGGCCTTTGGAACCATACCAAACGTGCATGGGGACACGGCCTTAGTGACAACTCAGTTTGTGCAGTGCTGCCCAAGAGGAAGGCCGAGCACTTTCCTTCCTGCCTCATTTCGAAGTCACACTCCCTTCCTTTCCTTTGGGGTGCAAATCCCTTCCCACAGGACGCTTGTCTTTCAGGTTTGCACTGAGAGAGGAACCACTTTTGTTAGTTTAATTTTCATTTTTGCAAACTTCCCTTGGCATGCGTCCCACTAAGATCCAGGAAGCCACATGCAGAGGCGGTGTTGGCAAATGGCGTTTTCATTCTCTCTTCACCAGATGAAACACATGCCCCAACTAAGGCACTTTTGAAGTGTGTGTGTGTGTGTGCAGGTGGCGGCAGCAGCAGAGCGAGCGCTGCGTTAATCCAGGGGGAACCTTGCCTCGCCCGGGTGGGGAGGAGGAGGAGGAGGAGGAGGTCAGCCAGCCTCCGCTCGGTCCTTCTAACTGGCTAGTAGATCCATTGAAGCGAGCGGGCATCCCTCCCTTCCTCCTTCCTCTCTCTCCCCCAACGAGCCAGCCAGCCAGGGTGCTTTTATGGGGGGGAACCCCTGCTGGGGATGGTGGGTGACTGGGCAAATGGGGCTTGAGTTGCAGCCGCTGTGTGTCCTGGGCGATGGGGAGAGAGGGGTAGGAAAAGGCTGAGGAGGGGAAGAATCGCTTTCCCCAATCTGTTTTTGGAAGCATTTTAAGTGTTTAAGAATGGGGACAGAAAATCGGGGTTGAATCCGATTGCCAGATGCTCCTTTGCTTCCTTTTAACGCGCTTTACATATCGATGTAAATAGCCTTGTATATTGCACTTTATTCCTTGGATGGGAATTCCCCCGAGTTGGGTAGAAGGGCAGGGCAGGCTCTGCAGTTTATCGCACTGAATTCCACATCTAGACCAGAGTGGTCTGTCTATCAGTCTCTCGGCCTGCATCTGGACATGTGGCTTTTGGTAAACATTTCTTAAAAGTTGTTAACGACTGGGGCTTAGACACATTGCAAATGCCACATGGCTGCAGCTGAAGTTAGTGGCAAAAAACGGAAGCAGCACTTCCTCGTATGTTGCATCCACATCCTTCCCGGGAAGCGAAGGGCAAACTTGGCCAAGCATGGACTAAGCGTCCGCATTAGTCTATGTGAACCCTTCACAACGCAACCAGATGCTTACTGGAGGTGCAGATTGGTGTCCAGGTACCCATTTTGCAGCCCTGGTGACAATACTACTATGGCTGTCACCATCACCAGGAGTGTATGGGCACTTGTGCAGTGTGTCACACAGCCATCTGGCACATCTTCCGAACCCAGAGGATGCGCAAATGGTCACAGTGGCGCCTTACCTGCTCAGGGTAAGTGCATGTGTGGAGCAATTAATCTTGGAGCTCAGCACAGAGCAACTACTGGGCCAACTGCATAAAGGCCTTGTGTGCCAAAGAAAAAAGGCCAAAGATAGGTGCAAAATTGCACTTGCTTGCAAAATGTTTGCAAAAAAAATCACATTGTCTCTGTACAGATAATCCTGTGCAAATCAGTCAGAGTACTGAAAAACAACTGCAACTTGCAAAGGTTGCAGGGAAAGCAGCCATAGCTATATTTGCGTCCAGTTGGTCTATATAATCTTTTATTTTTCAAAGGGAGCATGGCTGTATTTGTCATGGTCACTGACTGAGATCTGCTTGAGAATGAAAGGAAAGTTAGTCTATTTTTCATGTCTCCTCCGTCCAGCTGAAAGTGCAGGACCTAAACACTCAATAGTTTGCTAGAACAGGTGGGACGAGACGAGATGTGTCTCAATCAGAGTTTAAATCCAATAAGAAAATAGATCGAATCCTCATCAGCAGACTGAGACTCACACCAAGGACTGTTGACGACACTTCTGTTTCGTGGATATGATTCAGGGTGTGATCGATCTGCTTTTTTTCAAATGTTCCACGAACTTCATAATTTTAACTACAGTGGCAGCAGCTTTGACTGCAGCACACAGAAAAGCAAAATATAAATGTATGTAAAACGTATTTAGATTTACTTCCAGGAACCAGCAGATTTTGTGTGCTCTGAAACCGTGAATACAATATAATTAATGTGTTACAACAAAAGCATTTCAGTCTTTATAGTTGCTGTTCATTTTGTCTCATTAGACTGCATTTAATGACCGGGACTGCGGATATGACCCGCAGCTATATTTCTTAAAGCAGAGACTGTCAGCTGAGTCACCAAACGTCTGAACTCCTAAGTGGGTTGAGACCCGGCTCAGGCCTCATCTGTGGCAGGACGCTCTGGGGTTTAGCCTTGGCGTCTGTTTGGTACATTAATAAGGCAACAGTTGTGTGTCTTGTGCAGAGCACTGAACTGCGTCAGATCTAAATGTTCCCCCTTTTTGACTGAAATAAACATGCCACTCGTATTTATCTTCTTGCCCATTTGTACTGCAAGACATGCTTTGCTGGTCTGCAGATTTTAGTATTGTTCAGCTAGCCTGGAATTATTTTAGCAGCCCAGACGCTTCCAACAGAATCTTAACTTTAATGTAGGTTTTCTGTTGGACTCCCGCCCTCTCTCTCTCTCTCTCATTCTCCTGCATTGGAATCATGGGTGCCAAAGAGCATCTCGGGCAACTGTTTCCCTCCACTGCCGCATGATAACTGATCTACTCACTTTGGGATTTTCTGTTCAGTGACGATCGGTCAGCCTTAATCCCAGACACCTTCTTCTCTACAAAAACAGTTTGCATTCAAATCAGAATCCCTGGGTTTGTCTTGTTTTTTTTTTGTTTTTAGCACATTTTGCATTCCAGAACATTCTCTGTGCTGCTTCTCTTTATACCTCTGCAGTCCAAAAAATGTGGGGGGGGGGAGGAGGAGGAGGGAACCAGGTATATTGATGGTGCTTCTCATTGATGAGATTGGTTGCCAACCTGCCCTGAAAGCATTCTCTGTCACACAATTTTGCTGAGGAAGAAGATCTTAGACATCTGTTTCCATGGTGACTGGAAGTGTCCGGATATAGTTCCACACAGCTTGGAGCATGTTGACTTCTGTGGTCTCCATAGTAACAGTAAAGTAGTACAGTGTTACTACTTCACAGCTGTTCTAGAACTATTGGTGACTGAAAAGCTCCATTGGCTTGGAGCAATAAAATGTATGAAATATCAGACATACGCAGATCAGGGTCATACTACTGCTTCATCCCAGTTGTGTTGCCCACCAAAGCCCCTATAGTGCCCCCATCCTATTCACCAAAGCCCCTATAGTGCCCCCATCCTATTCACCAAAGCCCCTATAGTGCCCCCATCCTATTCACCAAAGCCTCTATAGTGCCCACATCCCATTCATAAGCAATGTACATTCAGTCAAACATGGACACCGTCTCTATTCACTATGTCCAACTTATGGATGTCAAGAAGCAACAACTTGTCATACCTAAGCCTTGTTCCCACTCATGGAATAAAACAGTATTTACAATGCTATTTACAATGCTAATTAAAGCGCTTTAAAACAAAGCAAACGAGCATCTGGCAATTGCAGTGAACCCAGAAATCTGTCCCCACAGGAAAAGGATTAAAACCACTTCCAAAAAACCCATTGGGGAAAGCGAATCTTTTTTCTCCCCACCCTTTCCCTACCCACTCTCCCCATTGGGTTTGATCCAATGACGCGTCCAAGGGCGGGGAATCCCAGCTGGCCCTCCTCCCTGAGCCTCCTTCCTTTCTTCAAAAGGGTCCAAAGACACAAACACCTAGGAGATCAAACCGAGAGACCTGTCAGAGGGTAGAGGCATTGGCAGGCATGGTGGGAGCTGCTGGGGATGCCAAGCGGTCCTGCGCGCACACACACACACACACACACACACACACACTTGCGCACTCCCCAGCGAGTGGGCAGTGCTGCCGCTGCAGCAGACGTGTGAGAGAGTGTGATGGTCTCAGGGCTGCAGCGGACGTGTGAGAGAGTGTGATGGTCTCAGGGCTGCAGCGGACGTGTGAGAGAGTGTGATGGTCTCAGTTCCTTGCTTCTCCCAGTTCCTGCAGCTTCCCCCCTTTCCCCTTTGAAAGATCAAGGAAGGAGGCTGGGAGGGGAACAGGCAGAGTTGCGCAGGCAGGACCGCTTGTGAAGGGCAAGAATCCTCCCTGCCTCTTTCCTCGATCTTTAGGCATGCGTGTGCGTGAGGGGAAGCATGCGTGGGAAAGGGAACGTTGAATTGCTACAATGAAACTGCCTGCAGTAGAGGGGAAACCTGGCATTTTAACTGACAAGGGGCTGTCCTGCAGGGCGAAATCCCACCCATTTCACAACGCATCTGTCCCAATACTGCTGTAGCAATAAGGAAGAAGCGTTTTAAAAGCAAAAACGGAAAAAAACACATGAAAAAACAGGTGTTTATTTATTCCATTTTTTTAGCCAAATAATCCTCAAAATACCCCTGAAACTGATTGGGAATGGGGACGAAGAGGATCCAAACCATTTTTAAACCACTTTAAAGTTGCAATGGAAACTTAGCCTTAGAGTGCTTTTTCTACCAAAGGCATTCCTTATTACAAAGCAATACAATAGTACTGAGCAACCATATTCTATGTTCTCCCAAACATCTCTCTGACCACACATCCTTTTACAGACACACCTTGATTATTACCCTTCATTTGCAGGCCAAGCTGAGAGCCATGTATAGCAGAGAGGTAGAAAGCGCCCACAGCCAAAACATCTTAGCATTTTCTCAGGATAGGTCACTGTTGGCTGCAAGCCAGAAGCAAAGTTGTTGCCTGGCCCAGCCTCTTTGTTGTTGGAATGACTGGTTAAATAGATCATTCTTAGGCAACGATAAGACAGAGATGAAACGGAAGCACCAGCCGCTCCTTCCTGTGTGTGCCCTTGAAAGTCCTGCTGCATGTCCCTTGAATACGGCCCCTCCACATCACCTCATCCCTTCCACATGCCTCTCTCCTCCTGCTCCCGTCTCTCATTCTGTTTCCCTCTTCCTCTGGATCTCTTTATTTCCGTAGGATTATGGACTGGTTGAATATTGACCCCCTCATGGGTCAGCATCTTCTTGTGGCATCCCAACAATCTATGGGCTATGCTGCATAGGGCCAGCCGAGATGGATTGACCGTGGTGGATTATGAGAAAAGATGATCCACTGAAGAAGGAAATGGCCAACTAATCCAGTATCTTGGCAGGAAAACCCATGGACGGTATCAAAAGGCTGGAAGTTGAGCGCCAGAGGTCAGAAGGTGTCCAGTACGTTACTGGGTAAGAGTGGAGGGCACTTACAAGATGCTCATCTGTGGACGTGTGTCTGGTGGAGAAAGGAAAGTCCTTTGCTGTAAAGAACGATATTGCATAGGAACAGAAGATCTGTGAAACAAGTCAAGTGAAAGCAGCATCAGTGAGAAATGCAAGTAGGCGGAGGCTGCTTCAAAGATGGCCGTGCAGTGGCCAGGCTGACAGGGATCTATTGTCTGAAGTAAAGATGTTCTGAAGAGAAAAATGTCTCTGTTTTGGAGGGGAAATAAGGAAGCAGCGGTGGCTGGTAAATAGGCAATTGGTTCTTAAAGTTAATAAGTTGTTAGTCAGCAAGTGAAGGCTGATTGGACTTCACAACAACAACAACAACAAATTCCTGATCTGATTATGCGCCTTGGACACACTGATAAGTAAATTTGCATTTCCCGAGAAAAGGAGTACAAACAGTGATGTTCTTTAGCTGAGGAATAAGAGATAATCAAGCATTAGCCAGAACTACTGAAGAGGAGGTTAGTGGGGGTGGGGGGAACAGGGGAAAATTGAAAGTGACAGGCCAGATTCAAAGACCTCAGGCGAGGCTAAGTGGAAAGAGTTTAAATCGCTAACAAGAAAGGTCTGGGACAGCAGGGCTGGCAGGTTGTGTCTGCTTGAAGAGTGGAGGCATTCTTCAGGGACACCTACTGGATGCTTTTGTAGCTGAGGGATATGTGGAAATAAAAACTCTATAGCTTGAAGGCCAGTATAAGCTTGGAGCTGACAAGCTGCGCTCTTTGTAAGCGAAACTCTTGCTTTTCATGAGGCACATCTAGAAGCTCCTGATGCCAAAAAAGTCACATTTTTTTAGTTTCGATTAAAGCTCTCTGTCTGCTGTCAGATCTCTCTTTGGCGTGACTCAAAGGGAGGTTTATTGGTTTAGCTGGTTTCAAGAGAAGCTGATGAACTGGAGTATAATGTTGCTCCAAGCTGTGCCCTGGGGGCAGCCGCCGCCATTGCCCCCTCAGTTCTTTAAAACAGTTTTTTTGAATGTTACAAAAAAGTTCAGAAACAAACTGATCGTAGCCAGATGAGTTTCCTTCCCTAATAAAAGTATCGATAATAGATCAATCAAAAACAAGCAAAACAAATTAAAAGTCAAAGGCTGTTTCCACACGGGGCTGCTTGCAAAAAGTGCCCACATTGATATACCACCTGTGGCCTCCCAGGGGGTGGATACGCAGCTCCAAAGATGTTTCCCACTCAGCAGCTTATTGAAGGTGTTCAGCTTTAGGAAGACAAAAGGTCATGGGTCTCCAGGACATACGTCGCATCTCCACTCCTAGTTGTTGTGTGCTGGCAAGAGGTCCCTTGTGGTGGGGGTGCTGCCCACTCTCAGACCTGACTGCTGCTTCTGCAGGACGTGACTTCAAACCCTTGCTGTAGGTGCGTCAGATTACTGTGGAACAACCCTTCCACACCCTGAAATGAAGATTTGGAGGCATCTTTCTGAGGAGTGATCATGGTCATAGTAGAGAAGCCATCTGCTTCATGGAGTGGAGATCCAGCCATAATGGAATAAGGATAAATATGGAATAAAGAACCACTCTCCAACCCGAGCAGTGATCTCTGCAAGAACCATCTTGATTGTGGTGCCCGGCGCAACTGCGTATACAGCAATGATAACCCTGCAGTCACGTTTGGGGACATCTGAGGTGCCAGTGTGCTTATGGAGTACATCAGACGACCCCTGGCACCGGAAATGGTGCAAATGCTCACCAGCTGGATGCTCCAGTTAGGTTAGTTTGCGTGTGGTGCATGATGCCATGCAGGCAGGGGACCTTCCTACACAAATCAGGCATGGAGGTCACTCTCGCTGGCATCACGTTTATCCCATTCTGATGATGGATGCGGTAGAGATCTCTATAGCAATGGGCACATCCAGTATCTGAACCCTGGAGCTTTCTCAGAGTTCTTGATACTATAAAGTGTAGATATTCACTTTGTTCAGATTTCCAGACCATTGGTTTTTTTTTAAAAAAAGCAGCTTAGAAGTGATAGTATTCCAGGTGTAGACTATTCACTGATGTCTCTGGGACAAACTGAGCATGATTAACTTGTACTGTACTGTTGTGTTTCATGAAACTTCATCCATTTGTATTTTTACTTGTGTAGGGTTATCTTTGGATATTTGTCCAGTGCTTTTAGCATGCACACCAAGACAGGATGGTCTCTTGCTGTAACTGTTAGAGCCGAGTCAAAAAGCGTGCCTCACTTTTCAAATAAAATGTCTGTGTAGACTTTTCAAGTGCATGCCATGAAGAAATGTCCTCTTAGGCTGCACATTCATGAGAATGCTCTATTTGTTGTTTGTAGAACACAGACACTATACTGAATTATTCATTTCTGACATCAATAATCCTTTGAAGTCTTTGATGTTGCAAAAATATATTGTCTAGACGTGTAACGCACACAGTACCGACTAGATTTGATTTATGCTGGGGTATATCACATCAAGTTAATTCATAGCTAAACCCTAGGAATAGAAAATGATTCATGCTCAAAATACATTGTTAAGCAGAATGTAAATTTTATTGAAGAACACAGGAAGCATAATACATTTTCCAGTCACTTGTTAGGGAAAGCTGCGACTGTAATTAACAGCAGTAATCTGTGAAATTATAAAAGTGCCCCATCAACAGTGCCAAAACCCAGTGTCCCAAAAGTACTTTGACGACAGTGTGGTGCTACAAAGTTCTTCACTGTAATTAAAATAATCAACGTATGAGTGCCGGAGAGTTAATGATACACACTTTTGACTGGTGTAGAATTCCTAGACAAATTATGACATCATTTTAGGGTGATCTACATTGATGTGCGCTTGGCTACTTTACTGTAGATGGTGTTAAGTCCTCCTGAGTTGCATTTGACCCCTGGTGAGCATGAAAACCTGCCTTTAAATATAACATCTTGTAACTCTTCCAAGGTCACTCCCACCTGGAATACCACGAAGTTTTAATCACTGCTGGTTAATTATTTTACGGTTTGAGTAACAGGCTGCTCTAAATTTGTTCCTTGTAACGTTATATGTTATAGAGCTGCTATTCTTGACCATGCATGCAACAATGTGCAGCTATTATTACCAGAGCAGAACTGACACGATGTTCAACCGCATCCAAATCCCCAGAAAAGATCATCCAGTTTAACAGTTATGTGAAGACAATACTTATACTTCGCCTCTGAAGACAGATTTCAAGCTAAACAGTTTTAAGTGAATTGGATAAGAGGGTTTCTTTCTCAGTTCATGTTGCACTATTTAAAAAACCAATGGCGATACTCAGAACTATGCCTTCAAATGCCCACATCCCATTTTGACAGACTTTGGGCAAAATGGGGTATTATTTTACCTGAAGGATCCTGGAAATCATTGCACTATGAAAATCCCATTAGGGGAACTGGAAGCAATCATTCATTCTTCTATCCATTTTTGCTTGGCCAGCAGCACTTTTTATAACATTATGTTGGCTCGTGAGGATACTGCACTAAGTGCCCCTGCGATATGTGCAGAACGGCTGTGCAGGAAAATGTTGCATGTTGTTCAGTGGAGAACAAGGCCAGCCCCCTAAATCCGATGTACTGTAAATAGAAATAGAAGGTGGCTCCACATGACACTGCTCTCCCACTGCACATTCAGTGCGCTGGAAGAGCACGCATTGATGGGCCATATGAGTGCATTCTGGTGCTGCAATGGCAGGCTGGAGGAAAGGGCTCTGGGGCCACGATCCCATTTGACTTGTTAAATAGGAAACTAACCTAAACTCGAGGCGAATGCGCATTCTGACAGATCCCACTGAAAATGCATAAAAATGTATAGAATCTGAATTTTGCCACTCCCATTGAAAATGCTACATAAAACGCATTGGGGAACCAGCATCTTTTGCTCCCTGCCCTTTGCCACCAGGGGTTCCCCCACCCCTCTCTCTGACCGGGTTCAGTCCTGCGGTTAACATCACGACGTGACCAATGGTGGGGAACTCCAGCTCCACCCTTTCAGCGCACACCCAGCCCCTTTTGCGCAACTGTGCAACTGCAGACTAGCGATTCCCCACGACCACGGAGATCGATTCCACAGTGGTGTGGTCGTGCGCAAAATCACTGCCCTAAGCCTAGATCTAGCCCATGTTCTGTGTCCAGTGGCGGGCGAGAGAGAAATGTATCAACTGTTATGCGCCCCCACTGCCGGGTGCAAAAGATGGGCTCGATCTAGGCTTAGGGAGGGTGGTTTTTCTCTTACCCTCTCTCTTTAAAAATCTCGTTACCCCTTCGCTTTTCATAAATCGAAGAACACGCCTTCAGCCAGATTTGAAAATAGATTTAGGCTTTAAAACCCAAGCGCTGGGGAGAGGGCTTTGCCAAAGAGAATATTTCCCTGCGAGCAAAGAGCTCTGCCACCGGTGCCCAAAACCACGGGGGAGGTGATCAAAAGGGGCAGGGGAGAAGAAACAGAAAGAAGGATGGGGAAAGATTGGATCTGGATGAGGGAGAGGGAGAGGGGGGGGAAACAGACTGGGGAGGGGGCTTTTTAAGTCCAAATGGATCCTTTATTTGGCAATATTATCCTCTTTTTGCTCTACCACAAAAGAGGAGGGGAACGATAACATGGGAGGGATGCAAGGGGCTGCCCTCCCAAGACTGAAATCCCACCCGTTTAATGATGCACCCACGATGGCGACAGACATTGGACAGATGCCCCCCCCCCAATATTGCAGCACCATTCCCAAAGCAAAAAAGATAAAGCATGCTAGCAGCAAAAACGGGAGCAAGAGTTGTTTCTTCAAGGGTTTTTAAAATGTGTTTTTGGGCAATTTATTCCTCGGAAGGTGTGGGAAACAAATTTTTAATGGGGCCAAAGGATTTTCAAAATGTTTTCAAAGCTCAATAAAAGGCCAGTGGGAACGGGACCGAGAGTTCTTTCTTCTTGTTGTCAGTGGCCCTGACGCTGCCTCTCTAGGAGGCTTCTCTCTCTCCTCCGTGGCCTCACTGATGCTCCCCACTCATCCAGTTCACAGATCCGATTGTGATAGGCAGTGAGGAGGACACTAGGCTTCATAGCCCTCTTCCCCGTCCCTTGTGGATCTTGGCTGAGATGCCTGACTCAGGGGCCTTTCTGCACTTAGCTTTATTCTGGATTATATCCCAGAATAGGAGCCTGCTGTCTGCATTATCATGCAGGCTATGGCAGGCACCAAGTGAGGCCTACAATAACCGGCATTAGCATGCGGACAACAGACTCCCATCCCAAGATATATTCCAGAATAAGACCAAGTGCCGGAAGGCGCCAGGTTCCTAATTCTCATCCTGCTATCACGTGCAAAGGGTTTCGGCACCTAGACGATACTCTGATTCACTTGCTTTTGTCTCTTTTTCGCTTTTCCGGGAGTTATGAAAACGGTAAGCCATCAGATTTATTTAATGAGTTAAAATGGATTTTTAAACAGGTGATTATATCCCTGATTAATGTTCTGTGTCACTCAGTGCCCTAAGGAAATGGATTAAGCTATTTGCTGTGTTTGAAACAAACCTCTTCAGAAGTGTATTAAAGAAGTCAGCTGGAATTTTGATCTGAACTGGAACTTTCAGGCTGTAGGAAAGGAATGCCTGTCCCTTTGGCCCCTCAGGGATTTACCTCCAAGGATTCTGGGTCCTCAGGCACAATCCACAACCCCCCCTCTCATCATTCACTTGGCCGAGCTCTGATTGATGCTTGTTTTCGTAAACAATGCAGTGTGAGAACCGCTCCTACGAAGTCCTCTCTCGACCAGTCTTGGAAGAACCCTTGTTGGCCAAGGCGATGGGAAGAGAAGTGAAATGGAGAAAGATCAAGATGGTCAAAGGTTGAATCAGTAATTTGCATAGATTTGGGGCAGGAAACTGCCATCAAGTGCACTTTGTCCACTTCTTGCTCTGCTTTATTCAGAACTCCAACACTAGAAGAAAGTCACACGATTCCACGCATAAGAACATAAGAACATAAGAGAAGCCTTGCTGGATCAGGCCACAGCCCATCTAGTCCAGCATCCTGTCGCACACAGTGGCCCACCAAATGCTCATGGGCATCTCAAGCAGAGACAAGGACAAACCTTCTCCTGCTCTCGAGTCCCAGCAGATGGCCTTTGAAGTGCCCCAGTTCCTCCCCCCCCCCTCAGCCTGAAGGATGCACCTAGGCATTCGTTCTAGTAGCCATTGATACATCTGTCATCCATAAACTTGTCTAACCCTACCTTAAAGCCATCTAGACTGGTAGCTGTCACCACCTCTTCCGGCAGCACATTCCATAAGCCGATGACCTTCTGGGTGAAGAAATACTTCCCCCTGTCAGACCTTATTCTCCTACCCATCAGCTTCATAGAGTGCCCCCTGGTTCTAGTGTTGTGCGATAGAGAAAAGAAATTTTCTCTATCCACCCTTTCTATACGCGGACCCTATCTACATGTTACTTAGCTACATGGCCTGGAATACACGATGCTCAAGTGGTAGCGGGGTAGGTGACACACATCAGCCGTCAACATTCATCTCAGGCCAAGGGGCCATTCGGTCCACGATTCCTGAAGCTCGCAGATACAGGCTTCCAAACAGGGCCTGGACCTTCTTCTCCAGAGCCTTCCATCTCACATGATGGGGAAGCTGCCCCTCCTGCAGGTATCTCTACCGAAATGATGTAACATGGGGACGCAATTTAACTTTTAAAACACAATGATACTTGGACGGTCACAGCACCTAGATCACGCCTTACTGGTAATAGTTCAGGGACAGACTTAGGCTAGTTTTCCAAAACAAGATTCAACCCGCCTTGGGCAGAAGCCTAATGCTTCTACTGGCCAACATACCAGAAGTAAGGATTAATCAACATTCAAAGGAGGGCCCTCTGTTTTATCATGATCTTTGCTCAATCTCAAAGAGCAGAACTGAGCTCCGCCTCAAGCACTTTCCTGCCAAAGTTCTGCCTGCACCCCCTCTGCCACTAACCCTTTGTCCCCCCCCCCAAAGGGATGAAACAGAAGCTTCACTTTGGCAGCCGGAATGGGACCAAAGGCGTCAGGTGCAAGCAGGAAAGACCTGGAAGCTTCTCTTCCTGCAGGAAACGTCCCTTTTACTCCCGGGGAGATTTCACTGCGAGAAAGAACAGGAACTTCTCCGCTCTCTGGCTGATTCCCAAGGGCAGGATTTGCCTGCCCAAGGTGGAGGAGACACCTGAGAAAAGACGCAGGTGAAGACTGGATTGCAACGGATGCGCTTTGCTTCTCCTCTGTGCCTGGCAGGGAGAAGGGCACCAGAAGGTCTCATTCTGTGGTCAGCCAGTGAGAGGCAGTGGCGAAAGATACATACATGCCAACTGGGCACTCTGGCGTGGGCGGCAGAGGCCCTCTGGAAGCCCTGGCAGCGGGCTGGGCCCTTCTTGGCCAGGAGGCTTAAGGCCAGGCGCCCTTCTCTGGGGTCCCTCGGGGGCAGCAAAGGGGCCCGAGGCCACCGCTCCGCTCTTCCTTCTCGCTGCCCGCGGCTCCTCGAATCCGGGAAGCAGCCTGGCCTCTGGAGCCCCCAGTTGGACTCCCGTGGAGGAACCTGGAAGCCGAGCCGGATGGGTGTGCGGATGGGCCCTGGGCCGACGGCGCCGGCCTCTTCCAGGGCAGGAGAAGCCCAGTGGCGCGTCCACACACAACACAGGGCGCACGGGGGCTCGTGAGAAGGGGGAGGGGAGGGGCAGGGGCGGGTGGCGTGAGAGCGAGTCACGACTAAGGGCCTATTCGCACTAGAATAGGAGCCGGTTGTCCACATGCTAGTGCAGGGTATAACAGGCCCCGAGTGAGGCCTGCCAGAGCCTGCATTAGCCTGCGCACCACAGGCCCCTACCCCGAGATACGCTCCAGGCACAGCCCAAGGGCGAACAGGCCCTAAGTCTCGAGCCGGCCGCTTCCTCGCTCCCCGTCATTCCCGGCCTGCGCCTCGCGCGTCCCGCCGCGTCCCGCTCGGCCGCCCAGCGGCGAAGGTCCTGCCGTCGCTCGGGCCGGGCGGGCCGTCTCTGGCTCGCGGGGGCCGAGGGAAGCCCGGGCGCGACGGGGCCACCGAGCGCGCGGCTAAGGAGACACCTCCGTCCCCGCTCCGTCCCGACCTCCCCGCCCCTCCCCCCGACGCCGACGCGGACAGCGCGGGGCCAGTCCCGGCGGAGCGGACGGGGCGGCGGGGGCCTCGCTCCGGTGCCAAAGCGGCTTCGTCCGCGTGGGCGCCTGGGGCCGGCGGGGAGCTTCGCGCGGCCGCCTCTACGGAGAGCGAGCCGCCCCCCCCCAGGACCAGCCCGGAGGCCTCTCCCGCCACGAGCCCGGCCCGGCCCTAGGCTTACGGCAGGCGGACGCCGGGGCCCTCCGGATCGCTCGCTCTGCGCTTACGGGCCGCCCCCCCCCACCGACCGAGCGCCCCCGCTGCTCCTCCCGGCACACTCTGGACGCCGCCGTCGGGGCCGTCTCTCCGCGCTCTCCTCCGCCTGCCCGCTGGCCGGGGTCCAGGGGGAGGGACGCGGGCTGCTGCCGCCGCCGCTGCTACTGCTGCTCGCTTGGGGCGCCGCCCTGGACAGACGCGCCGTCGCCGGCTCCGGAGCTCCCGGGCGCTTCGCGGCTCCGTGAGCTGCCGCCGTCCGTGGCGGCGATCGGGGAGAGCGACCCGGCCCGTGACCGGCCCGCCGCCGCCGCCGCCGGCCGCTTTGGCGGCAGGGGCTCCTGCAGGTACCCCGGCGTCAGGGGGCGCGCCCGGGGGGAGGCGCTCTCGGCTTGCGGGGGAGGGCGGGCGTCGGCGCCTGGCGGCGCAGCCTCGGGGCGTCGGGCGCGCGCGCGCGCGCGATGGAGGCGGCCCCCGGGTCCGCCGAGCGGGGGAGCGCGTGGCGCCGCGGCCGGGCGCCGGCGTCGCGGGCCTGATCGGCGGGCCCCTCGCGGCCATGGAGGCGGCGGGCAACGCGAGCCGCAACGGGTCCCTGTGGCCGCCGCCGCTGCCGCCGCCCGCCGCCTACTCCCCGGGCGCGGTGGCGGCTCTGTGCGCCGTGGTGGGCTTCCTGATCGTCTTCACCACGGTGGGCAACGTGCTGGTGGTGATGGCGGTGCTGAGCAGCCGGGCGCTGCGCGCGCCCCAGAACCTCTTCCTGGTGTCGCTGGCCGGCGCCGACATCCTGGTGGCGGCGCTGGTGATGCCCTTCTCGCTGGCCAACGAGCTGATGCAGGACTGGTACTTCGGGCGCGCCTGGTGCAACGTGTACCTGGCGCTGGACGTGCTCTTCTGCACCTCGTCCATCGTGCACCTGTGCGCCATCAGCCTGGACAGGTACTGGTCGGTGACGCGCGCCGTCGAGTACCAGCGCCGTCGGACGCCGCGGCGCGTCAAGGGCGCCATCCTGGCCGTGTGGCTCCTCTCGGCCGTCATCTCCTCGCCGCCGCTGCTCTCCAGGTACGGGGAGCGGGAGGCGGAGGCGCCCTCGGAGTGCCGCCTCAACGACGAGACCTGGTACATCCTCACCTCCTGCGTGGGCTCCTTCTTCGCGCCCTGCCTCGTCATGCTGCTCGTCTACGCGCGCATCTACCGCGTGGCCAAGCGCAGGACCCGCACGCTCTCCGCCAAGCGCCCCGGGCCCGACGGCGCGCCGCCATCGCCCGCCGGGGACGGACCGCCTCGCCCGGGCCGCTGCAAAGGCGGCGGCGGCGGGCCGGGCGAGGCGGAGCCCGAGGAGAGCAGCACCCTGGAGAGCGCGCGCCGTCGGGGCGGCCCGGGCGAGCGTGCCGCCTCCGCCTCGTCGCGCTCGTCCAAGCGCTCGGGCAGCCGCCTGTCCCGCGCCAGCGGCCGCTCCGTGGAGCTCTTCTCCTCGCGGCGCCGCCAGCGCAGCAGCGTCTGCCAGAGGCCGGTCAACCAGGCCCGCGAGAAGCGCTTCACCTTCGTGCTGGCCGTGGTGATGGGCGTGTTCGTGGTGTGCTGGTCGCCCTTCTTCTTCAGCTACAGCCTGTACGGGATCTGCCGGGAGGCCTGCGAGGTCCCCGAGACGCTCTTCAAGTTCTTCTTCTGGATCGGCTACTGCAACAGCTCCCTCAACCCCGTCATCTACACCATCTTCAACCAGGACTTCCGCCGGTCCTTCAAACACATCCTCTTTGGGAGGAAGAGGGACAGAAACAAGCATTTCTCTTTGCACTGACTGGGTAGAGCGGGGGGGGGGGGGCTCGAGGAGGAGGTCAGGGGGCGGCCGCCGAAGGCCCCGAGCGGGCGTGGGGACCGACTTTTCTCCTGCCTACGAGAACAGAAGGATCCGTGCTGGAGTAAAGGTGCAGGAGTGCAGAGCTGGCCGGGGGACCGGGAAGACAAATTCCCGGAGCCCAATGGGCCTTAGGAGAGAGGACGGTGTCCAAGGCATGGAAGGACCAGGGCCCAGGGCGGAGGTGCTGGATGCTTTCGGAGAAGCTCAGGTGGGCCCCCGTTGGGTTTGTTCCCATCAGAAGCTTCTGGGAGAGGCCAAGGAAGAAGTGGGCATGCCTCCTTTGGGCACCAACTGTCTTTTATACCTAATATAATTTATATATTTACCAAAACTGTGCTAAGTAATGATATCAAAATCTTTTTTTCATAAATAAATGTTTTTAATCCGTTTTAAGGTATCTCCATGACTTTTCTGTGATACTGCTGATGAATGGAGGGGGGGGGCTCCTAGACGTTCCCGATGTCTTCCATGCCAGGCAGCACGGGTGCTGGAGCTTGGGTGAAGGTGGAGGCCTAAAGGGCCTCCGCCTCTTGTGGTACAGGCCGGCAGGTTGTCTTCTCCCTTCCTGTGCGAGGATGAAGGTCTAGTCGCCAGACAGATTTGCTCAGAGGTGCTTTTCAGGGCTAGGCAGAAGGCGCTGCGCTGGCGTGCATAATTCGGAATGAATTTCGGTTTTCAGAGGCTGGACGCTGCACAGCAGCTGCCCAGGATTAATCGCGTCTGAGTGAGTTACAGGAACCAAAGTTACCTAGTTATTTTGCAATGTGTTATTCTGGGTAAAGGACTCCTAATTTGTTTGTCAAGTGGCAAAACAGTCTCTTGGAATGAAGTACAAAGTCCCACTTACTAAAAAAGCCAGTATTAGGAGAAGGCATAGCCCTTTTGCTTGGTCATCAGTAGAGGAGTTTTAGGCACCGAATCTCCATTCCGCCTAACATTGGAATGAAAATACGTGAGGAAATCAGTGGAATTGTTTGATTCGTATCACTTCTACAGACATAAAGAGCAGATTTCTCTTCAGGCCCTTCCATAAGAAGCAACATTTCAAGATTAACCCTAATTGACTGAGACTGACCTCTTGAGCTGTCCAGTTTTAACCTATGTCCTTCATCCAGATACGTATTGCTTTGCAGTTTGATGAAGCTTCTGTGTGTCTGCCTGTCCCCCAGCTACCCCTTTATGATCTGCCTGCTACAGAAACCTTGTTATCCCACTCTTGACAGGTCCGTTTATGCCAGCGCAGTGGGAGGGACTGATGGATGAAGCAGTCCCAGTATTTCCCTGCTCTTTCCTCCCAACTTCTGATTTCCCCCTTAGTGATAACGATTAGCAGAGAGGAAGATCAACCAAAATGGCGAGAAACAGACATGGGAAGTTGTAGGAGAGAAATTAGCCTGACTCTAGATCTGCTCTGTTTTCATTCAGTAGCTCATGATTAGACAGAGGGTAGGTTTGGCAACATCGAAGCATTGAATCCTGATGAGTGGATTTTTTTTGGCCAGGGTGCATTGCAGTTACACAGAAGGAAAGCTCCTTAGATGCCGGGAAACGGGACCAAGGGCAGACTGGAAAGCCAAGAGCTTTTGAGGATTAGGTGGTTGGAGAGGAACGCTCTCTCTAACTGTGCCCACAGCCTCAGGCTTGGGCTAAAGCTGGATTGATAACTGAAAGAGTGGTCGCAGCATCGGCTCCCGCTACTTCTCACTCGGTGTAGCCCTCTGTGGAACAACAGTAAGTATACTTTCATCTCGCTAGAGGTTTGTTAAATATACAAAAGTAATTGAACTGAGCAGCTGATTTCACATGCTGATTAACTTATTCATAACAGTTCTGCTGAAGAACAAAATGGTTGGGAAGGTAAACTTGGAAGGACTGTCTCCAGGAGATAATTAAATTTAAATATATGTATAAATAATGAGATACTAAGGAGGATGCATTCCATGTTATCAGTGGGTTTGGCTTTTTATTTTTAAATTGTAAGAAACTGGACTATTATATTTTTCTAAATTAATTCTACTCTGATTCCACTATAGACTTTGGTTATAATTAATTTAGTCCGCTGTTTTCAGTGGATTTTGGCAAGCTGAATTTATCTTGAATCATAACTAGGCTCTAATTATAATAAGAACATAATTTATTTATTATTTATTTATTTGTATTTCTATCCCGCCCTATACCCGAAGGTCTCAGGGCGGGTTACAATATTATATTAATCTTAGACAGGTCCCTGCCCTCAGGCTTACAATCTAAAGAGACAAGATACAAAAGGAAAATGGTGTGGGAGGGAACAGGGGTGCTCTGGCGGCAGCAGAGTCCTCAGGCATAAGAACATAAGAGAAGCCCTGCTGGATCAGGCCACAGCCCATCTAGTCCAGCTTCCCATCTCACACAGTGGCCCGCCAAATGCTCATGGGCATTTCAAGCAGAGACAAGGACGAACCTTTGCCTGCTCTCAAATCCAAGCAAATGACCTTAGAAGCATCCTGCTTCTGCACACACACACACCCAGCCTGAAAGATGTACCTAAGCATTCATTCTAGTAGCCATTGATACATCTGTCATCCATAAATTTGTCTAACCCTACCTTAAAGCCATCTAGACTGGTAGCTGTCACCACCTCTTCCGGCAGCAAATTCCATAAACTGATGACCCTCTGGGTGAAGAAGTACTTCCCTTTGTCTGATCCAACTCTCCTACCCATCAGCTTCATAGACGCCCCCTGGTTCTAGTGTTTCTCTATCCACCTTTTCTATACCATGCATAATTTTATATACTTCAATAAGGTCCCCTCTTAAACGCCGTCTCTCCAGACTGAAGAGGCCTAGACGTTGCAGCCTGGTTTCGTAAGGGATTTTGTTCCAACCCCTTAATCGTTCTGGTTGCCCTTTTCTGCACCTTTTCCAGTTCTACGGTGTACTTTTTGAGATACGGTGACCAGAATTGTACACAATATTCCAAATATGGCCTCACCATAGATTTATAGAGGCAAAATGACACTACTCTGGTCTTCGGTCTGAGTATTTCTTTTTCTAGATTACTGAACAATACATGTGCATGAATAGAGATCACTAAGTTCAGTAAAATAATCAACCATTGGCATTTTCAGCAAGTAAAATGGTAAAATAAAATAATCTACAGTTTATACACCTGTAATTTTATACTGTATGGAGGGAAACATAGTAAATAAGGTATGCTGAAAACAGCCACATAACAATACAGAAATTTCTTTTCTCTTTTTGTGATGCAGAATTGATTAGGAAATGATCATTCTGACTGGTGAAAGTATTATAAAATACTCTCCAGCTGAAAGCAGAAAGAAAATGTTTACTATGCTCTCATGTCTATTATCAGTTCCAGGATGTATTGATTTTGTTTAGCAGTTTGCTTTTTTACATTTTGCGAATATCTTTCATGAAAAGATTTAGATGTTAAGTATTTCTTTGAAATATCCAAAAGATTGATGAGAATTATGGTTTAACAATGCCCAGAAGATCTAAAACCAGCCGCTAATGACCTAATACTACTGTATTTTCTGGCGTATAAGACTACTTTTTAACCCAGGAAAATCTTCTCAAAAGTCGGGGGTCGTCTTATACACCGGGTGTTGTCTTCCTATACGGCGAGTATATCCCAAACTCTATATTTTAACTGGAAAGTTGGGGGTTGTCTTATACGCCCAGTCGTCTTATACGCCGGAAAATACGGTATTTGTCCTGTTAGGCTGTTTATGAAATCATGCGCTATCCTTCACTGCGCTGTGCTCGTCTTGGCCCTTGGAAGCGTGACCCAGGCCTGGAACAGTGGCTGGCAGCTCACCCCAAGGGCTCTTTTCCTTACAGGAAGCTCAGCCTGACCCAACTTCAGAGGTACCTGAAAATTCTCAGCCTCTGAAGTTGGTGGCTCAGGCTGGTTTGGCTGGATGTCCAGGAGCAGCTCACACCTGGTAGACCAGGTCGGCCATTCAGTGTGGCCACCAAATGAGCAGCTGCTCTGGTTCGCCACAGTGGAATGCTTAGGAGACCACCATTTCTGTGCCGTAGGCTGTTTTGACACCTCATACCCCGTGAATGCAGACGAGGCGTTCTACCAGGGATGCTGGTCTGGTTTGGTCTGCCAGACCAGTGCAAACACAGTCTCGGGCTGGAGATCTCTTTCCACAAATCAGGCATGATCCAAGACATGGTGCTCATCTATCAAACTGAAGGTCAACACTATTTACGGCTGATCAAATTATTTTCGTTTCTGGGGCAGCTAAGTCCACAAGTCCTCAGAACACAGGCAGTGATTATAAATTTCAAAAAAATCAAATATGCTGCTCTTCCATGACACTCCAGATCAAATCCTTGCAACAGCAGCTTCACTTAGCTTAATGGTAGGATTGATTCTGCCTTGAATTCTATCAGCGCTGCTGACAGTCCCCATACCTAAGACTACAGTGTTTCGCATTTTAGAGTGCTTGAAAAAATGACGCTTTACTGTCCAGGGTACAAGGAAGTTGTGCTTTTATTTCCATCCTGCTTGTTCCTGGAATCTTACACCCTGTCTTATGCTCCTGTTTCTCCTTCCCTGCATATAGCTCAACCCTCCAACTCAGGAAGCTTAAGATCATGCCTTGTTTCATTACAGCTTGTAATAAGAACTAGCTCTATATATGGGAGCTATAACTAGAAACAAATATTTAAAGTAGAAAAAGAACTTATTAAGAAATACATTTTTGGATATGAAAACTATACACTGAGCTAATGATGTGTGTCTGAAGAGAAAGGAGAAGAAACGTAATGTAGAGGAGTCTCAGTCGGGAAGCAGAGCAGAAACAAAGGGCCTTTCACACTCGCTCCACCGAACATAGTTAGTGCATGCTGCCTCGCTCAGGTGAAGGATCCGCGGGGTGGGGCGGTGTAGCCGCAGTTGTGTTCCACGTGGCATGGTCACCACGGCAAAGGCTGGTGAAGTTTCAGATGGATTGGGCATTTGAAGTGCAAACAGGCAATCCATTTGAGATCTTCACTTGCCTGCGACGATTTCCCAGGAAAGTGAAGATGTGAATTCACTCAAAGATGGAAGGAGAGAAGCCCACCTTTACTAATCCCTTTTCTGAGTATTGCCCCTAGTGGTCAATAGGCAGAAGTGCAAGAGCAGATGTTTTTGGTGTAGTTTCTGTAACCTCTCTGTCTCTCTCAGATCTTCATATTATTTGTAGATAATAGATCATGTGTAGATAGCGTACTGTCCACCTGTCATGGCCCTTGGCTTTCTGATCCAGGTAGGCACAGGCTTGAACTGAGGGAGGACTGCCCGCAAAAATGTGCTGCCCCTTGGCAGGCATTGCAGCAGTGTACCTAGGAACAGCGCATGCCTCCGCATCCAGGGTGCCCCCCTCCCACACCTGCGCCCACCCAGACTGGAAAGCCATGGGTTGTGACTTCTACCCACTGTATTTCAAACTAAGGGGTTCTGGGTTCAGAGGCCACACTGGCGTTGCGAATGCACATCAAAGAAGGTGTACCAAAAATGTACAGGTGTTCAGGATGAAACCAACATTCTTTACTTTTTGAGTGCTTAAACAGGCGGGCTGGTTATCGATTCCATCTTCTGCTTATTCCTTATTAGATTGGTTTCATAAACCGTGTCTTCCCTCTTGGCCCTTATTTCGTTTCATTATTAATTTTTGTTCCTTCCTTCCCTCATCATCTCTTAGCCGCACAGCCATGAGGATTACTCACGAGGGTAACAGGACGGCACTTGTGACACTAGGAGAAAACTGCCAGCCACAATATCAATTATCTGCCTTCACGCCAAAAGATGAACTTCTTGCCTGTGTTTTTCAGGTGAAAAAAGGGTTTGGTCCTTTTACCTGCAAGTGAAGCCAAAGAGAGAGATGTTACCTGCTGGTGGCAACTCCGCTGGCTTTGAAGGCTTTGCTTTTGCCTCTTCCTCGTCCTCCACACAAGAATCTGTAAACATGCTTCAAGTTTATTATCTTCACTTCATAATTAATTCCTGTACTTTTATGCCTTATTTTTAAAATTAATATCCACAAATTCCCTTGCTAATTCCCACTCCTTTTCTTCATTAGTAATTTGTACTGATGGTTGTTAAAAGCAATTGCTCGTTTGCCTTTTGGGACTTTATGAGCAGATGGCTGGTCTGACTTGAGTAAAGCTTCATAGGTCTTATAAGGATATCCTGTTATTTTTTTTTAAATCCCATCAGTCTACCTTGTCCTCCCTTCCTTCTACTTTTCTGAGTTTTGTTGCTGACTGTTGGGGATCGCTGAGATGTGGGCAACTCCTGGATGACGGTGTGGGCACCACCTGGCCGTTTTCTTGACAGATACAGAAATGGTTTGCCATGCCTACTTCTGTGGAGCGGCTGGGCATTGAACTGGCAACCTTTTGCTTTTCCTCAGTTTTACCAAACATAATCACTACATTCTAACTTTGCTATGCACAGCATTTATCGAATCATTGATAAGTTATCCATAATGCATTGATGTTACCTGACAGTGACTGCTTGGTTTGTTTCCTAATTGCTCGTTCCTTTGGCTTGTTCTGATGTCTGAGGAAGGGGTCAGCTATTATACATACTTCTAGCCAACAATACAAAGCAAAAAACATTATAAACTTACAGCCTAAACCTCAACCGTAATACTACTAATCCAGTTGCTGGGTCAAAATAGCAGGAATCCATGTGCATCCCATCACCAGGTTGTTTCGGGAAGTGGAGTTTGTATTTTGTGCAGTCCTGCTTTTGGATCATTGCTAGTGGCCAATACAGTAGCCCCTGCAGGCCAGCAAAGGGCATTTGAAGCACTGAGCATAATCTCACCCGGTGCAGGTGGCATTTCGTGCCACATTGCCATTTTCCTGTTTAGATTGGACTATAGCCCCCTAGGTAGGAAGGCATGAGACTCGAGGAGTCTCCACAGGAAAATTCCAGTTGCTTTTTAAAAGACTGCTGGTGTTTCCTCCATAGTGGTGCAGAAGATATTGCCACATTTCTGTAGTGGGCACCCGCACAGTGCTAGACCACTCACTGGAACCCAACAACAATAGTGGAGAGAGAATACATTCATTGGCAGAGTGGCAGGTGTTGCATTGTACACCAGGCTTTTTTACAATCCATGTTTTCCCATGTAAACAATGAACAGAAATATGTTAACCCTCTCCGGTTCCCAGAGTTCTCTAGACCTCCCACTAGCTGTTATGTGTATGTGATCAGAAGCTTTGCCATACCTTTCATCTTGGTGCCCAGGAAGCACTAGACTGTACGATGGGGGGAAGGGGGAGGGCTGACGATTTGCTCTTTGCTCTACCCGAGAAGGAGGAGGAAGAGAACCTTGCCATCTCTCCAAGGGTGGTGATCTAGTGGTGGCAGGCTAGACCCCTCTGCCCTCTGGGTGACTCTCCAGCCTGGATGGGCACGGATATCTTGGAGGAGGGGATTCTTTGTGGAACCCAACCCTAACCCTAACCCTAACCCTTTGGTCAGCTGCTCTGGACTCCACTTGGCCTCAGCTGCCTCAGTCTGTCTGTGTCTGTGCATTTGGCTTATTTTACAATGTTTGGTATGATGTGCGATTTTTTTATAATTTATTTTTACTATAATGTTTTGACGAATATTTTGCATTGTGTACTTTCTGTTTGTTGGGCAAATTTTCTTTTGGAAAGGGCAGTACTGTGGTGATGGCAGCAATTGCTATGTCTATAAAACCTGTGGAAATGCCTCTCTGCTCATATGTAAAGTTGGTGGGAGGGACAAAATCCAGCTTAATGGAGAAACAAGAAGATGAATGGAAATAACTGAAAACACTTACATAAAACAACAAAAATATTTATGTTACTTTTGGACAGGGATGGTACCAGTAGCAAATTTGTACTCCGATCAGCAGGTGGCAGCAGATGTTTTCAGTTTTTGTTCATAAGAAATGCAAGCAAGTTATCTAACAAATTCTCCATCATAGTAGTTATCACATCCAGGAAAGACTAATCTACTTATTAGCCAATGGGAAATGTTCTATCTATAGGATGTATAATCCTTCCTTCCTCCCTCCCTCCCTCCCTCCCTTCCTCCCTCCCTTCCTTCCTTCCCTCCCCCAGCCGCCTCTGTCTCTATCTTTCCAGTTCTATTTCACCCTATACTGTAAGGTCTCAGGGTTCATTAAAATAAAAACATAGTAGAAACTGAGTTAAAAGGTAATTAACCAAAAGCCACCAATGGCAAGATCAACCATCCAATCCAGCTCTTATCGACTCAGTTCCATCCAGCCCAGAAATTAAAAATGCAGCCTTCAATATTCATTTGACGAAACAGAAAGAGATTCTAACATCCTCCAAATGAGAAGCAGCAGCAGCAGGATCCAAAGGTCCCGTGAGCTGAGCCCTGGGCATCCAGGCAGTTGCCACAGCACTCCAACACCACTGTGACGTTTCCTTCCTGAGATACCCGACCAGCAATATTCAAAGCACCTTTCAGATTGGAGAATTTATTTCCTCTCCCTATGTGGATGGATGCAGAGAGGGGAGTACAGAAAGGGGCAACCAGAACAATCAAGGGCCTGGAACATCTTCCTTACAAAATCAGCCTTTAACCTCTGGGCCTCTTCAGCCTTATGGTGTGGAAAAGGTAGATAAAGAAAATTTCTTTTCTCTGTGGCCTAACATTAGAACCAGAGGGCATTCTGTGAAGTTGGTGGGCAGAAGAGTTAGGACCAACAAGGTGATTTTTCACCCAGAGGTCTATGGAATTTACCATATAAATAAATTAAAGCAACCAGCCTGAATAGTTTTAGGAAAGAATTAGATAGATTCATGGAGGGCAAGTGTTTCAATGGATGCCTAGGTGCGGCTTCCAGCTTGGCAAGACAAGCAGGATGCCGCTAAAGATCATTTGCAGGATTCAAGAGCGGGTTCCCCTTTGTCCTCTGCTTGAGATGCCCAGAAGCAACTGGCCGTAGACCCTTTGTGAGAGAGGATGCTGGATTAGATGGGCTGTGGCTCCTCTGGTGTTCTTATGACTTCAGGACCAAGGGATGGATGGACAGAAAATGGTTAATGTCAGGTACCATTTCCAAACTATCTTTGGGGTTTTTTCCCACTAGCACTAAGTACCCATTAAGTACCCATTAGGGATCCATTAGGCTCAGAGCAGGAAGACCCCATTTCCACTGGAGACCCCATTAGAGCCACATTTATTTCCACCAGTTCTAGGGAACTCTGGATTGAATGGGTCCTTCAGAACCTATAATCCAGAAATGGTCTGTGATTCACTGATATCCTGACAATAAAATGGCCTGGATTTTTCCATGAAGTCACCAGAGCTCAGGCTTGGCTTGGCGACATTTCTACATAAATTAATGCTAAGTTTGTACTTGGCAAGAAAATCAAATTACCTGACTGAGAAGGCAAGGAGATGTACAGGCTGCTTCTTTGGCTGGATAGTTGATAATTAACCTGCTTCCATGTCTTGCACTGGTGAGAATCACGTTCAGAGGTTTGCCTGATGGCACTTGCCTGTTTCCCCTGTCATTCTGGTTAATTAGATCCAAAAATTCCTTTGCAATGGTAAAAGCCTGATTTGTAGCATTAACAACAACTTCTAGTATCAATTAGAGGAAGAGGAGGAAAAATTGGCTTTTATACCCTGTTATTCTCACCCATTTGAGGGGACTCAAAATGGCCGTCCTCCGCACAACAGACACGCTGTGAGGTCGGTAGGGCTGTGAGAGCTCAGAAAAGCAGCTGTGACTAGCCCAAGGTCACCCAGCTGGCTTCATTGATGGGTGTGGAACTGAACCAGGACACTCTAACCACAAGACCAAACTGGGAGAAATGTGTTTTTTTGTGGGGGGAGCAGGATTATGGGTTGAAATTATTCAGATTGCAAGGGCCCATGCTGAGGCATCAGAATATAAATGATTTGCTACATATATTACTCTGAACCCCATGAGCCGCACTTTACGGTCTGAAAGTGTTTCACTGTGAATGCCAATGTTGCTACGAAAATCCGAGTGCCTAGCCTGTAACCCGTTCCTTCACTGAAGCATTTTGACTGTTCCAGGTACTGAGAATGGAAAGGACCAGAGGAAAGGCTGATAAATTCACCAGCAGCCTTTCCCTATGAAGTGCATTTTGTTTCCAGGGCAACAACTCCAGTCAAAGGTCTTGTAGACATTTCCAAGAATGGACTGGAGCAGAATGAAGAACTTGCCTGTTCATCAAGAGAGAAGTGTGCAGTCTCTGCATTCATAAGCCTGCCTACTAAACACACAGCTTTTTCCTTGAGGGCAAAGGGAACAACAAATGAAATAGCACCTGCCCTGATCTCAGCACCTTAACCGAACAGCTGCAAAAGGAATGTGCTTGTCTGGGGGAAGTGCTCTGCAGCTATTCCTAATAAGACTCTGGGACTAAAAGCTTGACTGATGAACTGCCAGGCAGAGACAGAAAGCAACTGGCTGGAATGGGGTCGCAGGGATGAAGGGGAAAAGGAAGGAGTTCTGAGGCAGAAATAAGGCAGATTTGACAATCTTTATTGTCAAATCTGCCCAGGAAAAATAAAGGACGCTTTTGTTCTGAGGCTTGAATGGCTACCCACAAGACGCTCTTTGGCTGTGATCCCACTTGACATTTTAAATATGACATTAACCTAAATTTGAGGCGAGCACACATTCTGCCCGATCCCATTGAAAACTTATAGAACCTGAATTTTGCCATTCCCTCTGAAAACACGTGGGGGAACCAGCATCTTTTGCTTCCTATCCTTTGCCTGTCGGGGTTCCTCTCTCTGGTTGGGTTCACTCCCACAGTTAACATCCTGACGTGGCCAAGGGTGGGGAATTCCAACTCCATCCTTTGATCCTATACCCAGCCTCCTTTGCACAACTGGGTAATTTCACACCAGCAATCCCCCATGATGCTTTAGTCTTGCACAAAATCATCCCCCCCCCCAAGCCTAGATCTAGCCCATGCTTTGCAGCCGGCGGTGGGTGAGAGAAAAATTTATCAACAGTAATGCGCCCCCACCATCACGCACAAAACATTAGCTAGATATGGGCTTAGGGGAGTGATTTTTATCACACCCCTCTCTTTAAAATTCTCCATCCACTTCCGATGTCTAAAAAAGCAAGATCTCGGGTGATTTTTTCACGTTTTGGTAAATTTACCCCTTTGCTTTTCCTATAGATTTAGGCTTTAAAACCCAAGTGCTGGGAAGAGGGCTTTGCCAAAGAGATTATTTCCCTGCAAGTGAAAAGCTCTGCCATTGGTGCCCAAAGGCAGGAGGCGAGCAGAAAGGGGGGAAAGAAGAAAAAGAGATAATGGAGAGGGGGAAACAGACTGGGGAGGGGGCTTTTTATGTCCGAATGGATCCTTTATTTGGCAATATTATGCTCTGTTTTGCTCTACCGCAAAAGAGGAGGGGAACGATAACATGGGAGGGATGCAAGGGGCTGCCCCCCCAAGAGTGAAATCCCACCCGTTTAATGATGCACCCACAATGGCGACAGACATTGGACAGACAGCTATTGGGGGAACAACCCAAAAGGTGCGATCTCCCCCCAATATTGCAGTACCATTTCCAAAGCAAAAAAGATAAAGCATGCTAGCAGTGAAAACGCAAGTGAGAGCTGTTTTTTCAAGGGTTTTAAAAATGCGTTTTTGGGCAATTTACTCCTCGGAAAGTGTGGGAAGCAAATTTTTAGTGGGGCCAACGAATTTTCAAAACGTTTTCAAACTTCCTCACTGCTCCTCTGAACATCAATAAAGAAACCTTTGCCTCAAGATCAGCTATTTCTCCTCCCCTGGGATCACTTCCAATCCATTATCAGTCAAACCTAACTATTAGTCCTTAAAAATCTTGCTTGCGGAAGTGCTGCTAAGGACAGGTGTCCAGAGCAGTCCCAGTGACATCTCCAACATTGCATGTCAAGCCTTTCTAGACTGTCTGGCATTATGTACCATAAAGCACTCTGATGAGTCTTGATGTCTTAAAGGACCACTTTGGGCTGCTCTTTCGGACTCGCATCACGGCAGCATCTCGCTCCTGAACATGGTCCAATGGATTGGGTGGACTTATAGATGCAGCCTCAGTTATTCACTCCAGTTTTAAGGTTCCTCAATCCCAAGACTTCTTCTCTTTGGAATGCTTGCCTAGAAGGTAGTTGCAAGTCGTCAAGATCACTTCCCAGGCTTCAGGCCCAGAACAAGGGCAGAGACAGCTCAGTCATTCTAGCAAGCCTTTGCTGGTAAAAGATCACAAGGGACAGAGCTCTGGCTAGCGCATCTATTCAACAGCGCCCCAAAGGCACTTCCAGATTGAGGCCACAATGACCTTGAGGTCACACAATGTCCTTGTAGTGCCCAGCATGGTACTATTAGCAAATATGGAACTCAATAACGACATTGGGGAAAGGCAGCATGTGTAATGAAGGTTTTGTATGCGCAAGTGACAAAGATGGCAGTGCAGTAGACAAATGGACATAAGCCTTTCCAAAGTGGGGTGTTTTTCCACAGCGCTCCTTTAATCCGGATCTAAGAAGATCTGGATCTAAGGAATGGGTACTTCCCCTAATCCGGATCTAGTAAATCCAGATTAAGGGAAGTACCCAATGTGTTTCCATGGATGGTCTAGCACCCAATAGCAATGGGTGCTAGCCTCCCTGCTGTGGAAACACCAGAGCATCCATTTGTAAATCCGGATTGACCTGCAAGGGGTCTGCCTGTCACCCCAGGTGTTTTGGGGGACAGGGAGTACAATTTCTGAAGTTGCCTTCGGAGATTAGCAAAGACTCTCTTGCGAAGACAATCCTCTTGCGAGCAATACAAGAGAGGTGCATATTAATTAGCTCCTTTAATGGGGTCTACAAAAAATCTGGATTATAGGTCCTGAAGGCCCCGTTATGATCTGGATTTCCATAGCTGTGGTGGAAACAAATGTGTCCCTAATGGGGTCTGCGGTGGAAATGGTATCATCCGGCTCTCAGCCAAATGGGTCCTTAATGGGTGCTAAAATGGGTACTTAGTGACAGTGGAAAAACACCCGTGGTTGACTCACCTGTTTAAATGACAATCCCAACAAACGGCAGTTCATAGTCTGCCTATAATATTTGGAGACAATCAACTTAGACAATGCACAGGTGTACAATTCTTTGCACTGAACGCTAGATGGAGATGTTCTATAAAATATAATTACAATATCAGTGTCGCTCATACTTTCACAGGGGCAAGCTTTAGTTTTTACAGAAGACCAAATCTCCCCTTGAATGCAACTGAAACGTATTCCTATGGAAGAAGGCTGGAAATTTACAGCAGCAGAAGCAGAAAAGGCTCACTTGAAATTTTACCCCACATCATCTGCCAAAGCCTGTCAAAGTACTGCATGAAAACATGAAATGTATAAAGTCACAGATGCGTATTTTTTGTGGACCGAGACCCTGCTTGTGATCAGGCATGCTCTCAGTTTAATACTCCATCAGATTCTTTGTTACTTTAGCTGTAACATACACAAACAGCTACTTCTCTGGAGATTAAAAATCAGTATACCATACATCATCGAAATGGAAAGCAAAAGAGTGAACAAGGAAGAGCATGGAATTAATAGACAAATTGACAATGATTCTAGAACGGAACTATAGCAATAATAAAACTTAACCCACAGTTCATTAAAAACCATATGGTTTCTAAGAAAAATACAGTATGGGCATGTTCCCACTTGACTGTTAACCTAAATCCAATGCAAACGCGCATTTTGCCCGTTCCCATTTTTTATATCATAGTCAACCCCGATGCTGCTGTTCCCACAGGAAACGCTCCAAAACCGCATTGGGGAAAGCGCATCTTTTCCTCCCCGCCACTTGCCACTTGAGGTTTCTGCCCCTCTCTCTGACTGGGTTTCCTACTGCTGCAAAATTCATGACGTGGCCGAGGGTGGGCAGTTCCAGCTCCATCCTCCGATCCTATACCCGGCCTCTTTGCACAACCGTGTGATTTCCGACTAGTGATCCCCCATGACCACGGGGATCGCTTCCACAATGCTTCAGTCTTACGCACTTGTGACTTCCCTAAGCCTCCCTCGCCCACGCTTTCTCCTTACTTTCTCTTTTCTCACCTTTCTCTCTGCTGCCTAGCTTTTTGCTCTCAGTCTCTCTCTCTCTATTTTTCCATGCCCCCCCCCATCCCGTTCCTTCAGTCCAGGTGGAAATGAAACTTCTTATCATTATCATCATCATCATCATCATTAAAAGTCTCTGGACTCCCCATGTTTAGCCATGGGGCTCAATTAACCAAAATGGAAGCAATTTTCCATGCTTGTAATAACTGTTCAGCAGATTGCTTTCAAAATACATATTTTTATTACGATATGCTGACCTCTGTGGCGTGAAGTGGCCTACCGAGGGAAAGAGGTGAGTTGAGGCTTTAAAAAATCTTTTTAAAACCCTGCAGAGGGCTAAGGAGAATTTAATCAGTGGAAACAAGGAACGCGCACACACAGCAGCAGCAGAGTGCCTTTCGTTCCCTTTCTCTGACTGCCCTCTTGGCCTGGGATTCACACAAAGAAATGGCAAGGGGCTGCGCTACCAAAGGAGGGATGGCAAGGGGCTGCCCTACCGAGTGAAACCCCACCCGTTTCATGACACACCCACAACAACGACAGACTTTGGGCAGAAGGCTATTGGGGGGGGGGAATAACCCGAAAGGCGCAATCTCTCCCCAATACTGCGGTGCCATTCCCAAAGGAAAAAAGATACAGCGTGTTAGCAACAAAAACAGGAGTGAGAGCTGCTTTTCTGAGGTTTTTTAATCACGTTTTTGTGCGATTTACTCCTCGGAAAGTGTGGGAAGGAGATCTGTAATGGGGCCACAGAATTTTCAAATTGTTTTCAAAGCTCAATAAAACCCAGGTGGGAATGGGGCTTATGTCACTTATCATAAAACAAACATCTAAAATGAATTATCAAGTATATTATCCTAGAGCAGCTCTTCACTCCTTTACGTTAATTGTTTACATTACACTTCTCTATTCCTCAACTGCCCGTGAATAGTTTATACACACACACACACGAAAACCATCTTTGGTCAGCTTCCCAGAGACAAGAATCACATACAAGGCGGGAGGGGAGTACAATCTGCCTAGCACCAGGCTGACGGCACTTTCCGTAATGCGGCCGCCGTCTGCGCTCTGCTGGTTCCCTTGCCATCAAGCGCGCAGCCAGGCTTTTCTCGGCTGCGATCAGAGCAGCAGGGAGGCAGCAACCAACTCTCAAAACTGCAGGTAGGGAATCCCCCATCTGCAATCTTGACAAATGTCAGGGCATCAAACACTGGGAACGGCCTCTGAGGAGACAGGGTAAGTCCTTTTGAGCAGTGGAGTGCGGCAGTGTTAGGTTTGCCACCTGAAACAGAGCATCTAAGCCACCGTGCCATTGATTTATGGCAGCATGGTGGTGGTGGGGACAGGTATGGCTTCATTTGTCCTGCACTCTGGATGCGCCACAAGGGGTAGGGTCCTGAAAACTTGACCCACTTGTGACTCATTTACAGTGCTGCAAAGGCACAGAGCAAAATCCTGCCTATTATTTTCTTATGATAGCTAAAGGCCACTTCTCAGATTAGCTATTATAATTGAACTAAATACCTCATCATCCTCATGTATTTGTCTGTAGCTGAATCTCTGTGAGTGGGTAGGTATAATTTGGCCCATTGTCTCTCTGCACCTTCACTTCAAAACCTTCTTCAGTCCATCTTCGGGCCTGACTCCTCACACATTGCCATTTCTACATGTTTTATTTGTGGACTTTTGACCTTCCATTTGGACTTTCCTGAATGGAAATTCCACAAATAAAATGGATAGAGATGACAAAGTGTGAGCAGTCAGACCTGAAAATGGACAAAAGAAGGATTCTCTCTAGGCCAATTTGGTCTAGTGGTTTGGGAGCCGGACTCTTTTCTGGGAATACCAAGTTCGATTCCACCCTCCCCCATGAAGCCAGCTGGGTGACCTTGGGCTAGTCACAGCTCTCTTCTGAGCTCTTACAGCCCCACCCGCCTCACAGGGTGTCTGTGGTGGGGAGAAGAACAGAAGGTTTGTCACCTGCTTTGAGTCCTCTTAAACGGGTGAGAAAAGCAGGGTAGAAAAGCCAACTCTTCTTCTACTACTACTTCTAATTCTGTTGCTCCTCCTTGTTTTCCTCCTCAGTCTTTAGTCATAGAAGGAAAAATGCAGGTGGCATAACGTTAAATCTTCCGCTATTCATGAGTCAAATTCTAAACTGCAAGACACTTATTCAAGGGAAGCCTTCAGACAGCAGCACGGCAGTCCAAGAGTTCCAAGAGATGAAAGCACACAGACCCGGCCAGATTGGGGTGGATCCAAAATGGAAATGAAACCCTGGCTATTACTGCTATTTAGAGAGCACATGGATGAAAGTTTTTCAATACACATTGTCTGCATTCCCAAGCAAACTCATTAAGAAATACAAGAATCAATAGAACATTGTGGTAAAATGTATTTCATCCCACAGGCAATTTGAAAACATTTGCTTATTGTTAATATTGATACCTTTTATGTTTTATGAGGAAGCCTATCAAATTAGATGTGGTTAAGTGATGTTGTTTCTTCTCAAGTGCATAAGATGAAAATGGCCTTGGTTATGTCCTAGTGGTAAGATTATAAATGACTTTCGGTTTGAGCATTTTTTTGGGGGGGGGGAGGGGGAAGCGTGAAGATGATTTACTGTTACTCCAAACAGAGGCAGCCCTGTTGCTGATGCTGCTGTTCTACAAAACGGCTCAATCCATCTTGAACTGATCTAGTGGGGGTTCATTTCACTCTGTGCTTGCTAACTCCATCTCTTCCTTGCCATTTTTCTCATAAGGAAGTATTAAAGGTATTAGTTTTATCTGACATCTTTTTTGACATCAGATTTGCTTAACACTCCACCCAGAGTAATTTACTGTGATTTGTTTGAAATGTTTCCTTGTAATGAATAATATACACAAATTTCAACCAGATTTTGCTTTCTTGTAGTGTTTTCTCTCTGCGACAGAAAAACAAAAAACAAAAAACCCAAACCCCAAGCATTTCTGGATAATATATTCTTTATTATTAATTTTACAAAATTAAAAAAACAAGCAAGGAACTATTGTTACAAAGTTCATATAACCATACAGCCATCTTCTTTTGTTTTCCATGTGATTTCCGATCGTCTGAACCGGATTGGTTCGCCACAGGGCGGTATACAAATAAATATTATTATTATTATTATTATTATTATTATTATTATTATTATTATTATTATTATTATTATTATTATTATTATTATTATTATTATTATTATTATTATTATTATTATTATTATTATTATTATTATTATTATTATTATCTCTTCTCTTCTGCCCTCTAAATCTCTAAAGAGTTATGCAGCTAACCTCTCAATCTCCCGAACTTACATTTTATAGATAACATATAAAAAGCCAAATTCTATAACTAAACCTGTACTGCTCCCCACAAGCCCAGTGAACATTTCCAAACATTTCTGTCAAATTGTCATATATGAGGGCTTGGATGGGACTTTTCATACAGAAATTGTTTTTCTGAACATCTTCAAAAAGCAACTGTGTGGAGAAGGAGGAACAGGCCTTACGTAAGCGCTGCTACAAGGGCCCAGTTTAGTGTGTGGGGAGTGACTTCAGAGTAGGAATGTGCACGGATATTCAAAACTTCAAAAATCTGATTCGATTCCAATTCCTATTCAAATTGGATTTTCAAAAATCTGAATTTACGCACTTGGATTTTCACAAATCCAATACGGATTTTCAAATAATTCGAATGAGTAGATTCACATCTATCGTATACGAATATGTGTGAAAATGATAAGTATTTGCCCATATCATTCACGTTGAAAACGGGATTCACATGGGATAAATACGTATTGGTGCAAATTCGTATATCAGACACAAATCTTACAGACATTCGTATATCTGCATCCGAATTGGATTTTCGAAAATGCGGATCTGGATAATCCAAATCGGAATCGGATTTTTGAAAATCCAGATTTTTGACATTTGAATCAAATTGAATTCAAATGCAAAAAAAAAAAAAAAAAATCGTGCACACTCCTACTTCAGAGCCACTCTTCACACCCTGAACATTTTGCAGCTTGGGAACACTCAAGGCTCCCCACGGAGCTTCCTGCCCCTTTGGCAGAGCATCGCGAGGAGGCTTGGTTGCCCTTCAAAGGCGTCTTCTGTGCCCTGTGTTATGGCCACCCGACCACCTGTGGATCAGTAAAGCCAATGCAGCAGGGGAAGGGAAGTCTTAATCTGATTCTGGGCAGGCCAAACCAGCGGTTCTACTCTGACCCCACCCCTCCACTTTGCTATCCCAATTCACAAACCACTGCTGCATCTTTGAAGGAAAAGATACGTGGAAAAGCACCCAGGGTGCTTCCGCACATGCCCTTAAACACCCATTAAGGACACACGTGGAAGCACGCATCCGCACAGCGGCAGCTTTTTAAGCCGCTTTTAGCACGGAGCGTCTGCATAGTAACAACCATTAAGCACACATGTGGCAAACCGCATCCGCACAGCGGCACCCATTATGTGTGCTTAATGGGTGTTTAAAAAACACCACATATAATGTGCCCTTAAAGGGTGTTTCACTGTGAAACGCATCTGTTTAGGATGTGTCCGCACAGGGAAACTGTGCCTACCCGGGCCCTCCCCTGGCCTGCCATGATGAGCATGGCAAGCCGGGGGACTCCTACTTCACAGCTCGCCCTTGCCCCAGAAGCGGCGCATCGCCGCTACTGGAGCTCGGGGCAGCTTCCCCAAACCCCTCCCTAGCCCCCCCCCAGGGGAGAGCCCACGTGATCCCCTCCTTACCTCTTTGGCGTCACCCCGATTCTGCCCGGGGAATCCCAGGAGGCTGTGCGCCTGCGTGCTGTGCGCCTCCTGATTGGGGAAGCTCCCCCTGACTCCAGAAGTGGCGATCCGCCGCTTCTGGGGCAAAGGCAAGCCGTGAAGCAGGAGTCCCCCAGCGGGCCAGGGGCCCCCAGAGCACGGATGTGAGGCGGGTGCTGATCGTCCGTATCTAAGTCATCTGCGTGTGCAGTAGGACAAGGTGTGTGTGTGTGTAGATACGGATCTACTGCTATAAATCTGGATGTATTCAAAACCGGGTTTACTAAATCCGGATAAGTTAGATCCGGATTTATTTAGGTAAGTGCGGAAGCACCCCAGTTGTGAAAAATGCAGCTGGCATTTTTTTAAAAAATCCTTAAGCTGTCGTTTATGCTGTGCTGGTGATTAATCTTCTTATCCTAACTGACTGTACCTTCAGGCCTTGTTCACACTGGGGTGGCATGTCATAGCTTCTCATAAAGCAAGTGAGCGGAGGCTTAGAAGGCCTAAAGCTCATTTTATAAAATGGCCCTGAACAATTGCATGCCCAAGAGAAATCCAGCTCACAGCTCTTGCACCTGGCATTTCATAGGACGAAATGTCACCACGTTAGTGAACACCAAGGCTTGGTGCATCTTCTGAATGAAAAGCAGCAGCACAGTGGGTCTCTGCAGGGCACCGTCTAGGTGGAATGGCATCTTGTGGTTACTTTAGAGTCAGGAAATGCTAAGATGAGAAGAGGTTTCTAGGTGCAGGAAAGCAAGGACTGCTTAAAGAGAGAGGTCCCAGGGGAAGACCATGGAGGAAGATGGAGAACTGAAGAGGGGCGTGTTTGTGTGTGGGAGGGGGGGAGGGAGGGAGGGAGACAAAGAGGGAGAGCGAAAGAGCAGGCACCAGCGAGTGAGTGCTGGCTCATACAGGTCAGGGAGCAGAAACTGGAACAAATGTGTTAAGGGAGAAGCAAGAAAGCTCAGCAGCCAAGGATCCAACTGGGAATCAGAATTGCTGAAGGAAGCATAGTTAACAAGAAAGTGGATGACTTAAAGAAGCAACGGCTGGCAAGGGCATGGTTGGCACGTAGAGCGAGGCTAATAGCACTATCCTCTCCCCCTCGCCCCGTGCCTTGAGAAGCTTTGTAACTGACATAAATGAAAAGGATGTGTTTTTATTGCCGCATGGAGATATAACCAACAGCTCTGCATTCTTGCAGGATATGTGATTTTCAGAAGCTGTTTGGAGCTCCTAGGAATACAACGGCAGCCGTTACAGATGTGCAAAAACCTTGTTCTTCTCCTTGCACCTTTCAAAGCATCCTCACACAAAGTAAAAAAAAAAATGTGTGGGTTTTTACCTGCAGTTTATCTCTCTAGCAGTGTTGCTGTAAACAGGGAGGGTGGAGGTGCGCAGCTACCATTGGGTGAGATGAGCCTTTTGCTCTCCTCCCAGGACTGTGGGGGGCCAAGAGACCACGAGAGCTGCTCAGCTGACCTGGGTAAAGCTGGCAATGTTTTTGGTCTCAGCATGCATTGCATTTGAGTGGTTACAGCCGAGTGGCAGAGCAAACTGCTTGGAAAGCAACGGGCTGCTGTTGCTAATGCCCAGACTATTGCCAGAAGTAGGCAATGGCAAACCACTTCCGTATCTCTGCCAAGAAAACTGCAGGAAGTGTTCCAGGGAGGATAAAGCTAAAGGAAAAGTGCACTATGGGACAACAAGCTTCAGACAGCCCTAACTTAAATCTGCATCATTTGGATAATTTGGAATAAATTATCCAAATAACATTCATCAAATAAGTGCTATCTGGATAAAGCTACAGGCTCGGGAGGAGAAAAAGGCAGGAGAGACGAGGCAAGGAGCTGACATAAAAAGTGGGCAAAAAGGGTGGAAATAATCCAAGGGCCACAAGGAAGGGGACAGAAGAAATGATGGTAACACTTTGGCGAGAACTTAAAGAATGGGGAATGTGCCAATAATGAGACTGGTGAGAATGGATGTAAAAGAAGGGCCTGCATAAAAAATGTTCCTATCCAGTAGCTGAGTTAAACCAAGAGCTTAGCTCCCCTACTGGATCCGGATCAGAGAAACTTCTACACAAAGGAATTCCGAAAAGCAGGGATACAAGACAGTCCTAGTCATCTGAGAGCAACTCACTTGAAGGAGAGCAAAGCAGCAGCAAAGAAGAGCAGCGGTTTTTATTAGCACATAGAAGGCAATCAATTGTACAGTTTAGGGAAGAAATAACACATTTACATTTTTGTGGTGTTGATCTGATTCCTGAGAGCATCTGTTGTTCTGGAGCAGAAGGTGCGATGGACGGGCTGCCTAAAAAGATGGAAAAAGTTCAGAGCAACTGGTGCAAGTGCACTGTCTGCAGGGTTATAGTTGGGGGAAGGAGAACCAGGGAGGGTGGGAAGAATTTTAAAGGCCGCACCCCTCCCTCCCTCCCTCCCTCCCTGGCATCCCTTCTACAGCTGAATTAAATCGGGAATTTCAGCCCCTCTAACCCATTTGACATGTTAATATTTTATTTATAAAACAAAAAATCATTACCAACTTTTTAAAAAGAGAGAGACTATTTCAATATCTGAAGATATCAATGCTTCCTTTGATTATTTATTATTCCAAGTATAGAACTATTTTCAAGGATATTTTATTGTTTTTCCTTCTTCACAGTCGGCAACTAAAATCTTGTGTCTGCAATAAACGTATCTGTGATGGTTTTCTTGCTCGCCTGGAATATCTTCATCTAATTGACCTGGAAGCCCAAACTTAACCAGCAGATTTATCAACTGCAGCTTTAACTGAGGGTTAGTTTTTCTTTCTTCCTTCTCTAATTTAACTGGCAGATTCAACAGAAGAGCCTGTCCTTAAGAGCCTAGAGAGCATGGAAGTGGCTCTCTTCTACCTCTTCATCAAACTTCAAGATAACCGCCTTTATTCAGTTCTGCAAACAAACATAAATGCCATTCCTTTCTTTGATGATAATACTGCTCTGACAATGTGGCGTCCAGACAGGATTTTAAAACAGGATCTTCCATAATACACTGTAAAAACTTGTCTAGTTTAGAATTTATCCAGGCTATCGTATGTATCGAATAATTACAAACAATTTGGAAAAGGAAATTAATACAGTCAGACATCGTTGCCGAAAGCAAGCAATCATTATCTCATTACAAACAAAAATGATGCATTAGTTTCAGAAAAGGTATGTACTATATTAATATTTTGCACAAACCCAAATCTACTCACATTTTAATGAGTCAATTATTTTATTGAAGCCTGAGAAATAAAAATAATAAACGGTCTTTGAATAGCAGCTAATCCTGTAATAATGAAACCATCGCTACGTTTTGCCCGTCCAGGCCAGTTTGGGGGCAGCAAGGGAGGGCAGAAGCAAGTCGACCTGGGTTCAATGACAGACTGATATTATTTGATTTTAGTGAAGCGCTTACCTTAGCTTAGGTGAGGAAAGGGTAAAGGAGTTTCATTGCGCAGCATCCAAGCGTCTGTGCCCAGTTGCAACAGCGGAGTTTCACGTTCGCGAAAAAGAACAAGAAAACGACAATTTAAGAAATTAGCTGAATTCCAACTTGCAACAAGACCATTCGCCAAGAGGTCAGGGTGACAGACAGACAGACAGCGGCTGCTGCGCCCCTCGGACACGCTCGGTGCGCATCGCCCGCGCGTGGTTGCCCCGTGGCCGGCTCTGCTACCCAGCGCGAAGTCGACCACAGGGCCCCAAACAAGCCCACCCCCTGCTTACCGACCACCGTGTCCCCACGGGCTCATCCGAAGGCTTCGGGCGCGCTTCTCAATTACCGAACGCCGGGACGGTCTCCGGCAGGGCTCTGGGGCCGCCGCCTGCGCCTTGCCCCGCTGCACCGGCCTCACTCCGGGACTCGTCTCGGGACAAGGCAACGCGGACTGCGGCAGGTTCGCCCGAGGCCTTCCTTACTCAGCACTAGGATGCAGACGGCGGGTCCCTATTCCGGGGCAGATGCCAGAATGAGGCCAGCGCAGAAAGGGCCCTGCTCTCCCTCATGCCCGCCGTCGGCAAGAAGGTCCCGGCCACGCCAAACTGAGTCGCTCCCGCCTCCAAGCCGGGCACAGCTCGGCGGTCTGCGGGCCCGGATGACGGCAGGAGGCGGTAAGGGGCCTGCTCCGGAGGGCGGAGAAGGCCAAAGCGCGGCTTCGGCCCTCGTGGAAGTCCTTCGCGACGACTGTCCTCGGGCCACGGGCTTCCCTCCGCGCGGGGACCGCTCCCGTCCTCCGTTGTCGTGCCGTCCGCCCGGAAATTCGAGCCGGAGACCCCGAGCGAGGGAGCGGGGGAGCGCCCGGACTGAATTCCCCCGCCGCGCCCGTGCTCGTCGCCCAGAAAGCCCCCTCGTGCGGGCCGGGCCCGGCGCCGCCTCCACCGCTTTGCCGAGCTTCGAGGAGGAGGCAGGCCGACCGACCGACCGACCGACCGGGCGGCACTTTGGCGGTCCGGCCCACACAGAACCGCGAGATGTTTCCGTCTGTTCGAAACACGAACGTGGGGAGGCGGCAGACACGCGTGTTTCGGGTGGCAGGGTCAGCGGCGCGCCCTCCGGTCGGCCGCGGGAGTTGGCGCGCGCGCGCGGACTGTTCCCCGCGAGTCGAAAGCGGGCTTGGCTCTCGCGCGACGGCCCTCGGGGGGCCAAGAAGGGGTCGGCCGGGCGGGGGGCGACGGAAGGCGGCGGCGCGCGAGGCCCCAGCCGCCGCTGCCCAGCGCGCCGGACCCTCGAGCCGGGCTCGCTCGCCTTCTCCAGCCACCGCGGCCGGAGCCTTCGCTCGAGGGCCGGGCCGGGCCGGGCAGCCCCTCGGAGGAGCTGCCGTGGGGAGGTGGTGGTGGTGGGGCGGTGGGTCCGAGGCCGCCCGCTGCCTCCAGGCTGACTTTCCCGGGCCACGGAGCGGCGGCGGCGGCGGCGGCGGCGGCGCACCAAGAGCTCCTGGCCCGCTGAGCCCAACGAGAGGGAAGCGGCCCGTGGGAAAGGTCTTCGAGGAGGAGAAGACACGTGTGTCTCGTCAGAGAAGGGCTTCGCGTGTCTTCCGGATCGAGGAGGGCTCGCGCCTCGGTGGCCGGAGGGGAAGCGCCTTTCTCCGAGCTCCTCCCGCGCCGCGTCCGGCAGCTCCGGCCAAGGGCCGGAGGAGCCGCTTTCGTTCGGGGCGCCCTGGGCGGCTGACCCCGAGAGGAGCGCCTCGCTTCGTTCAGAGGATCGCGCTCGCAGGCGGCGCAACGGCCCCTCGCGTGGATGGGGGATGCGCGCCCGAGAGACTCATGGCGCTTCAAAGAGAAACGGGCGCATCGGGGCGACGGTCGCGCCAGGGACGGGAACCGTCGCGAGCCAGCATAGGGCTGCAAGCGGGCCCGTAGTCGGGGGGGGGGGGCAAAGGGGCCAGCCCCGCAATTCATTTGACCCCCTCTAAGTGCTCAGTCGGGCACGAACTATCTCCAGAACCCTGACAGAAGCAATACGACCCATTACGCGTCTTTCTCCGAAGGTGCCACGGCGCCTCCAAGCCATGGAGCTGGCTGCAAACGAAGGGCGCATTGCGAGCCGCCGTGGAGACCGTCGGACTCCGCCGTCCCCGCAAACCCCTTGGCTATGCCAGGCGTGCATTCCCACGCCCCCTCCGTGTTTGCCCTCGGGGCGTTGCGAGCGAGAGCATCGGCCAAAGTTTGGCCGTCCAGAGCAGTTCGCGCTCGGGCTCTTCCTCTCAATACATTACATTCATTCCATTCCATTTTTATTTGTATGCTGCCTTTCCAAAAACAAAGTTTTGCCCAAGGCGGTTTACAGCAAACAGAAAAAGAATACAGAGAATACAACAAATCAATACAAGTAAAGAATCAATCACAATAAATAATCGATTGCATCGAAGAATACATCAAATCAATACAAGTAAAAAAAAAAAACCCAGTCTCAGTAAATACAAAATAATACATCATGCAATCAATGAGTACGATAATATATTAAATAAATAATACAGGATAAAATTATATATAAAATACAGGATTTGATCCGGGAAGGAAGGACGCTGGAGAAGCTTCCTTCCCCAAGTAGGCAGGGTGAAAACAAACGAATAAGAGACAGATTTCCTCCCGCCCTCGGTCTGGGCCAAATATTCTTGGACGGCCCTTTGGACCTCTAAATTATGAACCGAAGGCTCTTGCGGACCAGGGCGCAATGGAGTCAGGGCAGGTCAACGTCATTCTTGAGACCTGTCAACTTTAGGTTTGTGTAACACCGCCCAATCAGTAGGAAACTTGCTGCTGGGAAGAAAGCTCTGCCGTTTCTGATACCCTCCTGGCTACCGAAAACGAGGCTCAGAAGGCGCTTGGACTAAAGCGTCCAGCACAATATGGAGGTCCCAAGAGGGGAAGCCGTGCGCTCCTGGAGGAGCTTTAGCCTTAACTCCAGCTAGGAAGGCGGCGATAGACTGGTGTTTGTGCAAACCAGGAAGCCCCCTCGTTCTCCAGCAACTTGCGCTGCTCCGTGTCTCGCTCTGTACGTAAAGGCCACGGTATTTTGCGCTTACCCCATAGCACCCGGTGCCATGGGCCTGTTCAGACGAGCGCACGCCCACTCCTCCCTATGGGGCGTTTTTGAACCGACGTCACTAGCCATCCTGGGTCTTGCCGGAAGCCATCGACCCGCGTGCGGAGCGCAGTCGTGCGTCTTGGGCGGCGATGCGGGTCTCCCCGTCTTTTCGAAAGCGTCTTCGCCTCTGAGCATATGTACCTGCGCAAATTTCCGTGGACAGACACGCGTGAGGAGATGCGCCGCCGGCGAGGCTCTCCGAGAGGCTCCTCCGTCTGGGTGTCGCTCGCTTGGCTCCTTACCTCCTTCCTTCCTTCCTTCGGCGCAAGTTGGACGAGCCGGGGCATCGCCAGGCGCTCCCCGCTTCACCCTGGGCAGCCATTTCCCCCGACGGGCCCCGCACTCGCCTGGCGCTCCCTAATGGGCTTTTCCGGGAAAAAGAAAGCCGAGGAAACTATTGACTTCGGAGAGCCACGGGCTGGAGGCGCGCCGGGCGGGCGGGGTTGGCGCGCGCATGCACAGGCCCGAGGGCACGACGTGGCGGCCTCTTCCTGGAACCGATACCTTGTTAATGGGCGATATCGATCAGTTGTTGCAAGTAATTCTCATAAGCATCGAGATGGCGGGTTCCGTCGCTCATTAAACCTTTTAAAGGCAGCGAGCCCCAGGGAGAGGCCGTTAAACTGCGCGTGCGCGCCCGCCCGCCCGCACCAGCGCGGGGAAGCGCCCGTCGCTCTCCGACGAGCGAGGCCAGGGGAAGCCGACGACGCGGCTGCATCCCGACATGGTCACCGGCGCCCGACGGGAAGGCGGAGGCGCCTTTTGGCCGCCGCGGGAGCCTCCGGCGTCTCGCCTGGCTGCCTGGAGCTGCGGGGGCCCCGTCCAGTGCTGCTCCGCCCGTCCCGGCGGCGGGAACCGTGAAGGAGGCGGCGGCGGCGGAGCAGAGCCGTCCAGCTTCTCCCTCCGCCCCACGGCCTTTCTCTCTCTCCTCCGACCGCCCCTTAAGCCCCGCGCGCCCTCCCTTCCTCTGCCCCGCAGGAGTCTTTCGGATCGGATGGCCCAGAGGGCTGTGTTTTAATCCGCTTTCAATCCACTTTCAGACATTCTTTGCCCCACCTGCACTATCTAACCAAAAGGTGGGTTTTCTGAGCTAGGTAATGCTGAAAGAAATCAGCTGGTCACTTTTCTGCCGCATCCTCTCATTCTGAAAGTGGACTGGAGCTGAACTAAAACGTAGGTGTGAACGCAGCCAAGAAAGAGGAGAGAGACCCTTCTGAGCCCCAGGGACTGAGTGTCCGCCCACCTGGTGCAGGGGCCTTCTCCTTAGGATTTACTGTAGGCAGGAATGCATTGTTTGCATGTGAAAATCCCTATGTTTGAAAATCCGATTCAAATTCAATGTTAGGAATGTCAGGTGGGATTTTTGACTCGGTATGCATCCTGTTTTTTCCTCATGTGTCTTTCATTTGCATCCCGTATTATAAGCACAAATAGACCTGATATTCAGATGTGGTATAGGGAGATGGATTCAGTTGAACTGTTTGAAAATCTGTATTGGAATCCAAAAATCCGGATTTTTGGAAATCTGATTTGAATCTGAATGTCAGGATTTTTGAATATTTGGGTTTTGAATATTCAGGCACTTCCCTCCTTCTCATAGAAGGACTGTGAGTCTCCTAATCCTTCTAGACTGCCCTGGAGGCGGCTGCTTCAGGCCAGCGAAGGCTCCAACACAGAACCTAGGAGACTGGGGTGGTGGAGGCGGCTTTTGCTCCTAAATGGCCTGCGTTCAGGTGCTTAAATTCCTACAAACCACAGGTATCACATTTGGGACGTGTGCTGCCATTCCTCAGCTGCACTTGACTCGGGTTCACACGGGCCCCAGAAAGACATGGTCTTGGTGGAAGACGGTCCCTTCTTGTGCAGGTGCTAATATGGGCAGTGGTTGCCTCTTCACCACACCCAAGCGCTCTGCTGCATCCATTTGGGCCACATGCATGAAAAGCAAAGTGCCAGCAGGTGTCAGATTCCGTTCTTCCCTTCCGAGGACTTTGAAAAGGGAGACGGCTGTCGATATTCTACATAGGTTAGTCTGGAATAAAATCATGTCTTGCTTCCCTGCTTGGGTCTAGTGATTAGGGAGCTGGACTCTTATCTGGTTGTACCGCCCACCTCACGGGGTGTCTGTTGTGAAGAGAAGAACAGAATGTTTGTCAGCCTCTTTGAGTCCCCTTAAATGGGTGAGAAAAGCGTGGTAGAAATGCCACCTCTTCTTCTTGACTGTGTCATTCTAAGGTGAAGAGGACATGGCGACTCTCTTTGAATGAAGACTTATCCAATACTACAGGTAGGTCACCAGGTGTCTGTCTGTTCCCTTTCACCTGAGTTATTAACAGTGCTCTTCACTTTTTTATTCCTCAGGTGAATTTCTTGGGTCTCGGCGTTTTTGGTGAGAAGCCCCCCCCCCCCCGCCCCCCATTGTTCCAGATCCACCAGCAATTTTTCCTGTTGTTCTGAGGGAAATAGCTGGTTCCAGAAAGGATGCCAAGGAAAGGGGCAGAGTAACTCTGCTTTCCAGTTAGAGAAGAGACCCCGAGTTATTACAGATTAGACTTTGGTGCCATTAAGGGTGCCATTAAAATCGGAGTCGGTGTCTCTTGGCTGGAGGGCCACCCTCGTGCGGTCAAAATGGGCGTCGACGTCTTCAAAGGGCACACGCAGTGCAAGGAGGTGAAGGCCCCTCCCGGCCCATGAAATGATACTTCTGATGACTGTTCCAAGGATGCCTGAAACTGAGCCTGGTTTCTTTTGCATTTTGTTCCCAGTGCCAAAATAATATGCCCATCACTTGGATGGCAGCATCAGGGGCCGGTGCGTTCTCTTTTAGTATTTCCCAGAGTTGTAGCTGTAACTGACCAATGGAGCTGTTCTGTCCTTGATTGTGAGAATGGTTAAGCAGTGGAGCCGCTGCCCAGATACCACAGTTTCACACATTCATCCCTACCATTGGATACATTTGACACTTAATCCATTTGAGATAGGGCATATCTAAGCTTTAAGGAACTCTGAAGAGTATTTTGGGTACCCTTGAGTCCTGGCCAACTTCAGGCTGACTGCACAGGCATCTCTGCAGTTTTCTTGGCAGAGATGCAGAAGTGGTTTGACATTGCCTGCTTCCAGGGAGAGGCTGGGGCAGTTTGCTCTGCACTACCTGAGCTACAGTCATTCCCAGATCTTGGAGTGTTTGCCTCTCTCAGAAAGGGAGATGTAAGCAAAAATAGGGAAGCACTGACCTTGGGGTCAGGCCCTATTGAACTGCCTTCGGATGCTTTTGCTTCCAAGGATAGAAGGAGGGTCTGGATGGACTTGGTGTAGACATGGGCCTCCTGTTGCAGTTCTGAACTGTGGTTGTTTCAACACAAATCTAATCGTGTCTTTAGAAGTTAATTACAAAAGGTCCTTAATTCATACTAGAGACTGTTGGCCAACGTCAGCTGGAATCCTTGCTTGTGGCCCAAGGGGCGGCTGTGCCAATTTTACTTCTTTAAGCGCCAGACAGGGCACATATAGCCTCATCATGGCGCTACCGTGGTGGAGTCTCCTGGCAAGCCCACCATAGCCTTGCTTTTTGCCTCTAAAAAGCATGAAAATATCACTGGAAAACCCAGCAGTGGTAGTGGGTTTTCCAGCTGTATTGCCCTTTAGAGAGCCACTTGCCTTTCTGGATGGAGCAGCAACTGTAGGTCCATCCAGCCAACAATCCCTGCGTGGAGATGGTGATGTGCACACCTGTGAATTCAGTGGCAGCCAAATTGTCTGGATTGCGCGTCACCAAAAGGTGCAAAGACTGTGCTGAGACCAGGGCTGCCTAGCTAGGAAGTACTAACAGCAGGGCAACAACACTGTTTCCTTGTGCTGTATCGCTGGAGGTAGTCTTTCCCCTTATAGCTGAGCCGAGACCAGATTTGTCCCTAGTTGCTCCTAAGTTTTATTTTGATTCTTTGGGATAAATGTCCCAAGGTATGAGCCGTGGGAATAGGTGAGATAGAGAAAACCTTATTGATCATTGTGGACGGGATGTGGCTTTAATAAGCTTATGGATGTTTCTCCACCAGCAACGAAGACCCCATTTAGACCTCATTATGCACTCAATTGGTACCTAATTGGTATTGACCTGTAACGCCCCTTTGGCACACAAGACCCCTTTAGCACCCCCATCTCTTCACACTAGCAGAAGTGAAATCTGGATTTCATGGGGTCTTCGGGCCCTTAAATCTGGATTTACTGTAGGCCGCTTGAAATGTGTCTTTGATCTGGTCTTCAGAGGACATGCATTTCGGGGCAATGGGGTCTGGGGGTGGGCTCAGTGGTCACCATTTGTTAATTCTTCTAACAGTGAAGATGGGATTCTATTGAATTTGAAAGAAAAAGGACTAGATCATCTGCATTCATGTTCATTATTATCTCTTCTTTGCCTAATTTATATCCTGTTATATTTGGGTTATTATATTATTGGCAAGTGGGAACAATAAGAAGGGAGAAAGCAGGCAGCCTTGTTTAGTTCCACATAGTACAAGAAGTCCAGTAAGGTATTTAGTAGCACTAGGAGACTAACAGGAGAAGGGTTGGTGGCATGAGCTTTCGTAGACATGTCTACTTCAGATGCTAGGGGGCCCAATGGGCACGTCTACTTCTACAGATGCTAGGGGGGCCAATGGACACGTCTACTTCTTCAGATGCTGGGGGCCCAATGGGCACGTCTACTTCTTCAGATGCTGGGGCCCCAATGGGCACGTCTGCTTCTTCAGATGCTAGGGGGCCCAATGGGCACGTCTTCTTCTTCAGATGCTAGGGGGCCCAATGGGCACGTCTACTTCTTCAGATGCTAGGGGGCCCAATGGGCATGTCTACTTTTTCAGATGCTAGGGGGCCCAATGGCACATCTACTTCTTCAGATGCTGGGGGCCCAATGGGCACGTCTTCTTCTTCAGATGCTAGGGGGCCCAATGGGCATGTCTACTTCTTCAGATGCTAGGGGGCCCAATGGGCATGTCTACTTCTTCAGATGCTGGGGCCCCAATGGGCACGTCTGCTTCTTCAGATGCTAGGGGGCCCAATGGGCACGTCTACTGCTTCAGATGCTAGGGGGCCCAATGGGCACGTCTACTTCTTCAGATGCTAGGGGGCCCAATGGGCACATCTACTTCTTCAGATGCTAGGAGGCCCAATGGGCAAGTCTACTTCATCAGATGCTAGGGGGCCCAATGGGCATGTCTACTTCATCAGATGCTAGGGGGCCCAATGGGCAAGTCTACTTCATCAGATGCTAGGGGGCCCAATGGGCACGTCTGCTTCTTCAGATTCTAGGGGGCCTAATGGGCACATCTACTTCTTCAGATGCTGGGGGCCCAATGGGCACGTCTACTTCTTCAGATGCTGGGGGCCCAATGGGCACGTCTACTTCTTCGGATGCTAGGGCGCCCAATGGGCACGTCTACTTCTTCGGATGCTAGGGCGCCCAATGGGCATGTCTACTTCTTCGGATGCTAGGGCGCCCAATGGGCATTTCTACTTCTTCAGATGCTAGGAGGCCCAATGGGCACGTCTACTTCTTCGGATGCTAGGGGGCCCAATGGGCACGTCTACTTCTTCAGATGCTAGGGGGCCCAGTGGGCACGTCTACTTCTGCAGATGCTAGGGGGCCCAATGGGCACGTCTACTTCTTCGCATGCTAGGGGGCCCAATGGGCACGTCTACTTCTTCAGATGCTGGGGCCCCAATGGGCACGTCTGCTTCTTCAGATGCTAGGGGGCCCAATGGGCACGTCTTCTTCTTCAGATGCTAGGGGGCCCAATGGGCACGTCTACTTCTTCAGATGCTAGGGGGCCCAATGGGCATGTCTACTTTTTCAGATGCTAGGGGGCCCAATGGCACATCTACTTCTTCAGATGCTGGGGGCCCAATGGGCACGTCTTCTTCTTCAGATGCTAGGGGGCCCAATGGGCATGTCTACTTCTTCAGATGCTAGGGGGCCCAATGGGCATGTCTACTTCTTCAGATGCTGGGGCCCCAATGGGCACGTCTGCTTCTTCAGATGCTAGGGGGCCCAATGGGCACGTCTACTGCTTCAGATGCTAGGGGGCCCAATGGGCACGTCTACTTCTTCAGATGCTAGGGGGCCCAATGGGCACATCTACTTCTTCAGATGCTGGGGGCCCAATGGGCACGTCTACTTCTTCAGATGCTGGGGGCCCAATGGGCACGTCTACTGCTTCAGATGCTAGGGGGCCCAATGGGCACGTCTACTGCTTCAGATGCTAGGGCGCCCAATGGGCACGTCTACTTCTTCGGATGCTAGGGCGCCCAATGGGCACGTCTACTTCTTCGGATGCTAGGGCGCCCAATGGGCATGTCTACTTCTTCGGATGCTAGGGCGCCCAATGGGCATTTCTACTTCTTCAGATGCTAGGAGGCCCAATGGGCACGTCTACTTCTTCGGATGCTAGGGGGCCCAATGGGCACGTCTACTTCTTCAGATGCTAGGGGGCCCAGTGGGCACGTCTACTTCTGCAGATGCTAGGGGGCCCAATGGGCACGTCTACTTCTTCGGATGCTAGGGGGCCCAATGGGCACGTCTACTTCTTCAGATGCTAGGGGGCCCAATGGGCACGTCTACTTCTTCAAATGCTAGGGGGCCCAATGGGCACGTCTACTTCTTCAGATGCTAGGGGGCCCAGTGGGCACGTCTACTTCTGCAGATGCTAGGGGGCCCAATGGGCACGTCTACTTCTTCGGATGCTAGGGGGCCCAATGGGCACGTCTACTTCTTCAGATGCTAGGGGGCCCAATGGGCACGTCTACTTCTTCAGATGCTAGGGGGCCCAATGGGCACGTCTACTTCTTCAGATGCTAGGGGGCCCAATGGGCACGTCTACTTCTTCAGATGCTAGGGGGCCCAATGGGCACGTCTACTTCTTCAGATGCTAGGGGCCCAATGGGCACGTCTACTTCTTCAGATGCTAGGGGGCCCAATGGGCACATCTACTTCTTCAGATGCTAGGGGGCCCGATGGGCACGTCTACTTCTTCAGATGCTGGGGGCCCAATGGGCACGTCTACTTCTTCAGATGCTGGGGGCCCAATGGAAAGCACCAATCCAAGGACTAGGGATGTGCAAGAATATTCAAAACATTAGAAATTGGATCAAATTAGTTTGAATATGGACATCCTAATCAAATGTCCGTACGTTCATTTTTTAACATTCGAACAAATTTCGAATCTTTTCAACCATTTGTATGAATTATTCGGACATTCGTATGTGTACATAGCCATATGCATTACATATGTATCTGTACGCATCTTTGTATGGGACAAAGATGGGATGCATACGGGATAAAAATGGGATACGTACAAATGCATATGGAGGCGTATGGACACATACAAATGTTGTTGACATTCGTATCTTCAAATACCAATATCAGATATTCATACGGATAGATACAAATGTATTAAAAACATTCAAATCTGAATACGTTCTTTTTTCCTCTATTTGTTTGGATTCGAACAGGAAAAAATGGAGCTCAATCCTGATTAAATTAATCTGGATTTAAAGCCAGAATTTTTTTCTTGAATGGGGATGCAGCCTCAGAAGTTTCTTTCTTTCCCCTCCAGGGCAGGAGGTTACAATAAATGATTCTTAAAATGTTTGCTGTCCCATAGTGGCAGGCAGAATGGTTCTGGTTGGAAAGTGAAGGTCGTCCAGGGGATTCTCAGATTACGAAATCTTGTGCTTTGAGTTTTGGAATAATTAAACACTCATCTAACAGGAACTCAGCCTTAAGGGACATCAAAGGTCCAACGAAGAAGGAAAAAAAATAGAATATATCGAGGAAAAAATGGCTGAAGCAGTATTTTCCCTCCCCCTCTCTGCTCCTTGCAATGCTCTTTTACATTTTTTGCTGCCTTTGGGCATCCTGCCATTTCAAAGCGTTTCACATAGAGGACAGTTTCAATTTATATCAGCTTGCCAAGTAGTTCAAGCTGACACATCTAATGCACCTCAGTTGCAGAAAGTGAAAAAAGCAAAAAAAAAAGCTGGTCTGTGAAACAGGCCAAGGTCTCTCTTGCTATTGCACACTTCTGGAGGTGTAATAAGAATACAGAGAGTGACAATTTTATCGGTGATAAACTCTCCTCAAAATCAAAACTGAAAGATGATTAGCTTTAACTGGAATTTATTTTCTCTGTGAATATTTAATATTCTACAGATAACTGTTTTACGAAGATATTTGAATAGTCATAAAATACCTTCTGGGTGATATTAGATATAGATGTAAAGGTAGCTACAGCTGAGAGATAAAGCGTGTGCCTGCAAAAGAGAGGGTCCTCCGAAGGTGGGCATGGCAAACCACTTCAGTGTGTTCATATAGTCATCAAGGCCACAGTCACACTGCAACGAAAATATCTATTTCAGGGTGCCTGCGGGACTGTGATGGCAAATGTTGGGGTCATGACCCTAACGATATAATGTTCACTGAGACCGTCTTGCTGTGTCCACACCTTTAGGCTTCCTGGCCTCAGTCTGGTGAAAGGGCACATTTTTTGTCTTGAGTCCATCCATTGTGCTCTTCCTCTTCCCTCTGGATTGGGTACAGTTCCACCAGTCACATTATGGCTTCTCAGGGGACGGTACATCCATCTGTATCTGTCACCAACCCCTCCACACCTCTGGAGACGTCCTCTTAAAAGCTAGCCCCATTTAGCTAAACCGAACTTAATAAACCATGAAGATATTCACGTGAAATTACAAACAGTCCAGTGATGTTTGAAATTCTGTTCAAAACTTTGATTAACGGTTCTGCACAGGGAATAATGGAAGAGACCAAGAGAAGTATCCAGGATCAAGGTTCTGCAAAGTTTAAGCTGGAGAGTCCAAAATTGCTACGTGGTTTTTTTTTGGGGGGGGGGGGCTCCAGAAAGACCCCTGTCAAGTGTTGAAGGAACTTGAAGCAGCTTTGATTTTTTAAAATGATTTTTTAAATAAAATTTAATGTAATGTCCTATTTGTTCCTAAGGACATAAGAGATTTTCCATAAAATCTGGGAAGAAACACCTGGGGGGAAAGCATGTACCTGTCTGACTATTCTCCACCCCCACAATGAACACAAAAGCATGTGATATGAGTCACATGGCCCTGAAGTGTCTTGACAAAAAACTTGCCCCTTTTTTGTTATCTGAACTGCTGAATATCTTCCAACATCTCTGCGTGTCAGGAGATTTGGCAATGCTTTGCCCCAAACTCAGGTGGCCCCATGTATTAGAATTTCTGGAGAAGAGTGGAGAGATTTAATTGATTACCTTGATAGACCAAGAGAAATGAATATGTGGAAGGATGGAGTAAGAGAAGTTATGAATGATTAAAAGGTGATGATGCTATGATGGTTGGAGGAGGGGTGGGGAATGTATATATTATATTGTAATAACTAAGGTGTGTTAAGTATGATGTATTATATGTACATTATGTAAATATTAACAGAAATAAAGTTGGTGGGGGAAGGGTTCTTTCAACCTCTTTTCAACTCCAGCCTTAAACAAAGCCAGCTTCAGTGGTCAGTTTGGGCTTGAGCCCAGCCAGCTGCCCATCCAAAGCCACTATGTTTGGTGATGCCTTACTCAGCATTGCTGTTGAGGCACTCATCTTGTCTGTCACTAAGGCCCCGTCTTCACGGCATCATTATCTCGAATTCAAAATGTTTTGAGTTCTCCCAGTTCAGACGGCAGTTCGGCTTAACACGCTATTTCCGTGTTAAACCACGTTAAAACGTTTTGAAATAAATCCTGATTTCAACAGGTCTCACTCCGAATCGTGCGTCGATATGTGTTTCCTTTTTAACTGTGTGGACAGTACTGTGTTATGGGATGAGATTCCGTATTCAGGGTGTCCCTCCCCCAATCGCACTGTATCCAATGGCTGTCCGTATGCTGGGCACATCATTGGGGGTGTGGGGGTGTTTCCCTGCCTGATCTGCCTGATCTGAAGCAAAACAGCAGCAGCAGCAGCAGCAGCAAGTAAAGCCCCATTCCTTTAAACATTTATACAGAATCTCAGCTGCTTCCCCTCCTTTCTCTTGTAAGCCTGAACTTCTTGGAGTAGCCTTCACAGAGGAGCGCTACAGTGTAGCAAGAAAGCCCCTTCACTCCCGGTTAACAATGTTGCAAATTTGCGCAATTTCAGAAGTTCAGACCTTTGAAAGTGAAAGGTGAAGCAGCTGAGATTCTGTATTGAAACATGAGGCTTTACTTGCTGCTGCTGCTGTGTGCTCTGAGCAATGAAAAAGCCCCTCACTCCCCTCCAGCCCAACCTCTCAGCGCCAGGGAAGCACGGGTGGGAAAGGGGGATCCAGACTTCTTCCATGGGGGTGATGAGGGAAGAGCACAAAGCTGGAAGAAAAGGGGGAGGGAAAGGTGGTGCAGAGGAAAGGAGGCGGAAAGCTGCACAGCCATGAGGGAGAGGTCTGATCTCTGTTACTTTGAACTAAGTGAGAGGGGCTGATCCTGGGAGGGAACAGCAATCGGGTGGGCACAATCCTGACTGGCAATGGGCAGGGAGGACTTGCCGTGGGGCCTCCGAAAATTGAATCCGAGATAAGGTTGTCGGCGGGATGCCCTTGACATGGATCAGGTTGAAAGCCGGTGGAGACAGTTTCGTTCCGGTTCAGTTATTTCAGTTTCGTTAAACCGAATTAAGGCATGCCGTGCGGATGCAGCCTAAGTTGAACAACTCAAGTGTTTTAACAGCATTGGTAACAGTATGATTCTCGTCAAGAGAGAGGCTGCATTTCTCGTGTGATGTGGATCTGTGAGAGTGCAGTGGGCAGTCTCTTGCTCAAGCAGATATAGGTGGAGTTCTGTCAAGAGTGATCAACCAGTGGAACAGGCTGCCACGGGAGGTGGTTGGTTCCCCTTCGATTGAGGTCTTCAAGCAGAGACTGGACAGCCATCTGTCTGAGATGGTTTAGGAGATCCTGCCTTGAGCAGGGGGTTGGACTCGATGACCCAGGAGGTCCCCTCCAACTCTACCATTCTATGATTCTATGATTCAGGTGAGAACATCTGTGGGAATCAGATGCTTCAGCAGGTGATGTTTCTCTTGATGAGCATCTGCAGCCCACTTGCGCTCCAGTGAAAATAGGCAGTCATCTGTAGCATTTCTCCACAAAGACTGCCATGGAAGTGTTAAAAATTTCAGTGATGGGCCAGTCCTTGGACCCAGCCCAGAGAATCCAAGGACCAGGTGGAGAATGTGAGCCATACAATGGATGGACATATACTCCAACTAGGATGTCTTATTCTTTTCATTGACCATGAATTGATGGCAGAGGACTAGGTCTTGGCTCAGCCAACTCTTCACCTGGTGGTCCATATTCTCCACATGCAGTAGGGCCCAAAAGAAACTCCCTCTTGTAGTTGAAGCACCAGTGCTGGCTGAACAATCGCCCTTCTTCTCCTTTAATCCATTGCCACTGGGCCACAGATCAGCAGGGAAATGCACAATTGCACAGACCTGAATGGCAGTACGTGATGTCTGTTCCTGCATGATCTCCCTGCATGCTGTATACAGGGAGGGCATGATGGGTCTGCTGAACAAGGTGCATGAGGGTATCTGATAAGCGAGCTAACAGATGGGGCAGTCAGCAGAAGCCAACATTCTTCACCACAAACAGTGCCTGATCATCAAGAGCAATCATCTCCAAAATGGTCCAGGTGATGAGAGGTCTCCAATGCCTTCAAATGCTGGCAGAAGCAACTCCAGCTGCGCTAGATACAAACATGCCAAGCTTAGTGCTGCCAGCAGGAAGAAGGATTCCAGTGTGGCGCTGTAACCCTGTGCTAACCTTAGCGTAAGACAAAAATGCAAGACAAACCACCAGGTGCCTTTATCTGCAGGGGTCCCACCTGTGCTCATGCAAGTGGCCCTTCTGGTATGGGGTGGGATGCAACTACAGCTGTGGCAAACGCTCAGACAGACAGGCCCCAAAACATTAGCCACAAAATAAAAGCAGGAATTTGGAAAAGGAGCGGAGACATTGCAAACCCCAATAGGAAAGTAAGAGAGCAAGAAGGGAAAAGAAACCAAAAGAGCCTCTTGTAACTGCTGATGCAGCTGTCTTCGGCCTTGTTGCAAACATCTGGCCTGCTGTGACACTTAACAACTGGAAAGGCCCTGTTGCAGGCCAGGAGGCTCACAGAAACCAACGCAAAGACACAATTGGTTCTCTCACTGCTACCTAGTGATGTCCACAAACCTCAGGTGTGCAATTTGTGCAAACGTGAACATTTGCATTTAATATTGAACATTTGAAGACCGGCGTGCCAATGTTGAGCAAATGTTTGCCTTTGTTTGAAGCTTTTTATATTTGCGAGGACGGGAGGTGGCAAAGGGCCTGGCTAATTACATCAGCAGATTCAGAGTGAGCTCGCAGCGGATTTGGAAGGAATTTGGAGGGGTGACTGGCGACAGGGATTCAAAGCGGATTTGAAGAGCGTTCGCAGCGAATTCAGATCCTGTCGTATTTGAAGTGACTCTGTTCACATGAATGCAAATTTCCTTTGCGTTCCCTTTGGTGCAAAGTGAGAACACTCACAAATGTGCACAGCCCTAGGAGCAGCAGCAACAACAGGAGCACAACATGGCCTATGTGGGAGACCACTAGATGCTGATTAGAACGCACAGTTTTTGTACCTGGGAGTATGCCAGCCATAGGGCCAGTGTCCCATGCCAGTGCATGTCCTCCTGGAGTAAGCACTGGCAGATGGGGTTCATAGAATCATAGAATGGTAGAGTTGGAGGGGACCTCCTGGGTCATCGAGTCCAACCCCCTGCTCAAGGCAGGATCTCCTAAACCATCCCAGACAGATGGCTGTCCAGTCTCTGCTTGAAGACCTCCAACGAAGGGGAACCAACCACCTCCCGTGGCAGCCTGTTCCACTGGTTGATCACTCTTACTGTTAGAAATTTTTTCCTAACATCTAAACTAAATCTTTTCCCCTGCAGTTTTACCCCATTGTTTCTAGTCGTTCCTTGAGAGAGTGAGAACAGGGCTGATCCCTCTGCCTTGTGACAACCCTTGAGGTATTTGTAGACAGCTATCATGTCTCCTCTCAGTCTTCTTTTTGTTAGACTAAACATTCCTAGTTCCTTAAGCCGTTCCTCATAGGACATGGTTTGCAGACCGTTCACCATCTTGGTAGCTCTCCTTTGAACCTGCTCCAGCTTGTCAGTGTCTTTTTTAAACTGGGGTGACCAGAACTGGACACAGTACTCCAGATGAGGTCTGACCAAGGTAGAGTAGAAGGGGATAATAACTTCACGTGATCTGGACTCTATGCTTCTCCTAATACACCTCAGGATTGCGTTTGCCTTTTTTGCAGCTGCCTCACACTGTTGACTCATGTTCAGTTGATGATCTACCAGGACACCCAAGTCTTTTTCACATGTGCTGCTGCTCAGCCAAATTCCTCCCATTGTATATGTGCTTTTTTCATTTTTCTTGCCCAGGTGCAGAACCTTGCATTTTTCTTTGTTAAATACCATTTTATTAGTTGCAGCCCATTGTTCGAGTTTCTCTAAATCTTTTTGAATCCTCTCTCTCTCTTCTCTGGTGTTTGCAATCCCCCCTAGCTTTGTGTCATCAGCAAATTTGATCAGTTTCCCTTCAACTCCCTCGTCCAGATCGTTTATAAAAACATTAAACAAAACTGGGCCCAGGACAGAACCTTGTGGTACTCCACTTGACACTTCCTTCCATTTGGATGTGCAGCCATTTAAAGCCATGGACTGACCGGTGAACGTTGCCCTAGTTCTTGTAAGCCGAGATAATGCTGGAATGTGATAGATTTTCAAGGACATGTGGAGATGTTAGGAGGTATGAAAGGAAAGGCAGATGGGGGTAAGGTGATCTTCTGGCACCAAGCAGACTCGGCTTGGAAGAAGGCCTGAGGAGCCTGCTGTAAAATGGAGTGGCTACGTTGTTCTTCATAGTACAACTATAAGCTTTGAGATTCTTCAAAAGTTATGATATGCTTGGACATCATGGTGTCCTCTCTCTCTTTGTGACCAGTGGCACAAGACACACCTTTTTGTCATTTTGCAGTGTTTTATAATGCTGTATATTGTTTTATAACATATCAAGCTGAGACAATTAAAATCTGAATTTGAGATTCTTTGTGCTTGTCAAATGCTATAAAGGTGCTGCTGAACTATGAATCATGAGTTTATTATTTATAAATCATTTTGACCCTTTCTTACAGGTCAGAACAAGGCGTGGTATGCCCTGAGGCTCCCTCACCCCCAGATGCCACGGTTAAGAATTGTGTCTCAGGTGCTTTGATTAAAATGGGAAAAGCAGGTTGGATATTTTAAAAGTTACTCTCAATTTCAATTCAGCTTGATTCAGTTCATGTTCAGCTCCCCCGTGATGCCAAATAATGCAGATTTTAAAATTGTTTACCTTCCTAACACTCCGACAGGATACCAGAAAGAGAGCTCTGTTCTCTTTGAAGTATTTCCAGGCGGCTGTGTCGCACCTTCATTACTCAAGTTTTGGACAAGTAGTTCAAGCTTTCTTTTAATTTGATCGAAATAGTCACAGTTACAGGAGAGCGACCTGCTGCAAAATCCATTAGATTGTTGTGTTATAGGGGCCCGTTAAAACGTGTGGGAAATAAACAAGAGCATCCCTGTTTATGCTAACGGGTATCATCTCAATGAGGCCTACGTCGAAGAGCTTCCGGGCATTTACTATTTTGCAGAATTCAAACAGACTCGGGCGGAGTGATACCTAAAGCCCTGGAGCCTTAATTCTCTAGTTTTGACTGCAGTGCGTGGGGCTAAAAGCACTAGCCCTCCTTTGCCCCTGCCTCCTCTCTCCTCCGACGTTATTTGAACATGATTTGTTCTTTCTGACAAGGTCAAGCTGTTGTGGAAAGGTTAAACAAATGGACCTTGTAAGCTCTTTGTCAGGAAAGCTGTTCAGAATGTGTTCTTCTTAATCACCATTCTCCCCGTATTCCTGGGAAAGAGCGTAATTGACAAAAGCTGATAATTCAGAAAGCACACAATTGGGGGTGGACAGAGGGGACGAAGGCTCATGGTACCCTTCCTTCCTAGGGCCCGTTTTGCTGGAGACCCTTGGTGTGCTCAATAGAAAATGCTTGTGAGCCCCTTTCTGCTCAGCACCGAACATTCCTTTGGGGGCTAGAGTTTAAACCAGCATCCCTAATGCTGTCCATCTCTATTCTGTCAGGAGTGTAATGAGGGGAAACTTTCCCAGACAGAAGTAAAAGCATCTCTGTATTTGGCACTTGGTTACAGGAAGACGGGCATTCTAATGCTCCAAAACTGTCTTAGAGATTCTGAGAAACCCACAGAGAAACCCACAGATGCTTTTTTTTTTTCTAATAATTTGCACAGAGTGAAAGATATTTCACTCCCTCTTTGAAAATCCATCTTGAGTTTTCCACTGCATCCTGATGGGCCTATTGGGCATCTTACATAAGCAATGTAAGGTATTTGCAATAGCCACTAGCATTCCAACTTATAAAATATAAGCGTTTAATTTTATGTTTCTGCTTGTGAGTCAGTGGGTTAGAATCTAAGAGGAGCACTGCTGGATCAGGCCACAGCCCATCTAGTTCAGCGTCCTGTCTCACCCAGTGGCCAGCCAATTGCTTCTGGGTTCTTCCTTATAGTAGAACTGTGGGATACGTTTACCCCTTGTCATAAAGCAGTGAGAGACTTTGGTCCAGGCTATTAGGGCCTGGCGTTTTTAATTTACATGGATCTGTAACGATGAGGTGGTTTTACATAACTCAACATTTCAACCCTGTGGCACCGGACATCTCTTTAAGGCCACAACATTTTGTGAGAGCACAATATTTTGGGCAAGTCCACTCTGGCTCAGGTCAGTAGATATGTGGCCTCATGATCCATGTGATCTACCTGGTGATCTGCTGAAGCCCTTGTCTTGCTTTCTCTCTTCCCTCTCCTGTTAACACTGTACCCTCTGTCAAGTGTCTTGAGGAGGTTAGGAAAACCATCAACCAGCCGGTGCTTTGAGCTGCCTATTTTATACTTCTCGTTTGTAGTCTTTGTTTATTCCTCATGATCTGTAAATGATGTAAACTGAGCAGGCTCCAGCTCAAGGCCTGGGAATACATGAAAATTGAGAGAGAAAACTATTCAGGCCCTTTACTTGTTTGTTATTCCAAAACAAGCAGCTCTGTAGTGTGTTTTGTCCGCATGAGACTAGCAATATCCCAGTTCAGAAACATCCCAAGGGCTCCCTATCCTGGATTGGCTGTAGACCTGAGTCCTTTCTGCACTCGGCCTTATTCTGGAATATATCTCAGGACAGGGGTCTGTTATCCGCATGCTAATGTACAGTCTGGCAGGACTCACTTGGGACCTGCTGTTGCCTGCCCTGGCATGTGGACAGCAAGCCCACGTTCCACAGTATATTCCAGAATAAGGACAAGTGCAGAAAGGCCCCTGTTTGAAGACGCTTCCTACTGTCCCAGGCTGCCTTGTTCCAGTTCAGCCTCTAATGCTTTTGCACCCAGTCCAAAGCAGGGAAAATACCACAGCCCCATCTTCAAAGCTCACGCAAGCTTTCAGGGAAGTCCACAAATAAAATGAAAAGCTGTGAGTGGTCAGGCCTGAAGATGGACTGAAGAAGGCTTAAAGTGAAGGTGTGACCATGGCCTTCAAAAGAAGGTAGTCGTGCTACCTTGGAAGACTGTTCTGTTTGGCTCTGTCCTTGTGCGCCATACAGGCCATACAGGCAACGGGGGTTGGGCCAGTTGCTTGAGGGGGTGGGTGGTGCCTTAGATGAGGGGCGTCTGGGATAGTTAGAGCAACCCAACACTGCTGAGTACAGTGCTCATTTCGCCCATAAATTCAGCCACAGTGCCTTGGAGCTGTCTTCCTTCAGTCTTCTGAACAAAGATGGGATGTTTGGAGGTTATGATTCATTCATTCATTCATTCATTCATTCATTCATTCATTCATTCATTCATTCATTCATTCATTCATTTATTTTTCTGGCATAGGTCCAGCAAGGAAAACAAGATTGGTCTCCCTTATGCATACTAAGACTAAGAAACCCACAGAGAATAATTATAAATACAGTAAACCCAAAGCTCAGCACCAGAGGGATATCTTTCCCTTCCTTTCTGCCCACCACAGGAAAACAATGGTTATTTTCCTGATGATCTTAGTTCTACTAATAGAACTAGTGATGTCACACTGGCTATGGAGACATCTTCATTTTAAACCTTCTTCAGCCCATAAACAGCATTCCAGCTGAGCCCACACCTTTTTATGTCTATCCATTTTATTTGTGGACTTTCCTTTCAGGGAAATCCACAAATAAAAGGAGTGGTCAGGCCAGAAGATGAAGAAGGTTTAAAGTGAAGGTGTGACCATGGCCTTGGTTTAATTTTCCTGACTCAGAAATGGGAATCTCAGTATGCAGTACAAACATTACGTTACCTGGAGTTCCTTCTCCAACTTGGATGTGAAATACCAGTAGGAAGCTGGGGGGAGGGGGTTCCACTAGCACTAAGTACCCATTAAGTACCCATTAGGGACCCAATGAGTACCCATTAGGCTCAGAGCAAGAAGACCGCATTTCAACTGCAGACCCCATTAGAGCCACATTGGTTTCCACCTGTCCTAGGGAAATCCAGATTGAATAAATCCTTCAGGACCTATAATCCAGATTTCCTGTAGATCCCGTTAACGTGGTGTACAATCTGGTCTTCGGTCATGAAATCCAGATTATATGGTGCACATTTGCACCACAATTGTGCAATGGGGTCTAGGGGTGGGTTCAGGGGGTCACCCATGGGGAGGTGTCCCCAAACCCAAAGCTTCTAAGCCAGTGCATAATCTCCGAAGTCGGCTCCGAAGAAAACTCCGGAGAATGGCACAGACTTCAGAGCTTAGGCCATTTCTACAGGGCCTTTGTACAGAGCTTTGCCCAAGCTCTGGAGAATCTCTGGAGCAATTTGCCACAATCTTTGAAGATTCTCCAGAGCAGCTCTGGAGCTTGGCCCCCTGCATGTTGCCCCCCCCCCAAAAAAAAACCATGGGGTAACAGACGGGCCCAATGTGGGTAGAGTCGGAATTGCCACATGCGTGCTCCAGTGTTTCTATTGCGAGCATGCCCAGCACCTATTGCTACTGGGTGCTGCATCGCCCATGGAGACTCATCAGGTACCTACTTAGGTCTGGATCTACTAAATCCGAATTAATTGAAGGACCCGTTTCTTAGATCCGGATCATCTTAGATCCAGATTAAGGGAGGTTAGTGGAAAAAAAACCTAGATAAACCAGGTAGTAGTTGCAACCTGATCTATATATCTTGCTAATTTTGCATATACTGTAGTTTGTAAAGTTACAGAGCAGCAGATGTGGAGAAATTCAAGGCACAGCAAGTCAAAGCAAAAGGGACAGAGAGGTCATGACAAAAACAGGATTGTCTACCATACGATTCAGATTCCCTTTCCCCACCCAGTTATCAACACATCCACAAACTTCAGGAAAGAGTTGTTCTCTGAAACATTGTATTTCCCTACCCAATGGCCCTTGCAAGTAATTAACAAATTCACCTCATCCCAGTAGTTCAGTTGTTAGGTTGTGAGGAAAGTTCACTGAAGGACAATATGTCCTTGTCTAATAAAGGCCACTTGACTATTTTAATCCAGATTCAGAGCCAAGTACACATTCTGGCTGTTCCCATTTGCTTAACGATACCGTGGGCTCAGTTCAGACACTGCAGTTCGCACTCAAACAGCACAAATCTGCAGCATGGAGAAACAGGATCTTTTCCTCCCTGCCTCTTGTCCTTTGATCCTCCCACTCCTCTCCCTGACAGAGAGCGAGCCCCACCCTTGGATCACACCCACCCACCCCTGTGCCTCCTAGAACTCCGCGTTCTGGGAATGGCGGAGTGGCTGTCCCCTGATCACGGGTGGCTGCCAGCTTCAGGGGCCGTTGCACAGGACTGGCACTTCCCCATCGGCAAAGAGCCTGATGAAATGGCACAGCACCAGTGTGCAAAACAACACCGAAACCGAGCCAAGATCACGCTTGGCAATCGGTGGTTTTATCTCATGTTTTATCATCCTTTATTTAACATTCACAGAAATGCTCAGCACTTTTGGGGTGTTTTTCCACTTGACACTAGAGTACCCATTAAGGACCCATTAAGGAGAAGGGTTGGTGGCATGAGCTTTTGTAGACACGTTTTGTATGCCCCCTAGCATCTGAAGAAGTAGACGTGCTGGTCTCCAAGTGCTACTAAATACCTTGCTGGAAGTTTCTAATAAGTTCTTTTAGGGAAAGTTTCATTGGCTAGCAGGGACCAAGGGACGTGGTGGTGGGGTCATTGCTTATGTTTCCATCCCATTGGCGTACTCATTATCCAGCATTCAGAATCAATGGATTAACTCGGCATTTTTGTAGACTGAGGAGCAGAATTTTGAATTGCTAGCGGGTGTCGTAGCCCCCTGCAAATCCCACTGCAACCTCATAATGCTGTGACAACTCCATGAATTAGCCACCTTTATATGACCATATCCAAATCTCTCCTCATTTTGAAATACTTTATATGATTCAGCTCAACAAATAAAGCGCCAGTTCTTTGTTAACATCTAGTTTTTATGAGGGATCTAAAGTAGCCAAGTAGCTGCTAGAGTGTCAAGCTTTGACCTAGGATGCTCTGAACGGGAATCCTTGCTCGGCCGCCAGAGCTCACTCAGTGATTCACTAGCCGGTCAGTCTAGTTCGCCGCATAGGATTGCTGAGGAAAGGGGAATCATGGCCACTGACTTTAGCTCTTCAGAGAAATGCAGGCTACAAATGGCATAAATAGTAACTGAAAAAGTGACCAGTCCAGTGGTTACAGCCAAAAACTTGGGTTATCTGCAAACATGTAGAATTCAACTGCTATGAAGGAAAAACCTACAGCAATAATTTATGGTTGTTGCTTTAAATACTATCTGAAAAAATTAGTTGCTGGAAGCAAAAAGGTCATAGAGCTACCCTTTGATGAGACATATTTTGCCAAGAACCTATAAAGCAAAAGGGTCCCAGACACACTGTTACATCTGGTAGAATAACATGGTGACCTCTGCTTTCACTGGATGCTCGTCTTGGGTTTTCTTTCTTATGACCGCATTCCCTATGCATGTTTTTCATCTCAACCTGCATTGTAGGAAGGGGGGCACCGTGCTTTTTATGGCAAAGGCATTTTCCATCCTAGCTGTGACGCTCGTCGTACAAGAACAACCCTGGACATGTGTGTTGTCATGTCCTCGTGTTCTGGATGTTGTGGCAGTAAGGGTTTGGTCTGACAGGCCACACAGATGGCGACCAACACTAAGGAAGGAGAAGTAACTAGACTTATCTGAACACAAAGGGTGAGTTCCCATTCAGTATATAATGAGCTTTGAAACCATTTTGACTTTTCAAAGTTCCCACAGTTCTTAAAGAATCTTACCTTTTGAGGAGTATAGCTCCTGAAAAGGAGATTATTTGTATGAAGATTAGATCAGCTCTCACTCCAGTTCGGACAATCAGATCACATTATTTTTGCACAATGGCAACAGCAACGTTTTTGGGAGGAAATGTACTTTTAGGGGTGCTTTCTCTTTTATTCAGTTATAAGGGTTGATGGTCTCTAACTCACCCCCCCCCCAGTTCTCAGCCATGCAGGTTGCTTGAAAAACCTCTGTTCTAAAAAGCAAAGGAGTGTTACACATATCTGGCTTTTGTCCCCTAGGGTTGCCGATCTTACATTGGATGTTGTGATAGTTAAAACCAGGCTGCTCTACCAGCAAGAGCCCTGGTGATCCACCATGTGCTTGCCCAGTTATGGTGGACCCAGCAGATAAGAAATACAAGGAGGGGAGAGAGATGAGGCTGGAGATGGAGCTTTATTTCCTTGCAGAAGTTTAAATATCCCTCTAAGAAGGAGGCATGGAGGAAGTGACACCAAAGCAACATCAGGAGAGGTGATTGGAGGAAAGCTGCTGTCTTCCAGGTCAGAGGTCCTTCCGATGTCACATCCTGTGGCTTGAGATGGGAAAAATCCTCAAACAGCAAAAGAAGAGTTGTCCTTTTAAAACCATGTGCTCTGCAGATGATATAATGCCCAAAGGCCGCTGAATGGAGTGGAAAGAATTCAGCTTCCTGGTGGTGCTGAGTGTGTACTACAAGCTTATGGGACAGGAAGGTAGTTGCTCCTTTTACTCTGAGGCTTGAGAAATAGAAGGCCAAAGAAAAGGAAGCCAGGGGAAAAGCTGCACAGCTTTTGTGGTTACTACAAAGGTGGGAGACCTATGCGGGTTTCTTGGCAGGAGGCTATGAAGCTAAGGTGACTTGCCAACACAAGTATATATGGTCTGTGTCCTCCCCTCCCTCACACACATACTTGCCTGAAAGAGGACCGTGGGGGGGGGGGGAGGGAGAAGAGAGAGAAAGCAGCAGGGAGGGACTGAAACTACTTTCTCTGTCTATTGTCAAGAATCTTGCCTCACTCTCTCTCACACACACACACAAAAGCAAAGAGGAAGTAATGTATTATGAATCCCGCTTAACTTTTTTCTTCTGCTTTATCAGACGAGCATAAAATCAGGGGACAGCAAGGGGGGGAAGGCAGAATCAGATTCAGTACTGCTTATGTGTGTGTGAAAGTGAGTTGCTTCCTCTCTCTTCTCCGGTCCTTCCGTCCCTCCTCCGCTCCTCTTTCAGAAAAGCATGTGTAGGACAGGCTGCGTTCTGCTGCTACTGCTGCCTCCAATACTTCCCTATTCCTTTTTGAGTCCGTGTTAAAAGGCAGCAATAGGAATGCTCAGAAATCAGTGCTCACTGCTGTATTGAGTGCCGGGAACAATTTACAGTATGAAACACAAATACTTGGTTGTGCTGTTGTGTTGATTCACGTTCCATTCGTTTCAATAAAACAGTATGCGGCATGTTGGAGAAAATGCATCACATCCTACTTCTGAGGAAATACTTCACTTATGAGAGCAATTTTATAGGTTCCACATCTGCACCTGAAACATTGGGTGAATTCAGATAATGTCCGCTGTGTAGATGCTTAGAGCATTCTAAGGCCGCGTCCCCAGTAGAAGCTTAATTCAGTTTCCCTAAACCGAAACAATAGAACCGGATGCAAACGTGAATTTGCCTGATCCCATTACTTTCAACTTAATCGTGTTCGATCCGGATTCTGAGGACGTACGTGACTCAAGGGGGGACTCAAGTGCCTACTTTTTAAAAGCCACTTTTTTGGGTCTGCCCTGCCCTCTTCCTCCTGGAGTGAACGCGCCACCCATAAGGGACCCCTTCACGGAGCCTAGATGGGTGGCTGGGTGGCTGCCGCTTGCCTGGATGGATGAAAAACAGCACTGGGCAGCCAGCAATTCTTTCCCCACCTCTCCCCATTGCCCAGGGCACACAGCAGCAGCAACTTAAGCCCCCTTCGCCCGCTCACTCCACAGCCACAGCCTTAAACATTCACACATCTCCCAGAACCTGCAGCTGATTTCCTTTCTTTTCCCTTTCTAAAGGTCAGAACTTCCAGAATTGTGGAGAATTGCAACATTGTTATCAGGTGTGACGTGGTTGGATTGCTACAGTGTAGCGGCTGCTGTAAGGGATGGATTTTTGGAAGCAAGCTATTGGGGGAGGAAAACCCTAAACATGCATTCTCATCCCACTAAAACAGTAGCGTTCCCACAGTAAGAAATGTAAAATGTTTCAAGCGCACGAACCGGAGCAAGACCTGTTGAAATGAGTGTTAACACTTACAATGCTTTGGGACGATTTAACATGCATAAAGTGTGTTAAGCCAACCTGATGTGGGAACTGCGAGGATTGAAACTGTTTTGAAACTAAAATAAGCTTATAATGGGAAGGCGGCCTAAATGTATCTATGATGGGAATGGACGTCCAGTTGACGGCCATCGTGGAGCCCTGGTGATGGTGCCAGCGTGTCATCAGCGTGTCACCATGTGCTCCAGCAGGAAGGTGTGGAGCTAGGAGCTTCTTGAGCTGTTGCGGCTCAGCGGCTGGTCTAAACGTGGTGCAGTTTTAACCTAGATGGCATTGGGGATACTTCTGGACACACTGAGCCATTTCTGGTGAGGAAATAGCTCTGTGTTGATGCAGGGTCTGGGGGCTTCCCTCTCCTCAGCTCTTAGTTGTTTCTGTCAGAATTTTGCTTTGTTCTTTTTAATGATGTCTTGAAGTTTGTAACTATTCATAATTTTAATCTGCTTTATCCACATTATATCATAGTTACAGTCCTTCCCAAAATTTTCCCCCCAAAATGCATTAGGCTATTGAGTGACATATTTTATCTTTTTAAGCCCTCTGGCTTTCGCCCTTGTTTTTTCTTGAAACCTGATAAGTCAATCCAGAAAAGATTTTATGATGAAGAAGATTAAGAAACAGAAAGGAGAATCATTCGAATGGCTGCAACAGCCGGTAGCTCTACTGAATCATTTGATGTCAGAGGTGGGGGTAGGGAGGGATGGTTGAGGCACACACAGCCAGTAGGTTTCCCATAAACGACATTTTGAGTCTACCTCAGTGGACAACTTGTTTTGTGCTGACAGAATTTGCTCCACACACACACAGGGAGTTGTACATATATGAGGAAATATTGTTAAATACTTCTCAGACGCTGTGACAATCAGTGACTTGGAGGCCTCTTGCTCCACACGGTAGCCCTCTTCACCTTTGAAAGTGGCAGGATTTGCATCCTATTATTATTATTATTATTTGTTTGGTACAAAAGGGCAAAGGGATATTGTCCCACCACGTCTGCCTTCATTTCCCCTCTCAGCCATGCTGTTATCCAGAGGTGGCTGCTTTGGGCCCAATCCACCACGCTCCATAGTGCCATATTTGCAGGGCTTTGCCAACGGTCGCCTCTGCCTGTGTTGCCCTTCAGTTACTGTTGGCTGGTAAAGCACAGCGCACCACTGTGTTGCAAGACAGTTTTACTTCATGGGAATACAAACTAGTGGGGTTATGTGCTTCAGACACTGACATATCAAGTAAGACATTTGTTACACCTTTTAATCCACTATCAAATTAACTGACGTGTGGGTTTGTTTACATAGCCAGATCTTCATAATTAAAATTCTGATGTTTTCCTCTAGATGGCACTGTGTTACATAGAACAATTCCTCCCTCCTCCTCCTCCTCCTCCTCCTCCTCCTCCTCCCCCTCCCTTTTTCTCTCAAGTAGCCTTGGCCAGTTGAGCAAGAAGCTGACTTCTTCCTCATGGAAAGAAAAAGGACTGTGGAGACACCAGCCATGTCATGGTTTTCATTCCATCCTTAGCACCTGCCTTAGTATCCTGTTTTCATCTTGGACTGTGGGAAAGTCAAGGCATGGCAAATGGTGTGTCTTGTGTTACCGGTAATGGTCCCCCTAGTCTTTCTTCTAGAACCAAAATTTTAAACAAAGCATAAAATTGAGGATTTTTTATAACGAGAAGTGATATATAAATGCTTTAAATATTAAATACTTCATAAAGATTCAGATTCTTAGAGTAGTTTATAACTAAAAAAATCAATGTGATTATAGCTGTATTCAAGTGTCACCAAGGCAATAAAGAAATATTAGCTGTTGTAGTAAGTGTTGATTGTGCGGGTTAAGAGGGAAATGACTGAACATATAATAACTGGACACAGCAAAATCGCACTGACTAAAAATTAAAAAGAGTTTTTTTCACAGAAAAATCATACGAGGTGTTGTTATCAGTGTGAATTTAAGATGAAGTAAATTTAAAATAGACAAAAGAGAGGTGCGGATCGCTGGTTAGAATAAATATTGCCAGTTTTAAAAACAATCAGACATATAAATACATTGTATATTTCACTTTACTGCTTTAGTGAAGTTTTATTAATGATTTTGGTATTAAAGAGGATATAAGCAAATATTATATATGGAACAATACGTTAAAGGTATGAAAAATGTAAATTAAGCAAGTTAGCCTAAATAAATAAGGATTATAATAATGAATACTAGGTATCAGCCTAGTAGGTCTGGATAATTATTGAGATGTTGAGGATATAAATATTGTATAATAATGGATACTAGTCAGATAAAAGAAATGCTGTATGGCGGGCAGTATTTGGATAGTGTTAACAGACTATAACGAAAAATTATTAAATATATTAGAGAAAGGGACAGAGGGAGAGACTTGTGAAATGTTATATAAATTTTTATCAGATAATTATCATATTTTTGATCTAATATCATCTGATGGTGTTAGAAATTGGTTGTTGGATTAGACTGGGCTGTTCTGAATGTAATAAAGAGAAGAAAAACTATTTTCTCAATAGGTAAAGCAAAATTCACATTTATTCAAGTAATTTGGTTAACTTTACTTTGTCGCAGGTGAAAGGAGAAAGTGAAACGTGTAACTATCCTAATACTTTGTTCACTTGGAGTTTATACACAGACGACACCATTCTGATTACTAGTGACATTGCTGGCTTTACGGACGTGTGCTTGGAGGCTCAGGATGGGTGACCACTGGGCATATTTGGGCAAGTCTTGAGTCTAAAAATAAACATGAATAAATCTGAAGTTAGGTTTAAAAATATATATCCCAAATTGACAAAAGTCAGATTACGAATGCATCAGGTCATAAAATACAGGACAAAAGTTTAATGTATTTAATGTATTGATGTAAACAAAAATTCAAATAAATTATCTACTAAAAGCTATTATTGTTTGATCAAATAAAGATGTAAAGGTATTGGGAACTGGAAAAGTAAGTATTTCTCTTTAGTAGTATGTATAGCAGCAATTAAAATAATGATTCTTCCGAAGGTTTTGTTTGTTTTCCAGTGTTTATCTATAGCAGCCCCAAAAGGTTTCAAGGAGATAATAAAGAACTTAATATTTCTTAATTCAACAAAACCCAGAATAGCAAATATATCTATATAAAAAAACAGTGCATAGGGGATTGGGTTTTCAAAACCCAAATTTACAAATTAGGTAAACAGTACATAACCATATTTCACATGCAGTAGAATGGGCAAATATTGAGATATGGTAAACATTTAGAAGGTATGCCTTTGATTATCAGTCTGGAAAAAGAAAGAATTGGCACGCAGCAATCCCATAATCAGATCACTTTTATATACACGGCTGAACCGGCAAGGGAAACTTCTTCCTACTAGATCCCCACTAATTCCATTGAAGTTTCACTGGGATTAACCCAAGACGGATTTAGGTTAGCTAGAGATTTTTACAACTTGGCTTCTAAACTTCCTAGGATGGACGAATGAGACAAGTACAATATAGGGATAAATAATATTGTTTATATATAAATTCACTGTTAGGCTTTTTCAGTAAGGCATCAGAAAGGATCCTAGTCAATTCTGAAGAAATGTACAAATATTTTGGAAAATGAAGGGGTTAACATTTAGTTCTTTTATTTTAATAAAGTATCACAGTACAACTCTTATAGAAATTAAGAAAATGTGCAAATTGGAATTAAAGCTACAAATTGAGACAATTTCTGCACTGAACTGTAGATCTTGACCGACCATCATACACCTCCACCACCACAGCCCTTTCTGTAGAAAATGGAGAAACTGTAATCTGTCGTTTTTTGCAAAACCACTAAAGAGCAATTAAAGAAATATTAATTATTGTATTATCAGTCTAGCTCCAAATGGATTATATTTTTCTTAAATGATGGGCAGAATCCACACGCTTGCGATCAGAACAAAGGGGAATTGGAGGGCAGGATGGAAGGGCGCTGGGCAGGAGGGAAAGTTGGATCTACCCACCCCAGTGCAGTTCAGCCCCCTCTAACTTGGTTCCCTGCTTACACAGGACAAGGGAAAACGGACTCCCCCCCACCCCTGAAGATGGATTGAGTCCTCTGTAAAAGTGGAGTCCAGAGAAGCCAGCTTGGGGAAGCATAGTCCGCCCCAAAGACAACCCCAGGGAAAAGATGTGAGCACTGCCAAGAGAAGATGGCCAGAAGATGGCATGAACTATGGGTGTAGATGGCGCTCATCCCATCGATGCCTCCTCACGATCAGGATTAGTGGGCCTGGTGAATCCGGATACATTGATCCAGATCTCAGTCAGGTAAGTGCAGGGATATAAACAGATAGATCCAGTTTTCTGTTTACAAGTAAACCTGTTTACAGTTTACACGCAATTTGGAACATCTACTGGGTCCTGTTTATTGCTCTTGTCTCTCCTTTGTTTCTACCCCTTTGTTTTCTTTGCAGGGAATAATAAAGATAGCTGGTTTTTCTGCCACTGTGGTTACCTAGGAATTCAGATGCTCCTGCCTTTTGGTCTGGAAACTTTATTTTTGCAGTCTAATTTTATCTCCAGGATTGGATGCTGACTTATTTTACCAGTTGGTTTTGATCTTTACTAAACCTTACGCATTTTTCCTGACTTGAGCATATCCTGTTTGTGAACCAGGAGACATAGTAAGGGCCTTTAAATTTGCACTGGTTGAAATGTTTAGCAGCAGAGCCATCCCCTGAGCATTCCTCAACTTCCTACTCCCGTCCTCCTTTGAAAATTCTCTTGTAGCTCAGCAGCTTAGGAGCAAAGGGCAGGCGAAAAGGCTATGTGAGATATTCCAAACCTAGGCAAAAGGGCACTTTGCTTAATTTAGCTAAGAGAGTCAAAATGAAGAGCTGTCTTCATAAGAATTTCCAAGTGCAACTTAACCTTGTGACAATATTTATCAAATACAAATGATGTTCTTATTTCTTTGTTGTTTAAAAGCCATAAGATGATATGTCTTTATTGTACTATATTTTGAAGAACCTTTTGTATTTCTTTCTCACATGAAAAAAATTAAGAATTTTAACAGGAGTTACTTAGGTTCATTTTAGAGATCTTTTCATTAGAACTTGAATCGTGCTTTTTTAAAAATTAGTGAAGAAATATGGTTTGTAAAAGCATAATTTTTTTCTTGAGATCTTGTAACAGTCTGTCAGGAAAATGAACTGCTTTGGTGAGGTTTTGTTGAATTAAGAAAACAGACGAGATGCTTCTATCTTTGTCTTTGCCTCTCTAGCATGTTGGTATCATTTGCCCTATGCCCTACTTTTCTGATTACAAAGATACCCTGTCCAGCTGATTCCGTTTCATCCTCCTGAAACTAAAGCCCGGAGGTAGGATGTACTTATGCGTGGCTTCTGGATAGGGGATATTTAAATGCCTTCGTAATTTGTAAATAGTGGTGTCCGGCACAAAGGATACAGTGGTGGGTGGAATTGTGGATTGAAGCTTGCTTTCGATGGGTTTGAATGGTGACAGATGAAGCTCTGATCCACATCACATCAAAGCATCAGCTAGAGTCAAACGTATTAAAGGCAAGTCACAAATGGTTGTTCAGCACTGCAACTGCTAGTAAAATGCTTTTAGTTAACTTCTTAAGTTTGGCTCTTTCTGCACTTACCTGAGTTAATCCGTATTAGCTAGATCAGTGTTAACTAGATTCAGATCAGCCACAGGCAGAGATATCTGCGTTGGTTGGGTTTTAGAAATGCGAATATATGCTAAAGAGTTTTAACACAAATGTAGACCGCATTTATCTGCTGTATCACTGTTATTTTTGCATTCAAATTGAAGTCGAATTGAATGTCAAAACATTAGATTCGAACTGAATATTTAAAATCCAAATGTCAAAAAATCCGATTCGAATCTGTAACATTTGAATCTATTCGTCTGAATCTTAGTTTCGTATTGTTATTGTATCTGTTATACGTATCTGTGTGCATTTCGTATGCATCCCATTTTATCTCGTATGCATCCTGTTCTCATCCTGTATTATAAGCGCAAATATGTATAATATTTGTGTAGATATGTATGTAATATGTATCTGTACATTCAAGTAATTCAAATGTATATTCTGGAAAATCTGAAATCCATTAAAATGTCTAAATTCAAGTGTTATTAAATCTGATTCAAATTTGAATGCCAACATTCAACAGATTTGAATTGGATTTTTGAATTTTCAGATATGTGTTCACATCCCTAATATGGATTAGTGAGTCCTTAAAACAGTTCTGATCGGTACCTACTCTAGTCCCACGCAATGTGTTCTTAGCAGCCTCTTGACCAGATTGCCATGTGGACAACATGGCCTTAGCAGCTAATTGGTCCAGATTAACAAGTAAGTTCAGAAGGGGCATCTGGTTGTCCCTGTTGCTCTCGAGTCTCTGCTTCTTCTTTGGCACTCATCTTTTCACTTCTGTTTATATCTGCTTAGGAACCAACTTGGCTGGCTAGAGGAACCCTTTTTCAATCCCCACTTTTCTTGTATTTGGTAAGTATTGTATTCATTTTATATTCTGTACATAGAATTCTATATCTAATTCTTCATTTCAAAATAAGTGTTTTAAGGCAAAATAAGAAATATCCTATCACTGTTCACCTGAAGTTCTATAACGTTTTCCTTCTGTTTTTAGGTCTTAAAGTTAACTATGAGAATTCAAAGTTTCTGTCACCCCGAGTACATTGCTTGGCATTAAAAATGCTTTGTTCTTAAGACTGGCAGCAAATTTTTGAAATACTTAAGAGTTATCTTTAATTAATTATATTAATTTTATATTAATTTTATGTCAATCAATCAATCAATCAATCAATCAATCAATCAATCAAAAAAGAAAGAAAGAAAGAAAGAAAGAAAGAAAGAAAGAAGAGTTGGCCTTTCTATCCCGCTTTTCTTACCCATTTCAGGGGACTCAAAGTGGCTGACAAAGCTTCTATTCTTCTCCCCACAACAGAACACCCTGTGAGGTAGGTGGGGTTGTGAGAGCTCAGAAGAGAGCTGTGACTAGCCCAAGGTCACCCAGCTGGCTTCATGGGGGGGGGGGGTAGAATAAAGGCAGGTATTCACAGATAAGTCTGGCTTCCTAACCACTAGAAAGAAAGAAAGAAAGAAAGAAAGAAAGAAAGAAAGAAAGAAAGAAAGAAAGAAAGAAAGAAAGAAAGAAAGAACCCATTTCATCTCAGTAACTTAAAATTTATTTTCTCCTGCTTCAAGTAGCTCTAAAAATGAAAGAGCTTCACAATATTCATCACATTCATAAGAATTCGTACATTTGTATTTGAATCCAGTGTGGGCTATATTCAAAGAGTGACATTCAAATGCAAAGGCTTTTGTGCATTTGTGCATCTGCAGTGGATTCAGAGTGGATTTAAAGTGGATTTAGAGCAGATTTGAAGCTTTCAGAGCAGATTCAAAGTGGATGTGGAGGAGGTTCATAGCTGTAACTGGTAGCAGGGATCTGAATCACATTCGGACAATATTTGCAGCAGATTCAAATCTCCCACCTTCAAAGTGGCTCTATTTGCGCAAGTGCATATTCTGTTTGCATTTAAACCTTGCACTGGTTCTACTATTGTTTGATACAGTTTTAATATTTTGTTTTTAAATGTTGTGAGCCGCCCAGAGACCCTTGGGTATGGGGCGGGATATAAATATAAATAAATAAATAAATAAAAATTTGCTTCACTGTGAATTGAATATGAAAAAACTTCACACCCCTACTTCAGATTATTGAAATATCTACTTAGGTGTTTGTTTGTTTTTCAGGCAAGAGATCAGAGAGTACTATGAATGTTCTAGTTAAACCTATAATACATTTTTATTATTATTTTGATTTTTTGTCAGTTAAGCCACTTATTTTGTCTTCAGAAGCCATTAAATCAAACTATACTAATGCTGAATTTATTGAAGTCCTAATCTTTAAGGTTAATCTACTCTTTGTTGCACCCAAAATCAGCTTGGACTCAATAGCACAATGCTAAAATGTTGTCTCTGGATATTACATGAGCTGGTCTATACTGATTTGGGAGATTTATCTCCCAGTTCACTCCCAGTTGGACCTTTAGTATAAAATGGTGTAGTTTAACGGAAAATACAATTAGGAACAGAGCAGTTCCAAATATAACATTTTTTCTTTAAAAAAAAAAATCAAACCAACAAGCAAAACCGGCAGCTCCCTGCCAACAATACACAGGGAAAGAAAGGCAGCAAGTGAAACGTTATTAGTGTCAAAGTATGCTGCTACCATAATAAGGTGCTAATAGGATTATCTCTGGTTCAGTGAGTTTACAAGGCTGGAAGATACAAGCCATCTGAAAGAGGGTTTCACCCTAGCAGTGTTTTTAAAGGCTAAAGAGGGCTGTGAAGTGAACTTTTCCCTTCTGACCCATAGAAACCCAACTGTGTTTTTATAATAGCTGTAAGGGAAGGGAAATAGAGAGAAGAGACGGATCTGTCCCATGGTAGAGCAAGAGATACAGTGTCTTCCTTTTCTGTTTAACAGAGATAAAAGTGACTTTTAAAGGGTACTTTGTTGTTGTTGCTATTTATTGTTTTATCTTAGCCTTAGTTCCATGGATTCAAATTTAGCCAGGAGGGTTATTTTATGGTCTCCCGTCGGCTTCCAGGTAATGAAGCATGGTGTGACACAGCTTGATAGTCTTTGTAAAAAAATATGATTCTTATTATTTTTTAAAACATCAAAACATCTCAGTTGAGTTCTGAAAAGGAAACTCATTCTTCCCATTATCTATTCTATTAAATTGCTAAAAATTCTACTGACTTCTGCCATTCTTCCGAGTCTTCTTTTGTGTTTCTTCCTTAATCCTCCTGATAGACCAACTTTTCCTTCCTTTGACTGTCTAAGTCTCTTATTCATCAAAACCAGCAGTTATAAATCCATTTTCTAGTTCTTCTAGAAAGTCTATAACGTTTCCGAGCCTTAACAAATTTATCCACTATTCTGTTCTTTACTGAATTTGTTAATTTGTCCATCTCAGCCAAATCAATTAATTTTAATGCAGCTTGACAGCTTCATGGACCACATTAAATCAATTGATAATCAGGGGGACTTCGTAGTCTCTTGTTTTGGATCTAAGATAAATACAGAGAAGGCATAAGATTTCATGTCAGCAGTTCTGAAGGGTGTGCGCGCTTATTTATAGTACAGACGTCTGTTTCCAGGAATAAAAGCCTTGTTACCAGATGTGCTCATCAAGTCAGAATAAAACATTCTTGGTGGGTGAGGGATAGAAATGCTTTGTGCCAAGGATGCATCGATTATTGGACTGATATGATATGTTGGAACCACAGGGTTTGACCACAGTGGATGGAAACCCTGGACTAGACCATCTAAACTTCATGTTAGAACCAGAAAGTTTGTATTAAAAGCTATCAATGTTTCCTGTGCCTTATTGACACAAGCCAGTTGGGATCACTTAAAATTAGCCAGAGTTGGTGCATTCAAGTTGAAATGCCCCAAAACTATCTAAATTTGTTCTGGTTGTTATAGAGTAACTTTTTGACAGTCTCATTTGTTAACCAGAAATGCCATTGGGCAGTGATTTGGCCTGGAAAAAGGACAATGTTCCAATAATTAATGGACTTTTCTTCTGTCTATGCCACCCTATTGGTCTTTCTTGATTGGACTATCAAAGTCATTATCACAGGGGTTTAGCAACCAGGATGTGTCATCTGCTTCTGGCATGTAACATCTGCCTCTCTGCACACTCTTCTCAAAATTCTGTGTTGCGCACACCAACTTTGCACTTGTTACTAAAGGTATGTTGGTTCCATTTTGGATTTGACCCTGCAGTCTATAGGAGTCACACCTTTTCACTCCCAGAAACGTTTTCCTGCCTGTGAATGGCTGGTCCCTTGCCAAAATTAGGCTTAAACACAGTCAAGATTCAGGGTGTCCCTTCCCCCAAGGATCCATCACCCAGCTTCCTGTCAAACAATCCCTGAGCAATGTGATCTCCAACCTCTGTTCTAGTGGTCTCTGGTCTCCGTACCAATGCTTCTTCAGCTTTACCACTGGTTTCTAGCCTCCTCATGGATGGATACCCAACAATTTGCCAGCAACACATTAGTACTGATGTCTGACAATCAGCGGTTCAAGCCACATTGCCTGGGTACCACTTCTGATTTGTTTCATTCCTGTTTCATTTTGAAACTCTACTTCTTTTTAGTTTCTTTTCTTTCTCTTCCCTTTTGCCTACAGACCCTCACTAGTTAATCCATTCTGTTATGATTTTGGACAGCCCGTGAAATCTACTGTACCTTGTAGCCTTAAGATCCCGCAGAGAATCGAACTGGGAGATATATCTTCCCCATCCTAGTGCAATCTAGTCTCTCTTTACAGCCTGACCTAGATATAAGCCCCATTGCTGACGATGGGCTCTGGCACTGTGTGGGTCAAATCTCAGAGTTCCGGCATGGGTCCACGCATGTCACTATATGCATATGTGGTGGTCCTGCCCACAAATACGATTTTTGGGGTGGGGGTGAAACACTTGAGTATGGCTTTACTAAAATCCATCCAGTTCAGAATTACTATGTATTCAAACGCAGTAGTAAGTTGGTGAAAATAAAATTTTCTTGAAATCTGTTGTTAGTGATCAAACAACTATTGGCCAAAACTGGAATCAAGCTAACAAACCTACATATCTTTTGGTTATGGGATTGTTCTATCAGTGAACTTATTTCTTCCAGCTTGGAAAGAAGGAAATACGAAAGCCCACAACTATTTGATTCTATGGAGACTTCTTACCAGTGAGAAGCAGCCCAAATTTCATGGTCTTTCTGGTTGCAAATTACTGAAGCAGTAGTCTCTGATGTACTTGGATACATCCAGTTTTCTGTATTTTGTGCTCTGACCCACTTAATAGTAAAAGATACAATTCAAATAAATTTTCACTTATCTCAGTCCGAGGATTGTGGATGTGTTATGCTCTGACTCATATTTTGGTCTAAGATTTGAATCTTTGTTGAGAATAGGTTATGACTGATTGATTACAAGTGATAGATATTGTGCAGCTTGTTGAGGTGTTTTTTAAAAAAACATTAATATTTGTTTTGGAGAAAATGTATCCTCCAGTTAAATAGGTAGTTTTTATGTCCCAACTTTCTCATTCAACCGAAGATTGCTGAAATTCTGAGCATCATACAGTATGCTGCGTATTGGCAGTTTTTCGGCCATTTTCTATTCAACATCAGCTGCTTTTATTCTGTAGGGGGAAGGCCATGAGTACTGTTATCTTAACTGGAAAATAACCCAAAGGAAAACTTTAGACAAATTTAATGGCTTTTCTGGAGTGCTTCAGTTACAACAATACTGTCCGCAAACAGCAGCTGCTCTGATTGGATTCTCTCGCTGACTCTGCCCAGTTCACACAAAGACATGAACTTTCCATCTGTTCTTTTCTGCCTCTAGATTCCCTTTCGTATTCTTTCACGGTACTTCTGTTTTCTTCTGTATTTTTCTCCGTATTGCTGGCAAATAAAAAATTCCATTTCAAATAATTCATACAAAGGTATAATGAAAGCCTCTTTAAAGTCAAAACCAAGCGTGGAATTAAAAGCCCCTTTTCATCTCAGTGGCTTTACATTGTCCCAGTAGGGAAAACCTTTATTTTTAAAAAGCTTTTTGGATGCATTGTTCTTTTAAAACTTCTCAGCTTGTGAAAGAGTAGAATCATTCAGAACTGGAACACTGGCTTTGGAATTTGTTTCATTTTAGTTCCAGCAACAATGACCGGTTCCTTCTTGCCTACCTGAATTTTCCCTTCACAACTGGGGAGATTCAAAACATTTTACTTTGCTTTTTTTCATGCAGCCGCGGCTGCTGCTGCAATATCTGTCTTTGAGGAAAGGCCCGCAATAAATTAAATAAATAAAAAATGCAGGGATTAGAACTAAGTGTATATAGGTAGAATCAGACTAGCCCCACATTCCTGTCTCTCAGTCTGCATTCTTATAGCCCCCCACCTTCCCAAAGTGGGAATGGGTTGCTTCTATCTGCTTTTCTCACTGATGTCCTGATGATGTGGCTGTAATGGTCAGTGGGGAACAAGAGGAAGACAGACAGACAGACAGATCTCCCTCTTTCTGTCCCCCACCTTCTTTTCTCTCTCGCTCCACCCCCATTTCATTTAGAGTTTGGAGAACTGGGCAGAGCAAGTTCCACTGCGGTCCCAGAAGAACTGAAGTGATGGGACGGGAGAGACAGGATGAAGGACAAACGCCAAAGATGTGTGTGAAGCAGGGAGGGACCCAGAAGGCACTCAGATGCAAGGGATTGCAAGGTGAAACAATGGACTTTTACTGCATAAATAAACGAAGAATATCAAAACATGGTAAGCCACATGCATTGTTGGAATTGCTCCCATTTAATTCTGTTCCAAATATCTGAATGAACTAGGGGCCCCCATTTTCTCTTTTGAGTCGCCCCACAAAATAAAAGCACTTTTAGAAACCAGCTGTTCTCTGTGCAATCCTCATTTTCACCACCCACAAAGACAAAATGCTACCTGAGTTTAGCCCCCTCCCCTCCCCTCCCCTCCATGTCCATTAGAGAGACTGACAGCCTTTTCCAGCATTCTGTTAAACTCAGACTAAAAAAAAGGCCAAGTGCTTTAATAAGCCACAGAAAGACAATTCCCATCAATGCGCCTCCAGTTTCCTGGCTGACTGTCTGTACAGGAGGAGGGGGCTCTCAGATCCCAAATTCACTGCTTTCTATATTCATTGCTTTAGCAAAGACATACCAGACTTTGACTCTTCCAAAATCAAGGCATCTCCTACTTCTCTGTGCTGAACAGCCCTGGGACACTGTTTTAACTGTTTTGATATTTTTATCTGAATGTGGAGCTGATTTACTGATGACACTGATTGTGAACATGTACAGGACTAGGAAGGACATATAATTTGGGGGTTGCTATGCGAGATGTCTCAAAGCTTAATGTCTTCTGCCCCCAACTAGACCTAAACCCTCTAAATGGGCAGGATTCCTTACGCCAGTTCCTGAACTTGAGGTACAAAAACAATCTCCAAGTTAATGGGAAGGAGTCACCCACACACCTACTCCAAGGTTATTTTCTTTCCTGGCATGTGGATGGGCACCATCATTTCCATATGCAAAGGGAAGCCATGTGGACAGAGAGAGACACCCCACGCCTGCCTTCCAATGGCCTCTTCTAGAGTCGCTTTAAGGGTTTACCCCATCATTTTCTAAAATTCTTGAGACTCTACGGACCTCTAAGAACTCAGATTTTTAAGTACTGCATTTATTTTTGGGATGGTCACATTTAGCAAGAATCATGTCATTTATCACCACTTTGGGAAGTATTAAAAAAGGGAAAAAAATAACACAGATGCATGAATGAAGCAAGACACCTAGTGCCTCCAGTATTACATGCCTGTAAGGGCTGACTCGAACTTACTTTCACCAAGGTACTTAGTAGCACTTGGAGACTAACAAGAGAAGGGTTGGTGGCATGAGCTTTCGTAGACACGTCTACTCCAGATACTAGGGGGCCTGAATGGGCTCCCTAGCGTCTGAAGAAGTAGATGTGCCCAATGCCCCCCCCCCAGCATCTAAAGAAGTAGCTGTGCCCATTGGGGCCCCTGGCATCTGAAGAAGTAGACGTGTCTACGAAAGCTCATGCCACCAACCCTTCTCCTGTTAGTCTCCAAGTGCTACTAATTACCTTGCTGGACTTTTCGAATTGGACTAACACGGCTATTTCTCTGATATTGAACTTACTTTTGCATTCTGATGGATATAAATGTGTAAATCATAATAATTATCATAACAGTGCTCCAAATGTGTCTCTAACGTATGAAGTGGCTCGCCATTGCCTTCTTACAAAGAGTGGTTAGCGACTGAACTCCGGATTTTCTGTAAGAAGAGCAGATACTCAGTTACAACTATTCCCTACAGAGGACACCATATATCTAATTAAACAATTCCACTACTTGGTGTTAGACACATAGATTGTGATCTGCCAGAGATCCAGGTGAAACTGAACCTGTAAATGGAACTGCTACTATGAGTTTATGTAGTTTGTAGTTGCTGAAAGCCAGTTAATTCTAACTTGTTCATAATGCACAGGCATGTTGCATATTATAGTTGTATAATTTTTGTATATTATATTGCACAATGGTAATAATAATTATTTGCTTGTAAAATAAATTAGCCAGTTTTTAGACCTTTCTCTTTTTACGCCTTTGTCCATCGGGCCCAAGAAAACTTCACGGACGTGCAGAATTAGCTTCTGTTCCTCGCAGCCCCTGAATTCGGGGATGTGACGGTCAATGTTGAAAAGCAGCAAAGTGTCTTCAGACGATTCTAGGGCTCAAGGGACGAGTGGCAGCTGAACCTGATGCGTGCCCAGGACGGAAACGAGGCGTTTCTTTTATTCTTTCCTGCTGGGCAGGTTGGACTCCCACGCTGACGGACGGGTTTCCCTCTAGGCTCCTAGCGGTTTCCCCACTGGAGCTTCTGAGACGCCTCTTTCCTCCCTGAGGCCGAATCCACTTTCAGTCCACCTTCAGAGCGAGAGAAGCCATCGGCAAAGCGACCGGCAATTTTCTTTCCGCATTATCTGTCCCAAAGGTGAATTTCCTGTTATTCAACACGGAAAGGAAGCAGCCTGTCGCTTTGCCGGTGGATTCTCCCGCTCCGAAAGCGGACTGAAGCCCGATGAGGCCTGCAGGTGACCGCAGCCGAGTCTCCGGAGCGCTGCCCGGGCGGCCAGCGGCGGGCGCGGCGGGCAGGGCGTCTCCCCGGACAGCCCCGGGCCCAGGCGGGCGGCCTCCCCCGTTTGCGCGCCGTCCTCGGGAGCAGCGCGGCTCGTTCTTCGGAGGGCGGCGGGCGCTTCGCTCAGCGCGATCCCCCCGCGCGGAAGCGTCGAGGACGCGGCGGGCCCAAGGCAGAGCAGGGCCGCTCGGAGCGCGGCACGTTGTCCCGCTAAGGGCCGCAGCTGCCGGTTCCCTCCGGCCGTCGGAGAACCCTTCGGAGCCGCCGCCGCCGCTCCCCGGAGCCGCCTGCAGGGCCCGGCCTCGGCCTCTCGGCTTGGCCCCGGGGAAGGGCGCCCGGGCCGCGGGCCCGTCGAGCGAAGGGACGGCCGGCATCCGAAGGGCTCGCCGCGCCCACCGGGACCCGACGGCCACGGGCGCGAGGCGGAAGGCCGGGTGAGGGTCCGTCCGCTGGGAGCCACCGGCCGCCCTTCCGACGGCGCCTCGCGGGGCCGGGCCGGGTCTCGGGGCGCAGGGGAGACCGCTCGGGGGGGCGGGGCGGGGCAGCGGGCTAATAGAGGTGCGAAGGGGGCCCCGGCAGAAGGAACGCGCAGCGCCCGCCGCTTGTCATCGGCATCCTCGCGCAGCGGAGGGCGCGATTGGCTGCCTCGGCTGTCCTCTCACTTCGGGCCGGCCAATGGGAGGTCCGGATGGCAGCCTCCCTCCCTCCCTCCCTCCACAATCCCCCCTCCCCCCGGACTGGCGGCCAGAGGGTCTCGCTTTCTGCGTTCGGATTTGCTCCCCAATTGACCTAAATAAAGGAGCCGGCGAGGCGCGGGCAGCCCCGGGCAGCGCTGCGCTGCGCTCTCCGGCGGGCTCCGGCCGGGCGCCTCGTCCGCCTCCCGGAGGAAGCCCATTCGCCGCGCCGCTCGGCCAATCGCCGCGCCGCTGCCCGCTTGCGAAGCGCTGCGCTGCGCTGCGCTCTCCCGACATCTGGATCGCCTCGCGGTCGTTCTCGCGCGGGAGCCGGCGCGCGCCTTCCAGGGGGTCGCCCGTCGCGCCGCCGCCCGCGGAGGGGAGGATGGCGGAGGGCGATGCGCCGTGACTGCTCCCTGGAAAGGAGGAAGGAAGGAAGGAAGGAAAGAGAGGGAGCCGAGCCGAGCCGGGCTAAGGAGCGGCAGGGCGATCGCCCCGGACCTGGTCTGGACAGCAGCAGCAGCCGCGGGACAAGGAGGCACAGGAGCCGCCGCCGCCGGCCCCCGCCTCGCCCCCAGGATGCCCGACGAAGCGACGGACGGCGCGCAGCCCTCCACGGCCCCGGCGCGGGTCTCGTCCTTCTTCATCGCCAACCTGCTGGGGGCCAAAGCGAAGGACGAGCCGAAGCTGGAGGGCGCCGAGGACGAGCGAGAAGCGTCGCGGGCGCACGGCGGCTTCCCCGGCGGCCATTGCTCGCTCGCCTGCTGCCAGTGCCGGGTCTCCCGCCTGGGCCTCGGCCTGCGCGCCTATCCGCTCCGCGAGGGCGCCGTGGACTGGTACCGGAGGGCGCACGTGGCCTTCATCGGCTGCGTCAGCCCGGAAAGTAAGTCCGGCCGTCGAGGGCGCGCCCCGAGGGAGACCTTTAGTCGGGCTCAAGCGCAGGAGAACCGTTCCGAGCGGCCCCAACCGGCATCCTCCGGCCTCGCGAGGGAGGGCGGGAGGGCCGAACGGACCCGGGAGGGACCCGGGAGCTTCACGGGGGAGGGAAGGAGGGGGGAGGGAGGGGGGAGGAGAGGTTACCGCAGCCGAAGGCAAGAACTCCGGTCCGGAACGGGCTCCCGAAACCGAAACCCGCTCGCCGCTGTCACGGGCCCTGGCAGGCCCGAGGAGACCTTCCGAGGGAGCCGCGACCGGCCTTCGCCTGCCCTGACGACTCGCCCGGCCTGCCTTTCCTTCGCTCTCTTGCGCATTGGAGCCCACCCCCCCCACCCCCGCACCCGACCCGTTTCCGAAGCGGGAGATCCGCATTAGTTTCCAGCTGCCGGCGAGCCGTTTCCCTCCTCGGATTTTGCATCGGTTTGCGTGGAAGAAGTTCTGCCAAAGGAAGGCAGTGACATTGGTCGTCCTGCTGGCGGAAGCGCGGAGCCGGTTTCCTTGTCTGAAATGTCTATTATTCCTCCCGTGGAGGCGAAGAGCGTTCGGATGCCAGGCCGGAACACATTTCCTGGAAGCGAGCCTGCCCAGACCTCCTTCCAGAGAAAACGTTCCGGATGGCTTGGACAGGCATTTCTCCCCCTTGGGAGCAGGACCCGCTCGAGATCCAGGTGTTCGGATGTTCATCAGGTGCGCCGGGCTGCTCCATGCGGAAGAGAAAGACGGGCGGGCCGGTCGGGGTCACGGGTGTTTTCAACGGAAATCTGGAAACAGCCCTGCAGAGGCCCTTTGGGCGTCGATTTTCTACAAATCCCCGTTCCTTGTGGGCGTCTGGGATTCCCCGTCCGGGCCGGAGATACGGCGCGTTTCTAGGCCTCCGGGTTGCCGCATCTGGGCCCCGGCGCCTGGATCCTTCCCGTCGGGCGGCTGCCTCTACGGAGGGAACGCCGCGAGCTTCTCCCAAGGAGAGATCTGCGAGCTTTGGACTCGGCCGCTCGTGCGATGAGAGGAAGGGGCGGCGGCGGGTGGCGGGCGCCCGCGCGGGCCCCGAACCCCCCGGCTCGCCCCCGTAGCGCTTTCCACCACGCTGGCGGCCAGGGGCCCTGGAGCGACCTTCTAACGGGCGGGCCGGGCCGGTGGCGGCGGAAGGTGGGCGCGGGGGGGTCCTTCGGCTGCCGGAAGGCGACACTAATCTGGCCCCTTCTCTCTCTCTCTTTAGCCAGCGACCGAGACTCCCCAGAGATCGCCGAGGAGGGGGCGCCGGAGAAGGCCGCCGCGGGAGGCTGCGAGAAAGCGGACGCCGCGGGGCTGAGCCCGGCTGAGAGGCGAGCGAAGGCGTCGGCGTCGTCGGGCGTCGTCGGCGCCCTGGACGAGGACCGCGTGGAGGAGTCGGACGGCGGCGGCGAGGCGCGCGGGGGCTCGGCGGGGCGCAAGAAGAAGACGCGCACCGTGTTCAGCCGCAGCCAGGTCTTCCAGCTGGAGTCCACCTTCGACGTGAAGCGCTACCTGAGCAGCTCGGAGCGCGCCGGCCTCGCCGCCTCGCTCCACCTCACCGAGACGCAGGTGAAGATCTGGTTCCAGAACCGCCGCAACAAGTGGAAGCGGCAGCTGGCCGCCGACCTGGAAGCCGCCAACCTGCCGCACGCCGCCCAAAGGATTGTCCGCGTCCCCATTTTGTACCACGAGAACTCGCTGGCCGGCGGCGCCCTCGGCGGCTTCCCCTTGCCCGCCCCGCCGCCGCCGCCGCCGCCGCCGGTCGGGGTGTCCGGCGGCGTCCCCTACCCGCTGGCCGCCTTCCCCGCCGCCTCGGTGCCCTTCCTGCGGTCGCAAGTGACTGGCCTCGTCTGAGCCGCGCCCGCCCGCCCGCCGCTTCGCTTCCGAAACGGCTCGTTCGGGCGCTTCGGATGGTTCTCAAGGTGCAATAAACATTCCCGGCCCGGTCGCTGGAACACAAACCGCCGAAAGCCCGAGAAGCCGCGTCGCGGGGCGTCCGAGTCGGATCCGCGGGCGAGCCGAGCGGGAGCCGGGCCGAGTGGCCGGTGCGCGGAGGCCGAAACGCGGCGCAAACTCCCCGTTGGCCTCGCCCGAGGAAAAGCACCGATCGTCGCCTCGCGATGCCCGCTCGGAAAAGAATGTAAAGATTTTTACTTTTCTAGCCTCCGTGCCAGGGACAGCACCCCGAACCGCCTTCCCCGCCCTTCCGAACTCGGCCCGATCGACGAGGAAGCACGGAAGATGCAGGAGAAATTGTGGGGTTTTAAATCCAGTTTACCGAACCTGGAAAATTGGCATTAAACTAGGTGTTTCCCCCTTCGCTTTCCCCCCATTGAAATCTCCCCTTTCCACGTCCTCCAGAAAAAGAACCCTAGGAGATCTGCGCCGAAATTGATTGTCGCTGGGTGTTTTGCTTCTTTCAATAAAACAGGAGTTAATCGGACGTTAAAGAGATTTTTTTCCCCCTGATTCAAACTAACTCCTGAACTTTGGGTTGTTCTGGCCTAAATGAGAGGGGAAACAGCCCAGATTTCTCTGGTGACATTCTCAGGGTGCGTGGAGGTCATTTTCTGCATTATGAAGCCTGTAGATTATTATTATAATTTGGAAAGTCCAGCAAGGCAGATCGTAGCACTTGGAGACTAACAGGAGAACAGTGGCATGGCCTTTCGTAGACACATCGACTTCTTCAGATCCTTGGGGGCCCAATGGGCGTGCCTACTGCTTCAGCTGCTAGGGGGCCCATAGGGCTGGTGGCATGAGCTTTCGTAGACACGTCTACTTCTTCAGCTGCTAGGGGGGCTTCCCTTGTTAGTCTCCAAGTGCTACTAACTACCTTGCTGGCCTTTTCAAATTAGACAAACGCGGCTATTTCTCTGATATTGACTCAATATAATTTTTCAAGTGATTTCACTTAGAGTCCAAAAAGTCTGGGTAATTAATTATATTTTTCAATAATTCTTCAAAGCATCCCGCCAGAAGAGGCCTTGGTACCTTCGACAAAACGTTAATTTTGCCAGTTTCCTCATTTTCCTTAAATCACAGTCGTTCCTTTCCTGTGGTTGTTGTGTTCCTTAGAGGGCATATTAAACTTTCCTGGATAATTTGTCTTTAGCGGCTGTGAACGTGTTTAAACTGTATTGCTTTAACTAGCTCTTTCCCCTCTCCAAATATTTATGCAAATATTGCCAACATGCAAAGCTAGTATTAAGTTCCAGCAGTTTGTTGAAACAAATCTAATGGGTAGGAAAGACAGGAGAAGGGAGAAGACATTTCAAGGTGCTTAGGAAAAGGCAGAATGTTCCCAGAATGTTCCCAGGGTTTTGTTCCCTGACCTGGGAGGCAGCCTGGAATTCTGGCTCCTGATTTACTCATTTTTAGCAACTGATTTCTTGTTTGACCAAACTCATCATGTCCCTTAAGCGTTGCAAAGTGAGTAACAGTTTACTCTTTGGGTCTTCACCTCCAAAAGGATAGTATTTTTACCCCAGGTGAAAACATAGTTTGGTGACTCTGCAATCTGATTTTGTGGGTATGGAACAAGGATAGCAGTATATTTTTTAAAAAAAATTCGGTGTATTTCCCTCTGGAGTTTTGAGTTGTAGATTACTATTCAGTTTCAATCAGTTTTCTATTTGCATAATAAAAATGCATCCTTTTTATGGGAAAGTCAACTTATTCTCAGGCAAATAAATCTCAAGAGCAATGGGGTTTCAGGGCAGAATTTTGGAAATGTTGAGGTCTGTGAAAGGTCGCATATTCAGGTGGCATTCCTAAAACGGGCCTCATGACTGGCGGCTGGTAGCCCTGTGGTCTTTGGGTGGAGGGTCTCTTGGCTTGGCTTGGCTGTAGGTCTGGGCTAGGAAGTGACAATGTTTCTTACTGGTAGGAAACTCCTCGTTGATGCTTTGGAACTCCGGATGAGGCCTTCGGGAGGCGTTGCAAAGCGGACGATCCTCCAGCACAGTTCAGTGCTTATGGGCCGAGGCATTAGCCATACTTAGGACCTAAATCCCCTGGAACTAAGCGAGATTGACTTTCCAGTAAAACGGGGCGCCAATCCCCCTCAATGGAAACCTTTTGTTTGGAGAGACTCAGCCGCGCCCTTTCCCTCCGCTCAGCCGATCCGCGTGTCCGCAGTTCTTGGAGAACGCGGAGCCCTCCAGCCAGGGCGATCGCAATGCGATCCTGAACGGAGCAGATCGGACTTCACTGCTCCGGGAACGGAACGATGTCGCAGCCTGTTCACACTTGCATGTATCCTGGAATATATCTCGGGATGGGGGTCTGTTGTCCGCGCGCTAATGCAGACTTTGGCAGCCCTCACTTGGGGCCTGCCGTAGCTTGCACTGGCCTGTGGCCAGCAGGTCCCTGTTCCAGGATATATTCCAGAATAAAGCCAAGTGCAAACAGGCTCCGCGTGTGGGTGTGGAGGGCCCGTTCGCTCCGCGTTTCTGCTCCTCCCTAGGAAACCGGATTGCTTCGGTTCGGCTGCGTTTCTAAGCGACACTTAGGCAAGGAACTCAGGGATGCAAAACCTTCTCGGTTCCTCTCGCTACTTCAAGGTGATTCCCCCCCCCCCCAACTTTAAAAAACTTCAGACGTGCCCGAAATGTCTGACTCTGAATCATCCCTTTGGCGAGGATAATCGGGACGCGTTCACACGAAGTCCCCTTCCACAGTCCGACACCCCGCGCGCCTTGCCTTGGAAATGAACGGCGCGGAAGTACATCGCACTGGCTGGAGAGTGTGCAAACGCCCGTGAAAAGATCAGGACGGAACGCTGAAGTTTTCGTTCTTTGCCGCGTTCGGATGAACGTGGCAGGCCTGGGATTTTGCAGGATTGCGAGGGGGGGGCAGGGGGGGCCTTCGCTGGAGCCACGCGCCACACGGGGAGACCAGTTCGCACGCAGCGCTTGTTGAAACCCTATAGAGGCCATTCCGGCATCCGGCAGATTTCTGTATCTCGATATTTAAAGAATAAAGGACACGAGTCAGCGAACAGATCACGCCTGTGCTGAGCCTTTGCGGAACGAAACGGAGGAGACAAAACTCCCCCCACCGTGGACAGAACGAGGCGGCTTCCCGATTTCTACGCACCCGCCTTCTGCCCTCGGCGCCTCAGTTTCCCTCCCGTCAACTGCAAGAGAAGAGAGAGACATGGGCAGGAAGCAAAGATGCGCCTTTCGTCCTTCTGCTTTTGCTCGGAAGAATCTGCCACGCAGCCGCGACCGGGCTTCCTCGTGCGTGTCGATGCGGCTGCAGCCCCGATGAATTAGTCATTAGCGGGGGGAGCTGAAGATTTTCGGAGGCTGCAGCGGAAAAGGCCTCGCTCGCTCTCTGGCGCTTCTCCGCACGTTTCCCTGGAGTTCCCTGCGCGAGCGTGGAGGCCTCGCGGGCAAAGCCTCATCCTGAGAGCTCCGTGCCGAGGGTGAAGGGCTTTCCTAGCGGGCGTCTCGCCACGATCGCGCGGGGGTCCTTCGGAAAAGAAGCCGAGCGGGTCCCTCGGACGCGCCTGGCAGGCTGGACGAAGAGGCCCGGCTAGCATCTCCCCGAAGACGCGCCCAGGAAGGCGACGGGTGCCCGGCTAGCGGGTCTCTCCCTTCGGGGAAGGCCTCGCTCTGCCCGGCTCGGCTCGGCTCTTGGGGCGCAGTTATGGGCGCGGCGAGCGGCTCCCGGGAGAGGCAGAGGCTGAAATCCCTGCCCTGGAAACGGTCAAGGCATAGGACCACTTGGGAACAAATACGCACCCAGCTTTTTAAAGAACTTTTTAAGGGCGTTAATGTGAGCAGCAAACGTGCGGCTGGGAAACGGGGTGGGGGGAGCAGGACTCCCACCCCCCAAAATGGGGGATCCCCCGCCTGGGCCTTCTCCGGCGCCTCCCGTGAAAGTGAACCCAACAGAGACTCGGAAAGATCGGGGTGAAGTTTCAGGAGTTTGCCTCCGCCTGACTAGTGCGGATCGCCTCCCCGTGTGCCCCGCGGATACAACGCGCTCTCCGTCGCTGAACACTTTCCAGAACAGGTTAACATGGATTTCAGTGGGAGCCTAACCGGGATCTTCAGCGGCAGGTTCAGACGAGCAGTTCGTCCCCCAAACCATCTGACGGACGTGGCTGCGCCGATAGAAACGGGTTCAAGCTATTCTTGTCCTGGAAGTTAAGAACCTTGGAGGAGCCCTGCCGGATCAGGCCGCAGCCCATCGAGTGCAGCATCCTGTCCCACACAGTGGGCCACCAGTTGCTTCTGGGCATCTCAAGCAGAAGACGAGGGCAGAACGTTCACCGGCACCTCCTGCCTGTCTCTCCCCCTGGGCGTCCATTCCACTTGCCACCGACACACCTGCCCTCCAGGTACCTTCTCTGAAAACAAGCAGCGTTCAGCTCCCCATGGAAACTGGCAGGACTCCTGCACCCCTCAACCTGCACAACAAATGCACCTCCGAGTTCCCCTGAGAGCGCTTAGGAAGGACGGTGGTCCACCGGTGCCCAGGCGCCCCCTCCTTCCCTTTGCTGCCCAGGGGGCTCGGCCGGCTCCCCACTCTCCCGCCCTGCCAGGAGCCCCGCTGACTCCAAGCCGACTCGCCTTCCAGGGCGTGGACAATGCGGACTCTTAAGGGGGTGGGCAGCACGCAGGGGCCCTTTGGCCACTCTAGCCGGCCAGAAGAAGTCCAGGCCTAATCCTGTTCGTGCTGCTGGGCGGACAGGCTGCCCAGGACGGCTCTGGCAACATTCGCACTGGAAGTCGGTGCTCTCCAGATTGCAATGAGCGAGCAAAGCCAGTTTTATTTCATGGCTGGCACACGCAGGTTCTTCGTTTCAGACAAAGCAAACTGGCCTGGAACTGGTGAAAGGGAGGAGATTTTGGGTGGAGCTCGAGGTTGCAGAAGGAGGTTGCACAGAGGTTGGACGCCCGGCCTCCTTGGTCTCCTTAGTGGAGGGAGGAAGGTCAGTCGCTCACAGCTTCCCAGTGCCCTGTAGGCATCCAAGAAGGTGGGGAGGCCTTTCCTCTCCCAGGCGTGGAGAGTCCGTGGCCTCCTGCCTCCTGCTCAACTGGCAGCTCTCACAGATAGCACCAGGTGTGGTTTCGGTCCTTTTTACTTCAGATTATAGTCCAGCCGTGGCAAGCGCTGAGCAGGACCTTCATGTGCCAGTGTGAAGACTACAAATGCCAATTCCAGGATATATCTGAAATAAGGCCTTCAGGGGAAGCGTGCGCAGAGCTACATTGTTGGGCAGAAGTCCTCTGCGCACCGGGGTGGTGGTGGTGGTGGTGGTGCTTATGAGGCGGTTGAGCCTGGGATGGTGAACTGGGATCCAAACCCCCACCGGCTTAGACCCCATTGAGCGGGTGATGCGGGTAGAGTTAAGATCTTGAGGGTGACGGGAGAATACACAAATGCAGCAGTAGCATAGCAATGATACTATAATTGTAAAGGAACTTAACTGGGGATTGCTTCTGAAAAGTTTGAAAATACTACAAACGAATATCATTTGCAAACGGGAAAAATCAGCACGATCACAACACGACCCAGTCCCCTACAACGCTGGAGCTCAAGGTCACATGTTGGATCTCCAGGCCCTCCAGGAGGAAGGTGAAGAGATGCATTCATGTCTCTATGCAGCCACAGGGGACTCCAGCCCAAACCAAGAGAGCTGTTTTGGGAATGCATAGGAAAGAGAACAGCCGTTCCCAAGCCTTTCCCCCTTAGGCAACATTTATTTATTTATTTATTTATTTATTTATTTATTTATTTATTTATTTATTTATTTATTTATTTATTATTTGTTTGTTTGTTTGTTTGTTTGTTTGTTTGTTTATATTTACATTTATATGCCGTCCGGTACCCGAGGGTCTCTGGGTGGCCCATCTCCATAAATTGTACTCTTCATATTAGCAAGGTGCTCGCAATTCACATAGTTGTTATTTCAGCTACTCCACCTGGATTCTCTTTGATTACCCCTAAATGCCCCGTTTCATACTGCGGAGGTTACCTGTAACCCAGGTTGAGAATTACCGCTCTAGAAACTTTCCTTGTTCTTTCTTGGAGATCATAAAGACTACTGGGGAGAGGGGAGACAGAAAATGCACACGGATAAATAAAAGGGCCAAGATACATGCACAGGTGTTGCCTTTCACCAGGATACCGGCTCCCTTCTCTGGTTTTGATCACGGAATAATTGGTAGTGGCTTCTAACACGTAGTGCAGCTTATGGGAGACAAGATTATCTCCCCATCTTTGAGGTAGTTAGTAGCACTTGGAGACTAACAAGAGAAGGGTTGGTGGCATGAGCTTTCGTAGACTCGAATGGGCCCCACTACGATCTGAAGTAGATGTGCCCACTGGGCCCCCTAGCATCTGAAGAAGTAGACGTGCCCATTGGGCCCCCTAGCATCTGAAGAAGCAGATGTGCCCATTGGGCCCCCTAGCATCTGAAGAAGCAGATGTGCCCATTGGGCCCCCTAGCATCTGAAGAAGGAGACGTGCCCACTGGGCCCCCTAGCATCTGAAGAAGGAGACGTGCCCACTGGGCCCCCTAGCATCTAAAGAAGTAGACGTGCCCACTGGGCCCCCTAGCATCTGAAGAAGGAGACGTACCCATTGGGCCCCCTAGCATCTGAAGAAGTAGACGTGCCCACTGGGCCCCCTAGCATCTAAAGAAGTAGACGTGCCCACTGGGCCCCCTAGCATCTGAAGAAGGAGACGTGTCTACGAGAGCTCATGCCACCAACCCTTCTCTTGTTAGTCTACAAGTGCTACTAACTACCTTGCTGCACTTTTTGAATTAGACTAACATGGCTATTTCTCTGATATTGCTCACCATCTTTGGGTACATTTGGCATTTCAGCTCTGTAGCTTGTAGTAACGAATTGGGACTCACACGCAGGATGGTTGCCAAGTGAAAGTAGTAAGCCCTTAGCCTCTTTTTTATTAACACATGCCAAGGCTTTTATACAGTTTCTCTGAACAATGGAAAAGTACATTCAGGAAACCCATATTTGGTTATAAGAAGAGAACTGGACAGAACCAGTAAATGCAAGGATGTGGTGTAGGACCAATAGAAGCCTCTCTCTGTGCATGTGGACATCTCGTGTCAGCATCATTGGATGCTGCACATTGTTTACATGAACTGTGGAAGTGATATAGATGTTATGCCTTTTCTGAGACCTTGTTTCAGAGAGATATTAGGAAAGTTACAATGACCCAGGATGTATCCTTTGTCCTAGTTACTTTCTTAGCAAGAGTTGCTTTAGCTGAGATGGGCAAATTGCACCCCCACAGTAGCTCTCAAATATTTATTCATATTTTCACCATTGGCTTTACGTCCAGTGCTGGGCACTGTCTGGGAACACACCCAGATTGAGGCACCGACTATTCAGGGTTGATTTTGTACCCCAAATATTCAGCTGTAGGAGAACTGGGTTGTTTCTCGGTCCTTGGACTTCCAGTGGGATTGAAATACTTTGGCTCGCTTGGGTGAACAAAGTGAATTGGGCTTCCTTACTAGATAGGCGTGGTTGCCCCTGCCTGGACTGCAAGGCAGTTACCTAGAGATGCCTCCTAGGAGTAAAGCTCTTCAGCCTCCAGGTGATTGCATCCTCCTACTCTGTCCAGCCAGAATTCTGTGTCTACAGACCAAGCTCAGCATTCATCTGAATGTTTTGATCGCAACTCAGTTTGGGCCCAAATCCATATTTAATATTTACCTGCAAAAACTGACCAGCCCTTCCTTTTCTGGAGAGCTTTATTTATGTACCTGTGTAAATTCTCCTAAAGCAGTTGAACGGACATGAAGAAGGGAATGACCTGAAACGTGGATCTGATGACTTTGCAGAAGAGATTCCTCTTTGCCGCCTGGCCCAACACGAAACGAAAGCGAGGGGAGCCGTGTGGATCCGCTTCCCTTTTCCAGAAAGCCTCCCAGCCCCTTCCTCATCTTGAGAAAGATTATGGGTGTTTTTCCGCTTAGCACTAAAGAAAAAAAACCCTAGCACTAGTGTACCCATTAAGGACCCATTAAGGGTCCTTGGTGGGTCCTTAAAGGGTCCTCTAGTGCCAGGATTCTTCCAGGGCAAGAACAGACCGTCCACCCGTCCCGAGGCGGCCTCGGCTTCACCGGCCAGAGTTTCTGGTTTTCGCCCCGGACGCAGCGAGGCCGCCGAACCCTCGGGACGGCCGTTTTGCGGCTCGGGAACGGGCTGCCTCGAGTGGCCCCGTCCTAAAGGGACCCCCGCTCTCCCGCGCCACTGCCGGGGCGAGTCCGGAGACGAGTTCGCTCCCACGCCGGGCGGCCCGGTGTCCCTTCCGAGGGTTTCCAGCGGAAACAGGGACACGCGTCGGGCTCCCCTCGGGACCGACGCGCGTCTCGTTCTCCGGCTCGCGAACCGCTCCCGCCGCCCCGGGGCCTCGCGGGGGGATCTCGAGGCGCGGATGGATCCCCCCCCCGCCGGGCGGCACCCCGAGGGCAAGAGTCGCTCCGTCAGGCGCCCGCGGTTCCGATCCGAAAGCGACCTCCGTTTGGAAGCCACGCCCGCCCCCCGTCCCCGTCCTTGGGAGCTCCTGGCGGGGCAACCGAGGGCTCGTCCGTCCTAGCTCCACTCGGCGGGGCTTTCCTCGGGGCAGGCGAGCGAGCGAGCCACGAAGAGCCCAGGAAAACCTCCCTGCGAACGGTCTCCGCCCCGAGGCTCTGCACACCCGGAGCTCCCGTCCCCTCGCCGGCACGGGAAGCAGAGCGCGCCACGGCGAGCCCGAGCGGCCATCGAGCGCGCCCTCGTCCGGACGCCGCGCCTGGGGGGAGGCTCCTGGCCGCGGGCGCCCCGAGCCCCGGCGCCGTCCTCCTCCGTCGGGGCTCCGTCTCGCCCTTCGGGCTCCGCAGACGGGGCACCCGGCCGGCCGGGGAGTGTCGCGTCCTCTTCGGCGGAGGGATGAGAAGCCGCCGCCCGAGCACGGCGAAGCCTCGCCCGCCCGCCTTCCCCAAAGCGTTTCGAGGGCGCCTCCTTCCCGTCTGCGGCTCCTTCGGGAAGTGCGGCGCTCCTCCTCCGCGGCGCCCCCGCCAATCCTCCGCCCGGGCCCCCGCCCGCCTCTCCGGCGGCCAATCCGCTCCTCCGCCCCCCCTCCGCCCGCCTCCCTCCGCCGCTGCCGTCGAGCCGCCGCCGGGGCCGCCGCCCGCCCGCCCGGGCTCCGGTGTCGCTGCGGCTGCGTCCGAGGAGAGCGAGCTGCCGGCCGGCGCCTCCCGGGGCTCGAATGGCGCAAGCGGGCTGGGGCGAGGCGGCCGCTCGGGCTCCGGCGGGCGCCCCGTGACGGCGCAGGGCATGAAGCGGCCCGAAGATGGAGAGCTGCCGCGCGCGCGCCCTCGAAGGCGTCCCGGAGGAGGAGGAGGAGGAAGGCGGAGCGGAGCCAGGCAAGCGTGGCCCGGAGGGAGCCCGGGCGCGGGGGGGACGGGACCCCGGGACCCCCTCCCCCTCCGGAACCCTTTGGTGCCGCGAGGCGACGGGTGGGTGGGCCCCTTGGCCCGGGCTGTTGGCCTTCGTTTCTGTGGCCCGCGGGATCCGGCTGCCCAGTCCCGCAAGGTGTGGAAAAGGTGGACGGAGCGGACGCCTCCTCTCTCTCTCCCCCTCTCCGGCCAGGGCTCGCTCTGTGATGCTGGTGGCCGAGAGAAGGAGGACAGACGCGGGCCTCTGTGTGTTTTCCCCACACGGGGGCTGGTTGGCCTGAGGGGGGAGGGACGACGATGCTTCTTGAAAGGAAGTTGGACGGATTAAGGTAGGCGCCTTACGGAGGCGTCTACTGCTGTCTCAGGCTGGGGCTAGGTGGGTTTTGAAGGCCTCTGGAGGCCTGGCTTGTCTTCTGCTTGGGCATGCCGGGGGTGAGGTGGCGTGCTGGACTGGATGGGCTGTGGCCTTATCCAGGAGGGCTTTCTCCCCTTCTGCTGCTGTCCCCAGTCCTGGCCTTGACGTGATTGCCAAGGAGGTACCGGTGCGTTAAGTGCCTCACCTGCCCAGAAAGCTCACGCTCCTCACACACGCCCTAGGGCCACTCCCCCTCTTTTTGTCGTCCTTCTAGGGCAGAAGAAGGGCTGGCTGTTCGCAGAGAGGGCAGGAGGCGTGCAATCTTGTGGGTCGGAGCAAGGGGCCTGTGGCCTGGCCTGGAGGAGCAGCAAGACGGGCTACCAGCTTCTGGCGGCTGCCGCACCCAAGAAGAAGACCCGGACCACTTTCTCCAAGAGCCAGGTACCTTTGGCGTGCAGCGCTACCTGAGTAGTGCTGAGAGGGCCTACCTGGCTAGTTCCCTGCAGCTGACTGAGACACAGGTGAAGATCTGGTTCCAGAATCGCAGGAATAAGCTCAGAGGCAGATGTCTGTGGACCCAGAGAGACCTCCCGTTACTGCCCTACCTGAAGAGGGAGCGGAGGCGCTTCTGGGCGCTACGCTGGCTCTCTCCTTCCCAGTCTTATACCAATGCAGCGCCCTCTCCAATGGGCATTTTCTCCCAGCTGTCCCTCTGTTTTGCCAGGGAAGCACCATCTTCCCTTACATCATTTCCCCAAAAACCTGACAGTAGTTCAGGATGAATGGAGGTGTATCACTGCTGTTTCTCACATACTTTGGAAGAACGGCGGCGTCGCCTCTCCCAGGAGGGTGGCCTGCCGGCTGCCACAAGACCTGGCCACTGCACGTGACAGAGGCGACCAAATCCACCTCTTCCCTTCTCCGTTGTTACTACAGGCTTAATTTCGCCACCTACCAGGCAACAGATGGGATTACAAATTCCTTGTCGTTGGATACCATTGAGTTGGGCTTGACTTCTCCTTGGCTCTATGGGCATTTCTGTGGGCATCTCTGCAAGAGTGACTGACCGTTGCCCACCCCCGGGAGAAGCTGCGGACTGAACCGGCACCCCTCTGCTTTCCGGGCAGCTGCGTCCACCAATAAGCTGTGGGCACTCCCTACAAGTCCTACAGATATGGATCTGAGAGGGGTCTTTCCGTCCCCATGATAGGTCTGGCCTCATCTTCTTCCTGCGGGTCTCATGAAAGGCCTGGATTGATCAATGGTTCTCTTTAAAACAGACATGACAGTTGTCGTCTCTAGATGGTTACCAAAGAAAAGCTTTGGCTTGCACCAGCTATTTTTTCTTGCCTTTTCTGTTAACAACATGCTATTTCTGTGCTGCTCGGAAAGCCATTCTAGAAAGCAATTGGACCCTCAAACATTCTTATTCTGTGTGTGTCTTTCAGAATCTGTATTCCTTGCCCAGAATCCACGGGACAAAGTCAAAACTGAGCACTGTGCCACACAAGCCACAAACTGATCTTGCTCGTTCCCCAACTGGGAAAGGTCTTTGTTACTCTGCTGTGTAGCCCTTTCACCTTCTCTGGCTCTCCTGGTAGGGCTTCGTGCAACACTTGAGGGCTCTGTTAGACATTTGTGCACCATTTGTGGCAGCCCAATTAATGCAATAAAAGGTTTACTACAGACGCTTTAAAACTTGGCGTGTCCTAAGTGTGGAAAAAGCCTCTTTCTAGAAGGTAGCATTCAGGTCTCTTAGACTCAGTAGTAAAACTGTTATAATTGTTGACAGCACATGGATGGCTTTGTAGTATAAAGGTGATAAAGTAATATTCCATCCTAATTCCCCTCTTTGCTGGGCAGTGGGAGGTTTGTGCTAATTTTGGGGAAATTGCATGCAGGGAAGTCTGCCTTGGCCTTCTGAAGGTCTAGCTTGTATCTTTGGCTGAGCAGCTGAATGTCAGCTAAAGTTAAATGGAAGCAGAGGAGGCACCAAATCTAGTGATACTTCATAGGAATGTGCACAAATATTCAAAAACTCACATATTCGATTGGAATCTGATGAATTTTGACATTCAAACTTGATTCAGGTTTTCAAAAATCCAGATTTGACATTTGAACTTGAATATGAATCCAGTACGGATTTTTGAATGATTTGAAACAGCATATCCTTTGATGGAGTTACCATATGTAAAAGAGGGCAGTGGAACCCTATCAAAGCCGGAAGATAAATGTATCATTATAATGTGTATATAAGCAAGCAGGAAGTTTTGGTAAGACTTTGGTAAAGCATTCCTGTTCCTGTTCTAGGGGCAGGCAACGAGATGGAATGAGATAGTGCCAGAAGATGAGGCCATGGGCTCAGGAGGTGCTTAGCCTCCAAATGCAACTGAGGAAGAGCTGAGGATTATTATCCCAAGTACTAAAAGTCCAGCAAGGTAGTTAGTAGCGCTTGGAGACTTAACAGGAGAAGGATTGGTGGCATGAGCCTTCGTAGACATGTCTACTTCTTCAGATGCTAGGGGGCCCAATGGGCACGTCTACTTCTTCAGATGCCAGGGGGCCCAATTGGCACGTCTCCTTCTTCAGATGCTAGGGGCCCCAGTGGGTATGTCTCCTTCAGATGCTAGGGGCCCCAGTGGGCACGTCTCCTTCTTCAGATGCTAGGGGACTCAATGGGCATGTCTACTTCTTCAGATGCTAGGGGGCCCAATGGGCACGTCTACTTCTTCAGATGCTAGGGGGCCCAATTGGCATGTCTCCTTCTTCAGATGCTAGGGGCCCCAGTGGGTACGTCTCCTTCAGATGCTAGGGGCCCCAGTGGGCACGTCTCCTTCTTCAGATGCTAGGGGACTCAATGGGCACGTCTACTACTTCAGATGCCTGGGGGCCCAATGGGCACGACTACTTCTTCAGATGCTAGGGGGCCCAGTGGGCATGTCTACTTCTTCAGATGCTAGGGGGCCCAATGGGCACATCTACTTCAGATATTAAGGGGCCCAATAGGCACATCTACTTCTTCAGATGTTAGAGGGCCCCACGGACAGTACCATTCTGTGAGCAGAAAAGGGCAAAGGTTTTAATGGCTTTACCAGCCATAATTAAAGAATGGAGTGAGAAAATGAGTTTAAGCCTAAATTTTAAGAAGATGAAGATTATGTCAACAGGAATGATCACATTGGTATCCTAGAGCAAGTCCAAAGGAAGGCTACCAAAGTGGTTAGTGGTCTGGAAACCATGTCCTACAAGGAACGGTTGAAGGATCTAGGAATGTTTAGCCTACAGAAGAGAAGACTGAGAGGAGACATGATGGTGATCTTCAAGACAGGAGGACTAGAAACAATGGTATGGAACTTCAAGGGAGTCAATGCAGATTAGATATTAGGAAGAACTTCCTGACAGTGAGGGCAATCAGTCAGTGGAATAGGTTGCCACAGGAGGTAGTGGGTTCTCTTTCGCTGGAGGTCTTCAAGCAGAGGCTGGACCTACATCTGTCTGGGATGGTTTAGGAAACCCTGCATTGAGCAGGGGTTTGGACTTGATGACCCTAGAGGTGCCTCTCAACTCTGATTCCATACATATCCAAGCAAAGGTGACATTCTGGAAACAGTTAACAACTTTTGTCTCTTAGGTCTACGATTGACAATGAAGAATTGAGCTCTCAGGAAACAACACTCAGAAGGCTGACACCGGGAAGAGCAGCAATAAATGGTTTAGAGAATATTTTAAAGTGTCATGACATCTCACTGGGCACAAAAATTGGAATGGTTTTTAGTATTGTGTTACATGGGACAGAAAGCTAGAAAGCGATGAAACAAGACCTGGAATGTATAGACTCTTCTGAACTTTGGTGCTGGAGAAGCCTCCTGAGGGTGTCTGGGACAGCCAGAAAGACCTGTCAGTCTAAACCTAATTCAACCTGCAAATGGTGAGGCTTAAATTGTCACAATTAGGGCACATTATGAAAAGACCAAACTCCCTTGAGATCATAGCGGAGCTTCGGAAAACAAAGAAGAGGACAGACTCACTTACGATGAAAATGGCATCTTCCCTGGACAACCTAAGGAAGATCACGGAAGACAGTTCAGTTTGGAGGAAGTCAGTCCATTTGGTCACCAAGATTGGGCTAGAACCAGATGGCATAAAGCAAAGGAGCAAAGCAAGCGGAGTCTTTTACCGTGTAACACGGGCAACGTTCTGGTCATTCAGTTCTGTCTTTAGTTTTTATTAAGTCATTCCTGGTCTGAAGAACTGCAACCGTTTTTGACAAGATCCAAAGTTTTGTCAGTTGATAGGGATTAATTGAAAAAATTACTGAAGCAGCGCAGTCATTTCAAAGGGACTGACCCAGAACCAATTAGAATTTTGTAACAATTGACCATTCACCACAAAACAGTTGCCATGAGCTTTGGCCTCTAAAGTGTGTATTGGGGGGGGGAAGGGAAATTAGATTAAAGTAACTAAGTTTTGTTTCCTAACTAAAAAAGCATTTAGCTAAACCATCAACTGGCGGTGTGTTTTAAAAGCAACGTTAAACATGCAAGAGGTTCATGACGGAGAGTAATGTATTGGCTTCTCATTGGTTTCTGTGATCCACAATATAGGTTACCGTTGAAAAAACAGGTCAGACACAGGAATGTTCTTTATCAAATTGCTGTTGACAGCCCACACAAAAGATTGAAGAATACAACAAAAAGGTTCTTTCATGTAAATACAACGTAGCTTATAATTGGTTATTTCTTCCTTCTTTTCCTCCTCTTCAGCAGAAAAATGTCCTACAGCACTTTCTTCAGCAGCCATAGTCTGAAACAATAATGTATATTCAGACAGAGCGCGTCTCCTTTGGAGTCTTGCAGGTTAAGCTTTGATCATCACAGAGGGGAAATGCGGTTTGATTTTTGCATGTGTACATTCATTTATAGGGTGATGGAATGCATCCTTGGCTGCTCTTGTTAAATGTGATCTCATGATTCTTATGATACTCCGTGATTTCTCTTCATTGCCTTTTTACTTTTACTTTGCATTACTTTGAAAACTGAGGGAGAAGAGTGGATAATGAATAAATGAATAAGGACATCTATTTATATGGAATACTTTTGCTTTGCGCTGAATGGAGATTTCAGAAGCTCACGTGCCATTTTTGAAATTAGATCTTAAAAATTTAAACATTTCTTTAGTTACTTATATCCAAGGGGCCAGAGTACGCCACAAGAATAAAAAGGTGGAAACCACAAAGAGCATAAAACGTACCTCACAATATATCCTTTCCTCCCTGCCAGGGCAAAGTGTCACCTCTGGAAAAGGGTCCTGGATCAGCTCACTCAAGGCGGACAGCTGCCCAGGCCGTTCTAAGAAAAGCCACATTGGAATTTTAGACGTAATTCGACTTACGAGCTCCTCTTGGGTCTCTTCCAAGCCGAGCAGGAATGTGTGAGGCAACTTCTACTATTTCATGACAGTGACTACAAGATTGGTGTTGGGACATATCGATTATTGGCTGCATTTAATTTCATGAGAATTCGAAGGGCACACTGCTGGCTTTTTTCTTCTTTCTTTCCTCCTTTTGCTTTCGATCCTGAAATTTGGAAGGGTAATCCAACACCCACCTTGGTTTCACGGCTGTGCAAATGCTAACCCTTGCAGGGAATGCTTCAGCCAGAAAGGAGGAGAGAGGAAAGGCTTAATGCTACCATCGAATAATTGGAGTGTAGGCGTAAAGAAAGCGCTCTTCCTTTTATCTCCCAGATTAGAGCGGATCAATCCTTCTGCCCGTGGTTTTTCCTTTCTTCTTCGATGTTGCTTGATGGGCAGTGACATAACCGACCTTACATGAAGACGTGACCCAAATCTTTCCCCCACGAATGCTGCCTCCTTCCCTCCCTCCCTCCCTCCTCTCCCCAGTCCTTGGGATGCAGGCCGCTCTGGCACCGAGGAGAACGGTGGCAAATGGCCACTTTCCTGCCTTTAAGGCTATAACTTTGGTTTGGCATTTGGTGGGCACAGGCGGCTACTGCTGCACACAGAATTGGCTCTCTTCCCTCCCCCCCTCCAGGTGCCTGTGCAGCATCCGGGGCAATAGTAGGACGAGGGAAGCTGGGCACAAGAGGGCAGAGAAGGCTCTGGGGCAAAAATGCAGCCGGGCGAAAAGATCTTTGCCTGGGCAGGACACCCTTTCTTTTACTCTTTGGCCACTTCCCTTGCCTGCGCACAGACAAACCTGAAGAAGAAGGTGGACGGAAAAGCTTAGCCCTGCGCTAAGGATCCTTGAATCCTCGTGGCCTTGAGCTTTGACTACTCAGTTTTGCCTTGATGGCAGAAATGGCAATGCCCTTCGCCACAGGGGGCATCGAGACAAGCGCACGCCGTTCCCACGTTGGTCTCGTGGGTAAGGAGCCGGACTCTTTTCTGGGAATACCGGGTTCAATTCCACACTCCCTCTTGAAGCCAGCTGGGTGACCTTGGACTAGTCACAGCTCTCTTCTGAGCTCTCACAGCCCCACCTACCTCACAGGGTTTTCTGTTGTGGGGAGAAGAACAGAAGGTTTGTCAGCCGCTTTGAGTCCCCTTAAGTGGGTGAAAAAAGTGGGGTAGAAAAGCCAACTCTTCTTCTCCTCCTTCTCCTTCTCCTCTTCCTCTTATTCTCCTCTTCCTCCTCTTCCTCCTCTTCCTGTTCTTCTTCCTCTTCCTTCTCTTCTTCTTTTTCTTCCTCCTCCTCCTCTTCTTTTTCTTTTTCTTCCTCTTCTTCCTCTTCTTCTTCCTCCTCCTCCTCTTTTCCTCTTCTTCCTCTTCCACCTCTTCTTCTTCCTCTTCCTCCTCTTCCTCCTCCTCCTCTTCTTCTTTTTCTTCTTCTTCCTCCTCCTCCTCTTCTTTTCTTCTTCCTCTTCTTCCTCTTCCTCTTCTTCCACCTCTTTCTCCTCCTCCTCCTCTTCTTTTTCTTCTTCCTCTTCTTCCTCCTCTTCCTCTTCCTCCTCCTCTTCTTCCTCTTCTTCTTCCTCCTCCTCTTCTCCTCTTCTCCTCTTCTTCCTCTTCCACCTCTTCTTCTTCCTCTTCCTCCTCTTCCTCCTCCTCTTCTTCTTTTTCTTCTTCCTCTTCCTCTTCTTCCACCTCTTTCTCCCCCTCCTCTTCTTTTTCTTCTTCCTCTTCCTCCTCCTCTTCCTCTTCCTCTTCCTCCTCCTCCTCTTCTTCCTCTTCCTCTTCCTCCTCCTCCTCCTCCTCCTCCTCTTCTTCCTCTTCCTTTTCTTCTTCCTCCTCTTCTTCTTCATCTTCTTCGTCTTCTTCCTCCTCTTCCTCCTCCTCCTCCTGCTCTTCTTCTGGGGTTACCAGAACTCCTGCATGGAATGATAGTTTCTTACTCCCCTGAGTGGCCGGGGATCTGAGGAATAAACGGAGGCTGAAGAAAGAATCGATTCCCACATCTGAGTCCTAAGCTTCCAGTCCTTTTGCGGAGGAGAACTGGGAGGCCGCCATTTCTGTCTGCCCAAAGGTCTTCTGGGGAAGTGCCTGCTGTTCCTCTTAGAAGCAGCCTCCCTATGTTACATGGCATCCACATTTGAAATCCACGCGCTGCAAGGACATGCTGAGAGATTTGAAAAAAGCATTTTTAATCCCCCTTCCGTCTGATCATTTCCCACAGAAGCAGCAGGCGAATCATGAGAGTTGTCTTGTGCTGCCACATTAATGGAAGATTTGGTGTTGACCATGTTTATTTTCTATTCTCCTTTGTACTTACAGGTTGTTTTCTGGAAAGCTCTTAGGAGCCGCAGTCCAAAAAAGGATTATGCACGCAACAGTTCCACAAAGGACTTTTACAGAGGAGAGCCCAGCCTTTTCTCGGTTGTTTAAAAACACGTAAATAGAATTTGTTGCTAGTACACTTTATCTGAAGCAGCCTTCCCCAGTGTGATAAGAGAAAAGGACTGTGGGAGAAAATCTCATATTCCACTGAGTTTTTGTGGTTTTTAAATACTGATTTGCCTCCCGTCTTGGCCCTATTCCACTCAGCTAACCAAAGAACACCACATAGGAGCTGCCTGAAACTCCTCCAGCAAAGAAAATGCTCCTGGTTTTTTGAGATTTTTGTGTAGAAAACAGTATGCAAATGTAAATAAATAACACATTACAAATATGCAAAAGCGGGTGCAGTATGAACTAGCAGGGCCACAGGAATTCAGAAGCAAAGAGCTGATTTGGAATAAGTCCGTGGTGCTCAAGAGGAATGGTGCTGAACCTATCACCTCAACCGAAGCAGAGGGCACTCAAATGGGACAGTGTGGTCTTCCCCGCTCCTTCACTGAGTCCCCCCTCCTCTTTTCTCATTGTCCCCCAGCTTCTCAGCATCTCATAGTGGCCTCTTCCCCACCACACGCCAGCCTCGACCTTCTCTTCTGAGCTCTCAGAGCCCCGCCTACTCCACAGGGTGTCTGTTGTGAGGAGAAGAACAGAAGCTTTGTCAGCCGCTTTGAGTCCCCTTGAATGGGCGAGAAAAGTGGGGTAGAAGAGTCAACTCTTCTCCTTCTTCTATTGCACGTGTAGCATCTTCCCATGGTGGTCTGGAAAGCCCCTGCATACACGCAGCCTTACCTGATATATGGGGCATTGCCAGCATTAAACCAGCTCACTTCCGAAGCTTGTTATTTGTTAATCTGGATCGAGGGGCTGCTAAGAATATATCATCTCCAGATCAGAACTGTGCTAAGGGCTCACTAATCTGGATTGTTGGTAAATGTGGTCTGCATCTGTGCTAGCATTCTCTGATCCAGATTATGAAGGGGCATTCACATGTAGAATGGTGGCCACATTGACAGTAGTGGTGTCTTTGCAGTGTGTGGGAACACACCTGACATCCTCGGCAAAGGCGCCTTCACATTACCTCCAAAGGCACCATGCTCCCTAGCTACCTAGATGCAATGTTCAGTTAACAGGGACATGGCCAACTGCATTGCGTGTTGGAGATAGAAATGTGCGTGAATATTTGTAGGCATTCGAAATCCAACTGAATGTGCCAAATTTTGACATTCTAACTCAAATAGGATGTCCTGAAATTCAAGTGTTAAGATTTGAATCTAATTTTGAATTTCGGATCTATTTGTTCGAATTATCCGGACAGGTTCGTACACGACGCATACTTGAAGATCCGGGTTGCGTACGGGATAACTACAGTTGTGTACGGGTGTGTATGGATGTGGGGAAGACGCTATGTGCACATACGAATGTTGTTGACATTTGTATGTGCAGATTCGAATAAAAAAATTGAAGGAATAGATTCAGATTTGGTAAATTTGAATTGAATCTTGTTAAATTCGAATTTAAGAGATTCCAATCAAAGTGGGATTTTGGGTATCCGATTTGATTTGAATAGAACGTAAAAGAAACATTTGTGTACATCCCTAGTTGGAGGTGCTGTGGGCCAATTATACTGCAATGGGGGTGGTCTGTGTGGCATCCGCTGAGGTGGAACAGGGCTTGGGCATCTGCATTGCATTGCTCTTCAGCACACATCTGCTGTTCTAAAGCCCATTCAGTGCAGATGCTTACACCTGTGGTTGATCTAGATCTAGCTAATCCAGATTCGCTAATATGAACTAACCAAAGTAAATGCAGAAAGGCCCTAGGCCTTCAGGACCATGTGTGCCTCCACTTCCTGGAAAGCCTCAAAGATGTTCAAGGCTGTGATCATGATGGGGCATGATGGGCTAATGCTGCCTACGTGATGGGGAATGGTGGGAGGCTGATGTGTGAACGAAGGCCTGATTGGAGGGAGGAAGAGGGGGAGGCTGGGGCACACATGATAGGGAAGGGGTGGAAGCTGGGTTATGGTGGGGGAGGTTGTGTGTGCACAAACTGGCTGGCCAGTTCTAAAGTGAACTGTGTTTATCTGGGGACGGTTCAGAATTGTCACAAACCAAGCCACACATTTTATGCTTGTGATATACATATCTCTGCTCAAAGATGCATTTCCATCCATCCATCCATCCATCCATCCATCCATCCATCCATCCATCCATCCATCCATCCATCCATCCATCCATCCATCCATCCAAAAAAGGAAAGTTTTACTCAAAATGGAACTATGAGACAATCATGGAAAAGACAGATATGCAGAGCCTGGGGACCAAAATCCGTAGGATGCTCCAGGAGTGAAGTAATACTGGAAGCATCAACTGGATTTCAAAAAACAGGGTTTTCAGGAGTCCACCTTGGACCCTGATCTGTGTGCTGCTACTGAGAGGCCAATATAAGGGCCTGCTACTTTAAGCCTATGGTTGGCTGCATTACTTGCCATTACAGATTGCACCCTCTGTGTTTCTTGACCCGTACTAGGAATGAAAAAGTGCACCGTTGTTGCAGTTATTTCCTCTATGTGCAAGCCATAGCCTTGGTCAACCCTTGTTTGACTTTCCTTCACAAAATCTGAAATAATGAGAGCATATTAAAAGATTACGAAGTAAATTTCATGTAATTTAACTGTGTTGGTTGGTCTTCTCACGTCCCCTTTTTAAAACACAATCATAAACAGTCATTATGAACTTCTTAAAGTCCCTTATCCCACTATTGTAATCTTGATTAGAATCACACAATCTCAAGTTACTGCCATTCTTACACTGCAGGGATGGTGAGACGAGCGCTGAGCCGCCCATCCTCGCCAGGTTTGCATCCCAATCCCTCCTGCAGCTGCTATTCCAAGTGGAAACATTAAACAAGGTCAAACTACCCAATCGCTGTAACAAGCAGTTTAGCTCTAGGTAGCCCAGCTTAATGAAGGAGTGCGAAATGCTTAGCGCATGTTGATAAAAACAGAACGGGGACATGTTAATAAGAGCATCTAAGATCTTCTGAGCATATTTCCAAAGACAATGATTAAGTTGGTCCAGTATTTTCTTTCACAGGTATTTGAGGACATCAATTATTAATTTTGCTTTATTCCAACTCATTATGGGATCTCAACACAGCAGATTCAAAATCGGCACTGGGAAATAAAACATTAATGGATAATTCTGAGATGCTACATGTACAAATAGACATAAAATTGTTCTTAAATGGGATCTGCAAGGTTTATTTCCATTACTCAGGCTCCAGAAGTTTTGACAGTTTGATCAAACTAATGAACACAGAAGTGACAGGCATGCCAGTTCATTAATATTAGGTTACTGTTTCCCCCCTTAAACTCCCATTAACGCTTCTTCCTTAGGCTGCTAATGCTAGGATAACAGATAGTGGCCAGACTTTCTGGCTCTGCCCATGAACAAAGTTCTAAACATGGACCTTTTTTGTCTCCAGCTGCACTTTGCTATAAAACCACAAGGTTAACACGACCTTCTGGCCCAGTCCATTTTGAGTCTTGTTTTGCGTTTTGTTAGGGACAAAAATCTATGTAATATTCCAACTGATCAAAGTACCCCTGATGAAGCCAACCCATCTGTGATCATTTAGAGATAGCTAAGACTATGGACCATTATAATGGTATTTTGTACATACTATTGATTGGCTTCATTTATAGCAATTATAGACACCGGATACTGTTCACGCTGAAATCTAAGCAGTCTATTTCCCATTTGGAATCTCTCTTTCCCTCTCTGTGTGGTTTCCTTTCCTTTTCTTCAATAGCCCCCTGAGATGGGCAATAGCTTAAAATGACATTCAATGAAGTTTCCTATAAAGTATTGAATGTAGTTGAACGTGCAAAGTTGATTTCCTTTCCTGAGTTTCATTATTAAATGCTCTTAAGCCAGAGTGCGGATGGAAAGTGTTGAGGGGTTTTGAAAATTACCTCCTTTACTATTATAATTTTGTTCAATGTTTATAAGTAGTCAACCACAAAGTAACGTGTTGCTGCTATTATTAAATTTAATCCATGCCTATATGCATGAGCCTTATGTTACTTATGCTGGAAACTAAACTTAAGTGAAACTTATAGATAAATCTTGGGGCTCCAGACAAAGGTGAACTTAGTTTATACCTCCTGACTGAATGCGTTTATGCCATTGGACAGAATGAAATGGAGTATGCCTGTGTAATGATATATTGGATGAGAATAGCAGGTTTTATAACAAAGCAAATGTTTACATTCAAGTCTAACCTTTCTCAGCTGCAAGAAGCTGCTTACTTGATGTGACTCACTGACTAGTATAAGGCTATGATCACACACACAGGAGAGAGCGAGAGAGCCCATCTCTGAGGAGGCTTTTGCATGTACCTATCTTAATCCAGATCAAAAAGATCTGGATCTTTGGTATCCAGTCTTGATGGAATATGGTCCTTGAAGTTCTGCATTGTGGTGTGTCTGCAGAGGCCATCTATCACCCAATGGCAGTGGGTGCTACACAGGGCTGCTGTGTGGACACCATAGAACCCATCCCGAGGCTCTGATAGGACTGATTAGGAGCGAGCAGGAAGGTCTGCCGGTGACGCAGCACAATTGGCCCGTGAAGCCATCAGTCAGGGGTTATTTCTAGTCACAGTGGGTGTGGCAGAGAGACACGGCTTTGTAGCTGCCTACGTAGCTGCTGTGAAGCTTGTGCGTGTCTAGGTAGGCTGTGTGCTGAGGAGCAGAGACAGAGCCGCTCTGCTGCAAATGGTGGCCTGTAGGTCCACCCCAGGACCCCAGCGCCCCAGGACATGTGTGGAAGCACATTTTGTGACCTGGTCTTCATGGCAGAAGAAGGGATTGAAGACCCCATTAAAGGGGGTCTTGTGTTAATCCAGATTTAAGAGCTGGAAGACCCCATTAAATTTGGATTTTGAAAGCACTCATGTGGACACTGCATTAGAATGGGGTGGTTAAGGCGTCCTGTGGGCGGAGGCTACGTAACTGATCCATACCAATTGCGTCCCTATCGGGTTTCTAATGGGGTCTTCTGTTGCACGTGCCAAAAGGGCCTCAGGGAAGACTTGAAGTGGGACTGTTCATACACCAATCTCCCCTTCTCTCCGCCTAATCATTCAATGATAGAAAAGGTAGATTAGATGAGGGTTGTTAACACAATGGTCACACTCTACTGTCTCTGAGACACCCTTTGTTATGCCTGAACAAAGCCTTGGATGAAATACATTGGTATATAAGTTCTATGTTTCTGCAATTTCCATACTGGTTTTGGCTGTGGAGGCCACTCATGAAATGTGTTGTCTGGTGCGTTCTTCATACTAAAACTGTAGCAATCATTCTAGCAAGGTAGTTAGTAGCACTTAAAGACTAAAAGGAGATGGGGTGGTGGCATGAGCTTTCATAGACACGTCTACTTCTTCAGATGCTAGGGGGCTCCATAGCATCTGAAGAAGTAGACATGCCCATTGGGGCCCCTATCTTCTGAAGAAGTAGACGTGCCCATTGGGCCTCATAGCATCTGAAGGAGTAGACGTGCCCATTGGGCCCCCTATCTTCTGAAGGAGTAGATGTGCCCATTGGGCCCCCTGGCATCTGAAGAAGTAGACATGCCCATTGGGGCCCCCAGCATCTGAAAAAGGAGATGTACCCATTGGGCCCCCTAGCATCTGAAGAAGTAGACGTGCCCATTGGGCCCCCTAGCATATGAAGAAGTAAACATAATAATAATAATAATAATAATAATAATAATAATAATAATAATAATAATAATAATAATAATAATAATAATAATAATAATAATAATAATAATAATAATAATAATAATAATAATTTGTATACCGCCCTGTGGCGAACCCAACATACCTATTGGGTCCCCTAGCATCTGAAGAAGTAGACATGCCCATTGGGCCCCATAGCATCTGAAGAAGTAGACGTGCCCATTGGGCCCCCTAGCTTCTGAAGGAGTAGACGTGCCCATTGGGCCCCCTAGCTTCTGAAGGAGTAGACGTGCCCATTGGGCCCCCTAGCTTCTGAAGGAGTAGACGTGCCCATTGGGCCCCCTAGCTTCTGAAGGAGTAGACGTGCCCATTGGGCCCCCTAGCTTCTGAAGGAGTAGACATGCCCATTGGGCCCCATAGCATCTGAAGAAGTAGATATGCCCATTGGGCCCCATAGCATCTGAAGGAGTAGACGTGCCCATTGGGCCCCCTATCTTCTGAAGGAGTAGATGTGCCCATTGGGCCCCCTGGCATCTGAAGAAGTAGACATGCCCATTGGGCCCCCTAGCTTCTGAAGAAGTAGACGTGCCCCAATACTGCGTTCCCAGAGCAATAAGGAAGAAGCGTTTTAAAAGCCAAAACCGGGAAAAACACCTGAAAAATCAAGTGTTTATTTATTCTATTTTAAACCAAATAATCCTCAAAATACCCTAGAAATTGATTGGGAGTGGGAACGACAACGATCCAAATTGTTTTTAAATCCTTTTAATTGACTGGGGGTGGGAACTACGAGGATCCAAACCATTTTTAAACAGTTTTAAGTGGTAATGGGAACTCGCCCCTCATGCTGGATAACAGCCGCATTGTATTTGGAGCCCTCGGATAATTATTCCTGTACAGGCAAGTGGGCTGCTCAGTCTTGCCTGTGTTATGTGGAAGCGTCTGAAGGCAAGAGTGAGCAGCTTTTCTGCTGTGGTAGTTTAAAGCTATTTTGCCCCTTAGAGAGGCATTCTGATCTTGGCTCTGAGAAATTGCTCAATACTTCCTGCCCACGTGGTGCCCAAGAGCCAATGAGGGTTTTCTGTGGTGCCATCATTTCTCAGTTCAGTCATCGCAGGCGCTGAGCAGCATCACTTTGTAGATGGCCTTTTTAAATTATGGATGATTGTTATCTATTATTGAAGACTGCTCTGTCCTACATAATTACTGCCCACACAAGTAATAACTGATAATTTGCTGGTGATTTATGCGGCTTTAAAATCGAGACGTAATAACCTATTAAGTTTTTTCTTTCTTTCCCACCTTCTATTTTTAAATGTGATTTCACTTTTATTTGAAGAACGATGATTTGGGATTAGTAGGCACCTTTCCTGTTTCATTTGTGTTCAGAGCTAACCCTGGGCAACGGGATGCATCTATTTCTGATTAATCTCTCCATGTGCTTTGCGCGTTTGCCATGCAGGAAAAGAAAGAAAAGAATCCCATCGCTGCAAGCAAAACTTCCATAGAAATATTCAGTTTTTCGGAGTTCCAGAATGGTACCTTGTTCTTATGGTTCTAAGAGCAATTGGAGTGTGAGGATCTTGTTGAAGGGTCATGTGACTTCCTGTATGTACTAATTCCATTGTGCTTGGAGAGGCAGAGGACCCTGTTAGCACGATCCCATGGGCTTGACTAATAACTTTGGGGGCTTTTGAGAGAGTGAGCAGGACAAAGCTGCATCAGTTTGCTGTTCCTGCCAGGTTTAGATGGTGGTGGTATTTTAGCTGCTGCAAATTAAGCGCCCCCTTAGGACTGGGCTGTAAGAGAACAGGAAGGCTGCCAGGTGCTTAGCTTAAGTGCCAGTAACTCTCGTTAAAGTCCGCACTCCTGTGCGCGGGTGACCTCAGAGTGACACTCTTGACCATCTACTGGTTCTTTTGCACTGGAACTGATTAAACGTACAGAACCTAAATGTCCAGCAAGGTAGTTAGTAGCACTTGGAGACTAACAAGAGAAGGGTTGGTGGCATGAGCTTTTGTAGACATGTCTACTTCTTGGCCCTGTTCCCACTGGCATTTTAAAATGGTTTAGAAATGATCTGGATTCTCTGTATCCCCATTACCAATCCGTTTCAGGGGTATTTTGAGGATTATTTGGCTAAAAAAATGGAATAAACACCTGTTTTTTCAGATGTTTTCCCCATTTTTGCTTTTAAGATGCTTCTTCCTTATTGCTGTGGGAACACTACAGCAGTATAGGGGCAAATACATCATGAAAAGAGTGGGCTTTCACCCTGCGCAGGGACCAGACCCTTGTCAGATTTGTTAAGGGACCAGATCCATATTCAGCAGAGAAGTAACAATTCAGCCTGATAAGATGTAGCAATTCACCCACTCCACACTTCACACTGATAAGATAACAAAGGTTCATTTTATGCTTCCTCTCGCTTTCTACTTGCTGGGAAGCACACTCACATGCAGCTCTCTCTCTGCTGCTGCTTTTTCACTTCTCTGCATTTGTGGAGAAGCGAAAAAGCACCAGTACTAAGTTTACGTGTGTGTGTATACCAGCCAGTGATGCTGGTGATGTGGAGGGGAGGGGAGCAAAGGGGAGGAAGGGGTTTGTGTGTATGTGCAGGACTGGCAGGACGTCTTTTGCAAAAGCATGAGAGGAGAGGAGAGGAGGGAGCTGCAATTCCCCACCCTCTGCCACATCATTTTGGGATCCAATCGGCAGGCAGGGGGTGGGGCCCCGGCTGTCAACAGGGAGGAAGAAAAGATTCCCTTTCCCTAATGCGATTCTGAACCATTTTGGGTGGGGACAGCAGAGGGGTTGATAGCGATTTAAAGCGATTTAAAGCCACTGAAGTGGGGACTGCCAGAATCCGTGTTTGAAGTGCTTTTTTTGTTTCATTTTTAAACTGTTTTAAGAGGCATGAGTGGGAACTAGGCCCTTCAGATGCTAGGGGGCTCATAGCATCTGAAGAAGTAGACGTGCCCACAGGGCCCTCTAACATCTGAAGAAGTAGATGTGCCCATTGGGCCCCCAAGCATCTGAAGTAGTAGACATGCTCATTGGGCCCCCTAGCATCTAAAAAACTAGATGTGTCTATGAAAGCTCATGCCACCAACCCTTCTCTTGTGAGTCTCCTAGTGCTACTAACTACCTTGCTGGTCTTTTTGAATTAGACTAACACGGCTATTTCTCTCATATTGACTGATACAGAATCTAACTAGAAGATGTTGCAGCTTATTTCGAATTTTAACGTCAGATATTCATAGTTAGGTTCTAGTAGACTGAATTCATTGCAGTCAGTTGTCACAACTTTGAAAGAATGTGGAAGTCTTTGCCCTGTGAGACCTAATAGTTCCACACACTACTGAGATTATGTTGTTACCTAAAAAGATAATTAATTTATCTGTTGAGTCTTTGTCCTAACTCTTTCTGCTATTTATTAAACTCCATTTATATAAAGAAATGGGGCAGACAGTGAATCCATGTGCAATCATAGTCAGTTTAAATCCACACTTGTTAAGGTGGTTTTTCTTCTGAAAGAAGATGGCGGTGTTTATTACCACTTACCTCTGCACAGAAAGCAATTGGACTAAGCTATTACACTATTTCTGTAAGTGTGACAAGAGGGCCTTTCTCCATGAGAACTAGGAACCCATCTAGGACCCCATTAGGAACCCCATTGCTGCCCATTTGGTACCTATCGGAAAGGCTCTGTCCACATGTGGACCCCATTTAAGGCCCCATCCAGCAGGCCCTGTCCCCTTAAATCCAGATTTCCTATGGACCCGTTTAAAGGTGTCCATTATGGGGTCTTCAGGCACGAAGTCCCCATTAGTGGATGTGCATCTACACCACTTGCCTGCTTGTCACGATCCCCAGCGTTCCTGTAAGTGCCTGCCCTCTCTGGGAGTAGCTTGGCCCTGTTAGGATGCTGAGTTCGTGCAACGGCCAAGTGAATACTACAGGGTGGACACAAAACACTGGTAGCAAGCGTTTCAACAGTAAACTAAAACAAGTTTATTATTATACACAAGCAATACTAGAAGGAAAATAAGGTTCAGGTATCTGTTGGTTTAACTCAGTAAGTCTCTTAAGGTTAGGAGCTACCCCTCTCCCTAAAGGAAAATAGTTCCTTTTTAAAAGACAAACCTCTCCACGTTCCTCCCCCTCTCTGACTTGCTCTGCCACAGCTCAAGCCAAGCCAGAGTACCAGAACGTGGCTCTAGATGATCACAAGGCATGGCCCGTCCTTGCTTGACCGATCATCCAGTCTGGTCAGTTGCTAGTGAAGTCTTCCTCCAAGATCTTCCAGACAAAAGACCCCTGGTCAACTACTGGTCCGGCTCCTTCAGGATTCAGCTCTTCTGCTCCTTTCAGGTCTTCTCCCAGCATGAAGACATAGTCTGCTGTACTCTGTGTTCCTTTATACCTTTTTTCTATGGCCCTGATTGGCTGTCACCTCCTGGGGAAGTTTGCTGCAATCAAATGCTGCTGGAGAGTCCTAGGAGAAACTCCTGTCCCTCACCCCTGATTGGTGGGAACTCCTGCTCTAGCCCCTCCAGCACTCAGATCCCCGGACAGCTTTTCCCTCCAAATAACAGCTGCAACCAATCACTGCAGGAGGGCCCGGACAGGATTTCCCGCCCTTTTTGCAGCCCAAAACTCAGGGCTTGCAAAAGCTGTTTGCACAAAGGCTGGCTATTGCAGCTTGCTAGAAGCCTGCAAGGCCAGAAAGCAAAACAGTTTGCAGCCTGTACCCAGAAACCGTCACACTGCTCAATTGGGTCTAGACGTCTAGGGGCCGGGCCAGCACTCGCAGCTATGGAACCTTGTATAGGGAGGCTGCTGTCATGGTCGCTCACTTTGGCAGGCAGCCAGGATTGTGGCCCCAGTGCCCCCCCGCCTCCTCCTCTTCCGGCTTCCTTGTCACAAGTGTCAAAGCAGCCTCCTGGGGGTCGGGGGCAGCTGGTGATGGCAGCAGTGACACTGGGGGTGTACTAACATGCAGCTGTGATTGCCGCCTCTGTTGTCTCTGCCACACACCCCAGTGAGGCCAGGGGTGACAGAGGGCCCCGCTGTCACCACCATCGCCAGCAGCCCTCCACCCCCAGGTTTTTGGAGTGGTGGTGGCAGCAAGCCCCCACACCCTATGTCCCTGCTTCACTGGGATGGGGGTGGCAGGTGATGGGCATGGGCGTGGGCCCAAATGGTGCCCACGACCCACCAGTGCCACCCACTCAACACAGACTTTGTAGCTGCTACATATGCAGCAGAGGGTGCTAGCAGTCTGGTGGGGACACCCAGATCTCTAGAGGACCCCAATGCAAAGATCTGGATCTTGAAGGTCTGGATCTTTGAGGTACCACGCAAAAACGGGGAAGGTTGCCAATGACACAGCTACTTCTTCCAGAGACCACAAGAAAAAGTGCTGGGAAGAGGAAAGACTGGCATCTTCCTCTGTCGTTCTTCCCCAAGTAGTTTACAGAGGCTGTGTTCAGACAGGGCAACAGATGCTCCTCAGCGTCGTTGGGGATATTATGTTTTCTTGAAATAGGTATGATAGTTCATCTATAACTAAGAACCAGAAACCGTGAATACAGTAGCAAGAATTCTTGGAGACAAGCCTCTTTTATGCCCTTACACGTGGAAAATCTGGATCTGGATTAAATGGACTCACTGGTCTGGATCTTTTGGTGGCATGGGCTGGACTGATTGCAACTGTCAGGCCCAAGTCCTTCAAGGCTGAAAAGGTTGTGTGAATTTCTGCAGCCATCTCCTCCCCAAACCAGTGGCTAAGAGTGGAAGTTCCTATCCTCAGGGCTGGGGGGTGGGTGTTTTCAGACAGTGTGCTGTAGCACACTGCTTAATAGCAGCCCCCACATGCTTCCGGCGGACTATGGCACATCACTGAAGCAGCCCCCAGTGGTCCCAGGTCATGAAGTTTGCCATCTGCAAAAGTTGGGTACATCATTATGACCCAGAAGAGAAAAAGCAAAACATGGAATATTGACGCTATGATTCGCTGCAGAATCACTGCTCTTGCAAAAGTACCCATATGCAAGAAATAATAAGAAAAAAACCCTGAAGTGGGTTGTTGCTTGCTTGCATCCAGGTATGTCTGCAAGAGCAGCAATGCTGTAAAGAAAAGGCAGACCATGAAAGAGCCTGGGTTTGCCCTGAGACTCCCTTCTGCCCTCTGGCGGTAAGAGGGAACAGCAATTATTGTTTGCATTTCTATCCTGTCCTATACCCAAAGGTCTCAGGGCAGGTAACAACATATAAAAACAAATACCGTATATATTAAAACAATGGCAATGCACGTTTTGGCTGCTATATTTTGCTAGATAGTTTTACTTATTTTAGAGTAGTTTTACTACCACAGTTTTTACTACCACAGCGTAGACAGTCATGGTATTTTAAATCCTTACCTGCATTTGAAAATCCTGCTTGGAGCAGATCCTGCAAACAACAACAGCTTTTTAGGATATTAAATGTATACTGACATTCTACAATTAGTGTTTCAGATCCCTCCCAGTGTGCTTCATTCTCCTAAATCAGAGATTATAAACTGCAGCCCTCTGAATGATGCTGAATTACAGCTCCCATCATGCCTTGCCATTGGCCAGAGTGGGTGGGGCTGATGGGAAGTGTTCAAGAATGTCTGGACTATGATTTGAGATCCCTGTCCTAAATCCTCTGATAAGCCAAGTTTGTAATAGAAGTTTGAGTGGGGGCACTTGGGGGTGAATCCATCCACTGCTGAAGCTGTGTCTCTGTCCCACAGGCTAATGAAGCCTTCGAAAAATAAAAGCTAATTCATTTGTTCTCTTATATTAATAAACCAGTAAGGTCAGTGATATTTATAATGCCATTGCTCTCCATTTGCCTTCACTTTGAGGGAGATACAGCCTGTTAACTTGATTATCAGAATGCTGAATGTGATTTACGACAATTTCCCTCCTTTTCTGGTCCAGGGCGTCTAGTTCTGTTTATGTCCAGTCTACAATTCTTGCCTTGTAACTAAGGACTGGGATAGACCAAGAGCCTCTATTCAGTTTGGTATCTTCAGAAGTGCAGTATTTTTTGCTGACCCTCATCTGAACTTGTCTTTGCCTGATACTGTCTGCCTGGTGAATACCTGGAGACTTACAAGTTTCTTCTGGCATGAGGCTCTTTGTGTATTTTCTATTTGAAATGTTAATTCCTTCATTGTGTACCATTTTGTACTCAATGGCCACTGTTGCATATTTGTTTGATTCAAATTCCATTGAATTACCATTACTTTATATTCAGACTGTATTTATCAGTGATTCTAGTTTGCATGCTGTTTCACATCATCCATATAAAGAAAATGTGAGAGTCTTGATAATCGGATACTTTTGGTCTGTTTTCTTACAGCATTGTGTTAATTCTTCCATGAAAGCTAGTGAGATATCTGAGCATGAAATTACGTGTGTTTCACTTTTCCTTTTCTCAGCCACTTCTGGTGTTTCCAGTTAGTTTAGTTTCCACTTCTTTAATCCATATTTAATTATTGTTACATTCCTTTGGTTTCTCCTACAGGCCTTTCCAAAACTTATTTTTTTTTCATTTATTTGATAGTGCAGGGTTTCTTCATTAGTAGTCTGCTAAAACTACTGCTGGTTCGACTGAAAAAGAATATTCTTCCTGCGTCATTTTCTTTGATGATGTTATATTTTGTTGTTTTGCTATTTCTAAAACGTTTTTATTTTGCTTAGATCAAGAAAAAATAATTCTGTATTAAGTATGGCTTAGTCTTTCATTTTTAAAAACTTCTTTTTTGTAGTTTTCAGTTTGCTGGTCCCTGACCTCAATCTATTAATACAGCATTATTCTCCAGTCTGTTCTTGTTCCCTTTCAGACCTACTTATTTGATATCCACATTCTTCTATAATCACTGCTGCTGCACTCTACATAAGCTGTGTCAAGCATGGCATGCTTGGAATAGAGCCTGAGGTAGAAGAAAGGTCAAACAATTCAGATATTCTAGGCAGGAAAAAGAAGTGGGAAAACTATGCAGGAAAATCTGTTAATGGGGGTAAACAAGAGAAATTGCGGAAGGCACGTGGCTGAAATGATATACAGGGGAGAGCTGTATATAAGCCCCCTGTGAGCAATCCTCTGTATTATGGTTTAGTTATTCTCAGCTGATCACTAAGTCTGAGTAAACCTTTACTTTTGTTCACCTTCAGAGCGGTTGATTTTTCTTGGGATCAAGGTAGCGCCAACTGCAATAGAAGGTCTGCTGTAAACCAAGGGAGGAGTCTGAGCCAGGAGTTATATTCTTAGGAGCTGCAAAAGGGATGAAGCGGTGGAGATCCCTCCCAAATATACTGAACTGAAGGTATTAAAAAAGGGAATCAGATACAGTGGTACCTCGACATACAAGTGCCCTGACATACAAGTGTTTTGAGATACAAGCCGCCGAGTGAGTGATATTTTGCTTTGAGATGAGAGCAAGATTTGAGATACGAGTATGTAAATACAGTACAGTACATAACAAAAACAACTGAGGTGGTGTTTTGGGAGCTGGAATGGATTAATGGGAAAATTGCTTTGAGATACGAGCGATTTGACATAAGAGCAAGGTTACGGAACAAATTAAACTCGTATGTCAAGGTACCACTGTACTCTCACCCCTCATTGGAGATCAGACTGTGAAATTACCAAATTAGTACCTATGGCCCAAGTGGGGATGGCACCACTAAGTAGATCAAAAGTTATCAAAGGGTTTATCACTTCACTGATGGTAGAGAAAAAAATAGGCGTTAAGATTGTGTACAGACTTTTCTGGTCTCAACTCTTTCGGTGCGCCTTGCTCCAAATAGAATTGCTTAGCTACCAGTCAATGAGTGTTCAGTAAACTGGATTTAAGGGAGGCTTATTACCAGGTGTGAATAAGGGAAGGTGTCGACTGTTTAACATCCAATATGGGGCTTTTGAGTAGCTTGCAATGCTTTTTTGGATAGTTGGTACCCCTGGACTATTTATGACCTCAGTAAATGAAGCGTTACCCGTGACTCTATACAAGGGAGCACTGACATACCTTGATGATGTATTACTGCATTCTAAAGATTAGAGATCACATGTAAATCAAGTTTAGAAGGTGCTAGAGAAATGATTGTTACAGAAATTGTTCAGTGGAACATGCATTTGAAGCACCTGACAGAGCATAAGGGAAGAAGCAATCTTGTATAGGCAGGAGCTTATGAATTTGGCATCTGTATATATTGTAGGGATGTGCACAAATGGTTTTTTTTGGGCATTCAGTTTGTAATGAATTGAATTTTAGAAAATCCCCATATTCATTGGAATAGATCCCCTTCAAATGTGGTAGGATTCTATTCAATATGAATGTATCTGTACGAATTTGTACAAATATCTGATACAAACACATACAGATCCTGCAAACAGATCCTGTACAAATGCATGCATATCAGATATGTATCCTATACCAATGGATACTTATCAATATGTATTCAATATGTATCCCCAGTTTAACAAATGTACAAATTGTTAATACAAATACTCTGAAACATTGCATGAATGTTAATGTACAAATGTCGTAAATTCGATTCGTGTATGGATGTCCAAATGATCTGAATTCGTACAAATAACAAATGTTACAAATATTTGTGCAAATCCCTAATATACTGGCATTATAAATGGCATGTCTGAAGAATGGGCCAGAACATCCAAGCAACATTCTAGCCTGACAAGGTCCATTTTGTGGAACTTACCCTATTATTATTATTCCCCCCACTCCCATCTACCAGATCCAGGTATTAAAACAAACTTGTTTCTAGCAGGAATGTTGGCCAATCCTGATTTCATAGAATTATAGAATTACAGAGTTGGAAAGGACCTCTAAGGTCACTGAGTCCAACCCTCCTGATCAATGCAGGATTTCCTAAACCATCCCAGACAGACGTCTGTCAAACATCTGCTTGAAAACCTCCAGCAAAGGAGAGCTCACTAGCTCTGGAGGCAACCTATTCCATGGACTGATCATCCTCACTGTCAGGAAGTTCTTCCTAATATCTAATCTGGATTGACTCCCTTGAAGTTTCATCCCCTTGTTTCTAGTCCTCCCATCTTGTGCACATGAGAATAGGGACGATCCCTCTGCACTGTGATGGCCCTTCAGAGACTTGAAGACCACAATCATGCCTCCTCTCAGACTTCTGTAGGCTAAACATTCCTAGATCCTTCAGTCATTCCTTGTAGGACATGGTTTCCAGACCACTAATTTTGGTAGCCCTCCTTTGGATTTGCTCTAGTTTATCAATGTCTCTTTTGAACTGTGAACACAGTACTCTAGATGAGGTCTGAGCAAGGTAAAGAGGAATAATTACTTCTTCTGATTTAGACTCTGTACTCCTCTTTGTGCATCCTAGGATGGTGTTTGCCTTTTTTGCAGCTGCATCACATTATTGATTCATGTTCATCCTGTGATCAACCGGTACACCCAGGTCCTTTTCATTTGTGCTACTACTCAGCCTGATTCCTCCCATTCTGTATTCATTTTTATCATTTCTCTTACTAAGATGTCCTATTAGATATCATCCTATTAGTTTCAGCTTATCTAGATCTTTTTGAACCCTCTCCTCCTCCTCCCTAGTGTTGGCAACCCCTCCTAGCTTTGTGTCATTTTAAAATTTGATCAGCATCCCTTCGACTCCCCCATCCAAATAATTTATAAAAATGTCGAATAGCACTCGACCCAGGACATACCCCTGTGGTACTCCACTTGAAACGTTCCTCCATATGGATGTGAAACACTCTTTGGGTGCATTCCCATACAAGTTTAAATCCGAATAGAATTTGCTTTTGGGATCAGGAGATCCCATTTATTTTTTATCCCCAGGCTTTATGAGGAATATCCTGCAAAAATCCCCAGAAAAATGTCCTGACAAAAACTGTTCTCGGTCCCTCTTTGGAGCCCAGCTCTTATTATTTTTTTTGCCTTTGGGAATGCTACTGAACTATTTGGGGCGGGGATATATCCTTCTGTCCAATGCCTGCCAGATGTGGGTGGGATTTCACAGCTGCAAAGGTCTCCACCCTCCCCTCACTATGCCTGGCTCTGAATAACGCTTTACTTTTATTTACCTACACAAGGGTTGATTTCTGCTGGGATTGAGGCAGGACATCACAAGCTGATTGGTTTCCTGTAATGTTGTGAAACAAATATCTGCAATTGTTAAGATCTTGCGGAAGGTTCTTTCTAGTGATTATTTTCACTACAGCAATCATCAATGCACTTTTTTCTTTTGTGTTTTATGATCTTGTTTTTCAGGTACTTCTGTCCTTTAATCAGCTGTCTGACCTTTGTCCATGCAGGACTCAGTCTTGAGCTCTTATTTGTTCATCTGCCGCTAGTTTTCTGAGTGCTAGCTGGATTTTTTTGGCAACTCTTATTCTGACTGGGTGTTTTACCTTAAGTTCCTCCGGTTCTATATCAGTAAACACTGCCTTCCTGTAATGATTCTGACTCCTATAACCCACTTATTACTAGATTTACAGGTCCTAGAAATGCCTAATGTGATCCTTATTGATTCAGGTGACAACCAATCCAGTAAGAGATGATTATATGCTAAATAACTATTGGAAGTCACATTCGTTTATGGACAATCTTTCCACTTGAAAGACTTACATTTCAAAATTTCTCCCTAATAGAAGGACTTATTCAGTTGCTTCCAAGTATTATATGACCACGGTGCGTCTCACAGAATTCAGATTGAATCCAGATCCCAGCAGTGTGACATACATACTAAATACAGAAATAGAAGTGTAAGCCGAACATTTTCAAATGAAAAGTAGACTGTTGTGGGTGGGACAAGGTGCAAAAAGGTTATACCATAGATCAGCATTTGATTTGTTTAATCTTATTGTTCTTCAACAGTACTATCTATAGGATAGCGATTTCAGACCATAAAATGTCATGTTACACTAATTGTGGTTTTGAATGGTTGACCAGACTAGAGTATTTCCATTAACATTCTGCCTCTGTGAAGTGGGTTGACCCTCTCTGGTCGTATTGGCATGATCTTTAACCCTTTGGTTTGGCATTTAAATTCCTTGTCAATAAGGATCACATTTCTATTTTTCCATTGTGTGTTATTGATTTTAAAGAACAGGTTCAGTCAATTTCTAACATGTGGCTTCAGCCTTCTGTTCTATAGTCAAAAGAACCATATTTTCATTCCCATATATTTCTCCTTGATTGATTAATCACAGATCAATACAAGGTGAAATATTATTCATATGAAACACATAACGAACTTTTATACACTAGTTCTTTAAATATTAATCTTATTCTCAGATTGGTGATTAATTGTTTGTCATGTGTTTTAATATTTTCTCTCCTGAAAAACAACGTTAGGATATTTCCCTATAAGCGTCTGCAAGTATTTACTACAAATGTCTTCATTAAATTTGCAATGCGGAAAACCATTGGAAGTTTTTATCCTTGTACCACAAATGCAGCAGAACCGATAAGGAAGCTTCCTTACCTTTTTTATTTTTTAAAAAAATTAAAAGAATTTTTATCAATATTGTTTTTAATATATATTGCTTGTAATTTGTTGTTTGAAAACTTGTTACTCGCCCTAAGACCTATGGGTATAGGGTGGGACAGAAACAAACAAACAAACAAACAAACAAACAAACAAACAAACAAACAAACAAACAAATGCAGTATAAAACACCTTGTAGTGAGATGCTGAAAATAGAAACAGTGATTCTATAGAGATGTCTAGCTAGGATATCACTGTAAATCTGATGCCTCAACATAGTTTTTGTTGTTGTTGTTTATCAGTGTAGTTATCTGTATTAGGGTTGTGCACAAATGCATTTTTTGCATTCCAAATTCAGTTTGAATAAAATATTCAAATATTCTATTTGAATTGAAATGTGAAAATCCAGATTTTTGAAAATCTGATTTAAATCCAGATTATCTGGATCCGTATTTTTGAAAATCCAATTCGAACTCAAATATGCAAAGGTCAGGAACATTCGTATCTGATTTTCGAATCTGTATGCATCCCATTTTTATTGCGTTTGCGTTTCGTTTGCATCCTGCTTTATAAGCGCAAATAGATCAGATTTCAGATATGATTTATGATGACGTATTTAGTTGAATTATTTGAAAATCTGTATTAAATTTTTGAAAACCTCAATTCAATCTGGATTCAAAAAGCCAGATCTTCAAAATCCAGTTAGAATTTGAATGTCGATATTTGATGAATTTGAATCGAATTTTCAAATATCTCTGCGCATCCCTAATCTGTACTTTTCCTGCCATATTCTAAATCAGCTCACTAATTGTCTAAATAAGAAACTGCATAAACAAATTGTAAGTCAGTAGCTTCCTTCCTACATCTGAATCAAACAGTCAGCAAACCTGAACACAAAAATTAGAACCGCAACATAATTTCTGTAGCTCATTCCTTGGGGTGGGAATTTCCCAGTTTAAGATCTGTGAGGCGGAATCTTCAAAACTAAGTTGAAAAATACAAAGGCATTGACCAATTGATTTTGTTAATTTTGCTTCCTAATTTAGCAGAGAAGCTCTTCTCTGCTAAACTGCCTCTAAACCTTGTAGCAGCTTTGGTTAGCTTTTTAGCTGGCAAACTTCAGAAGCTGCTTGCCGGCGATTGGGGAGCAAGGGTGGAATAAGGGTTGCGAGACAACCAGGGCCAGATTATCCCCTCATTGCTGCATCTTTACCTGTCAAACTGGGGCGATCAGTTCTTTTATGTTTGCCCAGCGATTGGATAACAGAGAGAAAAAGCTCATTTCTGTTTGATCACTGTTTAAAAATGGCCAGCAGTGGCAATCCCCAATGCACAGGGCAGAAACGGTAAACATAGGACGTGAAACCCCACCTCCTAATGATGCCAGAGTCTATCCCCTCCCCAAATAGCCTGGGAGTATCCCCATGTGCAGGCTTGACCCCCAGAATAATACAGACTTCACTCCCAAACTGAAGGGAAAACAGTTTTCTAGAGGACTAAATTTAGCACAGATTTGGGCCATTTGGTTTGCATGTAGCCCGGTTTGGGGGCTTTGCATGGGGACGCTCCTTGCCAAATTCAGATTCAATTTGGACTTTATAGTGCATGGGGACGTGACCTAAGAGTCAGCATAGAATCTAGGAATACTTCCAGATTTCTTACTTATCCTTCCAGGGTGGTACAACCCCATGAGGAACAAGACATCTCCCTAGTTTATGGATCTGAGACCCTAAGAAACATCGTATCGGCCTTGTCTTGATTAATCTTCAATTTATTTGCCCTTGTCCAGTCCATTATTGCCACTAAGCAATCACCCGGCAAGCATTTAATCTCCTTTCTTGATTCAGATGGCATGAAGAGACAGGGCAACTCAGCATACTGCTGCTTGTGTTCAGTCGAAGGAAGTCTGTTGATGAAGGCAGCTAGACGAAGAAGCTGTCTTGTGAAGTAGTCTGCCTTAAATCCCTCAGCCTAATAGTTGTGCCTGGCAGTCAAGTTATAAATAATGTAACAGCAGTGATCATAAACTGTGTGCCATATAAAGTGTGCTATTAAATAACAACTTCAGGTTGGAATCGGGTAATTCCCAATACGGATTCTAGTTTGAATTGACCTGTCCTCATGCAACTGAGGAAAGACCGGGTTCAAGCCGAATATACCAGCCCCCCATGCAAACTGTGCTAAACCCTTGCATTGGGAAACCACATCTTTTTCTCTCCACCCCCTCTCCCCTGATAGGGAGCCAGGTTGACGTCCCCATATCCTGTCCTGCCTGCTGCAGCGATGATAGGGAAACACCTCCAGGTTTCACCTCTATGCATGCAGCACACAGCAAAGATAAACAATGATAATAAGGGGCATTATTCATTGGATGGAAAAGCAGCTCATTGCTTGAAGCCGCTACATTTGGAGACAGTTTAGCGGAGGTGTGAACCTTCACATGACAGCCAGTACACCCCCACTCCCAACAGGTTTGAGGAATTATGGCACCTGGTGCAGGGAAGCCACGCACGTGTCGCCCATTGAGGCGATGCAGCGTTGCGCCTGGTGCAGGGAAGCCACGCACGTGTCGCCCATTGAGGCGATGCAGCGCTCATGCACTAAATCAAGCCATAACCCACATGTATCTTGCCGATCAGGCAATCAGGGAACAATTGTAGCCAGAAAGACACTCTTAGGACAAATGAGAGCCATTTGACCCCCTCATCATTGCTCTTTTATCATGATTTGTTGAAAGAAATCCCCAAGCAGCTGCGACCGCAGCGTGCAGGGCAGGAACAGTGAGCACAGGTGAAACCCCACCAGCTAATGAAGTGAGCACCAATGTTCTCCCCCAATAACCCGGGATAATAACTCCAAAATAATGCAGGCTTGCCTCCCAAACCGCAGTGAGAACAGTTTGCAAGGGGGATTTTTTTTGCCGCAGATTCGGGCAATTTGTTCTGCACGTAGTCCGGATTGGAGCCGTTGCATGGGGACGCTCTGATTCAAATTCAGGTTCGCTTCAGAGTATAGAGCGCACGGGGACAAGCCCTAAGAGACAGCAGTACCACCTCATCAAAGAGGCATTCTTCACTCACCTGGGCATCACCTTCTGCCAAGCTTTTACCAGCCAAGAAGGGAAAGTGGTCACCCAACTCCAGCGAGCAGCCTGTCCACATTCTTTGGCCACAGTAATTGAAGCTGATCCATGCATACATGGGGTTACTTACTGAAATATCACTGCACTTGTGATAAACTATCCAGCAAAAGAAAAAAAGTTCTTAATTTTTGGATTATCAAAACCCGAATATATAAAAGTTCATTTTTCCTTCATGGGTTGTTCATTTTGACAGGAGAAGTGAGAAAAAAGCAGTCTCATTCTAATGTTGCTGATCTGCTAAACAGCGGGCGTTCTTAAGTCATATAAAGTCGGGGGTCAAGGATGAGATGGCCAAGCTCACAGATGACTTCAAATTGCCCAGAGAGTTTTTATTAAAAGCATATGTGTTTGTGTATTACTCAGGTCTCCAGTAGGTTCTGCGTGAATGAACATCAAAATGGAAAATATAGTTTGATATGAAGAAGTGCGGTAACATGTACATTATTTTTTAAAGTAAACTTTATTGACATTTTAAAGCCCTGTACTTAATGCAACACTATTCCTTATTTTACATGGCATCTTTCCCTCCCACCAGCTGACCCCCTGCAACAAGTCCCCTAGAGAGTGAAGTTACAAAAACCTTTCCTAATTTGAAAAGGAAACAGGGCATTAAACAAATACTAAGTCATAACCAAGCGTAGTATCCATCTTAGTAGACAGTGGAATGGAACAATACAATCCCAAGTTGGTTAATTTGCAGCATGGTTGGGGCCATTTGCAGTATGAGCACTGGGATACCTCTGTTCTTGTCTTGCAGTGCAAGAATGCGGGTGCCACAACCCCTGTTTTGTTCATGGCTTTGTGTCTGAATGTCAGCTGCCCCACTCACCCTTACTTTATTGGGCAATGGGATACTGGTGTTTCCCACTCAAACTGCAAAAAAGCCCAGCATGGAGAAGCAGGACCTTTTAATCTCCACTCCTATCCAACTCCTGTTAAGTCTGCCCTGCAGAATCGGCTGAGCGAAAGAACGAAGTAATGTTCCCTTTCAGTCTCTCCTTTTCAATTCAGAAGCTCCCTCCCTGCCAGTTCTCCCTGTTTGCGCTTAAACAGGAGAACCAAGAGCGCAAATTCCCTTTAAAAACTGAGGCTGACAGCCCGCACGGAGGGGCTAGTTTCCCTCTGTTTCCGGCTGTAAAATGCAGGCTCTCGGCTTATCTTCCCCTGCTGTGCCAGGCTTGCAACAATGTATCGCTTGAGGCTTTAGTTCTAAAAAAAAACTTCTTGCTGCTATATCTCTCTTAATTGCAAGAATTTCCTTACTACAATTGTATCTTTTGAGGATGGCTGGTGCTTTTGAATTTTTTTCTTTCTCCTTCTGCAATTGTATTCAGAGTAGGCATGGCGAGGGAATAGGGGAGACTTTCACAGCTGTGAAATCCCACCCACATCTGGAAGGCATTGGCCAGAAGGAAAGATCCCCACCCCAAGTAGTCTGGTAGTATTCCCAAAGGCAAAAGAAGAAGAAGAAGAAGAAGAAGAAGAAGAAGAAGAAGAAGAAGAAGAAGAAGAAGAAGAAGAAGAAGAAAAGAGCAAGCTGGGCCCTGAAAGGGGACCAGGAACAGTTTTTGTGAGGAATTTTTTTCTGCAGATTTTTGTAGGGTAGTCCTCATAGAGTAAAAATAAATAAATAAATAAATGGGATCTCCCAATCCCAAAAATGGATTCAATATGGGGACACACCCTCAAACTAGGGACTTCTTAATCATGGCTCTGCCTCCATTATATTTAAATGGAGTTCACATGGTTGCTGGAAGCATTCAGTGTAAGAAAGCATGTTGAACATAGAATAATTAATTCTATTTCTGTGATAAAACGGTTGCCTATTGATCTACAACCCCTTATGGTTAGAAAGCCCTTTGGAAGTAACCTGATTCTTAATTATTGTCACAGGAATCCTAGACTTGTCAGGAAGTGATTTCCATCAAGCTGATTAGCCCTTTCGGTGCTTGGAGCATTTTTGTGCCATATTTAGCAGCTGCTTCATTTTTCATTATGTTTCCCATTCAGCAGGCTATTCCTGCCTTGCCCAAAGAAGAAACACACACTTAACTGCCACCTAACAATGAACTTGGGGATGTTATTTCTTAGGCTGTTTGAAGAAAATTTAGGAAACAAGACAACCAATTGCCGTTGTGCCAGCAAAGATGGATTGAAAGGAGCGATCAGTGACATGAAAGGCTAACACAGACACACGTATTCTAGTCTGCAGGATGACTTATTCCCCCTTTTTTCTTAAAAATTAGTATCTTAATTTGATACATCCAATTAAAAATGATTACCCGTACTTGCATTTTAACATTTTTGCATTCAGAATTTTTTAAAATTAAAAGTAATGGTACATAAATGTTTTAATCTAATGTAGTGCATAAACAATATTTCACGGTAAGTTAACTATAACAATTTTGTCATCAGGTACTTGGCTCCAAACATTCCAGCTTTATGGTTTCAGGAAAGAAGAAGAAGAAGAAGAAGAAGAAGAAGAAGAAGAAGAAGAAGAAGAAGAAGAAGAAGAAGAAGAAGAAGAAGAAGAAGAAGAAGAAGAAGAAGAAGAAGAAGAAGAAGAAGAAGAAGAAGAAGAAGAAGAAGAAGAAGAAGAAGAAGAAGAAGAAGAAGAAGAAGAAGAATTAGCTTTTCTACCCCATTCTTCTCACCCACTTAAGGGGACTCAGAGCAGCTGACAAACCTTCTATTCTTCTCCCCACAACAGACACCCTGTGAGGTAGGTGGAGCTGTGAGAGCTCAGAAGAGAGCTGTGACTAGCCCAAGGTCACCCAGCTGGCTTCATGAGGGAGGGTGGAATCGAGCCCAGTATTCCCAGGTAAGAGTCCAGCTCCCTAACCAAACAGCCATACATACCTCAGAAAAGTTGTTTTAATTAGAAAAATCACCAGTGTCCATCCACATCTAGGAAGGGAAAGTTGACCAACCTAAATCTTCTTCTCCCCTTTCTGTGCAGAACTACGGTAGCTCCAGGGAGTCAGCCTTTGATCTTTTTCCTAACCACCATTGCTGGCCCATGACTTGCTGCATTTCCCATCCCTCCCCTCAACTGCAGCCTCAGATCATATCTTCCTAGGCTCCTGGAAGTAAGGGCTCCTCCCGTGCTGTTATTTTAGGATCTGAGGCTTCCTAACGGTGGAGGGTTTTGTTTATTTGTCACAGTTTCTCTTTGTTTTGAATCAGTGGGTGGAATCAAGGGCAAGTAGCCACATTGTCTCTCCTTGGCTTCTACAGTTCTAATGGTTGGCACCACGGCTGTGCCAATGGGACTTGTTTGGGTGGCATTATGGATCAAGCACTGGTATCCTCTTGGCATGTAAGCAGCATCCTTCGGCCTATGTTACGACACACTCTTAACTGACGTAAAAACCAGACCCATCTAGCAAAAGTACAAGGAATCTTAATTATGACAGGGTGAGTGACCAGCGGAGCATGAGACTTGGCCCTAAATCAGAATTAGTCTTGGCTCCACAAGGCCAGTGTGACCAGAATAGCCACCCCTTCTAACCTTGATCCATTGACTAAATGGGACTACTTGACAATTCTCTGCTTCCTGCCAAAAGAATCCTATTATTTGTCCCACAAGATCAGCTTAAACACACTGGGCTCCAATAGTAAGATCCTGCTTGGCTGAGTGGTGTCCCTGTCCCAGGCAAGGCAGCTGTAAGATTAAATCGAAATGTGGGCATCCAAGTATAATAGTTGATTTAATTGCTGTGCGCTATTTATGTGTCCTGGAAAGCCTGAATGGATGCAGATCTTTTGCATACTCCACTTTCTCTCAATTATATGCTCTCATCCTGAGGACGCATTTGGGGCAGAAGAGTGACCATGCCCAACCATCAGTGGAGGGCACTTCTGTTTATAGTGGGTGTAGCAGAGAGACCCTACAGAGTTGGATACCAATTGCCTAGGTGGAGGGGTGGAGCTGGAACTGTCCCACTGCGATGCTCTGGAATCTGAAGGCCTATTTAAAGGGGTCTACCATTAATCTCAATTTAAGGACCTGAAGACCCCATTGAATCTGGAACTCTGCAACACTTGTGCGGACAGCACATTCCTAACAGGATCCTAACTGTTAGGCAGATTTGTAACTGTCTTAGGGCGCATCCCCATGGGGCTACCCCTGATGTGCTGTGGCTTCGGGGCAACCTCAATGTGAATCTTAATTTGCATTAAGGAGTCCCCATGGCAATGGAGGACAGGGCAGGTTCAAGGTGAACCCGCCCGCCCCCATGAAAACCGTGGCAAATCCCTGCATCGGGATGGCACTGTTTTCTCCATACACCCCCTTACCTGAGTGCTTAATTGCCCAGGTAAGGGGTTGATTTACCACAAACACTCACCTGACAGCTGCTCTGCAATCAGTTGAGCAACTGTCAGGGGTTTATAGCAGCTCTCACGCACACAAGCAGAGCTCCGCTGATGATTAAAAGAGAGACTGAGCATGGAGCTAATTGATATGCACCTCTTTCCAAGACTCTGAGCTGCCTGTTACTTCCAGCCTTGGAAAGAGGTGCACATTAATTAGCTCCTTGCTGGGAGGCTGACTCACCAGAGCTCACAGGCATTGGGAAGCAAATTAGCTGCCTGTTGTCTCCCAGCCTTGCAAAGAGGTGCATATTAATTAGCTCTTTTTAAATCATTAGCAGAGCCCTGTTTGTGCACATGAGAGCTGCTATAACCCGCTGACAATAGCTCAGCTGATTGCAGGGCAGCTGTTAAGCGCTCAGGTAAGGGGGGACAGGTAAGTGCTTGGGTGATTAAGCGCTCAGGTAAGGGGGGGGACAGTTGCGATCCCAGCATTAGTGGTGGGGACAGTAAAACCCCACCTGCTAATGCTGTGATTGTAATCCAGGAGTGTCCCATGCCCCCAGGATAACCTGTTCTTGCCCCGTAATTCGGGGTGAGAGCAGTTATCAAGTGGGGTTTTTTTTACTTCAATTTTGAGGATTTTGTCCCTCGCGTAGCTGGAATTAGGGCTTTGCATGGGGACTCTTGCAGGTGGACTCACGTTCCCCTGGCAGTATCCTCACCATGGGGACACCCACTTAGTGATCACACCCAAAGAGTGGTAATAAATGACTTCACACTCAATTGGAGGAACATTTCGAGTGCCACAGGGGTATGTCCTGGGTCCAGTGCTATTCAGCATGGGTAAATTATCTGGATGAGGGAGTCGGAGGGGTGCTGATCAAATTTACAGATGACACAAAGCTAGGAGGGGTCGCTAACACTAGGGAGGAGAAGGAGAGGATTCAAAAGGATCTAGATAAGATTGAACCAGTGGGCTGAAACTAACAAGATAATATTTAATAGGGACAAATACAAAGTCCTACATCTTGTTAAGAAAAATGATAGAAGTGAATCCAAAATGGGAGGCATCTGGCTGCCTAGTAGCACAAGTGAAAAGGATCTGGGTGTCCTGGTCCATAACAGCATGAACATGAGTCAGCAATGTGACGCAGCTGCAAAAAAGGCAAACACCATCCTAGGATGCATCAAGAGGAGTCTAGAGTCTAGATCGCGAGACTCTAATCATAATTATTCCTTCTTATTCTACCTTGCTCAGTATCCATCGTGGCCTTGTTTGTTTCCCATTCACTTTGCGTTAGAAAAATGCATAATCATAGGAACGTATGACTGTCGATTGTTCACGAAAAAGCTTATGTCAAAAACGAAGGTTAAGGAATCTTCAGCTCGGTTCTGTATGGCAAGCCTAGTTTTTATGCACTTGAACTGCGGCCTGTTTTTATTGTGCAGCATAACCTGTGTCGCTGTGAATAAAACTGATGCTTTAAACTGGGTCATCAGCCTGCTTTCCTCACCCATGATCCAGGTCTGTATGCTGCTATCACATGTTCTACCACTGGCAGATGCTGTTATTGTTTTAATGTTTTAATAATGTTAAATAATGTTTGATTTTAGATGTTGTTACCAACCCAGAGACCTCCGGGTATAGGGCAGGACAAACAAACAAACAGGTATTCATATCTCAATATCTTTTATGAATTTACAAGTATTTCATATCTGGTAAATTTCACCTTCACCCAATCCAGTACTGAACTAAAGCTTCTGCGCTGGTCCTTGGTGGCCTGTAGCACATGCAGTTACATTATTTTTTTAAAATTTAAATTCTTTAAGCCTTATGCCTTAGTGCTTGACTCAAAGGATTTGAAAGCAACAAAGATAGAGGTGATGGTCCTAGATGTTCTCTAAGTCCTCAGAACTGCAACAGCTAATATGAACGCAGGTCTCGTTGACTTTAGCTAGATTTATGTATGAATTGCAATTGGAATAGTTAAATGTCTGTGGCCTTGTTCACAGAGCATGAAAAACTGGCTTTCTAGTCTCAGAGATGAATACCTATAAATGTAAATCAGTTTTCAGTGGGCTTTGCTAAACGAATTGTTTTCAATTATTTTTAGGGGTTGCATAGATCTCTTCCTATGTTTGACAAGCGCAGACGGTTAGAATGTTTTTAAGCCACATGTTACAAACAGAAACAAAACCAAACCATATTTGAGTGCTTAAAACGCAAAGCCTCATGCTTTGAAAAGGAAAAACGCCGGGGTGGGGTGATTAATGCCAAAGTAGTTTTATTAGCTGGCTTGCTATCTTCTGTTTCTAAACCATCATGAAGCATCCTTAAAATGGTATTTCTCTTGCATTTTACATGACCCCAGGGCTTGCTGTTCTCGCCTGTCAGGTCTTTTCAAATCACTTAACATTTGCTGGAAGAATTCTCCACTGCAGGATTTGCTGTTCATCCAGCATGGTGTTTGGATCACAGCTGCTCTGCTCTTGTTGTTGTCTCAGCAAGGGAAAACATTTTGTACCACTTTATCAGAACAGCGTCCTTTATTTTCAGAATTAAGATTTGCACACTCAACTAAGCAGAATTATTAGCAATATACCAGTTAATCTAAGCAAAATCAGGTTATGGTGCATTTTCTCTATTTATTTCAGAGTGTATCTGACCACTGAGGGACGTTATTTAAGAACACTATGTGAAAAATTTAAATAGAAGAAATCACAAGTGGCAAGAGCAGCAATTCTTGACAGAAACCTTGATTCTGGTACATCTTTTGTATTTTTATCTGAACCAGAAGGGTGCAAAATCTTCTGAGTCAGGATATTTTGCACTTAAAACCAGGCATCTGGGCCAGAAGGCTACTTGAGTTGGCAATGAAAACTACAAAGTATGTTTTTTTTTGCAGTCTTCATTGCCACAATGTGGCCAGATTATATAAGAACATAAGAACATAAGAGAAGCCCTGCTGGATCAGGCCACAGCCCATCTAGTCCAGCATCCTGTCGCACACAGTGGCCCACCAAATGCTCATGGGCATCTCAAGCAGAGACAAGGACAACCCTTCTCCTGCTCTCGAGTCCCAGCAGATGGCCTTAGAAGCGCCCCAGTTCCTCCCCCCCCCCAGCCTGAAAGATGCACCCAGGCATTCGTTCTAGTAGCCATTGACACATATGTATCCTTTTGTGCATGAGGGCCATAACTCAAATTGAATCACGTTAATCCAAATGCAACATATTGCACCTTGTGCTAATTCATCATATTAACCTCCTAGCCCATTACAAAAATCCACAATAGACTCTCTCACTATTTATTTATTTATTTATTTACATTTCTATCCTGCCCTATACCCTAAGGTCTCAGGGCGGGTTACAGCATTTAAAAACAGACATTTTAAAATAGAGCCATGTATAAAAAACAGTATAAAGCAATAATGTTTGTGGTGGGGAGGAGCTATACCACATATAGCCAAAGGCCAGAGCAAAGAGATGCGTCTTCACTGCCTTCCTGAACATATACAGTGAAGGAGCCTGACACACCTCAAGGGGGAGACTATTCCACAGCCTGGGGGACATTACTGAGAAGGCCCTCTCTTGAGAGGCTACCAGTCTTACTACTGAGGGTGGTGGAACCATGTGGAGGACATTCCCTCCATATCTTAAGGCACGGGCAGGTCGGTATGGGAGAAGGCATTCCTTCAGATCAACTGAAATCGATCTGTTTTGTCATTGTGTCTAGATAAAACATGCCTGCATTCAGGAGGGCAACAGTGACTTACCCCAGGAGTCCTTAATGACGGACATGGCTGAAGGAGAAGCCATGCTAACATTCTTTCAGCAAGGCTTGCATCTCTATGTATGCAGCAATACATTTATCTTTAATTATGGTTTCCATCATTTACCTTGAACTAATGTTAAGCTGATTTGTCTGTAATTTCCTGGGTCACCCCTGGATCGTTTTTTTTGGAGATTGGTGTTACATTTGTCACCATCCTGTCTTAAGCACAAACTAGAGCCTGATCTTAGGAAAATTGCCAGCAATTTCACAATTATTTAAAACCCATATTCCTCTAATTGTTTTTTAAATGGGGAAAACAGAATATACTACGTAATATATTTCTATAGAATATATACAATGTGACAGGACACAAACCACTAAATAATGTTGCAAACTACTGGAATAAAATTTGTCTGGTCCCAATTATGGACTATTAATTGTGCATATTAAGATTGGGCCGCATGAGTGAAAAATATCTGGTATGCCGAAATAGGATCCTCATAGCTATGAAGCATTAACCATAATAAATACTATCTTCAGCACATCAGTTAGCTATACTTAGACAATCAAAATAGTTGATTGTTTCAGAAACATTCACATATATGATAATTTGTTTTTCCCCGAGTTTCTGGCTGACAGCTTTCAGTGAGGCAATATTCCTTTAAATAGATTTGACTGTTATTTTCACCAGATGTGAAAAACAGTCTTGTTCAGAATTAATGAAGCTGGCTTTTTAGCCTATGGATAAAGGTTGACTAATTAAGTCATTCATAGTGACAGCCTCCAGTCTTGGTTATGAAGAGTAATATTAGCAGCATAATATTCTGCATTCAATAACACTGCCTCCCGTGCAATTATTTCTAAGACTGCAACCTAATATCTCATTGCTCCTTAATACAAAATATATATTCATTACCAATAATTTAGCTGTTAGAGTATGAAGAGAAGACTACTTAGACATTTCAAAATGTTTCCATATGGAGATGGTGGATAGTATACGTGGATATTGGCAACTCATTGAGTAGAACTGGCAGGGCAGCCAGAGAAGGCTTCACTGCAGGTCAAAATGTGGTTTAGAGAGGTCATGGGGAAGCCCTGGCTGGTGTTTTCTTCTCTTTGAGTTACCACTGTAGGTCAGAAATCCCCAAACATGGGTCTCCAGACAGTGTAAAGCTACATCCCCTATCGTTCCTTGACTTTGGTCATATTGACTGCAGCTGATGAGAATTTTGATCTAACAACATCTGGGAACCCAACCTGTAGATCATTCTATAAAGAAAATGCTTAAAGGAATGAGTATTAATTAACGTTAAAACATGGGAAATGTCCCCCTGGATCAAATCTAAGATCAACTACATCAGCACTCTCCTCTTAGGCCGCATCCCCATTACAAGCTTAATTCAGTTTCCCTAAACTGAAATAATAGAACCGGATGCAAAAGCGAATTGGCCTGTTCCCATTACTTTAAACTTAATTGTGTTCCATTCGGATTCTGAGGATCGTACGTGGCGTACGTAACTCAAGTGGCTACTTTTTAAAAGCCGCTTTTCGGGGCTGCCCTGCCCTCTTCCTCCTGGCGTGAAGGCACCACCCATAAGGGACCCCTTCACCGAGCCTGGCTGGGTGGCTGCCGCTTTCCTGGATGGAGGAAAACCGGCATCAGGCAGCCAGCGATTCTTTCCCCTCTTCTCCCCATTGCCCAGGGCACACAGCAGCAGCGGCAACTCAAGCAAGGGGGCTTTAAATATTCACACATCTCCCAGAACCTGCCCCTGCTTTTCTTTCCCATTTAAAGGTCAGAACTCCAAAGAGCTAAAATTGCGCAAAATTGCAACATTGTTATCAGGTGTGAAGTGGCTGGATTGCTACAGTGTAGCGGCTGCTGTGAAGGTTGGATTTTCACACTGAAATCACTGCCATTGGAAGCAAGCTATTGGGAGAGGGAAGCCCTAAACATGGATTCTCATCCCTTAAAACGGTAGGGCCCCCACAGCAAAAAATGTAACACGTATCAAGTGCATGATCTGGAGTGAGACCTGTTGAAATGAGGGTTAAGGTTTACAATGTTCTGGGGCAATTTAACACGCGGAAAGCGTGTTAAGCCAAACTGACGTGGGGTCTGCGAGGATTGAAAACGGTTTGAAACCGAAATAAGCTTGTAATGGGGATGCGGCTTACAGTGGCCAACCAGTTGCCAATGGGATGCCCACTAGGGCACAAGTCATAAAACACTCAGTCACTGTTTTCCAGCAGCTGGCTTTTAGGAGCACCTTAGCCAAAAGGTAGCTTACATACCCAATAAGTCTGATAGACAGTGATGGTGAGGTTGGCCCAATTTGTTTAAACCCATTCAGCACCATATTTGGGGGGGGAAATTAATTCCAAAATTTACCTATGCTTTTTTTTTAAAAAAAGAATTCTTTTGTTTGTCCTGATTTGTATGGAATTTAGCTTCATTGAATTATGTTGCTTATGCTCAGCTGTTATACTAATAACTTTCTTTTTTTATGCAGTGAAGTCAACAGACTAAAAATGTATTTATGCTCAAAACGGAGGTAACATGAAAGCATCAGACACTTTCCCCAGCCACAAAAATAACTGGTTTGGCATAATCTTCATTTCTCCTTTGGCAGGGGCTAAAGCTGCTATAATCTCTGTGCATGCTCGGTCTGGGCTTGGCCACACCAGGACCATTGCCATACCTTCATTGTAAACCTTTTTCATTCCATCTTCAGATCTGACTGCTCACACCTTTTCACTTCTATCCGTTTCATTTGTGGACTTTTTGCCCTCCGTTTGGACTTTCGCAAATGGAAGGGCCACAAATGAAAGGGATAGAAATGGTGTGAGCTGTCAAACCTGAAGAGGAACTGAAGAAGGTTTAAAGTGAAGGTGTGACGATGGTGCAGCTAGCTTAAATCAGATGCTTATAAAAGGGAGAGAGGGTCCATGTTATTTTGTGGACAACTGTGAGGAAGGTGCCCACACTCCCAGACCTACACAGAATCTCATTCCAAGCTGACTTTGATGCTTTTTGCCATCTTATTATCATTTTTATTATCTAATAAATCACTCTGACAGTTTTTATTTCCTCTTGATTTTATCCACAACAGTGTTGCAAAGTAGGGCAGGCTGCAAGGCACCAGAGCTTTCATGCCTAAGTGGGCATCAGAAGCTGGGATTTCTAGGTAACTTCTGCCTGTGTATTCCAAGCATGTATCACAGCAATAGCCGTGTTAGTCTAATTTGAAAAGTCCAGCATGGTAGTTTGTAGCACTTGGAGACTAACAGAAGAAGGATTGGTGCGTGAGCTTTTATAGACACGCCTACTTCTTCAGATGCTAAGGGGCCCAAATGGGTCCCCTAGCATCTGAAGAAGTAGACGTGCCCACTGGGCCCCCTAGCATCTGAAGAAGCAGACGTGCCCATTGGGCCCCCTAGCATCTGGAGAAGCAGACATGTCTACAAAAGCTCATGCCACCAACCCTTCTCTTGTTAGTTTCCAAGTGCTACTAACTACCTTGCCGGACTCCTCCAGGCATGTACTGAAGAGAGTGGTCCTAGGCAGGGAAAAGCATCCTGGGCCACTGGCTACCACTCCTGAACTTAACTGTGCTGGAATGCTAAAGGTCTTCCATTCTAGCTTTGAGGAGATCCAGAAAGTGAGTCATGCAGGATAAAGACACTGCACACCTCACAACTTTTTCAGGAACACAGCAGTCATGCCTGGCCATGAATTTGCAGGCTAAAGGCATTTTGCTGTACCCTGGAAATGGCCTTGGAATTGTGCCATATTCCAGAGCTCGGTGAACTATCACCAGGCTCTAGAACAGCTTGTGGCCTGCCACTGCTGCTGCCTGCCAGTCTACATGAAGGTAGCAGAAACAGGGACCCAATCTGGTCGACATGGGAGATCATTTTAAAGTGGCCTCCCGTGAGAGTGCTCCTCTTTTTCGATTCCTTGCCTGAATCCAGGGCAGGCATAGTGGCTGCACCTCCTATGGGTCACAAATGCTGCAGCCCTCATGGACTTTGCCAATGCTGCCATTGGTTGTAGCCTGAAACTCTGACACTGATTTTTTCCCCCTGAATTATAATGGTATTTCTCCTCATTTTGTTTTCCCCAAAACTGGGAAGTTGGTTAGATGGCAACAAATTGCACGTTATGCATAAGTACTTATGGCCAAGCTCTGAGCTCTTAAATAATGCATAAAATAACCTTGTGAAGGAATAATCTTGGGAGAAGAAGCTCTGAGCAGCAACGCCAATATGCTCAAGGAACGTTCCCATCTCTGCTTTCTGCAGACGGACTATTGTTCTTCAAAACTGAACGGCATTTTCAAATTAGGATTCTCAAGTCCTAATTTGTTCTTATAACCATTTGTAGGTTTTTAGGTTTTTGTTCAAAACTTCCTTCCATTCTGCGGGTGAAAAGAGAGCAGCCTTGTGAATAGGTAGTTGAGCGTATCCTATCCAGTCTCCTATTTTGAAAGTCCTGGTCTGAATGCAGTTTAGCTAAAAGACCACAAGAAAGGCATGTAACCTGATTTTAAATTGTCCCACTACACTTATCACATGGACGACAGACACAGGGCTCAGTGCATCCCATCTGCTGCTGTCATTCACTTGTTAAGTCGTGTCTCTTTGTGGCCCCATGAGCAATCTTGTTCTTCCAGTGAACAGTCCTTTCACAATCTTGACGCAATCAGTTGTTCTCTGTTTGGTTCTCCTTGACCCATGCACAGGCTTTTCAAGAGACAAGTAAGGTGGTTTGGAACTCCAATCTCTTTTAAAAACTTACCACAATTCGTTGTGACCCACACAGTCAAAAGATTTAGTACAGTTAATGAAGCAGAAGTAGATCTTTTTCTGGAATTCCCTTATTTTCTTCATAATCCAGCGAATCTTGGCAGTTTGATTTCTAGTTCCTCTGCCTCTTTCAAAATCAGCTTGCACTTTTGGCAATTCACATTTGCCTGAAGCCTAGCTTGCAGAATCTTGAGCATAACTTTGCTAGTGTGAAAATAAGTGCAATTGTTCAGTAGTTTGAACATTCTTGGAACATAAACTGATGTATTCAAATTCAGTGGCCACTTTGAGTTTTGCAAATTTGTTGGCATATTGAGTGTAGTACTTTAACAGCATCATCTGGAAGGATTTTAGAGTTCAGCTGGAATTCCATCACCTCTGCTAGCCTTAACGTAACAGCAATACTTTCTACGGTCCGTTTGACTTCAGTTTCCTTGATGTCTGGCTGTAGGTCAGTGATCACACCACTGAGGTTATCAGTTAAATTAATACCTTCTATACTGCTTCTTCCCAACTCTTCTTAACTTCTTCTACTTCCATATTTGTCTTTTATCATGTCCATTTCTGCATGAAATATTTCCTTGATAACTCAAATCTTCTATTTCTTCTATAACTCGTTTAAGAAAACCTTCTTATATCTCCTAGCTATGCGTCCTGCATTCTTTCCAGTAATGTACTGAACCCCTTGATTGGAGCAACTTATCTTCTCTTATAACATCATTTAGCCTTTTGATACTGTCTGTGGGCTTTTTTTTTTTTTTTGGCAAGGATACTGGAGTGATTTGCTCCTCCACCATGAAAAGGCAATGATCAATGAAGGAATTAAGCTCCACATTTGCTTGACCACCACAGCTGGAGATGATGGAATAAGATAAAGAGTCTACAGAGGAAGAATGCAGTTTTGGTGTAGGTTGCACATTTCATGCAGATGAAGCAGAACACTATACTAGAATATGCCTTGTCTCCCAGTTCAGGTATACAGAAAACAGAGTTGAGTGGCATCAGTGTAGTGATGTCACACTGAGCGTGTTCTGACACAGGATATAATCAGGCTTGAAGTTGGCCGTTTCTGCGGATTAAAGGTCGCAAAAGGCGGAGTATCCCTATTCAGATTAAAAGGTGTCTCACTGCTGGATTTAGAAATACTCCATACTATTTAGCACATGGGAACACAAGCATTTGGGCATGCTTTAGGGCAGTGATGGTGAACCTTTTGAGCTCGATGTGTCAAAATTCGTAAGAAAACCTAGCTTAACTCGGGTACTGTGTCACTTCCAGAAATATCCATAATTAATTTTGTGATATTTGTAGCTCTACTAAAAACATATTTTTGATATATGTATTTTATTAAAATCAAAAACAAATAATTCCTTACATTAGTGACTTTTGTTGCTGAATTTCATTTGCTAAACCTTCAATTGAAAGTTGGTATTTCGTACACTTCAAGAACAAGCAAGCACTACACGCCCAGGTGCCAGGGTGACCATGTGTGTCTACCAAAAGGGCTTAGCGTGTCATCTGTGACACGCGTGTCATAGGTTGGCCATCACTGCTTTAGGGGCATTCTCTTCAGTTTCCCCTGATCCAATGATAAGCCGTGATTTCCTTTGCCTATTCCCCTCTTCTCCGGGCTCTCTGCCATTATGTGCTAAGGAGATCAGGCTGGCTGAAAGAGGGGTGGGGAGGGAGGAGGTAAAGAATGAACAGCCTGCAGTACTTTGTAATCAGAGATCAGCCTAACTATGTAACAAGAGATTACACCATGTAGCAGTGACTGAATCAACAAAGTGTCTGATTTTACAAAGAGGGACTCTCTGGCCGCATTTCTGAAAGACTTTGGCGGCTTCTGTCCTGGGGTTGTGAAGTGTGTTGGCTCCTGGGTAAAAGCCTGCCTGCCTGCCTCCCCTCCCCTCCCCTCCCCCCCTTCTTGCCTTGATTCTGATCCCTGTCATTTTGTGCTGATCTGCTGTGATGATCCAGCACAAAGCTCCATTGTGTCAGCTCTTGTATAGAAGCCTGCCTGTTTACTCCCTCCTTCCTTCCAGAAGGCCTCTGCGCAAAGCTCCACTATAAGAAAAATGGGAAAGTGGTATTTAATATTCTACTGCCTTGTTAACAGGAGAAAGAAGCTGTGCTATGGTGGATACAAGATCGGGGAGAAAAGAAGTGAACAAAAGCTGCTGCTGAAGGACTCCATGATCTCATGCGGGGGAAGGTTTATATAGAGGGTGGTTTTTTGCATTTGGATTGCATGCCCTGATGAAGAAAAGAAACTTTCTACCCTGCTTTTCTCACCCGTTTAAGGAGACTGACAAAGCTCTCTGTTCCTTCCTCCCACAATAGAACACCCTGCAAGGTGGGTGGGCTGTGAGCTCAGGAGAGAGCTGTGACTAGCCCAAGGCCACCCAGCTGGCTTCATGTAAGACTGTGGAATCAAACCCAGTATTCCCAGATAAGATTTAGGCTCCCTAACCACTAGACCAAACTGGGTATGACGATGTCCGGTCATTGACTGCATGAGGAGTGGGTTCTGCTGAAGGGATGAGAGAGGAGAGATTGGGGAGGCAATGAAGAATGCAGAGTGAGTCCCCATTATAAGCTGACACTGGGAATAGAAAAAACCAGACCTTCCTGCTGATTTTTAAAAACCCTGTTTAAAACTGGATTAAATAGCTGAGTGGGAACCTGGCTCTTGTCTCAGGTCCTCTGATGGCTTCTTCCAGCTGCTTCATATTGTTTTTGAATAGCAATGAAAGCAATATAGTAACTTCTGGAACCCCACCGTCTGCCAGGAAACTGAAACCTTCTTTTTGTGTCTGTTTTGAATCTAATATGCACTGTTAGTTATTAGATAAGTCACTTCTGTTCACCTCACTCTCCATTCTAACTCTAGGAGCATTTTGATTTCATTTACATCTCTGCCTATTTGTCAGACTCTATGCTTACATTCTTGTTGTTTTCATTATGTGATTCTCCCACTTTTTCTGGCATACACACACTCACCATAATATAATATGCCCCAAAGCCTTACACAAATGTATACTTCAAAGATTTCATAAGCAATTCATCAAAGGACGAGGGAAGAGCGTGGCAAAGGTCATGCCCCCAGGGCTGCTACGTAAAGGGGTAGAGAGAGAGGCAAAGGTGCTATCATCTGTTCTTCCCTTTAAAAACAACTTTAAAATCATCTAGAACAAATTCCTCTAGATCTGTAAGTCTCAAATGGCTGCTACTGTATTAAGACATTTTATCGTGTTCTGCCAGATAATAAAGAAGTTAAAGACATTTATCACACTTTTCATTTTGGTTAGTGAGAAAGTAGGTGAAGTTTCAGAAAATAAACCAAAGCCAAGATCTATTTCAGATCCAGCCTAACCCAGGCATAATATCAGTATAAAGCTCTGAAGGAGATGTATAGCAACCTGCTTTATAATGTAGTTTGTAGGGTGAAGAGCAGGTTAAGGAGGTGCGATGCATCAGTGAACACTCAGGCGTATAATTTTGAGGGTTAAAGCTTTCTCCCTAAAACTGTCCGATCACTAGGTTCATAAGTATCCATAGTAGAGTCTTAGGCTTTGTCCATATTAAAAAAGCAACTCAGGCTGCATCCCCAAAAGACTTATTTACTTCTCCACTGTCACTCTACTGTCACTCTATTGAAGTGGACTTTAAAAGTGCCATGCAAATCAGGAATAAGCGTCCGCATGAGGCTCAGGAAAATGCGTGTTTTTAATGCACCTTCCGTCCCCATAGGATCCCTGTTTTCTTTGCGCGCATCTTTTTCTCCCCGCCCCTGCTCTTGTTCATAGGGTGCCAGCGGGAATGGGGAGGGACTGCGCTCGGTGTGGCCACAACCAGGAAGACAATCCCTGACAAGTGCAAAGGAGAAACAGCAATCGGCTCTCTGTTCGTCTCCCAGATCTCCCCCCCCCCCACGAAATGGCTTCTCGTGCTGGAAAACATTCACTCTCACCACTTTCCCTGTTTTTGCTTTCAAAAATCCACCCTGACCAGCGCACGATCGCTCATTCACTCATCACTTTCCCTGTCATCGCTTTAAAATCCACCCCTAGCAATAATCCACCCATTTCACACCTCACAGCGATTGCAACAATGTTGCAATTCTGTGTGATTCTGGCTCTTTAGTTCTGAGCCTTAGAAAGTGAAGCTGCTTGTGTTTCTGCTGTGTGTGCAGGCGGCAATCCCCGCCCCTTTTGCCACGGAGCGTCCTCAAGGTAAATGTAGCGAGGAAAACCCGCGACTTACAAAAAGAGCGCTGGAAGAGTTGTTTAAAGTGCATGTATTTTGTCGTGCGATTTCCACGTTTTGTAGCGCTGGAACCTCGTTAAAAACCCTGGCTCTGGGGCGCTCAGAGGCAAAAGGAGAGTCTTGGCAGACTTTTTATTCCTTGGGGACAGCCCCTACAAGTGCACTTTCTGGGAAGACATGGGTATTCAGAGCAACATTTTGCATGGAGATGCTCCGTGGCAAAAGGGTGGGGGTTCTCTCCAAGGTGGCAAGCTCTCTCTCTTTTTTTTGCCTCTCATCCACAGCCAGCATTCACAATATGAAAACAGCAGGTAGGCATTCCAATCAGCAAAGATACATTGTAATGAATTGCTTCCACCCGCCCGCAAGTGAAAGTGCATGACCGCAAGATCGCTGGCTAGGGGAGGCATTTCGGGGCCGGAGATCTTGTAAACTGCCTTCGCAAGCAGGGGAGATGAACAGAGAACTTGTAAATTTTTCTTTTGGACTTGTGAATGAGTGCACGATCGCACGATTGCTGGCTGGGGGAGGCGTTTCGGCAGCTGGAGAACTTGTACATAGCGTAATGAATTGCCCGAGCACCCAATGAAACAGCAAGGGGCAGGGAGAAAAAGATGTGGGTAAGCAAAAGACACTTCCTTGGGGATGGTCAGTGCATTTAAAATGCATGTTTTGCTGAGCCCCATGGGGACACTTAATTCGGAACTGAACATGCATTTATTAGATCTGCTGCAGTAGAGGGACAATAGCGACACAAAAAAGTACCATGGGGATGCACCCTTAAAATTGTTTAAAAACAGTTTAAAAATGGTTTGGATCCTTGCCGTTCCCACCCCCAGTCAAGTAAAATGGTTTGGATCCTTGTCGGCCCCACTGGCAACCAGTTTCAGGGGTATTTTGAGGATTATTTGGCTCTAAAACAGAATAAATAAACAGCTGATTTTTCAGCTGTTTTTTCCGGGTTTGGCTTTTAAAACGCTTCTTACTTACTATAGTGGGAACACTAGAGCAGTATTTGGGCAAATACGCCATGAAATGGATTGGGGTTTCACCCTGCAGGTCAGCCCTTTCAGTTAAAAGGTAGAGCAGCCGGTTTCACTGTAAAAATCCACCCTGTACAGCAGCGGTTTCAATGTAGCAATCCACCCACTTCATACCTGATAACAATGTTGCAATTCTGTGCAATTCTGGCTCTTCAAAAGTTCTGACCTTTAGAAAGGGAAAGGAAGGAAAGCTGCTGCAGGATCTGGGAGATGTGTGAGTGTTTAAGGCTGTGTGTGCAGGCGGCAGCAGAGCCAGGGTGCTTTTTTTCGGAGGGAACCCCTGCTGAGCATGGTGGCTGTGGAGATGAGTGGGTGAATGGGGCCTGAGTTGCTGTTGTTGCTGCTGCTGCTGTGTGCCCTGGGCAATGAGGAGAGGAGGGGAAAGAATCACTTTCCCCAATCGCTTTGGAAGCATTTAAAGTGTTTAGAGTCAGGACAGAAAATCGGGGTTGAATCCGACTGCCAGATGCTCTTTGCTTCCTTTTAATGCACTTTATATATCAATGCAAATTCTGATGTAAATCTCGATGTATATTCCGTTTTATTCCTTGAATGGGAACTCGCCCCTAGTGTATGAAATGAATGCGCTTGTTCAGTGTTCTAATGATTCTTTGCCATTGCTCTTCCTTGAGATTGGAACATAATCTAACCTTTTCCAGTCCTGTGGCCACTGCTGAGTTTTTGAAAGTTGCTGGCACATTGAATGCAGCATTTTAACAGAATTCTGTGTCTTGTCTTCTGTAGCCTGGGAGGACAGTCACTGGTCTGCTCCTCCACTAAGTGTCACCTTTCAGCATTGTCTTCCCCTCATCTTATCTCCACAACAAACTTGGTCTCCTAGATTATGGTCTGACTCTCAAACCACCATGTTATACTGATTTTACAAAGTCATGTCCCTTATTTTAATCACAAAATTGTCTCTTTGTTCTTCATGTCTACGTCCAGTTACATCAGTCTTTATTGTCAGCATTTATTGCAGTTGAATTCAAAATGTTAAAAATAAATCCAAATAACTTTCTACTAAGAACTCTAGAAAGTTTGAGGAGGAGGGTTAGGTGTTATTAGCGTGGTATTTTATTTGTTATTTCAACCAAAATAGTTATCCAAAAACTGTCATGTGTAAATGGGCAAATATCTCTAATTAAGCTGCTGCTGCTAATGTTTTAAGTATTTTTTATTCATAATTGTCTTTTTTGTTCCCTTAATTTGAAGACAGATATGTCCTGGAAAAAGAAGTGGATCCAAAAGGTTTTTTCTTTGGTTTCTTTGATCTTCAGATGTGATTGCAGTCAGATGAAAGGCAAACTGGCCAGAGGCCCAATGATTACTGATAAACCAAATCTAAAAAGTGTTCTGGTAACATTTAGATTGTTTTATCCTGATCAAAGCACAGGAGGTGCTGTCTAGACAGCTTAGGTGTGGACGAACAAATGGCTTTCATTATGCTTTGGTGCCACACCATTGTTCTGGAAGACTCGGGAGTTCTGCTCTTCTTCACGCCAATCTGTGATTGATTTCAAGAGAGGTGCCCAGGAGCCCATGGCCATGGGATAAAGCTTGCAGGATTTTGCTTGTTCTGACAGAGCAGTGTAGCTGCCCATCACATTAGCTCAAAGTGACACGTTCATTTACTTTCCCCCTCCTTTGAAACAAATACTTTCAGCCACGGCAATTGCCCCTTGCAGCTGAAGTTTTTGACTTAAATTCTTGTGTTCCAGAGAATAAAAATCTTGTGAAATTGTCTATACTGTCATTCTGGGCGTATTCTTATTTTTTTTGACAGGCTTGACTTCTCGTGCACAGCAATGAAAAAATGAGGTCAACCCTTATTTATTGATTGTGTTTATGCTGATATGGTATCCCAAGAATAAAAGAACAATTTGACATTTCACCCCAGAAATGCCTAAAGCAATGAATGTGTGCCTTGTTTTACCTTCAAAAAATCTAGATGACATTCGTTATCTTGTTAAGTAAATGGTAACATAGGGTAATGTGCCAATAGATTATACGCATATCTTCTTATTTCAAAACCATTGGTTCAGAATGGCTAAAGCCCAAGCGTTATACAATACAGTGCTGCCCACACTGGGGGAGAAATCTGCCTGGTGTGTCCATAATACAGGCTTCTCCCCCTCACAAGGTCCAGTGGGGCGATGACTTACAGATCACACAAAAAGAGAAGCCATGTCACCAAAACAGAGAAGAAAAGAGTACATCGACTTGCAAACCAGTTTTATATGCTAATTTCAGAAGAATTCTTCTCCTTTGAAATGCTGTTGCAAGGAAAATTGTGACCAGATGACTGATGACCTGTTTGTGGTGTTCCAGGTGTTGGGTATCGAAGAGTAACTCCAGTTTGAAATAAGGTCTTATGAACATTTTTTCCAGTAGTTTTTACTCCGTTCATATAACTTTCCTTAAACACACACACACACACAAAATCACCCTAGAGATTTGCATCATAGAGAGACTGTGTGCATACATGTGTGAGAATTTTTTCAACCTAATTTTTCTGCCATTGAGCAATGCAGTAGTGTCCAGTTCAAGGTAGAAAAGACAAAATGCAGAACTGAGAAACTAAATAGAAAATCCATTTCAACAGGAACTCAAATGGCACCTATTTCACTTAACCCGGATTTCTGTTCCAACATGAATTCCATTTGAATGTAGTTTCCAGAAGAGGTGGTGACAGCCACTAGCCTGGGTCGTTTTAAAAAATGGATGGACAAATCTATGGAAGCCCAGTGTATCAACTGTGTGTCATGGCTACCGGAATGGATGCCTAGTGCTGTCTCCAAGTCAGAGAGACAGACAGGATGCTTCTAAAGGCCATTTGCAGGGAGTTGAGAGCAGGTGAGCACTCTGTTTTGGTGACATGGCTTCTCTTTTTTGCCTTTGAGGATTTTTTCTGCTTGAAAATTCTGGGATGCAATTGATGGGCCACCATGTGAGATAGGATGCTGGACTAAATGGGCTGTGGCCTGATCTTATATTAATCCTGCAATATATTAGCAGCCAAAGTCTAGTTTCCTAGTGGAGAAAGAACCAGGAGAATACTTTTAAATAACCAATTATGCTTATGGTACAACAGGTCTGTATAACATAACGTATATAGTGATAGGTTTGATGTTGGAAGCCAGTATTGTAACTGGAATCCACTCTTGATTTAAATGCTGGTCTATAACTCATCAAAATAATGATCTGAATCTCAATGGCACCCAAGTCCATGGGAGTATCCAAATCACGGTGGATCATCTTACTGGTGCAAACATTTGGTCCTGCTCAGGTATGAGACCTGAAGGATCATTACTCCGTATGCCTCATTCCCTTGCTTCCTTTGAAGCTGGAGAATGAAAGATTCCTATCTTTGAAGATGTAGTGCAAGAGGTTTTGCATCATTTTTAGAAAACAGAAAATCCATCCTGCAGGACTGTGGCACATTCACTGCCATCGTGCAACTACACAGTTACAGTGAGAATTCCTGAAGGCTGCGATACTCAGAGGGCTTATTTCTGCCCTGTAGGGAGGGCATTGAGAAGGGTGCTTGCTTGCTGGACCTCAAGTGTCCTTTGGAAGAGTTCTATTTGCCCAGGGATGCCACTGGCACACAGATGCCAGCTCCCCCAGGCCCCAATCATGGATACAACCCATGATGTTGTGATGTCTATTACATGCAATAACTTTTGGCATAGGTTTCAAAACTGTAAAATCACCCAAATGAACCATAAAATAACAATCAAGAGGCATAAAAAATAGTCAGACAAAAGATGCTTCAAAAACAAACAAAACTTTTATTTTAAAAACACACATGGGAAAAAGCCTTTAAGACAGAGAAAAATTCCAATAAATGTCTGTTATAACAACAACAACAAACAACAGAATTTATTTATAACGCCCTTTCCACCAAACAGTGGGACAACAAAAATATATAACCAACAAATTAAATTGAAGAAAATTCGCCAAAGGCTGTTTACATAAAACAGAAAAGATATAGTATAAAATGGTACATCACATGCCATAATAAATAAAACATTATAAAATCGCAAACAAGGAAGCATATAAAGTAAAATAAATCAAAGGCAGCAACACCAGAGACGTTTTCGCACGGGGCTGAACGGTGCGCGTGGGAGACAGCTGCGGACACGGCATACGCATTGCCCGAGCGGGGCTTGCGCTCCGACGTGTCCGCAGCTGTCTTTCTCGCGTTCGAAATGTAGAGCACTTTAAAGTGCTCTACATGCATTTGAACGCGGACGAGCCGCCCGCAGGCGTTCGGGAGGAGAAGCATTCGCGCCTGCTTCTCCCTCCCTAACAGCTGCGGGCTTGCCTCCGACGCCGGCGCGGCTTCGACAATCAGCTGTTTGACAATCAGCTGATTGCCGATCTGCCTCCGCGGCTGTCTCCGCGCCCCTGGCCGGCCTTTGCCGGCTAAGACAGCTCACGATGCTTTGAGCATTCGCACACAGACGCGCCGGAACGCGTTTACACGCGCTCCTGCGCTCCTGTGTGTGAAAGGTGAAAGCGTCGTGAGCTGTCTTAATCTTCCCGTCCTACTCCCGTTCCAAATGGAACGGGAGTAATGCAAAAACGTCTCAGATCTCCTTTCTCCACAGCAGGTGTTTTGATGGATCTCAGCCTCTGGCAGCAGGTGGAGCTGCAGGACGGCAGCCTTCTCCTCCCCCTTCCCCTCTCCATGCCAGGTGCTGGGAGTTGGGCTCAGCCTCTGTTGAAACTAACTATGCATGCGGTAAAACTGTGGCAGTGCCAGAGAGGACTTTTCTTATTAGTAAAAAGTTAAACAAGGTTAATTTTGAATAATCAAGGAAAAGAAGTTATAGCAAGGAAATATAAGGCAGAAATTTAATCTGAACCACTTGTGAGAGATTAAATGATCAGAATACGAATCGCAGGACATTTTCTTACTCTCCGGGCATCAAAATCATGACATTTATATTCCAGGAAGCACACAGGTTCAGCAATGCTTCTTCCAAATGCAGGGGAAATGGTTTTGAAGCTACAGAGTTTCAGCAGAAGCATACTTTCATCCCTAGAAACAGTTTTTAAAAGTTTTGAGGTTCTTAGTGTTAGAAAAGATCCTTTGTCTTTTCTTGAAAACTTAGAAGAATGAGAGTGTAGTTCATGTCGACAAGATAAGACAGTTCTTTAATCAGCGTTTGCAAAGGCTGGGGCTCTCCGTGACCGATATAGTCAAAGAAGGCCGAAATCACACAGCTTGAAAGAGACTTTATACTAAATATAGCAGTTACATATAAGGACATTACTCTCTTCTGTTCCCCCTCCCATCTCCCTAAAATGCAAGCACTGACTTCCCCCTCCCTCTCTAGCCTGGCCCTAGAACGTTTTACAGAAGCGAAATCAGTTGAATTAACCTTAGCCTAGGAAAACTAACTAAACATGGTCTGTAATTATGCTCAGAGGCTGTGTGGGACAGCCAGACCAATGCTATGGCAGCCATTCTGCACAGATGCCCTGGCAGCCACAGCGTCAGAATGTTTCGCCAGAGCACCTTTCCAGGAGGCAAGGACGAGAAGCAAGATTTCAATGCTAACGCAAAAATGCTGAAGCAAATAAATAAATAAGTTCTAATTTGGTGAAGCAAATAAATAAGCAATCCTTTGGCACTGCATTCCCAAAACTAAGATAAGCTAGTGACAAAGTTGGCATTTATATGAAACTATTGCATTCAGTTACATTATGGTCCCTGTCAAGCCCTGCCTCTGCCAGCAAGGGGAGTGGCGGCCGGGCACGATCGGGATGGGGGCAAGGCAGGGTGCGGGGCAATCGCGCGACAAAATACATGCACTTTAAACAACTCTTCCAGCGCTCTTTCTGTAAGTCGCGGGTTTTCCTCACTACATTTACCTTGGGGATGCTCCGTGGCAAAAGGGGCGGGGATTGCCGCCTGCACACAGCAGAAACACAAGCGCAGCTTCACTTTCTAAAGCTCAGAACGAAAGAGCCAGAATCACGCAGAATTGCAACATTGTTGCAATCGCTGTGAGGTGTGAAATGGGTGGATTATTGCTAGGGGTGAATTTTAAAGCGATAACAGGGAAAGTGATGAGTGAATGAGCGCTCGTGCGCTGGGCAGGGTGGATTTCTGAAAGCAATAACAGGGAAAGTGGTGAGAGTGAATGTTTTCCAGCACGAGAAGCCATTTCGGGGGGGGGGGAGAGATCTGGGAGACGAACAGAGAACCGATCGCTGTTTCTCCTTTGCACTTGTCAGGGATTGTCTTCCTGGTTGTGGCCGCGCCAAGCGCAGTCCCTCCCCATTCCCGCTGGCACCCTATGAACAAGAGCAGGGGCGGGGAGAAAAAGATGCGCGCAAAGAAAACAGGGATCCTATGGGGACGGAAGGTGCGTTAAAAACACGCATTTTCCTGAGCCTCATGCGGATGCTTATTCCTGATTTGCATGGCACTTTTAAAGTCCACTTCAATAGAGTGACAGTAGAGTGACAGTGGAGAAGTAAATAAGTCTTTTGGGGATGCAGCCAGAATTTAATTGTACCAGTTTTGGCTGTCATGAAAGCAACTAAATTTTTATCTATTCCCTGATGTGTGAGATTCCTTATTTTATAGTTTGTGATTCTAAACCATTTTTATTGCTATAGTTCACCAAATAAAATAGTAAGCTTACCTAATTCCCTGATATTTCTACAATGAAGATCAGGGGCTTTTACAGCCATCAACAATGTTTTTTGCAAGAAAGGAGCAGAAGGAACATTGGCCAAATTTCCTTGTCTATAGCCTGGAGAAGCTATTAATTTTAATCACTGAAAGGTTGAATGCTTTGAAGGACAAATGTGTGTCCTCAGGGCAGTGGCACTGATGAATGCAAGAATTTCTTTTACTTGTCATTAGTAATTGAGGGTAAATTAATACCTACTAAGCAGAGATGCACGGAAACACTTGGGCACAAGAAAATGAGAAATACTGAGTCTTTCTGAAGCTTTAAAGTCAGTGGTAACAATTAAGATTATTAATGGGGAAAAACGTAAGCAGACAATTTACTGGTTCTGTTCTCAGAATGTCCGTTTCCTCCTCCAAAAAGTGTTAGGAAGGTTGCTACCATTTTTGTTCCACGTGGCACAATTCACTCTTGTGGAATCACTGATTTATTCTCTTGTTTCACAATGAAAGCTAATTGTTCCAGGTGTTTAGATGGTCGCGCAGCTTGAGCACAGGGTTTTTCTGTGCTTTGTCCACACTTAACGATAGTAGTGGGGAAACATTTTTTTTAAGATCCAACATCCCATGCCGCCAGGCTGTTCGCGTTGGTCAGCCCATTTTGAGCAGTGATGATGACTCATGCTCCGCTCAATGTTTTCTTTCAGCAAAAGACAAAGTGCTCTCTGGAAAGTGTGCCTGAACACTTAATATCTGTTGTGGTAGGACACTAGGATTAGATGCCCAAAGATCATTTAGGATGAATAGGTGCAAAATGGTGCATTATTGAGTAATACCCAGAGAAATAATCTTAAAGAAAATTAATTCCCAAGCCATGATAGTGGTCTTCAAGTATTTGACGGGCTGTCACAGTGCAGAGGAATTGTCCCTGCTCTCATTTGCGCAAGATGGGAAGACTAGAAACAACTGAATCAGTACAGATTAGATATTAGGAAAAACCTCCCGACAGTGAGGGCAATCAGTCAGTGGAATAGGTTGCCACAGGAGGTAGTGAGCTCTTCTTCACTGGAGGTCTTCAAGCAGAGGCTGGACCTACATCTATCTGGGATGGTTTAGGGAATCCTGCATTAAGCAGGGGGTTGGACTTGATGGCCCTAGAGGTCCCTCCCAACTCTATGATTCTAAGCACAGCATTCTGAGAGGAACAGGATCTTTCAGCCTAGGCTTTTAAAATGTAAAATCAAACAACATAAAATGTAGTCAGACAAAAAATTCATCAAAACAAAGGTTATAGAAAAAAGGCTTTAAAGCGGAGCAAAAACGTCTTCTTGAAAACAGCTAATCATTACAACTAAAAAACAAAAATACAAAGAATAAAAAATTGCAAAAACCTCTCAATGAACTGTGATTTCTGCTGTGATGTTTTATGTTTGTGCTAAAACTTGAGCAACACTGCAAAGTTTCAGCAGGGCTTTCCTTATGAATAAAAAGCCAAATAAGTACAATTTAAATTGCTAATTAAAAAGAACCAAATCTAATCCTAGGCCCTAAAATATATTTAAAAAGATTCACACAAGGGTAGAAAAGATGAAATCTCTGTCCTAGGATGTACACAGGTTCAGCAAAGCTCTTCCAACATGCAAGAACAAATTTTAAAACTTCAGCTATTGTAACAAAACTTCTTTAAAGGTCTCAAATTTCGAGCAAAGAGAATTCTTCAGCAACCATGGACAGCACATCTCTCAAGATGAGCACATCTCTGCCCATATTGGGAAACTGGGTTTTAGTAAACAAAACAAAAGAAAACCAGGCAGATGAAGTGCCTGTTAATGTTGGTCACCCTTTCAGAGGTCCTACAAAAGGGAGATTTTCTTGCAACTTTCTCATCCATCCCATAATGGTAGGGAGGTTTCTTTGACAATTTCTGTAAATGCACAGTTAAAATTCTTGCTACAGTAATGATATACTGCAACAATATATTTTATTTCTACCATTTTATATCTATATGACACAGTAAGAATATTTCCGGTTTCTGTAGTATTTACAATTTTTTTAATTTTTTTTTTTGTATAAATAAATATATGTCACTCCAAAACTTTTTTGCTTTTTAACAGATAATCCCATATGATAAAAGGATCCAGGATTCATCTAAAGGCTATTTGCAGATAGTTGAGAGCAAATGAAGATTGTGTCTTTGTCTTCTTCTTGAGATGCCCAGAAGCAACTGGTCAGCCACTGTGTGAGACAAGATTCAGCAGGACTCCGCTTATATTCTTGTGGTCTTATCCTTCCTTTTCCCCACATTTCCAACAGGCATTAGAAACTTCATTATACATATTTGATAGTTTTTGCAGGATTATATACCATCTATAAAGCATTCTGTTAAAAAAAAAAGGACTATAGCAAAGGGGTAAATTTTAAATTTTTCATATTGCTCCAATTGTATACTATTCTGGAAGTAATTTGCCCATTTTATTATACTTTACTTTACTTCCTTTCCCTCTATTTTATATTCCAACAGCAATTTATACATTTTAGCAATCACCCTTTTATTCATTGTGCATAATTCTGTTTTGGGATTTCTTTTTGTTTGTATACTGGCGGGCCTTCATTTGCTTGTATATATATGGATATTCATTATTTAGTGTATAAAGACCTTTGTCTTGTTTGCTTCATGACGCAGTTTGTTTACAATACTATGTTTTACATAGTTTTCCCATGCATTTCTATCTTTTGATTTTTTAATTTTGTTATTCTTGTTCACCGCCCTGAGATTTGTATAATAGGACAATATTTTTAATTCTTAATAAAAATAGTGGGAAATAATGGTATTGTCTAGTTTAGTCAAGTGGTTCAGGAGCTGGACTCTTATCTGGGAATACCTAGTTCAATTCCGCCCTCCCCCCATGAAGCCAGCTGGGTGACCTTGGGCTAGTCACAGCAATCTTCTGAGCTCTCACAGCCCCACCTACCTCACAGGGTGTTCTGCTGTGGGGAGAAGAACAGAAGGTTTGTCAGCCACTTCGAGTCCACTTAAATGGGTGAGAAAAGCAGAGTAGAATAGCCAACTCTTCTTCTTCTTTTCCTGAATTTAAAAGTGTGGTAGTTATAGGTCTGCTATATGAGAATGACATCAGTGCATAACTTTTTCCAAATGGAGAGAAAGGAGTGTGATAGCTAAGTTTCCCATTATCCTCTGCATTCCAGATTTCCTGGTGTGCCATCGTAGATGCATCATAGAACATTTTGTGACTGGTAGGTGAATATTTTCCTTCGTTGGCACCTGCTAGGGCAGCCGTTCTCAACCTTCCTAATGCCACCACCCCTTAGTGCAGTTCCTCATGTTGTGGAGACCCCCAACCACGGGGCAGGGCAGCTCGGATCATGATGGGGTGGGAAGGCGGGAGACTCATCACGACCCCTCCCAAAGGGGTTGCGACCCACAGGTTGAGAACCACTGCTGAGCTGATCTAGCAGGAGGAGTGACTAGTTATTCCAATCTGAGCGTGAGTGCATACTGCCTGATATAGATTGAAGCAGAATCGTTCACGTGACTAGGAGTTGCCAGGTCACAAAACTACAGCTGTGAGGATGCATGGACACTACAGAAGGCTCATGATGCTCTTAGCAGGAGAAGGAGAAGCTCCACAAACGTGGTCAGAGTGTCATCATTTTATGCCACAAAAAGAAGTGGTGGAAAATGAAAATGTTAGTTGCACTTAAAAATAACCATAAAATTTGAGATCTTTTCACAAACGTGTATGGAAACAAATATGGCCAGAAAGGACTGTATAGCAATAATTACAATTGCTGATACGCTCACCAGAGACAAGAGGCCTTCCCGCACTCGGCCCACTGATTGTCTCGCAGTGGGGTCCCAGATGGAGCAGCTGTACTTCAAGGAGCCATTTCTGACTCAGGAATGACTCCTTCCATGAATAAGTGCACTGTGAGTGGACTACGTGTGAAGCACCATTAAATGCTCCACGTCTGCACTTACCTGCACCTTCCCGCGCCTTTCCTGGCCCCAGGGAGGCCCACCTACACCTCTATGGTGGAAGGAGGAGCACGTGACCACCACACAAGTGTGCTCGTATGACATGCCAGCACCAGTGTCCTGGTGATGGCGCTAGTCTGCCCCAAGGTAAGCATATGGACAGGAAGTGCGAATTTCCCCCTGATCTGAGGCATTCTCATTATTAAGCCTGTTCTATGGCGCTGATGCATTTTCTCCATCAGTACCATTGTGTGATCTGACAGCTACATTATTTGGATTGTTGATATACTGCAACGTCTGTGGCTTGTAGAATGCAGCCCTTTATATATTCAGTAGACTGAGACATTAATAGGTTTTATTTATTTATGCAATAACATCCTTCCATTCTTTCCAAACTCTGAAGTCAGCAAAAACTATTCTCCTCTCCTCTGTTTTACCCTTAATGAATGAGAGGTAAATTAGGCTGAGAAAGAGAGGGAGCAATTGGCCCAAAATCATCCAATGAATTATTGGATCTGAATTAGGATTTGATTCCAGGAACTGCTAGCCCAACATGACTCCTAGCCACTATACCAAGCTAGCTTTCATGATTATGTCATAGCTAATCTAAAGTATTAGTGCAAATGGGAAGAGTATGAATATTTGGAAATGCACTAATTAGTAAAAAATAAAATCTATAAATAAAAAATATTTCCCACACCTCCAAAAAACCCTGCAAACCTGCCAAATGCATTGATAAGGAAAGAAATTTCATATGGCACAGTAGCTTCTCCACACATATTTCAGCTTTTTTGCTAGATATTCTTTAGAAATCAAACTCTGGAAATTAAAGCATTGCTTTCGTGATTGCCTTCTTACAAAAATTAAAAAGCAATCTAAGGGCATGTCCCCATAGGGGCTAAAATCTGGAGTGGATTCAGATTTGTCATTGGGGGTTCCCATTAAATCCCCTAGCACTCTGAACCCACTCCAGATTTCCAGCCCCTGTTCCCATGCCAGTTTTATTTCCCCAGAAATGATCCAAAGCCTCATTTTATCTCCCCAAATTCCACTTTGATCCACAGTGGATCACAGCCCAGTTTGGGCAGATCAAAGGATCGCTTCTCATTGGATATCACCATCTGCAAACTGCCACGAACCTGTCGTGCCTCAAATTCTTGTACTATTTATTTATTTATTTATTTATTTATTTATTTATTTATTTATTTATTTATTTATTTATTTATTTATTTATTTATTTATTTATTTATTTATTTATTTATTTATTTATTTATATCCTGCCCCCTACCCAAAGGTCTCTGGGCGTGTTACAACCTTCAAACAACAGATTAAAACTGAATGTACATTAAAAGACTTTAAAAATTCAACAACTTTAAAACAATACACATTATGTTTAAAATGATAGTGTGTGGCCTGGGTGGGAAATATAATACTTGTTAATGTTTTATTGTGTTGAAATTGAGCTTATTACGTTTTGAAAACTGATTGGAGTCTACACCAGTAAATGGAATCAAAGTGCTTTTGGCAATACTTGCAGGTAAGCAGGGGCAGGGCTCACTCAGCTCACCAGGAAGGAGGGGGAGAGAGTCACTCGCAGGCACCAGCCAATCAGCGAGGGCATGCACTGAAGGGGAGAGTATAAAAGGCTAGCCCAACGGCGGCCAGATGTTCTATGTTTTGGGTCTTGTCGGGGTGGGTGGTTCGTGTAATGCGTGCAACATCCTGAGGGTCAGATCTAACATAGTTCCAGGGATTAAAGCTCTAGGTAAATATGCAGGTTGATCCCTTTAGAAGATAGGTTAGGAAGGCTGAGTGAATTTCTTGCTAACGTTATATGCTAAAACTTACCTGATGTTCTATCCAGAATTGTGAATCAATAAACTCATTCTTGTTATTTACAAAGAGAACAGAGTCCAAGGAAGTTCTTACTTAAAGCCACAGTCAAGAAAGCCAGCGAGTTTAGGCTGTAGCAGCCTTGAGGGAAAAGGAGAGCTACCAAGATGGTGAACGGTCTGCAAACCATGTCCTATGAGGAACGGCTTAAGGAACTAGGAATGTTTAGTCTAACAAAACGAAGACTGAGAGGAGACATGATAGCTGTCTACAAATACCTCAAGGGTTGTCACAAGGCAGAGGGATCAGCCCTGTTCTCACTCTCTCAAGGAAGGACTAGAAACAGTGGGGTGAAACTGCAGGGGAAAAGATTTAGTTTAGATGTTAGGAAAAAATTTCTAACAGTAAGAGTGATCAACCAGTGGAACAGGCTGCCACGGGAGGTGGTTGGTTCCCCTTCGATGGAGGTCTTCAAGCAGAGACTGGACGGCCATCTGTCTGAGATGGTTTAGGAGATCCTGCCTTGAGCAGGGGGTTGGACTCGATGACCCAGGAGGTCCCCTCCAACTCTACCATTCTATGATTCTATGCAGGTTCAAAGGAGAGAGTGCGGATGAAGCACAGTGCCACTATTGGCGTTGCTGAGGACCACTTCACGTCTTGTTAAGGGATTATAAAGGGAAAGTGACGAGCCTTGCAGTGGGGAGCCGATTAGCGGCGAAGCCAGCGATACTGTTAATGCTACCAACAAAATGAAGGCAAACTGCTGAGTTTAAGAGGACAAGACTTATTCATTTATTTAATATATTTAAAACACTAATCGTTACAAGCCGCTATGGCTGTGGGGTGGACATCACACAGCCCTTGAATGCTGAGGGTTACATTGTCAGGAAATGTCCGGCTTCCTATCAGCTTCAGATAGCATAAATTTAGTCGAAAATTAAATGTGAGGTAAAAACAGCATTTATAATTATATTAAAAGACATGTCAGGGAGATATGTGACGAAATATTCACAGATCATAGGTACTATACTTTGAAATGGTCACATGACTAGTCAAATAAATTTTCTACTTCTACTTCACAGATCATAGAATTAAAAATGAAGTATTATAAAATCCTATGGCTTATATAAATAAAGATATAATCCCAATGTGTTGGCATTGTACTTAAAAAAGGGACATATATGCATCTCTGGTGGCTACATGATATGACACAGCGGTTTTGGAAGGCTTATTTAAAATGGTTTATTTAAAAAGAAAATAAAATGGATAAAAGAGAAGTGGCTGTTTTAAAAATGACACATGTATATGGGCTACGTATAATCCTTACAGAGCAAAAAGGAAACAAAGGTATGCGATTAGATGAAGCTATTAAGATGAGATGAGGGTTGGAAGATGGAAATTGGAGAAAGTTGCCCATTATACAATAAATGGTTTTAATTAATGGATGCGAAGGGGGTAGGTGGTTGAAGTGTTAAATGTATCATGTATAGATTTTTTATTATATTGGAATACTGTAAACTTTAAATAGCAATTAAAGATATATTCGAAAAATAATACAGCATTTTGCATATTGCTTTAGGAATAAATACCATGGCATTTGCTAGCTATTTTACCTGAAGCAAGAAAAAGGCACAACAATCTTAATTAAAAGGGCAAAAAAGAATGCATTATACAACTTTGTTTAAAAATACCCAAACACAAGATGATGAGGCATGATTAATGTGGGCAATAAAAATATAAAGGCACCATGAGCGCGAGAAGCATATTCTGGAGAATGTCTGCAGCTGGTTTCGGTACGAAGTGGGTTTCTTTGTGTGTGTTTATGTAAAAAGTAAAAAGAAAGAAAAGAAATATCACAGCAAGAATTCAATAAACTTGTTAATTATATCCATATGCACAATGAATGTTTCTACCACCTCAGGCATATCTATTTCCTTTTGAATTGGTGAACAAAAATTGATCCAAGGTGGAGAATTTGTAGTCATTTATGATTGATGGAGCAAGGACAATGGGGTGTCATGTATACATTTTCTGTGTGAACAAATATGCTTTCATTTATACACAGCATTCAGGCTTTCCAACCAAAACTAACTGAATAATTATTGGTTTTTAAAAGAGGTGCATTTTCTTATGGTATAAACTAATTAAAATAGTTTTTAAAATGTTCAGGAACTATCAGCAGTTGATAAGGCAAAGTGTTTTAGGACCTTTCACACTAGATTAGTGGTAGACCTCAGTATCTAGGTCTACTGGCCGATCAGTGCACCCTGGCCTGGAACAGGGGGCATGAAGAAGGCATGCTTCTGTTTTCCATACTCTTAGTGGACCAAAGCACATTTGCTTCTAGCGCTTTGGAGCCCTCAGAGGCCAGCCCCAAAGCCTGTGGAAACTGTGGGGCCAGTGTAGGGGATGGCCTGGACCAGAGGTGTCAGGCAGATAGGGCTGTTCCAGACCATGCCATGCTGTGGTCCAAGCCAGTGGGTCTTGTTGATCCAGACCCACTAGTTTGAATATGGCAGAGTCAGTGCAAAAAGCTCTTTGGCTGTTTTCACACTAGCAACGAAGACCCCATTAGGAAACCATTAGGAACCCGATAAGTACTTGATTGATACGGACCTATTACGTACTGTCCTCACACAAGACCCCTTAAGGACCCCATTGGGACCCCATTCAGAACATGCTGTACTCATGAGCACCAGCAAAATCAAGATTTAATGGGCCCTTCAGTCCAGATTAACAGTAGACCCCGTTAATGGTGTCTTCAATCTGGTCTTCTGCCATGAGGACTGGATCGGAAGCAGTGCTGCTGCACATATACCAGGACAATGGGGTCTAGAGGCCGCCATTTGCAGCAAGACTGCTCCAGCTCTGCCCCTCAACACACACGCTACGTGGGCCCACACGTCCTTCGTAGCTGTCTAAGAAGCTGGGCACAAGCTTTGTAGCAGCTATGTAGGCCGCTACGAAGCCGTGTCTTTCCACCATGACCCCTGTAACTGGAAGTGACTTGGCATGGTAGAGAGACATGGCTTCGTAGCAGCCTACATAGCTGCTACAAAGCAGGTGCCGAGTTTCTTAGACAGCTGCACCACTGGTGAACCTTCTTACTCGGGCCTAGTCAGGCCTAATAGGGGCCTCAGGATGGGTGCTACGGCATCTGCACGGCTGCCCTGTTTTGCATCCGTTGTCATTGGATACTGGATGGCCCATGCGGATGCATGGGCCCCTCACTAAGATGCTGATCTTCAAGGACCAGATTCAACAAGATTCAAGGTTTTCTTCTCAGGGTCCCCAAATCAGATGACGGTTCAGCAGATAGAGCATTTGGTGCTTTCTGAGAAATGTTTGAATATTTTTCCAAAATCCCATTATTGTGGAAGAATTGCAACGTACACTTGAGCATAAAAAAAATAAACTTAAAAAAAATCTCCTGAGTTCTATCAAAGCAGATATCCGTTTTGTTCCAAATTCATGAGTCTGTTTTTGCAGCTGGGCTTGGAATAGCCTGCTCAGAATTTGGAATGTTCTGATTCAGAATATTTTGCACACCCTTATTTAAAACAGATAAGTGTAAAAGCTTCCTAACAATTAATGCTCTTTCTGAAATGGAGTCTACATATCCGTACGAAGACTTGGGTGGAGTTTGGAATGTTAGGAGACTAAGTTCTGTAGAGATGGATTCTCAGAGAGGGTGCTTTTGAAGCTTACTTGAATTAATCCATAGTATTGCATAAAGGAATGCTTAAATTTAATGGTAGTTAAACCACGGTATCTTTATTCATCAGACTTAATAAGCCTCAAAATTCCTCAGATTTTCTGCTCCATTACACACATACTACATGGGTTTTGGGGCCCAGAATGCTAAAAAATGCCAGGGGAGGCAATAAGTAATCTCTGAATCAGAAAACAGTTGATTAGGTTTTAAAAGAATGAACTTTGCTATGTAGATACTAAGAAACAGGAAAAACAGAAATTGGTTGTGCAAAGTAACGATGCCCAGCCATATGTGCTGGATAAACAAGACCATTAGGATGTGAGATCAGGAAACATGGAAGATTGAAAACATGAAAACAAAGGTAAATATCTCTTTCAATGTAAGTGATAAACTGATAACAAAGGACGCGGAGAGACTGAAATGTTTTTTCGTCTGAAAACGACGACTAGCCAAGTTTCTGTCCTGCTAAAATTGTGCAGCCGAAAAGTCAAAGAAACAGCACAGGTTGTTTTCCTTGGGAAAAGAAGAGTGAAAGATGAGATTGCCTGGGCACCTTTTTGATACGGGTATTCAAAAATTAAAAAATATTATTTGAATTTGACGAATATCGACATTTGAATTTGAATTGGATTTTCGAAAATCCAAATTTCCAAATTCAAACGAATTTTGAATTTTTGAAAATTCGGTATGAATTTTTGAATAATTTGACTGAATAGATTCATTTATATAGCATCCAAATATTGGGTCTATTTGCATATATAGCACGGGATGCAAACGGGGCAAAAACGGGATGCCCGCAAATTCAAAAATCAGTTACGAATGTTGCTGACATTCGTATCATTTGATTCAAATTGGATTTTCTAAAATACCAATTCAGATCACCCGGATTCGAATCGGATTTTTGAAAATTCAAATTTTCAAATTTCAAATCAAATTGACTATCCAAATATTCAAATTGAATAGAATTCAAATGCAAAAAATGCATTCGTGCATGTTCGTAGTATGAAATCATTATTAACTTCTTGCAAAAAGAAAAAAGAAGGAACTGTAAATTTCATTTTTGTACAAGGGTGTTTTCTGGAATTCCATCTAAAAGCAAAAGGAATAACGAGTGATACACATAAAGGTAGGATCTGCACGGTGCTTTTATGACAACATGAATGAGCCGTAAAGCAGCAGTGTCTCAATAACGCTATTTATGGACCTGCGCTCATTCTGCTGCCATCTCACAATAAGTGACCTTCACGGTGCTTGAATGGCAGAACTCCTGCTCAATGGCTGCATTCCCATTCAAGAAAAAAATCATATCCAGTCCATTCTGGAAATCATTCATTTCCATTCAAATTTTTAATTCCAAACTTTATGAGGACTAAATTGCCAAAATCCACAAGAAACCCCCCCCCATAAAAACAGGCCTCAGTCCCATTTTGCCAACTAGCCTGCTCCCCCCCCCCCCCTTTGGGAACAGTATTCTATTCGGGGAGAAGATTGTGCCTTTTGTGATGTTCCCTCCATATCCTTCTGGCCAATGTCTGCTGCCACTGTGAGAGTGCCATTAAATGAGTGGGGCTTCATGCTCAGGAAGGTCTGCCCCCTGTCCTTGCCATCCCTGCCATGCTAGAGGTCCCCTCGTCTTTTCTGTATGGAGATCAAAGAAAGTGTTGGAGCTTTGAACACAGATTTCCCCTTTTACGAATGACATTGTAATTACGACACGTACATTACATTGTAACAGCAGGCAGAATCTCACAGTTGGCAATCTTTTCTTAACCTCGCTCATTCGTGAGCAGCTTATCCAAAGCAAAGAAGAATCCCCTCTTCTGTCAGGTCTCCAGCCAGCGAGGTGCGGAGAACAAACATACCCGTGCGAACAGAGGAGTAGCAGCAGCAACAGTCCGCAGTAATAGTCAGCTGCAGCAAAAGTCCGAGTCCAAGTTCCTTGGGGGCTTGAGAGTTAAATGCGTAGTCAAAAGAGTTTCTGGGTCAAAGTTATCAGAGGGTCAGAGTAGCAAGGTCACAGATTCCAGAGTTGCAGGTCGACAAGTGTTTGTCTACAACAAAGCTTATCAGAACGCGCTGCCTTAAACAGGCAAATCAGAGTCATGCCTCCTTCGCCTGAATTCTCACTGATCTGCACAGCATTTCACACGTGTGCCCCAGAACACTTGGCGAAGGGCATCGCCCAGCGTCTTTCTACGACTCTGAGCCGCTGTTATCTTGAGCTGTAGGCTCAGCATTCTCACTAGCTGCATGTGTCAGGTATTTCTCATTTTGCCTGGCCAGGTAGCCTGTCTGAGCTTGGCTGGGGATCCCCGGAGGGAGGGGCACTGACAACAGGAGGCATGAAATCTTCTGTCTTTGAACCTGTGCAGGAACAAGGAGACCAAAGGGATTCTAGGGTGTTTTTCCACTGTCACTAAAAGTACCCATTAAGTATCCATTAATGGGTATGTAATGGCATTTTTGTACCCATTAATGGGTACTTAATGGGTACTTCTAGTGACAGTGGAAAACACCCCTAGACTCAGCAGAATGTCGTGGCATCTGTGCATCACAATCGCCAGCCTGTCTTTGTAGCCTAAACACTTCTTCCAAAGAGTTATTTCAGAACTCCGACACAGAGGTCATCGTGGAGTCCTTGAAGATAGACCTGTTCAGATCCAGACTTGCCATATGAGTTATCAGGCATAGGTCAATCACTAGCAGGGGTGAGTGATGCTCTGGACAAGGAGTCAGTTGTGTGGACTGGAACAGCTATGGCATGGCTGCATTGCTAGTGGTGTTGGTCCAGAATGGACAGTGTCCTCACCCTTGTGGATGGCACCTTCTCTGCTTGGTCTGGACCAGGCTGGAGTGGAATTGTCTGCTCCAAGCAAGGTGAGTGTGGAAATGGTCTTATTCTCCTCACTTCTAGACCTCCACTGATTCCATGTGTGTGCATGCATGGGTGGACATGCATAAAAAGATGGCCAGTTTCCACCTGACCACTTACCTTAACATCAGCAGCAGAAAGTGCCCGTCTGTATCACTCAGCTGGTGTCTCTCACTTGAAATACAGCACCTTTGTTATCCTGTAGAAATGTAAGTGCTATTCACGCAGGTAAGCAGATGTATTTAATAACTCTCAAAGGGGAGAAATTAACTTGGCAGTGACATATACATCAAAGAACATCAACCGCACTTAACAAAAATTACCGCAAAGGTAGTGTATAATAAATGCTGACTATCATTGTATCAAGGCAACTTTCCCAATGGGAATTTAACACTGCAAGCATTTTTTTGAGAATAAGTGCATTTGTTCATCATGGTTGTAAGTCATTTTTCTGTTGGCATCATGAGTGGGTGTTTAATTGTCTGCTAGTCCCAAAGTGACTCAGCTTGGTAGTCATAAAATGAAATAATATTTTAAGTTGGGAGAAAGTACCAGGTAGAAGAATTTAGAAACTAAGGCCATGGTCATTTGTGAGTTTTACATTGACCTGAGTCAGCCCCCTGGCCCTGTAAATCACATTATTTTTATCTAAGGGTGTTTTTCCACTGCAGCCCTTAGATCTGGATCTAAGAAGATCTGTAGATCCGGATTAAGGGAAGCACCCAATGTGTTTCCACAGGAGGTGTAGCACCCATTAGAAAGACCCCTGCTGCGGAAACAGCTTTGCACCCATCTGGGGAATCTGGATCGACCCACAAGGGGTCAGTCCATTACCCCAGGTGTTTTGGGGGCAGGGGGCTGCAGTCTTTGAAGCAACTTCGAAGTGATTTCAAAGTGACTTTGAAGTGATTTCGAATTGACTTCGTAGTGAATGTGAAGTCAACTTCGAAGTGACTTCGAAGTGACTTCGAAGCCAATGTTGGGGGGGGGGTCAAAGGTGCATCCCCTCCCCCTAGCCTCCTTTGGACCCCATTGTAGACCTCATTAATGGGGTCTACAGAAAATCCAGATTAAAGGCCAAAAAGATCTGGATTTCCCCCATGGCAATGGAAACAATCGGGTTCAAAATGGGTGCCGTAGTGGAAATGGGATCATCCGGTTCACAGCCAAAAGGTACAAAAATGGGTGCAAAAATGGGTACAATTGACAGTGGAAAAACACCCTAAGTCGTATTCCAAGCCAGCCTACACCCATTAGACCGTCCTAAAATGTAGTCCTGTTTTTACTCTTGTACTGTGATCTCTGAGTCTAAAAATTCTTTCCCAATTCCTTTCCCAATTCCTGACTCTCGCCTTGCCCCCCCCCCATATAGGCTTAGAATTACCGTGAAGGTTATCAAATATATTTAACTTAAGATTATGTGCCATTCGGCCATAACTAAAGAAGAGAAGAAACAAGTTTGAAAACTCTTCTGGGGCTGCTGGACTCAACTCAGTTGTTGACCATCGCTGCCTTGCAATGTGGATCTCTCTTGGGAGGGATGGAGTAGTTCTGTGATTTCTTGGTCACGCAATGTCGTAGGTGGTTTCGTAGTTTGAGATCTGGTATGCCACCTGGAGTCATTCATAGCAAGAAGTTTCTTCTGCTTTGAGTTGCGGGAGGAAGACAGGGAGATAGAGTCTTGCGAGGCAGGAGATCTGCTGGACAGGTGGTGCCATAGCTGTTCAGCCTCTTCTAGGTTGTCCACCCAGTGTTGTTTGCCATTTTTGTCTCTGATAATCAGGAAGCAGGGATGGCCCCATCTGTATCTGTAGTCATTTTTCTGAAGGAGTTGCGTTATTGGGCGGAATAGTCTTCTCCTATTGAGGATTTCAGGGGCAACGTCTTGGAATACAGAGATTTGTTGGCCCTCATACGATAGGGGGTTGGTAGAAGAGGAGAATGCCCGTAGCGCCTTGAGTTTGGTGTTAAAAGACTCAAATGCAAGCACGACATCCCGTGGTGGCTTATCTGCTGGGGGTTTCACGTGTAAACCACGACAGGCTCGAGCTAAATCGGACCTTTGTAGATTGAGGTCCGGATATTTCTCCATCCACCATGTCATTTTCCCCTGCCCCGTCCGGAAGGCCACGAAGTCTCAGGTTATTCCTACGGCTTCTGGCCTGAAGGTCCAGCACCTGATCTTTAAGTTTAAGCACCATTTCAGTTAATTCTTCCACCCCAGTTTGGGCTTCCGTAGCCCTGTCAAAAGCAGCAGAAGCAGTTTCCTTCACTTCTGATATGGGGTTATTAATTTGGTGCAGTTCCTGGGTAAACTGGGAATAGTGGTCATTTAGCTCTTGTTTAATAGTTGTTTGCACTTGTTTAATAAGATCTGAGGCTTCAATAAGAGTCCTACCCTGTTGTTTCTGAATGGAGGATCCCCCCTGGGGTTCTTGCATAGGCTCTTGATTTAGCTCAGCTGAGCACGTCGCCATTTTGTTTGATTGTTTCACGTCAGCCGCTCGCCCCGTTTTCTGGCTTTTTTTCTTTGTTGTGCTGCCCGTTTTCCTTTTCCTTCCCCTTGGAGGGGGGTCAGGAGCCTTTCTCCTGGCTTCCTATCCTTTTACAATAAAAAAAAATTGGCCCTGCACTAATTGTGGCCAAGATGTGGAGCATGAAATCAACCCATCGCCAGCTGTCCCAGAGCTGTCTGGCAGGGAAACCATTCACACTCTCCCTGCCAGACAGCTCTGGAGTCCCGCCCCGGGCTGCCACCGTTAGGTCATATCAGCCCGCAGGTTGGCAGCCCCTTTTGGGGGTGGGACAAGGGCTGGGGCTGTCTTGGGGTTCTGTGGGCTGCTGCCACCCCAATCAGGCCAGCAGCAGACAGCGGTGTCCTCCCGGGTGCCCAGCCCGACCTGGGGTGCACAGTCCAGTCCCGTGCGCCCCACTTACCTTGCTGGACCTCTGGCTCAGTCTGGATAGGTCCCGGGGCTTGCACACACAGCAGCAGAATGCCCCCACACTGACCTGAAGGAGGGGCATCCAAGTGCTTGTAGCTATGACCACGCTAATAGGCCCTTAGGAACAGTCGGGGGATGCAGTAAAGAAACGGTTCCATGTGTGCCGAAGTTCGCCTCGCTCATACAGGGCCATCATCACATCTTCACTTTAAACCTTTATCCACAAAGAAAAAGTCCATATTAAAAACCTTCTGGCCCTGTCCCCAAAAGACTTATTAGCCTCTCTCAGCTTCCTCTGCTGTCACTCTGTTATAGCTGACTTTAAAAGTCCCCTCCACTTCCGGAATAAGCGCCCCCATGGTAGCCGCGATCTAAACGGACTTTCCATCCCGATGGTAGCCGTCTTCTCTTTCCGGGCATCTTTCCCCCGCGCCCCCTCTCTTGTTAAAAGGAAAAAATAGCCAGATCTCCGTCTCCTGAAACGGCTTCCCACCCCTAGCAAAGGCAGATGATCGCTCATTCATTCACTTTCAGCACTTACTTTCACTCAGTTCTCTGTTAGAAAAGGCTTTCTGCGCCAGCAAAGTCAGCGGCTGCAGGCATCGGCAGCACGATCCTTCGCTCATTCTCTTTTAAGGCTTTCACAGATCACTTGATAACAATGTTGCAATTCTGAGCAATTCTGGCTCTTTTTACAAAGGAAAGGAAGCGAACCTGCTGCATTTCTCAGATGTGTGAATGCTTTTTGGCTGTGTGTGCAGGCAAGCAATCCCCGCCCCTTTTGCCACGGAGCGTCCTCAAGGCAGATATAGTGAGCAAAACCCGCGAATCGCCGAAAGAGCGCTGGGACTCTTCTTTAAAGTGCACATATTTTATCGCAGGTGTCTCACTTTCCTAAGCTCCCTAAGCGCTTTGTAAAGCCTGGAATGGGGCCGCTCAGAGGCAAAAGAAGAGTTCCAGCAGACTTTCAATTGCATGGGGACAGGGCCTCTGTTTCGTACTGCGTGCTCCAGAAAACGTACGAAGTCTAAGTTCTGAAACTACTTTTGCTGCCAATGATGAGTAGGCCTCAAGAGCTTTCCTAGTCACTGGACCCATACATATACAGAAAGAAAAGAACAGAATGACATCAGTTTAAAATAAGGATAATCTTTTTCTTGATGACAGCTCCTAGGCTGCACCAGACAAGCTTTGGTTTGATTAATAAATCCGCTATTTGGAAAAGAAACGTCTTACCATCACCTGGAGCATCACCTGGAGCAGACACAAAACTGCACTTTTCTCAGGCTTCTTGCTTAAAAATGATGTCAAATAACACAAGAGTTTATTCGATACTTAGCTTGCTTCTTGTATACGAATTTCACGAAGGCCCCATTCCCACTGGGACTTTATTGCGTGTTGAAAACATTTTGAAAATTGTTTGTCCACATTGAAAATTGGCTTCCCACACTTTCAGAGGAGTAAATCAGGGCGAAAAAAAGCATTTAAAAAACACTTGTTTACAGGACTCTTGCTCCCGTTTTTCTTTTTAACATGCTTTATTTTCCCTTTGGGAACAGTACACTTGCAGTATCCCTTTCGACCATTGCCACCTCGCCCACCCACCCTGCTCACCCGGGCAGCTTTTCAGGCCACGGCATGCCACTGCTGCTGCTTTGCTCACTCACTTTCCCACCAACCAGCTGCTGTGCTCCTGAGGCATGGGGAGAAGGAACGTCGGGCAGCGGGCGAGCGGGCAGCCAAGCAAGCGAGTGAGCCAGCCCTGCCCTGCCTCCCTTTCGGCTGCAGCAGCTGCTGCCACGCCACCACGGTGCTCCGCTTTTTAAAGTGGAATTAATGAAAGAAAGGGGAATAAGCATAATGTGCATTCACATCTGTTTTTGTTAGTTCCACTTTAAATAACCCAAGTGGGATCACAGCCTAATAGTTCTAAAAAGAAAACCTATCTGAGAATGATCTGGGAATTCAGCGGTCATCTCCTTCCCAAACACATTAAATCTGGTGCATTTTAAAGAGTTTAGTGAATAGAGGCTATAAAGCCTGCATGAACCAAATCATCAGAGGCCGTCGTCACTGGAAACAAATTATTTGTTAAGAGGTTGTCGTACATACATGGTTGCTGGCATGGCTGATCACCTGAACCACATAAAATAAGTGATAATCCCATTGTGGGCTGAAAGGCAGAGTTGGCAAAGATTTCCCACCAATCTTGTGTCCGTAGTCTGTCGTGGGAATGATCCAGCTGCATGTTCAACGGATGCTTGCACCCTCTTGCCTCAAAGTAGAAGGCGACAATGGGCTCTGCCCAGATCTTCTATCATTATTTAGCCAAATGCGAAAGAGCAGCCTCTCCTTTTGGGCTGTTCTCACCCATAAAGGGTAAAATGATGTAATGAGAAGGGTCTACCAGAGGAGAGGGAGGAAATCATCTTTAAATGTTAAAGTAAGTGGGAGAAAGGAGAAGCCAGAGCAGCTTCGCATTATCAGCCGCATGGGGAATTATAGGGCAGATGAAGTAGCTGGGTGAAAATGCATTTAAGATTATCTCATTGCAGTCACACCAGGTTTTAGTTTTGTATAGAGATGTGCATGAATGCATTTTTTGCATTCGAATTTGAGTTGATTCGAATATTCAGATGTTTGATTCAATTCGAAAATTGAAAATCCAAATTTCTGAAAATCTGATTCGAAGCTGAATTATCCGAATCCGTATTTTCGAAAATCTGATTTGAATCGAATGATACAAATGTTGGCAACCTGTTGTCATCCCGTGTTATAAGCACAAATAGACCTGATATTTGGATGCAATATAAACAGATCTATTCAGTTGAATCATTCAGATTTTCGAAAATCCAAAATTCGGCCAAATTCGGAAATTTGGATTTTCAAAAATCCGATTGCAATGCAAACATCATAAGAACATAAGAACATAAGAGAAGCCCTGCTGGATCAGGCCACAGCCCATCTAGTCCAGCATCCTGTCACACACAGTGGCCCGCCAAATGCTCATGGGCATCTCAAGCAGAGACAAGGACAAACCTTTCCCTGTTCTCGAATCCCAGCAAATGGCATTAGAAGCACCCTGGTCCCCACCCCACCCCACCCCAACCTGAAAGATGCACCTAGGCATTCATTCTAGTAGACATTGATACATCTGTCATCCATAAATTTGTCTAACCCTACCTTGAAGCAATCTAGACTGGTAGCTGTCACCACCTCTTCCGGCAGCACATTCCATAAGCCGATGGCCCTTTGGGTGAAGAAATACTTCCCCTTGTTGGATCCGACTCTCCTACCCATCAGCTTCATAGATGCCTCCTGGTTCTAGTGTTGTGCGACAGAGAAAATAAATGTTTTTTTATTTTTATTTATTCACCTTTTTTATACCATGCATAATTTTATATACCTCAGTCAGGTCCCCTCTTAAACGTCGTTTCTCTAGACGGTGCAGCCTGATTTCGTAAGGGAGGTGTTCCAGCCCTTCTGGTTGCCCTTTTCTGCATCTTCTCTAATTCCACAATATCCTTTTTGAGGTGTGGTGACCAGAATTGTACACAATATTCCAAATGTGGCCTCACCATAAAGGGGCAAAATGACACTTGCTGACTTATTTTCTATTCCCTTCCTAATTATTCCCAGCATTGAATTAGCTTTTTTCACTGCTGCTGCGCACTGGGTTGACACCTTCATTGAACTATCCACCAAAACCCTGAGAAATCCCTTTCCTGGTGTGTTGCAGGAAGCACAGACCCCATCAGTTTATAGACATAATTTGGATTTGTCTAATTTGAATTGGATTTTTGGATTTTTGAATGTTCGTGCACATCCTTAGTTTTGTTCAGATTTGTTTTTACTGTTTATCAAACAAGTCCTGTGTTTATTTCAAAGCCTCAGCTAGGAACGCAATGCTTGAATACCAATGGCCAAAAGTACAGATACCCATTACTATTAGTGCCCTAAGAATTTGCTAGATCCCGAGGCCTATTCACACTTGGGCCTCTGGCCAGGAAGTAGCACAGCTCTGGAACAGGCAATTTGTATTCTGGGACAGCCGGTTCCACCCAGAAGCGTCCCGGCCTGTCCCAGTACTGTGCTAATTATGGCCAGGGTCCTGGCCCAACCTTATTCCCGGCCGTCCCAGAGCTGTCCGGCAGAGAGAGCATTCACATTGACGTTAACTGCCAGAAGTAGTGGAGACTCCGTGAAACATTTTTTCTAGGACATTTTTTATAATATCTAGTTGATACATAATTTGTTAATTTATGAGGTACTTAATGTTTAGTGCTTCATAAAACTTTGAGGAGTCTGTATGAGACAAGTGCTACCATACAGGTTAACACCTCATTAATCTGAAAATCAAGCCTGCCAATTGAAAGTATTTGGGACATTTTTTTCTCAGTTGACAGAGTGGCCAGGAAGTAGAACTGTGTAGACAGTCCAGAAGCAGAGAGAATTAAAAAACAGTTCAATGGCCAAGTTAAGTGCTCAGAAAACAAAACAGAAGGATGAATTATTCAACATAACAGAGATTGGTGTTGGAGGCTGGAGTTATCCTAATGGCTGAGCAAAATGTACAGGTTCTGGAAAAGAAGGCAAGAAGACTCCCAGATGTGTCAGGCAGAATCCAGGGCATGGTGAACAAGATTGGTACCCAGGTATAAGTACACAGGGATCTTTGTAGTGAGCATGACAGAGACACTGGGGTCCACCTTATTTTAGCACATAGGCATTGGCCTTTCTGATAACCAGTTGTCCGTTTTGTTTTCAAGAGATGGCAGAACTGCAGGATGAACTGTCTGTAGAAGCTGGCAAAGAGCAAGAAACTCTCCAACTCCCTCCTGGTTCAAAGGACCAACTGCTCCACCACTGCTTTTACTTTTGCAGGGTCAATTTGGAAAATAAATTGTTCCAAGAACCAGGCAACTGGAGCATTTATGAGGATGAAGGAGTCTTCATCATATTTGTGCTGGATGCATCATTTGCAGAAGTTGGAGAACCGTTAACTCCCACCTCAGAGCCATTTCCCCAAAATCCCGCATCCAGACAAGACAATCTCAACGCTGTGCTGGACGACCGCCAACGGCCATCACTCTAAAATTTCAATTTATTGGGAGAATGGGATATCTGCACTGTCTTCCTCATGTTGCTTCAGCACTATTCCAAAACCAATTTCCGGAAATTTGCCAAGCCTGTGAAAAAAAAATGAAATGAAGTAAAATGAAAAGGAGGACGGCCATGGTGTGCTCCTGGATTCCTGTGCGTTGCCAAATGAGTCCTGGCATATCTGCCCTCGTTTTCCCTGCATCATCTGGTGAGTACCATCTTTTATACAGGTCAAGAAAATATCATGCTAATATGAGTGCACTCCTCTGAAGCTGGGCTATAGGGTTAGGAGGGATTTTTATAGAGAGAGGAGGATGGAGAAATCTGCTTTTTAAAGAAATAGGAAGCAGGGCATGATTAGCACCAGCAATGAGGTCCAAATATGCTGGTTTTTCTGTGGTTGGATAGGTAGAAAACTTGACTACGCCTTCTGATAAAAGATAATACTGGGTGTTTCTGAACTTGGCTTCCCGGGAAGAGCACAGAAGAGACTAACATGTACTACCCTTTCCACGAGGGAGTGCTAGCACATAACAGCCTAGTCCCTGTGTGCCTGGAAACTGAGGATTAAAGGGCCCAAAATGCGGATTATCTATGGGCATTGCTGCACAAGTTCCAGATCTTGCAGAAGGGATCTTCCTTGTCTTCCGTTCTCAAGGAACAGATCTTCAGGAGGACCCCAATGCTTCTGCACGGGCCCTCTAACCCCCACCTGCAATGGATGCTGAGAAAGCCCACAGGAGGACATGCCGCTCCAACCTCCGTGGGAGAGTTGATGATCTTGTGTCACCACAACCCTGATGCAGGGGGAGAAGCACTGGGGGCAGCAGCAGCAGCAAGCCCCCGCCCCCCATGGGGCTGCTCCAGCAATGGGGCGATGGCAGGTGGTGGTGGGTGTTTGCCACATGGGGGGCGGGGGGGGGGGCTTGCCACCGCGGCCACCACTGCCTCCAACTCTGCTCCTCTCCAGTGATGGGGCACCGATGGCAGGCAGCGGTGGGGGTTTGCCTCCATCGCTGGAGCAGCCATATGGCGGGGGCGGAGCTTGCCACTTCTATCTCCACAACCCCCTGCTGCATTGGGGGGGTAGGGTGGTAACACACAATTGCCACTCCCCCCCTCCACTCTGGGTGACAGTTGAGCGATCCGCCAGCACCACCCTCCAGGAGAGGCACGGTGTAGGACTCCATTGACAGCTATGCAGGCTGTGCAGGCCTCTGTAGCTGTCAGTGGCAGGGGGGAGCTGCCACCACCTGCTTCCCCCCCTGTGCAGCTCTGCTCCTGTGAGGCCTACCTTGGAACCCATCTACATGGTAAATCATGTGGATGCGTGTCCTATAATCTGGTCTTCAAGGCGAAGACCAGATTGTAGACACCAATATCGAGGTCTTCCGGAAATCCAGATCGGGGCCCCCAAACCCAACTAGGACTTGATTCAGGAGGCCGTTGTAATGGGGTCCCCTGTGCTGAAGGGTCTTTTAGGATCTGTTCCACAAGGGTCCCTATCGGGTGCCTAATGGGGTCTTCAAGCCCTGTGCATAAACACCCTATATTTGAATCAAAAGAAGTCTTGCTGCTGGATGTAGAAATAATCCTTACTATTTATCAATGGGAACGCAAGCAGTTTTGGGGGAAAGGAACCATGCTTTAGGGGCATTCTCTTCCGTTTTTCTTGACCCAATGGGAAGCCGTGATTTCCTGTGCCCTGGCCCCCTCTCTTCACCCAGTTGTCCGCCATTATGTGCTAATGAGACTGGGCTGCCTGAAAGGCAGGGGAGAGCTGTAACATTGTAGCAAGAGTTCAGTGTAATAAACTGGCAGCTTCCATCCTGGGGTTGTTGGCCCTTACGTCCCTCCCTCCTTCCATTCATGCCTTTTGACTGCATCACATCACCCCCCCCCCATTTCATGCTGCTCTGACATGCTGATCTAGTGCAATTCTCGGCTGCTTGTGTGAAAGCCTCCTTGTTTTCTCCCCCCCCCCCGTCCTTCCTTCCCTCCCCCCTGCCCTTTCATACTGCTTTAGTCTACGGATCTAGCACAAAACACCAGAGAAAGTGATCTTTAACATGAGATGCTGTGCTATAGTGGGCTGCCAAAGGATTCCATTGAATCAGGGACAGGTTAATATAGGAGGTGGAGTTTGAATTGCCCACCTGGATGATATCCCCTGCAAGTCTGCACTAGAAGCTAGGAGTGGGAATACAAAAAAAGAGACCTCGCTGCTGATTTAAAAAGCCCTGCTGTACATCTGGATTAAAATGCCCAGTGGGAACCTGGCCCTAAAGTGCCTTTAGAACTTTTTCTTCCCGGCTCCTTTTCGCTATTTATTTTCTGGAACGGAATAAGATAAATAATTAACTCTTTAAAACAATATTCTATCAACAAGTAAAGAACTCTGAGGCTCTCAACAGAACACAGAATACATAACAAAACTACACAGCAATTCTGCAGTTTTCCATTTTGATACTGATTGCCTCCACTAACAAAAACGTCTCCAATGAAGCAAACCCCCAATCTAGGAAAGAGGGGTTTCAGCAACGTTCTCCTTCTCTAAAAACACTTGCATGCAAAGAAGCTTCGACAAATAGTGTGTGCAGACATGCACAAATAGCATGTGCTAATAGTGTGTGCAGACGTGCAGAAATAGTGTGCGCTAATAGTGTGTGTGGACATGCACAAATAGCGTGTGCTAATAGTGTGTGCAGACGTGCACAAATAGCATGTGCTAATAGTGTGTGTGGACATGCACAAATAGCGTGTGCTAATAGTGTGTGCAGACGTGCACAAATAGCGTGTGCTAATAGTGTGTGCAGACGTGCACAAATAGCGTGTGCTAATAGTGTGTGCGGACGTGCACAAATAGCGTGTGCTAATAGTGTGTGCGGATGTGCACAAATAGCTTGTGCTAATAGTGTGTGCAGACGTGCACAAATAGCGTGTGCTAATAGTGTGTGCGGATGTGCACAAATAGCTTGTGCTAATAGTGTGTGCGGACTTGCACAAATAGTGTGTGCTAATAGTGTGTGCGGACGTGCACAAATAGCGTGCACTAATAGTGTGTGCAGACGTGCACAAATAGTGTGTGCTAATAGTGTGTGCAGACGTGCACAAATAGCTTGTGCTAATAGTGTGTGCGGACTTGCACAAATAGTGTGTGCTAATAGTGTGTGCAGACGTGCACAAATTTGACCGATCAGCAGCTCGAGCGCAACTTCAGTTGCGTCCTCATGCTGATTTGCCCCTCCACTAATATTCCCCCGCCCGTAGTTTCTTGACAGTCATTTCTAAAAGCAGACAAAAAATAAGAGTGCATGCTCCGCTTGAGCCGAAAGCTGAGCTAGACTCACTCTCAGCTCCATTGTTTTTCTTTGGTAATTAGCTTTTGTCATGCTTTGTCATTTTAGTGCGTCTGGATATTCTTCAATTAATCAAACAGAACAAGAACGATAGAGCTTTGGCTGCTCATGAGGTCACTTCTTACAGGGACTGGATTACAACACCAAAAGCTGCCTGAAAAGCATGTATTGATCTGTTCTGACAGTTACTGCCACATTAAGCCTTGCCACAGCTGTGATATAAAGGTGCTTTGAGCTGTTATCATAAATACCATCCACTATCTTTAAAGATCATCAAAACAGCTTCACATTCTATAAAAGTGATTGTCATGTATTTTCGCCAATACATTTTAACAGCATAAATTGTTTTAACATTTTAAATAGTAGCTTAAAGGTCAAATGCAAATCATTTAAACTAGGATTTATCCTATGAAAGTGCTGAGCTCTATTTATGGCTATGTGAAATAGAAACAAAATATGAGGTTGAAATTCTTTTCAGCTAGTCACTAGTGGATATTTTTAAATGATTGGAACATATAACTGAAACATAGTGTAGGTCTGAAAGAATTATTGAAGGAATTGTTGCCATAAATAACTACAGCACATATATTGAAACAAAGATTATTGTTATATAGCAGCATAATTTAAAATATTTAGTGTGCCTCACTAACCTCTTAGTGAGTAAAAAGGACCACAATTTTAGAAGTCCAGAAAGTTTGGTACAGAAATCAATGTTTTTTTTCTTGCTTTAAAAGTTAACATGAACAACAAACAGCAGATCTTCTACCGGTATATGATATACAAACAAGATAGATACATAATGCATGTATTACAATAGAAAAATTAATAAAGTCAGTTTTAGCAGACACAGGTTCTAGTACAGGTGCGGGTAACTGGCCAATCAGAGCCGCACAACGCCACTGCCTGGGCCCACCACTTCAAACCTGGCAACAAAGAGGTAAGTGGCGTGCGTGCAGGCACGTCCCCGAGTAGGCTGAGGCCCCGATGGTGTCGCCTATAGCCTGCAGGAACTGGGGAAGGGACGAGACAGGCCTGCCTGCCCCTGGGTTGAACCTGACCCAATGGCGGCAGGCCTGGGGGGGGCCTTTTCGGGCTATGCCACGCAGGAACAGGTTCCACATTCACACCTAGGGAGGTAGGAACTCGTCCCCACACATTCCTTACTTAGCTAGGTGTGAATGGGGAATGCATCCCCTTTGCCCTGAGGTCTTATAAATCCACAAATGCAATGTGGCCTATACAGAAGCCTTTGATTGCTTATTGGGAGTCACTATCTGTAAGAGCAGTGTTTTCAGTAGAGAAGAGGGAAGCCATAGGGTCCATCTTTCAAGTAGCATAATCAGGAAAACATTTAAAATAGGAGACAGTTGCTCCTTGGTCTTTTTTGTGGCTTTCACAATGTTGTAGTGCTGGGAAGGTCTGAAGGGTTTGGTGTTGCACAGTTGCACAGTATTGTGTCATTATCACGTTATAGAGGGGCAGAAAGTCAAAGCACAGTTGCCTTACACAAAGAGGAAGAGCCTCCTTCTCCCACAGCCCCTTCCGTTGCTCTAACCCACCACTTTTGTGTGAGAAACCAACAGGGGATCTTCTGATGTACCTGCCCCCAAGCCTATTTTGGAAGATGCATAAAATGCCTGAAGTTTGGGACCGCTTCTTGTGCCTTCCGGCACAGGGCCACATGGCGAATGGAAGCACCCTAGTTTTTACATCAGTGCAGCTAAGAACAGAGGTTGAGGGCATGTGAAAACACACTGCTTGCCTCCAGGGTTAGCAAAAGCCCTCCAGCCCTTCAAACAGCAGAATCTGCAGATGTCATGCAGATCCTGCCTAAAATGCCTCAAATTTCAATGCTTCCTTTTAGGGAAGTGGATGGGCTGCCATTTTGTCTGTTCTTCTAGGGCCAGGTTTTCACTAGGCAATTTAATTCAGTTTTAAATCAGGGTTTTTTAAATCAGCAGCAAGGTCTTTTTGTGTGTGTCCCCACTCCTAGCTTATAATGCAGACTCACTCTCCATTCTTCAGTGCTGGGCAGGGGAGGGGAGGGGGCCCCTTTCCTCTCTCCTCCCATCAGCAGAACCCCCTCCCCATGCAGTCAGCAACTGGACACTGTCATACCCTGATTTTATCAGGGCGGGCAATTCAAACCCCACCCTCTATATAAACCTGCTCCTGGAGATCATGGAGTCCTTTGGCAGCAGCTCTTGTTCACTGCTTGCCCCCCCCCCCCAATAGCACAGCTCCTTTCTCATGTTAACAAGGCAGTAGAAGATTACTTCCCCTTCTTATATTGGCATTTTGTGTGAGATCAATAGATCAAAGCAGTGTGAAATGGCAGGAGTGAGGCAAAAGGGGGAACAGGCAGGCTTTTACACAAGAGCCGGCAGCTTTGTGTCTTTCATGATCACTGATTTTCTTGTAAAATCAGACACTTCACTCCCTGATATATTGTAACATCTTACTGCCTGATACATGTATCTCTTGTTAGCTACTGCAGGTTCTTTATTCTTCACCTTCTCCCTCCACTCCCTTTCAGCCAGGGTGATCTCTTTAGCACGTAATGGTGGACAGTCCCGGAAGAGGGGTCTAGGGTACGGGAAATCAGGGCTTCTTATTGAGTCAGAGGAAACGGAGAACACCCTAAAGCATGGTTCCCTTCCCCCCTAAAACTGTTTGTGTATCCATTTGCTAATGGAGTATTTCTAAATCCAGCAGTGAGACTTCTTTTGACCTGAATATAGATAATCCATCTTTTGGGATCTTTAATTCTCAGAAACTGTGGGTTCTTTTAAACTTTGGGAATGGTGGGTGTGACGATCACAGGCTGGGGGGAGGGAGGGAGAAGCTGCTTTCAGCAGTAGTAGGGATCACATGACCCTCTCCAGCCAATGGGAGCTGCAGAATCTCGCTAGGGGGAGACAGGCTGACTGAGAGGGAGGGGGAAGATGGAGGATTTTGGGGGGAGTGAGGCACAGAAGTTTTAGAGGGAGAGAAACAGCTGACAAGAGGGGATACAGAGAGAGATTTTGAAAAGGTTTTGATACAGAACGTTAAGAGAAAAAAGACAGAGAAACAAAGCTTTATCAAAACAGAGGGAAAGGGCTTAAAAGGGGCAGAAGCTATTAAGAGCCTGAGAGTGAGTGAACGAAGCTGCCTCAGACTAAGAGCGGGAAAGCCCTTTTCAGTCAGTAAACCACAGTATTTCATGACAATTGTTGCTGGGTGTATAAGCAAAGGACTTTACTCTGTTTTCTTACCATTTTATGTCCTTTCTCATGAACTAAATGACTCAAAGCTGAACCTAAGCTTAATTCTTTATTTTATTTCATAACTATATTAATAAAGTTAAGAGTTTATTTTACTCAAGTGTCTGCTGCTTTGTGGCAAACCTGTCCAAGGCCAGACTAGCAAAGTGGGGCGCCAGCTTTTTGGAGCTATATAAATGAAAAGCTGGCAAGGTCTGGCCACCCCACAGCTTGCTTTTTTTCTGCGCCCCTCTGAGGAGTGGAGAGCACAGAAGGGGCTGTGAGGGGACGTGACAGTGGGCACTCAAAACAGTCTTCAAGCACTTTAAATCTTGAATGGGAATGCACCCTAGGTCTACTGTACTATTTTGACTATAAATAGTCCTGAAAGCTCTCAGTTGCAGCAGCGTGTTTTTATTTGTTCCAAATTGTTGGGGCAGAAGCACAACAAGGGATGCTTATCTTCCAGACCATATCTCAGTGCACGCAGCATTGGGACATGATTCAGCCATGCAGAGGTGGGATTTCTAGTTGCAACACTGCCAGGCCTCTTTCACCCAGCCCAATAAACTACACAGATACAGCACAATAGCAAAAGCCAGGATGTTCATCTTTTGTGGCCTTAGGCACATTCTTGGTATGGCAAGAGCATGTCGTAGTTCCAGTCTTAAAATGGCTGCCTTGAGGTATGAAGAAGGAAACTAAAACTACATCAAAATAATACTAACACACTTTCAGCAGGAAAGCATGACATACATTTGAGAATGAATTCTAAACGAGGACAGGATGCAACCAACTTTAGCAGGAGGGAAGAACCCAATAAAAATGGCCCAGATAAATTGCTGAAAGATATTCACCTTAGTCCTTATTTATTAATTGCAATCAAAGCTACTACAGCGAAGCACTGCCAAACATTAGATGGTTTGGATTTGAAATATTAATATTCTAAGATCTAGTCTATTCCTGTCACTGAAAAGCTAACTTATAAATTAAGAAATATTACAAGGGAGAAACAAGAGGATAATTTTTCATGCTTGGTACTTTGTGAATAAGTGTATAAGACATTCCAATCCCTTCTGCTTATAAAAAGTTATGGATGTATAATTTTTAAAAAATGTTTTATGCAGCAAAGATAAACATAAATATGCATGTAAATCTATGTTAATTTTTTTGTTCCAAATATAATTTTCCCTAAGGATATTAATAAAAATTTCAAAAGTCTGAGAGATGGAGTGGATCTCGCAGACTATGGAATAATTTCAAGAAATGATAGGTATGATGTATATAATAATAATTCTACCTTGTAGGGGTATCAATAAAATTCTTATCTATGATGGTAGTTCTCTTTGTTCCAGCCTATAAATGTCAAGGTAGCCTTTGTATGTATTATGTACAAACTTGTTCTAACTTCCCTTCCCTTGTGGATAGGATAGATGAGTTTAATCACTTGGAAAATCAACTTCTCTTGAGGAAAGTTAATTGAGCATTTTGCTTTTTTGCTGGTCATGCCCAGCTCTCCTTGACTAATGACCAAATGGGTGGAATGCACAGAGACAATATGGTCTCCCACAAAAGTACTGCAAACGATGGTGTTCTGGTCATGACTTATAAGAGTAGTCACTACCAGAAAAATCATACAAAGTGTTCTCCTTCTTAAACCACATTGGAATAGTGAATTGCATAATTCAATTGAAGTTTCTGAGGTGAACCATGCATTTTCCAATCCCCCCCCCCAAAAAAAAAAACTCCTGTATTTTAAGACCTGCAGAACAGGCAGTTTTTACTTTCTCAGGGCCTGTTCACTCTAAAGTTGTCAGGGCAGCTGGGTGTGCTCTGAGACATTTGAAGTGTGAATGGTCCTGGACATTCACACTTCAACTGATGCAGGGTAGGTTCCAGTTAGGGGCAACATTTGCAGTGTGAACACTAGCCACTGTCCAGGATCTTAACTTCAGTACATCACGGTCCCATGAAAGTTGAGTTTGAAAAGCCATTCAGGCAAACCCATGTGCCCTTCCCTGAACATGCCCCTTGCTGGTCTACCCATTTGCAGAAGCTAAACCCATTTGGTTTTTTTGTGGAAGGCTCCTTGGGCATATAAAGGGTGCCTCCAGACTGGGATGGAAGCAGTGAAGCAAGTTTGCTACTTCTGTCACCCACAGTAGGTTATCTAAGCCGCTCTGTCTGTGAGGGGAACATCACATGGATTCGCTCTCCATTCTTCAGTGTCTGGAAGGATAAAAAACCCCTTCCCTATCCTTTCCCTCAGCAGCAACCCCTTCCTATGCAGTCAGCAACTGGACACCATCATGCCCTGACTTCACTGGGGGTGGGAAATTCAACCCCCACCTCCACATTTAGGTGCAGCTGCATCAGAACATGGGGTACCCTGGCAGCACTTTTAGATACTTCCCCACCCCCACCCCCATGCTAGCCGTTGCCTCCTTCTGATCTCCAAGCCTTTTCCCCATTTGCTTCCTTAAGACAGAATCCATCCCACCCACCATGATTTTAAAAACGGAATTAAAGGGAAAATGTGTGAAACAAAGTTATTCCCCACCTCTCTCTCACATACGGTTATCTGAAGAGGAGGGAGGAGGGATGGGAGAAGAACTATCTCTTTCTCTTTAATCTGTGATCTTCTGAAGAAGTTGTGCAGCGGCAATTTGAAGAGGAAGTGACAGTTTGTGGAGAGTGGATTCCCTCTTTCTGAATCAGACACTTGGTAAAATTACAGCCTTGATACGTGTGATCTTTTGTTACAACTTCATTCTTCCCCTCCCTTCCCTCCCCTTTCAGCCAGCAGAGGATTCCTTTAGCCAATAATCACACCTTCCCACTAGCCCAAAGAAACTGAGGAAAACTGTGTGCGTTTGCTACCGTTCCCAAAGCAAAAAAGATAAAGGGTGTTAGCAGCAAAAATGGGAGCGAGAGCTGTTTTTTTTTAAAGGATTTTTAAAATGCATTTTTGTGTGATTTACTCCTCAGAAAGTACAGGAAACCAATCTGTAATGGGGCCAAAAAAATTTCAAAACGTTTTCAAAGCTCACTAAAACCCCGGTGGGAATGAAACCTAGATGTGTTCTGCCTGCTGGCTGAATAGCAGTTTTAAGCGTCTATGTTTTTTAAAAAGGAATATAAACAAAGTCTGCTGCTCTGTTTTTTTAAAGCACCAAACCATCTTAAGATAAGTGGCCTACTTGAAAAAACAGATTTACAAGTCCAATGTAAGAATTACTAGTAGTCTCACAGCCTTGATTGATTTACTTTCTTAATGACCAAATCTATCAGGTAAGCAACTAAACTCCTTTCAACCAAAATAGGAACTTTTTAAAAAAGCCACTCTGTGGCACTACATGGTGCTTTTTTGTTTCATTCAGGTTGGTTATTGTGAACAAGGTTGGTTATTCATATTATTGTCAGAGGATGTTCTTTTTTTCCTCCTTGGTAAACGCTCTTCCTTTGTATTTTGAAAATATCCCTTCTGTTTTTCAGAAAATGAGTTCTTCACCTCAGGTTTGAACCAATCAATTGCAAAAGACATGGGAACCAATCAATGAAACTCTGATCCTGCTGGCGTATCCTTTTTTATATCAAAAGCGTTGACCATATTTTGTGTGGAGATTCTTTCATCTTCTGCTTATAAATGAATCCATTATGAAAATAACTGAGATAGACAAGTGAGTCCAACATTACGACAGGGTTCTTGTATGTTTAAAATGTCTGCAAAAGAGAAAATGTAAGTTGATACTGGTTGCCTGGTAACCAATTCCCTCTTCTAAACTACTTTTAAAGTTACAGGAGCTTGGTCTTCTTTTTCACAAAGTAACCCTAAGTATGATCGGTAACCTACACTGTTTTTGCTCTATAATTTCATTGAAATGCATGGTTATTGTTTCAATAAAATCATTTTGAGATTTTTGGTGAAGACAAATACATTCATACAATGAGTTTACTTTTCTTGCTACAGCCTGTGGTAACCTCCAAAGACACTTAAAAGGTGATGTGATCACAAAAAGATGTGGCTGGTGTCAGGCTGTTCTGATCACATACCACTCTGTTTTCCCCTCACTGGGCCAGTACAGGTCATACTTTTGGTGGACCATGTCCGTTCGATTGGCCATGATTGTAGCCATGAAGTACAGTGGTTTGGGTAGCCTCCAGGAGCATGCAATGGGAAAATTCCTACTCCTGCGAAAAAGCTGGTGAGACAGATGATGTCCCACAAGATGAGCTTTGTTTCACACAAAGGCAATTCAGAACAAAAGTTTTAAAAAGTGACTTGAGTAACCACTTATTTTGATAAGTATCCCTTATTTGTAAATTGGATTTGTTATCCTGAAACCTTTAAATAAAATTAGTCAGATTAAGCAGACTTTTTTTGCTTTCAACAAAATAGTAAGCTTTTACAACTTGACAGGTACAATAAATGCTCCCTCTGATTTTCTTCTAATATTGTTCTTAGCCTCCAGGCTTTGTTCTCCATACTTAAAACAGTTTTAAAATGTTACATAAAATCCTGTGAGCTTCTGGAGCTAACAAAATATCATTGATGATTTAAATGAATTTTCCCCATCCTTTAACTGTTTCTTGTTAATACTTTGACATTTATGAGTCTAGACTTCGATTGTTCTGATATTGATTTTGGACATCATGGTAATGGAACACAAAGTCTACATCATTTTGGCTGTCTGCACTAATAGTATATCTCTTGGAGCTTTTTTCCTTAATGACGAGAGGAAAAGCTGGTGGTAAATCTGTCTTCATTTCACTAAGGTTTACAGGGCTTGGGATTTGTTGTTATCATACTGACCTTATTTGCAGCCAGGAGCTCTGGCAAAGCTTGAATCATAAAGACAAAGAGGCCGCGTCCCCATGCACTCTTTGGGCGCTGATTGGGCTTGCATGGGCCGGGTACATTACTGGGAACAAATCTCAGGCACCCCCATGTCATTCCCGGCAAAGTGGGACAGGTACAATTTGGGCGCAGACGGAAGTGTCCCCATGTGAACCATGCGAACCCTGGTACGGGGGAGCAGCACCCCCTCTCTCCTCATTGGAAGCCGGATGGACATCAGCCCACCCCTGTGCCGCATCCCCTCCTCCTTTAGTGGCACCAAAAGCCAGGACTGGGCTGAGAGGCACAGGGAAAAAAAAGTTAAAATAAAGCTTACTTCATAATAATAAATTTATAAATAGTTTTAAAAACCGAAAGGTGCTACGAGGTTTAGCGGCAGTAGGCGCTTGAGCAGTTTTGCGCACCTCCACTCCACAGGAACCGCGAGAATGCCCATCAACTTTAAAAGGCAGAAAATCAAGCCTTTGTTTATGACCGCCTTGACGATCGGGGAAACAGAGGCTGGAAATGGAACAAAAATCAAGCCATTATGCAGCCTGCCTTGGCATGCGTGAAATGGGGTTGGAATTACTCCCGTGGAAATGCCAAAAAATTAAGCCATTCTCCAGCCTGCCTTTGCGATCGGCATTTTAAAAAGTCTGCGGCTGTGATCTTCAGTGGACAGGGCAGGGACAGCAAGCACAACCCACCTCCCAATGACGTGAGCACCAATCTCATCCCTGTTAGCCCGCAATCGTCCCCATGTGCGGTCCCGCCTCACTGAGCAATGCGTGTTGGTTCCCCAAACCGTGCCAAGACTTGTTTTTCGAGGTGTCAAATTTGGCATCCTTTGAGGGGGGATTTGGCATGCTTTTCGCGGGCCAAGTCCAAAGTGCATGGGGACGCCTCTTGCCAATCACGTTTGGAACCATACCAAAGTAGCATGAATGTCTTTTTCTATGTACTTCTGTGCAGAATTCAAGCAGCCTTTCCCACTGCAACCATATTCAGTATCTTGAACCAGCTGTCCTAAAACTGTGGAATGGAGAGGTGAATTTTCACTCCACTGCTGCCTTAGGGCTACCCTTCAAAGTGCACCTTAGGAAGGTATATCTGTGACTATAGGGAAAAGCCTCAGGTTCAATCCCCAATTAAATAATTAAGGCTGAAGGGAACCTCTATCTAAGACATTGATGAGTCACTGTCAGAGAAGGAAAGCAAATAGAGGAGGTGTCTTGAATGAGAGTTTGCTTCTCATTCGGTTTCTTCTTCTCCTGGATTTTCATGGAAGAATGACACCAGAAAAAGTAAAGAATGAGTAGAAAACTTCCAAACAAAAAGTTACACCAATTTCAAAAAGTAAACCCTACCCTAAAGCTAGCCAAAAAAAATTCAACCAAGCCCTAGTCCAAAACCAAATGTTGATCGCAGTTGACTTCAAATGGAAAGGTGGGGTCATCATATATGGTCATACTTAGCTTTGGGTTTAATGTGAGATAGAGGACTTAAGATAGTGGAATATTTATATAACTCAAGGGAACCCAATGGAAAGGATGCCATTCAAGGAATTACAGGACAGAGACACTGGCTACAAGTGATCTATACAGTCCATTAAGTACTGTTGATGAAGTGGTGGAAGAATTATATAATATCTGGAGTACAGATATGAGGCTTGAAGGAGGACATTAAGTCTGCATCCTCCCGTACAGCGCACGATCGCTCATTCACTCTCACCACTTTCCCTGTTATTGCTGTCAAAATCCACCCCGTACAGTAGCAATAATCCACCCACAGCGATTGCAACAATTCTGGCTCTTTAGTTCTGAGCTTTAGAAAGGGAAGCTGCTTGTGTTACTGCTGTGTGTGCAGGCGGCAATCCCTGCCCCTTTTGCCACGGAGTGTCCCCAAGGTAAATGTTGCGAGGAAAACTGACAACTTCCAAAAAGAGCTCTGAAAGTCTTATTTAAAGGGCACTTTCCTCATTTTGTAGCGCTGGAAGCTTGTTAAAAACCCTGGCATGGGGGCACTCAGAGGCAAAACAAGACTTTTAGCAGACTTTAAATTGCTTGGGGATGCACCCTAAGAATAAAATAAGAAGTATAAAAACAGCAAAATACAATAAGCTTAAAGAGGTAAGAAGGAAGATATTACATAAATGGTAAAGAACCCTAACACAATTATCACATTTTAAAATCAATATTGATTGTAAATGTTGGCATGGATGTAGACAAATAGGCATCTTTTTCCACATGATCTGGGAATGTCCTATACTGTAGTATCTAAATTTTGGAAGAAAATAGAGAAAGAGAGAAATGATATGTTAAATATACAAATTACAGTTGCAGGAAGAATGGGGGTATTATATATGGATTTAAATAACCTTCCGACTATCCAATTGAAGGAAATAGTAGATGAATTGTTAACATGTGCTCAGATAGTCCTTATGAGTGGATTGAAGGGTAGAACAGCCTTTTGGACTGCTCCCCATAAGTTTCTGGCCAATGCCTGACATGGATGGGTGGGGTTTCATATCCACCCTCCCTTTGCCATGCTAGCTGGAGATCAGAAAAGGCTTGGATTAAAAGCAGCATTGTAGCAATAGATCACAGCTTGCACTCTCTGTTCTTTCACTCTCCTGCTTGCGTGCAAACGTTCCTTCCCACTAAAGTGAATGGAGGGAGGGAGCTTCCAATTTGAGAGGGAGAGTGACTGCTTTGCTCTGTGTCTGTCTGCTGCCCTCCCACTAAAGTGAATGGAGGGAGGGAGCCTCCAATTTGAGAAGGAGAGTGAATGCTTTGCCCTGTGTCTGTTTCACTCATTCTAAGCGGGGGAAGCCTCTAGGTTTTGCACAAGGGGCGGAGATTAAAAGATCCTGTTTCTCAGTGCTGGGGATTTGTGAGTTTTAAGTGGGAACGGCAATGTTCAAATTCAGCCCGTGTTATCCTCAGGCAAATAGGGACAGCCGGATTGCTCACTCAGTCCTGAATCCGAATGTTAAAAGTCCAGTACAGATTTTAAAAGTCAAGTGGGAATGTGGCCTCTGACAGACATACAGCTCAGCCAATTTGGACTTGTGGTTACCTGGTAATCTCCCAGTTCAATTCCGCACTCTTCCATGCAGCCAGCTGGGTGACCTTGGGCTAGTCACAGCTCTCTGTCAGACCTCTCACAGCTGCTTTGAGTCCTCTTAAATGGATGGCCATGGGCACTGATGCCACTGAAATTCTTCTGGTTCCCCTTTAAAATATTTTTGTTTGTCCAATCTCTTGCTGATTCATTTTAACTAGTCTTGTAGGATATGTCCCAGGTATTATTTGAATGTTGTTTATTCTGTTCTGCCATTTCATGACGTCCTGTTTAAATAAATTATAAACCATTCTGCGGGATTTATGAAAAGGCAGATTATAATTTTAATAGATGAACAATATTCCATTCCAAAACCTAAACTACTCTTGTTATAGCATCTTCCTTCATTCCTTTCGCCTTAGTAGCTTCATTTTTTTCTTCTGTGATTGAGTAGTCAAGTCCGGTACAGATATTGCATCGCACTGTATATGATCTTTGAGGCAGCGTATTTTATATTTATGTTGCAAATTAGGGGTGGAAATGATCTGTCCTCTGAGCTGTAGCAGCTTTTTCTAGAGGCTCTCTATCTTACTAGATGTGACTTTTTAGCTCCATGTGACTCACCATTAAGCACTGCTCCTTTTTACTGCAGGGTTTCTATCTGATAAAGCGCTAATAGGAGAAATGTTCACTTTCAGTTACATGTTTAAGAAAAGCTAATTGAATTGAGAGCCACCAGGAGACTTTCACATGGTAGAAGTCGATGGGTCCTAAACAACCTGTCTTGGGAGCTCATCAATCTGTATGATCAAGTTGACTTTGCATGAAGCACAAATTCATGGAATCTTTTGACTTTCTTTGGAAAGATGACACCCGCTTATCCTCTATTGCCCTGAGCAATCGCTTGATATGAGATACACAAGGTAAAGTCCCACTCTCTACCTTAAAATTTAATAACATTCTGTTGGTTGGTTGGTTGGTAAGATCAGAGACGTTTTCGCACGGGGCTGATCGGAACGCGGAAAAGACAGCTGAGGACACGTCATACGCATTGGCCGCGCGCGGCTTGCGTTCCGACGTGTCCGCAGCTGTCTTTTCCGCGTTCGAAATGTAGAGCACTTCGAAGTGCTCTACACGCGTTCCAACGCGGACGAGCCGCCCTCAGCCGTTCGGGAGAAGAAGCGTTCGCGCCGCTTCTGTCTCCCGAACGGCTGCCGGCGCGCCTCCGACGCCGCGCGGCTTTGACAATCAGCTGTTTCTCAAACAGCTGATTGTCGATCTGCCTCCGCGGCTGCCGGCGCGCCGCTTGCCGGCATTTGCCGGCTAAGGCAGCTTCGGGCGCTTTGACCATTCGCACCCAGACGCTCCGGAACGCGTTTACACGCGTTCTGGCGCGTCTGTGTGTGAACGGGGAAAGCGCCCGAAGCTGGCTTAAGCTTTCCGCCTGAACGCGTTCCGTCTGGAACGCGATTCAGTGCGGAAATGCCTCTGGCTCCTACTATTGATGATGTATTGTTATTATACATGATCAATGTTTGTTTTAAAAGGTTTTAACATGATTAGTAATTGTCCTAGTTTCTCCTTTAAGAGCAGTGTGGCATGTATCTATGTAATGGGTAGTGCTGGTTTTAAAAACCATTTTGCTATTCCTGTACTACTCAATAACACCAAAGTTTGACCTGGGCATATTCGCTAATGGTGTTGTCTTCCTCTTATTTCTACAGCTTTTGTGATTTTACATTGGCCCTGTCCCCAAGCAATTGAAAGCCCTCTAAAAATCTTCTTTTGCCTCTGAGCGCCCCCATGCCCAGCTTTTCAATGAGCTTCCAGCATTACAAAAGGAGGAAAATCCACACACAAAAAAAGTGCACTTTTAGTGGATCACTAAAAGCTGCAGTGTTCAAGGATGTGAAAGTGAGCCAGGAAAATATTAATTCCTTCTATACTTCAGAGGCCAAGCGCAAATATCCATTTGCCTCCTCAGGTGATGATCAAGAGACTGAATGCCTCCTTTTCTCCAGATGTTGCCTGTGGCCCACCTCCTGTGAGAGTTACAATCCTTCAACATCTGGCAGCCCACACTCTGAGCACTCCGGGGGTGGCGTCGTCAGCTCACGAGCCGGAGGATGCTTGGAATGGGTGCTGGTGCATCCACACAGCACCCACTCCAATCTGTCCTCCGGAATTTGTCCACCCTGCATATGTGCGGACGCGCAGGGGTCCCTCAGATCCGTCACTGTTTGTGATGGATCTGGGGGAGGACGGATTGCTAAAAAGCGGATCTTTTTAGATCCACTTTTCGGCAGCAAATGAGGAAAGGCTCCATGATGCACAGACTTCAAAAGGGGGTAAAAGTGATGGAGGAACTCAAAAATGAAGAAGCATTGGGTCTATGGTCTTCAAGTTGCTTGAAAGCTCTTACAAAGCCAGGCTCAGATGTGTTGAAGGCTTACTGCATGTACACTTATGCTAGAAATGATTTTAGATCCTCCAGATGAAAAAACTCTGCCATGGCCTATAAAGTCCAAGACTGCTTTGCTGCTGTCTTTGGTCTTCTGCTGTGGCCATCGAGCCCTGGCCGACAGTAGGGTCACTCATTATTCCAATAAGGATGTTTCTGTTTACAAGGCTTCATTCTCTATACATAACTGAAGGTATTTCTTTCAAGCACCATTTGCTCAGTTTAAATATGCACATCAGCTTCCAAGAGATCAAGCTTCTTATTGAACCAAAGTGGAAACAGCGTGGGCGGACCTCTTATTACCCCAGGAAAAGACTTTGGTATAGTATTGAGCTGAAATTGCTGTGCAGCTCCCTCCATTATTTAATTAATAGCGGCGCTCAAGTGTTACAATTATTTTAAGAGGTTTAGTTTTCACAAGACCGATGCTACTCGGATAGTCAGGAGAGCCAAAAAGGCCGCGTACATTCTGATGTTTAGGACCCTGAGAAAAAAAGCATCTGAGATACATCAAAAATTACCACATCACTTGTGGTCAAGGATATTGCCAAGGGGAAAAGGATGACATAAATCTGGTGATTGGAATATAGCAGATGTTGTCCCTCAAGGGTACAAATAGGAGTATTATTACAGGGAGAAACAATACCATTTAGAACAGAATCACTTTAATTCTCCCATCTAGGTGAATACAAATTGACGGCATTTGCTGTCCTGCCTGGTTTTTCTTCAGCATTAAGGAAGTAGCATGTGAATTATATTTTCTTTACATCTAGAAGAAATATATTAGAGAACAGAATTTTAAAGACAAAGTGAAAAGGCCTTCAAAGAGTAAAATGACATTAGAGACATTGGTTGCCCAACAGCATGACAGTTTTCAACTATAGGGGTGCATCCCCAACCAATAAAAAGCTAGTTAAAAAGCTTCTTTTGCCTCTGAGTGCCCCCATGCACGGCTTTTCTCCGAGCTTCCAGCAGCACAAAAGGAGGAAAATGCGCAGGAAAAAAGTGCCCTTTAAACAAGACTACCAGAACACTTTTTGGAAGCTGCGGGTATTCCGAGCAACATTGTGCATGGAGATGCTCTGTGGCAAAAGGGGCAGGGATCGGCGGCCAAAATCTCCAAAAAAAGCACCCTGGCCGCCTGCACACACAGCCTTAAACATTCACACATCTCCCAGAACTGCAGCAGCTTTCCTTCCTTTCCCTTTCTAAAGGTCAGAACTTTTAAAGAGCCATAATTGTGCAGAATTGCAACATTCTTATCAGGTGTGAAGTGGGTGGCTTGCTACAGTGTAATGGCTGCTGTACGGTGTGGATTTTTACAGTGAAATCACTATCTTTGGAAGCAAGCTCTGGATCCCAAAGTGATAAATGGCTCTGGTGGGTTTTGCAGGCAGGGGATACGAACAGAGAACTTGTAAATATGGCTATTTTTCTTTTGGACTTGTCGGGAGTTATCTCCCCAGCACCCTATCCAGCAGAGAGGGGGCGGGGAGAAAAAGATCCGGGCAAACAAAGTACGCTTTCTTGGGGACGGTAGGTGTGTTTAAAATACATGTTTTACTGAACCTCATGGGGACGCTTATTCTGGAATTGAACGGCACTTTTAAAGTCTGCTGCAATAGAGGGACAATAGAGAGGCAAATAAGTTGCTTGGGGATGCAGCCTAGAACATGCTAACACAGATCCTTAGATGTAGCTAAAAGCAAACACCTTGGGACTTTCTGCAGTTAGCCTTATTCTGGATTATATCCCTGAATCGAGTCCTGCTGTCTACATGGCCATGCAGGCTAAGGCAGGCACCAAGCAAGGGATACCATAGTTTGCATTAGCATGCAGATGACAGACGCCTATCCCAAGATATGTTCCAGAATAACCCCAAGCACAGAAATGGCCCTTGTCACTTTGCTAATGTGTTATCTCACTCTGGCCCTTGTCACACAAGTAGTTTAGGACAACCTGAGATCATCTTCAGGTCAGGTTACTCATATTATTTTTATTTAATTTGTTTTCCCAGCCAACCTAGCCCCCACTAGACCATTCTAACTGGAGTCCTCATTTTTACAATACTCAGCCTGTCCTGACATGCCAGGCCATCATTACTTCCTCAGTGTGAAGGGGGGGGGCAGGCTAAAGGAGGCTGAACTGTGCTGTGGTGGGTGGGTCCAGTCTTTCCATTGGCCAATCAGCAAGCATGTTTGTGAGGCACCTCTCCTCAGTTTATGTGTATGATTCCTCTATCTAGCATTTTTCTGCAAATTTATTATTATTAGCTTTAAAAAATTAATTGCACAAAGAAGAAAAGCGCGTAAAAAAGGAAGGTGGTGGAGAAGCAGGCTTTAAAAAGAACCACAAACACACGCCCTTGCCTCCCTTGAGCATCCAATAAGATCTGATGAAGCAAAAGGGGTGGAGAGCCGAAGCCCATGGAGGAGGCTCAGGTTGATTGCAGAGAAAGGTGTGAGAGAGCGAGGACAGGCTGAGGATGACCTATAAAGATCTAGGTGTGACCAGGACTGGTACGACCTCAGTTCGAATTAATTAATAGGACATCCTGTATTACGCTTGTGTGACCAGGGAATCTGAGAGTGGACTGAAGGTGAAGATGGATTAAAATTTAGGTGTGAACACAACTTTGTTGTGGAAAACTGCATATAGATGTGCTCATGTTTTAATGAACAGTTGGGCTCAGTTCAAAGGCATCTTTAATTAGTCTAATTTTATTGGACTAATTTTATTAGGTGGTACACCATCAAAAGCAGTAAAGAACAACAATAACAAAATCATTACACCCACAGTTCATTATGATCAAAATGCAACTCTAAATAATTTCTTTTGGGAAGCTCCTAAGTATAATGAGAAAATACACAGAGATCCTAAAAAGCACATTAACCAGGTGACAGAGATGGATTGGATAATATAAAGATGCCTTTGCTTTGGAATGACAGAACTATGAGCCTTTATCCACAGAGCTTGCAAAACCATTCATTTGTTAATCCGTATGAAAGGAAGCTGTGCTTTCAATGAAAATGGGACATGTGGCTACACAGCGGTTTTATTTTGAAAGGATTTTTGCATATTCTGGGTTATATTTGTTTCTGTCTTGTAGCCATCTAGTCCATGTGGAAGTGGCAAGCACACAAAAGTGGAGAAATGAGTGCGGTGTGGTTGAGAGAAGGACAGAGAAAGAAAGAAAGAAAGAAAGAAAGAAAGAAAGAAAGAAAGAAAGAAAGAAAGAAAGAAAGAAAGAAAGAAAGAAAGAAAGAAAGAAAGAAAGAAAGAAAGACAAAATCCTGGGATAAAAATGTCTTCTTCTGCAATTCTATTACCTGTCATTCATATGTACTCTTCTTCTTTGGTTTGTGATTTGACCTCAATAATTTTTACTTTCGAGATCCTCTTATTAATTTCAAGTATGATCTGCAAATTATTATGTAGTACTGCATCCTAATACATAACAAACACATTTAAATAAACCAAACTTCTAACTCTTTTTAAGAAGCCTTTTAAGCTTAAGCACATATTTACTGCGGTGATTCTACCCACCTACCCCAACCATCATACTTCAGAGGCTTGAGAAACATTTTCCTTTCAGTATGAAGTTAGCTTTGTAATAATCTGCCAGGAAGGTTTTATGGTTCTCTGCTTGATTTAATAGTCATGTCTTTCAAACTAGAGAACTGCTCAATTAACTCTGACTAAATGCTAACATTCTTTGGGGCATTTTTGGACGCAAGCCTGTGCAACACATTCCCTGTGTTCTGTTTTCATTCCATTTATGTGATAGAGTGTGGACTAGTAGATTTTTTTTACCTTGCCAATGTCTAGGCAGTGTTAAGGGAAACATTGCTTTAAATTATTGACATTTAAGTCTACAAATATGTAACAAAATAAGCCTTTTCGAGCAATCCATAAAATACAAAATACATATTAAGCAACTGAAGCAGTAAGCTCTTCTTTAACAATAAGGAAGGAGGTAGATCTGACGCAGCCAAAGGGGTGGAGAGCCAAGGGTTCCATGGAGGAGGCTCAGGTCGATCTCAGATAAAGGTGTGATGGATGCTGCCCAAGTAAGGACAGCCTGAGGATGACCTATAATGATCTAGGTGTGACCAAGACTGGTACGACCTCTGTTTGAATTAATGAATAGGCCTTATACTTGTGTGACCAGGGCCTATGTCATTCTCAATCGCTGAATAGTCTCCTCCAGGAATCCCGTAAACAGCTAGGCTATCTTTCCCCAAAATAATGGATTCACTGATTTCTAAGAACAAGAAATTTGTAGGCAACAAAAATATTGTAACATCATTTCAATGTCTATGGTGTCTAATCCTTCCACTCCCAGCAATAACCAGAAGGGCTGCCCACAGTAACCTATCCAACATATACTTATCCCTCACTAAATTGGGTGTCCTCCTACATACTTTCAGTAAACAAAGCTCAGGATACCATGCAAAAATCACATCAGAAAGGGGCTGTATCAAAGATAATTATACCAAGTACTTAAATTTAGACTATTGGCAATCTTTATTTTTTAAATTACTAATCTTACTGCTGAAAGCACACAGAAAATTCATTTCTTATGCCAAATATGTATGTTCTGAATTGAATAGGTTCATTGCTGGATAAAATTTAATTGTACATTTTTCTCTATTTTATTTTTTTGTGTGCTGCCAAAAATGAATTAATGTGTTCTTCTCCTTACACCTCTGCTAGCAAATGAAATATTGGTCATACGTGACAACAGCAGTGATGCCAAAGTTTGACACAGTTTTCATGTAAATTTTGGTAAAAACAATTAATTTTAGATGTATTGTTCAAGGACCACTCTTTGTGTAAATCCTGTGCCTAGAAGTTCCTCAGCCCTATCAAAAGTTCAAAGATTTCTAAATGTAGCTTATAAATATGTGCTCAGCAACAAGCCCCAAACAGAACTATTAGAAATGATAACTTTTAGGTTCTAAACAGGTGAACAGGTTCTAGATACTTACCGTTAGTGAATGGTTGGGGGGCGTGGCTTACAGTACTCCGGAGGGAGTGGTAAGCTAGCTCAGTAGAGGAACCAATCAGAGCTGGAGAGCAGTGGGGCAGAAACTATAAAAGCTCTGGAAACAAGTGTCAGAGGTTCTTTGCCTGGGGTAACTCACTGCGGGGTGGGCAGGAAGGAACTGGGCTATTGTTCTACTTGGGAGGGGATCTGGGTAGACTAGTCCTGAGTGTTGAATAGTCTTAAGTGTTGATGATTATAAATAGTGTTGACAGTTGAGAAACAAAAACTGAAGATCATGTACCTCTTTAAGAAGTTGTAATCAATAAAGCATTTTATGTCATTTCTCTTTAAAAGGGCTGGAGTGCCGTTTGTGTGTTGGGCAAGAGATCTCATTACGGTTACTGTACCTTTAAGAGTAAAAGGGAGAGGACACTGGGCCCAGCATTCGGCTAACACGAGAAGCCTTTGCCGTTGATATTAAGCAACGGAAAGGACGAGTTTGCCGTGGCGTGGTGCCTGCTGACCTGGGGCTGCAGTAAACGGAGCCAGGGCTGAATGGCTTCGCGCGGCAGAGGGTTGGGTGAGGAATACGCCATGATACCTTGTAACGGCATTTGTCTAGTGCCAGTCATCAAGCAGGCCTTAGGTTTGTTTTCAACTTATCTACAAACTTGCCACCATTTTAGGTGAGTCAAAAGTCAAGTAGGGCAAGGTTGGGCTATAGGCCTTCTTCATTTCATTCAAGGGGCACCAATATTCCATCCTCAATAAAATCTGTACAAATGGATGCTATAGTAATCCCCTCCCCCTATTTTCCTTCCCCCTGCCTTCTAGGCATGTAATTCATACAAGGGAAGATGTGCAAGACGCCTTTGACTAATCCCTCAAAATAGCCATGCTGAACGGTCATGAAGAACAACCAGAATCCTCCGTATTGCCAGCTGCACCTCCGAGGTCTCCCAGTTTTTCAGCCCCTCTAAGGACCCTCAGATTTTCATAAGGTGGAATTGGGGAGGAAAGTGACTGTGCAGAAGGCCACAGGGCAGAGTTCCATTTCCACAGCAGAATCATAAGGAATTGCTGGAATGGTGCAAGGAGAGATTTCGTGTCCTTGCGTGCCTGGTAGCATTTTTTTTAAATGAAAAGAACGGAAGGTAGTTGTAAGAAAAACAGTGGGAACAAGAGATGTGCGAAGCCTGGTTTGCCTGACTCACTTCCAGACTGAGCTGGGATTTCAGTTTATGGCTTGCCAGACTCAGGGTGTTTTTCCACTGGCAGTAAGTACCCATTTTAGCACCCATTAAGGACCCATTTCGCTGAGAGCCGGATGACCCCATTTCCATTACAGACACCATTAGAGACACATCTGTTTCCACCACAGCTAGGGAAATCCGGATCATATGGGTCCTTCAGGACCTATAATGTGGATTTCCTGTAGACCCCTGTGGTGCCCACAGTAAATTCTAGTGCTGGGAGATGTAATTTAAAAATGCGGTGAAAGCGCATTCAATGTGCTTTGAGGAAGAAAGTTTAAACTGACAGCTTAAACAGGTAAGGAGGGGGTGAAGCCTCCCTAATTAGCATAATGGGAGGGGGAGGAGTGCACTCCACCAATCAGGCGTTGAGTTTAGACTAGTGAAGGGGTATAAAACCCGCCTGCTAGAAGAAAGAAGCGTCCTTGCTTTTGGGTTTTGGGGGAGGAAGACGGGTTGGACTGTCTCTTTACCTCAGGGAAAGAACCAAGCATTGGTCCAGAACTTCTGAGCTGGAGAATAGGCCAGAAGGGGGTGGAAGGAAAAGTAATGGTCCAGTTAGGGACTTAGCTGAGAAATCTAGGCAGTAAGCTGTGTGGCGTTGAATTAACATACCTGTGTCCTTTGTTGGAACTTCTGACTTTGTTTCCTGTTGTAAGAATAAAAACTGTTCATTTATTCTTTTGAGGAGTCTCTGCCGGCTTTCCTTATTCTAAATCAGAAGGGGTTACAGTAGCAAAGATCTCTATAGAGATCAACCAAGGAAGCTGGGAGGAGTTGAAGTAAAACAGCAGCCAGAAGTTTATAGAGGCTGGAAAGTGGGGAAACGGATTAAGCATTGTTGGTGTCCGCTTGAGGGTGCGAGGCTGCAACATACATAAAACACGCTACCAAGATTCTAAAATTATAAAAGCCCCTTTACTGTGTTTAAAGACAGGGGTGGAGAGTGTAAGTCGGCTCACACTGGGGGATGGGCGCCGCCGCAACCCCGCTAAATGGGTCTACAGTGGGGTCTTCAGCCATCAAATCCGAATGATAGGAAATACTGGAAGCTACAGTATTATTAACCCCTTAATATGACTTTCTAAAAGACAATTCATGCAGCACAACCTGCATGTATGTGACAAGAGTGACAGGAGAGGACAGGGCTTCAACTAAAGTTTTGCCCTTGATCTCTGTAAACCACATTTTAATCTCTAGGGGATCAAAAGGCAGTTTGGAGTGACCAAAGGTGAGTCTCCCACAGGCACCTTGCCTTTCCTGCACTATCCCAGGGGTTCTTCTGTACATGTAGTACATTTAAAAGTAAAAAGCAGCAGACTGCACAGCAATTATAAAAGCAAATTTGAGTTCCTGAGAGAAGAAAAAGGCTTCCCTTTTAAATACAAAGCAATAACATGGCGTGGGTGCCAAGGAAATAAAAACACAGGAAAACCTTACAGCGCATTGTGAGAATCAGACGCAGTAAAATGGTATCTGGATACTCACGTCTTGTTATTGCTTCTGAATCAGCAACTCCAAGTGCTGTGTTAGCAATGAAGCCTTGACATCGCAGCCTACCTTAGCGCTCCTACCCTAATCTGAACTGACAGGTGAGAGCAATTGCTTACAACTTTCTTAGCCTCTCCAACTAATTGGTAACCTTTCACCCCTTCCCATATTAGTAGCTTGGGGGACCACTTCTAACCGAACTGGCAGGTCAAGTCAAAGTCCAATGGGTATGGCTTCAAGGATGGGACCTTCTTCCTCCAATTTTCCTTCTCACACCTAAAGATCAGGCCGCTGGGCCCTCGATTGGCACTTTGATCAGGGTTCAGAATGATTTGTTTACCTGATGAATTAGCCCAGCCAAATGTGTTTAAATGTGCAGTATTGCTGCAGATCATTATGTTTGCATAAAGAAATATGGAGAAAGAAAGCTCTGAGTTATTTAACGCTCATCTTTCAGATGCATAAACCTCATACCATTACAGATGCAACCCTGAGTTTTAAAGCTCAGGTCTCGGAAATAAATAGATTTTGGCACTTTCTAGGCACTTTGATCAAAGTGTCTAGAAACTTTCTCATAAAATACACTTTCTTATAGCAGTTGTTAAGGCAAGATTTTACCTTAAAGTTTCCTGCAACATAAAAATAATAATAATAAGCCAATTCACACAAAGTTCAATGTTATTTTGAGAACAGATTACAACTAGCTACTGGTTTTAAAAAGTATATTTGGATTTATGTCTGAAAAGGCAGGTACCTTGGCTTTTATTTCTGCATGTGTATCACATTAAATTCTTTCTTTCACAGTAGCCAAACTGACAGTACTGGCTATTCCTTTTGACACGCAAACTCAGAGTCATTAAAGAAGCAGAAACAATTTTTAAATAGGAAAAATGGGCTTGTTTAATTGGATCAAAACTAAAACATTTAATCTAATAATCTATCAGTCTCTCCCTGACTTTTTTTTTTCTTATAGGAATTATCTCTCCCATTATCTTCAGTGGAAGGTAACCAACCAGTCAGAACGAGGATAGCTCCAAAATTGATGTAATTATTGAGGTTGGGTGACTGAGTAGGTACTGGATCCAGCCCTTCAAACTGGTTCATTTCCAAGCTGAACATTTTAAGAACTCTTATATAACAAAGGACAGAGGGCCTTTTCACACTACAATCTAACGGACATGTGGGATGGATTCCCCATTCACGCATAGGCAGATAAGGAATGCCCGGGAACGCGTTCCTACCTGCCTACCTGCAAAAGGGCAACCTGTCCCCATGTGTCCTAGCCCGAAAAGGCTCGCACGGGGGCGGGACACCCCTCCCAGGCCTGTACCCATTGGGTCCAGCTGAACCCAGGGACAGGCAAGCCTGTTGCATTCCTTCCCTGGTTCCTGTGGGTTCTAGGGGATCAGGTCCTCTAGAGCCTGCAGGGACTACCCCGGGCACCCACCCACCCACCCCGGGCATGGGCCTACGTGGGGCCGCATGCAAGAGAGAGGCACTTACCTCGCCGCTGCTGGGTTCCAAAGTGGCAATCCTGGCTGGTGACACTGTGCACCTGCAGGCCCCGCCGGCTCTGTTACCCAGCGGGGCACACAGGCGCACAACTGGGCACTTGATTTTGTACTCTACACCTAGAATGCGAGTGGGCGCCTGGGAATGGGCTGGAGCAGTTCCGAACGGAACCGCCAGCCCAGCGGAATGAATACGCCATCCCTGGGCGACCTACACGCGTTCCTCAGGCCCTTGTGCGAAAAGTCCTCAGGACACAACATGGCCTTGGAAGCAAGGACCACACACTTTATCTTCATATTTGGGTGCATTCCCGTACAAGATCAAATGCAAATCCAGTCCGTTTCCGGGATCATCCAATCCCATTTAATTTTTAATTCCCGGACTTTATGAGAACTATCCTGCTAAAATCCACAGAAAAAATGTCCTCAGAAAAACTGTTCTCAGTTTGGTCCTGATTTGGAGCCCTGACCACTCCCCCCCCTTTTGGGAACACTACTGGACTATCCCAGAAGGAGACCAGCCTTTTGGACTGCTGCCCCCCACACGCTTCTGGCCAATGCCTGCTGTGGATGAGTGAGATTTCATATCTGGGAAGGTCTGCCCCCTCCCCTCGCCACCCCTGGAATGCTAGCTGGAGATTTTTTAAAAAAAGGCTTGCGTGTTTGAACACACAAATTTCCCCTTGAACATCACTGCAATTACAAGAGATACATTTGTGGCAACAATCGCAAAGGAGAGGAAAAGTTTTAAAACCACAAGCCAAGCTGCTGCCTTCCTGGTACTGTGAATGGAGGAATGGAGGAAGGAAGCCTCCGATTTGAAAGGGAGAGAGACTGTCCTGTGTCTGTTCTTTTGCTCAGCTGATTCTGAGAGGGGCAGCCTTACAGGGGCAGACAAGGGGCTGAGATGAAATCCTGTTTCTCCGTGCTGGGGATTTGGGTGGTTTGAGTGGGAACTGCAGTATTCAAATTCAGCCCATGTTATCCTCGAGCAAATGGGGACACCCAGAATGCGCACCCGTTCCTGAATCCGAATTAAAATAGTCAAGTCGGAATGCAGCCTTTGAGTTTCAAACTCTCCACATGCAGGGCTTAACATCCAACTGGGACGCTCTTCTAGGGACCATTAGATTAATTTAAGCAGTATTTATAAATCTGATATAATGATTCCAAATTTTGATCCTGTTTTTCAGTGCAATGAAAACACCAGCATTAAATAAATTTATATATGTTGTTGTTATTGTTATTGTTATTGTTTATTTCTATAGCACTGTACATGTACTCAGTGCTTTACAAATAGAAACCAAAAACAATATATAAAACCTGCCAAAGGCATGCAATCTAAACAACAACAATAATAACAAATAACAAATAAAAGTAAAGTAAAAATTGGTTAAAAACAAAGAAAACAATAAAACATCAACAATATCTCATTAGACAGTTAATATGTTCAATATTTAAGCATAGAAACTGATGTCACAGCAGGACAGGTAGATAAGGATTACAATTATGCATTTATTTCGTTCTTACCTTCCCAGGTAATTCAGTTTCCGTCTGTTTCTTTTGAAATCAAAGATTTCTATTTCTGGGAACAAAACAATGTGTAGAAAGTCACTTGGTAGAGAAATCCTACACTCCTGTTAATACAAATTAACATGTTTCAGTTTATAAGGCACATTGATGTATAAACTGCTCCTCTAATTTGGCAAGGAATGTTTATTAAAAAAATAGGATGCAGGTGACTTTGGGAGTTTTTTAAGTGGGTGTTTATGGCAACAAATACATTATATAGATAGAACAGCCAGCCAGTGAGTATCTAGTTAACCAGGAGATGTGGGGGGAAATGCTCCAAAATCTATTTTACAACATCTTGGATGTAAGCAAAAGATTACACCTTGTGTTTTATACAATGTAATTAATTCTAAAGTAAGTTTTGGCCTTTGAGGAGCTACTAGCATTAGCAGTCATATGCTGTACTTCAGTGTAACTTAAGTTGGACCCTTTTGATTTTTAACTCATTACTTCTGTTTTTATTCTGCAAAAATATTGTACTTTGTTATACTAAAGTTTGTTTTAGCTTATTTTTTCTTGACTTTTCTTCTTAAAGAAGTCATAAAATAGACAAATCTGTATCTAATAATAATATATACAGTGGTTTAGCTGAACAAAAAAATCTTTATACAAGTCCCTTCATTTTTTAATGAGACACACTAAAGTGCTGTATCAAATAGGATAATAAATACTTCCTGACTAAATCTGCATCCAGTAGTAATCATGCTTTCAGTTTGGGATATAATTTGAACTGCAGCTACCATCAATTTTATTGTTCAAATCAATTTGTCTCCACTGATGGAAGATAATTGCAAAGTAAACAAATTATCAATGCTCCATTGAAGTTCATTCACTATGAGATGAGTAGATTTCTCTGAGTTTCTACTAAACAATGCTTGATGGCAAAGAATTGCAAAGTGTTTCTTCAGCCATTAACTTTACATGATTTATATTTGCCATGGAAAAGGATGATTGAAAGGATGGAAGAAAGAAAGAAAGAAAGAAAGAAAGAAAGAAAGAAAGAAAGAAAGAAAGAAAGAAAGAAAGAAAGAAAGAAAGAAAGAAAGAAAGAAAGAAAAGTGTAACTTTTTTCATTCAGTATCAGATGTTTTTGGATTGCAGTTTGGAAAAGCAATTTTACTTTTTAAGTGGGTTTCATTCTCAAATGTTAATATGTTTTTATTTGGACATGTAAGTTTTATTTTTAAAGTGGTTAATAAAAGCACGCTGTAATCAAACAGTTACTTCTCAACACATACTTTGGAAATGATGTTTTTTAACAGAGCAGGGCTTCAGTAAAATGAGTATAACACAGCAAAATAATGTTAGAGTGGTCTAGCTTGTTTCATGAAGCAAATGCTTTGATAAAATGCATTTAATAAAATGACCAGCATTATCTTGTAAAAAAAAAGGGAGTCTCACTAATAATGTCAGCTGCTAATAACACCAACATTTCAGCATTTGCATGCTTAGTTCTGATTTTTTCTTTAGCTATTTTTCTTATTTGTCTTCAAGAACAACAACAACAAAAAAGCTTGTGATAATCTATTCAAGATGGGCAGCCTGTTTTGCCTGAGAGTGTCAGAGCAATTGTGGCGGCCCCCTACTTCTCATGGCCTTTGGATTTCCTGGGGTATCTTCCTTCTGGCACCTTTAAACCACATCTTGGAGACACATGGGCCTCTTCCCTCCTGTGTAGTTGACCCCATCCACATGTGCTCATTCCAGCTCCCTTAAAGACTGAAGAGGCTCAAATGTTTTCTTCCCTCACTACAGAGTATGATGCCCTGGAAAAGTTTGCATTAGTTTGTGTATCGGGTTTTATTCTTTGACATTCATTTCATATGGGACCAAGATTTTTCTCTCTCAAGCGAGGGCTCCTGCTTTGGGGAATAAGCCATTTCATGAGCCTTCAAAAAGCAACTTGTAGGGAATTAATTCATATCTGCATTTATTCATCAATTGAAAGGTTAATCCAGGTAACTGAATTAGTAGGGATGACATAGGCAGGACCATACAGTTTTCCTCACAGAGCGAGCTTATTCTTGCCTTCTACCAAAGGGGTGATACAATTTGAACCTGTATGTAAATCAGATGCTCCATAAGTGAGCTGCAGCCTTTAAATAATTAAGTTCCTCTAGGGTCAGGGTCAGGCTAGAACAAAAAAAATCCATTTCAGGGCATCTGGGAGACTGTTATCACAGAATGGCAGGTCACACCCTTCATGATATAGTGCTCGCCAAGACTCCTTTGCTGTGTCCACCCTTGAGTCTCCCTTCCCTCCCTCAGTCTGGTGAAAGGGTCCTTTATTGGTCTGCACTCTGACCATTCGTCTCCTCTTTCCTTTGGTTTGCTGAAGCTGAGGAAATGGGGACACAGGAGGGGAAATGAACAGGGGGCCACTTTCAGGAAATTAGTTTGCATGGTGGGTACTGGAAGCCCTGCAAAGAAATCAGAAAACTAGGGTTGGCAGGACTTATTCTTTTCTCTGTTAGTATCTCCTCTTTTGGGGTAGCCATTTCCACCTAAACTGTGACCAACAAATAAGTTTTTTAAAAAACAAAAACAATCAGCTTTATTCCCTGGCTTGTTCACCAGCAATTCCCAGCTACATGCAGGAGGTGAAAGGGCGGAGTCTGTCCTGACGCGTTTGGTGCCACGACCCAGAAGGGCTTACTGAGCAGATTCTAAAGGGCTGCGTTTCAACTGGCATTTTGGTCCAGCCTGAGTCCGGCTTGAGCCCCCGGCATCCCAACAGTTTTGAAGGGATTCCCCGTTTCTGAAAACTAAATGTCAAAAAATCCAGGGAATCCTTATTCAGATTATAACAGGACTTGCTGCGGAATCCTGGAATAATCTGAATATTTCTTTATGGGAATGCCGCCACCCCACTGCTTTCCTCTACCGCCACCTGCCATTTGCCTTCCCCCAACCTGTTTCTCCATCTGCCATCTACTACCACCATTTGCCTCGCCCCTCCCCATTCCTCGGGGGGGGGGGAGGCAAACCTGCTGTTATAACTATTAAAAGAATCAGAAAGGAGATTACCTGAGGACCTCACAGGGCTTCACACTTTCCGTCTTTAGGTACCCGGGGAAGCCTACTGGTGCCCACCATTACCTTCAGTTTATGCTTCATTCCTCCCTGTGTGAGCTGCCTTCAAGTGCCCACCTGCGTAAGAGAAGATGGGCAGTTCTAGTAAAGCACACCTGAAATATATAAAATCACTGTATAGGAAAGAATGAGAAATAAAAGAATAACACAGCTATTTGTTAATCCAATACATCTTATTTTTAAAAATATTTGATATGAAAATATTGAAAAATTTAAAAAAATTGTATCAAGAAATTAAAAAAAAAAGACTTTTGAAAGGACCTATCTCTCCAGGAATACTGTAAAATTATATATTACATCTGGTTTCCTACAGATTTTTAGGCTCTATTTTTTAAAAAACCATCAAATATATATCATAATCCTGCTCAAGAACTCATGGATTTCATGCTTGATGGTGTAGAAGCACCAGTTTTACTTTTTGACAAGAGATCATGTTTCTATATGTTGGTGCCTCAAGAGAGCCATGAAATCTTGGAGAACATACTGGGCCACCATTCTCCATCGATCTTTGGATGGGTTCCAAGCATTCAGTGTGCACACCCCACGTACTCTGAGGGCTTACAGCCAAACCCTCATCAGTACCTTCACTCCCATCAGCCTGTCCTCTCCTCAGTATTTTAAAAGAGAGGGAGATGTTGATGCTGGTTTTTTAAGTAAAGCAGATGGGCAGCAGCTCTGGGAGCATTAAGAGCAAATGTGGTTTGGAAGGATTGGGTAATGGAGAGTAATGATTAGAACCATAGAGAAGGGCACAGGGTACATGTGGGGAGACAAGCAGAAGATGGCCGAAGAGATGGCAAGGCAGCCAGGTGAGCATAGGCCAGGCAGTGGAGAAACAGTGGGAGAGAGCAGGGCAAGGAAATGAGTGCAAGTGAGGTCAAGAGGGCAAGGATGAGTGAAAAAGTGAGGGCAGATGAAGAAGAAGACAAACAAGGATGAAGAATATTCCAGCAAGGGAGTTAGTAGCACTTGGAGGCTAACAGAGAAGGGTTGGTGGCATGAGCTTTTGTAGACACGTCTACTTCTTCACCTGAATTTTTAGGCATTTTTGATCCCTGCAGAAGAACTGGCTCCCAGAATCAGCTGCATTCAGCTCTTTCAGCCCACAAGCAGAGCTGCAAACTGTCACATTGTTTCACTTCGGAGGGGGAGAGAGATTTTGTGCTTGATAACAGGGAAAGGTGATACTAATTATCATTATCGTTACCACAGAGAGTATTTCTCAGCAAGCAAATATCTCTTTCCCCCTACGAAGCCTCCGAAGTGTTCACAGGTCTGGTTTTGCGCTAATCAGCTGCCATTACGTGAATGCAGGCAGCTGAATTTGACAGCCGAAGGGAGCCTGCTTTCAGTTTTGCTTGTAACTATGTTGCAAGCATTAGTTATGGAGAGAGTGAACTGCTTTCAGTTATTGCTTGTAACTGCTTTTAACTCTTGGCAGCCAAGCAAGGGGATGATCTCTGTTGTGTTCTGGAGGTTCAGTTGAGGTTTTTGCCTTTCATCTCTGCAGCGGGCAGGGGTGGGGGTGGGGAGGAAAAGATGCAGGCTCAACAAAAAGCGGTTTGCATGGAGACAGAAAAGTATGTTTTAAATCCGTGTTGCCCCAAACCACATGGGGATGCTTTATTTCAAATTACAATCCGCATTTTAAAAATCTGACACAAGAGACCATGGAGACGCACCCTTTGTTGTACAATTCTATTTAGGTGTATTCCAGATGGTGGTTTGACACACAATCCCTTTCTTATTTAGATAATCTTTTGCAGATGTACTCATATAGTCCCCTCCATTAACTATCTGAAAACTTTAGTCTTGTAGTCAACATTGTAGTATAGGTAGATGATATTCTCACAAGAAAAAATTGACACTGAATGCTCCTCTACTAACTAGTCCAGCAAGATTTGAGGGAATGTGACGCAGAACCTTTTCTGGCCTTGAGTTCACTAGACTGTGGTGTTTAGATTGGGTGTGGTAGATTTACTACACATAAAGCAAACGAACCTGAGGATGCCAAATTCTGCCTCTGAAATTGCTTAAGGGTATCTGTCCTTCTATGCTCGGCACATCAGTGCCATTGGTCTCAATGGGGCTGTAGATGCACTGTTCTTCTGTATGGTTTACAAAGGACTCTATAACATTTCTTGCCACGAGGTGTCACTATCACTCTTATTCATATAATTACTGCTGTGTAATTCAGCTGTTTTAGCTGTTTTTAACCAACGAGACTCAGATAAAACAATTGAAAATTCAATTGTCTCTGAAAGCTACAAAGTGTCTTTGAGAACAAGGTCTCTTCCTTCATTCTTTGCACTCAGACAGTTCAAATATCTCTTGCCATTGCTTGAAAATTAGCTCCCTCTGCAGTTTCAGCTTAACTTGCATAATCTTTGTCTAGTGTAATAAAACATCTGAAATACATACATGCAAGTTGCATTCTTAACTTACTAGCCAACTTTGGTCAGGATTCACACGCTCCATAATTTCAAAGCAAGACTTATTCTTCCTTTATGTACCGCTCTGCTGCTCTGCCTTTCTTTTCACATGTTCTTGCTCAAAACAGGCAATCCATCTTTAAATGACCCTCTTTAAATGATCCATGTTGTGGTTTCTGGTGGAGCGGAGTTGCGCAAAACTGCTCAAGTGCCTGACTGCCGCTAGACCTCATAGTGCCTTTCAGTCTTTTAAAATTATTTATAAGATTAGTATTATGAAGTAAGCTTTATTTTAACTTCTTTTCTGTGCCTCCCAGCCCAGTCGTGGCTATCAGTGCCGCTATGGGAGGGGGGATGTGGCATAGGGGTGGGCTGACATCAATCTGACTTCCAGTGAGGAGAGAGGGGGCAGAGAGGAGGGGCACTGCTCCCTTGTGCCAGGGTTTGGTGCTGTTTGCATGGGGATGCCTCCATCGGTGCCCAACCTGCACCTAGCCTGTGTTGCCGGGAATAACATGGGGATGCCCAGGATTCAATCTCGGTCCCACACCCGGCCCATGCGAGCCCAATCAGTGCCCAAACAGCACCAAAAGGCTTGCATGGGGACATGGCCTAGGCCTAAAAGGCTCAAATGTTGACATTAATTTATTTTTTTAAAATGTTGTTCATCCTGGGATCATATGGTGAAGGACAGGTAATAAAATGGTATTTAACAAAGAAAAATGCAAGGTTCTGCACCTGGGCAAGAAAAATGAAAAAAGCACATATACAATGGGAGGAATTTGGCTGAGCAGCAGCACATGTGAAAAAGACTTGGGTGTCCTGGTAGATCATCAACTGAACATGAGTCAACAGTGTGAGGCAGCTGCAAAAAAGGCAAACGCAATCCTGGGGTGTATTAGGAGAAGCATAGAGTCCAGATCACGTGAAGTTATTATCCCCCTCTACTCTACCTTGGTCAGACCTCATCTGGAGTACTGTGTCCAGTTCTGGTCACCCCAGTTTAAAAAAGACGCTGACAAGCTGGAGCAGGTTCAAAGGAGAGCTACCAAGATGGTGAACGGTCTGCAAACCATGTCCTATGAGGAACGGCTTAAGGAACTAGGAATGTTTAGTCTACCAAAAAGAAGACTAAGAGGAGACATGATAGCTGTCTACAAATACCTCAAGGGTTGTCACAAGGCAGAGGGATCAGCCCTGTTCTCACTCTCTCAAGGAAGGACTAGAAACAATGGGGTGAAACTGCAGGGGAAAAGATTTAGTTTAGATGTTAGGAAAAAATTTCTAACAGTAAGAGTGATCAACCAGTGGAACAGGCTGCCACGGGAGGTGGTTGGTTCCCCTTCGATGGAGGTCTTCAAGCAGAGACTGGACGGCCATCTGTCTGAGATGGTTTAGGAGATCCTGCCTTGAGCAGGGGGTTGGACTCGATGACCCAGGAGGTCCCCTCCAACTCTACCATTCTATGATTCTATGATTCTAGGTATAAATCCAGTAAACAAATTACCATGAATAATGTGGGGAATCTGATAGTGGTCCAAAACTGGAGCACCAAGCTTTGGCAAATAGCCAAGTTGGAAAATGCACCCCGTGTATATAAAAATGTATGGTCAGGTGCTTGAATTAGAATGCTTGGCTGCTTGGCAGAATTTCTCTACAGCTGAACTCTCTTATCCCATTGCCAATATCAGATTGTTAGACATGTCTTGGTATTGTGTCAAAATTCCCTAGTTAGTTAATTATCTAAAAATTAATATGTACGAAAAAGTTAAGGGTTACGGTTGTATGGTTCATGTTATATGTTGTTATTTTATGTATGTTCATTAAAAAAATACTTTAAATTTTATCAATGTGGGGAATCTCTAAGACTGGCTTTTGCTGCTGGAGTAGGCCACAAGCCCATTCCACCTTTGGCAACCACCATGCGCCACAGTGGCCTGCCTCCGTTTCTCTTCCCCCACACCAGGCATTTTGGGTAAACATCTGTGAACAGCATCTGTCGATTAAACAGCAGCAGTGTTCTGACCATGCATGGTCTGAAATGCTCAAAGTTGCAGTTCTGCTGCATGAATCACCACTGTGGTGCAGAGGGGATAAATAATACCAGCCATATCGGCCCCTGAGCACCGCGCTCAGAATGCCATGTTGTGAGCACAGCAATGCACGAAGAAAGGAGGAGAGAGGCAGGTAGTGACAGGGAGCAGTGTGATGCCCAAAAGTGTTTCTAGAAAAGTAAAAGAAAACGAATGAACTGGCTTGGGAGCTCAGTTTACCACTGGCCATTGTTACATTTAAGGGCGCGTCCGCATGCAAGCCGGCTGATGCGCTTTTGACACATGCTATAAAAATCTGCGTTGTAACATGCAATAAAGCATCCCCATATGGTTTGGCGCAATGTGGATTTTAATTGCACCTGCCTGTTCCCATGCAGGGATGGATTTTAAACAGAGAGGCAGAGCCATGAAGAGTCTCGTGTCTCTGTTTAAAATTCGTCCCTGCTCTTCTCAGCCCTTCTACCACCTGTCAGTTGCTCGGCCAGGTACCCCAATTGCCCAGATGAGAGCTGGGCAACTGGAGCACTCAGCCAGGCAACTGACAGGTGGTAGAGAGGCTGAAAAGAGCAGGGGAAAGGTTTTTAAAGAGAGACGCAGAGAGCCCTTTGTGGCTCTGCGGCTCTGTTTAAAAACTTTCCCCTGGGAGCATCCACATGGCCCCTGGGCAATACGTGTTAACACCCTGTTTCGCATGGAAAACACTCGCGAAGTGGGGGTTTTAAAACACATATTGACTGTCATGTGCCACATATTAGGGCTGGGAGGGAAATAGGCATAATTGTGCAGGACTGCTTATGAAGGGCAAGGATCCTCCAAGCTTCTTTCCTTGATCTTTAGGCTTGCATGTCCGTGAGGGGAAGCCTGGGTGGGAAAGGAAACATTGTTATAAGGTGTGAGGTGGGTGGATTGTTACAATGAAGCCGGCTGCTGTAGAGGGGAAACCTGGCATTTTAACTGACAAGGGGCTGTCCTGCAGGGTGAAAGCCTGTCTATTTCATGATGTATTTGCCCAAATACTGCTCTAGCGTTCCCACAGCAATAAGGAAGAAATGTTTTAAAAGCCAAAACTAGCAAAAACACCTGAAAACTATGAAGAGTAATGTCTTCTTCCTTACCTACAGGAAAATTCTTCAAGTACTGTTCCCAAAAGCATAATGATGCTGTCCACCACACTGCGGACTTTCACTCAGAAGTGGGCTGAGACCAGGGGAAATGTGAATAACAGATAGTACACATATAAGAGGTAATAACGCTGTTCTGAGGCTGATCGCTGGGGTGTGGTTGCTGAGAACTCAGAAGTGGGCTTCCGAAGGCTACAGAATTTTAAAAGTGTAAACACAGCCTAAATATACCTTCCTCAGGACTTACATGCAGATGAGAAGGTTGAGAAGATTTGTCAACAAAAATGTTTCAGTGATATGTTAACTTCAGAAGTTAATTTTAGACCAGAGACAGAAGTACTGAGATATTAACATAAGAAATACCTTGGGGATTCATAAGTTCCATTTAGGAGACTTGTCCAGACATTGTTAAAATGGTTCCATCCATTCAGCATTCTGGCAGATATCCTCAAAGCCCTTATGTTCAACCACTGCAGAGATCAATCAGCAGGGCGACCACCTCAACCTAGGGTGGTCCGAAGCATTCTGAGGGATCTTCAAACAGCCTTGTAGGGAAGAGTGCAGCACTTTTGTGTGTGTGTGTGTGTGTGCAAATTTGCACTTTTCCTGCAAATCCAATGCTCACTGAGTGCACTCATGGGGTGTTTTTCCACTTAGTATTAGAGTACCCATTAAGGACTCATTAAGGACCCTGAAATTCTCCTGAACTTCATGTCTTGCCCAAATTGAAGAGACGGGTATAGCAATCCCAAGAGACTCAAGAGTTACTACCAAGAATTAACTAACATGATGCAAACTTTCCTAGGGTTCAAACTGCTACCACAAAATAATGAGAAAATTGAAATTCTCCTGAACTTCATGTCTTGCCCAAATTGAAGAGACGAGTATAGCAATCCCAGGAGACTCAGGAACGAGTCGTCATTTTACTACTGCGCGAAGCTTTCCAGTTCAAGACAGAAAAAGGTGGCTTATCGGTCCTTAGAAACCAAGTTGTCATCACTGAAGGATCAGAACAGTTTGGAATCCATGGCACTTTGGGTCACCCTATCACCATAAAGGGAAACAGACTGTTATCTAAGGGTGTTTTTCCACTTAGCACTAAAGGACTGATGAATGATTTTCATCAGGATCATGGCATGGGGGAGGGGAGGGTTAACTTACCCCCCAATCGTTCCTGGCCTCAGTCTCAATCTTATCCTTTCCAGTTTGTATTTGTATCTTCAAAAGAAAGGACGCATTGCTTGACCACAGGAGTCTCAACATTGGACAACATTTCCTTCTGTTTTGGTCAAGGCCACAACATCATTTTATGTTAGAATTCAATTGGCTATTGCTGGCTTAAATTAGGAGCTCTTATTTCACAGTTCCCAGAAACACATATTAACATCAGTATAGATGTTTAAAGATGATTTTTTAGGAAGCCATTTCAGATGGAAAAAAAAATTAATGTACCAAGTTATGCAGAAGTAATTTGTATAGAATAAAAGGCTTTTCCAATTTTTCCTAAAGGGTGTTTTTGCTCATAGTAATGAATGTGTTAAGACATGTATGAAAATGCATTAAAAGATCAGAAGAATTTCTCTTCAGGTACTTTAGTACCTAATAAATAATACATCAGATAATCAACAGCCGTGACAGACAGTAAAAACTGTACTAAGAAATAGCAGTTAGATAGATCCAACTTTAACTGGATACTAATTTTAATACACAGTATTTTTGCGTAAAAATGAAGAAAATGTACCCAAAAAACCCAAGACAGTATTATTTTAACATTTAATGCGAGGGAGAGTCCAAATTCAAATACTTCAATTAATGTTCAAAGTTATATTGGAAGTACAATTAATTTCTGGTTTGTCAAGTGAAGCATAAAACGTAAAGCAAGCTAGTGATACTTAAGGAGCCACAAAGGTTTATGTTGACCCAAGGAACTGAAATATGACCACCACCAGGGTTTTTCTCTTGGCTGGAGAGATCGTCCTGTATCTTCTCTTCGTTCTTGTTTGGCATGAGGGCCGAAGTGTTCCAGTGGATCATGTTGATCATATGATCTCCTCATGGGGGCATGGAGCGTTTGGGAGAGCCTTCCTCCGAGAGGTTTCAATACAAAGTCTACTCGTCCTGCTTTGTTCATCTTGGCTGGTAAGGTCACCTTCTTCAGAACTTTACTATAGCCCCGAGCCTGGGCACTGACAAGGTATGTGCCAGGAGGCAGAAGCCTCCAGTAGTCTCCGTCATCAGCTGAGGGAACCAATTTAAAGATTTTAAGCAATACAAGTGCACGTTTTCATATCCCTAAATCTCTTTTAGTAGCATGGGATTGATTAAGAGTAAACTACACCAGAGAACCTATATGGTACAAAGATAAATGGTTCCAGTAGGACAGTGGAAACTAAAGGCCTTTCTGAACTTGGCCCCCACTTTATCCCAGGGCAGGGTAGGATGCCCTGTTGCTGAACAAGCAATTCATCTTTTGCTGGAATGTGTTGCAACTGGAGCAGAACAGGACCATTGTCATTCAGATGGCCTGTCCACTCCTTCCAAAGACTGCTCTGAGGTGATGCCAAGGCTCCAAGGGCCAGGGACATTTGTTCCTGCCCTTTGGAGTTTTTGGCCAGGCCGTTTTGGCAGTGGACCAACTTCTGGTGGTGTTCCTTAGAGAACCACGAAAAAACTATCCCCTGTGGTATATTGACTGTATTCTATACTGGGCCAAGATGTCATTCTGGGTTATAAATCTATGGTGAGGCCACATTTGGAATATTATGTACAATTCTGGTCACCATACCTCAAAAAGAATATTGTGGAACTGGAAAAGGTGCAGAAAAGGACAACCAGAATGATTAAGGGGCTGGAACACCTCTCTTATGAAACCAGGCTGCTAGGCCTCTTCAGTCTGGAGAGACGCCGTTTAAGAGGGGACCCAATTGAAGTATATAAAATTATTCATGGTATAGAAAAGGTGGATTGAGTTCAAATTCTCATTTAACTATGAATTGTGCTGAGTTTCTTTGGGACAGTCCCTTACTCTCTGTCGAATTGACCTCACAAAGTTGCCTTGTGTGATTCTTGGAAGAGACACATGATATAAATATTATAACAAACCAAAAATTTTAAAAGGCCATTATTGTCAATGAGTGGGCCCTTACCATCCATTTGCCGATGCATAGAAAAATGAGATGGTTTTGCTTATGTGTGATTTTTATTTTTATTTATTTATTTGCCCCTTTAGGGAATCTTTTAAAGGGGTGGTAGCTTAAAGCTGGTGTCAGAAATTTTGGCATCCACTTCTGGATGGATTTTCATCAGGTAAAAACATATTTTTGTACCTGCATCTAAGCATACTTCCATTATGAATTGATTTTAAGAAAGGTTGTGTTACTGAAAACTCTACTCCACTCGAAGAAAGATGCCCTTTGTACATTCAAGCTACCCTTGCGGTCTCAGAAGGTGGAAAGCCCTCACCACTCTAGAGCAAGTTACCGAATGTGACGGTTTCTGGGTACAGGCTGCAAACTGTTTTGCTTTCTGGCTTTGCAGGCTTCTTGCAAGCTGCAATAGCCAGCCTTGGTGCAAACAGCCTTTTGCAAACCCAGGGTTTTGGCTGCAAAAAGGGCGGGAAATCCTGTGCGGGCCCTGTTGCAGTGATTGGCTGGAGTAAGGTTTTGGAGGGAAAAGCTGTCCGGGGATCTGAGTACTGGAGGGGCTAGAGTAGGAGTTCCCAACAATCAGGCTGGAGGGACAGCAACCTCTGTTAGGAGTCTCCAGCAGCATTTTATTGCGGCTGGAGCCAATCAGGGTCAGGGGGATGAGTATAAAGGAACACAGAAGACAGCAGATGAAATCTTCATGCTGGGACAAGAGCTGAAAGGAGAAGAAGAGCTGAATCCTGAGGGAGCTGGACCAGTAGCTGACCATTGGGCTGTTGGCTGAGCGATTTCTGAAGGGGACAATCGAGGAAGATTGGGGCTCCGAGGGAGACTTCGCTAGCAACTATCCAAGGCTGGATGATCGGACAAGCAAGGACGGACTGGACCTTGTGATCATCTAGGGCCACGTTCTGGTACACTGGCTTGGCTCGAGCTGAGCACAGCAAGCCAGAGGGGGAGGAATGTGGAGAGGTTTGTCTTTTAAAAGGGGAACTATTTTCCTTTAGAGAAAGGGGTAGCTCCTAGCCTTAAGAGACTTGCAAATTTAAACCAACAACTACCTGAACCTTATTATCTTTTTAGTATTGCTTGTGTATAATAATAAACTTGTTTTAGTTACTGTTGAAACGCTTGCTACCAGTGTTTTGTGTCCACACTGTAGTATTCACTTGGCCGTTGCACGAACCCAGCATCCTAACAGGGCCAAGCTACTCCCAGAGAGGGCAGGCACTAACTGGATCACTGGGCATCGTGGCACCGAAGATTAACCTATTCAGTGAAAGTGCATTACTCATGTGTTTTCATAACTTTATTAAAATGTATTTTCTTATTTACCCTTAGTTGGGAGTCAAATACATTTTCTACTTGAATATAAAAATATATTATTGACTTGTATTGAAAAATGGTTTTGTTACCTGTAAGAATATCATGGCGGATACCTTTGACTGAAATCCGGGCATTTTTTATTGGGTTTCCAAATTTGTCTGATACAATTCCCTTTATCCCACGATGAACCTATAAAGAGAGTTCAACAAACATAATATTTTCACTGTCCTGCCTTCATGCGCTAATACTGCCACATAAGTTACCTTGTGTAGGAGAATTTTTGTTTTACCCCAAGTCTTGTTTTCTGCTGGGCTTCTATTCTGAAGTCCAATGCTGCATTCAATTCAGCTTTATGACTTACATTGGCTACAGAATTTCAGATCCAATTAGCATAGAAACACCATGAATGAACACCATCACACAACCCTGTGCTATCTCTGAATTTTCAGAACTGCTTCTTCCAAAGGACAGGTGGAACATTTGTTCCCTGGAATACCAAGAATTAACTAACATGATGCAAACTTTCCTAGGATTCAAACTGCTACCACAAAATAATGAGAAAACTGAAATTCTCCTGAACTTCCTGTCTTGTTCAAATTGAAGAGACAGGTATAGCAATCCCAAGAGACTCAGGAACGAGTCGTCATTTTACTACTGCGCAAAGCTTTCCATTCCAAGACAGAAAAAGGTGGCTTATCGGTCCTTAGAAACCAAGTTGTCATCACTGAAGGATCAGAACAGTTTGGAATCCATGGCACTTTGGGTCACCCTATCACCATAAAGGGAAACAGACTGTTATCTAAGGGTGTTTTTCCACTTAGCACTAAAGGACCCATTGAGGGTCCTTAATGGGTCGTTAATGGGTACTCTAGTGCTGGTGGAAAACGCCCTTAGCACCAGAGTACCCATTAATGGGTACTCTAGTGCCAAGTGGGTACTCTAGTGCTAAGTGGAAAAACACCCTAAATGTAGATTCTAAATATACACTGAAGGTTTGAAAAAGTTTTTACTTCAGTAATAGCCAGTCAAATGGAAGAAATGAGGGAGAGGAGGATTTAGGATGTGCTACTTCTGATTTATTTATTTTTAATCCATCAATTATTTCTTTCCTCATTGTAAAACATTAATCATTTGTTTTCCTTGCAGAGACAATCCTGTTGCATTTCTTAACTGTGTGGTCTTATAAAACCTTGTTTTGTTGCTACAGTAGGAAGATTTTTGTTTCTATGTACTCAATATAAATTTCTGATCGTTCTAATTTTAACCCCCTTTGGTGCAGAATTCATTACGTTAAGCATAAATATATATTCTTATTATAACTAGTTAGGGATTAGTATGTTCCCTAATTCGGAGGTTATCTTTTTGGTCTTACAGCAAAAATAAAATAAAACCGAGGAAAAACTCTGACTGAGATTATGAAATGGTCATACAAACTATTTCTTGTTTTATTGTCTTCCTAGATACCGCATTTGGTGCTCCTTCTTCATACAATTAGGTGAGGTCAGCATTTTATAATAATGGCCTATGGCTAAACACAGTAAAATTGACTTTACCCAGCCAATGTTATTAGAGGGTTGCTTTACTCTCAGCTCTTTTAATATATAAGCCGTTACGTGCATGGGTTCGATCCAGACCCATTTGGATGCACCAAAACTGATCAGCTATACAATCTAATTTATGGGTCTGGGCTGAACTTTATGCTGAGAGATGATACCACAAATAAAACAGAGTTGTTTAATAAAGAGTCACTTAAAGCCCATGTAGAGAATCTGGCTTACTCCTAACAAATTTAAATTGCTATTATGAAGGGTCTCCTCAGAACAACACATGATAGGAATCTGCTAATGACAAAAAGGGAAATCTTGTCTTTCATTGTTGTGTCTGCTTTGCACCAAGGAGACGTGTGTTGCTTTGTGGCAACGTGGTAGGGGAATCATTTATAAAACTTTTGCTTGGAAGATATTGCAGTGATAAAAAGTTTAAGAATAGGTTTTAACAGCTAGTGTTGAAATGACTAGCATCAGGATCACATCTTTGAATATCCAAGAAAAATGAATATCTCAGTTAAGAAAAACTGATACTGAAAAACCCAGCTATTACAAGCTGGAAAACTATGTAGCTTAAAGCCTTCAGTGAATCCAAATTTTGCCTTCCGAGACAGAAGACAACTCCTATGGCTGGCCAACCCATCAGGGCTATGAAAACCTAGGGGTTTTCCCCACTAGTACTAAGTACCCATTAGGGACCCATTAAGAACCTATTAGGCTCAGAGCAGGAAGACCCTGTTTCCACTGCAGACCCCATTAGAACCTGATTTGTTCACACCTCTACTAAGGAAATCCAGATTAAAGCCAGTCTTCAGGCATCAAATCCAGATTAGACATGTTGCCCCCCCCCAAAAAAAAGCGGTGAGACAGACATCTCCCACTTGGGTAGAGATGGATGTTCCACATGGGTGCTCCAGCGTTCCCACTGCGGGCTTGCCTAGCACCCATTGCTATTGGGTGCCACACTGCCTGTGGAGACATATTGGGTACTTCCTTAGAGCTGGATCTTCTAAATCCGGATTAGTTGAAGGACCCATTTCTTAGATCTGGAGTAAGTGGGGGGAAAAACCCAGACTGGCATCAGTCAGCCAGCCAGTGGTGAGCACAGAAAGCACAGATGAGGAAGAAGTATAACTGAGGTAGGTTTTTATTTGCTCATTTTTAAGGTTGTGTGGCCCAGGGTAGTTTTATGCTTTCACTGATGGGGTAATTCTTTAAAAATGGGCACCCCAAAAAGCTCCTTGTGATTGCACCCTTAAATAAATAACAAATAGGAAATGGATCCTCTTGCTCCATCCCATCCCTCTTCATTGTAAATTCATCCCTAAACTGTTAATAATTTGCCCGTTGCATCCTGTCTGCTGTTTTAAAAACAAAGGCAGGGTTGGTACAGCAAAAGCACTAGTGTGAGGTATAAGGTCACACTGTTTAACTCTTTTGCTTGCGTGCCAGAATGAAGGGTTTTCATCCCACCATCCCAGTGTCTCAGGTTCTGGCCAGTATTGGGGTGGGAAGAGCTCAGTGCTGGTTTTCTCTGCAAACTGTTGGTTGGTCCTGCCTGGCTTTTTCCTCTTGACTTTCTCACCCCACACTTCTGCAGGTCACCAGGGATCCGACCTTGAGTCCTTTAGCCTGACAGCAGAGCTACTGAGTGGGTAGAGTTTGTTCTTTTTCTTCATTTTATTACCATCATAGTCAAGAGGAACTGGGGTGTTGATTTTATATAGCTGGAATTTAATTTTTATATGAGTATATATTTTTGTTGTTTTGCTCTTTGGTGGAAGGGGTACTATAAATAAATCCACAACAACAACTACCAGTATGTATGTTTTATATTTTTATCCACTATCCTTATTACGATTGTCTTTGTGAATGGAATATTTTGTGTTTTCTTTGTTAGCCACTTTGAGTTTCTTTGGAATGGAAAGATGGAGTATAAATAATGGATGAAATCAATAGCGAAGCTTGAATACTCTTGTGAAACTGCATAGTAGCATTGTCCTTCATTTGGCTTAAGAAATGAGAAGCACAACCTGACTGACAACAGAAATTTGGGCAGGGTTTCCCCAAGGCCCCAGCTATCACTCTAAATATCGGGAAGAGACTGCATCAGAGGCGAATATAGTACCATTCATTCAAGGCACAGAGAAATAAGTTAATTCAAGAAACATTTACCATTTCCATAAACACTAAAAGGGCATCTTTGTTTGCCTGCCAGAGTGAATACAATTCTTCCTCCAGGGGAAACTTCTCACATCCAAGTTCCAAAGTAATTTCAAAGCAATTGGTATGAAGATAATTAAAATCTGCCATTCCTAGAAAAGAGGAATAATTTTAAATTGTTCTTAAGAACCCGTCACCGGTAAAAAGAATACAAATAGCAATATTACCTCTCTGAAACTCACAGAGCTATGTTGGATTAGGAAACCTGCTAACATCAGAGGTTGATCTTGTTTAGTATAGCACTGTCTAGTCCCACTTCATTCTCTTCTTGCTGGACTTGCTGCATATTTCCCTTGCTGTCCCCTAGAAACACTCCCAATTTTCTGGTTTCCATATGGAGCAAAGCATTGTCCCCATTTTCTCCCATTCCTGGATGCCTTGTTAAATTTGTTGGTGTGGGTTGCTGGAATAATTAGGTACCGGAGACCCAACTCTTCCCATTTTATCCAGGCAGGAAGTATGTTGCTTTTTAAAGGAACTGACCTCCAGTTCACCAGAGAGTCTGCCAACTGGAAATGAATCGTTTTCCCTGCTGTGAACTAGGTAGAGGAGGATTGTAAACCACAAAACTTTCCTTGCCATTGTTCATTTCCTATTGCTATTTCTCCCCACCCTGAATCAGCTGGAACTCAGGTGTACCTACCCATACAAAAGGAGGAGGCAACCTCCAGGAAGCTACACTTTGATGGGTCCTGCATATTACAGGCCCCCATCCAAGGTTAAATCTCAGGCAATATGCACATGTAGGCAGTTTAACAACTTGCTGTATCACACAGTACAAGTGTGGAAATTTCCTATTTTCATTTAAGAAGCACAGAATTCCCCAAAAGTAATACTTTTGACTTTTAAATCAGCTGAGCACAGAGGACTCAGAAATCCAGGGAACTCTTGAAGAAGAGAAAATGGGTGATTCAACCCATCTGAATCAGGGAAATGTCAGGGGACAAGTTCCCATCCCAAGAATATGAGCATCTATCCTACCCCTTCATTAGAAAAACTCTAGAATTAACTTCTGCTGGAGTAGGATAAAAGGAACATAAATGTTCCAATATTGATGGACATAGGGAGGATGCAGCGTCAGTTATATGCAAAGCCCATGTACAACCAAAGGCTCCAGATGGGATAAATATCCCTCCGTGCAACAACACCCATGTCAGATGCTGCTCTTTACAGTTGCAAGATTAGAAACTCCACATTCGCTGCTACTTCTAGTAAGTGATTCATAATGGGACGCTTGTTTCTATGTGCCGTTGCAATATTAATATTTATTTGTTGTGATGTGTTTTATATTGAATTGTTTTTATTCTTATTTATTGTAGGTCACAAAAAGATTTATGTTCTGGTGATGCACAGAAGTCATTAATAAATTAGTACCTACTCTTATATTAAAAATCAAATGTAAACACAGTTGATATTAATTCACTTGTTTGAAAATCGTTTATATTGGCCTTGATGGATTCAACCTTCAAGCAACTAGCAGAGTCTACACACTCAAGAGATTTACCTCCACTAAAGCTGTACCACTCAGCACCGTTAATGATGCCTCCACGTTTCACAAAATTTCCACCACAACGCATTTCTGATTTGTCTGAGATGCCAGGGTGCGCGTCTGCATATGTTTTAGACAGCCATTTGAACATCTAAAAAGAATAAAATGTTATATTCATCATCTTTATTTAAAGGAAAGTTGCTACTGAAATTCTGAAACAATTCATACTTGCAAGCCATTTTATATCAGTGTTTGGAGGTGCAAAGTACCATTTCCCAGCTCAGGGAGAATCGGCTGAAGCCAGCAGCACTCCCATTATATAAATGTCTTTTTCATAGGCATCTGGACTTGTGATGAGCAGAAAACATTTTTTTATATTTTGTCTTGAGGCTGAAAAAACTGAAAAACAAACTAGGGGTGTGCATAAATGCATTTTTTGCATTCAAATTCAAGTTGGATAGAATATTCGAATATTCAATTCCATTTGAATTTTAAAAATCCGGATTTTCTGAAATCCAGTTTGAATCTGGATTATCCAAATCTGTACATTTGGAAATCTGATTCGAATTCGAAAATACAAGTGCCAACAACATTTGTATCCTATTTTCAAATTTGAGCGCATCCTGTTTTCATCCGACATTATAAGCGCAAATAAACACAATATCCGGATGTAATATATGCGGATATATTCAGTCGAATTATTCAAAAATCCGTATCGGATTTTCAAAAACCCAAAATTCATTTGAATGTTTAAATTCAGATTTCTGAAAATCCAATTCAAATTCAAATGTCAATATTCGTCGGAGTCAAATTGGATTTTTGAATTTTCACATATCTGTGTGCATCCATAAAAGCAAGCCCTCCAATGGCTTCCTGAAACTAGTGGGCTGAACCAGCTTTTACAATGAAGAAACAAAACTTGAAACATTTTGAGCATTCCTGCCATAGTGATCAGGAGCAAAACTAGGCACCTCTCATTGTTCCTTGTGGGTAGCTCAAAGGGACTCCCTAATGCCCAGCTCATGAATGAAATTGGCAATGAATGAGTGGTTTTATACTGGGAGCAGGAAGTCCTATGTTTTAGGTATGTTTTCTTTTGCATTCAAAATGCTCAGTGTAGCCTATGTTTGCATCAAAATGTTTGAGCTCAAAACATTTAGCATTTCTAATATCATAGCAAACAACCACATCAAATTAAAAATACGGGCATACGTCGATTAGCATTAGCAAAATGTTACAGAATGGCATACAGATCTCTAAGGTGGTAGAATTCAAAGACATAGCCATGTTAGTCTGAAGGTTCATCCACACAGCACTTACTTTATCTGCATTATTTGGATAATTTGGAGTAAAAGACATCGAGACACATTTTATTCCAGATTATCCAAAGAATGCAGATTAAGTGCTGTCTGGATGAAGCTTAAATCAGTAAGCAAGGGGATCTCACAGGCTTACATATTTACACACCCATGGGGCTTACTTTCACAATGCAATCCGTCCCTAGTGCTGCCCTGAGATGGGACACTAAGGCCTTGTCCCCATGCAAGTTTGGCATGGTTCCGAGCACAGGATCGACGCAGTCCATCCCCATGGGTTTTGGATTTGGTCCACGAAAAGCATGCCAACCCCTCCCAAACTGTGCCAGAAAGGTGCCAAATTTGATAACTGAAGAAACAAGTCTGAACACACTTTGGGGGACTGGTACGCATTGCTCAGCAAGCAGGGAATGCACATTGGGACTCTAGCAGGCTAACGGGGAGAAGATTTGCGCTCCAGTCGTTGGGAGGTGGGACGTGCTTGCTCCCCCTGCCCTGTCCATTGAGGATCATGGCCGATGACTTTTTAAAAAGCCGATCACAAAGGCAGGCTGGAGAACGGCTTGGTTTTTTTAATTTTTTGCCATTTCCACGGAGGTAATTCCAACCCCATTTCAAAAATGCCAAGGCAGGTGGCATAATGGCTTGATTTCCGGTCCATTTGCAACCCAGGTTTCCACGATCTGCAAGGTGATCATGAATAAAGGTTTGATTTTCAGTTTACAGCCATTCTCGCAGTCCCCGGTGGAGCGGAGGTGCGCAAAACTGCTCAGGCGCCTACTGCCACTAAATCTCGTAGTGGCTTTTGGCATTTAATTTTTTTAAAAGTTATTTTTATGAATGAAGCTTTATTTTTACTTGTTTCCATGCCTCCTACCCCAATCCTGGCTGTCCATGCCGCTAAGGGAGGGGGATGCAGCACAGGGGTGGGCTGATGACAATCCAGCTGACAATGAGGAGAGAGGGGGTAGGGAGGAGGTGGCGCTGCTCTGCCATACCAGGCTTCACACAGTTTTCATGGGGACACCACCGTCCGTACCCAAGCCGTACCTGTCCTGCGTTGCCGGGAATCTCACGGGGATGCCCAAAATGTGTTCCTGGTCCCATGCCTAGCCCATGTGTGCCCTATCAGTGCCCAAAGTGTGCCAGATGGCCAGCATGAGGACAGAGCCTAAGAGGACTATCACATTCCCTGTTTTGATGATGCCTTGTCCCTTTGATGTGGATTATGGTGGCTATTTGGGCATGCAATTCAAGTTGGATGGAACTTTGTGGACCTGGAAAGTGTGGCCAGTGGTTGTGAATGACCATAAAATCTGCTGTAATGTTGCTGGTCAGCACCATGGCTGTAGCCAATGCACTTCCTGAAAATTACATATGTGCCTTGGCCACTTCTTGACCATTGTGTTCTGTTATCAATAAAGAGTACCGTAGAGCAAAGCTCTCTCTCTGCCTGGATTCTTCTTAATGGGACCTGGGGTGGTGATTTTGACACTCAGGGCAGTAGCTGGTTGGTAGAGGCCATCTGTGGAAACACCCTCAATCCAGTTTTCATTATGGACGTATGAACACAGACTGTGCCCAATGCAGAAGTCAGTAATCCTGATATATAACTGATTGTTTTATGTTGCAATTTTTATAGCTGGTTTTACAATTCACCAGTAATGCCTGGACACTTGGGGTGTTTTTCCACTGTCACTAGAAGTACCCATTAATGGGTCCTTAATGGGTACTTTTAGTGACAGTGGAAAAACACCCTTGGTCAACGGTTAATTCTTTGCTTGGAAGTCAACCAGGTATCTTCAAGGTATGTGGCTTGTTTTAGTTTATGCTGCTTTTTTTAGTTGAGGAATTGTTCATGATATCTATTCTGGTTTCCCATAATTTCTTGTTTGTTTTTATGGCAACTAATGTGCCAATAACTAATGAAAATATGTTTGCATTTCAATTTGTACATATTGGTAATTTTGATCTCTAATTCTTTCTCCTAAATTTTGTTGTCCACTGGGATAAATGTATTTATGGTATTTTAACCTCACTTTTTTTTCAATTTTTTTTTAAAGCTTCATTTTTTTAACCTCACCAGTTGCTGTCATTGCTATCCAAGTTGGAATTTAGAATTGCATGGACTGAAGAAACCTAGCAGGACTCTTGGCAAGAGTATAAAGTACTATCTGGTTGTTTTTGTTAGATATTTTGTCTCCATCCAGACTCCTTTTGTTAACAAAAGGAGGGAACAAAACAAATTTTGGACCTGGCTTACAGCAAGACTTTCTGTTTCCACTGTCCTCTCGTAACCCCATTCTCATTCAGACCTCGGTTTGAGAACAACTTTTCTTTTTCTTTTAAGTTTGAGGATGATTTGTTTGTGTGTGAGATTATTAGAATAAAAATGCTTGGACAACTTCCATTTCTGTTAATACGCTGCTATCAAGTCATGATTCCCTGAACCATTGTTTGCTCAAAGTTCCTATTTTTTTATTGGAAGAAAAAAATCTAACTCAAAGAGCTTCTGGTCAGAAGCTATTAAAATCAAGATATCCATTTATTCGTCCCCTTGGAAATGATAGTATAAAACAAACATTTAAAGTCTCTTTTACACTTTTCCAGAGGTGTTAAGATGCTTTGAGGCTCAGCCCGAAAGCTGGCAAGAGGAATAACAAATGCACATTCCAGGGTCCTTCTTTTCTTGTGGCACAAATTAAAAAGGCTAATACCAGCTCTGGTTTAATGTCAGTAGTACTAGACTGCAGATACTCTACTAACAATATCTGAAAAACGTTAGAAGGAGGCACTCAGCTGTGCAGGAGGCCAGCTCAAATATTCTGGTGGTGAGGCGCCTGGAAGAGAGAAAACAGTTAAGGCTATGAAGCCACACAGGAGCACGTGTGCCACTGAGATTAAGAGCAGGAGACAGTAAGGCCCTGAGTGCTTGTGACTGAACATTCAACCGAGGGCTGGACTGAAGTTAAGGAAAGTCTAGCCTTGAACATGGGTTGGAGGCACAGCGGCTGCAAGTAGAGGCCAGCCTGCTTCCTGAGTAATTTCTGTGTGTTTAGATTAAAGGGGAATTTATTGATTGTGCCTATATACATGGTTCAGGCTTCCTCCTCTGCAATGCAAGATTTATTTCCATGCTTCCTCATAACAAAGGTTCTTAATGGTGGACCTGAACATTTGTTTTGTGGTTCAGAACTATTACACGATAGAAAACACTGCAGCTGAAGCGGAGCAATATAAATTAAATGCCAATTGCTCTTTAAAATGTTTAAATGTAAATATTGTTTTGTTGCTAAATAAGTGATGAAGGTGAGGTAAACATCATTGAAAATCCCATTCATTTCCTTGAAACATACTGTACATTGCAAGACAGCTTACAACTAACGGTGTTTCACATTGGCTGCAGAAACCGGTTTAAACAGACATTTAAGACCCTTGGGTACTTACCTTCTGCACTGGAGACCTCTTCAACAACCCTTCCAAGTGGCCGCTTCCACATTTCGTTGTGTGAGATCCATTTTTAAATCGGGACTCGCTGCCACAAAACAGCTCTAAATGAAGACCTCAAAAATGAGGACTTCAATCCGTCCCTTTGCCTTGATCCGGTTGGAAGCAGGATGCTTCCCCACATGGACAGGCGAAGGGATGGATGTCCCTGCGGCTGCCATCTTGGGGAGGGCGGAAGCAGGCTGGCTTGCCTCCTTCTGCCCTCCCCCTCACGCCATGTGCTGCTGGAAACACGCATTGATTGGCAGCTGCATGCTCAAGTCCTGCGGCTCCGGGGGTGTCGTCTGCAGCATGGGAATCTGGCCGACTTCTGGAATGGGTGCTGTGGTTTCTACACAGCATCCAGACCATCCGTCTTGCCGGATCTAACCTCCCCACGCATGTGCAGATGCGCGAGGGCCCTTTGGATCTGTCCCTATTTGGGACGGATCCTCAGGTGGTCAGATTGCCGAGAAACGGCTCTTCTTTGAGCCATTTCTAGGCAGCTATTGCAGAAACACCCTAAGACCTCAGTGATATAACAACAACAACAATGGACTGAAGAGAGAGGAGGAAGAAAGGAAACCTATTGTGCTCCCAGCATCAGGGCTTCCAGGGGTGGGACTTAAAGATGTCAAGATGCAGGTGACATGTTCATCAAGCTGCTTTTCATTCAGACTAGACCATGTTTTGTTCACTTATCTGTTTCAAACTGATATTTTTCCTTTAAGACTATAATTTCATACTGGGACTGAAATGAAAAGACCCTTGCTCCTTAGGAGGGAAGCTATGGCAAACCTGGACAGCTTATTTAAAAGCAGAGAAACCACCTTGCTGACAAAGGTTGGCATAGTCAAAGCCATGAACTTTGAACTTTATTAATTAGTCATTTGACCATATCAAGTTTAAAAAGATAAAATCATATAAAACACACAAGAATAAAATTAAAAAATGAAACAAAAATAACATCATTATTTGTCCCCTTCACCCTTACAAAACACCCCATTCAACTCAATGAATAATTTCCTAAACCGGGCAGCCTTAACAGAAAACAAAGCTGGATGTTTTTACCTGGATGTTTTCTCCCTGCAGAAGGCAAATCAACTTATGTTCTGCATTCCAGTGGGACACATTTTGTAAAAAGGGGTGCAAGCTCAACTGAAACCTTTCTTGGGCAGAGATGACATGGCTACAGTTATCCACGCTCTGGTAACCTCCAGGTTGGACCTACTGTAACACGCTCTACATTGAAGACGGTTCGGAAGTTGCAGCTGGTGCAAAATGCAGCTGCTAGAGTGCTGACAGGAACACCTAGCCGGACACACATTATGCCGGTTTTAAAAGAACTGCACTGGCTGCCAATTTACTACCGAGCCCAATTCAAGGTGCTAACTTTGACTTATAAGGCCCTAAATGACTTGGGCCCCAGATATCTAAAGGAGCGCCTTCTCCCATATTGACCTGCCCATATTTTAAGATCTGGAGGGGAGGCCCTTCTGGTGATCCCTCCACCTTCAGTAGCTAGGCGGGTGGGCACCCGGGAGAGGGCCTTCTCGGTAGTGGCCCCCAGGCTGTGGAATGGTCTCCCCTTCAGGGTGCATCAGTCCCCTTCTTTGTTCCTATTTAGGAAGGCGGTTAAAATGTTCCTCTTTATGCAGGCCTTTGGTTAAATGTTCCTCACACTTCCCCCATTGAATTTCACTGTTGTTTTTAACTATCTTTGTAATTTTTTAAAGCTGCATTTTTAAACATGTTTCTGGTTTTAGTGTTGATATAATTTTTTAAATGTCTGTTTTTAAATGTTGTGAGCTGCCCAGAGACCCTCGGGTATGGGGCGGCATATAAATGTAAATGTAAATATAAATAAATAAATAAATAAACTGGCTGGTGTGCCCCAATATTTGCAAGGAGAGACTACAGCGAGAGATTATGCCTTGTAGTTGATGGACCCATGAATAAGTTCTCTCATTTCTATATTGTTCTTCAAGGCACATTCTTGGAAATCTGTTTCCAGACATGGAGAATAAACGTAACCAGAAGTTAAATATTTTGATGTTAATAGAGCATTGAATGGCTTGGACTCCAAGTTCTGCTCTAACAGCAGGGACTGGGACAGATTTGTTGACACCCAGTATGTGTCTTCAGAAACAAGTCTGAGTTTGTTCTAACTGAGAAATATTTGTGAAACCCCAGACTTCTGCCCCCTAAGTCAGCATTGATATGAGCTTGGCTCTGTATGCTGTAAGAAGACAGACCAGTGATTCTGGATGTCTGTAGTTAAACAAATTATATAAAGAAATTCAGCCCTGCCAACAAAGCAATGTTTTTTCCAGTAGTAATTTATGGTTGTGAGAGTTGGACCATGAGGAAGGCTGAATGCCAAAGAATCGGCTCTTTTGAATAACGATGCTGAGAAGACTTTTGAAAGTCCCTTGGTCTGCAAGGAGAACAGATCAGTCAATACTGAGGGAAACCAACAAATAATGAAGCTGAAGCTGAAATACGTTGGCCATGTAACGAGGCAACGGGGCTCATCGGAAAAGACACCGATGCTGGGAAAGACTGAAGGCAAAAGGAGAAAAGGAGGACAGAAGATGAGACAGATAAATAGTGGAGGAAGGAGGCTTTGGTATCCTATGGTTCATGGGCCACACAACTGGGAAACAGGCGGTATTTTCAAAATCTGTATTGCTGAATTTTATATTGTATTCGTACTTTGTAACTTGCCTGGAGATCTATGAATAGACACTAAATATTTAATTTAATCAACTCCTTAAACATTGCCAATAGAGAATGTGCAACTAAATGGCACATTGCCTCTCCTTTCTAGGGTTTTTTTGTCTGCAAAAGAGAAATCTCCAGGTGCCATCTGCATCCAGCCTCATGTGTTACAGTCAGGTTTTCTTTTACACAAGCAAATGATGCAGACAAGGACACAATTACTCCATTGTATATATAGCACAGTTTTGTACAGTTCATTTTTGCTCTTACACAGTTTCTAAAGTCCAGCTTCCTTCATATAACAGTTTTACACTGTAGTTCAGCTCTGAAAACTAGTAAAAGGTATGTTCACTGCTAGGAACTTGCAATAGTAGAATTGGCACCTGCAGTGCCATTGATCTGCATTTCTATACTGTACTAGATCTCTATTCTGCAGGGCTATCTATGTACTGTATATTGGTATACTGGGTTTCTTAAATTCTCCTTTCCTGCAGTCATTGGGAGATGATCCAGTTCATCATAACACCCACAGCTGCATTCCCATCATTTTGAGGCTGAACTGGGTGAGACATCATAGTCCTAAAGTAGATTGGGTCAATGAGAGGGTGAGTTTCCCAAAAGCCTGGTGGAGGGATGCAAGGTGAGTGGTAACCAGAGGTAGGGTATAAAGAATATGTGAACATAAGAGAAGACCTGCTGGATTGGGCCACAAGTGATCCAGTCCAACACTCTGACTCAGATAGTGGGTGTTCTCAAGCAGAAAATGAAGGGAAAACATTCACCTGCTCTCATTTCCCTGCAAATGGCATTTAGAGGATCTTGGCTGTCGTTCCAACCAGGGTGCAGCATCTAAGCATCCATTCTAGTAGCCATTGATCCAACTGTCCTCCATGAATTTGCCTGACCATTTCTTAAAGCTATCCAAGACCATATTCTTGGGAGATGCAAGTGGAGGGGAGGAAATGGAGATGTTTGAGAAAAAGAACCTGGCATCTTCACCTTTCACCAAAGACCCATATCATTAAGATTGTGCCAGGAGCCAAACTGTCTAAACCAGACTGTATTCCATGGCTCAAGAAGAAATGGGGGTACTAAGGAGATTTTAGACAAAAACTTGGACCCAGGTTTCATCAGACTGGCCGCGTCATCAATGGCAGTTCCAATGTTGTTCCAGAGGAAGAAAAGTGAGGAACAGAGGCCATTCAAGGACAAATGCCGGTCTGAATTCTATCTGCACCACTGAGCCATTTGTCCCAAGGGCATATTTTTACCAAACTAGATCTCATGGAGGCTTATTACAGGGTACAGATAAAAGAGAGGGACAGTGGATGACTTTCAATATCCAATATGATACTTTGGAGTACCTTGTAGTGACTTTTGGATCGGTGGAGGCCTGGAGTTTTCCTATACTTAATTAATGAAGTATTGCACAAATTTCTATATAATTTCTATATAATTCAGTGATATGAAGCAATTATACATGCAAGGGGGGTACACTTGTATTCAAAAGACTATGAATTGCATGTAGAATTAGCCTGGCAAATACGGAAAAGAATGTTAGTAGGTCTCTACTGAAGGGATCAAAATGGATCCAGCAAAGGTACGCAATGTGGGAGAGTAGAGGGGTGTCACCAACCCTGCAGCAGTTGCAAAGCTTCTTGGGCTTTGCAGTTTACAGTTACACCGATGACACTCCCACTAACTAACCTGCTGAAAAACAAGGACAGCCAGGAGGGGCAAAAGAGCAGATGCCAGATTCAACTTGGCTCCAGAATGTCAGCAGGAATGTGAGATGCTTAAACGATTGTTTACCAGAGAACCACTTCTAATGCACCCAAACCCAGACAATCCCTTTGAGGTGCAGGTGGACACCAAAGTTGTGGACACTGGGACATTGCCATTGCAAAGCGGGGAAGATCAGCAGTTGAGGCCAAAAGTTAATGTGTTAATGTGGTTCCATCATTCTGAGCCAATTGTTTTCCTGCACATGGATACACCTTATTAAAAGATGCCCTCAGTTTAAGTCAGGTGAATTCCCATTACAAGCTTAAAACAGTTTCGAAATGGTTTCAATCCTCGCAGTCCCCACGTCAGGTTGGCTTAACACACTTTCCGCGTGTTAAATCACCCCAAAATGTTGTAAATGTTAACACTCATTTCAACAGGTCTCGCTCTGGTTCGTGCATTTGAAACGTTTTACATTTCTTACTGTGGGAACAGTACATAGTTTTAGTGGGATGAGAATGCATGTTTAGGGTTTCCCTCCCCCAATAGCTTGCTTCTAAAGATAGTGATTTGTAAAAATCCACCCCTTACAGCAGCCGCTACACTGTAGCAATCTCTCCACTTCACACCTGACAACAATGTTGCAATTTTGCGCAATTCTGAAAGTTCTGACCTTTAGAAAAGGAAAAGAAAGGAAAGCAGCTACAGGTTCTGGGAGATGTGTGAATGTTTTTAAGGCTGTGACAGTGAGCGGGCGAAGGGGGCTTGAGTTGCCGCTGCTGCTGTGTGCCCTGGGCAAGGGGGAGAGGAGGGGAAAAATCACTGGCTGCCCAGTGCCATTTTTCATCCATCCAGGCAAGTGGAAGCCACCCAGCCACCCAGCTAGGCTCCGTGAAGGGGTCCATTATGGGTGGCGCATTCATGCCAGGCGGAAGAGGGCAGGGCAGCCCTGAAAAGCAGCTTTTAGAAAGTAGCTACTTGAGTCCCCCGCTTGAGTCATGTACGCCACATACGATCCTCAGAATCCGGATCGAACGCGATTAAGTTGAAAGTAATGGGATCAGGCAAATTCGCGTTTGCATCCGGTTCTATTATTTCGGTTTAGGGAAACCATATTAAGCTTGTAATGGGAATACGGCCCTACAGTGTGCTACCTGTCTGATCTTTCGTGCATACTGTGGAACTGCAGGTAAGTCTGTAAGATAGACAGAGAAAGAAGACTAGGGCAGTTTCTTTACTGATCCTTATTCCAGAACAAATTCCAGAATAAGAGACCGTAGCCAGCACATTAGTGCACCCTAAGTCAACCCCCAACCAGTGCAATCACACTTTGTCCACATTGGCCAGACACGGGCATCCAAGAAAAGTCCACAGCAAGTGCAGCAGCACCAGTATATGGAAGCGTGCAGACGGCATGCCTGCGTGGTCTGGCATATACAGGAGGGCATTTTTGGTGGTGCTCCAGGAAGTGCCTCCTGAAAAGCCCCCCTCCCCGAAAACTGGCCTTCACAATCTCCGCACTGCCTCCAGGGCACTTCAGAGTTGTGTTGGGTCAGTCTGCGCAGGAACCTGTCTCATCTTGGGATAGGCTGATTGCTCCAGGATGGAGTAGCCCACCCAGTTCCCAAACAACAGAAGTGGAGGCAGAAAGGATCTCACGCTGTACAATACTGTTTAACATTCTGAGATCAGCCTAGGGGTACAAAACAAACCTTGAGGAATCTGTACAAAATATGGGTTCTTTATATGACCTACGGTCTCTTGCCTCTTTAATGTGTAAAAGCTAGATAGACCACACTAATAGGTTCAATTTAAGAGGATAAATACATATTAGTTCCCTTGTAATTCAGGGATATGATATGAAGGAATGATACATGCAAGAGGAAGGTGAAAAATACTCAGTATATTTCAGAATCCCCTGAAGGAAAGCTTCTTGGACTGATCCTGAACAGGATTACTTGAGATGAGCTCGGTGAATGAAAGCACCTCTCCTGGCAAACTCCGTGGGCACGGCATCACTGCCCCCTTCTGCCCTCTTTTTGTTTTACTCTTCGATTGCATTTGCTGCTTCAGACAACTATCATCTGACGCTTCTGGGACAAGACTAGATCTGACAGGATTCAACCGTTGTCTTCTTAAGTATTATAATTCTTATTTAAAAATGCAATGACACTGCATATGGCGAGCCATTTCTCCATAATTAGGATCTGTTCAAAAATTATGTCTTCTCCTTCGTATATAATTCTAATTAGATATTTTTCATGCAGGCCTACAAGTGGCTTTGCAATATCGTATTACCTTCTCATCTGGAGTGGGTGACAGCATTTTCTCTTCCAGAGGATGGACAGAATAATCATAAGGATAAGAAACCACCAAATCTCCCCCGTGGAGACTGGCAGAAAGCACAAATGGAATTGACTTTAGCCACCTTATCACAGCTTTTGTCTCAGGGGCTACCTAAAGAACATTAAAAAAATACAATCACAGTGAGACAATATCCTCTCATTAAGATGCATTAATGTCAAGCACAGAAGCTACCACTGAAAGGTTTTAATGAAGGGTTCTTATAAAATAAAACATCCTAATAGTTAATGAAATAAAAGGCTCAGGGACATTCTGGAACACACGAGTGAGACGCTTTGGAACTGAATGTAAGCCAGTTGTACCACTGTCTGTTATATATTATCAACACAGTAAATACTAAAGCAATATTTGGGCATCACAATCTAAAGATATTTGCCCTTTCTGCACTTACCTCACTTAATCCGTATTAGCCAATCTAGATTAGCCCGATCCTGACCAACTGCAGGCAGAGGCATCTTCACTGAGTGGGCTTAGAGCAGCAGGAGTGTGATACGGAGCGGCAGAATGCAGAGGCCGAAGCCCTGGGCCTTTCCGCATGATTTTGTGATGCACATATGTGCACTTACTTTGCCCATCCACACCCCTGTGGTGCTAGGCAGGTCATCTGAGGTGCCACACAAGCACGCTGGCACCCCAAACATGGCTGCCCATGGGCGGCACCTCACCGTTGTCCCAGTGACAGTGCTGGTGAACGCGCAGTCACACCAACCCCCCAAAGGAAGATGGTGGGGTCCAGACATGTGTCCACACCCCAGGTAGGTCTGCTGCTCCTTGATCTGGATTAACAAATAAGTGCCAAAAGGACTAATTATTTAAGTACTATAAGATAATGGCATACAAAATAAAACATGTTTTATAAGCTTTTGAACTCCATACCTTACCCCACCAGTAAGACTGTGGAATTGGAAGGTGGTCCATACGGGCCCCTCTGATGCCTGCTAATCTGTAAGCTTCAGATGTTAAATCTGGGAAGTTCCTATTCAGATCCAGACTCTGAGCTGTTTGTCTCCCATTTGTCCATCCATTGTAGCCAGCTCCCTAGTCAACATTGAACAAAAAGATCCAAAACTATGATCTATAGATGCCTTAAGATCTCAGGGGAGGCCCTCCTGGTTGCCCCACCACTCTCAGCAGCAAAAGGGGTGGGCACTCAGGCGAGGGCCTTCTCAGTGATGGCCCCTAGGCTATGGAATAGTCTCCCCCTTGAGGTGCATCCATCACCTTCATTGTACACGTTTTGGAAGACAGTGAAGACGCACCAATTTGCCCTGGACGCTGGTTAAATTGGGATACACTTTTCCCTTCCCACGTGAACATGCTATTGTTTTAATATGTATTGTCCTGTTTTTTGATGCTGGATTTTAAAGGTTGTTACCTGCCCTGAGACCTTCGGGTTTGGGTGGGATATAAATATAAATAAATATAAAATATCCATATATACATTTCTTGGTCAGAGCAGGAGCCTATGAAAAATTGGGGTACAATAGTGCACATTTTCAGCATCAACCTGGTAATAAATTCCTCATTACAATGCTAACAGTCAGCCATTGTCAATCTAGAATTTGTTGACACCATCCACATGGTGTCATCCTTGTTAAGTTGTCCACCTGTATCATGGTGAATTTCCTTTCTCACGAAGTATCTGATAAGTAGTCTGCACCTCTGCAACTATGCTACAGTTCCATGAAGTGGCCTGAAGTCTGAGTACAGCCACAGAGTCAGTGACTAAAGGGGAGGAAATCCAAGTCAATGTGGAAGGAATTCTTAGAAATTTGTGTTGATCAGATTTCCACGTGCGTGGACTTCTGCGTACGCAGTTCTGCAAATATAGACTTTGAGACTTTGCTTTAAAGATACACACAGAGCACAATCCTGCATTCAAACAGAAATGCCTGTCCTTAAAATGAATGATCAGACTTGGATAATCTGAGAAAACTCCAGGTCTTTTGAGGGGGCTCTGCTAGTCCACTTGGGTTATATACTGTCAGGAGCAGATGCAGCTTTCTTACAGCTCTTAGTTCTTGTAAGGTATGGAAGCTGCTGTATGGTCGTTAATCTGTAACTGTGGAGGCTGAACCACATATTCTATCATCCCTTGGTTGTTGTTGTTGTTTAAGATAAAGACCTCTGACGCAGTAAGGGGGTGTTTTTCCACTGAGCTCCTTTGATCCGGATCTAAGAAGATCTGAATCTAAGGAATGGCTACTTCCCTTAATCCGGATCTAGTAGATCCTGATTAAGGGAAGTACCCAATGTGTTTCCATGGGTGGTCAAGCACCCAATAGCAATGGGTGCTAGCCTGCCTGCTGTGGAAACACCAGAGCACCCATTTGCAAATCCGGATCTACCCACAAGGGGCCTGCCTGTCACCCCAGGTGTTTTGGGGGACAGGGGGTGCCATCTCCAAAGTTGCCTTCGGAGATTAGCAAAGGCTCAGAAGAGAACCGCTTGCGAGAGCAATGCAGCTGTCAAAGGCTCCGGAGGATCTTCGAATTTAACAGCAGAACGTGATCTGCCGCTAACTTCGAAGATCCTCTGGACCGCTTGACAGCAGCATTGCTCTCACAAGGGGTTTTTCTTCGGAGCCTGTGATAATCTCTGAAGGCAACTTCAGAGGGACTTTGGAGCAGGCTTCGGAGGGATTCTGAAGTCTTGAGTTTAGGGTACTCCCCCATGTGTGCCTCCCCCCTTGAGCCTCGTCTAGACCCCATTGCCAAGTTGTAGTGGAAACAGGCTCCCTACAATCTGGACTAGAAGTCTGAAGACCCCATTGTAGACCCCTTTAATGGGGTCTACACAAAACCCAGATTAGAGGTCCTGAAGGACCCATATGATCCGGATTTCCCTAGCTGTGATGGAAACAGATGTGTCTCTAATGGGGTCTGTACTGGAAATGGGGTCATCCGGCTCTCAGCGAAATGGGTCCTTAATGGGTGCTTCAATGGGTACTTAGTGCTAGTGCAAAAACACCCAGGAAGAGCCCTTGCTTGAATACTCAGTGCAACATGTAATGGCATTTATGGTCAGTTCTACAGAGCTGGAGGAAAGAGAAAGCCCCATAACCCCCAGCTTTTGAGCAGTAGGCATCATCATCAGCACATTAGCTCCTCCATGAAATAATAAATCGCTGTGGATGATTCAGCTAATAAGTCCAACATGCTGCTGAAGAAAAGCAAAAGAATTACATTTTCTAGCAGGAATATGCCGCACGGCCGTTTCTCAGTAGTGGAAAACAGCTTAACCATCCAGTTTCCATCCACCTTGTTTTCTTTAAACATAAATACATAATTGTTGGTTCGTTCAGTTTTTCAGCATTGCTTTGTGAATGTTATATTTTGTCATAATTTTAAAAGTTTTCCCTTACATACTAAGAAACATTTACCTGTTCTGCTGCGAGGTCATATCCGTCTGGATTCATGGAAGGAAGCAGATGAATCCGCGTATTGTTGATTAACGTCTGTATCCTGGCGTTTCCGTGAAGGTATTCAGAGCACAGATACTGCGCAAGGTATATCAGCAATTCTTTTCCTACCACTTCGTTCCCATGCATGTTGCCGACGTACTTAAACTCTGGCTTAACTGTGAAAAGACACATTCTATCTGAATGATTCTCCAGGCTACTAAGATTAGTATAGTCCAAGTGGTCATGTAGCATTAATCTGCACCGTTAATGCGTTACATACATGAGAATGATAGCCACATATATGCAGTAGCATCAGACAAATAGCCAAGCACAACCATAGCATAATCAATATGTACATAATAACCATAGATACATGAGCATTAGACAATAAACCAAGCATAAAACTTTGCAAGCAATTGGGCAGCAAGCCAGCAGGCCAGCAAGCATAGCAGCAAGCAAGCATAAGATATTAACGAATCATGAGGCAAAGTGTAATGATCATAAAGTGGATCCTATTGAGGTGGTCCGCCCCCAGAGACTTATGGAATCTGAGCAATTCCTGAATGCTCTGGGGGAGTTTCTGGTTGGCATGACCGGTCTCTCTGGTCTCTCTCTGGAATCGGGAGATGAGCAGGGCTATTGACAAGTGTCCTCAGCATGCTTGTAGAGCCCGAAAAGCTCCCCGGTATTCCATAGAGCTACGGGCCATGAAACAGGAAGGTCGACAACTAGAGCACAGGTGGCGAAAATCTGGCTGTGAATCTGACCAAACACAAGTTAGACCACACTATCATGCCTACCATGTGGTGGTGAAGGTAGCGAAAAGGAGTTTTTTCTCCACCACCATTGTGTCCTTGAGCAGCTGTCCAGCAGAGCTCTTTAGAGTAGTAAATGGCCTTATAAAACCAGGTTCGAGAAAGTGCGAGCCAGGGCCGCATAATATCTGCTGTGACAGTTTTGCAAGGCACTTTTGAGGACAAAGTCGCTCAGATTCGTAGGGGATTAGAGGTCACAATTGGACATAGTCCAGGGGAGGCATCCAGAGAACTGTCTGGTCCAATTTTTTTAGATCGGTTTCAATTATTGCGGCCAGAGGACATGGACAAACTACTTGCGGGGGTGCGGCTGATTACATGCTCTCTGCCCTTCCTGGCTGATAAAAGCTAGCTGGGAAGGGATGACTGGGTGCATTCAGGAAGTGATGACTGCCTCTTTGAGGGAGGGGGTGTCTGATGGCCGCTCAGGTCTCTCATGAGTTAGGCCTATGTTTGGTATCTGAGGGGACATCATGGGTCTATTTTCAAGCAGTTTCTGAAGAAATCTGAGACTTTATTCAAACAGAGCTCACTTGATTTATTCTTGGGAAAACAAAACACAAACAACTTCAGGTTATTTCTTAAGGCAAACCAATACTTTACATGTGTAATGCCCGCTAGGACCCCTCAATCCCAAAAGTACGTTTTTTTAGTTTAAAATGCAAAGTGTGGCGAACACGGTAAGTCCAGACGCTTAAAAAGTGTCGCCAAAGTGTATTTTCACAAGGGTAAGTAGCCTAAGGGAGGGGCTAGTTGAGCACTCCAAGGGGAGGGGTTGAATTTGCATCCAGGCGGAGCTCAGCCAATCAGGGCGAAGCTAGCCAGCCAGGCCCATATTTAAGGGGGCCTGAGGGGAGAAGTTCTGTTCTCTGCCTTGGGTCGTTAATCCTGGAGGGAGGATAACGAAGGGGAGAAACGGGCTCTTAGCTGAGGAGGCTAAAGTTAGGGTCCTGAGTCTTTTAGTATATGAATGCTAAGCTTGTGAAGTTATTTAAAAGGAAAGCTATCAAATTCTGAACTGATTGAAGTTTTATTCTTGAACTTGTAGAGTCTTTTGACTTAGTGTGAAAGTGAAAGACTGAACTGCTTGACAGCAAAAGTAACCAAGTGTAACTATCTGGAAGAGAAGCTGACTTTAAACTAAATCTGTATTCAATAAACACATGTTCTTGTTGTTTAAGAAGACCTCGAGTGGTGCAGTCCGTCGTCATAGGGACTGGAAGATACTGTATCCCAGACTAGCTAGGCAGAGCTAGTGCGGGAGGGAAGTTTGGTGATTCTAAACTCCATCTTGTTACAATATTATTCAGCCCAAATATATACTTTTAAAAGGAAGTTCTGACTTCATATCCTTGTTTAGGATATCACAACACGCTACCCAAACAATAAAATAACTATTACTGTAACATTAGAACAACAGGTCGTTAACAACTGGTGGCAGCACATTTAACATTGGTGGCAGCAAGCAGCTTTACTATATATTTGGACTTTAACTGAGGACAAACGCTGGGAATAAAAGTATTTGAGATTTGTGAGTTTGTTTTAATCCCTGGCGTTACAACATGTCCCTCCGTTGAACACGACTTGGCCTCTTACAGGAACTTTAACTCTGGTTCTGTGCTTTGCTTTGGTTTCAACGGTGGAGCTGCCCTTGTGCCTTTGATGAAACTTGCTGCTGTTGTTGTTATTGTCTAATTTATTTACTTAATAAAGTACCCACAATAGTTAATAAGGCTGGCCTATACCTGGAATGTACCACAGCTATGGGGGTGTTCTGACAGCCAGGACCTTTCCATTTGAGTCTGAACTGAGGGGTTTTCGCTTTAGAGCTCTGGCTTTAAACAGCAAATTGCGGCAGGGCAGCAGAACCATAACAGGGTGGTTCCACTGGCCCTTAAAAAGAGCTTCCCTGGATCCGGCAGATCTGAAAAACTATCGCCCGGTTGCCAACATACCTTTTTTAGGCAACATGGTAGAGAGAGTGGTCGCTGCTGAACTGCAGGCATGCTTGGAAGAAGCTGATTATCTAGACCCATTTCAATCTGGCTTCAGGCCTGGTTATGGCACAGAAACCGCCTTGGTCGCCCTGGTTGATGACCTACTCCGGGAGAGAGACAGAGGGAATGCCATCTTGTTGGTTCTCCTGGACCTCTCAGTGGCTTTTGATACCATTGACCATGGTATCCTCCTGGATAGGCTACGGAGTTTAGGAGTGGGAGGCAGAGCAGATAGTGGTGATGGGAGAGAATGAGTCGACACCCTGGGAACTCACTTGTGGGGTTCCTCAGGGGTCAGTCTTATCTCCCATGTTATTTAATATCTATATGAAGCCGCTGGGAGAGATCATCAGGACATTTGGAGTGAGGTGTCACCAATATGCCGATGATACTCAGCTCTATCTCTCTGTGCCTTCTGAATCAGGAGAGGCGGTAGAAGTGCTTGACAGGTGCATGGAGGCAGCAATGGGCTGGATGAGGGCCAATAAATTGAAGCGGAATCCAGACAAGACAGAAGTGCTGTGTGTCACAGGTCTCTGGTCCATGTAGTTGGGAGACATCCTGTCCTTGAAGGGGTCACAATGCCCTGGAAGGAAGAGGTGCGTAAGGGGGTACTCCTGGATTCCACACTGACGCTTGAAGCTCAGGTGGATGCTGTGGCCAGGGGTGCCTACATCCAACTATGGCTGGTGTGTCAACTGAAGCCTTTTTTGTACAGAGATGATTTGGCCACAGTTATCCATGCTCTGGTAACCTCTAGATAGGACAATTGTAATGCACTCTACATGGGGCCGCCTTTGAAGATGGTTCGGAAGTTGCAACTAGTGCAAAATGCAGCCGCCAAGGTGTTAACTGGGACAGCTAGCCGGATGCACATCACACCAGTTTTAGAAGGGCTGCATTGGCTGCCAATTTACTACCAAGCCCAATTTAAGGTGTTAACTCTGACTTATAAGGCCCTAAATGACTTGGGCCACAAATATCTAAAGGAACACTTTCTCCCATACTGACCTGCCCGCACCCTAAGATACGCAGGAGAGGCCCTCCTGGTTGTTACCCACCCAGAGACCTTTGGATATAGGGAAGGATAGAAATATAAATAATAAATAAAATAATATGATTATGACAATTTATTGAAGAATTACAAGCCTCACTTTCACATATGCCTTGTGTAGCATTATTAATTGCTAAATTCATGTAACTAGCAGAAGTTCAGGAATAACAGAATACTGTGGACTTGGAAATACTTTTGCTTTTCTTATTAAAAAAAGCTTGTGAGAAGTCTTTACTTTCCATGTCAATTTTTCCCATCAGTCTGGATCATAGAAATAAATATTCACACAACCCCTTGCTTCAAAAATGCCCTGCAAAATGAGAGAGATTTCTCTTTCCCGCAAATCAATATAATATTGATTGCTTATAGGAAATCCTTACATGGTCATTGGGATAACTTATATCTATTAAGGTACCTATCATGAACTGCCAATACCGTTGGCTAAAATTTGATATTTCGTAGCCCAAAAGAAGCAGTAAAGTTTCCGTGAAGCTAAGAAATGCAAGCATTGCGCTAGGATGTAGCAGTGGGAAGACCCTGTGAGTACATGCTATATATGCATTTATGGCTATTTCAGGGTAAATGCATTTGATTTAGACATTATTTACTGAATTGAACCTTCAAAGGTACCACATTTCAAACTCACTGTCCAAGTAGATGTTAGAAATATGTGCGGGTTTTTAAAATATGAAATACTGCATTCATGAAAAGCCGGGAAAGAATAAGGTCTTTTAGCCTACTCCAACCACACTTTTATTCTTCTTTTATTTCCCTTCTGGGATAAATTATGATGTCTATATGTTCACATCTCTTCTGAATTTGTCACGAATCAACCAGTGTGTGTATTCCGCTAATTATAAAGCTATTTATTACTCACACAATTCATGTTGTCCAGGGCTGGTAGAAAATTCGATCACAAAGAGATCTTTTCCTTCAAAGCTGCGCCCGATGCTATACAAAGTGGCAATTTGGGGACATCTGGACACCACCTTTTTCAGTGTCCTCACCATTTGGGGGAACGAATGATGGGTAAACTGAATGAGAAAAGGTGCTTCACTTTGATTGTCTTCAAGAATTTCTGTCTCCCCTGCAAAGTAACAAAAATGGTTAAACTGCTAATTCACTAATGCAAATGAAGTCACAGAGAACACCGACCAGTTATTGGCCAAGAAGAACTAACCAAAAGGTTTCGTGGAGAACCTTTTGCTCCTCTGATCAAGTGCCGGCTGAGGCTTTTGGTTGCCGAAGAGCAAAATGCAGTATAGTAGAATCAAAGCAGGGTTGCAGGGTCAGAAGAGGCAGTAGATCCATGTGACACAGAATTCACTAATATGATGATGGCATCGGCCCCTCAGCCCTGTCCATGAGAAGGACACTTGCTAGGGTTGACTAGTTTGTTTTCTGTGAGCTACTTTCAAGACTATTTGATAAAATGGGATATGCATGTGTGTCTCTCTCCATACCAAATACGTAATACTCAGGTGATTATTTTTAAAGCTGGAGGAAGACCCAGTGGTGTTGCATGGAAGAGAACTAGTGTGGAAATCAGGAAAAGGTGACGTGCCAATTGGACCCTTGTTTCTCATTGGTAGTCGCCAGGAAACATGCCATGTTGGCTTCCTGTAGGTTTCTCTTTGACCTGGCGTGCTTTGATTTGTATGAAAGAGGGTTTGTTGCTTTGCCAGGACTTCAGACAATGCCAGTAAGGTGGTATATTCTGGTTCACTCTGTGCCACCAGCCACTTGCACCTCTGTTCACAGCTTTCATCCACAGAAAAGCAGAGTTAAAAGAAAGTAAAGATGAGGCTCTAGAGCCCACCACCACCACCACACACACACACACACACACTCCATGGCGAGTTGTGTTTTGAGCTTGTCCGGGAAGACCCCACGCAAAAGTATGAGGAACCCCATCTCAGGCCACAAATCTGTTTGCACGGCAGATACACACATGCACACAAATACACAAACCTCTATACAGACAGGCATTTCTTACATGATTTGTAGGTGGGTGTAATTTGAGGTTCTTGCCCTTTTTGAAATAAATATGTGATGAATCACTTAAAGCAGCAAAAATTCACTCCACAGATGTTAACTATCTTCCTAAGAGTAAAGGACCTAAGAGTACCAGTTGTGGTCCCAAACAAATTCATTACTTCTCAGCTGTTGATGTTGATAACATAAAATTCAAAAGACGAATAGACTGGATATCAATACTGAACTATACATCACAGCAGCAGAACCCTTGTGGATCAGAGCACAAGGGCGTTAGGGTTAAATCTATTTCAATTTTTTCACCCGTGACTTTTTTCTTCAGGAAAAAAAAGCAGAATTAAAACCACAGCACTTCCGAGCAGTAACATATGGCTGTGAGAGCTGGACCATAAGGAAGTCCGAGCACTGAGCAATCAATACTACCAGTTGGTGGAGCTGGAAAACATTTCTGAGAATTCCTTGTGCTGCAGTAAGATGAGACCAGTCGCTGGAAGGACTAATCCTGCAGCAAAACCCCAAATATTTGGGGCACATAAAAAGAAGACAGGATTCACTAGAAAACTCCCTGATGCGGGAAGGACTGAAGGTGAAGGAGAAGGGGGGCAGCAGAGGATGAGGTGTTCAGGTAGCATATTGGAGGGAAGAAACAAACTTGGGCAAATTCCAGGAGACAAGCCTGACTTACTGTGGCCCATGAGGTCACAAACAGTTGAATAAATGACTAAAGAACAACAATAAAATCACAAATAACAAGGTTAAACTATGTATACATATACAAACAAAAACCCTATTTCATGAATCAGTAACAATAATACAGAATTCCCTTCCTTCCTTCCTTCCTTCCTTCCTTCCTTCCTTCCTTCCTTCCTTCCTTCCTTCCTTCCTTCCTTCCTTCCTTCCTTCCTTCCTTCCTTCCTTCCTTCCTTCCTTCCTCCTTTGTTGTCACTGGATACCAAATATTTCATCTTACTCGGGACTCATTTATATAAACCCAACCTTGTCGACCGAAACTTGATTTTTAAGTACAGGACACATCACTAATTTGATTGGCTTACTTATCTGTAGATCTCCAACTACCAGTCAAATATTGACTTCTTAACTTTTACCCAATATGCTGGCTTGATGGCAATTCGCCACCCGATTAAGCTCCGGTTAACCCAGTGTGATTCCAGCAACCCAGCTTCAGCGGCGTAAAAATCCTGGCTCAGCTGACGTCCAGGAGAATTGTCCGCATGCCTGATTATACCTGTCTGAACCATCCGACTGCAGCTACAGCCTTTAGCCTCTTTATTTGCGGCACAATGGTAAATTTCCAGTCCCATTGACTGAATGCGATTACAACAGGATGTAAGTTTAGTGAACACGTAGACATTGCTTTGAGTATTACCTCTCAGCTTTGCTAGCGGGTCAAAGCATCCTTCTACTTCCCCGACAAAGAAGCGATCGCAGTCTAAGAAGTAAGGCCAAGCCATGTCAATTGCATCAAAAGCTGGAAGGCAATTTTTTTTCAAAGCTTCGCAGACTCTGCGACAAGGCTTAATGATTTTGCCCTCTTCACACTTTGGGGCCATGATAGAGCAACCTAGCAGTCTCAGGTCAGGATTACACTCTCCTTGCAGCAAATTATGAAGCACGCTTGTCAAGATATATTCAGGGCTGTTCTCAATCACTTCTCTGGACTTCTGATCCAGCAAATTGGGGAATATTGTTTTTGAATAAGAGACATCACTGCAGGAACCCAAGCTGATGTCCACGCATTTTCCTGGGAGAAATTAGAAGCATTATTTCATTAGTCATTTTTTGCTTCAGAAGTCAACCTAAATAATCTGACAATGAACAAGAGATAACGTGGAGCTTTCGTTGGATTTATTCTTCAGCGGTCTAATCTAGAAATTCGGCACTACATACCTAACTATCTCTACTACAATTTTTTTTTCAAAATTCATCTGCAAATAATTTTTTTTTTCTGAGCCTTATAATGTATTGCAAAGACATGTATGGTGCAAGCATAGAAATAGGAGTATGTTATATTTAGGAATTCCCTGTTGTTGTTGTTTTGTTGTTGTTTCTTTAAGGGTCTGTTCCCATAGGCATTTAAATCTGAAGTGAATCTGAATTCAGCATCCAACATTCCCATTCAAGTTTCATTCCCTAATTTTATGAGGAGTATCCTGTGAAAATCTGGAGAGAGAAAGTCCTGAGAAAAGCTACACTTCAAATGATTTGAATCATCTGAATGAATGTTTTGGAACGTTCAAAATTTGTTCGAATGTCTACATTCGAATGTGAAGACGTTCTATTTGAATTCAAATGTCCAAATTCGAACAAATTCGATTGGATTTTGAATGTTTAGAACATTCGTGTGCATCCCTATCTGAGGATGTATGAAGTGCTCAGCTGCTAGAAAAAGAGGTATGAAAACATAGTGAAAGTGTCCCTTAAAATTAGCACAGGTCTGTCCAGTTACAAGTGGATGGCCTAGTACACCAGTTGGAATATTGCAGGCTATGGTGCCCTTTTCACACTGTGGGCCTGCCTCTAATACCATTGCCAATGCAGGCAGGGGCTTCTAGTGGAAGATATGGCCTCCTGGTAGATGTTGGTCCACGGATCCAGTGTGGAAAGGGCCCTAGATACTGTGTTAGGTATATGTTTATATAAATACCCACATTGAATATGTAAGGCTGAGTGAAGCATGGACATAATGCCCTATCTCTATGTGAGGAAATGCAATTGCAAAATTCAAGATAAAAGTTTTAAAAAGGACAACGAAAGGATCTTTGGTCATAAAAGTAAGAAACAAACAGGCATCTTTTACCTTTGTTTTCAGCCGGAGTTTGACACTGTGCTAAAAATAAAAAAAAAAGAAGGTGGGAAAAGATTGTTAGGAAGTGAATGAAACAGTAGCTGAAGTTTATTAGATGTCTGAAACATTTATATAATGTTGTTTTTCTTTCCCTTTTAATCTGCTGGATCTCATCTTCACTTTCACGATTTTCCTTCTCCATGTGCCACAATTGTATGAATACTTACCACAGAAGATTTATCACACAACTATCCAAATCAACACAGGAAAACAATCTCTTCGCCCATTTTAGGATCAGTTAGAAGGGACATTTAGGCCTTCGGTCACTTGCTTCTTACATTAAATAAAGTCAAAGCACCAAAAGGCTTGAAGACCGAACAAGGGAAAGGCCACCACCTCTACTGAACTGCCCTACTGTAAGGATGCTTCTCCCAAAACAGCAGAATCTTGTGTGACACAAGGATTATGTTTACCAAAACTGGCATTTGAAGTATAAATGGGCTATAGAGGCCATATTGACCAGTGGTAACCTGGGGCTTAAGGGAATGACAAATCAACCTTCTGAGGTGTTGCAAGTGAATATTAGGCACCTTTTGAGGGTGGGAGGGAGGAGGGAGGAATGCCAATAGGTCAGTTGCTCCAAAAAGCTCCATGAAATGGAGAAAGCTGCCATTTGCAGTGTGGGAGAAGCAAAGGTACCTGGCACAAATACTTGCTTCTGGGGACAGAGCGGAGAGGACGCTTGTGGAAACAGCTGTCCCAGCTGCACTCTCTCCATCAAAAAGCTCCAGGAGCATAACGAAGAAACCAGCAGAAGTGGTGATTTGTGGCATGGGAGAGACGAAAGGGCTCCTACAAGATCAGGAAAGTGAAGTTCCAGGTTTATCTTAAACGTGGCCTGTTCTATGGATTGACTTTGACGATGCCAGATTAAGTTCTGCTGTACTTAAGGACATAAGAGGAGTCCAGCATCCTGTCTCAACCAGTGGCCCACCAATTGCTTATGGATATTTTTAAGCCAAAAACAAGGGAAGAACCTTCACCTGCTCTTGACTCCCTGCAAATGCCCTTTAGAGGAGTCATGTCCGTCTCTCCAGCCTGGAGGCATTCATTCTAGTAACCACTGATACACCTGTCTAACCTTTATTAAAGCTATTTAGGCTGGTTGCTGTTACTGCCTCTCTTGGGAGCAAATTCCGTGCACTTTGGTTCTAGTGTTGTGTGTTAGAGATGCCCACAAATGTTCTAGACATTTGGAATTCAGTCGAATTCAATCGAATGTGGACATTTGAATTCGAATAGAATGTCTTCACATTCGAATTGAACCATTCAAACGAATTTTGAATGTTCCAAATCATTCAAATCATTTGAATGTACAGATACATATGTATTACAGATACGTATATATTACATATGCATTTGTGCTTATAATACGGAACGAAAATGGGATGCATACAAAATGCATACAGATACGTATGACACACGTTAATGTTGTCAACATTCGTATCTACAAATTTGTATCTAACATTTGAATGAACAGATTTGAGCGTATGGGATTAGAATCTGTTTTTGTGGCATTCGGATTCTAAACATTCAAATCAAATCGAATGTTTTGACATTAAGTTTGACTCAAATTCGAATGCAAAAGAAACATTCATACACATCCCGTTTATTATTATTATTATTATTTATTTTTAATACAGCAATAAACCTTCAGGGTTCATTATTACCCCTTTTTACAGCTATCATAACTGGTGACTTCCTTTGTCCTTCAGGATCTTATCTTGTTGTCTTAAAATTTTCCATTTCCACTGGCCCTTGAAGTATCAGTCGAACCCAGCCATTGTTAATCCTCTTGTCTTAGATGCAGATTTCACTTCATAACTAACTGCTCATCAAGAAAAAAAAGTAGGAAACAAATTTCTCTTAAAAAAAATACAAAATGTTTTAACTTGTATGTCTGTTGTGAGGATCAGTTGTGTATTTAGATGCCAGAGCTTGAATAGCCCTATTCTGGATACAGTTGGATAGCCACTGAAGCTAATACAGGTAATTGCATAATTATATACAAGGCTACAAAAAAAACACTATCCATCTGCATAAGTGAACATATGTGCAGCATTAAAGTTCAGGATTTTGATGGCAAGTATCCATTGAAGGCTGTCCTTTGGTCACTAGGTGGCACTAAAAACATGAGCAGAGTATTTTCGGCATTTCCATAATGAATTCTCAAGAGCTCAGCCTTCATCACAGATCTATAAAAGAGGGAATGTAGGGCAAAGGAAGAAGACGAAATATAGTGGATTGAACCAGAAAATATACCAAGTACTTTGGACATATGCATAGTATAACAACCTTTGAGTTGCATAGGGGTCTTGGTGAAGGATGAAGCATTATAGAACAGAAAAAGACAAGAAATATTCAGAAACAGTATATTACTCAGAGAAAATGAGAGGTCCTGGTGTTATGAGTTTTTTGTTCTTTATGTGCATTTTTTTTCTGTCTAAACTTGCCAGGAATGAGGAGAAAGTATTGGTTTTCCTGAAAAGTATGCTGGCATAATGTTTCAGCATTACAGCTGGAGAACTAAAAGACTCGCCAATTTGTTCTCAGTGTGTGAGTAGAGGAACGTCAGAGAACCAGGCATGAAAAAATCATAGTTTCCTTCCTGCATTCTGTCATGTTAGGAATGAAGTCTGGTTGCTGGCTATAGCTTATAAAGATTGCTGGTTATAGTAATTCTTGAGTTTTACCAATGTCAGAAATGTTTATATCATTAATTTCCTCTTGGATAAATATTATTTTAGATATCACACTGCAGAATTTCTTCACATCTGTTATAACAGAAATGAGGGGAACTGTGTTTATCAACCAAGGACAACAATAACAATCTTGAAAAGTCCAGCAAAGTACTTAGTAGCACTTGGAGACTAACAAGAGAAGGGTTGGTGGCATGAGCTTTCATAGACACGTCTACTTCTTCAGATGCTAGGGGGCCCAATGGGCACGTCCACTTCTTCTAGAAGCTCCCTAAAATGTTAAGAACTACTAAATTTCAACCTTTACCTTGCTTTAGAATGAAAAATTCCATAATCACAACCCAGGGAATTAACTTCTGTCTCCTTTCTTTGGTTGTTTGGATAGTGTCTGTTTTTACTTGAAGTTGCTAAAGGAGGTCTTAAGGACTCTCAGGACAATGAAAAGCCAACTTTTTTTTCAGAAATTTCTTTATTTCCTTCTCACAGGCTCCTGGGAGACAATAAGACCTACCAGAAATGGAAGAAGAAGAAGAGTTGGCTTTTCTACCCACTTTTCTCACCCATTTCAGACTCAAAGCAGCTGACAAAGCTTTTCTATTCTTCTCCCCACCACAGAACACCCTGTGAGGTGGGTGGGGCTGTGAGAGCTCAGAAGAGAGCTGTGACTCGACCAAGGTCACCTAGCTGGCTTCATGGGGGAGGGCAGAATCGAACCCGGTATTCCTAGATAAGAGTCCAGCTCCTTAACCACTAAACCAATGGAGGTAGAACCCAAGCCAAAAATACACCTCCCTAAGCCTCCCTTGCCCATGCTTTCCCCTCACTTTCTCCTTTCTCGCACCTTTCTCCTCACTTCCCACCCACCCACTGTGCTTGGTTTATGCAGGAAGGAGCCAGCCAAGCCATCTTTCCCCGAGTGAGGAGAAAGCCAAAAAAGAAGAAAGTGGGGGGAAAGGCGTGAAATGAAACTTGTTATCCAGTGTGAAGTGGGTGAAAATGAAACTTTTTATCCACCATGAAGTGGCCTGCTGAGGGAAAGAGTGGAGGGGAGGCTTTAACACTTTAAACTTCTCTGCAAAAGAGGGATGGGTAATTGGCTGTCCTACTGGGTGAAACCTCACCCATTTCATGATGCACCCACAACAGCAACAGGCATTGGGCAGAAGGCTATGGTGGAGGGACCCAAAAGGCACAATCTCCTTCCAATGCTGCGGTACTGTTCCCAAAGGTAAAAAGATAAAGCTTTTTAGTAGCAAAAACGGGAGTGAGAGCTGCTTTTTCAGCTTTTTTAATTGTGGTTTTTAGCTATTTACTCCTTGGAAAATGCAGGAACCCAATCTGTAATGGGGCCAAAGAAAATTCAAATCATTTTCATCCAGCAATAAAGCCCAGGTGGAAACAGCCCCTATATGTGTCATACCTTGACCCAGATGCTCCACTCTCTTGCTGCTGCCTGCCAACTAATAATCATTCTATTCTGACACATTTTGCCTCGCTGTGTAATATGAGTTCCATCTGAAGAGTTTGTTTTATCTGGGCTGTTTGCCTTTGTCATTGATTTATAGTATTTGCTAATGTGAAAGGACTCTGGAAAGAAAGAGACCACATACGAACAAAAGCCCTAGTCAGGCAGAAATTACAAGCACGCAAGAACAGCTCACCTAGTCAAGTAAGCTATTCTGAGTCAGAAACCTATGGAAGCCTGTAGAACTCCAGCCTCAGATACCAGCAAGAAAAGTTAAGTCTGCATAACATGGAGTCAACAGAATAGATAATAAAAACAATTCCTCTAACAAAGGTTTTAATAATTCAACAAACCTTAACAATAAGACTTCATGACACAAAACCAGTTATGTAAACACCCAGATGTAAAATACGTAAAGGTATATTTGACTTAGAAAATTAAAGTCTTCCAACCATCCTTCATAGCCTTTGCCGTTTGAAGTACAACTCACTGAAGATAAAGTCTGGCCTCCTCGAATTTCCCTTTTATTTGGTTTGTTGCTTTTGACCATTTGAGAAACACAATCTATTTATCACTGGAGGAGGTGCCTTTGGAAACACAGTTTGTGTGGCCACAGACATCAGTCCAACCCTCGCCTTAGTGATTATGATTTTACTTTTATACCATCTCCTAAGTGACAGCTTTATATTGTTTATTTATATTGTTTATTGCTTATATTGCTTATATCCATATGCCTGTTGTGAATGCTATCCAGATTTTACACAGTGGATGAGGTACCTTGATTTTTAAAGGCATATATAGTATCTATTGCCTGTGTGTGTGAGGACTGGATATTTACATAAACAGTGCTGAAAGTCTGCCTTTAGGTTCCGATGGCACAACTGCTTTCCCTCAGTATTTATTTTTACTGAAGTAACTGGCTTGCAGCCCCACAGGTCCATATAAGATATATTATATCCCTGGGCTGTCCAGCAAAGGCAGAAGTATTATAGGGTGCCTGCCTTTCCTCACCTAGCAGTGCAATCTAGCTCCAGCAGACTCTGAACTCTTCAGCTTCTGCTCTCTCTGGTGTGTTAAATGTCCCAGATGGCAACCAGCTGGGTCCTGAGGCTGTGGGGCTTGGAGCTGGGCAATTTGTAAGCTCACCTCTTTCTCTAGAGAGTTTTTATTTTTTATTTTTTATTTTAGCTTTGCTCAAAGGTCAGGCTGCAGGAAGTGCCATCTTAGGGTAAAGCCCTCAGAGAAGCTGATGTGTACTGGCTCCTACTATTTCTGTGTGGGACAAAGAGATGTCTGCTATACCATAAGACTGATGCATTAGTATTGCTAAGAGCAGTGAAGGCATGGCTTGTATTTTTGCAGTATTGTGAAAGAAGTATCTTCCCTCTGCATGTCTCCCTCCTGCCAGTCTGTGTGAGACTGATCGGTTAAAGATCTTTAAAACATACATATCAATTTGTGGTGCTGGTAACAAAAGGCAAATTATACAGGAAGAAAATCCACCCACTCGGAAGTGTAGCCTTTCCATTATTTTTAGCATCCTTTAGAGTATCAGGGCACTGATATGGAAAGCTAAAAAAAACACACAGAGTACATTTTTTTTGTTTGTTTGTTTCTTCTGAGCACTCAAATCTTTGCGTTTATGGACACAGGAAGCTCCATTCCTTGCTTCAAGCTACTGGCCAAAACAGCAAAATAGAGGGGCTAGTTTGAGAAATATTAGTGTTTTAGGGGTCTGCACCAGATCCTTCTCCTCATCCACTTCTGTGTTTAATTTTTAATTTGAATTTTCAGTCTGCTGAGAGTATAAGCACATCTTGTAAAAAGGCAGGTGTAGAAAAGCAAATGCTTTTGTATTTTGTATCTTGCCCACTAAATCAAAGTAACTATGGATGCTGCAAATCAAAGTAGAGAAATAGCTGTGTTAGTCTAATTCAAAAAGTCCAGCAAAGGAGTTAGTAGGACTTGGAGACTAACAGGAGAAGGGTTGATGGCATGAACTTTCATAGACACGTCTACTTCTTCAGATGAAGAAGTAGACGTGCCCATTGGCCCCCCTAGCATCTGAAGAGGTAGACGTGCCCATTGGCCCCCCTAGCATCTGAAGAGGTAGACGTGCCCATTGGCCCCCCTAGCATCTGAAGAGGTAGACGTGCCCATTGGCCCCCCTAGCATCTGAAGAGGTAGACGTGCCCATTGGCCCCCCTAGCATCTGAAGAGGTAGACGTGCCCATTGGCCCCCCTAGCATCTGAAGAGGTAGACGTGCCCATTGGGGCCCCTAGCATCTGAAGAAAGTAGATGTGCCCTTTGGGCACTGTAGCATCTGAAGAAGTAGACGTGCCCGTTGGGCCCCCTAGTATCTGAAGTAGGCGTTCCCATTGGGCCACATAGGATCTGAAGAAGCAGACATGCCCATTAGGCCCTCCAGCATCTGAAGAAGTAGATGTGCTCATTGGGCCCCCTAGCATCTAAGAGGAGAAGGGTTGGTGGCATGAGCTTTCGTCTACGAATCAAGTAAAAGTCACTGAGAAGTTGGCAGTGCAATAAATCTGCCTCAACATCTTCTCCACAAAGTGGGAGAAACAATTATTTCTGAACTTATACATAGAGTTAGCATATATTGTTTTTATGCATGTTCCCACAAGCATTAAAAAGAAGGGGGCCACTCTGATTAATGGGTCAGGTGAAGACAAGACAGAGAAAACCTGAAAGGGAGAGGGGAGGGGATGGTGTGGTTGGGTTGTGCTCTGCTTGAAGAATAAGAAATTAAATATAGTCTGGGGATCTTTTTGGACATTCAAGTGGCTGCTATGGCCAGGAACTCTTTTCTCTTCCTCTGGTTGGTTTTCCAGATGTAATCATTTCTGCAAAGGCAGGTCACATCCCTTAGTAGCATCAGTGTTAATATCTGCAGTGCTCTTGATTGAGGCCTGCCTGTCCAGAGACTTCAGCTGGTGAGAAACGCTGCTGTGAGCCTTTTGACCGAAGCAGTTTGCTAGGAACATGCAACTCCTTCACTGTCATCGTCTACATCAGCTGCCAGTTTTCTACGCACAAAGAAAGTTCAAAATTCTGGCTCTCACTTTTAGGGGTGTGCAAGAATGCATTTTTTGCCTTTGAATTTGATTCAAATTGAAATTCAGAAATCTGGATTTTCAAAAATCTGGTTCGAATCGAATTATATGAATGTCAGGAACATTCATATCTGATTTTCACATTGGTTTGCATCCCGTTTCTTTCATGTTTGCATTTTGTTTGCATCCCGTATTATAAGTGCAAACAGACTTGATATTCAGAAGGGATACACGGAGATGAATTCAGTCAAATCATTCGAAAATCTGTATTGGATTTTCAAAGATCCAGTTCGAATCCAGATTTAGATTTTCAAATCAGACTTTCAGTTATTTGGATTTTCAAATATCCGTGCACAACCCTACTCAGATTTAAGGCTTTGTGTGGCTTAGGATCAGCCCACCAGGGGGACAATTTCCTAAAAGTGCACATGTTCCAGTATGTAGTCCAACAGAATGCGATGATCTAGTTGGATAATTAACATTAGCAACAGAATCAGTTATAGAAGCCTGATTTATCTCTAGCTATAAAATAATATATACATATATAACACAGCAGTCTTCTCTTCGTGTCTAGACTCAGACTGAAAAGCTGCAAAGAAGTTTTGCTTCCCTTGTGACTGTTGAGCCCTGCCACATCAGCCGGCCTTCTAGCAGATTGTGTCGGAGAAAAAAGCACCCAGCGTGTATCTTTCTAGTCTAAACAAAAGTCTCTTCCTTCCACAGGGCATAATTACCTTGAGCCACAGAGCCACCAAGGACGGAAGCCATTTAGGAAGAACGCAGTGGTTCTTTACTCCTTCACAGTGGTTAAAAGCAAACATTGGGTGTTTTTCCACTGTCATTAGAAGTACCCATTAAGTACCCATTAATGGGTACTTCTAGTGACAGTGGAAAAGCACCCATTGTTCTGTTGGCAAGATAATGGGCACTTCTTTGGGCTGGTTTGCCAGTGACAGCCCTGCTTGAAGAGAGCTGGATTAGTTGTAGCTATACGTTATCTAGTGACCTTCCGTTTGTACTACTACAATGCATTATCCATAGGGCCAACACTTGCACAAAAGTCCAGAAACCTGCTAGTTTAAAGCAGCCATGGAATTCTTTGAGAGTGTCAATAAACACATGGATAACAGCGAAACAGTAGACATTGTCTATCTGGACTTTCAGAAGGCTTTTGACAAAGTCCCACATCAAAGGCTACTGAGTAAACTCATCAGCCATGGAATAAAAGGACAAGTTCTGTCCTGGATTTGTGACTGGCTTAAGGGCAGAAAGCAGAGAGTAGTAATAAACAGCAAATTCTCAGGGTGGAAAGAAGTAAAAAGTGGGGTCCCTCAAGGCTCAGTACTAGGACCAATGCTTTTTAATTTATTTATCAATGATCTAGAAGAAGGGGTACATAGTAAAATAGCAAAGTTTGCTGATGATACTAAATTATTTAGGGTAGTAAAATCCGAAAGAGATTGCCAAGAGCTCCAGAGGGATATCTTAGCATTGGGTGAGTGGGCAACCAAGTGGCAAATGTGCTTTAATCTTAACAAGTGCAAAGTAATGCACATCGGAGCCAAGAATCCAAATTACGTCTATAAACTGATGGGGTCTGAGCTTTCTGCAACACACCAGGAAAGGGATCTCGGGGTTTTGGTGGACAGTTCAATGAAGGTGTCAACCTAGTGCACGGCAGCAGCGAAAAAAACAAATTCAATGCTGGGAATAATTGGGAAGGGAATAGAAAATAAGACAGCAAGTGTCATTTTGCCCCTTTATAAATCTATAGTGAAGCCACATTTGGAATATTGTGTACAATTCTGGTCACCACACCTCAAAAAGGATATTGTGGAACTAGAGAAGGTGCAGGGAAGGGCAACCAGCTTGATTAAGGGTCTGGAACACCTCCCTTACGAAACCAGGCTGCAACGTCTAGGCCTCTTCAGTTTGGAAAGACGGCGTTTAAGAGGGGACCTGATTGAAGTATATAAAATTATGCACGGTATAGAAAAGGTGGATAGAGAAAATTTATTTTCTCTATCGCACAACACTAGTACCAGGGGGCATTCTATGAAGCTGATGGGTAGGAGAATAAGGTCTGACAGGGGGAAGTATTTCTTCACCCAGAGGGTCATCAGCTTATGGAATGTGCTGCCGGAAGAGGTGGTGACAGCTACCAGTCTGGATGGCTTTAAGGTAAGGTTAAACAAATTTATGGACAACAGATGTATCAATGGCTACTAGAAGGAGTGCCTAGGTGCATCTTTCAGGCTGGGGGGGGGGAGGAACTGGGGCGCTTCTAAGGCCATCTGCTGGGACTTGAGAGCAGGAGAAGGTTTGTCCTTGTCTCTGCTTGAGATGCCCGTGAGCATTTGGTGGGCCACTGTGTGCGACAGGATGCTGGACTAGATGGGCTTTGGCCTGATCCAGCAAGGCTCCTCTTATGTTCTTATGTCCATCACACCTGTACACACCCAGGCCCCCATACAAGTTTGAGGTCCAATTCAAAATGGCGGGTTTGATTTCTAAATTTATTTGTGTTTTGGGACCAGGTGGTTGATTTCCCTTCATATGTACTTATCAGGATCTTGAATCATCTTTAGAGATCCTTTGACTGCTGCCAGACACCACTGAACTGCCAAATAATCACAATAGTATGTCATGGTCCACAGGCCACTTAAGGTGCCTCCAGACACGATTAAGAGCTGTGCAGGGACTGTGCAGGGACTTCAGATGGCAGCAGCAGCAAAGCATTTCGCCCCTGATTAATCAGCAGCTTTTTAGCCCACAGTTTCTGGAGAATGCTGTCCCGTGAATGCAGGCGATTGAGCGTCTTGTATGTCACACAGGAAGCGGCTGCTGCGTGGTCCCTGCACAGCTTCCGATTTCCCCATTTGACAGACAGGATGTGGTTGCAGAGGGACTGCACAGCTTTCATCGTGCCTGGAGGTATTCCCACTTGAGAAGTAAAAATAGTGCAGAATTTTTCAGTAACATTATTTTTACTTTCTTGGCAACGATTCTGATTCTCTTACAGGGGCTTCCAGCAAGGGCCATTCATTCAGTTTGCTAGGAACTTCCAGAAGCTTTCCAGGCAAAATGAAGAAAAAGAAAGGCGTCGCACACACAGTAAGCTCCTGGAACAAATCCCAAACGGACCTTGCCAGGGCTGCCCATAAAAGAACGTATGCCAGGGAACCTTGGCGCAAATCTGGTGGGCCAAAACAAGGCTTAGGGTTTCTTTATATCCGGCATTTTCCCTCAACATCTGGGGGCTCCTTTTGTCAAGGGTTGTCAACTGGTGAGACACAGTCAGTGCTTGCTGCCTAGTTGTCACCATTTCAGAGTCAGTTCTTTAAACATTCCTCTGCCTTTGTGCTATGACTAGGGGTGTGCATGAATGCAATTTTCGGGATTCAATCTCAATTGAATATCCCAAAATTTGATTTGATTCAAATCTTTAAAATTCAGATTTAACCAAATTCAATTTGAATTAAGCAAATTCGAATCTATTCGTTTGAATCTTTAATTCAAATTTGCACTTACAAATGTCGACAACGTTCGTATGTGCCCGTACGCATTGTTAACGCATCCCGTACGCATCCATACACCTCCTGTAGTTATCCCGTATGCAACCCATTTTCATCCCGTACGGATCCATACAGATGCGTACAGATGTGAGGAAGATGCATACGTGCAGGTACGCGTCATATACGAACACGTACACATACAAATGTCGAGATAATTAGACTGAATTGATCCGAAATTTGAAATTCATTTGAATCTTTAAATTTGAATTTATGAACATTCAATTTGAATTTGAATGTCAACATTCAGATGAATTCGATCGAATTTCAAATACCTTCGGACATTTGTGCACACCTCTAGCTACGACTACTGTTTTTAAGTTTATATATTTTAAATGGTCCTCTTTCTTGTTATGCGCCCCCTCCCATTCACTGGGATGAGTGATGCTTTAAATACATAACTGAAACAAAAAAGATAGACATTTTGCTTTTCTAAATGTAACACAAGCTGATGTTACCTTAGATGCCCTGTAAGTATGATGACTAAATCAGGTGTTGCGGCAGCCATCCCACGTGGCTCCCCCTTCCCCTTCCTGCTCCCTTTCCTACTGAAATAAATCCGCACTACCATCTGCCTTGCCCAAGGAGCCCAGTTCAGGGATGCAGCAGGCTTTATGGTTCCCAGAAGTCCTATAAAATATTATTAAAAATATACCAGAAGGAATTTTGCTACATGGCTGTTGGCAGGTTTTGCAGCCCTCCTGCGCTAGCAAATGTCAAAAACTGGGATCCCTTTGCAGACTGTACTACTTGGATCCTTTAACAAGATGCACTTTGAATCTAAATCCATTTCCCTCTAGTTCTAAATGCTTTTAGGCAACTGGAAATAAATGAGTGTCAAACCAGGAAAAGGGGAGGGGAGGGGACCTCATTAGATTTATGAAAGTCATTCTCAGGTAATAGCTTTAGGGCACTGTGCCTAAAAGGCTGCGTTTCCATGCAAGCAGTTGGGCTCAGAATGGGCCCACATGGGACCGGCAGTGGGTCTGAGATCAAATCTTGCCCGTCCCCATGACATTCTTGGTGATGCAGGCTGGATCCGGATGCAGCCGTCCCCATGCAAGCCGTGCCAAACCTTGGCATGGGGGAGCAGTGGCCCCTCTCTCCTCATTGGAAGCCGGATTGACATCAGCCCACCCCTGTGCTGGCAGCTGCATGTTTTTAAAAAAATTACATTAAGTTTAATGAATTTTAAAATAATTTTTAAAAACCCAAAACCACTACAAAGTTTAGCGGCCGTTGGGCGGTTGTGCAGTTTTGTGCACCTCCACTTCACTGGGAACTGCGAGAACACCCAGCAAGCTTAAAAAGGAGAAAATGAAGGCGTTACCACGATCACCTTGGCGATCAGGAAATGGGGTGGAATATTTGGGAAAAGGGACAAAATCAAGCCATTATCCTGCCTGCCTTGGTGATCGGGAAACGGCGGTGGGATATTCGCCGTGGAAAGGGGGCAAAAATTAAGCCATTATCCTGCCTGCCTTGGCGACTGGGATTTTTTCACTCCCCCAAAATCTCAGCGGTTAAGATCTCCAATGCACAGGGCATGAATGGCAAGCACACCCCACCTCCCAACGATGTGAGCGCCAATCTCCTCCTTGAATAGCCCGGGACCGTCCCCATGCACAGGCTTGACTTGCTAGGCAATGCGTGCCAGACCCCCAAACTGTGCACAGACTTGTTTTTCTGGTACCAGATTTGGTCCTGGTCTGGCACGGTTTTGGGCGATTTGGTCCGCCGAAATTGGACCAAATAAAAAATGTATGCAGACACCCTTTGCCAAACCCAATTTTGGCACCAGACCAAAGGTCCATGGGAGTGAGCCCCCAAAAAACCTAAATAGCAGAGCTTGCCCCCTCCCCAGTTCTATAGATTTTCTGGAAGCCTTTTGTAACTGGAGTCTATTCACAGCCTTTCTTAGAATTCCACATTTGCCTATGTGACTCAGAATCTTGGAGAACTCACGATCTGCTTTATTTCCAGTTAAAAACAGTACCGGAGTGAGGGCTCTCCCTTGCAGATGCATAATTTGCATCGGGCTTCACTATGCCTAATGTTACCCACTACACAAGCCACTGGGGTTCAAAATGTCACCTCAAACCATCCTTTGCTTCTTGTTTTAATACAAAGGGGTGAGAATAAAGTAGATATGTAGAAGATGATCAAGCTCGCCTCCCAAACGTCAGATAAGACACACAGGCTTACGATATCAGGACTCTGTTCCTGGAAGAACCATCAGACTAGTTTATGCACCTGGATTTAGACTTGGTACTTTATAGGCAAAAGCAGCCACTAGTTCCAAAGAACACTTCTGAACCTCTCCTTTAGGGATAAACCCTTGGAGATGAGGCAGAAGGGAATTCCTCCCTGTACCGTCGGCTCCTTTTTTGGAGCTATCACGTTGTGGTGAATCTTCTCTTACCTTGAGATTTTGGCTCACAGGCAGGAGCGACAGGATCCAGGACGCCAACCAAGGCACCCAAGAGAACAGGGAGCAGAGGCAGCCCCATGCTGGGGTCCTTTGTGCGCAGCAAATGCCGTGATGTGGCATCCACTGGCCGTCTGCTGTTCCACGCCGAGCCAGAGTTTGATTTCTCCCTGCTGCAAAGTAACTTAGTGCGTTGCAAGGGGATGCCCATATATTAAGGAATATACGGCCCAGAGATCGTGTTACAGTGACTGGTATTCCTGGGCAGAAAAACAGATTTTTGAAGAGCTTCAGCTGAAAAAGGGAAACGGGGGAGGAAGGGAGCTGGAGTTGGTTGGTGGGGGGCCTCCTTTGTCTGCTGGGATTATAGAGTCTTCAAGAACAGATCACTTTAGCTGCTCCTTTCTTCCCAAGTGAAGAAAAGCTCAGCAGTAAAACTGGGGATGAATTATGTTTAAGCTGAAAAGACTCTGTGCTCCCAAATTCGCTGAAAAATTCCTTGCCATCATCTCCAGTCCATACATTAAAAACAAGGCTGCATTTTTGTGCCAGGCCGTTCTCTCTCCCTAATGGATTACAGCCCAGTAGCTAAATATACTTACAACCACAACAACATTTTGAGTGTATTCTCAGCTCTCAGGAAGAGGTGCTAATGATCCCTGAGCTACGCTGATTATTGTCTGGAAGCAGGGGAGGTTATGACAGCCACAAAGGCAACGCTTTTAGGCCTTGTTATACATGTATTTTTAATACATATGCGAACAGAGAGCCCAGGTAGGAAGAAGCAAGGGACCATTGGAGAGCACGGGACCTGTGTTCATCCTGGGACCCATCTTAGCTACAGGATAAACACAATCACTCCCCCAGACACACAAACCTTGATCTGCTGGCTCTATTCTTTAACACTGTTTCCCACCAAAGACCTCTTTTTGCCTAGCAGGGTGGATTACTCCCATCAGCTTGGAGCAAGATGCTGCTTCGACAGGACAGTGATTTTGCCTTAAGGGCTCGTGAGCTTCAAGGCTATGCTGCTGTGGGTACCCAAATTGACATCTGATTTCATCACCACAGTTAAGTGGTTTGAAAAACTTGAATGTTTGTTTATGCTTTACTTCCAGATATCTGGCCCTACAGCTTGGAAATAACAGCAAGTGCGCTTTTTCTAGCCAGTGGTCTTTGGTTTTGCCTGAAAGTCCACATCATCTTTTCTACAACAGTGAATTGGGGTTCACTACCAAGAGCTAAGCTTTGGTCCATCCTGCATGAAACTAGGACTTCGGTCCTTGCTGTACCAGTGGGTTCCTGCTTCACAAAGGCTTTTGCTGAAATCCCTGCTGAAGTTACTGCTGGACTGGAGAAAGTGGTCTGAACTGCTCTGCGATCGCCTTTCTGGGTGCTTTGGCAATTTCACTCTTCAGCTCGCTTTGCTGTTTGATTAATTGGCCCAACATGAAACTTTGAACACCTTCTGCTGTGAAATAAAGTTACTAATCAGCCAAGAACCTCCTCCTACCACTCAGAATCAGCTCCAATCTGTTATCAGTAAAAGAAGAAGGAGAGTTGGCTTTTCTGCCCTGTTTTTCTCACCCATTTAAGGGGACTCAATGCGGTTGACAAAGCTTCTGTTCTTCTCCCCACAACAGAACACCCTGTGAGATGGGTGGGGCTGTGAGAGCTCAGAAGACAGCTGTGACTAGCCTAAGGTCACCCAGCTGGCATCATGGGGGAGGGAGGAATCGAACCCGATATTCCCAGATAAGAGTCCGGCTCCCTAACCACTAGACCAAACTGGCTCACCAACTATTAGTCCTAAAAATTCTCTTGTATGTGTGGGAACCGTGCTAGACACATGTACAAAAGCTGCCCCCATTAACAGCTTCCAGGAATAAATCTAATGGCTGCCACCCTCCTGCCTTGTCATGGAAGCCATTATTGAAAGGAATCTCTGGAGGATAAATTTCTTGGAGCCATTATAGCCATGATAGGGACCCCCTGCCCAAAAACAAATAGGGTCCCCTGCCTAAACAGGCTTGACTGACTTCATTTGTGCTCATTGGCTGCATCCGCACGGCATCGTTATCTCGAATTCAAAACGTTTTGAGTTCTCCCAGTTCAGACGGCAGTTCGGCTTAACACGCTATTTCCGTGTTAAACCACGTTAAAACGTTTTGAAATAAATCCTGATTTCAACAGGACTCACTCCGAATCGTGCGTCGATATGTGTTTCCTTTTTAACTGTGTGGACAGTACCGTGTTAAGGGATGAGATTCTGTGTTCAGGGTGTCCCTCCCCCAATCGCACTGTATCAAATGGCTGTCCGTATGCTGGGCACGTCATTGGGGGTGTGGGGGTGTTTCCCTGCCTGATCTGCCTGATCTTAAGCAAAACAGCAGCAGCAGCAAGTAAAGCCCCATTCCTTTAAACATTAATGCTTCCCCTCCTTTCTCTTGCAAGCCTGAACTTCTTGGAGCAGCCTTCACAGAGGAGTGCTACAGTGTAGCAAGAAAGCCCCTTCACTACCAATTAACAATGTTGCAAATTTGTGCAATTTCAGAAGTTCAGACCTTTGAAAGTGAAAGGTGAAGCAGCTGAGATTCTGTATTGAAACATGGGGCTTTACTTGCTGCTGCTGCTGCTGTGTGCTCTGAGCAATGAAAAAGCCCCTCACTCCCCTCCAGCCCAACCTCTCGGCGCCAGGGAAGCATGGGTGGGAAAGGGGATCCAGACTTCTTTGATGGGGGTGATGAGGGAAGAGCACAAAGCTGGAAGAAAAGGGGGAGGGAAAGGTGGTGCAGAGGAAAGGAGGCGGAGAGCTGCACAGCCATGAGGGAGAGGTCTGATCTCTGTTACTTTGAACTAAGTGAGAGGGGCTGATCCTGGGAGGGAATAGCAATGGGGGTGGGCACAATCATGACTGGCAATGGGCAGGGAGGACTTGCCGTGGGGCCCCCAAGATTGAATCCGAGATAAGGTTGCCAGCGGGATGCCCTTGACATGGATCAAGTTGAAAGCCAGTGGAGACAGTTTCGTTCCGGTTCAGTTATTTCGATTTCGTTAAACCGAATTAAGGCATGCCGTGCGGATGCAGCCATAAAGTTCCTAAACATATCTTTGCCAAGATAAGAGATATAACACTACCAAGAATGGTGCATAAAGTTCGTGGAAGGAACCTTCATCTTTAGTTTGAAGCAGCAGCCTTGAAAGGGTCACAATAACGCTTATTAACATAATGCAGTTGTAGAATTATACTGCACTGACACAAATGTAACCAACCATATTGTTTGTAAATGATAAATGCATGTATAGGTACTCCTTTCCCTATGCATGAACGGAGACCTGTCTGAGAGCTCACTCCTGGTTTCCTTTATTGCTCGCAACAGAGAGAGTTGCAGCTCCTACCTCGGTGTGTCGTTCTGGTACAGCGTGGCGAGCACAGACCCAGAAATAGGGCTGGTGCATAATATCCGGACATTTAAAATGTCAGCAGCTTGTCAGCATCATGGGGAATTGAAAAGGTGCAGAAAAGGGCAACCAGAATGATTAAGGGGTTGGAACACACCTCCGTTACAAAATCAGGCTGCAACATCTAGACCTCTTCAGCACTGAAAGATGATGTTTAAGAGGTGACCTGATTGAAGCATATAACATCATGCACAGTATGGAAAAAGTCCTTTTCTCTGTCACGTGACACTAGAACCAGGGAGAACTCTATGAAGTTGACGGGAAGGAGAATTAGGACCGAGAAGGCGGAGCATTTCCTGCCCTCAAGTCATCATTCTGAATAATTTACTACCAGAAGAAGTGGTGACAGCAACCAGCACAAATATCTTTAAGAAAGGATCAGACAAATTCATGGAGGACAAGTGTATCATGACTACTAGATGCCTAAGTAGTCCACCTTCTAGGTTGGAGAGACAGGCAAGATGCCTCTAAAGGCCACTGCAGGGAGTGGTGGAGGTTGAGATGCCCAGAAGCAATTGATGAGCTACTGTGTGAGACAGGATGCTCACACGGATGAGTTGTGGCGTGATCCGGCAGGGCTCCTCTTATGTTCTTACGCTCCTGGAATTTCCTTCCGATGATTTTCAGAATGACAGAGCTCTCGTCTTTTGGCTTTTTCTGCAGAGTAACGCCAGCTTGTTAAAAGACATAAACTTTTCCCGCATCGTCTGTTAAATTCTTTAGTAGGAATCGCTCCTTTGAAAAAGGACTTCTCAGTCTTCATCAGTAAGACTGTGGGAATATGAAGGGACTCAAGCAAGGAGTGGACAGAGCCTTACACTGAATATAGGCTTCTACTGCAGACAGAGCGGTGCCCATCTCAAAGGAAGAGGCAATGCCTTTTCTTGAACAGTAGGCAGAGCATCAGTCAGTTTACCTGGACAGCAGGTGGATACAGAATAATCCCCACCTGAAACTCAACTCTTTATACAGAATAATTGGAGCAGAACAAAGAAAATAGTAAATCTTGGCTAATTTTAGGTGGCTTGCAGAACCTAGTATAAGATGTGATCCTGCTTCAGGGTCCAGATACAGAGACGGGGCAGGGGGGCTGATAAAACAAACATACTTGCTTTCAAAAGAAAAAGCTTCTAAAACAGGAAAAGGAGGTGAAAGGGGAAATCGAGCTGGTCATATTTCTCCAAAATGCCCATAAGTACAGGAGCAGAAGCTCAGGGGAAAAAAAGCATGCTGCATCTCAGGAACCCTTGCCAAAAAGATAACAGTTCAGCAAGCAATTGGAGGCAAGACATTTTCTTTCAGACCTTAGAGGTCCTACTCAGGTAGACAAACAAAACCAAGCAATGTGAAAAGGCCACAAAAAGTGTATCACTATATATTTTAGATATCATATTTAAAAACATTTCAAATATAGTTAAAGCAAGAAACTTGCTGGAAAAGCAGCTGAACCTTGGTGTAAAAAAGAAATAAGCATTCATTTATTTCTATTCTTTCTGTTCTCTAATCAGCTGCCAATGTATAAGATCATTTATTATGTGATCTCAGAATTGAGCTTTGTAAAATCTTTGGCTGTTCAGAATTCAAAAGGTGAATAACAAACTCTTATCCTGGTATTTATCCATAGATTGGCCCCTAGTGGTACGATAGTTAATAATGCTAAGCTGAAGTCTACAGTAGAACTCTTCCAGTTTGAATCTTTGTGCTGCTATGCAATCTCACTGGGTCTTTCCAGGTATGGATAAAATACTCACTACTTTGAGTCTTTGGAGCAAAGCAAAAGCTAAGGGTATAAACCTCAACAGAAATTTGAGAGTTAAGAACCCCCTTTACACTGCTTTGGATCACATCAGCAAAGACAGGAGAAAAACTGATTTCTGGGCAACTCAGAAGTTTCATACGATCATGCCCAGGCTTTTCGCACTGTGAGGTGGGCCCAGTTCCCACTGGCATTTTAAAACAGTTTAGAAATGGTTTGGATTCTCCGTGTCCCCATTCCCAATCCTTTTCAGGGGTATTTTGAGTATTAGTTGGCTAAAAATCAGAATAAATAAACACCTGTTTTTTTCAGGTGTTTTTTCCCATTTTTGCTTTTAAAATGCTTCTTCCTTATTGCTGTGGGAACGCTACAGCAGTATTGGGGCAAATACATCATGAAACGGGTGAGCTTTCACCCTGCGCAGGGACCAGCCCCTTGCCAGATTTGCTAAAGCACCAGATCCATATTCAGCAGAGAAGTAACAATTCAGCCTGATAAGATGTAGCAATTCACCCACTCCACACTTCAAACTGATAAGATGACAAAGGTTCATTTTACACTTCCTCTCGCTTTCTACTTGCCAGGAAGCACACACTGGAGGTGCCTCTTTTGCCTTGCTGAGCCCTGGGAAGGAGAGAAGCACCTCCCCCCCATGCCCCGCCGGTGACTGAGCACGCGCATGTGCAGCCAGCCAGCAATCTCTCTGCTGCCCCTTTTTCACTTTTCTGCATTTGCGGAGAAGCGAAAAAGCACCGGTCCTGAGTTTACACGTGTGTGTGTGTGTATACCAGCTGGTGCTGCTGGTGATGGGGAGGGCAGGAGAGTGAAGGGGAGGAAGGAGTGTGTGTGTGTGTGTGTGTGCGCGCGCGCGCACAGGACTGGCAGGACGTCTTATGCAAAAGCATGAGGGGAGGGGAGAGGAGGGGGAGCTGCAATTCCCCACCCTCCTCCACGTCACTGCAGAATCCAATCGGCAGGCAGGGGATGGGGCCCCGGATGGCAAGAGGGGGGAAGAAAAGATTCCCTTTCCCTAATGTGATTCTGAACCATATTGGGTGGGGACAGCAGAGGGGTTCATAGCAATTTAAAGCGATTTAAAGCCACTGAAGTGGGAGCTGCCAGAATCTGTGTTTGAATTGTTTTTGTTTCGTCTTTAAACTGTTTTAAGAGGCATGAGTGGGAACAAGCCCGAGGGGTGAATTCCCTCCCATGGAATAAAACACTTTATAAAACGCCATTTAAAACACTTTTTAAAAAAATGCTTTAAGCAAACGCACATCTGGCAATCGCAGTCAACCCTGAATTGTGGTCCCCACAGGAATATTATTGGACAGAAAACACTTCCAAAAAACCTATTGGGGAAAGCGAATCTTTTTTTTCCCACCCTTTGCCCTCCCTCTCTCCCCAATGGGTTTGATCCAATGACGTGGCCAAGGGTGGGAAATCCCAGCTGCCCCTCCCTCCTGAGCCTCCTTCATTTCTTCAATAGGTCCAAAGACACAAACACCTAGGAGATCAAAAAGCTGGTGATCAAGCCCCCTCGATTTACACATACACACATACGCATACATATGCATACACACACACACACACAAACACACACTGCCTGCTCTCGACGAGAGACCTGGCTCCTCCTGTCAGAGGGTGGAGGCGTTGGCAGGTGTGGCGGGAGCTGCTGAGGATGCCAAGCACTCCTGCACACACACACACTTGTGCACTCCCCCGCGGGACCTGGGCAAGTGTGCAAGCAAGTGAGCGAGCAGCGCTGCCGCCGTGGCGGGTGAGTGAGAGGGTGGGGATGGGCTGAGGGCTGCCAGTTCCCTGCTTCTCCCAGTTCCTGCAGCTTCCCCCCTTTCCCCTTTGAAAGATCAAGGAAGGAGGCTGGGAGGGAAACAGGCAGAGTTGCGCAGGCAGGACTGCTTGTGAAGGGCAAGATTCCTCCCTGCCTCCTTCCTTGATCTTTAGGTAAACACATAAAAAAGCCGAAGACTCAGCACACATTAGTTCAAGCTGTACAATCCTCTCCCCCCCGGGCAGAAAGGCATGCGTGTATGTGAGGGGAAGCGTGAGTGGGAAAGGAAATATTGTTATAATAAGGTGAGAAGTGGGTGAATTGTTACTGTCTGAAAATGAAACCGGCTGCTGTAGAGGAGAAACCTGGCATTTTAACTGACAAGGGGCTGTCCTGCAGGGTGAAATCCCACCCATTTCACGACGCATCTGTCCCAATACTGCGGTACAGTTCCCAAAGCAGTAAAGATAAATCGTTTTAGAACCAAAAACAGTAAAAAAAAAACACCCTGAAAAACCAGGAGGGCATTCCCATTGGGACTTTTTAGAGTGTTCAAAACGGTTTGAAAACACTCTGTCTGGACTCCATTCAGCATTAAAAATAGGAGTAAAGTGCAAAAAACAAATTAAATAAAACACCCCTTCAAACAACTCTCGCTCCCGTTTTTTAAAATAAAACACTTTATGGGGTGTTCCCACTCGGATAAGAGTGTTTTAAAACCACGTTTTGAAGCCCCCCCCACCTGGCTGCCCACCTGCCGCTGCCCTGCTTGCCCAGGTGCTTGCCTGCCAGCTTGGCAGCCTGCTGTTTCCGCTGCTGCTGCTTCCCGCCACTGTGGCTGCCACTGGCCACTGCCGCCATCCCCTGCCCGCTCACTCGGCTTCCCGCCGAGCAGCCCTGGTGCTCCCGAGGTGCAGAAGAAGGAACAGAAAGTGGCGGACAAGCGAGCTCCCCACTCCCTTTCGGGCGCTGCTGCCGCCGCCGCCGTGCCACCACCATACTCCGCTTTAAAGCGGAATTAACAAAAACAAATGGGAACGCAAATAATGTGCATTTGCATCCTTTTTTTAAATAGACTGCGATTCGACTCGCAAAATGTATGATTTGGGAACCAAACTAATCTCACAGTTATTCTACATCGTTAAAGGTGTGTTTGTTCACTTGGCAAAAGATAATGTGTGTACTATCAACTCCAATCTGAGTACTATATACATAATCAAATTTTAATTTTATTATACAAATTGTACCAATAAGCTGAAAAAGGAGTATTAAGATGGAACAAAAATAGCACCATCATGTAAACCAGATGCATCCAGTTCATAATATACATAAAATGAGAAACTCATCCAATTAATCCACATATGACTCATAATACCTTATTGTTTGGCATTAACTTTCTTTGGCGTAATTAACAAGGGCTTCAGTTCATCAGGCCCGTGAGCATAACAACAAGATTCTGAAGTCAAAGGACAGCCCTGAGGATGATGAAGATAAAACCAGCACAGACGAGTTTTAAAAGCTTTAGAAGGGCATCTTTGTTTAATCTGTTTGCTTCTGTTTTTCTTTGATGGATTCCATTTTTCCCAGTCACGAATATGAACTTCCCCATCGAGAACTGAATTTCAGAAAATAAAAAGACACACAGATCATTATGGCAGTAAACAACAAGAAAAGAAGTTTCATATGAACAGAAGTCTCATTGTGTAAGCTATCAAGCAAAGTGCAAAAGGACTTTCCGGTGCAATAAATACAACTATCCCACTGGAAATTTTATTTTCCTTACATGTTTTATGTATTTGTCCATTTAAAAAAACCTTTTTTTATTTGCCACTTTGATCTTGTTACTCGCCCTGAAGTTATTTGGAGAAAAGAAGAGTTTATGATCACATAAAATTAATAAATTGCCTTCTAAATGCTTTAATAGTATGTAAATCACAGAATGAATAAATATAACTTCCATCTGTCAATACAGAAAGAGCAATACTGAGGAATCCTACATGTCTTTCCAATGGATTTCATCCTCTTGTAATTAATAATCCTCTCTCTCAAGAATGAAATTGTCACTGTTCAGTCGGGGGTGGGGGGGAACCCGGGGCCTGTCCACAAACACGAAACCAACACTAAAATTATAACTTAATTCAGAGTATCTCATTTGCCTTTGATGAGCCTACAGTTTGAAGTCAGCACCTTACTTAAAGTTTTTAAAAATATATACATTATTATAATATTGTAACAAGCAAGAAATACATAACAGTAAACTTACAAATACTAACTTCAGGCAGTCATGCTGAGCACATCAAAGGTAAACAGAAACTACCATTTTCTGAATTGTCCAAATAGGTTAGATGAGGAAAAGAAGCACCTGACTTATGCTCTTTGCAGAAAGGGAAGAAATGTTTGGTTGTTACCATGAGAATTCCACGAAATCAAAGGGTGAATATCGCTAGCAGCTCAAGGACAGAAGAAAGAAATGATGTGGCATTATTTTAGGGTGTTTTCCACTTAGCACTAAAGGACCCATTAAGGGTCCTTAATGGGTCCTTAATGGGTACTCTAGTGCTGGTGGAAAAACACCCTCAAAGAGCTCACTCTGAGGTTCCTTTTCTTACCTACAAACCTTGTCTAGCCAAGGATATTCCCATTCGTTTTGTATTTCATTAACATTATTGATGGTTTTTGTTCCGTGCAAGTCCTTGAACACAAGACAAGCCCTGCTGGACTGTACTATAAGCCCACCTAGTCCACCAGCTTGTTCCTCCAGCAGCCACCCAGTCGCATATGAAAGCCTGTGTACAGGTCGTGGGCACAAAATGCCTTTCTCTCAGGCTCCCACACAGCTGCCCTTTAGAGACAGACAGACCACCTTCTAGACATACAGCTACCTCCATTCCATCCAAGTTGGTGGCCAAAAGAAGATCTCATGAGGGAATTCCAAAAGTTAGGCACACCTTGTGTTGAGAAATATTCTGTCTGTGCTAGTTCTTTCAAGATTCAGCTTCACTGAGTAATCTTAACTTGTATTTTGGGAAAAGGAGAAACGCTTCTTAGCGCTTCTATCATGTCCCCTTTCATTCGCCTCCTTTCTAAGTTAAAACAAAAAGTGCCAAATGCTGCAGTCTGGAGGAGCTCCTGTATCTCTTGATGATTTTAGTTGTGCTCTTTACGTCTTTTGAGAGGTTGCAACTGTACACAATATTGTAATAATGGCTATTTTATTTTCAGGGCCGTTTCTTATCGCTCCAAACATGCTATTGCTATTTTTTTAAAACAGTCAGAATATATTGGACTGGTATCTTTGCTGAGCTGGTGATCATTATGCTGAGATCTCTTTTCTCCATCACTTTACACTCGTTCACACTTAAGAGCTTCTGCCTTGTTGAAGATGCCCCCCTAAAATACAGAGATTTTTTTGAAGCTCTTCACAGGCCATTGTTTTTAACTCAATGCACAATTTGATGTCATCCAAGGGATTCTGTATACTACCCACCCACATTGCTTATTGTTTCTCCTTCCTTACGCAAGTAGTCCGCCGCTACCAATATTCACAATTGGTATTGGATATGGCTCACTGGAGGTAGTGAGAATCTATCACTTATTCGAATTCTCTCATTTTCTGTGTTTCTCCCTTCTTCTGCCTGCATTATCAGCTGCCAGAGCTTGGACCACTGGGAAAAGGTAACAAATGAGAAGTGAGGCAGCTGGAAGGGAAAAGAACAGACTTTTGTAAGGAAGATCTAGGGAATTAGGGGGACAGTAAAGGGAAGAGAAGGGATACTCTGATGAATGGGCAGGAGGCAACCTGGAAAGGAACTCAAGATAAGTCCTATAAACTCTTATCGCTTCTCATCTCTGCAGTCTTTGGAATCAACCCTCTTGTTAGAATGAGTCCTCTTTTACTTTCCAAGAAAACCATATTGCAGAGTAAAGATCATTATTCTTTCACATGTTTAAAATGCAGAAAACTGAAAACCAGCAAACTGATCTTTACCTTCAAATACTTGATGATGGTTTCTAAGCAAAGTCTGCAGTCCACCATATTCATTCTTCAATTTCTTTAAAGTGTCCTTGTCTAAATGTTCTACAATTTCACTTAAAGCAAGGCTCCCTGTAGAAAAAAAAATATATACATGAAGGCATCTTATAGAACCAGTACCGTCTAGTGGTAAGGGAGCCGGACTCTTATTTGAGAATACTGGGTTTGATTCTGCACTCTTCCATAAAGTCAGCTAAGCGACCTTGGGCTAGTCACAGCTCTCTTCTGAGTCTCACAGCCCCACCCACTTCACAGGGTATTCTGTTGTGGAGACACCAGAAGCTTTGTCAGCCCCTTTAAGTGCCCTTAAATGGGTGAGAAAAGAGGGGTAAGCCAACTCTTCTCCTTCTTCTTCTTCTATATACATACATTTCTGTAAAATAAGCATTAACTTTTGGTAGTACTTCCAGTCTGGGTTACTGAACTCTGTGAGCTACTACTCCTAAGTATTTTGTAGAAGCACTTGCCTCAATAGGTAAAAAAAATCAATTAACACACTTCTAACTTTACCTTGCACTGTATACCTTACCTGAGGAGAAGTGTCAAAAGAGTGTTATTATTACAGTTTATTTACTTGTGTTTTGGTACAAGTGAAACCATGATCTCCTTGCACTGAGATAAAAGGGCATTTGTGTACTTTTTTGGTCCAACATAACTATACAGAGACTGAGGAGGACCCAAACAACTCTTTTGAAGTCAAAGTAGTTTGAAGACTCTTATTGAAAGGGAAGTGAGGCTTTATTCTGGTGACATCTGCCACCTCCTTCCATCTCCCAGTGAAATTTTTTATAATCACATATAAGAAGTCAGACTCAGAAGCTCCACAAAGAAAAACCTCCCAAATTCTTCCACTTCTGTGTTTAGTTTGTTTTCTACAGAATTCATACAAAGAATTTCTGTGTATATATTACACGATAGATAGATAGATAGATAGATAGATAGATAGATAGATAGATAGATAGATAGATAGATAATAAACATCCTGCCACTCCTGCAAGACAGTATAATGTGTTTTCCAGTCATCTGATTTAGAACTTCACAGAACCAGAAAGACATGGCCTCCAATTACTCAAATTCCACCTTGTTTGAATGCTATTCATGAAACAGTAAGATACAGTTTAGTCAGTTCAATACACTTACAGTGTATCATTTCAACAAGGCTTCTATGACTCTAGACTACATGCATTCGATGCTTATACATAACAGCTATTTATAATTCAAAATTTCGTTTTGTATCTGAACAAATCAAGCAAAAAATCTCACCTCCTCGATTCCATGTCTGAAACTCTCCACATGGGCAGTCTTCATAAGTTTCACTCAGCAAGAGTCTTGCTACTTTTAAAATTACTTTGTCCACAAAATCCCGAGGAAGGGTTGAACAGTTTCGCACTTGCTCTCTCCCCCGGGGAAGAAACCCAGATATCAAGTCCTGCCCCACATCTCTTCTCTTTTCAGAGGATGTAGCATCTGGTATTAGGCCAGTCACATCACTTGCAACTGAAGAGCTGCCATTTTGATATAATCCATTCATTTTATCTGGCGGGGTTGTTAGGCTGGAGGACCGACGACTGTTAATATATTGTGCTCTCTGTTCATCAAGTATGCTGTCTTGCGTTGCTACATAGGTTCGACTCATCCCAATTAAGCATACCTAAAGGCCACAGAATTAGTTTATTTAGACACAAACCACAAAATCAACTGTCTACCAGCTGCTCTGTCTCTGCTTTTGTTTCTACCTGCTCAAATGAAGGGAGATGTTTTGGTAGCCTCTCAAACCCTGTGATATGATCCCGTGAAGCATGTTCCATGTGTTTGGAAAAAGAGGGGGCATGTGCTGGGTGGTGGGAGGCGAATGGAGGAGGGAAGCCAGCGCATTGTTAATAGCGCTTGCTGCCTGCTTGGCTCCCTCCCCTCCCCTCTGCTTCTTGCCTGTTCCTGGGAGAGCTTGAGAGTGCATGAGAAAACACGTGCGTATGTTATATGAGGTGTAGTTTGACAGGGTATGTTAAATGCGGAAGAAAATGAAAGCAATGGAGGAGTCTTCTGTTGCCAGTAAGAGAATAGGCGAAAGGGAATAAGCAGGGAAAGGCGAAAAGGAGGGGAGGCATGCATGATCATGCATGGAATAGCCCTGTCCGTTAAAGGAGCTAAAATGATAGCAACCATGCAGCAGAAGAGATGTGAGTTTCCTCACCTCTTGGATGTGATTCTGAGTAGGGAGACTCATAAAGATGCCAAAGGGAGCCAGGATTACCAGGTAAAGCACCTGACAGTCCCAGTTTCTAGCTGCATTGTGTGCTTTTTAGTATTGTCTAGCACATCCGCCTACCTTTCAACTTTCTTTTACAAGGCCCTGGATTACAGTTTCGCTCTTACACATTTCTTGTTTTGAACACAAAATGCTGATCTGCAAAAACAATCTCTCCTGCAGCCTGGATGAAACATTCAAAAGCATTAAACAATGTAACGTGAAGTTACCCTTTTCGTTGAAGGAATTCTAAGGCAATCTTCTTCCACATTAAAACCACATACAGTTCCCACTTCTTTAACAAAATCAAGATATTCTCTGTACTGAGTCTTCTTACTTTGCCTCCGGTTATATTTTCCATGGAAATCAAAGAAGCAGCAAGGCAGCAAAAAATAGCGACAAGAATAGGAGGACCTGCATCAGATTAAAAAATGGAGACATATGTGCTGTTTAATCAACTAAAATAGCATTTATAGATATTTCTATAAACTGAAAAACTATCAACATCTGATTGATCCCACATTTTCCCTGTAAACTATCTGTGCCTTACTGACAAATCACAGAAGAAATTTAAGGGAAATATTTTAATTAACGTATCAAAAGGAAGTCATAGCTAAACTGGGGAATGCCTTCCTACCCTAAGCTAAAGTATAGCTACAATGACGCTAGTCTCTCTCCACCAACCCTCTCATCTTGAAAGTTCATGGTAGCTTACTGGCACGCTGAGCTATGGATAGATGGACAGATTCCAAGAAGGTGACTTCTTTCAGGAATAAAAACACTGGATATCCTGCAAGCTTTTAATTTCATTCTGGCAAGACCTATAACTTGCCCAACGACTGGAGCTTTCTTCCTTTTACAGTTATTCCATGGAGTCTCTCTACCATTTCCATTATCTTCCTCAGATCAGAGGAAAAGTTAACTCAGGAAGAGAGCCTGTCTTGCTGTTTTAGAGCAAGACAGGCTATTTGCTCATCTGGCAAAAGTCCTTGAAACTAGAGAAGCATGGAATGAACCTGTGACTTTTGGTAAAAAGAAACAACTTAAGATAGCTTTGAAAAATTAGAAATGAATTCCTGACCCACTAATGCTTTTTGGGAAGATCAAAGAACATCAGGGATTCTCGTAAACAAATATTCAGAATCCTCAAGCAATAATCATACAACGAGAAGTGAAGTAAAGGAAAACAAAGACTTCATTAAACCCCAAATGGTAACTATTATATGGGACACACTGAAGTCAAAGAAAGCTGTGACAATTTTAATGAATTCTACAGACACCGTGCTGATTTCCCTTCAGCCATGCTTGCTCCTCTATGTGTATACTAATTTTATCCTTAATGATGGTTTTCATCACTTTACTCAGAAATGATGTTAAGCTGACTGATCTGTAATTTGTTACCTTCCAGTCTTTAGGCACAGAGCCTGATCTCAGGGGAAGATTATACATTTTGGCTAGAGAGAATATCAGCAATTTCAATTTCACATTTGAGTTCTTTAAGAACTCTCCGACGAAAGCTATCTCGTCCTATGGATTTGTTAGCATTGTCTTTATTGAGACACACAAAGACCTCCTCCCTGGTTACCTCTATCCAATTTAATTCTTTTTATTCCTTCTGTCTTCCTCACCAAAAATGGAGGCAAAGAATTCTGTTAGTCTTCCTGCAATCTCCGTGTCCTCTTTAATTATCCCTTTCTGTCCATTATTATCTAATAGTTCAACTACTTTCTTAACTGGATACTTATGTCTGATGTACCTAAAGCTTTTTTTGGCCAAAGGACACAAGAAAGTAAACATGTAGTCAATTCTTGCATGTAAGTTACAGGACACAAATGCCATACAGTAAAGGTAGTGTTACTGTAGGTCACTATCTGATATGGCACTTGTTAATCACTACAGTGTAGGCCTAAGAGAGGCAAAATAGTATAAATATCAGAGAAATAGTCATGTTAGTCTAATTCAAAAAGTCCAGCAAGGTAGTCAGTAGCACTTGGAGACTAACAGGAGAAGAGTTGGTGGCATGAGCTTTCGTAGACACGTCTACTTCTTCATATGCTGGGGGACCCTTGCGTCTGAAGAAGTAAACGTGCCCATTGGCCCCCCTAGCATCTGAAGTAGATGTGCCCATTGGGCCCCCTAGCCTCTGAAGAAGCAGATGTCCCTATTGGGCCCCCTAGCATCTGAAGAAGTAGACGTGCCTACGAAAGCTCATGCCACCAACGCTTCTCCTATTAGTCTCCAAGTGCTACTAACTACCTTGCTGAACTAATATAAATATAATGCTATTCATACAAAGCACTGGCCACTGCTATTTGTACAACTCGTGTTTATTTCTGCAGTTCCGCTTATACAACAAATGTATTAGGAGCAGCAGAACAGAGTATCAATACAGTGCCAAAAGACTGTGCTGATTGGAAAAATATGCTTAATGCTTCTTTGGAGAAGAGACTTTGGCCAAGTTTCTTATGTGTTTTGACACAGAAATAGAAATACGTAGTCTAGAAAGAATTGAGTACTCTGTACACTGCCTTCAAATGTTTAATTAAAAAATGTTGTTCACAGTACACACACACATATATATGGCTGGTCCCTCCCAACTGCCATCTACAGCAGGTGTAAGGCCATCTTGCCCCAGGAAGTGGAAGAGAAAGGACATTGGTTGAGCTACTACCATTTTTAAGCTCATAGCGATGGCCCTCCTTCCCAACAGTCATCCCAGAGTAGGCTTCAGAACCACCTTACATTCAGGAACTACAACTGCTGCAGGCTGTTTTTCATCTGCAGTTAACTGAATGCAACTCACCCTGAGACTTTCGGATATATTTATTTATTATTATTTACCTATACCCGTAGGTCTCAGGGCAGGTTACAAGTTTTAAAACAGATTAAAACAATGATATCCATAAAAAGACTTTAAAAATACAGCATATTTAAGGACGTATACTAAATATTAAAATAATAGTATCTACGGTGGTGGTAGGGAAATGGTCACCTTAGCCAAAGGGCGGGGCAAAGAGGTGCGTCTTCACCGCCTTCCAAATGTATACAGAGAAGGGGCGTGACACACCTCAAGGGGGGGAGACTATCCCATAACCCGGGGGCCATTACTGAAAAGGCCCTTTCCCGGGTGCCCACCCGTCTCACTACTGAGGGTGGTGGGACAACCAGGAGGGCCTTGTCTCCAGATCTCAAGGCACGGGCAGTTTGGTAATGGGAGAAGGCATTCCTTGAGATATTTGTTTTTAATCTGCTGGTTAATCTGCTGTTACCCGCCCAGAGACCTTCGGGTATGGGGCGGGAGAGAAATGTAAGTAAGTAAGTAAGTAAGTAAGTAAGTAAGTAAGTAAGTAAGTAAATAAGTAAGTAAATAAATAAGTAAATAAGTAAATAAGTAAATAAGTAAATAAGTAAATAAATAAATAAATAAATAAATAAATAAATAAATAAATAAATAAATAAATTTGGGGCCCAAGTAATTTAGGGCCTTATAGGATAAAGTAAGCATCTTGAATTGGGCTCGGTAGCAAATTGGCAGCCAATACAACTCTTTTAAGACCGGCATGATGCACATCTGGCTAGCTGTTCCGGTCAGCACTCTGGTGGCTGCATTTTGCACTAGCTGCAACTTCTGAAACATCTTCAAGGGCAGCCCCATGTACAGTGCATTACAGCAGTCCAGTCTGGAAGTTACCAGAGCATGGGTAACTGTGGCCAATTTGTCTCTGTCCAAAAAAGGCTTCAGTTGATGCACCAGCCATAGTTGGAAGTAGGCGCTCCTGGCCATGGCCTCCACCTGGGCTTCAAGCGTTAGGGCAGAGCCCAGAAGTATAGGGAAAGATATACATGCTGATAAAGAAGTAAATATCCTAGTTGCAGATGTACAGTCCTAATCTGATTTATAGTTTCTGTCTGCGCAATTTTACTATAATGTGTGGTTGCTGAGTTGTGATTTCCTATAGTTTATTCACATCTGGCAACTCAAGATAGCATGGTTTCCAGCCAAACTGCAAAGGGAAACTCTGCAGCCTGCTGGGACCTTCTCTTCACTCAAGGTGTCATTCTTCCACTTGTGTTCTAATGGCAAGGAAGGTCACGTCTCTGCACTCAATGAGGAATCCAGTTACCCACTAACAAACACACACAAATGAATTACTCAGCTCTATTTCATGCTCCACACAAAAGCAGTCCATGGCCAATCCATGCAAAGCTACACTCAGAACTCATTTTCCAACACAAAAGAACTAAGCACCTTCTTGTGTGCACATTTTTAATTGTTGTATACCCAACTAATTTTGCACACTCATTTTTTCCCCTGAGCAGTGTGTCATCGAGGATATTTTAAGCCATAAAAACATTGCAGCAACACTTGGAACAGAAAACAACAACCAACATGCACATCACCTGTACATTTTGAAGAAATGATCAGCTAGACCACATTCAGTAGAACCATCATCACCATCACCTTGAGAACATAAGAAACGCCCACTGATCCCATGGCCAATCTAGCAGTCTATTCACACAGTGGCCAACCAACTATGAAATGGAGTCCATTGGCAAAACACAAGGATACAGCTGGCTCTGCTTGCAGTATCCCAGCAACTGACCTTCAAGGGCATACTGCCCCTTATTAATAGACAAGCAACTGCTTTCAGGGCTAATAGCCATTAGGCCCCAACTTTCACAAATTGGTCCAAACCTGTTTTGAAAACACCCAAGCTGGTAACCAACACCATATCTTGTGGTAGCAACTCCCAAAGTTTCCTTATGTGTCCTGTGCATCCGTGTGTGTGTGTTTAAAAAACGTTTTCTGTCCTGATTTAAGGTAGACTCAGATCTGTTGAGTGATCTTTGCTTCTAAGTATCTTGGACAAAAACATTCTCCTGTACACTTCCATCCACACCACACACAAATTTAGACATTTTTCTCACATCTCATCTCACTAACCTCCTTTCTAAACTAAAAAGCCCCAGTCATTGCAAGCTTTCTTTGTAGGAAAGCCCATCCAGACCCTTGACCAGCTTAGCTGCCCTCCTCTAACTGTCTTCAACTCTCCTATATCCTTTTATGGAGACCAAACTATACACAGCATTCCAGAAGCAGCAATGAAACATCATTGATTTGTATCAGCACATTTTATTATCATCTTTGTTTTCAATGCAATTTTGGCCACATTCGGCTATTATGAGATTTTGGTTGTTCCATTTTCTGCCTTTTGGGGGGCATCCCCATGGCATGTCTTAATTCGGTTTAACGAAATCGAAATAATTGACCCGGAACAAAACTGTCTCCACGGCTTTCCACTCGATTCGGGTCCAACGGCATCCCGCCTGCATCCTTATCTCGGATTCAACCCTCCGAGGCCCCACGGCAAGTCCTCCCTGCTCATTACCAGTCAAGATGGTGCCCACCCCCACTCTCTGATTGGTGGTTGAAAGGGGCGGGGAACAGAACGACGTAGAGCAAAAGTTTTGGGATTGCCCTCCTTCTCCTTCGCCTTTCCCTTCCACCTTCCAGACGTCAAGAGAGGCTGATCCGGGTCGAAAGGAATCAGCGGCGGCGGGGTTTTTTCCTTCTAAACTCCCCCCCCCCCCAAAAAAATAAAAAGTTTCCAGATAACTTTTCCGGCTGTCCTCCTTGGGAAAGCGCAGGAGGAGGAAAGAGGGCGAAAGGGGGAGCTTGGAGATCTGACATTTTGGGGGGTGGGAGGGAAGGCGAGGCGAGGCGAGGGGATCCCAGCTGCGAGCCATAGCCAAAGAAGAAGGGGGCCCAGCAGCCGCTCGCCCAGTTGGCCTTGGGGTTTGGGGCGGGCGGGGAGCCCAAGTCGGTGGCCGGCATGAACGGCGGTGACGCCGCGGCAGCGGCAGGGAAGGACGCCAGCCCGGGCGTGAGCGAGGGCGGCAAAGGGGCGCAGGAGGGCTCTGGAGCCAGCAGCGGCAGCGAAGGAGGAGGAGGAGGCGATGGCGGCGCGCTACAGGAAGCTGAGTGCGTCTTTGGAGAGCTCGGGGAGGGGGGCGGCGCGGAGGGCCCAGAGCGAGAGGGAGGGAAGGCCCGATCGGGGACGCAAACGCAGCGGCAGTGACAGGGGAAGCGCTCGGCGCTGCGCGTCCAGCCCGCCCGCCCGCCCACCCTGAACACGGATTCTCATCAGCGCAGCGAGGGAACCAGCAATGTTGAGAATTTCCGAAATTTCAAAACTTCAGACATTTAGAAAGTGAAAGGAAGTAATACAGCTGAGATTCTGTATTAGTGTTTAAAGGACCGGGGCTTTAAACCTTAAAGAGGCATAGGGTGGCTGTGGTGGGGTGTCATTCATTCATATTTTTATCCCACTCTATACACAAGGGTCTCAGTGCGGGTCACAACACATTGGTTTTAATGTGTTCATATTAAACATATGCTGCTGTTTTGCTTCAGATCAGGCAGATCAGGCAGGGAAACACACACACTCCAATGACGTGCCCAGCATACGGACAGCCATTGGATACAGTGCGATTGGGGGAGGGACACCCTGAACTCGGATTCTCTTCCCTTAACACGGTATTGTCCACACAGTTAAAAAGGAAACACGTATCGACGCACGATCCGGAGTGAGACCTGTTGAAATCAGGATTTATTTCAAAATGGTTTAACGTCGTTTAACACGGAAATACCGTGTTAAGCCGAACTGCCGTCTGGCCGAGGAGAACTCAAAACATTTTGAATTCGCGATAACGATCCCGTGGGGATGTGGCCTAAGTTAAGAGAGGCTAAGGTATGGATTTTATTGCTAGTTTTATTTTGCATTCTGTTCAAGTCTGTACTGAATTAAGACATCCAATACTGCCACCTAGTGGTGCCATCTCCCCCAGCCATAGTTCCATATCAATTCTTTTAACTTTTTTTGCCCCATGAACTCAATGTATTTTCCCATTTACAGATGTACTGTTTCCTCTCTCATTCTTCAAAACCTTTTTTCCTGCTCTCACAAAGAGTTGGTGCTTCTACTGCATGTAGTTTTTCTCTCTAGATGACATTCTAGTGAAGTTTCCTTATTCTCTGGATGATTTGTTTCTTCTATCCAGAGGTTTTGTGCAAGACACATTCTTTTTATTGAGGTTTTTTTCCCTCTTATTCTTATGACTTTACCTCTTCAAAGACAGATCCCATCCATCTTATCTTAACTTTTTAATCACATTTTCTAAAAATGTCATTGATTTCTATACCACCCTTATATTTCATTTTGTATAGTTCTTTGTGCCATGGCGAAAGGCAGAATACAAATAAATGAATAATTTAACACAGGCTTTTCATCCCAAGCTCACAACTGCATTGCTCTCTCTAAGGCCATTTCTCCTGTTACCGCCCTTAATCTGGATTTAAAAGATCCAGATCTTTTAAATGGGGTCCACGCTGAATCCGGTCCTTGAAAATCCGGATCTTCAAAAGGACCCCTTGCGTTTGCACTGGCCGTCTAGCACCCATTGTCTATGGGTGATAAATGAGGTTGCAGTGTGAACAATGAAACACACATCTGGAGGACTGTTGTAGGCCGCAGTGGAAGTCCTGCTTGCAGCACGGCGCGATTGGCCAGTGCAGACATCACTCACGGCTCACTTCCATTGACAGTGGGTGCGGCAGAGAGGCCCAGCTTCATAGGTGCCTACGCAACAGCTATGAAGCCCAGCACAAATTCTGTAGCCTGCTTCATCAGAACTATGAAGGACATGCAGGGCTCCGTAGCTGTGAGAGGGTGCTACAAATGGGGGCCGCTGAACCTAACCCTGGACCCCGCTGCCCTGATGGCAGCGCAAACACATGTCCTCTGATCTGGTCTTCATGACTGAAGACTGGATTGAAAGCACATTTAAAGGGGTCTACAATAAATTGGGATTTAAGGGCCCTAAGACCCCATTAAATCCAGATTTCGCATCTGCCAGTGTAAATGGATGAGGTCCTAATGGGGTCTTCAGTGCGAATAGGGTCTTACAGATCGGTACCAATCAGATACTGCCTAATGGGCTCTAAACGGGGCCTTCAGTGCTAGTGAAGTACCAAAAGCCCCAAAGTACCTTGCAGCAATGACAGGTATCCATGGTGTTAGCTCATCAGAATGATTTCCAATTAGCCAGTCAACATCTGGAAAGAGACTGTTTGGACAAACCACACTTTCCTAAAAGAAAGCAAGACAACAATATGAACATTAAGCTAATAAAAATGCTACTACATCATATTGTTTTGCTATAGAAAGCTAGTATCTTCCATAAAAGAATTATTGAATGATGGTGCATTTTAAGAATGATTCACCTTCCCATGTCAGCAAAATAATTAAATCAACTCTTGGAACTCCCACAAAAGAAATCTGTTTGGCCTTTGATTTTTTACTGTGCTGGAAAGCAAGCAAACAAAATGACTACAAGGCTGAAGCAACTCAGACACTGGCAAACAAAAAGAGTGAAGGGTTGGCTTAGAAAAAAGCCCCAGATGATGCCAAATCTCATCCTCTAATAATAAAGGGGTTTTTAAAAAAATAAATTAGAGATTTTTTTAAAGTTCAGCTGCAGCTTGTGCGGGACCAGACAAAGCTTTCAGCTGCTCCGTTTCCGACGGCTTTTGGCTGCCAAGAGCCAAGCTCCTTCAACAGCTGTATTGAAAGCGGAAGGAAAGCTTTTAAACAATATTTTTTGAGAATGTCATCCTAATCTTCTATTTCAAACACACAGCTGGAAACATACTACATGGCGCCTATCCAGACCGAGGTTTTTATCCAACATCAACCCACTTTCAGAATTAGGGATCTCATCAGCAAAGGAACAATCTGTTTGCTTTCGGCATTATCTGACTCAGAAAATCAACCTTTGAGTTAAATAATGCTGAAGGAAAATGACTAGTCATTCAGTTGATGGTGCCTCTCACCCTGAAAGCAGACTGAAGCTGGGTTAAACGCAGCTCTAGATTGGCCAAATACTTGTTGCTTGCCTTAGAGAGTTAAAACTCTTTGAAATTGTGTTTGCCAAAGAAAATCTTAATAAGCAGTTGATAGTGATACACAAGTAAGCCACACTGTTTAATATTACCTCCAAGCATGCCAATGGGCCATACATGTCCCATATTTTTCTTCTTCTAATGTCAATGCCTTTGCCTGAATGCTGAAAGATTTCATGTAAGAATTAGATGATACTGACCATATCTCACATTTCACAGATAAATGTCTTCTTAAAAATGATACAAAGTCTAGAATTACTACACTTTCTTAAATCATTCTGAAAGTAGGAAGTACCAGTATAGACCAAGCAAACTTGTAAAATCATTATCATTTCTAATTAGAAATAACTAACTCCCATCCTAATAAAGAATAAGGTGGTCACTTTCTCTAAGGTTGGCATCTGTGTTGCCATCATACTGTGTATACGGTCAGGCCTGTTGGAGCTTTAAATTATTAAAGTACTGTAGTTCTTGGGCTACTTTCCTGCTTATACCCTGGCCTTTCTAATCTAACATGCCTGTTTCAATTAGCTAGGTTGGTAGTGTACAGCACCTGGAAAAGGGTTCACTTTGGATTGGTCAGTTCTTCTTTCCCTTTACAGGATGTCTCTTTCTGAACTGTATAATTGTTCTAGTGTTTGAATGATGCCAAATACTTTGCCTTGTATCTTACCTCTACCTTGCTGTGCCGGTATATACTTCTCCCTGCCTGTTCTGCACTGATTTGCAACTAGAAGTATAAACCTCTTATTTCTTGGATGACAACTCCAGCCCGATTCCAGTCTGTGACTTCACTAAATGCTAAGTCTGCGCGTCTACACAAATGTGTGGTCAAACCAGATTTGACAAGGCCCTGCTTGGATGGAGGCTTCCCTTACTTGTCCAGCTTTTGCTTTGAGACAGAAATAAGGAAATGGAGGCCAGTTTTTAGCTAAGTTAGTTTTGCTATCCAAGGCCAGAGCTGGTAGGAAGAACTGGGAATTAACAGGCATTTTTATGTAATGATCCGGGTGTCAGGCTTTGTGAGGAAGATGTTAATATGTGCTTGCTGCTTGCTCTTTTATCAGTATACCCTGACCTGCATGTCTATGTCCTTACACCTGAAAATTGATTATTTATGTTTTTGTTCTGCCCTATACTTGAAGGTCTCCTTAAAATCATCATTAAAAAACAGTCTGGCTAACACAGTAATAAAACCTTTATGGGGAAGGGATGTTGTTTCCTCAGACAAAGGGAAAGTGGTCTTGGACATTTTATACTTTTCTCCTAAGGCTTTTCCCCCCAGAAGAGTGAGAAAGACTAAAAATTGTTGAGGGGAAAAACCAGAATATCCCTGCCTCTACAATGCCACCCATTTTGTCTCTGGTTCTGAATCTCCACTTCTAAAATGCATGGTTATGTATGTTTTATCAGACATTAGACTTTTATAACTACAGTACATCTGTGTTTCCCAAACAACATGACTTTCAAGAGTCCTACCTAAGTAAAGATGCCAAATTAGGATTGAATGAGTGACAATATTTTTGGTCGATTGAAATACAAATTACAATAAACAGACCTGTGTCCACTCGGGTTACATAAGTACCTAAAAGACTTAACTAGGATGTTGTGCTCCTTTATCCCCTAATGGAACCCTGGTGCTAATGCTCCCAATAATCTTGACAACTACCGAGGAGGAGAGTTGGCTTTCCTATCCCACTTTTCTCACCCATTTAAGAGGACTCAGAGCGGATGACAAAGCTTTCTATTCTTCTCCCCACACCCTGTGAAGTAGGTGGGGCTGTGATAGCTCAGAGGAGAGCTGTGACTAGCCCAAGGTCACCCAGCTGGCTTCATGGGGAAGGGCGGAATCAAACCCGGTATTCCCAGATAAGAGTCCGGCTCCCTAACCGCTAGACCAAAGAGGTGATAGGGTTAACAGTTAAATCCACAAGCCTATGATTTGGCAGCTCCCTATGCTGATAAGACGTATGTTCCTCCTCCTCTGGCAGGTACAGCAGGGCAGACTGGCCACCCATCCACTCTGATTTGGTGCCCAAACCACAACATGACAGGCACTATGGCAGGGGAAGTGGACCACTCCCTTGGCCCATTTCAGATTTGCCAGATAAGGTAGCAGCAGCAACTCAGCCATTTTGGACCTGTTAAGTGCTGCAAAAAGGGGTGGATGGCCCCCATCTGACAGAAATGTGAGTACCGCTGGGCAGCCTCCCAACCCCAACTGACATGCACTAGAGGAGCAACGGGGCAGATACTCAAACACAATCTGACAAACGTTGCATTGCAGCTGTAGGCGTGGACATGCAACCCTCCCTCCAGTACAGCATGCCAACTCCAGCTGGTGCTGTACTGGTGAAGACTGGGTCCCCAAGCCCACCTTCCACCCATGGAGAGAACTAAAAACTGAGCCTCCCAATTGCTTTCTGACTGCTGACACTGATTTCATAAACAAAGCATAACAATCCACTCACACACCATGCTACGCTGACAGAAGTGTCTACATTAAAACACCAAAATGCACAATCAAGCTAGTTCACTGTGACAGTTCCAAGAAACAGGATTTATGTAAAGTGCAGAACAGCATGGGTACCATAGGGAGTGGGTCTTGCACAGCACAAGTACCTAGCTGTCCCTTTGTAGGAACACAGAATACATTTGGAACTTGGACAGGGCCAATGAAATTCCTGCTTGCCAGAAAGCAAGATTCCACAGCTAGATACTTTGAACAGCAGAGACAGCAAGGATATATTCATCAGGCACAATTGCATAACACTGATTTTCTTTTAGCAGGACAGACAGAAGGTTGGCCGAGAAATGCACGTTGTTTACCCCTTCATTGCTTAGTATGTGGACAAGAAGACCATTTCCACAACCTAGATCCACAAAAGACTGCTTCTTGGGCAGCATCTTCTCAGCTCTCTCATCTTCCCAAAGGATCTGAAATAAGATCAAAGCCCCAATTTAAAACCTACAAACAAAAAAACCCCAATACATTAAGGGATAAACTGCAGAAGGCAGACTGATTTACAGATGTGCAAAAGACTTTATAATGGAGTTTGCAATTCAGCTTCCACTTGGATAATCACACAGGTCACTTTCCAAAAACTCTGACCTTTACTTATACTAGTTAGGTCTGAGAGAAACTTGAGTGTAATTATGTAAGATTGAAGCAACTACTTTGATTTTAACTGTATATTTGTTTTATTTTTTAAAAAAAATGTACTCAGTATTAGATAATAGCAACAAAAAACCCTTCACTATATATATTCAGAAAATTGGTGAAGATGCACCTATCCATGGGGCCACAACAGCCTTTTCCACTGTTCCCACTCAGCTCAGCCATGGCCGCACCCCCATAGCTCTGAGGGCTAGTAACCTTTGGGGATGGCACATCACCGAATTGCACCCCTCGATAGTCTTGAACATGGGAGACATGTTGTGACGGTTTCTGGGTGCAGGCTGCAAACTGTTTTGCTTTCTGGCTTTGCAGGCTTCTAGCTAGCTGCAATAGCCAGCCTTGTTGCAAACAGCTTGTTGCAAACCCTGGGATTTGGGCTGCAAAAAGAACGGGAAATCCTGTGCGGGCCCTGTTGCAGTGATTGGCTGGAGTAAGGTTTTGGAGGGAAAAGCTGTCCGGGGATCTGAGTACTGGAGGGGCTAGAATAGGAGTTCCCACCAATCAGGCTGGAGGGACAGCAACCTTTGTTAGGAGTCTCCAGCAGCATTTTATTGCGGCTAGAGCCAATCAGGATCAGGGGTGTGTGTATAAATGAACACAGAGTACAGCAGAAGAAGTCTTCATGCTGGGACAAGAGCTGAAAGAAAAGAGCTGAACCTGAGGGAGCTGGAACCAGTAGCTGACCAGGGGTCTTCATGCTGGGAGAAGAGCTGAAGGGAACAGAAGAAGAGCTGAATCCTGAGGGAGCTGGAACCAGTAGCTGACCATTGGGCTGTTGGCTGAGCGATTTCTGAAGGAGACAATCGAGGAAGATTGGGGCTCCGAGGGAGACTTCGCTAGCAACTGACCAGGCTGGATGATCGGAGAAGCAAGGACAGACTGGGCCTTGTGATCATCTAGGGCCACGTTCTAGTACCCTGGCTGGGCTTGGGCTGTGGCTGAGTTAGCCAGGAGGGAGGAGGAACGTGTGGAGGCTTGTCTTTTAAAAGGTGAACTATTTTCCTATAGAGGAAAGGGTTAGCTCCTAGCCTTAAGAGACTTGCAAATTTAAACCAACAACTACCTGAACCTTATAATCTTTTTAGTATTGCTTGTGTATAATAAACTTGTTTTTGTTTACTGTTGAAACACTTGCTACCAGTGTTTTGTGTCCACACTGTAGTATTCACTTGGCCATTGCACGAACCCGGCATCCTAACAGGGCCAAGCTACTCCCAGAGAGGGCAGGCACTTAAACTGGATTGCTGGGCATCGTGGCACATGTCTTCTGAATGCCTCCCATGTTCCAAGTCAGGGCCACACTGCTCTGATGGAAGACCTGATTAACAAAATTTGTTCTTTGTCCTTAAAAACTAGAAATGTTTCAGGAACGTTAGGCACCTACCAGCAGATATGCAGCTATAGCGACATCCTCAAACACAAACTTTTCTGGATCTGTCACCTCAGGCCATACCTGCATATAAGCAACCAAAGCAATAAACTCTTAAACATTCTATACAGAACACCTTATCCAAATTACCCACTACATATAGAAAAATGTACACATATACAACATTCATGAAATATTTTAAATTAATAGAAGAACTATTAAGCCTTCTGACTACTAACAGACAACACCAATCCTTTAACGTTGCATATAAGAACACTGCAAGAATGTTAAAAACATCGCAGCTGCTGCTACAGGGAGTGCTGACACAGATACAAGCTTTTCCAGGCTTTTCAAGCAGATATTTTAATATTAATGTAACCCAGGCCACACGTTAACAGCAGATGAACAGTATGATATAGAACACAGGACATTTTGTCTGCAATTAACACAACAACATTCTTGTTTTCCAGTTTCCATTTAACTTTTGAAGACTGAAGGGGGAGTAATCTCTATGGAAATCACTGCAGTCAAGACTTTTCTTCTGCCACAAATTATGAATACTAGTTTTCTTGCTATCTAAATCACTAGTTACTAGATAGAAAATTCTAAAATGCATAAACAGAAATCAACTAGCTTTGCAAGTTCCTCTATTTTAAAAGACAGTAAATAGATACAACTGTTCTGCATTTACCTTTACAATCTTTTTGTATTTTTCCTTTAGATGTTGATACATTTTGCTGTATCTAGCCACAGATATAAGAGAAAGTGTATTCTTAAATTCACTCGTTGCCATGGTTGTGGACCATTTTGCCAGTTTCAGAAGTAGTTCACCTCCAAGCCATGCTGTTTTAGGATATACAATTCCATCTGAAATATAGTGTTCTGGAGATGATGCTAAGACTGACACAGACCTTCAACATAAAAAATCATAGCAGTTCAGTAATTGAGACATTTGAGTATCACTGCGCCCTAGGCAAGATCAAGCATTGCTCTGTAATTAGCAGTCACTAAAATAAAAGTCCAGCAAGGTAGTTAGTAGCACTTGGAGACTAACAAGAGAAGGGTTGGTGGCATGAGCTTTCGTAGACATGTCTACTTCTTCAGATGCTAGGGGGCCCAATGGGCACGTCTACTTCAGATGCTCGGGGGCCCATTGGGCTTGTCTACTTCTTCAGATGCTAGAGGACCCAACGGGTACGTCTACTTCTTCAGATGCTAGGGGGCCTGAATGGGCATGTCTACTTCTTAGACGTGCCCAAGGGCCCCCTAGCATCTGAAGAAGTAGACGTGTCTATGAAAGCTCATGCCACCAACCCTTCTCTTGCTAGTCTCCAAGTGCTACTAACTACCTTGCTGGACTTTTCGAATTAGATTAACACGGCTATTTCTATGATATTGACTAAAAAAAAGCTATATGTGTAAAGTGGTTCTTGTATATTTATAAGGCAAATGTGTAGATCTCTACAGATTAAATTCTTCCTTCTTAAAAGTTGGAGCATAGAAAAGGAAGACCAAAATAAATTTTGATGTAAGTGGAGAGGACCTTCAACAATATTTAGTCTTATCTTAACAATAGAAGGCACAATCATTATACAGTATTTTCCTTTAGGTTGAAGGCAGGGATGCAAACAGAAATTTAAAAATTATACTAGGGTCTTCCACTGTAGCCACAATTCCCTAAGAAGTTTAAATCTACCTCCCCTCCCCCCAATAGAGAGAGCAAGAAACAAAAGATAAATTTCGAACACTCATGAATTCCAGTTTCAAAGCCACAAAGAAAAGAACCTCTGGCAATAAAAACAGCCAGAACCACCTCCTATAAAAAGGACTGAGCGTTTCTGCCACACGTGGTTATTTACGTTGCACTCTCAATCCATCCCACAGATCTGAAAAATTCCCCTGCCAATAGAGGTGGGATAATGTGTGCTATAACTAGGCAAACATACAGGTGGATGTGGTTTGGCAAAGGAGCATCCCTTTAATCTCCGTATGATTGTAGCCTGAGGTGACAGATACAGAAAAGTTTGTGTTGGAAGATCCATATGAATAGTTTTCTTTGTAGTTGGCAAAACCAGTGGTCACGCCAGAAGCCAGAAGATTTACAAATACTTCTAAACTTGATAAGAATATGAGGGATCCCACTTATATCTCTCTATTGTGAGAAATGTCCATTTCTACTTTCTGTTCATGAGCCAGTTGTCTATATATAGTATCATAAAAGAGATAAAACCCAGTCAACCAATATAATTCAACAGGACTACAGAAACAAGGCCTAAACTATCAGTATGTCCACTGTGCTACAAAGGGGAAGCTCAGACTGATTAGACCAATATAAGTCGACAGCATCTCAGAAGCCAAATCATCTTATTGAAAAGTTTCTGGGACTATATTAAGCAAAGTAAGTCCTGTTATACCAAGACTGCAAAGGCAAGGCTGTGTTATATAGGGAACAAGTGTACCAAATATTCTTCATTTTAAATGCTATTAAGGGGTCTAGTTTTGGTATCATAGCTGAGCATGGTTTGCCGCACCTGTGAATGCAGCTGAATTCTCTAGACCGGTGATGGCCAACCTATGACACGCGTGTCACAGGTGACACACCAAGCCCTTTTGGGTGACACACCTGGTCACCCTGGCACCTGGGCGTGTAGTGCTTGATTGTTCTTAAAGTGTACGAAATATCAACTTTCAATTGAAGATTTAGCAAATGTAAATAATTATTTGTTTTTGCTTTTAATAAAATACATATATCAAAAATATAACTTTTTTACTAGAGCTACAAATATCACAAAATTATGGATATTTCTAAATGTGACACAGCACCCGAGTTAAGCTAGGTGTTCTTGTGAATTTTGACACACTGAGCTCAAAAGGTTCGCCATCACTGCTCTAGACTCAGGCCAGAAAATAGAAGATATAAATGAGAGCAAGTTTCAGCTACAGATTTCAGCAGGCTCAGTGGACCTCATGCATGAGCAAATGTACTTAGAGTTGCCCTTTTGGATGTCTTATTCTGTAGTGATGTCTTATTCTAGGCAGTTTTCCTAAATTGGCTCATCTTGCCTCCCCAAATCTGATCACCCTAATCTACCTGTAGTTATCTAGTATCTCATTTTGTCTATGAGTAATTAACTTTATTTTTATCCTGCTTTTCTTCTTACTAGTAAAAATCCAAAACTCATTCAGCTGCACCTCTGGCATTTACACTTTTCAGGCTTACCTGCAAATAAGCACAACTACAAGAATATCTAATCGTTACATTTAAGATTGTGTTATATACTTTAAAAATATAGCAAACAACATCTATATGCCAACAATACAGTCCTAAACATGTCTACTCTGTAGTAAGTATTACTATGTTTACTACTGCTTTCTGTTAATAACTATTATAGTTTTAGGCAACATCTAAACATACCTAGCTTATCCTGACAGGGGATCAGGAAGAAATGCCTCTAACATTTGCCTCTAAAATTTCTGAAAATACTACATCTCTAGGCAACACAGGTAAACAACACAATGTATCATGTGATACTTTTTTAAAGGGTAGGGAAAAGAACTATCCAACCTCACCATTCATCTTCTTGTATATGTAGAAGTTTAATTTGATAAATATTGCACTTCTTAATTTCATGTTTTCCTTCAACAGTTTGATCCAATGGCAAAAATGTCACAATCCCATTAAATATATCTGTAAATGAACAACATGGCTGAATTTAGTCCAAAAATATTAGGTAATTTATGAAAACATTGTTTAAATTACTTAACATAATAACTGTGCAATATAATCAAGTGTTATCAATCCCTTGTGGGCCAGGTTGGTCTTGTGGTTAAGAGTACTGGACTCATATCTCATAATCACCAGGTTTGATTCTGTATTCCTTCATGAAGCCAGCTGGGTTACCCTGGGCTAGTCACAGCTCTGTTTTGGTAACAGCAACCAGCCTGGCTGGCTTTAAGGAAATGTTAGACAAATTCATGGATGGCAGGTGTATCAATGGCTACTAGAATGGATAGGGATACAGGCAAGACACCTCTAAGGCCATTGGCTGGGATTCAGGAGCAGGTGAAGGCTGTCTTCTCCTTGAGATGCCCAGAAGTAATTGGTGGGCCACAGTGTGACAGGATGGTGGACTAGATGGATTGTGGCTTGATCCAGCAGGGCTCCTCTTAATTCATAGAGGTCACGTGTATCAATGGATGCTAGAATGGATGCCTAGGTACCACCTCCAGGTTGGAGAGGAAGGCGGGATGCCTTGCAAGGCCATTTGCAGGGAGTTGAGAGGAAGTGAGGTTTTGCCCTTGTCTTCTGCTTGAGATGCCCATGAGCAACTGGTGGGCCACTGTGTGGGACAGGATGCTGGATTAGGTGGGCTGTGGCCTGATCCAGCAGGGCTCCTTAGGTTCCTATGGAGATGGACTGTGGCCTGATCCAGCAGGGCTCCTCTTAGGTGCTTATGGACTAGGTGGGCTGAGGCCTGATCCAGCAGGGCTCCGATCTCTAATCCAGACCCCCCACGTTGTCCAGCACCGTCTCCCCCCGTCACCTTTCACTACGAGCTCCAGGGCGGGGCCGGGGGGGCTGCTTTTGGGCACGAGGGTCCTGAGGAGCAGCTCCAGCTCCTCCCCCGCGGGCCCGGCGAGGCCGAGCCTCTCGCAGTCCTCCCGGTCGCGGTGGGCGAAGCGGAGGAAGGCCTCCCAAGCCTCTCGCAGCGGCGCCGACGCCGGGGCGCCGTCGCCGCCCCCGGTTCGGCCGTCTCTCTCCGCGGGGCAAGGCCGGGCCACCCTCAGGACCTCCCCTTCCAGGTAAGCGCCGCACAGCCGCTTGTTGACTACGTGGGGCTTCCCCAGCCACACGCCCACCGACGCCCAGAAGCCCGCCGGGAGCAGACGGAGCCGGTCGTGAAGCGCCGCTTCCCCCAGGAGCTCCATGACAGGAGCGGCGATGACGCGACACGCACGCGACGCACCCAGGCGGCGGCGGCGGCGGCGACTCTCCAACGCGTCACAACCGGGAGTGGAGGGCCCTCGTAGAGATACGACCAAGGGTAGAAGGACCCCTTCAGCGCCTGCCCGCGGGTACGCGTAGACAAAGGTTCCCCTGCGGCTGCCATGGGCCTCCTGGCGCCGCTTGGAATATTCTGAAATGAACGGTCGTGGCCGTTGGAAGAACAAAGGGCTTCGTGGAACCTTTTTAAACGGTGGGTGGGTGGGTGGAGAGGCGTTTAGCTTTGGCGGATGTCGAAAGAGCGTGATTTGTGCCTGGCATGGTTCTAGTCCTCAGTGTCACAGGTGGGAGGAAGCGGCTGGTGGGAGAAAAGCAGGTTTACAACTACCCCAAAGGATCGAAACTCGTGGGGAATTAGAGGAGAGGAGGAGGAGGAAGCCACAACGAGAACACCCTGTGAAGCAGGTGGGGCTGTGAGGAAGAGCTGTGACTCGCCCAAGGTCACCCTGCTGGCTTCATGGAGGGAGAAGAAGAAGAGTTGGCTTTTCTACCCCACTGTTCTCACCCATTTAAGGGGACTCAAAGTGGCTGACCAACCTTCTGTTCTTCTCCCCACAACACAACACCCTGTGAGGTGGGTGGGGCTGTGAGAGCTCGGAAGAGAGCTGTGACTAGCCCAAGGCCACCCAGCTAAATTCATGGGCGAGGAAGAAGAGTTTGCTTTTCTACCCCGATTCTCTCACCCATTTAAGGGGACCCAAAGCGGCTGACAAGCCTTCTGTTCTTCTCCCCACAACACAACACCAACACCCTGTGAGGCAGGTGGGGCTGTGGGAAAGAGCTGTGACTCGCCCACGGCCACCCAGCTGGCTTCGTGGGGGAGGGCGCAATCACGCCCGGTAGTTCCGGATAAAAGTCCGGCTCCCTCACCGCCGGACCAAACTGGACGGCTGAACCCATCAGGCAGCCCGGCGTTGCTCCCTGGCGCCTCGAACTGCCCTGGAGGGATTATTATCCGGCGACGGTCCAGCCTCGATTTCCTTCGGGTCTGGCGGGGGTCGCCCCTTGGACCTCGGAACTTGTCCCGCAGCCCGCTGGCGTTTTGCCCCTGGGCGGAGCTCGGGGTCAGCCGGGGCTGCAGCCGGGGCGGGCGGGCAGGCTGAGCTCACCTGGAGCCGCGCGGTGGGAAGGGCCCCAACCCAGGTGAGTCGGAGCAGAGCGCAGGTGGCGAGCAGGAGGCGCGCAGGTACTGGGGAAGGGGCTGCGCTGGTCGAGGGCCACGCCGCAATGGGGGGGGGGCAGAGAAAAGAGAAGGAGGCGCTCGGTGAGGCTGAATCGGTTTGACTCCGAATCCTCGTGGTTCCGCTCCTGGAGAGGGCTGCAAGGCCCAAGCGTCGTGGGCACCGCCTTGGGGCTTGCCGGAACTCGCGAGCTCTGCCTAACGTTCAGAATACCCCATTAGCCTGGACGGCAGTCGGGCAGCGGGTCCCGTTTTGCTTTGCCCTGGAGGGAGACCCACCGAACATGGTGTAAGCAGGCAAGAAACGTGAATTCAGAGTTGACTTTGGAGCTGCTTCTCGGGAATAGTTGTTTGGATTTCATAATTAAATGGCTCACGGGGAAAAGTGCGCTTGGGTAAAGACAACAGACGTGATAAGCTGTTTATTTTGTTTGTATTCACTGTGCTTTGTGTTGTGCATTTATAGAGAAAATGCAGGTTTCTCAGCATTAGTGCAGACGTGGAATGTCACTGCCTTCCCCTGGAATCCTCTTTTAATTGTGAAGGGTAGCCTGGGGGTTGGTTGGTATTGACAAGAAACAATGTATCACTAAAAAATGCAATGCAGAGTCTTAGGATCAATTCGTGCTGTGAAATGCATTCTTCGGTGTTCACTTTCTCCTACGATGGTCCTTGCCAACATCTTGCCCATTCTTATTTTTGTGATTTTCATGGGACGCCACACTCTTCTCTCCTCATCTGGCCTGTTGCAGAATCTTTGTTCTCTCGATACTCCTTCCAGGACTTAGATGTTAATGAGAATTTTCAGTTCTGCTGCTCCCTGCCAGTAGCTGCTGTCCTTGCAAAAATATAGCAGAGTGTACAGAACAATACTGCCTGCAGAGACATGTATAAAGATTTCTCATTAGATATTTGCTAGTTGGAATGAGTAGCAGTTGTAAGGATGACTCCTTGTTTCTGATTATCCAGAAATTACTACGCTACTACTACATTTGGTAGTATAATAGATCATCTTATATAAGAACATAAGAGAAGCCCTGCTGGATCAGGCCACAGCCCATCTAGTCCAGCATCCTGTCACACACAGTGGCCCACCAAATGCTCATGGGCATCTCATGCAGAGACAAGGACAAACCTTTTCCTCCTCTCAAATCCCAGCAAATGGCCTTAAAAGCAACCTGCTCCCCCCACCCCCCGCAGCCTGAAAAATATACCTAGGTATTCATTCTAGTAGCCATTGATACATCTGTTGTCCATAAATTTGTCTAACCCTACCTTAAAGCCATCTAGGCTGGTAGCTGTCACCACCTCTTCCGGCAGCACATTCCATAGACCAATGACCCTCTGGGTGAAGAAATACTTCCCCATCAGACCTTATTCTCCTACTTATCAGCTTCATAGATCCCCCCTGGTTCTAGTGTGCGATAGAGAAAAGAAATGTTCTCTATCCAACTTTTCTATACCGTGCATGATTTTATGTACTTCAATCAGGTCCCCTCTTAAACACTGTCTCTCCAGACTGAAGAGGCCTAGATGTTGCAGCCTGGTTGCCTAAGGGAGGTGTTCTAGGCCCTTAATCATTCTGGTGGCCCTTTTCTGCACCTTACAGTATACTGCAAGGATTCCATTTCTGCAAAACACCAGGAACAATAGGCTTCAGTATAACTCTGAAGGTTAGGGGAATCAGCAGGAAAACCCTCCAGAGTCTTATGTTGTGATAGTCTGGCCTTGTTCAAAATTACACTGTATTGGGAACCTTTCCCTGTTCAAGTTAGTTGATAAAAGGAACCCAAAAGCATAGCACAGGAGCGTCTGCGATGCGGCCTATGTCGAAGACTAAAAATGCTATGCCTGAAACTTGTGCTATCCAGATGCTGCCCAAGATGCCACCTTCTCACAAAGTCTTTCACGTTCTGCAGTGCTGAACATACTGGTGCCACAAGATAAATTAACCCTCCCACCAAACAAGGATTTACACATTCTGAAGTGTTGAACATAGAGATGACTGGCAAAACGCCGCCCCACCCAGACTAAACACAATGATTCCCCACAAGATGCCAACCACCTTAGGCGCAGATAAGTGCTTAGCACAGGCTGCAGCACTGATAAACACAGCAGTTTCCGACATCAAGATAGCCTTTCCACAGGTTTTACACTCCAGTGCCACCAACCCACGCCAGCCCCTGTTGTTTATGGGCAAGGCTGTTTTCTGAGACAGGGAAAACATATGAGAGGAAAGGGACAACTGATGTCATACTAGCCACCAAGATGCCCTCTCCAGTACCTTCTTGCCTTGAAGAACTGCGTTCCACAGGTTTTTATAAATCTGACAAAAAAAAAAAAAAAAAATCAGGACAATTTCAATTATGAAAGAGTTTTCAAACTGCTTTTTCTCAGAGACTGCATTGGTTAGGCATATTAATGCCAGATCCCACATCAAAGTGCAGGTTTTCCCCCGACTGCAGTAAGGAAGCAGCCTTATGCCGGTTAGGGGGATGGACTCTTATCTAGGAATACCAGGTTTGATTCTTCCCTCCCCCACAAAACCAGCTGGGTGACCTTGGGCTAGTCACAGCTCTCTTCTGAGCTCTCACAGCCCCACCCACCTCACAGGGTGTTCTGCTGTGGGGAGAAGAATAGAAAGCTTTGTCAGCCACTTTGAGTCCCCTTAAATGGGTGAGAAAAGTGGAGTAGAAAAGCCAGCTCTTTTTCTGCCAACCTCCCACACTTCACACACTCTGGTCCTAATCCCATGCTTACCAATGCCCCACACACCTTGGAAAGGAATTCAGTGTCAAAACTTGGTAGGAAAAATGCCATCTCCCACTTCTGATGCCTTTTCCCACAGAGCGTAGATACAACAGACAGGCTGGGGAGCTCTAGAGACCCACAAAATGAGGTAATCCATGTCAAGAAAGTCTCTTAACTACAGAGAAGGAGGAACCGTACCCCAGGAGCACACAGGGGAAGGAGCACCAGAGACTTCACAGCAACCTTGGAGGAGGTTTGGGTTGTTTGATAGAGGCAAGAACTGGAGGTGAGAGCTCCACCAGGGATTTGACTGGCACTGCTTTCAGTCTTGATACAGAGCACATGGCAGCATCTTAACTTGGAGCTGGAGGGAGCACCCAGGCTTGATGCCAGAGCCTTTTTGGTGTTGGGGGGTACCCAGTGGAGCCCCGCAGTTGAAGGCGGCATCTGGGCCAGGGACATGGCAGGACAGACCTTTTGACAGGAAAGGAGGGGGCGTGCAAAATCTCCTCCTGTTTCTTCCTCTGCCTCTCTGCTTGGTGCAGGTGAAGGCTGTTTTTTTTAATTGTAATTTTATTGCATATTGTACGGAGATAACAAAAGGTCAAACAAAAAGCAAAAAGCCCTCACCGCATCTGGGCAGCCAGAGCCTGTTTGTATTTACATCCATCTTATCAGTTTTGTCTTCTCTGGCATCGAAACAGCCTGCAGCTGAGTTGGCACCTAGAAAAAAATTCTGCCAAGTTGCTGTGCGCATTTTGGTAGTTTTTAATCATTGTAAGTAATATTTTTATTACTTACACATTCATTTAATAAAGTTTCCTGTATTTTATTACAGTATCCAGTTCTTAAAACAATTGGAAACTGGATAATCTATTCGAAATTGCTCTGCAAACAGTTTTGTATTAAATTTGGGGTGTTTTTCCACTGTCACTAGAAGTGCCCATTAAGTACCCACTAATGGGTACAAAAATGCCATTACATACCCATTAATGGGTACTTAATGGGTCCTTTTAGTGACAGTGGAAAAACACCCTTGGTAAGAAATGATGTTTTGTAAAATATGTAAGATAAAGCAAACAGCAAATAATGTAACAAATTTTCCTCTGACTTTGTAGCTTTCAACCAAGAAAAATCTTGTGAAAGATAAATGATAGGAATCAGTGATATCTGATATCCCAGCATTATATAATGATTGTTATGATTCTTTAAGGCTGCTCTTTCTTTTGAATAATCTGTATATGCTTTTTTTCACCCAGAATTTCATATCAAATGGCATCTCCCAGTGACTTGGAAAACTCTTCTATATTAGCAGACCCTCCCAATGGACCACTGTCTGCCTACCGAAAGACAGCATCCTTCAACTGGAAGGAGATGGCATTATTCATAGAGGACAAGGATATCATCAATTTTAAAGTAAAGTTTAAAATAACCATGTTCGTTAAGAGTCTACAAAGAATTGTAATTCTGTGTAAAATATTTAATAGCTCACTTAACCCAATTCTGTGAAATGTACCATAAAATGGGTTGCTTTTGATCCCTCTGTGGCCTGTGAAATTATCCACATAGTCAGAAAGTCTTTCAATGAGAGTGAAGTTCATTGTGATATTAATGTATGCAATTAGTGATGGACCGGCCATTATCTAACTTTGTTGAGTAGTGCCTCAGGCCGGTTAGTAAGACACCTATGCTGTAATCAGATTATCTCTGAAATTTTCAAAATGATGTTCACTTAAGAGTAATTCTTAAGGATAATATTAGTGGTCCAAACCCTTATTTTATCAACTTGGGAATATGTAGTGCTCCAGTTTCTGGTGCAATTATCAGTGGCAGAGGAAAATGCCTTTAAAACCTAGTTGGTTCTGTGGCTACTCCTACCATCTGGTAAGATGCTTTTGGTCAGTTCCTGTAAAATTCTAGGGTCCATGGATCATTTTCCATACAAAAATAATACCCTGAATATTACTCACCATAGAAATGCCCTTCTGGATCAGACTATTCTCAAAATGGCAACCAGTTAATGGAAGCCCACGTGCAGGTTGTAAGTCCCAACTTCCAGGGGCAACACTGCCTCCTACATCAAAGAAAGCCATGGTAGGCACTGATAGCCCTCTCCATCATGAACAGTTCCAACCTTTCATTGAAACTTTTCAATTTGGTGGCTAGCAGCACATTATGTGATGGGGGATTTCAAGCTTTAACTATAGGCTGAGTGAAAATGTTTCCTTTTGGGTGTCCTTTTTCGTCAAGGATTCAGCTTCACTGATTTAAAATCAAATTCATTAGTATCATCTTTTTTGTATAACATATCTTCATATTTAAGCCAAGATCTTCCTTCCCCAAATTCTTTTAGCAAACCTTCATGTGGTGATACCCAAAGCGGCATTTTCGTATAAAGATTATTTTTATAATTCAACCAAATCTTATACAAAGTGTTTCTTACAAAGTGATTCTTAAAGTTTTCATTGACTTTCGCTTTTTCATACCACAAATAACCGTGCCAACCATATCTGAGATCTTCTCCTTCCAAATGCAGTAATCTTTGATCTTGCAACCAAAACCATTTTGCAGTCCAACCCAAACAGGCTGCAGCAAGATATAGCTTCAAGTTCGGTAATCCCAGACCTCCTCTTTCTTTAGAGGCTTGCATCAGCATGAATCTTATCCTTTCTGGGTGGCAAATTTCTCTATCAGTTCACCATTAATTACTATTTCTGCCTGTTGTCTTGTATATATCGCCTTGATTCCTTTTTCAAAGTTATCTCCAAAATTCATCTTTTCTAGTACTTGAAATATAAAAACCAGTTCACGTTATCAAATGCTTTCTCTGCATCTAAGAAAATTATAGCTGCTTGTATTTCATTATGTATTTCCAGATGTTCCATAATATCTAGCACTATTCTTGTTACAGCTTTACATTCTGAGAAGGGTCCAGTTTTTCCTACCTCAGCCTTTCAAAGCCCTTTCTCTCTGGTACTGATAATAGTATAATCAAATACAGGGGCTTGAAACTATATGTTCTTATAGATGCCGGTGCTGGTGCAATTTAAATGTATTCCCTTTCTTAAAATTCAAGGTAATATATAAGATTTTTTTTTAAAAAAACAGTACCAAATGTACAAAGAAGAAAACCAAAATTCCACACAAATGAAATGTGATGTACTGTTTCAGAAACAAAAGTTCCCCTCTCAGCTGCTGAAGAAGTATAGCAATTAATTCAACCTGGACTATGTACAGAATGCCTTATTCTTGCCCTGAGTGATTTCTCTGGTCGGGTTCCCTCCTTTTATAATGTTTCAACAGCCCTGCTTCATCTCTCCTCCCATTGCATAAGAGCTAGGTACATCTTGTTGCTCCCTGTCCATGACCAGCTCTCCTGCTTTTTCTCCCCAGACGTGACTTACTTCAGGGGTGAGAACTTGGATTCAATTGGAATTTATAAATATATTACATATGCAGTTTAAACAGCCATACAAACCCATTATTCATAGAGGCATTGTATACGGTTTAAACAGTCATAGTCTGACTCCCCATGCACTCCATTTACTTCAGGATGGATTTGGGTTATTCCCAATATGGAGTTGAGTTCAAATTGACCCATCCCCATATGACTGACAAAAGCAGGGGCTCAAGTCAAATACACCTGTCCCCAAGCAAACCACACTAAACCTCTGCATCAGGAAACCACATCTTTTCCTCTCCACCCCCTCTCTCCTGATAGGAACAAGGGCAGGGGAATCCCACCCAACGCCCCTTCCCCGATCGCAGCTGCTGGGCATTAAGCACTGGTCAAACAGAAACGAGCCTCTTCTCTCTGCGATCTGATCGCCGGGCAAACATAAAAGAACTGATCACCCCAGTAAGATGCAGTGATGAGGGGGTCATCTGGTCCTTGTTGTCCCACGAGCCTCTTCCTGCAACCCTTATTCCACCCCCGCTCCCCGATTGCCAGCAAGCAGCTTCTGAAGTTGGCCAGCTAAAAAGCTAACAAAAGCTGCTACAATGTTTAGAGGCAGTTTAACTTTGGTAAACTTCAGAAGCTGCCTGCCTGCCACCTAAAAAGCTAACCAAAGCCGCTGCAATGAGGCAGTTGGACAACAAGGGCCAGATGACACACACACACACACACACCCCGCATCTTTACCTGTCAGACTGGAGCAATCAGTTCTTTTATGCTGTTTGATCTTTAAAAATAGCCAGCAGTTGTGATCCCCAATGCACAGGACAGGAACAGTGATCACAGGGCGTGAAACCCGCCCGCTAATGAGGTGAGCGTCAATCTCCTCTAATAAGCCGGGAGCGTCCCCAAGCCTCCAGAATAATGCGGGCTTGCCTCCTGAAGTGCAGTGAGAACAGTTTGCAAGGGGAGTTTATTTACCACAGATTTGGGCAATTTGTTCCGCATGTAGCCCGGTTTGGGGGCTTTGCATGGGAACGCTCTAAGTTGAATTCAGATTTGATTTGGAGTATAGAGTACATGGGGACGTCCCCATAGGTTATGGCTGTGTGAAATACCTAGTATATTAAAAACACTCAGACAGAAAGACAGAGAATGAGAGAATAGCCCAGGGATCGATTCTTTAGTGCATGCAAGAAGAATTCCACAAACACTGAAAGTACTAATCTTTAGTCACCACCTTCCTAGCGTGAACCAGTGGGAGGACAAAGTTCTCTGATTTTGAACGTCATGCAGAAATGAAAGAAACTTTCTTCTCCACTGAGTAAACTCCCTCCCCCAAACTCTGTATTTAATTATAATGGCTGATCCAAAGCAGGTTTGCAGTGGCTCCTTGCTGGTTATGTTCTATCCCTGCTAGATGGGAAACAAATAAAAATATGACCTCTCAGCAATGCCTCAGTATTCTCTCTGCTAGCAGCGATCACCAGTGTATGTATTAATAAGGAACTAGACAGAGTCTTACATTTTTGCTATTAGAGAATAACCATCCGTTAGAAGCACCAGCATATTCTCTAGCCAAATTGATGATGTATACAGTTCTCTGAGCCAAGATTTCCCACTCCTATGTGCTTTCTTGGAAGATTTATAAATAGCAGAATATAGCTTATATTTATACCCCAATTCTGGATCAGAGTGGGAGGAGACTTTATCTGTAGCACCAGGAGGGCAGGGTTCAAGGTTCTGCTTGCTCTTCTAAAGTGTAGCTAGAGCAATCGCCCAATCTCACTGTTTACAGTAGAGATAGGAAGATAGGTCAGCAAGGTCTGCCAGGTCACTTGATGCACTGCGGTGCGTCTGATCCTGGCCTTGGTTGAAATTTTGACACACAGAGCTTGAAATTCCAGTAGGCACATTTCCCAAAGGAGGCAAGGACAAAGGACTTCTTTTTTCTGGTTCTTGCCCTGAATGAGGGAATGGTAAAGCTGAAAGGTGCATAAGTTGTTCAAGAAGGAGCTACTGAACCAGTCTAATACTTCATGTTACCCATAAGGTAGCTACTGCACCACCAGTGGTTTTGGCTGGGCATTCTTACTCTCCTCCGAGAGTATCAAGTTCAGTATCCATTTGGGGATCCGCTTGTTTCCTAAATCCATTTTCCCTGCCCAATAAGTTTATCTAGAACACAGCCAGGATCTCTCTGAACCCACGCTTGAGCAGTGGCCATCGAACGCACGTTTCTTTCTTTCAACTAAGTTTATGATGCATTATGAAATGGGCTTTAATGCTTATTTTGATCATATAATCTGTAGCTTTCAGCGCGATTGCAGTCTCTGCAATGTTGATTTCATTGTTTTTCTTACGTGACTTCCATGTGTTTAACATCATGGTGTATTCAAAATGCTATGCAGATATTTCCTGGAATTATTCAGTTTCTTCGCACTCCTTTTAACTGGCTCTTTTAAGCAGCATGAACTATTATGGAAAGCTGCAGAGACCTTTCCTGGAATCTCTGAGGCATGGATGGACAATATAATTGCAATTTCAATCACACTCCGCCAGAGGTCTATGAAATATCTTTGGGCAAAGTGCCTTAAGGGCACCCTGGAACAGGTCCTTTGAGAGAAACCAGAGAGTCATCTGAGACTAGGGTTTTTTTCCACTAGCACTAAATACTCATTAGGGACCCATTAAGGACCCATTAGGCTCAGAGCAAGAAGACCCTGTTTCCACTGCATACCCCATTATTTAATCCTGCCCCATACCCAAATTTGTTCACACCTGTACTAGGGAAATCCAGATTAAATGGGTCCTTTAGGACCTATAATCCAGATTTCCTGTGGACCCCAATCCATTCTTCAGGCATCAAATCCAGATTCAACCCCACAAACCATGGCATGACGGACGTCTTCCACTTGAGTACAGATGGACGCTCCACATAGGCGCTCCAGTTTTCCCTCTGTGAGCTTGCCTAGCACCCATTGAAACTGGGTGCTACACTGCCCCTGGAGATGCATCAGGTACTTCCTTAGATCCGGATCTTCTAATTCCAGATTAGTTGAAGGACCCATTTCTTAGATCCGGATCATCTTAGATCCGGATTAAGGGAGGTAAGTGGAAAAAAGTGCAATTCAGATATCATGGTCAGGACCGGCCAGGATGCATCCGTCAGTCTAGGCAATCTGTGATAGAAGAAAGTACCTTCTCCTCGTCCTGCTCCAAAGAGCAGAAAAGTGATCTTTACCTTCAAACTATGATTCTTTTAAATAAATATATATCAGAAAAATTGCCCTGACAAAAATTGGCAGTATCTGTTTTTATTTATGAGTGGAAACACATCTCTTCAGTCTTGAAAGATCTGCACTGGCTGCCTATTTGCTACTGGGCTCCGTTCAAGATACTACTGATATTAAGATTGAAAGCCCTGTCTGTCTTAGGCCTCAGCTACCTGAAGTAGAACCTTGTCTCTCTAGACCTGCCCATCAGTTGGGATGAGCAGAGGTATTTGATCGGCTTTGTCACTCCCATTAAAAGAGGGGTGACAGGTTGAAGGAAGGCCTTTTTGGTAATGGCCCCAGTTTGTGGCATAGTCTTCCCGTAGAGGCTCACCGAGCAACAGGGCTGAATAGGATTCGAGACCTCATGAAAACTCAGCACTTCGTCCAAGCTTTTGGCTGTTAGTTTCCTTTCTACTACTTGGCTGCGCTTTTTAATTTTACAATTGTAACTGGTATATTTTAATTATAACTCTCCTAAGACACAAATAGAGCAGTGTAGAAATGTAAACAATGGGTGTTTTTCCACTGTCACTAGAAGTACCCATTAATGGGTACAAAAATGCCATTATGTACCCATTAATGGGTACTTAATGGGTACTTTTAGTGACAGTGGAAAAACACCCAATAAAATAAATGTACTGCCATCTGTCTAGGATTTTTAAAGGTTTAAAATGTAGTTATTTTATGTTTGTGTTAGAGAGGCACCACTACAGTGTACTTCTAATGTTTTCTATAGAATTCATTGGTATTCATTGGTATTTTTCTTTTAAAGAAAAGAATATTCTCAACTCTTGAAAATGATCCTCTTTTTGCTCGGGTTGCTGGAGAGGAATTGTCCCTTGAGAAGTACCGTGAACTCACCTTCCTTCGCTGTAGGAGACTCTTTGAGTATGAATTTTTAACACTAGACGATATTTTGGAGAAACCCTTAAAAATAGCAGTGCTGATTAGTTGCCTTGGGATGTACGATTGGTCTCTTGGAACCAAATATACACTAAATGCCCAGGTACGTGCATTGCAGGTATAGAATTATGTCTTGTTTGTCTGTCATTCTTGAATGCACTGAGTTTAAATTGTAATAATCGTTTACTATTTATGTGCATGAGGTTTCCAAAACTCTTTGAAAATAAGATAGTAAAATTGATCCTACTGAAAATGAGGGTGAGGGGAATGGCTGTTTTCTCATCACATTAGCTGCTTCTTATTTCTGTCTCCACCAACATAAAATAATACTTACCCGTATTTTCTGGCATATAAGACGACTGGGCGTATAAGATGACCCCCAACTTTTCCAGTTAAAATATAGAGTTTGGGATATGCTCACCGTATAAGAAGACGACACCCGGCGTGTAAGACGACCCCCGACTTTTGAGAAGATTTTCCTGGGTTAAAAAGTAGTCTTATATGCCAGAATATGCAGTAATCTGGAAGCATCTGTTAAAAGTTGGGAATCATCATTAACTTGCCTGCTAGTAAAAAAAATTCTTCTTGTACTGAGTGACTGGGGTTATTATATGGTGTACAGTTGTTGCTTGAGATGTCAATCCACCATTTCACCCCACTCAGAAATCCAGAAATCTCTTGACATGTAGTCCTGTCACTGCCCTGGTCCTACATACCTCAAGCAGCTAAACTTCCTACATTCTCAAGACACCTAGGGTGTTTCCACACAGGCCATTAAGACCCCATTAAGCACCCGATAACGACACATATGGCACACAGTGGGACAGATTGGGCCCACTTCAAGGACACCGCTTCCGCACGGCCTCGTGCGAGATCCATCTCTAATGGGGTCTAGAGGCCACCGAATCTGGTTTTCGAGAAGACCTGAAAAATTAGATCTTCAAACCGTTCCTACCTGCAAGTTCCGGATGAAAGGACGATGCTCCCGCACAGGGACAGGAGAGGGAACGCATGTGGGTGGGACCGGAAGTCACCATGTTGAGCGCAGCCGCGCAGCCACGAGATCTCAGGCACGCTGCCGATTGGTCGGCAGTCTGTCCCTGACACACCCACATGCGGTGGGGACGAGCGGTGACTGACGGCTGAGTGCTCCAATCATGTGGCACCTTGGGCGGGAGGGGCACAAAGGCCTGATCCTTCTGGCTATCGGTGCTCCGGCGTCCACGCAGCAAACACATGATGCGTTCCTCGCTATCTGTGCTTCCCACGCAAGTGTCGATGCGTTAGCCCTCATTTGGATCCATCCCTATTTCAGATGGATCTTCCTGGGGACGGATTTCAGAAATTCGGATTCCAGCGGAAACACCCCTGGTTACATAGCAGGGATTAGATTCCACGCACGCTTTCCAGCACATCCTATTATATAGAAGGCTCTTGGCAGTTTCTTCCTTTGGAGGGAGTTTTATCAAATCATTTCCCTAACCTTAGTATCTGCTAAGTATTGTACTGGGACAGAGTTTACTTGCTTCTGCCACTAGTGGGCAGCAGGAGATTGATGAGAGTTGTATGGGAAAGCCCCCATAGATGAAAAAAATCCCCCTCAGTCTTCATTTGCAAGGACAAAGCAGAAAAAGATGCGAAGTGCCAGCAGCATTCTTGAGCATAGCAGTGGGAGGCACACCCTCCGTATCCCCACTAGAGATCTGGAGGAATTTGCCTTGTTCTTTTTGTTGTTTGCTTTTATTCAGCTAGTTATCTAATCACATGGAGGTTTAATCAAGTATTCATTTCATAGATAATCCCTTTCTTAGCCAGAGAAGCATTTGGAAAGAAATTCACCTCTTATGCAGTCTGGTGATCATTACTAGTAATCAGTTCACAGTCTGTTGCAAAGAATTTTTAAAATGTGTTACATGTTTGAAAACCCTAGTTCAGTTCTGAGATTAGTGTGATATTGTGCCATGAAAACAGATTATTACATATCGTGAAAAAAACAGAAGAAAAACTCAAGTATATAAATTAGTAGAATAACCTGACCATTCCTGCATGCTATTTTCTTCCTTGATAATTTTAGTATATTAAGGCTGAATCCCCGTTCAAGGTTTATAATGCTTTGAAAACTGTTTGGATGCCCTTTGGCCCCATTCAAATATAGATTCCTGGAGTTTCTGAGGAGTAAATAGCCAAAATTCGCTTTAAAAAACTCCTCGGAGAAACAGCTCTTACTCCCGTTTTTGCCGCTAGCCTGCTTTATTTTCCCCCAGTGGGAACGCTATTGAATTATTTTGGGTGGGGATACGTCCTTTTGGTGGGATTTCACAGCCGCGAAGGTCTCTTCCACTGCTCTCCCCTTGCCATGCTCGCAACATGATCGCAAGAGGAAAAAGAAAGCTTCAGAATTCTTGCTCATTTAAAGCTCAAACCTCAACCATTACATTGTTGCAAACCTAAGAGAAAGAGTTGTCAGCTCTCCGTTAGAATTTCCGATGTCGGTTCTCCCATTTAAGTGCAAACAGGAAGAACCGACAGGGAAAGAGATTCCATCTGAAACGGAATGCATTTTAGAAACCGGTCTTGCGCACCAAAATGCGGAGGCGCCCTCCTGGAAGGGGCTCTAATAAGATCCCTAATGCGGAAGCGTCAAAGGTAAGCGTTCTTAATCTATCCTTAATGTGCGTCTATATCCATTTTTAGGGCCAGTGCGGAAAAGCCCTCTGTTAAATATTTTCCTCTGATGCCTTTTGTGTGTGTGTGAATTTCCCATAGATCTTGCATTCATTTCTCAAATCTGCATGAATCCCTAAGCTTCAGTGTTAATTTTCACTCTTTCCACATTTTTACTTTCTGTACTATTGCTGAAGAGTCTTCCAGAGTTCAAAGAAGTTTTCTAAATGGTGTCAGAAGGGGTTCTCCCCATATTTCCATATTTCTCTTCAGAAACTGGTAAGAGAGAAACTGAATATTTTCCCATAATTGGAGAATCATTGCTTCCATAGAACTGTACAAAACATTTTCTTTTAGAGAAGGAAAAGAAGGTTTTCGAATATTTCTGTCCTTTCCAGTTCTTTCCAGAGTGTGTTTATACTTACAGGTTTTTAGAAGCACCATTGAAAGTGCAGGCTCTGAAAGACATGAAGAATTCCTTAAACAAAATGAAACTATGGAGGTACTTTTAAAATTGTTTTCTGCTTTTCCAAAAAAAAAAAGCTTTGTATATTTTATTCTGCTACTAATTTTGAAAACAAGATTCTAAGTCCTGATGCATGATTTCTTCGTAACAGATGCCCAGCAAATCTCGGAAATGTAAATTATAAATTATTTATATGTTAACAGGAAATGTCTCAGGCTTATTTCACATTTTGTTAAATCTTTGATTAGATTATGTATTTACTGAACTCCGCCCCCCCCTTTCAGTTTTCTCCATGAATACTTCCCTCACAAGATATCAGGGCACCTTATAAAGCATGGGGCTCAGTGTGAGGCCTTGAGTCTATATTCCTGCCATAAGATGTGGCGTTTAACATTTGGAGTTTGGTATCACAGCATGTGGGTAACGCCCAGCTCCACATCTCTGTGCAAAGTACAGCAACAGTGCTTGGAGTCATTGGATGCAACCCAGATAAGATGCAGGTATTCTTTGTCCCAAGGAAATTGGAAGATATCCTCACTCCCCTGGAGACTTGTGTGTTCTTCCATACGCATCTTCCTGTCATCTTGAGGTCGGGTTGTTCACGAATGGGGTTTGTTTGTTTGTTGCATTCAATATCTATCAGATCGAATGTAAGAAAATTTGTATTCATTCAAATAGATCCCCTTCGAATGTGGTAGGATTCCCAGATAAGAGTCCGGCTCCCTAGCCACTAGACCGGTGATGGCCAACCTATGACACACGTGTCACAGGTGACACGCCAAGCCCTTTTGGGTGACACACCTGGTCACCCTGGCACCTGGGTGTGTAGTACTTGATTGTTCTTAAAGTGTACGAAATATCAACTTTCAATTGAAGATTTAGCAAATGTAAAGAATTATTTGTTTTTGCTTTTAATAAAATACATATATTAAAAATATAACTTTTTTTACTAGAGCTACAAATATCACAAAATTATGGATATTTCTAAATGTGACACGGCACCCGAGTTAAGCTAGGTTTTCTTGCGAATTTTGACACACTGAGCTCAAAAGGTTCGCCATCACTGCACTAGACCAAACTGGCTCAACAGTCTGTCCCCCCCCCCCCCGCATCTTGTATCTACCATAGCACAGCTTCTTTCTCCTGTTAAAAAGGCAGTAGAACATTAAATATCACTTTCCCATTTTTCTTATAATAGAGCTTTGCTCTATTTTTCTTATAATAGAGCTATATTCTGTTCCTTTCTGTGATTGCCTTTATGTTCCGAATTTTGTATTCTGATTCCCCTTCCTATTTTCATTTTCATTCCTTTGTTGGCTGTTATCGACCTTAGTTTTACTGTTCCAGTTTGTATAACTGATTTTAACACTACATTTATAGGGCCATATTTTTTTTTAAAAAAAATCTAATAAATTAAATACCTGCATTCCCTAATGAGCTTTCCAGAATAGGGAATTTGGTGCTCTTGTCTATTTAATCATTCATGTGGTAATGAAGTTTTAGACAGACATAATAAACTCAATTTTATGTTTCTTACCTGTAGAACTTTGGGTGTTTTGCTCTGACTGAACTAAGCCATGGCAGCAATACCAAGAATATAAGAACTACTGCAACATATGACCCGACGACACAGGTATGCTCCTTTAATATTTTGTTATTAACCTTCTCTTAAATCAGCGGTTCTCAACCTTCCTAAAGCCGCGACCCCTTAATGGAGTTCCTCATGTTGTGGAGACCCCCAACTATGGGGGCGGAGCAGCTGGGAGGTGGGAGGGAAGGGCGGCGGGAGACCCGTTGCGACCCCTCTGAAAGGGTGGTTCGACCCCCAAAGGGGTCCCGACTCCCAGGTTGAGAACCACTATCTTAAATGTTTATACTTCTGAGCCAGTGTTAATGTCTTGTATAAGAAAATCCACATACAGAATTTGGGCAGTAGAGTTGATGGCACTTTTTGAGGTTAAGCATAGTGGCTAAAGTGACTAACCTGTAAGTCAGGAAGTTTGTGATGGCCTTTAGCTGGATGAATTTTTTTTTTAAAAAAAGACAATTTATATGTTTACATAGCTTCCCTCATCCTCTCCCCACTCTCCTCTCTGTGCTGACCCTGTAGATGTAAATCATAATTATATTCTTATATATATATTTATCCACTCTTTTGACTGAAGATTCAGTCATTTCCCTTAAATAATTGTAAGATGCAAAGTTCTTGTACATATTCTATATTGTCTACAGCTATTTTTGTAATTTCGCCGCCAAGTTTTTTTTTCTAAAACAACTTCTTCACAACTCCGCCATATTTGTAAATAAATACTCCTTTCAACACATCCATGCCAGCAGAGTGGATTCTTATTTTTACTTATAAATGTTATTTGAACTGGAGTCCTGTCCCATGCTACTGGTTTTAGTGTAATTTCTTTTTCTATTTTTAAAATTTTCTCTGTTGAAGACTGGAATTATATATGATTCATTAGTTTAAAGAAAAATAATTATGTTGTACTTAAGATTTATTTCTGCCAGTCAGGTTTAGATTTTGCCAATTTACAGGGAGTTTCTTGCTTTGTTGATAAAATTTTAAATATCTGCAGTCTAAATATCAGTAAAGATGGAGTTACATCCTACTCAGATTCTACCTTTTTTGGTGTTGTGACGTATCAGAATAACAAACTGTAACATCACAAATTCAATTGGTTCAGCAAAGCTCAGAAGCCCTAAGCCTAGCTTTATGTTTGCTTCAGAAACTGAGGGAAGAAGCAGCCATTTTCTCTACTCATTTAATTAACAATTTGCATATTTCTTTTATGCATTTTTAATCTTTTGGACAACTGACATAGACTTTTCAACTGTGTATGATGATGATTGGTACTTTATTTTAAAAGACAAACAAGGCTGGTATCTACTAGTCTGAACAACCAGTTTAGAATCGGTGTTTCACTGGTATCTGTACGTGCCTTTCTTGAGTGAAGTAGCTTGCTGCAAAAAGAGAACTCTTTAACCATTAAATTGTTGCTTGAGATGGCCCTTGAAAATGTCAGAAGATGTTAGTTTTCAGATATCACTTATAATATTTAAAAGAGAGGATTCCTAATAGGGATTATATGCTTTAGATTTATTTTTCCTGTTCTTCACTTTGTAGGAATTTGTTATTCGGACACCTGATTTTGAAGCTGCCAAGTTTTGGGTTGGCAACATGGGAAAAAACGCGACACATGCGGTCGTCTTTGCACAGTTATACATGCCAGATGGCCAATGCCAAGGATTGCATTCCTTTGTGGTTCAGGTGAGACTAGAGAAAATCTGTTTGCTTTCTAGAATTTTTGGGCAAAGGCCTTTAACTTTGATTGCTTGGAGCATAGGCCAAGCATAATTTTCCAGCTGATAGTGACGCATTTTGTGAAGTGGTTAGAGGTTTTTTTATTTATACAGCTTCTTAAAAATTCATAGTGGAAAAATCCTTTTTCCCATTCCCTTCTTTATTTTTTCCAAAACAAAGAGATCAAACTTTTTTCTTCTCCCACGTTCTTCTTAAGCTTACATATTAAACAATTAGGTATTAAGGTACTGGGGTCAGGGGTGTCCCCTTAATAAGGGTGCCGGGTTCAGGTTCCCTCCTTTGCCTCCTTCTCTAGGAATGCAAATCAAATATATGCGGCAGCATACATTTGATTATGAAGCATATCAGAATTTCTTTGGGCATGTGGTTGATATCATTGGCTTAAAGTGCAAAAACATCAACCCTCTTACTGTTTGCAATGGGATGTCTGATTTTTTTCACATAGGACTATAGCTCTTTCTCCGCAGTCCTGAACAAGCCTAAGGCTGTCCTTTCTAGGAGGTTCAAACTTTGATTCTGCTGGGGGTGGGGGATGCCAAACAGCAAATTCAATAAAAAGGTACATTTTTAAAGATTATTTATCTAAAGCAAAGGTCATGATTTTCCCCTCTTCCTGCGGTTTGGGGGCATGAAACTGGCATTCCCATAGAGATCCAAGTAGGGTTGAATGAGGTCACAGCTGGGCTTGTTCTTCAGTCTTAGTCCGGGTAGGAACAGGAACTCACTAAACTCTCCTGTACTAGGGGAACCAAGAAGTCATTATTTGTTAGAAGACAGAGCTTTGTCACATTTTCAGTAATTATTTTTATAGACTTTTTTTTTTAAATAATAGATTCGGGATCCCAAAACTCTTCTTCCTGTGCCAGGTGTGATGGTCGGTGATATAGGGAGGAAACTTGGTCAGAATGGTTTAGATAACGGGTAAGTGAAAACAGATAATCTTTTGCTTCAGAGGAACTTTGCAAAGTAATGTAGCATCTGAAGAAGGAGACATGTCTACGGAAGCTCATGCCACTGCTTCTCCTGTTAGGCTCCAAGTGCTACTAACTATCTTGCTGGACTTTTCAAATTGGACTAGCACGGCTATTTCTCTGATATTATCTAACAGTGTTAGAGATATCCAGAAGCTGTGGAGAAACAAGGTTTTCAAACGAAAGCTTCCATGTAGTTTATTGCAGGTGATCAATATATTTTCTTTTTAAAAATTGTTTTATTTAAGCATGCAGTATTGATCCCTGAGAGTGGTAAGCCTGTGATAAACAGATCATTAGAAGACAAAAAGTGAGGGGAAACGTATGGGTTTACTCTACCCATGTTGCCTCCCCCCCCATACAGTTGTTTGCACGGTATACTGACGGCACCGTATGCCAGACCTTTTTGCCACGTGGTGAGGGTAACAAATGCATGGCAATAGGGGCCATAAATAGGCGATACCAGGTCAGCAGTGAAGAGGGAAAAGGCCCCCCAATCACTGCAGCTGTGACTGGTGGATGGGACTTAGCCATTTGCAGCCAATTCTGCTAGGGATTAGTGGTCCAGAGGTGAATTCATAAAGCTACAGCATCGGCAGTGACTGAGGAAACTTGCAGATCAGTGGTGGAGAGGGAAACCTATTCCTTCCTCATCCATCAGCTGTTTCTGTGGCATTGAAAGCATTCAGTCTCCCTTAGGCACACTGGCACAATTATGGTATAAAGAATGGTGGTTTTCTCACCTTCCAGCTTAATCTAATCTATGACTTTTTGATGACCCAAGCCAGTTTGGGAATACCGTGTTTGATTCTGCCCTCCCCCATGAAGCCAGCTGGGTGACCTTGGGCTAGTCACAGCTCTCTTCTGAGCTCTCACAGCCCCACCTACCTCACAGGGTGTCTGTTCTGGGGAGAAGAACAGAAGGTTTGTCAGCCGCTTTGAGTCCCCTTAAATGGGTGAGAAAAGCGTGGTAGAAAAGCCAGCTCTTCTTTCTTTCTTTCTTTCTTTCTTTCTTTTTCTTTCTTTCTTTCTTTCTTTCTTTCTTTCTTTCTTTCTTTCTTTCTTTCTTTCTTTCTTTCTTTCTTTCTTTCTTTCTTTCTTTCTTTCTTTCTTTCTTTCTTTCTTTCTTTCTTTCTTTCTTTCTTTACCAAAGGTCTTTGGTAGATTGCTAAAAACAAACAAACAAAAAAACCCTCCTTCTTCTTAAGGAAAGTCCAGATATTCAATATCACCAAATGGAAGTGGTACAGTCACAAAACATACAGTTCTAGAACACAAAACATGGGGCAATAGAACAAAGGGTTTTAGAAACCCATATAAAGTATGAAAACTCTAGGTTAAATTCCCCTAAAAGAAATGCAGGCTGGCTCTGTTATAGTTTAAGGTGCATACACTTGTGTTTCCTAAGGCTTCCAGCATAGACTCTTTCTGCACTCCCTGGAGCCTCTCAGTCCAGATAATCAACCTCCTGATCCACAAATTTATTCAGACTAAGGAACCCCCTCTGGTCCAGCTCCATCTGAACTGGGCAGAACCAGATATTGATTAAGGAGCCCCTTAATGTAGACATTTAATTGGGTCTACAAGGAGATGGGTGGATTTATTCTGGATCATGGGAGGAATGCAGGTGGCATGCTTCCGTGCCTGGAACTACTACAGGCTGCTTTTCACCATCACTGCCATAGCATGATGTTAAAACCCAGCACCCCAGACTCTCTTGTTCTGGCCTTCAGAGGCATGCGCTGTGTGTGTGCGCTTATCTGAGTTTCACAGTGGCAGGAAGACGTGGGGCAGATCCCTGCTGTCACTGCAGATGCTGTTGATCTGGCCTAGGCTCCCAGCAATCTGGATCAGTGGGACTTAAATTTGCTTTCTCTGCAGACTGTAATAACAGATACTTCAGCAGTTAGAATGCCTCTCATCTTAGATCACCATATAATTAAGTCATAGCCCCAAGGCATAGGGTAGAAGTACATATGGAATGCGTACGCTCATTCATATCGAATTAATCACAATATTTAGAAGCATCGTAGAAAGTGTATGCTTACATAATAGATTGGCGCAGTTCTTTAAACAGCGTCTGGTTCCAAAATCAACTGTGGAAGCATGAGCAGTTTTGAATATATGTGTGGACTAAATTCATCTAGGGATTGCAACAAACCAGAAACTGCAACCAGTGCTGTCACTTTTTCTGCTGAAGACACACGAGAGTCAGAACAGAATGGGTAACTCTTGTTACAAGCCTTAATCTGGTTATGATAATAATTGCAGATTTCACTATATTGCTTTTCACACGTGGTGGAGTCCATGTTCTGCACCACCCGTACTTTCAGAATATGCAATGTAAAAAATAGAAGGTGCCCCCCACACTGTCCATGAATGTTTGAGTGTGTATATTCAACTTTTCAAACAGCTGGAAGCTGCTTTGAGCATTAAACCACCTTTCCTCATAGGCTGTTGTTACATTCGATGCTGAAGTATCGCCAATGAAGGAGAGCTGCTCCATCTTCCAAGGCTGTGTCTACTTTTTGTCGGCTCGTTCTGTTTAGCTTCCTTACTGTTTGGTCCACTTCTGCCTCTGGGGCAGAGGGGAAAAAATATTTTATATCTTCCCCAGAGCATGTCTTAAAATGTTTCTGTACAGCAGGCACGTCCAACTTAATCCTCTTTTCTTAAGCGTGAGCGTAGCTCTTTTTATTTAAGCATGTCGGACTGGCTTTTCGGATTGCTTTTCTTCTCTCAGTCTTGGCCTCTCAAAGCAGAACATCATCAACTTGAAACTTTTTTTTATAAACTTAAAATAAATAATACAGAACAGCTCAAATTTACATAGTTAACAAATCAAGCGGCACTGGGACTGTAGACTTGCTTCTTCCCAGCCACATCAAGAATCCAACTCCCTACCCAAAATGGTTTTAAACCTAAGGCTGGACTATTTTACTGCTGTTTTAAATCTGTAATAATTTAATCAGCGTTCAATTGTTTTTTTCACGTCCCTATTTATGGCTTTTTATGTGGATTTACAGGGGGGAACCCCTCCCCTCTCTCCTTTGCATCATACGCTGACTTTATGGGTTGGGGATCCAAACCCTGTGAGCCTGCCCCTGGTTAATGTTAGAATGGAGATTCTAACATTTTGCCTGGTGGAAACAGCTAAGCAAAAGAACAAAACAATTTCACACTTTCTTTTTTAGATGGAATCTCTTTCCCTGCCAGTTCTTCCTGTTTGTGCTTCAACAGGAGAACCGACATCGGAAATTCTAACGGAGAGCTGACTGCTCTTTCTCTTTCTGTGAGGTTTGCAACAAAATGTAATGGCTTGAGGCTTGAGTTTTAAGTGAGCAAGAATTTTGATGCTTTTTTTCCCTCTCATGATCGTGTTCAGAGCAGGCATGGCGAGGGGAGGGGGGGGAGACCTTTGCAGCTGTGAAATCCCACCCACATCTGTCAGGCAGTAGTGCTCCCACTGGGGGAAAATAAAGCGGGCTAGTGGCAAAACTCAGAGTGAGAGCTGTTTCTTTGAGGAGTTTTTAAAGCAAGTTTTGGCTATTTACTCCTCAGAAAATCTGGGAATCTTATATCTGAATGGGGCCAAAGGACATCCAAACCATTTTCAAAGTGTTATAAACCTTGAATGGGGATTCAGCCTAAGAGTAAAGAATGATCATCTAGAAACTTTGGTTGCCCAAATTAAATGCACTTTGTACTGTGATCATGTTTCTCATCTACAGACCAATTGTAGGTCTTTATTCAGCGCATTCATACATTGAACATCACATACGTCTTGGCTGCAAGAAACTGAAATATTTATCCAAGTATTTATATTTAGTCTTTGGTTTAGACAAGTTGAGGTCTGCAGCTGTTATCTCTGAACTGAGTTATTTCGCTTGGCAGGTTTGCAATGTTCCATAATGTCAGAATTCCCAGAAAGAACTTGCTGAACAGAACCGGTGATGTCACAGCTGAGGGGGCATATGTCAGTGCATTCAAGGTATGTTTGCAGTTATATGCGTTCAGTTAATACAAAAATATATCAGTAAGAGCTAATGGGACATTTTTGTTCGCTAATCTGTATTAGGGATGGGCACATTTTTAAAAAAAATTTTATTCGTATCTAATTGAATGTAAGAAAATTTGTATTCGTTCGAATAGATTTCCTTCTAATGTGGCATGATTCGTATTTGATACAAATGTTCAATCCCATATGTAAACCAGAATAGCAGTGAATGCCTTGAAACATTTGGTTCGAATTCGAATGTCAATCTTCAAATACGCCCACATTTGAGTCGAATTCAGATGTCCAAATTCATACAAATTTCAAATGTAATGAATATCTATACACATCCTTAATCTCTTTTCTTCTTCATATGAGTGCTACATCATTTTAGCTAAAGATCATTAAATTCGGAGCCTATGTTATATTTTGAATGTTAAGGCTTTGTGTATTCAGAAACCTTTCTTACAAAATATTCAAATAATCCATAAAGTGAAGCCTTTCTGTCTGCACTTTCTTCCTGCTCCAGGATCTCAAGCAACGTTTGGGGGCTTCCCTTGGTTCTTTGTCCTATGGAAGAGTTATGATCATAGGCATGTCTGTGGTTAATTTAAAGCTTGCCGTCTCTATAGCAATTCGCTTTTCAGCTACCCGGCGCCAGTTTGGACCAACAGATAATGAAGAAATACCTGTTCTTGAATATCAAATGCAGGTAAAAGTCTAGAGCTCTGTTAGAGAATCTTTTGGTTGAGCAGAAAGTATACTTCAGGATAAACTAACTTGTTCTATTTACAACCGTTCAACAAGTGTTGCAAAAACTAGCCAGGTTTAATTGTTGCCTCACTAAAGCAATGCTTAATTTCATATTTTAATACCTAAAAGCATAATTAAAGATTACTTGCCTCTGCCTTTCCTTATTAGACATCCTCTTCTGCTTGCCCAGCTGACTTTCTCACATAGCATGTACCCCAAAGCCTGAGAACTGAGCAGAGACTTAAGTGGCCATTGCTCCTCTGATGTGCCACTGATTTGGGGCAGGTTTCCTTGTGCAAATGCAACAGAGTGCAGCATAACCCTTCAATTGCCATGTTTCTTGGAACATCAGATGTAGGAGGGATGGTTTTAGGAGCCACACCTTTTTGCTGCCAGTAGGGCTGTGTAACTAGGGTGGGTGAGTTTGGTGTCTGGTTCGTTGTCATTGCTGCACCTGGCGGATTGGGTTTTTTGGTGCCTACCCGTGTCATTTTGGCAGCTATCCGATGTGGGATGGATGGGCTTAATTCCCCATTCGGTCATCACAGTGGCGTTGTCAGATTGGCGAAGAGAGGTGAGTGTCCTCCACTCTTACTGTAACAGAATTTGCAAGATCAGAGGTGGGCCTCCAGATCTAAGAGCTGCTAGTGGGCGTGGATGCTCCTCTACCTGGTAACTGTAATTATGGTGATTAGATACCTCCCCAGTCCTGAGCTACTGCCCAAATCCCGTTGTTGCCACATTAAGGGGTGACTGCTCATCCCTTGACCAGACAGCTGCTGCAGTGACAACAGTGGTGAGCCTCTAAACCTGCCCACTCCAGTCTGGAAAGCTGATGACAAGGGTGGGCACCAATCTGCCGGGCACTGTGGGAGCAGTGATAGGACACCCAACCCATCCTTTATCTGATGGCTGCTGTGGTGCAAAAAGCCACCTATCGAGGATCTGACAGTGGCAAGGTGTGTGCACCCCCAATCAGACAAGTAATGTGGAAGGGACTGGGCTCTTCCTTCCCACCCGAATTTGACAGGCACTTCAGCAGGCTAGACCCCAGTCTGATAGGTGCTGCAATGGCGGAGGTGGGACACCGATAATTTCTGCCTGACTTCCCAGGCTCTGTGGTGATAACAGCGGGAGGTACCCAAGCCCATATATTCCAAAAAATGCTGGGCCCATAATTCCCTACTGTGACAGTGACAGTATGCATATCCACCAACTCTGTCAGCTATCACTCCACTTTTGGAAGAAGAAGAAGAAGAGTTGGCTTTTCTACCCTGCTTTTCTCCCCACTTTTAAGGGGACTCAAAGCGGCTGACAAAGTTTTTCTATTCTTCTCCCCACAACAGAACACCCTTTGAGGTAGGTGGGGCTGTGATAGCTCAGAAGAGAGCTGTGACTAGCCCAAGATCACCCAGCTGGCTTTGTGGAGGAGGGCAGGATCAAACCCAGTATTCCCGGTTAGAAGTCTGGCTCCCTAACCACTAGACCAAACTGTTTGTTTCAGAAATGTTGGCATACTGATCTATTTGGAAACACAATGCCAACTTAACAGATATATCTCTATTCTGAAATATAGCATTTATAAGAAAAATTATAGCTAGCCCTTTAACGTGGTTTGACATTGATGTCATAGAAAGTGCTCTTGTTTAGTGCAAACATCCTGCTGTCAATGCTGGGACATTTTGGTAGAGTAGTTTAGATGGGGGTTGAGCCAGCACTGAAAGAGGAATGTGAAAATTATTGTTTTTTGCAGAAGTCATTGAAGAGATAAAATGCTTTTGTCTTGTGTTGGAAAATGAATCTCCTGATTTTACTTGACACAGATTTCATTTCCATTCCAGCAATGGCGCTTGCTTCCATATTTAGCAGCCACATACGTCTTAGATCATTTCTTCAACATGTTGTTCTTCAACACTATTGAATTCCACCTTGGTCTTCTAATGAAGGACAGAAGTTCACGCCAGGTGAGAGATAGTCAATAATTGGTTAGCATTGTGTGGAGCTAAAAGTGGTTTTCCCTTGAACTAACAGGGTCCAAGGACACCCCTGGGAAAAGTGTGCATATTTTGCTCCGTGGAGGTTGGCTCACATTTCACAAGAGAAGCAGTGTGCCTATTACCAGATGTGAGGAACTCCACAGTACTGACTGTCTTCCTAACATAAGTGGCACTGCCTGTTCTACCGCATTACGCATTTTAGGAGTAGTGTTTCATTTCTGCAATGCAACCAATTCACACTTAAGTATTTTGCTCCAGTGACATCTTGGCATCCGTTTTCCCTTTGAATAGTCAAGTATTGCAATGATTTGTTATCTCTGTGATGCTCCTGTATTTGCGCACTGCTCCTTGCAACATTTTTCTCCTTCTAGTGGTGTATGCTTGTTTCCTCATTCACCCAAATCATTACTTCAACTTTCTAAACACTGTAGCTAGCAAAAGGTAAAATGGAGAGGAGGCTTAGAGGGAGCGGAAGAAGAATGGCACAAGATAGTCTAGGGTAGACGCCAGAGGTCAGAGTCCATCCATACCAGTGTGGTGATCCATATTGTTTGGTTGAGGGATCCCCCGTTTGGATCCTAAATTCAGTTCCAGCTCTAATTACTGTGGAATCTACTTCTTGTACTGGCAAAAAATGTTTTCAGTGCATTTTCTTTTTCCTTCTTCAGTCTGCCTCATTGTTCTAGCTTTTTCTGTGCTTCCATTTTTTGGGGAAGGGAAGTAAAGTGCCTTCCTTCCTTCCTTCCTTCCTTCCTTCCTTCCTTCCTTCCTTCCTTCCTTCCTTCCTTCCTTCCTTCTTTCCTTCTTTCCTTCCTTCTTTCCTTCCTTCCTTCCTTCCTTCCTTCCCTCCCTCCCTGTCCTAAGCCAAGTCATTTTAGTGTACTTCAGCTGCTTGTTTCTTTATTTTTTCAATTGCTTATCTCTTAACCAGAGCTCTCAGTGTGTGCTTGAGGGCTTCCTTGAAACATCTCCAATAGTCTGTGGAAAAAGGAAGCAGTCAAAAGATCTGGTGTCCACAGTGTGACCTAGACTTCCCCATCCCTAGATAACCTCTTCTCCTTATTCTGCCCGACAAATTTCAATTTAGTGTTTCACCTTGGGCCATATTTTTTTCTTCTCCATACCTTTTTGAGAAATTCACTGGGAATTGTTTCTACCTTCTTTTATTCTTATCAAACACCCAACTGGGGTAGGAGGACAGTGTCATAAACCCACCCTAAAAGATAGCAAATAGAATATTAATTAAATCTAGGGTTTTCTACAGTTAATGAACATTGAGTCTCATTGAAATCCCCAAATGATTTATAAATTCCAGCAAAGCAGTTAGTAGCACTTGGAGACTAAGAAGAGAAGGGTTGGTGGCATGAGCTTTCGTAGACAGGCCCATCGGGCCCCCATCACCTGAAGAAGTAGACGTGCCCATTCGGCCCCCTAGCATCTGAAGAAGTAGACGTGTCCATTGGGCCCCTTAGCATCTGAAGAAGTAGACGTGCCCATTGGGCCCCCTAGCATCTGAAGAAGTAGATGTGCCCATTGGGCCCCCTAGCATCTGAAGAAATAGACATGTCTACGAAAGCTCATGCCAACAACCCTTCTCTTGTTAGTCTCCAAGTGCTACTAACTACCTTGCTGGACTTTTCGAATTAGTCTAACATGGATATTTCTCTGATATTTACCAGATGATTGATTTTAGATAGCCACCCTATCTAGCCCTTCTCCAGCCTTTGGCAACAGACCACCCTCCTGATGTAGGACAGAGACTGTCTTTAAAGGTTCTCAGCTCATTTCTGCTGTCAGTAAATATTGGCTTGTAGATATAATCTTGGGTCAATTTTGATAACACACTGTATATTCCTCCCCTCTGGTTAAGTGCTTTCATAAGCAATGTCCTGACAAAACATTACTTCTCTGCTTTTGCTGTGCCTGGGCACTCACGGGGTACGGATACAGAGAGATGGGTATAAGGAGGTGGTAGAGTCCAGATCTGGTATGACAAGCACAATCGGTCTGGATTTGCCCAGATGTTTTATTGCCAGGTTCTACTGAATTGCTTTTCTAAGGCCAGGTTGACTTCTCAGCATCAGTTGAGACATTTATACCTGCTCATCAAGGGCAGTTCTCTCTGGTTTATAGGAAGATCAGTGGCACAAGCAACATTTTCCCCAAAGATGGGGTCAAGGAGTCTCCAGGATGTTAGAAAAAATTGACAGAACATACTTCACTGCTATTCTGGGTTACATACGGGAAGACACTCGAGATAAAACAGAGGAGTTTAACAAGCCTGTTTGGTGTTCTGCCATTTCTTCAAGGAGGAGCTTGGGCGTGAGATTCATGCTCTGACTACTTCAGGCAAGCCATTGGCCTCCTGGCTTGCCCAACAAGGAACCCAAGAATGCCGGGAAGCTTGTGGGGGACACGGATATCTTGCTGGTAAGCTTATTGCTTTGGCAGCTGTTTGGCCAAATAGAATGGATTTAGGCTGTTTTTCCACTGTCAAAAGTACCCATTTTTGCACCCATTTAGGACCCATTTGGGTGTGAGCTGGATGACCCCATTTCCACTACGGCACCCATTTGGGACCCGATTGTTTCCACTGCCATTGGGGAAATCCGGATCTAGTGGGTACATTTTGGCATTTAATCCGGATTTTCTGTAGACCCCATTAAAGGGGTCTACAATGGGGTCTTCTCCCAGAAAATCCAGATTAAAGGGAGCCTGTTTGGGGTCCAAAGGAGGCTTTGAAAGTTGAGCTCATGCTTCAAAGTGACTTTGAAGCTGACTTCGAAGTCACTTCGAAATCACTTCGAAGTTGCTTCGAAGACTGCACCCCCCTGCCCCCCCCCAAACACCTGGGGTAATGGACCGACCCCTTGTGGGTTGATCCGGATTCCCCAGATGGGTGCAAAGCTGTTTCCACAGCAGGGGTGTTAGCACCCATTCCTAATGGGTGCTACACCTCCTGTGGAAACACATTGGGTGCTTCCCTTAATCTGGATCTACTAGATCCGGATTAAGAAATGTACCCATTCCTTACATCCGGATCTTCTTAGATCCAGATCTAAGGGCTGCAGTGGAAAAACACCCATAGTTGGTTTCTATAAGTGCCTCATTGTAATCTTTCCAAATTCAGAAGAGTAAGTTGGATAAATATTAAATGGGCTGTCATAAGGCCCTTTCCCAGCAGCAAAAAATTGATGACCGGTAACTTAAAAAGTGCTGCACTTGTGCTGGCAGGATTTCCATCCCACTTTTAAGCCTCGAACTGGTGGCAGTTAATTTCACTCTTCTTACTGCATGATTCAGGTCAGACTTATTGATTTTGTTTGATTTCCTGTGTTTGTAACGGTCCGTGGCTAGAAAAGAGCAAGTTTCTCCTCTTGAAACTGTAAGTGGATAAATCTTTTGGTCACAAAAGCAGCTCATTGATACATTCTGTCTCTTTGGATTTTTAAAAAGTGAATCGTCTGGGCAATATCCGCAATGACAACGATCCAAATTGCACTTATGAAGGGGACAATAATGTTCTGCTGCAACAAACTAGCAACTATTTGCTCAGCTGGATGAAAGCCAAACATCAAGGTCAGTGCATAGAATCTGGGGCTGCGCAGCGTCTAAAAAAGTGCAGGAAAGTAACGTCAACAGGAACTCATTGGCATAGTCAACACACAGAGATTTGTATTCATCAGATTGTTTGTTTGTTTGTTTATATTTATATCCCACCCTATAGCCAAAGGTCTCATGGCAAGTAACAACTTTTAAAATCCAGCATATCCAAAGAAACAATATTAAAATTTAAAACCAACACGTTAAAAAACAGCACAGTTATCAGTTAAAAGAGTAGTGTTCGTGGTGGGGGGCAAACATAACCAACATTTAGCGAAGAGGTGCGTCTTCACTGCCTTCCTGTACCTAATCAGAGAAGGAGCCTGACGCACCTCAAGGGGGAGACTGTTCCATAGCCTGGGGGCCGTCACTGAGAAGGCCCTCTCCCTGGTGCCTACCAGCCTCACTTCTGAAGGCGTTGGAACAACCAGGAGGGCCTCCCCTCCAGATTTTAAGGCCCAGGCAGGTAAAAATGGGAGAAGGCCTTCCTTTAGATATTGTGACTATAGTCTGAATTAATGATCAAATTCCAATCATTGGGCTGCACGGTGCCGTATTGTACTATTATAGTGTGCTGAACTATCCTCATAAGCCTGTGTTAAGCAGAGAATTACATTATTTCTTCATGATAATGTGGACTGGCATTCAGATGTTGTGTTCTTAACAGTTCCAGGTATACAGATGTGTGCAAACTAGACTTCTCCCAAAATCAATCACCCAGTTCTGCATTGAAAAATGAGTTATGTGGACCCTTCACCCAATAGCAATCCCAGTTGGGCCTGCATTCACCTCTTTTGTTTCTCCAGCTGAGCCTACTGAAAACATATCCATGGCCTTCCCCACCTTATCTGTGTTGTCCTCGCCTTTTCATGCCCCATCTTCCCTTGAGTTATGTCATTGCCAGCATCTACATAATACTCCAGCAGCTGCTTTCCTGGCCTACTAGGCCTTCCACATTGCAAGGCCACGGTCCTCGCATTGGGGTAAATTTGCCTACATGCCCACATTGTAAACTGACCGAGAAGAGCCATACACTTCTGTTCTGGAAGATCTGGTAGGTTGGAAAAGATGACCAGTTGGCCTGCATGAATGAACACAGGTGGGGCAAGAAAAGGAAGAGATGGGGGAAGCCATGCGTGCATGTGCAGTAGGCCTGCTCGCACATCCCTGTCCCAGTACAGTCTTGTGTCACTTTAATCTTTAGGACTTAAGTGACATTTGTTAACATCTCAGATGGAAATTTTAGTGTTGTTTCTTATTTATTTTTACAAGCAATAGAAACCTATCAGAAACTAACACATTTAAGTAATTTATTAACTTGAGTAACTGTCACACTCAGCTGACCTAGCTCAGGAAATGTCAGGAAATAGTATGGTGGACTTTGTCTAATGGCTGGCTGAAATCAAGGTACTTTGTGTTCACAGCACTTCCTTGATCCATCCAGTTAATAATTGTATCATAAAATGATATTAGGTTGTTACAAAACAATTTTGGCTCCTGTTGATAAATGAATTTCTAGTCAGTTGCTCACAAACATACTGTTTAATGATTTGGTCAAGGACCTTGCCTGGTATTGAGATCAGGCTCACAGGCCTGTAATTTCCCAGGTCTTCCATTTTATTTATTTATTTTATTTTGAGATAGGAACATTTGCCCTTCTCCAGTCTTCTGGGATCTCCCTCATTTTCCAAGAATTCTCAAAGATTACAGTGATGGGGGTTACAATGACTTTTGTCATTTCCTTTAGATCCCAAAGGTATACTTTTTTTTAAGGTTTCAGTTTAGAAGTGGAAGTAGTTTCTCAGAGGAGTGTTTAAGATAAGGATAGTATGCAGGCAAATGAACAAATGAGCCAATTGTTGCCTTTAATTTTCAAAGCCACTAGTATACTAATATTAACATACTTAGAATTGCTATTTTGATTGGTTATTATTCCTTTTACAGACAAGGTTCCATTTTCATCACCACTGGGATCAGTCAATTTTTTGGAAGAGTGCGACCGAATTCTTTGTCAGAAATTCACAGTATCTAATGTTCAAGATTGTATGGATCCTTCAGGTAATGAAACTCACACTGCAATTTTCATAATCTTTGTGTTTCTATTTTAGGACTTTCTATTGGTGGTCTCAGTGAAAGAGGAGATGCGTCCATATTTTCATTCATTTCACAGCCTTCTGAGGTTGTCATAGTTCATGATTTGAACCTGGAAAACTTTTTTGTTTGTCACTATGTGACCAGGTTCTTTTATAGATTCAGAGCAATTAATTCAGAGAAGCAAAAGTGTCCTCATGGACAGAGGCACCAATAAGACAGAGAATACCAGATCTGGATTTTTGCACTATTCATGTAACTTTTATTTCATATAAACATATAACATACTTGGTACCAAAAGTATTCACTCACACAGTCATACACGCATACTTACAGCCCTTCTCAAGAGTTGATCAGTTTCTTGCAAAGGCAATGGATACTTCATTGCAGCTGATCTGAAGCACACCATACACAGGAAATAGTCCCTCTTTGTATCATTTCAATCCCCTCTTTCTCAACTGTTGTTCACATAACTCATCTGTCAGTTGGCTCATAGTTACCAGTTGGCTTACAGTTTTCTCATTCTTTTCCTTGATCCATGTCAGTTGGCTCATAGTTTCACATTCTTCTGCTTTATTCATGTTCTGTTATGCTGAACAGTTGGTCCTTGAGGGAACATGCTTAATGCCAAACATTGCCATGCTTAATGATTTTGCACAATCCATAAAGAATCCTCAGCTCGTGTGCCAAATTGCCATCTTATCATGCAATGCTCAGAGTCCATTTTGTTTGGGCTTTTTCATTCTCTTCTTATTCACTCACTACAGGCTCAACTCTTTTTTGTGGGTATAAAACAGGAGAGATATCTGTGGGCAGATATAATAGCACAGTTTACAAGAGGTAACTCTTAAATGAGATTTCATGTAACGTGTGGCTAAGACAATATCTCCCACAAGACTAAAAAAAAAATAGTACAGCAGATTATAAGAATAGATTCTGCTACATAATCTAACTGGATCATTAGTTCCTTTGCTGGTTTCACCAAAACAGAAAATACCAGTGGAAGTGAGCATGCAAGAATATTCAAAGTTTTCATGAAATGGTGTCCACTTGCATGTATCCTTTTTATCAGCAAGGCCACCATTAGGGATATGCAGCAATGTCCATATATGTACTCGCCATACAAAGCTCCCAGAGAGAAATGATTTCCTAAGGAAAGCCCCTCACACAAACCTGGCACTGCCTCTATTGCTCCTCCTTTCTCAACCAGTTTTGTAGCTAGGAGGAGAAGGGTCATGGATGTCACAAGATGGTTGCCATGCAAGCACCTGCAGTCCCAAGGTGCGTGGGCCTTCCTGTGACCCCCTGTGAAACCTGTATGGGATAGGATAAAAATGTTTTGGGTCCTGAGACTCAGTAGGACAGTGTGGTGACCTGACAACTCTGGGATCACGGTGGCCCCTTGGCAATTTTGTGTGATCTCACCCCTTTCAGGCCACAAAGCCGGCCAGGAGGGGAATCTGCAGACTTAGAGGAATGACTGAGGCAGGTGTGGGCTACTTGTAATCAGTTCAGTGCTGACGTTACCCGCGTCTTTGTGGAGGACCCGGCTTCTGAGGTGCTTGTTTTTCAAAAACCTCTTTGGGAGCGTCATATGCTGCAAAGACATCAGATCATGTCGGATGCCGTTTCTTCCTCTTTGTATACAAGTGCATTCCTAACCACTTACAAGTGTTACTGCATCAGATTATTATATTGAACAGAGGGCAAACAAAATTTGCAAAATAATCTGCTCCATCATTGAAATGTAACCCAGAGGTAGTTCCTGTTGGATGTCTTAAATGAAGTTTGTGTGTCCAGGAAGAACTAACCTGTCCCCTTACAATATTATTTTTTACCAGTACCAATTTTTTTCCTTCTGTAATAAATTTTGAGATAAATGAAAGGAAGAACAGCTAATGTTACAGCAAAATGCTTTGTTTACTTTTGAGATATTCACATACCAGTACTAGTGCAAACTGTCAGTGTTGTGGACTGGCTACTATGATTTTTATCATTTTCCCCTAGTATCTCTAAAAGCATACAAATGGCTTGTTTGCTACTTGCTTCAAAAGAGTTTCCAAAAGCTGAGGGACCAGCAGAAACGTGGCTATACTGAATTTGAAGCCAGGAATAACAGTCAGGTAAAGAAATCATTTCATTCTATGTCTTTATGCTGTAAACATGTGCAGAGTATTTCATACATGTTAAGTGGAGAATCAAACAAGTACAGCGCAGTAACACACCTTTGTAATGAAGGCAGGAAGGGAAGAATTCTTAACATATTTTTATTCATATTGTTAATTTTGCCTATATGCACTCTAGTAGTTTTGCTCATTCATATTGAAATCTTTCTCTCTGCTCCCTTCCTCCCAGGTGTACTACTGCAGGTCCTTAGCTATAGCTTTTATTGAGCACGCCATTTTGCAAAGATACCATGAACACATTTGCAGCTCCAACACACCAGCGAGCCTTCAGCCAGTACTGAAGAATATTTGTTCGTTATATGGGCTTTGGTCTTTGAATAAGCATATGGCAGTGCTCTATCAAGGTGAGATCAGTTTCTGTCTGTGTAATAAAACCTAGAATCAATAAACATCTTAAGGCTTTTAGGAAATCACGTTAAGAATTGGGATTTATAAATTAATGTATTTATGTGGTCAGATTTTATGCTCTGAAGTCTTCTATTTAATTCTTTGTGTCCAACTTTTCCTGACCTCGTGGACCTGACATTTTGTTCTCTACGGTCTCCAAAAGTTTCTAGGTTCTTGTTTATTACTAGCTATCTGTCTCCTCCTCTGCTGTCTCCTTCAGTCTTTCCCAGCATCAGGACCTTTTTCAATGAGTCTTTTTCTTCTCAACTTCACTATTAGCCCTTCTAGTGAGTAGTTGGGATGGATTTCCTTTAGTATGGACTGATTTGATCTTGCAACAAAGGGAACTCTCAAAGGTCTTCTCTGGCATCACACTTTGAAAATGCCAATTCTTCGATGCTCAGCCTTTCTGATGCTAACTGCTGCTTGTCTCAGTAGACAAGTAAGAGGGTCTGGTAGCTCCACAATTTGTTATGATCCACACTGACAAAGGCTTTAACCTAGTCAATGAAACTTTCTCCATAATCCAGTGAATGTTGGCAATTTAATCTCTAGTTTCTCTGCCTCTTTGAAAACCAGCCTGCATTTCTGGCAGGCCTCAGTTCACATACAGATGAAGCCTAGTTTGTTCAATCTTAAGCATAGCCTTTCTAGTATATGAAATGAGCACAATTATTTGGTAGTATGAACATTTTTTGCCACTGCCCTTCTTTGGGGCTGGAACGTAAACTCATCTTGTCCAGCCCAGCGCTTACTGTTGAGTTTTCCAACTTTGTTGACATATTGAGTGCAGCACTCTAACGACATCATCTTTTAGGACTTTAGATAGTTCAAATAGAATTCTGCCACCTCTGCTGTCCTTTATGTTAGCAATGCTTTCTAAGGTGTTCCTGCATCTAGCTCAATGACCACACCATTGTGGATTATCAGTAATGTTAAAATCTTTCTATGCCATTTCTTCTATGCGTTGAACTAATTGAGTGCATAGTTCCACGTTCCTGCGCAATACTAGTTTTTATTAGGGGTGGCACAAAGGTATTTGAAATTCAGTCTAATGTGCCCCAATTTCAACATTCAGATTTGAATCGAATGTCCATAAATTCCAATTTAAAGATTCAAACGAATTTCGAATTTTGGATCTGTTTGTTTGAATTATCCGGACATTTGCATGTTTATGGGTTCGTACAGGTTGCGTATTTGCAGATATGCAACTTTCCCACATCTGTACGCATTTGTACGGATCTGTATGGGACAAAAACAGGTTGCATACAGAATAACTACGGGATGCATACGGATGGGTAACAATGCATACGGGCACATACGAACTTTGTCGACATTCCTAAGTGCAAATTCTAATTGAAAATTCAAACAAATAGATTCAAATTTGCTTAATTTGAATCAAATTTGGTTAAATTCAAATTTTAAAGAATTGAATCGAATTGAATTTTTGGGTATTTGATTCAAATCGAATCAACCACCAAAACCGCATCCATGCACCACCCCTAGTTTTTATAGCATTGGACTTTTCTTTCTCAGCCAGGCACTTCTGCAGCGGAGCATCCTTTCAGTTTTGGCCCAGGGGTTGTAATTGTCCTCTGCTCTTTCCCAGAAATGTATTGGGCATCTTCCAGTTTCATATCTTTTAGTCTCTTCGCACTGTCCGTGGCATTTTCTTGGCAAGGATACTGGACGCTTTGCCATTTTCTTCACCTTTTGTAGGAACTCTCACCTATAGCAAGTGTCTGGGGTGGCGCTGAATGGCGTAGCTCATAGCTTCATTGAGCTACACAAGCCTCTCTGCTACAACAAGGCAGTAATCTATGAAGGGGTGGCAAAAGGTAGGGCCCATCTAGATTACAGGCAAAAGGTGACGATAGAAAGCATAGAAATGTTCCTTTTAATTAAAAGAAACATATGTGCATTTGTATATATTTAACTTAACCTCACTCTGCTTCTGGTACTAGATTGTGCTCTGAGATGCATAAGCGTCACATACATCATCTCATTACGCTTTTCATGTTATACTGTAATCTTGACAATTTTCATTCTTATCTCCATATTGTCCTTACGTTTTTGTTTCCTCCTTTGCAGGAATGTTTGAGTTTATTTTATTTTTTTAATCCCTCTGTGCCTTAGGCAGTGGAATTAGATCTAAGATGCGGTTGTTTACAGTAACCCTGGAATGTGATGTGTTGTGATTACTAAACACTCCAGTGAAAGTTACTTGGTGGCAGAGACTAATGCAGAAAAGATGATAAAAAGAAGTGAGCCAAACCACAGGCCCAGTCATAATATGCATCATTTTGTCAGAGAAAGTAATAAAGCAAAAACAGAACAAAGGCAAAGGTTATCTGATCGGAATTCTCTTTCTTTCTCATGTCCGCTTATACATGGACACAGCAGCAGCACAGCAGGCAGGGTTTCCTAAATGCGCTGTAGCACATTTCTTATATATGATGCGATTAAAACTGCTCTCCCTTTACGAACTTCATCAGCTTATGTTCTCAGGGTGGGACAAGCAGTCCACACTTAAGCTACTTGCTATGAAGCAATAGTGACTTTCAAATCTCAGTCTGTTTTCCTGCTTAAACAGGAAATTAAGATTTTCCCCCTTTAGAGCCTCCTAAAAATAAAGAAAAATAAAGTGATGCACACTTAAAATGATTTTGCCAGCACATCAGACTGTTATGATAGGGCCTAGAGAATCTTACCTTGTAGTCAGTTGAGCCGCTGTCCTCTCCTCCCCTCCTCTTCCCTTGAGAGATAAGGAGTCAGTAGGGAACAGGCTGTCCACCTCAGCGCTGACTGGGCCTCCTCACGGTCAGCCTGATATCCAGCAATATTCTTGCCCTTCCAGAGACGTTGGTCACCAGGCATAAAGGAGGGAGGTGCACAGAGCCATTTTTCCACATTCTATTTGAGGTGAATAGAATGTGGAAAAATTCACCTCCGGCCAAATACCACCCCTCACGGATGTGGGAGTATTCAAATCTGGGCACGGATAATCTACAGAATATCCGTGCAGAAAACAAATTCCCTCCCCCATCCTTTCCCACCCCCTCCCCCTTTACCTAACCTCCATGCCGCTGCCACTCCGGATCCCGCTGGAACCGTGAAAGGGTTCCAAGGGGTAAATACCAGAAGGTCTGTATTTGGCCCTCGGAACCTTTTCGTGGTTCCAGCAGGCCCCGGAAGAGGTCCACACCGCCACCAGAGCTTGCCCCACAGGTAAGTGGGCCCCGGGGAGACGGGTAAAACCTCCGGGGAAGCCTGCTCGCGGTTCCAGTGGGCCCTGGAGAAGGCCTGGAGCGCCGCTGGAGCAGGTAAGTGGGCCCTAGGGGGAAGGTTTGGGGGAGGTCAGCCCGGGTGGGGGGAGGCCCCAGGGTAATCCATTATCCTTAGAAGCTTCTACCGATACTGGATTATCCGATTCGTGGACAGATAGGGCCCTATTCGACCCGTCCACAAATCTATTCGATCCATCCACGTATATTTTAATCCGTCCACGAACGCACGGATAATTTGTGCACATTCCTAGCACAAAGTGCTGTTCACTGTCCATATTGAAGGGATGAGCCTGCTCTTCTGCAGTAAATGACACTGAGGAAAAGAGGGAGATTAAACAGTATTGGAGAAAAACTGGGATCTTGCCATGTCCTACTGTGAGAGAACTGAAGGGCCAAATGCTGTTCATTGGGAGCATCCCAGAGTGCCCCAACTCAGTCCAGAAGATAATATGGTTTGTGCCATTGTGGCGAACTACAGCTCCCAAGATACTGCTTGACTACAACTCCTAGGAGCCCCTGCCATTCTGGCCAGTAGCAAGGAATGAGTAGAAATTTACTTCAGAAATGCCTGGAGAGCAATAGCTTGGTCTCAAAAGTCATTGTAAGAGTCAACAGAAACACTTACTCTCAGGATATCCATAGTCACTGATGAATACTCAGTCCAAAAACATCTGTGACTGAACTGTGAGTGTCCTCTTGAAACACCAGTCCAGAGGATATATTAGTATCCAGAAGAATACTGGATTCAAAAATGGACCAGCTGGCCAGGGCCCCACATGCAGTGAGAGGTTTCTGCAATTCCCTGGACCAACTGTTACAATCTCTGGGCCTTATTTAAACAAACGATGATGCATAAATAAACATGTGGCAGGCCACACATTTGTCTGTGTCTTGTGTACATCCTAGACTTGAAAAACTGAAATTAACATCACAAAATCAAACAGATCTGTGCTAAACTGTATCAGCTGCGGAATTCAAATTGGTATAAAGGTGAGTGATTTTCTCCTTAAGGCGTCTGCAGGATTGTTCCAGAAATCCTTTAATAAGTAGATGAAGTTGTTACATGACACGGGAGAGATTTTCCTAAGAGTTCCCTCACAGTACACTTAATACCATGTACACTTGCGCTGCTATTCAGCCTTTTTCTTTTTCTTTTACTCCATTTTCCCCAGTAAATAAAACAGCTGTTTGACTCCACAGCCCTAAAGAGGGTGCTTGGGGCACATTTCCAATTTTCTAGCGGGCCTTCCATTTGCTTAATGGGATTTTAGGATTAAGACTCTGACTGTCACGTATTGCATCTGATTCATGTTCATGGATTTTGCACTTTTCTTGCACTCGTGGTCTTTGTATTGTTCCTTGTTTGGCATCCTGGGCTGCAGTCATGTGTTCCATCCTTTTTCAGTTCATCTTCAGACCCCACCACTCACAACCTTTTAGCCCAACCCACTTTACAGTGGTACCTCGACATACAAGTGCCCTGACATACAAGTGTTTCGAGATACAAGCCGCCGAGCGAGTGATATTTTGCTTTGAGATGAGAGCAAGATTTGAGATACGAGTATGTAAATACAGTACAGTACATAACAAAAACAACTGAGGTGGTGTTTTGGGAGCTGGAATGGATTAATGGGAAAACTGCTTTGAGATACGAGCGATTTGACATAAGAGCAAGGTTACGGAACGAATTAAACTCGTATGTCAAGGTACCACTGTATTTGTGGACGTTCGTCCTTTGAGTTATACTTCCCTGAGTCCTGATTTTTACGGTTCTCAAGCTGTTACAAAGCGTTCATCCATTTTTGTTTTTTGAGTGCGATCAGGGAAGAGGTCTAAAGGGGGCTGAACTGGATTATAGAGGGTGAATACAGCATGCCTTTGAGTCACAGAACCTTTATTCTGTCAGAGTGCAGGGGGTGTTGTGAGCATGGAGAGGGTGCAGATCTAAAAAAGTCTCTTAAAGGAGTCTCAGGACAGGAACAGAAAGGTGTCAGCATAGTGACCAAAGCTGAGGATGAACTGAGCAAGGATTATCACATGCGATCAGAGTTAGTGCAATTTGGATTAAGCTTCTTAATGAGACAGATTATTTCAGCAAGGTGTGACCTTAGCCTTGGACTTTTCAAGCAGTAAATTCCTCTACAGAGAGGGTGTGTTTTTTCATTGTAGCTTTCTTCCTGCCAAGGGCAGTATGCTTGTTTCCATATCTCCCCATCCATGGGAACAGCGTAAATTCACCAAACCAAAATGGAAGGTTTTTCACGCTTTGGTGTCGCTGTGTATCTCTCATTTTTGGCCAAATAAGGCCACAGCTGTAATGAAAAGGAACTAAATTTGCACATTCCTTTTAACAGTTGTCTAATGAAGAAGAAATAATCATGATGATAGTCTTTTGATTAAGTCCATTAAACTAGCAGCAAAGACAGAGAAATAGCTGTGTTATTCTAATTCAAAAAAAGTCCAGCAAGGTAGTTAGTAGCACTTGGAGACTAACAGGAGAAGGGTTGGTGGCATGAGCTTTTGTAGACATGTTTACTTCTTCAGATGCTAGGAGGCCCGAATGGGCATGTCTACTTCTTAGACGTGCCCATTGGGCCCCCTAGCATCTGAAGTAGACGTGCCCATTGGGCCCCCTAGCATCTGAAGAAGGAGACGTGCCCATTGGGGCCCCTTAGCATCTGAAGAAGTAGGCATGCCCATTGGGCCCCCTAGCATCTGAAGAAGTAGGCGTGCCCATTGGGCCCCCTAGCATCTGAAGAAGTAGACATGCCCATTGAGCCCCCTAGCATCTGAAGAAGTAGACTTGCCCATTGGGCCCCCTAGCATCTGAAGAAGGAGACGTGCCCATTGGGGCCCCTTAGCATCTGAAGAAGTAGGCGTGCCCATTGAGCCCCCTAGCATCTGAAGAAGTAGACGTGCCCATTGGGCCCCCTAGCATCTGAAGAAGTAGATGTGACCATTGGGCCCCCTAGCATCTGAAGAAGTAGATGTGACCATTGGGCCCCCTAGCATCTGAAGAAGTAGACGTGTCTACGAAAGCTCATGCCACCAACCCTTCTCCTGTTAGTCTCCAAGTGCTACTAACTAGCAGCAAAGAGCGCCCCACAGATAATTTGCCAATTGCAAGAAGACATTGTTCTCAGTAGCTTCCAGTATTTTCAAAACTTAATGTGCAGGTTCACACAAGAGGATTCAATACGACATTCTGGACTAAAGGTTTTAATAATCAGCAATGGCATTTTTAGATTCAGAAGCTCAAGAGGGGTTCTTTAGCTTCATGCCGGTGTTTTTTTCTCTCAGGTGGCTACGCTTTGGGTGAGGACCCTGGAAGACTCGTACATGATGCAATTCTAGAACTTTGTGCCAAGGTATGTTCCAGATGTCTGGAATCTGTCCTACATTCTGTTCCAAATAAATGGTTTTTCATGCTATTTCAGTGTTGTGTTCTCAGCAATTACTCAAAGGTGCGTGGAATGAGCCTTTTCATTATTTATTATTTATATCCCATAGTCCCAGGGTGTGTTATAATAATATCACAGTAAAAACAGATAAAAAATATCAGTGTCTGTGTGGGGAAGAATGCTGTGCCCTCAGTCAAAGGCCAGGGTGAAGAGGTGCTTCTACACCAGTCTTCTGGACATATACAATGAGGTTGCCTGATGCATCTGAGAGGGGAGGATATTCCAGAACCTGGGGGCTATAATCAAGAATGCCCCCTACATGTTCCCACTTCCCTAACTCCTGCAGGTGGTGGGACCATCAAGAAGGCTTCACTGGCAGATCTCAAAGGGAGGAACTGTTCCTTTAGATATAGTTGTACAACCTAGAAAGGAATTAGCTTTGCTGAATGTTGAAGACTGTTGGGAGTTTGGTTTGGGAGCCACAGGTGATAAGTCTATGAGCACTGCTGCTTCTTATAGGCCCAATCTCCACTGTTTGATGATGACCATATGATACCTTTTGCCAGTTAAATGCTTATTGCTGTCATAGTCCTAGCAGGTGGTTTCAGCCCTTATAGTAGAAGTATAAAACTTCATGTTTAATGTTTGCTTCTTTGCATTTGGCTTCGTGTTATTCGTCTGTTACAGAGAAATCTTTGTGAACAATACTTTGGATTTTTTCCATGATATGGGACACCGACACACCAAATTAAATTTAATGTTATGCTGAATAGGCTATAGAGTGGCTTGAGAACCCTTATAAGGAAGTTTTCTGACTTGCTATGTTAGATGCTGTTCAAATTTTATTGCTGTTCTAAACCTAGCTTTCATTTCCTTATTGCGGTCACATTTGAGCCTAGCTAATGACTCTCCTTCTTGGAGATATATATGGGGCTACCATCATTCTGAACACCATTCAAAGAGGCATACTATTGCCTGAAAATTGTTTAAAGACAGAACAACCAGAAGCAATGAAAGCTGGAAGCCTGTCTTGAATGCAAGGGTTCAGGACGATGCATGTGATGATATACAAAACGTCACACACACCCCTCAATTTGGTCTGAAGTGATACAGTCTTAGACTTTACACCTCATTCTATATTATGCATGAAACGACTCTGCCACGTTTTACACGTATGATAAGATATTTGATGCAGAGTATCTGGGTGTCTACTTTAGCTTTTTGCACATCCTTCTTTTAAGCGACCCGGTTTTGGAAATATTCCATTCTTGCTCTTTAGTACTTGCCTGTTGACTCATACTGAGAATCAGTTTGGATTAATCATAACTTTGCATTCCAAGTCAAACTGAAATCCTCTTAGTCCACTTAATAGTGAAGTTCTGTTTATCATGTCTGCCTTTGGCACCCTTTAAAATCTGCTGAAGTCTAGAGTATGGTTTCTCAGTTTCCTTCCATGGGAGACGGATAGCAATAAGAAGATATTTAATATGAGGACTGGAAAGTGTGTAGCGTTTGCACCTCAGGGGGTGGGGACTGCTTGGACATCGGATAAAAGAGATGTCAGCATTAGTTACACTGATGAATGATAACTATCACATTCTGAACTTAGAAGGGGCATTTAAAAACTGCTTAGTTCTAGTGGAGAGAAAGAGTTCTGATGCACAAGGACATTACTGTTGGAAAAATAACTACAACCAGAACTGCTTAGATAACAAACAGTTATCTGAGGAATACCTGGAGTACGCTGTATCTGGTTCTTTTATACTGTAAGAGTGTCCCGGTCCAGTGCAGGAAAGAAAGGAATTTTACCAAGCTTGGTTTTATGGTTATACTTGACGTACAGTTACAGACACAATACACACTCATAAATTGTGATTAACTAAAACCACCATTGGTAACATTCCTTTCTGTTCTCTTCCATTGACTGGGATACTCCTTCCGGTATAAAGAACCACATCACCTCTGGTGACATCCGGATGTGGGGTTTTAAAATGTATCAACACTGATGTGGCAACAGGGGTGAGTAGCCAACTTGCATGCTCCACCAGCACTAACCACTCCGGTCAGCAACAGGAGTTATTTGTCTAGATCCGTCCACCCCAGATTATTCTGGAAATGATACAACCACCATTAATAGGTATCCACTGAGCTAAGGATTTTATTTATTTATTTATTTATTTATTTATTTAATAAATGTATATCCCGCCCTTCACCGAATGACCACAGGGCAGCTTACAATAGGAATAAAACATATCAAAAGAAAAAAAAATGTTTAAAATATCACCCCTCCCTCTCTCCCACATCCACCCCCCTCCCTAACAGGACAGCACCCTGAGGAAGCTATTTAGATAGGAAAAGCCTGGTTGAAAAGATACGTTTTCACCAAGTGCCGAAAAGTATTCAGTACAGGTGCCTGGTGAACCTCAAGAGGGAGGTTGTTCCAATGTCTAGAGGCCACCACAGAGAAGGCCCTCTTGTATGTCCCTATGCCTCATACCACTGCAAGAGAAGGAACTCCAAAAGGCCCCCTCCTTGAGATCTCAGTGTACAGGCAGGTCTATATGGGAGAAAGGTGCTCCTTCAGATATCCAGGGCCCAAGCATAGAAGCAAATTACATGCATTGAGTTAAGGTGATCTTCTGCAGTCTGGGAGGCTGTGAGGGCAGATCTCCAGGAATTCTGAATCTTGCAAAGTGAAGGTATGAATTTAACTTTTTAGATAAACTGTTCCGAAATGACAGCAACAATAAACAGGCTTTTGGAGCGTTTTCCAAGCAGAAACATGAAACATCTGTTTAGTTAACGGTTTATCTTATCCATAAAAATCTTGGAACTGGGATCCAACTTATTTTTCTTTCCTCTCCTTTATTAGCTGAAACAAGAGGCTGTGGCTTTGGTGGATGTTATTGCTCCTCCTGATTTCATTCTCAACTCGCCAATTGGCATGGCTGATGGAGAGGTAAACAAAGCTCTGACTCATGTGTGATGCATCTCTTTTGAGTGTGGTTCTAGTTTTGGCAGCGCTAGAAGCTCTGGTGTTGGGGAAGCAGCATTCTAGGTGTATATGGATGATGTTTTGATGCTGGAAGGATTCTGCTTCTCCTAAATAACAGATGCACATTCCAGTCCTACTGATTCTAGAGCTGAGTCACCTCATTTCAGGGAGAGTAATTTGGGAGAACGTCCAAATCTTATTAGAGGTGGGAAACATCAGACACTTGTGTAGTCCATAAGAAGCAATCAGGAGTACTTCAGCTGTGTTACAAGAAGAAAGCAATATGTAATGCTTAGCAGCTTATAGCCTTAACCCTAAACCTAACTCAACAGAAAAGTTCAAATATATTTAAGAACAGAGTGTGCAATTAAATGTATCCATACACATAGAAATTAGTCATCTATTTAATGAGTGTTTTTCCACTAGCACTAAGTACCCATTGAAGCACCCATTAAGGACCCATTTGGCTGAGAGCCAGATGACCCCATTTCCACTACAGACCCCATTAGAGACACATCTGTTTCCACCACAGCTTGGGAAATCCAGATCATATGGGTCCTTCGGGATCTATAATCCGGATTTCCTGTAGGCCCCATGAAAGGGGTCTGCAATTGGGTCTTCAGCTATCAAATCCGGATTATAGGGAGCCTGTTTCCACTACAATTGAGTAATGGAATCTAGAGGAGGCTCCAGCAGGAGGCACCTGGGGAGGGGGCAAACTCAAGACTTCGAAGTCCCTCCGAAGTAGCCTTTGGAAAGGAGTGCAGACTCCAAAGAGAAACTCCTTGCAAGAGCAATGCAGCTGTCAAAGGCTCCGGAGCCTGCGCTAATCTCCAAAGGCAACTGGAGATTAGATCTGGATTTGCAAAAGGGTGCTCCGGTGTTTCCACAGCAGGCAGGCTAGCATCCATTGCTATTGGGTGCTAGACCTGTTGGGGCGGGGGTGTCAGCCCCCGTTGGTATTAAATCAGCAGATGCGCGGCCGTGTTGGAAAAGACAAGCTCTGCTGTCCCGGAAAACTTGCTGGCATCTCCGGAGCTGTCCAGCCTTTTCAGGAGCTCCCTCCTTCTTCTGCCCGCAGTTTAAGAAACAGACTGAAACAGGAGTTCTCTCTCTCCGCAGAGGTTTATTCTTAACGGTTGCTGCATGTACAAGTATACATTTCTCCATCCAAGCTCTCGTCCAGCAATCAACAACAATAACACTTAACCAGCAGTGTATAGGCACTTTTATACCTTTTTCTTATCATAGATGGTGACTCACTTCCTGAGTGTTGCACAAGCCTGTGTTGCAAGTGTTGCACAGACTTACGCAATTCTTGCTCAATCCAACCTTGAGCACTTTGTTGATAGTCATGCCTGTGACTCTTAGTTACCTTTGCCAGCACATCCGTGCATTTTCCTTATACGGGCTTCCCTGCCTAACAAGACCACCCGTGGAAACACATTGGGTACTTCCCTTAATCTGGATCTACTAGATTCGGATTAAGGGAAGTACCCATTCCTTAGATATGGATCTTCTTAGATCCAGATTAAAGGAGCTCAGTGGAAAAACACCCAATATCACCATTGGGAGACTGGCATCCAATGTAGATGGGTTGCATGAACGGTGAGAGAGAAAAGGATAGTGAAGGACTCCCTGCAACACACAAAATAGAACGAGGTTCATGCCAAACAATCAAGGCGTGTCCCTGTCCCTTTGAGAACTTTGCAAAACATTTAAGTTTTTTAGGGTTACACTTCTCACAAATTGTGATGGCTTCCGAAGGAGCACAGTGCAATATTTGCACACTATTACCTCGAAGTTTGAAAAGCACTCTTGGACCTAGAGAGGAAAATAACTTCTCATTAGAGACATATATGGGCCAGAAAATGGGGGTTCACATTGTCAAGCCAGATTTGGGGGCCTCAGCAAGATGACTCTCTGATTTGGCCTTGGCTTACCACGCCCAAGGAAGGTCCAGCAGCCTACGCATTTCCCCTGGTTCCGCCACCACTGCTGCCTGCCACTGCTTTCCTCTTTGCCCCGCAACTATTTGCCAGACCACACCTCTGCACCCTGGCTTTGTGTCTCGCCTGCCGGCCAGGCAGACCAGAAGCAAACAATCAGAAACAGCACTTCAGAACAACATGGAACGTAGCAGCAGCATAGTCAGGTGAACGTCTGGCGGCAGTGGTCATCCAAGGTGGAAGCTAAGCGAGTTGGGTCAAGATGATAGTTGTTGATATTAAACTTTAACCCCAGCTCAGGTTGCCAGCAAGCCCTGGGGGTCTGGGGTGGGATTGTGGCAAGGTGACTTGGTATATTTCTAGTAACCATGTCCAAAACAGTACAAAGTCCTTTTCCATTCAGTAATAAAGAGAAGGAAATGGTATTAAAGATCCTACACATATGACATTCTCTCTGCAAGATCACCCTTTATGCATGGGCTGAATGGTGGTTCACTTCAGTTTGAATGTGAACTAGCTTGATTCAAACATCAAACCAGTTCAAGCTAGTTCCACACTGGTTCAAATCGAATTGGATGGATTTGGTTTGAATTCAGACTGACTAATCCAAACCTGGGAGTGGTTTAGTTCAAATTTGAACCAGTTCAGCACATCTCTAGTCACTCTTCAAAGAGACATTCAAGAAAGCGGTTAAAAATGCCTTCCCTAGCACAGTTTGAGTACATGGAGTTTGAAAACTCTTTCCTGACTGAAATGGTCCTGATTCTTTTTTTTTTCCGTCAGATTTATAAAAACCTGTGGAATGCAGTTCTTCAAGGCGAGAAGGTGCTCGAGAGGGCATCTTGGTGGGCAGAATTCTGTACTAATAAACCTGTTGTAGGTAGGCTACGGTCACGCATGTGAACGGACAGTATCCTGACTCAGAAAAACACTGGATGGTCACCCTGATTATGAACATTGTAAACTTAAAAAGATCATGTTCAACAAAGTGCTTTGGGGAGTTAAATGCTAGGAGGCATAAGGCTTTGAAATAACATTTAAGCTAATTTCTAGAGCCATCAGCACAATCAAAGATATTGCAGCTTGGTTCCTTCTGGATGGATGGATGGATGGATGGATGGATGGATGGATGAATGGATGGATGGATGGATGGATGGATGGATGGATGGATGGATGGATGGATGGATGGATGGTAGTACTAAGACCCCTTTTATTTTATATCAAAACAATTAGTGACCTTAGGTAGATGACAACAATCATCATCAGTTTGACAAGGCCAGAGAGGACCATACTTAGGACTCTGGACAAGCCAACTCCATCTTGTTCAAAAAAATTAGCCTCAATATACTTAAAGTTTTCTTTTCTTCCCTTGCCCCTACCTTACATCCACCAGGCAGGGCAGAGCAGTGAGCCTTTCAGTTGCAGTTGCAGTAATAGATGGGACTGGGAGTGAATTCAACACTTAATCTGGTTTTTGATATATTCTGTTTGTAGTCAAAGATACTAATAAATGCAATCAAGATGTCTTTTGTCACTTTGACTGCTGCAGAAGTGCAATAACCCGTGTAGCACTGCAGGGAGAGCGGCTGGTTTCTTTTTCCACTGTTTTATCAGGTCACAAATCTGCGTATTCAGAGGTGGAAACTTTGTTTCCCAAGTTGTCCCCTTCTCTCACGTGTTTTCCTCATCCCAGGAAGCAGCCTTGCCCGTAAACAGCAGGGGCTGACTCCTAGAGTTTGGGGCTAACCCTCTTGCCACAGAAGAAGGTAAAAGACCCCTCCTTTAGGTGCCAGATGTGGTCCCACCCCCTGAATCCATCAAACCACAGGCACAGCAAGACTTGTTAACTGCTGCCTTGCATTTTCACTTGCCGCCTTTAAACGGCTGCTTTACAACTCAGACTTTGTGTCCTGCTTGCTGTCTTGCTGAGGTAGCTTCTCCTAAGGAGTGTGAGTTTGTGGCTACTGAGTTGTGCTTTCGCTCTTCCTCACAATTTTCCTTTTTTGCTATTTGGAGCTTCTACAGGACTGGACCCACTTGCTGAATTCGCATTCCTGATAATTCATCCCGGCTGGGGGTGAGATTTCCATATAGTCTTGCATCAAATTAGGATTCCCCTTAGGTGGACATCAGGATAGCTTCTCCCCCTCCCATTGCAGTTGTTTTGTTTTTTAATCTGCCTCTTAGCTTTGCATTGTGCTGTGCCTTTCTCTACATCGCAACTATCGGCAACCAGTCTGTCGCTAACCCAACTTTGATATTACCATTTTGAGCTTCTCAGCTGTGTATTCAATAAAGCTTTTTATTTTATTTTCAAATAACTTTTGATCTTGTTGTGTTTTTGCCCCTCTGATTGTCCCTGTGCTACTTCAGTTAATTTTCTGTTCAAAGAACCAACTCAGCTACCTGACTCTTGTTAGTCATCGTGTCTGGGTTAAAGCTGATTTCCCCAAATCAGCCTACCTAACAATGGATGCAAATTCTCAAGTAACTAACTGAATAATGAAAGGAGTTACTTCTCAGAACATTAAATGGTTAAATGTTTCTGTGTCAGCTGAGTATAGATAAAGGCTGAAGTCCAGTAACTGTTTGAACAGTAACTCGTTAATTCCAAGTATAAAATGGTTATCACAAATTAAAAACATCCATGATGTCCTCTAGATCTCCACCGAAGGATGCTGGAAACACTAAGCTTATTGCCTCCATATATGTTAGCTATATTACAGCTTGGAAGGAGATTGAAGGCCCTCCATGGGCATGGAGTGCTGTAGAGACAGGGAGATTTCAATGTCGCTTCGAGGCATTTTAAACGCCATTTGAAAGCGCAACCCTGATATCATCCAGAGTTACCTACAGTCAATAAATGGCCTTCTCAGGGAGAGAGCAAAAATATCAGAGCTGTCTAGAATCAACCATATTTAATGTAGAACTATTTATCTTCTGCATGAATTACTATAGAAATATTTGGGTGAACGGTATTGTATCTGAACAGCACCTGAATGCACAAGGAAGCACATTGGGTACATTTTTTGATCTTCCTGCAACTTGCAATCTAGAAGGGATAAGCTTAGTGGGTCTGATCTTGCAGTTTCATTTCTGGAGACAGGTACTGTAGACTGTGGAGCCAGAAACATCAGAAGAAAAAGAAACAGAAGATGAGCACATAGGTTGCATTCCCACTTGACTTTTAAAATCCAGTGTGGACTATTGTAATCCAGATTCAGGATTGAGTGTACATTCCGGGTATCCCCATTTGCTTCAGGATAACATGGGCTGAATTCGAATACTGCAGTTCCCGCTCAAACTGCACAAATCCCCAGCAGGGAGAAACAGGATATTTTCATCTCCGCTCCTTGTCCAACCCCTGTAAGCCTGCTCTGTTCAGAATCAGATGAGCGAAAGAACAGACAGAGGGCAGTCACAAAGCAATTACTCTCCCTTTCAGTTTCCCTCCCCTCTGTAAATGGAGGCTAGTGTTTTTTAGAAGTTTCTCCATTTCCATGCTCTGTGATCTTTGCCACAAATGTACCTCTGGCAAACAGAGGCTGGTGTTTTTAAAAATGTTTTTCCCTCCTCTGTGATTGCTAAATGTATCTCTCGTAATTGCTGTGTGTTCAAAGGTGCAAGCCTTTTTTTGATCTTTGGCTAGCTAGCATTGCAGGGATGGGAAGGACAGCGGGGAGACCTTCCCAAATGTGAAATCCCACCCATCTGTGGCAGGCATTGGCCAGAAGCATATGGAGGGCGCAGTCTGAAAGGTTGATCTCATCCCTGGATATTCCAGTAACATTCCCAAAGCAGAAAGAAAAGCAGTCTGGGCTTCTAAATGCGACCGAGGGTACCTTCCCATACAAGATTAAATCCTAATCAAATTCGTTTTGGGAATCCTCTGATCCCATTTAATTTTTTATTCCCGGACCTTATGAGGACTATCCTGCTAAAATCCACAGGAAAACAGTCTGCAGAAAAACTGTTCTCAGTCCCGTTTTGGAGCCCAGCTTTCTTTGGAGAGAAAGAAAGGAACTTGCAAGACTTCGACAAAGAAATGGACTGTGGAGAGCATTAAACTTTGCCTGTGCTATAACAGCCCTTTTCTGGATCAGAGTTCTGTCTTTTTATCCAAAGAAAGAAGCTGGCCAATACTAAGAATGTTTTTAAAAACTATTCTTAACACTGATCTTGTAACACCCTGTTTCATAACATATACATTTACAGTCACTATGACAATCTGTGTTTCATTTAAGATTAAGATCAGAGGCATCTGGAAGTCATAATGTTTGTGAAGACAATATCAGTGAACCTAGTGGTAGATCCATTATAAAGACACATTATTTTTTAAAAAAACTGACTTTCCCAGGAGTCGCTATTGTAGATACAAGGGAATGTCAGTTTTTAATTAATAGCGTTCTCTTGGAGACCAGCTGGTTGTGACGCACAAAAGCTATGATCAGAATCTCCCTTGGGTGTTTTCGTTCTCTTAAAATCTCTGTGCAGGTGTGTGAAGTTGTTGAGTTTCTTGGAGTAGCAGTGCTAGGGGGAAAAGGTTTTGCACATTTCCTTAAACAGAATGCCCTACCATACCAAAACTTGGAGAAGCAAAGAAGAAGAAGAAATTAGGAGAACTTCATTCTGCTGAGAAACAAACAACCTTGGCTTAACCATAACTGCTTCATCAGATGACAGGAAACAGAGAGATCAGATATTGAGCAGCTCTGCTGTAGGGCCACCAGTATTTTGTTACCTGTTTCTTTCCTCCATTCTCCATTAGTCCAGCTGGTGATTCAACAACTTGAGCTGAATCCCCATTGACAGAAGGATGCAGAGAATGTGCTGTCTGAAAAAGTATGGCTTTTCTGTGACTGCACTTAATGCTTCTTTGTCTCGCTCGACACTAATGCTGCACCCAGGTCAACATATGTGGTGGGACCACACTCATCTCTGATAGGTAGGGGGAAAGCAACTACCCCAAATTGTGTTAAGAACACAAATTCTTTGGATTTTTTTTCCCCTTCCTGGGGACTTTGGTAGTCTTTGTAGAGAGGTAGCTATATGTGTCATCACCTAAGATTTGCAGGAAGTCCTGACACCCCTCCTGATTATTTTCCCTGCCATTATAAGGGCAGGCTGTTGGGTCTCTTCTCTCACAATAGAAATCCAGGAGCTCTGGGAAGCAGAGGGGAGTGGCAGAGAGACTGCCGCGATCGGAGCAACAGCTGGAGGGCTGATGTGATAAACCGGGTGTTACGATAGTTATTGCTGGATACCTGACCGGCCCAGGTTCCAGAGATCAGCCACGTGTTAATGGCTGACCCTGATTAGAGTAGAAAAGGGGGTGAGGAAAATAAAAGCCTCTTAAAGGCAGGACGTCAGCTGGAAAAAGAGGCAGTTTAGTAGTGCAAGGGGTTTTTATACGGCACAAGAAGGGGATGGAGGAAGTGACATCAAAGCAACATCAGGGGAGGTGACTGGAGGAAAGCTGCCGTCTTCCGGGCCAGAGGTCCTTCTGATCTCACATCCTCAGGTCAGAGGCAGGGAAAATCCTCAAACAGGAAGAGAAGGGGATGTGTCCTTTATGACTCCACGTGGCTGAGAGACTCCATTATAGCCTGAGGGCAGCTGCAGAGTGGAAAGAATTCAGCACCCTGGTGGCACTGGGTGTGTTCTACAAGTTTATGGAAAGGAAAATCTCTGGCTCCCTTTTACTCTCAAGGTTTGTGCTGAGAGGGGCTGAAAATGAGGCCGGGGCGGGGGTGGGGGGAGCTGAGCAACTTTTGTGGTTACTACACCAGGCAATGACTTGTAAATGCTCCTTTGTCTGTTTCTGTGTGCCATTGGGCAAAATGTCTGCTCTTTCCTTTCTCCTTCTTTGCCAGTGGCTACTGTTCTCCATCAAACAGGAGTCTGGCAGAGATGAAGTAGGATTAGGATGGGAAAGGGTTGTTGTGCAGATGTAGGGCTTTCCTTTTCTGTCTTGGTTCCAGACCAAGTGTGCACTTGGCGGGTGTCTGTGGATGTGATCCTCTGCTCTGCCTTCGCCATTGCCCCTGAATTCTTTCACTGCCTTGACCCTCCCTATGCTCTTTGTTATGCCAAATGAGTTTGGATGTCTGCCCACCCTCCCTTGTGGCTCTTTGCTTTCTTCACACAGGCAAGCAGGGTTTTTCTTAAGAGAAAGGCATGATCTTGTCTGCCCGTAACACAATGCATCCTGTGCATTTAGACTAAGAAGAGGCACCTTTGTACCATCTTTGCAGCAAATGTAGGGGCAGCCAAGTGGTGGGGAAGCCACACACCCTCGTCTAATAGTTCCGAGCTCAACCACCGGAAGAGTCTAATTTCCTTAAGAGCGGGAAATCCAGCTCTAGAGACAATTCTTCCTGTTTGGTTTTCTTTGGTTCAAGTAAGAAGACAATCAAGATGGAGACGAGAGCAGTCCTAGGAGCAGGGAAGTGGAGGTGGCAGAGGAGTGGAGATGCTAGAGGCAGCAGTGGCCGTAGCAGAGAAACTTCCTCTACCACAAAGGACTGCTTGTCCTCCACAGCACTTCACTGGCAAATGCAAACCAACCCATTGTGTAACACTGTGGCCTTGAAAGAGTTATGTTTGTAGACTTATCCCCACCCCATCTTCCTATCTCTTGTACCTGATTAGGCCCAGGTTCTTGATTCCATGTTGAGTAGCTCTGAGTATATGTTGAAGCAGCTCAGACAATGATAGGCAAGCACCAAGGATGATATCTGATGTCAAAATGTTTGCTAGGAAAATAAACAAACTTGAGTTTTGTTTTTAGATTATTGCACATTAAATTCTGCCTGGAAATTGAAGATCTGGTATGCACATTTCTTTGGCATAGTATCAATCAACTGGGAACAAATAACTAACAATATGTGAAAAAAGAAGAAATACAATAAAATAAGGTGTAGAAATTATTCTCCTGGTAAGTGAAAGGGATATTCATACAAACAATAACTCAAAACAAAGAAAATATACTCTGAGGAGCTAACATTAAGATGCTTGACATTTTTCATACTGAAAGTATCAAAATTATTCATCAACACATGAGTAAGGTGTAAGAAGAAGAGCTGGCTTTTCTACCCCGCTTTTCTCAAAGCGGCTGACAAAGCTTCTGTTCTTCTCCCCACCATGGACACCCTGTAAGGTAGGTGGGCCTGTGAGAGCGCAGAAGAGAGCTGTAGCTAGCCCAAGGTCACCCAGCTGGCTTTGTGGAGGAGGGCAGAATCAAACATGGTATTCCCAGATAAGAGTCCGGCTCCCTGACCTCTGTATAATATGATGCACATGATTCATTGTTGTTGAATACCACTGAGTCATGACCAATTCCTGGTTGATGCTTGGGCATCTCCATGGGCACCTCCATTTAGTTTCCATGGCAGAACTATGAAAGGACTGCTAAATGGATACCTAAAGAAGTGAAGCACATGTAAAAGTCATCCCAGTTTGGAAGCTGTTATTGTTGTCATCACCAAGACATCTCACGTAGTTCAGGGAAGAAGGGCAGATGGACAGGAATCCATATATCTGGCTGACTGTTGAGAGTTTTCCAGCAGGAGTTGCCAGGAGTTGTAAATTTTGACAGTAATTTTGACAGCCTTCTTCATCTGCTCAACTTCATAGGCTAGGAATTCATTCATGGCAGTTACCCAAAGATGAGAGTATCAACTCTCTTTACTTAGAGTGGGGTGTTTGCTCCAGTTTATTGCAATTACTAATTTCACTAAGGACAGTAAACATTACAGTGGCATTTTATGTGGCAAAGAACTTAACACTTGGGACTCCTAAAGACATGCAAGAGTACAAACTCCACAGGCAGCTGAAAGTTAATTTTCAGTACTGACTCTGTTTCGTTGTGAATTTGCTGCCAGAAGTCTGCTAACCAGAAGTATAACCATCAAAGATGGACATTGGTTAAGCTTCTTACAATGGCACCAAAACAGTGAAGTTTCATTACGCCAGTAGACTAATCTAGAAGGGGCTAAATACCATCAGTTAACTGGAGGGTTGTGCACAGATATTTAAAAATTTGAAAATCCGATTCGAATTCGAATCGGACTTTTGAAAATCCGAATTTCCGAATTTGAACGAATTTTGAATTTTCAGAAATCCGATATGGATTTTTGAATAACTCGACTGAATAGATCCGTTTATATTGCATCCACATATCAAGTCTATTTGCACATATAACATGGAATGACAATGGGATGCAAACAAGATGCAAATGGGACAGAATTGGAATGTGTGCGAATTTGAAAATTGGGTACAAATGTTGCTGAAATTCATTTAATTTGATTCGAACTGGATTTTCAAAAATACGGATTCGGAAAACCCAGATTTGAATCGGATTTTCAAAAATTCAGATTTTTGAATTGAATCAAATATTTGAATTGATTCAAATTTGAGTGCAAAAAATACATTTGTACACATCCCTGGTTAATTGTTTTAATTTTGCAGTATTCTCAAACAGTTTCCTATTAGCTATTAATGTCTATGCTGCTTCAAAAGTGGAGTAGCCAAATCCATATCCTATCCGCTCTTCATACCCTTGTGGTCTGCCTCTCTGGTTAACATTATTGACCCTAAACCAGACAATGTGGGAGGAGGTTCTGTCACCAACATATTTTTCGAAAATGGTTGAAACTCTTAAAATTTCCCCCCTTTTTTTAATCAGTACCTTTTAAATAATTAAGGACGGTGTCAGATTCTGCAAGAAAAAGCTCTCTCATGCAAGTCTACAATCCTTTATTAGACATCCATGACAAAGAATATCTTCAATTGCAAAGTGGCTTCAATCTCGAAACTTTCTCCAATTATATTTGAGCTTTCTCTGTTCCTGCTGTTCTGAAGCACATCCTGTAGCCAATTTGCACTTGGACTGCTAATATACACTGGGGTCGATGCTGGGAAGCATCATCTGCACTTGCAGAGGGTATTTCCACTTTAGAAACGTCTCCTGCCATCCCAAAGCTACCAAGTGGCTACAAGCAGTGGTGCACAAAATCTTGCACTATGTGTGTCCGCAACCGTACCTGTTCCGGCCAGAGGAGTGACCATTTGCACCTCTGCCAGTGCCAGGGGTCATCTGAGGTACCGTGTAAGTGTGCTGACACCTCAGATGTCTAGGAAGCGACTGTCCATGCGTGGCGCATCACAGTTGTCATGGTGGTGGCACCAGGGCACGCGTAGTCAGACCTGGTTCTGCACAGAAAATGGTGGTGCCCAGGCACATGTCCGGACCCAAGTGAGTTTCCAGGCACGCGGGCGGTTGGTTTGGCATGCACTAGTGTTCACAAGTGCCAATGCTAGTGTACACCAGAGGGGAGGAACTTTTCCTGTCCCATGGACGGGAGGCCAAGTGCAGAAACACTGTTGTTCTGATCTAGTAACACAGCAGCAACACAACCCTCAGACTAGGGGTGGGCATGAATATTTGAAAACTTGAATATTCGATTCGAATCTGACTAATTTCAACATTTGAACTCGAATCGGATTTTCAAAAATCTAAATTTGACATTTGAACTCAAATACGGATTTTTGAAAATCCGATAACGGATTTTTGAAAATCCGATACGGATTTTCAAATTAATTGAATGTGGGAGGAAGCATCATTCTTAGGCAGGTGGAAATTCCTCCTGGACCGCACGTGCCACAGAAGGAAGAGACTCCTCAGCAGAAAGAGAAAAGCGGCAACTTTCAATAGGCAGCAAGTGCCAAAGGAAGCAGAAAGTCCTTCTAGGCCAGACAGTGTCACTAAAGAAAGTTGTTACATTTGTTTTGCTGGTGCAATAAATACTGTAATTCATTTATATTAAGAAAGTCTGGTGGATTCTTCAAGGAGGAGGGAGTTTCACTTGTTCAAGACCTTTGCCCTGGGGCAGAACAACATTCAAACCGACTCGGATTCGAATGTCAGAAATACATTTGTGCCCATCCCTACCTGAGACATCTTGAGAAGAAAGATCTCACATTTTCCAAATATTCTCATGTTTCCTCTCCCACCTCACCCACACCCAGGATGTCTATAGACTTAGCTATTGAGCACATGGCATACATAGATAGAATAGCACAACTGAGAAATTAATGTAACACAACACGGCAGTGACGGCCAGGAGGTGACAAACAGATATGAACCCTAAACAATCCTGGGAAGTTTGTTGTCTTATATCCTGAGACCTCTCCTTTCCTCTGAATGTTTCCTTTAGAATCAAAAAGCTCTTTCGGAAAATAAAAATCTTCTTGTATTACAATTTCCTTCTCTCCGATACAACAGCAGGACAGATGAGACAAAATAAAAAATAAAAAATGACGTTGCCAGCAAAAGAATTTTGCCATTTCTGCCGAATGTCAGTAGGTATTGTACTCATCAAATCTCATGCATTAAAGATCTCTGCTTGCTGGTCTTCATTCTTCTGTGTCGTAATCTTGACCAACAACCTTTTTCTACTTGTGTAGCTTAGTGATAGAGCAAACAGCCTGGAAAGCAAAGGATTTCTGGTTCAATCCCCAGCCTCTCTCTGGAAGGAGGGAATGGAAAACCATTTCTGTACCTTTGCCAAGAAAACTGCACAGAGGGGCCCATGGAGGGGCCCAAGCAGTCAACCAGGGGTCTGTCATAACTCAAGAGTTACTCAGCAAATAGTCTCCTGAGAAACATTCCACATTCTTCCCAATGCCTCTACCTTAAAAGATTTCTCACCTCCCCAAAAAAGAACAAAAATAATTCTGTATACACTATAAGGATTTCTTACTATATTGACATTCCTCCTCATCTTCTCTGAGAGTGCAGAGTGTTTGAAGGAATGAGTTTATATAAACACATGGACTGTGTACAAATGCAGTTTTATAAGTTTGTGCCAAATCCATTCCATTAATTAATTTCAGATTGTGTACAATATTACATAGCTAATGTTCCCACCATAATTTTCCTTCCATGAAGTTGGGGGGGGGGGAGGGTTCAATTTTTTCCCCCCACTCTTGTTCAAAGTGTTTTAAGATTTAGAATTTTATTTTCAGACCTCATACTGCTATGTTCATCAGCATTCAAAGCGAAGTGAAAGTCAATTCAAGCATTAAAACCAAGTGGTCTGGAAAGTCCAGTTAACCTGAACTACTGTCAATTAGCACCCCATAAGGTGAGGGTTTAAGGTCTGTCCTATCCTTACTGCTGGCCGGTGATTAATAGCTCTGCCTGACCTAAAGAGTTGCCGTCAGCGATACAATTTCAGTGGAAGCATCTGTGAAGGAGTGGGCACACAGTTCATTTTTTTGGACAGTAACTTTTGTTGGCCACACTGGGATCACAATCCAAGAAAATGTTTCCAAATTCATAAGGGCTAAGGACACTCGACACAGTCTTCAGTGATGAACAGTCTGGAACCAAAAGATCAGCAAGACGAAAACAGGCCTTGTAGTGGATTTTCCCTTCATTAAAGTGGATTTCAAAGAATTTTGCAGCAATCTTCTAGGAAACAGGAGAGTCCCAAGGATTTCTTGGGATTGTGGAATTCAGACAGGCCAGATTAAAAGGAAACTGAGCCAGAAAAATCCTTCCTGATTCCAACACTGTGTCAAAGTAGCCCCACCAGACACTGGATAACCCAAGAACGTGACAGTTCATGCATTTGGTTGTGGAGAGCACCTCAACACCACATTGAGTCTGTCTGCTGGTCTTGGGGCAATGCTGACCGGTTGCCACCAGCATTTTTAACAAGTCTAGCATCTGCCTCAATTTATTCAGGGAGCGCATAGTTGCAGCACTAGAGCTACCAGATCTCAGGGTTCAGAAGGAGGGCACATTTGCACGTAGATTTGCACATAGATTTGCACACATTTGCGTATTTAGCATATTGAAATAAATAATATTTAGACTCTTCCATCGTGCACACCTTTAGAGAAAATTTGTATAGGATTAAGCCTGAAAGGTGTGAGCTCTGTCAGACTGTGTTATGCAAAGCAGCTTAAAACACCATCACTAGAGACCCTACATTTCTACCAGGCGAAACTACACTTCCCGCTATTCCCAGAACTTCAGGAGTCGTTGTGTTGAGTGGATCTGTTAAGTGCAGAGAAGTGCCTGGTGTCCACCCAAACCCTCCTAGGAATCCAGTAAATGAATCTTTGCCTGTAATTAGGGGAAGGTCACCCATGAGGCTGGTGGGTACTCTGAACAGCAAAGAACTCGTTTGCACTTATTCTAAGCATAGTTCAATGCAGGCGTTGTTCTGGGAAGAAAATTAAAACCCTGGAGGGATTTATTAGGGGTGTTTCATGTTTAAGGAACCAAGGGGCGGGGGGGGGGGGTCATCACACAGACCAGCACTGGGTTTACCAACGATAGTAAAAAGTACCTTTGGCAGGAGGTAGTAGGGCTACGGTGGGGTTGCCTACAATAGGTGTTAGTTGATCTTCCCCCCATCTGGCTACAAAAAAATTATCCTTGCAAGGATCCTTAAGAAAATGCTACAGTTTGGCTAAGGAGTGGGTCATTTTGGCATGGTCTTTTGGTATAATTTGCTAAACATGTCAGTTGCATAGAGCTAAAGCAGCTGTGCCAACTCAAGAGCAGCAAACAGCTCTGAGGTGTCTCTGCTAGCCAGCATGGGCAGAACCAAGATGGACCAAATGCTTTTCAAAGTATTAAAAATAGTTATGCACGCCCTACGTTTCCTGAGTGAGTCCTAGGATCACTTAGTTCATCCTGTTCCTGGATGTCCCCCCCCCCTCAATTTGCAGAGTCTGAGTTTGGGGCCACTTGCCACCACATCAAATCATGTGATGTCATCACGTGGGAAGAATGATTTGAGGCTTGCCACAGCTTTCCTTGCCTCCCCATGGACACGTTGGCATGTGTCTCACATTGCTGAAGTCGTCAGGCTGATAGGACGAACACTACACACACCAGGACAGCCCGTGCTGGGCCCAGTTTTGCCTGTGAGCCACTGGAGGTGGCACAGGCCAACTTCATCTGTCTATGTGTGTCACCAAGCATCACCCCTGGCTTCATGAGACCTCTGCAAGGTCTGATCTTGATTATGTGCAGCTGATAGAGACCAGTGTTGGACAGATCCAGTAGTGCATGGCCAAGCAAGATAAGGCGCAGAACTGGAGCTCATCCAGACCACAATGCAACCAGTTCCCAGAAAAGCTCATTGTCTTCTTGCAACTGACAAGAGGACTCATCTGCCCAACATCTGGAAAAGGTGGCAATTAAAATGATTTCTGAAACTGTTGAAAGTGTTACTCTAAGTCGCTGACATACTGGAGAAATAAGTTTTCATGTTACCTGTTGAAGGCAGTTTGCAACATAATTAGAAAGAAAATGCCAACACAAGAAAATATTTTAAACGTTCAAAGCAAACCACAGGGAGCTTTCAGCAGAAGTGAACAGACCTTAGTGAATCACAATGAAGCCATAAATGAATCATCTGAGAAGCCAAGCAACAGTCATCACAAAAAGCCACTTGAATGAGATCTGTTTGTAATGTCTGCTGGAATAATAATAGCATAGTGATCTATCAAGTGAGCCTTTCTGTTTTGTGAAATTATTCAATTATTTCATTGCTATTTCTTGTTGCATTGCTTGCTTTTTCAGAGTCGGTATTCATCCATTCACTTACGTTTTCTGTTACCCTATACCCAGTGGTTTCAGGGCAGTTTACAATTGAAAAATAGCAGTTAAAATAGCAACATCAAAATAGGCAGTATTTCAGCTATTGAGGCTCAGCCAGCGGCTTCGATACAGAGTTTCTTCCATGAAACATGAACTACAGATGATAGGAAAGCCAGAAGTTGACCAGCTGGGCTAGTTTGTCCTTTCTTCACTAAAAGCATCAGAAAGGGCCAGAAGTGGGTTCAGAAACTGGATTATCAGAGGATCTGAAAAGAAGACGTTGGCTGTGGTCACACCTTCACTTGAAACTTCTTCCGTCCATCTTCTGATTGCAACATTCAGACCTTTTCATTTCTATCTGTGTGGGCTTTCCACTCTGCAAAGTCAAAATGGAGAGTGAAAAGTCCATACATAAAATTGATAGAAAAAGTTGCAGTAAGAAGACGGACTGAAGAAGGTTTAAAGTGAAAGTGTGACCGTGGCCTTTGTCCGCAGTACAATATTCAAAGGAAAGAATAAAGGCTCCCAAGGCCAGTTTTCACCTCGCGTGTCTCAGTTTTTGAGTTGTTACACCATGGTCCATAGGTCTGCTTTGAGCCTCACTTTCAAATAGGTCTGCAATATCCATCTTCAGCCCTCCAAAGGGGCTAGATGCACTAATGGCCTGAACCATGGTTTCTGCATCATCCAAAATGCCACATCTGTTCTTGTTGACAGGCTAATGACATCTACATAATTTAGTACAGATGCTGAAGGAGAGTAAACCTCTTTTGCCCTTCACCACCGTGTATCAACCAGAAACCCCACAGTTTTAATTACCTTCTAATACTTGTACAGTATTTAGTCTGCCAAATAACTTATTTTTCATAGTTTTGATTTTTTAAGAAACAGTAACAAGAGTGTTGAAAGAAAAATACTTTTACGTCTTTGGAAACAGTGATTTGTAGTAAGTCAAGTGACACCATCAAAGGTACACAAAAATATAATTTAGGCAGGCGTGGACAGTCAAGAGAGCTACTATCTTGCTGTACATAGTGAGTTCAGGAAAGCCCAGTTGGCACCACTAACCACTTGAAGCCTTCAAAAGCAGGCCATATATGTAAAAGATTTTCCAGTAGTCAGATGTTACTATGTGTATTATTATGGCTACATCTCACCTCCTTAGGCAGGAGAAGTTAACATATGAACTGAAGCTACTAAAAAAAGGTTTAAGAAGATGCCGGTCATGTCTCATGTTGCTGTGGAGCGGCACCTTGGCAAAGAGAATAATGGCATCACATCTCCACACATGGCAGCAAGCGGTGCCTCACAATGAGTGGCCCACTTCATTTTCAAGTGCAATCTCCATCTGAGGTGACTTTTGGGCAGAGTACAATTTCCTGCCCTTGCTGTAGTACCTTGGGTCACTGTTTCAAATGATCAGCAAGGTAGTTAGTAGACTTGCACATCGGGGCCCCTAGCATCTGAAGAAGGAGGCGTGCCCATTGGGCCCCCTAGTATCTAAAGAAGTAGATGTGTCTATGAAAGCTCATGCCACCAACCCTTCTCCTGTTAGTCTCCAAGTGCTACTAACTACCTTAATGGACTTTTCAAATTAGACTAACATGGCTATTTTTCCAATATTGTTTCAAATGAGTCCACCTTCCTTCAGAATGGAGATGCAGAAGTAACTTCCACCATGACAGTTGCGCCCATGTAAAAGCCATCTCTCCCTAGTGGAGAGCCAGCCATCATATATATATATAGTTTTCCAGGGGGAAGGCCAACCCATCTAAGATTAGCTGTAAGCCAGCTTCCAATGTAAGCCATCTTTGAACAAAATGGAGGCTCAGTTGCATAATGATGATGCAAATCTAGGCTGCTTTCATCTATAACTTTAAACAAAAAGTGTCTCAAAAATGCCTTGGAAAAGGTACTGGTGGCCCTTGAAGTCTCATCTCTAATCCACCTTCTCTAGCCTAAAATGTTCATGGGAGGGAGAGGGACAGTCTGGCTTCTGAATGATCCCACATGCCAACCATCTCCATTTTTCTAACATTCCCACCATTCTGCATCACCACAGCCAATATCTAGAGGAGGTTATGGGTGTTTTTCCACCGCGCTCCTTTAATCCGGATCTAAGGAATGGGTACTTCCCTTAATCTGGATCTAGTAGATCTGGGTTAAGGGAAGTACCTAATGTGTTTCCACCGGTGGTCTAGCACCCAATAGCAATGGGTTCTAGCCTGCCTGCTGTGGAAACACCGGAGCACCCATGTGGCAAATCTGGATTGGCCCATAAGGGGTCTGCCTGTCACCCCAGGTGTTTTCGAGGGCAGGGGGTGCAATCTCTGAGATTGCCTTCGGAGATTAGCAAAGGCTCCGAAGTCCCTCCAAAGGCAACTTCAAAGATTAGCACCAGTTCCAAAGACAAACCCCTTATGAGAGATGCATATTAATTAACTCCTTGCTTGCATCTCTCCTGTAAGCACTGATGAGTCAGCCTCATTAATATGCATCTCTTTCCATGCCTGGAGGTAACAGGCAGTTCCCAGCCGCATTGCTCTTACAAGGGGTTTTTCTTCAGAGCCTGCACTAATCTCTGAAGTTGCCTTCTTCAGAGGGACTTCGGAGCTGCCTTGGGAGGGACTTCAAAGCCTTTGCTAATCTCCGAAGGCAACTTTGGAGGGATTTCGGAGCTGCCTTTGAAGGGACTCCGAAGTCTTGACTTTGGGACACCCCCCCCCATGGGTGCCTCCCTCCCTGAGCCTCCTCTAGACCCCATTCCTGGATTGTAGTGGAAACAGGCTCTATACAATCCGGATTTTCAGGCTGAAGACCCCATTGTAGACCCTTTTAATGGGATGTACATGAAATCCGGATTATAGGTCCTGAAGGACCCATAATGATCCTATTTTCCCAACTGTGGTGGAAACAAACTTGTCCCTAATGCGGTCTGTGGTGGAAATGGGGTCACCCAGCTCTCAGCCAAATGGGTCCTTAGTGGGTGCTTCAATGGATACTTAGTGACAGTGGAAAAACACCCTGTAATCCACTAGAATAAAAACACACCTTGAAGATTCTACACTTTCTTCTGAAAAACGTTTCTCTTTCACGAACACGAAGTACTACATGAATTTCAGTGTTACAAAAAGACAATTTGCTAAGTTTCTTCACATTAACTAAGGTGGGACTCTGATCAAACTCTGAGTAATATGATGGGCTTTTGATGCATCTTTCTGGGAATCACAGAATAAAGCAGCTAATGAAGCTCAGATGTTTTCATTCTTTTGACCTGAACTTGACCAGGGCAAATTGACGTTGCCAGGGATTTTTCCACAGACGTAGCCACAGACTTGGTTTGGGGCCTGTGCTTTTGTCTTGGATACGGACTCAGTAACTGGGTGTTTATTTTAGAAAAACAAAAACAAAAAACAAACTGAACATCATGTTTTAAACAGGCAGCCAAGTGCCTGACCATCCAAAAGAGGAAGCAGTAAATAAAAACAAGTTGATAAATTAAACCATAAAGTGCAAATACAAAAACACAAATGCTATATTCAAAGATGGAGTTTCTATAGCCTTTTTTGTTTGTGGTTTTTCAGTTAATTTGTTTTTATTCCAATATAGAAAGGGTAAAGCAAGACTTTTTTATATATATTTTTAACATCTGCCAAAGTAGGGAAGGACAAGGAAGGACATCTATGCATCTTCATTTGGTGTGAGAGTCTCTCTGGGCCTTTTCCTACTAGGGCTTAGAACCCTTCTAAGACCTCATTAGCAACCCGATTAGTACCTGATTGGTGCCAATTGGGAAGGCCCTGTCCTCACCTGAACCCACTAAAGGCCCCATCTGTAAGGCCCTGTCCCCATGAGGGCAGGGGAAATCTGGATTTAATGGGTCCTTCAGGACCTTAAATCTGGATTTTGTGTGGACCTGATTAAATGTGTCCACAATGAGGTCTTCAGGCATTTTCAAGATCTGGATCTCCAGGAGGACCCCATTTCAAAGACCTGCTTATTGGCCCCCCTAGCATCTGAAGAAGTAGACGTACCAATTGGGCCTCCTAGCATCTGAAGTAGATGTGCCCATTGGGCCCCCCAGCATCTGAAGAAATAGATGTGCCCATTGCCTCCCCTAGCATCTGAAGTAGACGTGCCCATTGGGTCCCCTAGCATCTGAATATGTAGATGTGCCCATTGGGCCCCCTAGCATCTGAAGAAGCAGACGTGCCCATTGCTTCCCCCCGCCCCCAGCATCTGAAGAGCCAACTCAGAGCACCAAGAAGATCTAAAACAGCAAACTGGAAATGGCGTGCACTGGAGAGAAATGGGATCGCTCCAGTAGGCTGTTTCAGTTGGGGGATATGATGGCTTAGGAGCCAGTAGAGGATGGGAACACCAAGATGCCCCAAACCCTGGGTGCCCAGCTGTTTGGATGGGTGCTCAGAGTCCCTTAGGCTTGAGTGGATGGGGCCTAAAATGTTAATGCTCTTAACAGACAAAATATGTTACATTATGGCAGGAAGCATGAGTTTAATTTCCAAAATGGAGTTGTTCATTTTTATGTCCCCATAATGATGCCCTGATTTCTCCAGATAGTGAAAGTGCATAAGGACAGATTTTGTTACTTCTGCCAAAGGAACATCTTGTGCTGCTCCTCACTGAGGAGCAAAGAATGAATTTTAAGAAAGCATCTTGGCTGCCTCCAGGTGCCAAGAGGTATTCTGGGGTCCAAAGAGGATCCTGCGATTGACCCTTTTCACCCACAGGTGCAGGTGCAGCAAACAGTAGCACGTGTAGCTCCCTCTATCTTGCCATCTGCTTTGAGCTGCTGAAATGAGGTAGAACGGTATAAGCAGAAATCCAGCCAAGCACGCACGTCTGGCTTCCGGTTACACGATTCAACTTTACTTTGGAAGCTCCTGGAAGATGTCCAGGCAAGGAGAACTTCATGGGAAACTTGGTAGAAAACTTGCAGATTTCCTGTAATTGCAGTTTTGCAGGATATTGATTCACTATCCTGAAACCGTATTAGGAAAGTTGCATTCGCATCTGACATTCCCAGTACGGTCCTAGGAGAACTGTGTGTTTTAGTCCGATTCTGGAGGTGCTACTGTGATGATCTGAGAACAGGTGAGATACGTCATTCACCTGCCTTTTCTTTTTTGGTCTGCATTTATCCAGGAGGAATTCCTTGCGTAGACTGACTCTATTCACGCTAACCAAACAAAGCTAAATGCAAAATTCTTCATTTGTGTAAACTTTAATCTTTGTACAGTAGAACATACAGTACTTGTCATAAGTATATAATTTGTACAATTATGCTTTCCAATACAATGAAAAAAATTTAAACTCCTGAAAGACCGTGCACTTCCTCAAAGTTTTAGCTTTGTCTTGCACATTGTTATGAGTTTATATCACACAATAATTCTATAAGAATCACTTACTACATTTCACGTTTGCATGATCTCAGCGTAAACTCTAGCCTGTGACTGGGACCAGTTAATCATACAGCATAACAAAGCAATGATCTACCATGCATGTTAAAAAATAAAGAGAAGCTGGAAGCAGAAAAAGAGGAAAACAACAGTGAAGGTGGATGGAAAAGTGTCAAAGAGGTTATTGGAATGTTTTTGGAAAAGCTTTGAAGCCTTTCTGAAGATGATAGGGGCAGGTCCATATGTACAACACCAGAATAACCAGAATAATCACACTAAACTGCACTTAACTACTCTAGTTGCAAAGAACATGGAAATATTATCTGTCTGGAATGAGTAATAATGAGCAACTGAACCTACCAAGACAAGAACACTAATGAAGTTAGCTTCGTGGTGTAGTCAGTAATATTCAATGTCAATGGAGATTGTTGAAAAGAACCTGGGGTTGTTTTCCATCCACACGTTCTCCACATTTTGCATTAGTACATTTCATGATCAGAATCCCCTTATTGCACTGACTCTGGCCACCAATGATTAGATTTATATTCTCCTTCCTACTGCTATATTGTGCTTTTTTGCCCACGTATGATGTAAGTAACTCCCAATCATACCCATACACAGCATTCTGCTAACGCTCCATAAAATTTAAAAGGGGGCAGTCCGTACAGCATATCGAGGCAAACTGACCCAATATCTTTGAAAGAGTTCAATTAGTTCTAATAAGAATAAGGTTTCTCTCATTAAAAGATGGAACATGTTCCATTGGGCTTAAAATATGTGGCCCAACCCTTCCAACACGACTTTGGATGCATCCAGATGGATGCAAGATCCAGGACAGGCCATGGAAATGCTGCTAGACTATGTGTTGCCTGCGGGATCCACAAAGAAACTGGGGCCAGGAGTGGCCTGCAGAAGTCTTCCAGAGTTTTGGTCCCCAGCAGCAATTGTGTCTGGGTTTCTGTCCAGAGTAACATCCGCAGACCCCTGTATTTATTAAAATGGTTTCCCCTAAATGCTGCTGCCCTCTGGGAGTCTTGGAGGCTAATTTTTGGCTGTGTAGATGTAGCCTTTATTACTTGAAACAGCCATAATTCTAAAAAATACAAAGAGATGGCACAGAAATCATGTAAAAAGAAAATAGCTTTTCTGTACACTTCCTTAGCCTAAATTAATTTTCTTCCTGAGATGTAAATCTGGTATTAATTAGACAGAAGAGGCCATTGTTCCTCGTTCAGGCAACTTCTTTGGTCACTTCTTGTATCATAGCATTTTAATTCCTGCTTCCAACACAGGAAGATGTAGAGCAAATAGAGTATTTAAACCTCATTAGCAAACAGTTCAAACATTTTGGGCCAGACTAGCTTAAGCTGTTACTGACTGACCGCATAAAAGATAGCCATCAGCTGAAATCCTCACAAAAGGCACGGCCGGACAGGTGTGGGACTAAATCAAGAGAGCATTTTGTAGACAGTAGCCATACTTTGCTACTTAGTGTTTAGTCAAAAATATTTCCCCAGTTTTTAAACCACAAGAATGACTGGTATGAGCTGTTTTCATGTAAAATGTGAAGAAATTCAGTTAGACCTCATTCATTGTGACTTTAAGGCAAGATGTTGGCTCAGCAGTTATTGAAGACCACAAAGTGTAATTATTCACACTGTAAAGGAGGTATCTGATGTTCCACGATACATGAATTTAATCACGTCACAACGGTTTTCCTGAGTTTGGTTTACATAAGGACTTCAGGTTCAATGTTAAATAATAAGTCATCATTTCCCCTTCTGACTTCAAGTAGTAGAGGTGATTCATTCATCACAGCGTCTTGCAAGTCTGTAGAAGTCATCAGTGGGCGCCCATTCACTTTGACGATGATGTCGCCAGCCTTAATCCCACCTCTGTGTGGTAAAGAGAGAAGCCATCAGAAGCCACAGGTCATCTTTCCATCCCAAATTTATTTCTTTAAAACATTACTTCAGTCAGAAATGCAGCCTGCTAATAAAGGCAATTATTTTTCTTATATCTGCATCTAAAATACAGGCCAGTAAAGGAAAAAGAAACTGGAGATAAAAGCAAAGCCAGGTAGGACTACTTAAATATTAAGTTCTTTCTAGACAGGTGGGCTGAGGCCGATCTGCTCTTCCTACCTAAGGCACTCAGGTGACACAGGAAACAGATTCCCAGCAGCCCTTTGGCCTCATAGAATTTACTTGAAACAAGCAGTTTCAAGCAAACAAACAAACAAACAAACAAAGGCCCTGTCCCCAAGCAATTTAAAGTCTGCTAAAACTCTTCTTTTGCCTCTGAGTGCCCCCATGCCAGGGTTTTTAATGAACTTCCAGAGCTACAAAACGAGGAAAACCCGCAACAAAATACCTGCCCTTTAAAGAAGAGTTTCATCGCTCTTTTTGGAAGTTGCAGGTTTTCCTCGCAACATTTACCTTGGGGATGCTCCATGGCAAAAGGGGCAGGGATTGCCGCCTGCACACACAGCAGTAACACATGCAGCTTCCCTTTCTAAAGCTCAGAACCAAAGAGCCAGGATTGTTGCAATCGCTGTGGGTGGCTTATTGCTACTGTACGGGGTGGATTTTGACAGCAATAACAGGGGAAAGTGGTGAGAGTGAATGAGCGATCGTGCGCTGTACAGGTAAAATGTCTTGCAGCCATCATTGTGCAGCTTCTGCAGCAAGAGCCCGAGGACGGGGAGGAGAGAGGGAGAGAGAGGGAGACAGCGGCCAAAATCGAGTGGCGAGCCGTCCCTCGGAGGGGAGACCGGAGAATTGCGCCCCCGCTTCCCTCGCACGCCTTCTCCAGCGTCGGGGCTTTGGGGAGGGAAAGCCAGCAGAGACTCCTCAAAGGAATAAATGAACAGTTTTTATTCTTACAACAGGAAATAAAGTCAGAAGTTCTAATGAAGGACACATGTATGTTAGTTCAACGCCACACAGCTTAGTTCCTAGATTTCTCAGCTAAATCCCTAACTGGACCATTACTTTTCCTTCCACCCCCTTCTGGCCTATTCTCCAGCTCAGAAGTTCGGGACCAATGCTTGGATCTTTCCCTGAGGTAAAGAGACAGTCCAACCCGTCTTCCTCCCCCAAAACCCAAAAGCAAGGACGCTTCTTTCTTCTAGCAGGCGGGTTTTATACTCCTTCAGTAGTCTAAACTCAACGCCTGATTGGTGGAGTGCGCTCCTCCCCCTCCCATTATGCTAATTAGGGAGGTTTCGCCCCCTCCTTACCTGTTTAAGTTGTCAGTTTAAACTTTCTTCCTCAAAGCACATTCAATGCGCTTTCATTACACTTTTAACATTACTTCTCCCAGCACTAAAATTTAGTGTGGGCACCACAGGAGTGTTATTTTATGAATGAAAGTGTAGTTATTTTTTACAAATGAAGCTTGTTTCCATGCCTCTATACCAGGGTTCAGCACGCTTTGCATGCGGATGCCACCATCAGTGCCAAACCAATGCATTGCTGGGAATGACATGGGGACACACAAAATGCGTGCCCAAACAGCACACAAAGAGTGCTAACTGGCCACCATGGGGATGTGGCTTCTGTTTGCTTTTCATGCTAAACAATGAAAGAACGACAATAGATCAGAAACAAAAGCTGAATTACATGTTAAAATATCATAAGATAAACTGGTCCTGGAAAAAAAAAAAAGGAAAGATCCTTTTCCTCCTAATAAGATTTTGTTAAAATAATACAGAAACCCCATCAACCACAAATCTAACCTCGGAGTGTAAAGTTTTCTTTTCTATTTAGCCTTGTTTTAAGGAGACCAATTGTTCCCAGTTGCAGATCAACATACCTCTGTGATGGTGAATTTGGAACAATTTCATGGACATAAATTCCACTACTGACATCTGGAAAATCTGGATCGTTTAGTTTAAGTTCTTCTACTAGCCTTAAAAAAAAAAAAAAAATAAATCCAAATTTAATTCATTGTATTGCCACTGCTACTATTTATTATTCTTACAAAAAAGTATTTTTTTTCTTCTGTTAGTATCTTTCGAAGAACTGAAAATTTCTACTCCAAGGGATAAATGTCTTTAAATACACTGGTAGTACCTTTCAAAGTCGCTGCAGTTATTCCCCAGCCAAGATGTCCTCAGCCAAGACTGTATTCAAAGACAACGCAAGGACACTGGCCGTGACCAGTCAAGAGGTTACAGAACAGCAGCACCATTGCCCACTGAGCGAGCAGAAGACAGCACTGCCACACTGCATATCCCTACTTGCCACTTGCAGTGCTCGATGGAATGTCTGCAGTGGGATTGCAGCTGCCTGTGTGCTGGTCCATGAAGACACTGCACACTGCAAGCGTAAAAACCAAGCACCGAGGGAATCAGATAAACAGATCCTGCATCCTCAAGACTTGGTCATGCTGCCATAAGGGTGCCGCACAACTCCTGCCCAAGATGGAAGGGACACATTCAGCAATCTATTTAATGCCAATTGGTCAGATAATGAAAAAGGTACAATATCAGTGACACAGAAAAGGAAGGATAGTAATTGTTTCCGATTTTACCGCGTGGAGAATGTCTCGTCTCTTAAATACTGAACTATTCTAACAGGAGAAGACTTGGTGGCATGAGCTTTCATAGACACGTCTAATTCTTCAGGGGCTAGGGGGCCCATTAGTCCCCCCAGCATCTGAAGAAGTAGACGTGTCTACGAAAGCTCATGCCACCAACCCTATGGGCCCCCTAGCATCTGAAGGAGACATGCTCATTGCCCCACCAGCATCTGAAGAAACAGACGTGCCCATTGGGCCCCCTGGCATCTGAAGAAGTAGACGTGCCCATTGGGCCCCCTAGCATCTGAAGAAGTAGACGTGCCCATTGGGCCCGCTAGCATCTGAAGAAGTAGACACGCCCAATGGGCCCCCTAGCATCTGAAGAAGGAGACGTGCCGATTGGGCAACCTAGCATCTGAAGAAGGAGACGTGCCCATTGGGCCTCCTAGCATCTGAAAAAGTAGATGTACCCATTGGGCCCCCTAGCATCTGAAGAAGTAGATGTGCCCATTGGGCCCCCTAGCATCTGAAGAAGTAGACGTGCCCATTGGGCCCCCTAGCATCTGAAGAAGTAGATGTGTCTACGAAAGCTCATGCCACCAACCCTTCTCCTGTTAGTCTCCAAGTGCTACTAACTACTTTGCTGGACTTTTCGAATTAAACTAACACGACTATTTCTCTGATATTGAACTGTTCTGTTAATTTAAAAATTAAACGGAAGTAGAGCCAATCTACATCTTTGTTTAGCAACTCTTTGAATCAAAACTTCATTTGAAGAGCACTATTGTGATTAATTATCACTGTATTTGATAATTGTGATCTAATTAGCCAAAAAAAGGCTGTGTATAAGGAATTAATTGGTCCATAGTGAGATCTTTATACTAAATGTAAAAGATAATACTGATCATTTGTTGATCAACTTTTATGGAAACCAATCCATTTTTTGGCAACAAATTTTGCTTCATTCTTCCAGGTGTCAAACTTAGGTAATGATGCCTTGCATATAGCTTAGAAGGGACATCCAATAAGCTAAGAGGTCTATAATTTCCTTCATCTGTTTTGCTACTTTTTTCTTATTACTGTAGACCAGTATAGTTGACCTCATCTTATGGAAAATTCCTGAGCTGTTAATGTTTCTAAATAATTTGGCAAGAAGTGATGGCCATCATTACAGATTATTTTTTTAAAAAAATTCTGGAGGGTGGCCATCCTCTCCATGGGCTTTGTCTGGGATGCAGTTTTAATAAAATTGACAGTATCTTCAGTTAATAGCAAAAGCTGTTCAAAGAGCTCATAAAACTGGCTCAGCAGTGATCTTCTCAGTACCAAAGATACCTTAGAAGATATTTTACCTGTATAGGAGGCCAGTGTTTCCCCATCAAGAATTTAAATACTCACCCAATACAAAAACACAAACTGGGAGTCTGTAATTGTAATTTGCATACAACCTTTTCTAAAGATTCCTGAATGTGGGATACTTCTGGCAGGGTCTTTTGAGACAGAATACATACATTTGATTTACACAAACGACAGAGCCAAAATTACTACACTGTGGAATCATTGGTTGAAAATTAGCTGAAGTAAACTCATCTGCAGTTTGAACAGGTATGGTTTATTGTTATATGGATTTTATCTTTTTATTCTTGTAACCCATCTTAGGATCTCTGAGTAAGGGCAGGATATAAATATTTGAATAAATCAGTAATAAATAAAATAAATGTCTATAACATCAATATAAAAATTGGGAAACTTTGTAACACATAGTATACCTATAAAAGCCCATTACTTAGAATGAGCTTGCTGTTCTTTTTTTTTTTCTTACAATAAAATTTTACATAATTATGCCCTTATACATTCTTCCCTTATTTTTTCCCCCCACCCCACCCCCCTCCCACCCCTAAATAATGAATATTCAATAACATTTGTGAGCTAAGGGTTACATTTGGAATACAATTCTTAACTGTAATTTAACTAATTCACTTCTGACACTCGCTTCCAGGTAATTCTTAACCTCCATCCATTTGTTTTTGCACCTTCTTATTTTTACTAAATCATTCTCAAAATTTTCCCGACATTCTCGAACCTCTACTGCAATCGAGGCTATTATATATTCATACAGTTTCTGTATTTCCCATTTAGATGCATCCTTCCATCCATTTACTACTACCAATTGAGCCGTCCTAAGGATGGAACAAACTACTTCCCTAATCTCTATAATGAGCTTGCTGTTCAGAGGCATGTTGGGGTCACTGTAGGGGTAGGGTAATAATACTGGCTTTATAGTTGCTATTTAGGATGCAAGAAGTACTTGTGTACAGAATTTCACTTTCTGTCCTGCCTTCCTCCCAAAGACATCATTTCCCCCTCTCCGTTTTATCTTTATAATCCTGTAGGCTACATCAGGCTATGAAGAAACAGCAGCCCCAACATAATCTGGTAAACTTCATGGTCAAATGGGAATTTGAATGCAAACACTTGATCATGTGGCCAAAGTGGACTGGTATTAACTAATCTAGAAACTAATTCTACATGATAAAATCCAAATTAGTAGGTGAATGAAAATTGATAATTTATTTGGGGAGCAGTTCTGGCCCATTCCACCCTAGCTATGGAAGGTAGCAGCTTCTCAAGTTTGCTGCTCTCACAAAGACTAGCGGTGCTCTTTATCATTACCTCCATCCGCACAGGAGCTCAGACATTCACATGGCAAAGGGAAAGTGCTATGCACTTGAAGCATAGCACAGTTCGCCATGTGTACCCAGAGGAATATTAAACCTGCAGTGCTCCTCTTAAAGTGGCAGTGTGCTGTTGACTTGGTACCCACTGCCCTCTCAACTGGGGAACTTTAGTTGCCAGCAAGGGGGGACACTGGAAATGTCACCATGACTCGTAGAGACCACTTAGGAGAAAGGCAGGTCTGCACAAGAATGGAAGAAAGAACTCCGCTCATCAAGCTCTCTAAAGGGAGCTGACATCACAGCAGGCGGCTTTGTGGGTGGACGAGTGGACCATAAAGGTGCCATGCCGTTCCTGCTAAAAAGTACACCAAGCGGTGGGAAGAATTAGGAGCATGTGGATCAGTCCACACTGCTGCTGATTAGAGGTCCAGCGCTGGCTGCTAGAGGCCCCTGTGTGGTCTGCCCTCGTCTTCTTACAAGCTGAATGTAGCAAGGCAGGAGAAGCTGCTAGAGCCCACTCCTCACTTGGAGTAGGAGGAGCAGAAGAAAGGGCAACATTGCAGCAATACAGAAGAGCTGCCCTTCCTTCTAGAGTGAAGGCTAATCATTAAGTACCTTCTGAACACCACTTCTCCCCATGTATAAACACCTGTCCTAAAAGAACAGCACTGTTTGTAAGTACGCCATGCCCTTCGACCCATTAGGGCAAAAGAGGGTGATGTCTTTCTCCCTCTTACCTACTCAAGAGCAGCACACAGGAATGAATGATGACTTGCTCAGGACGGAAGCTGAATACTTGCAAAAATGCCTTTGCCAATGAACTGGACACAGACCCGACGTAGATAACAGCCCAGTTTGCGGAAAGGAGTCGCACTTTTCCCATTTGCCAGCTTATTCTTCCATCTTCCCTGCAATCAGCCACCGTGCTCTGCATACCTGCTCTTACGTAAGCAGTGAGTTAATGTCACTGTGCACTACAGTCCCATTTTTGTTAGGACGCACGGGAGAAGCTAATCCTGGCTCGCCCCATGGAGAAAGATGAGGGGGCTGGGTTTGCTCTTTCCCCTTCACTGGATGCCAGGGGCCACGCCAATGGACCTTCCTGGGTCACTGTCACTATCTGAAGATACTGACCCTGCCAACAGCCCAGTGACTTTATCTGATACCAAATGTAATGGTCATCAGTCCCATCAGTTTTAAATGCAGTTTGCCAAGACTCCATTCCAGTTATTTCAACTGGAGTTACAGATCCATCATCCTCAGGATATTACGCTCCTCAGTATACAGACAGACTTACGTGGGAGTTATCGTCAGCATCCTTATGCCAAGAAACCTCTTTTTCCCATCTGGAATAAAAGCAAATACCCTAGTTAAGAAGTTGTTCAAATGCACTCAAGAGGCAAAATGCCCACTTGTGGCAAGAAGACTCAATGGGTCCCTAAGCGACATTTCAAGTGTCTCTCCTGTGCCCCACCATGAACCCAAGCGTGCGGGGAACTTTCACCTTGACTCTAGATCACGCAACTGCTCTCTCCCTGGTGCAGCAAACAACAGGGCTGGAAAAGAATGAAAATTCAGCAGGAGGAGGCTTTCCAATGGAAGGCAAGCCAAGAAGGGGCCGGTGCATTTACTTGTGTGACAGTTGCACTAATACACTGCAAGATTTCTAGTCTTGCAATATAGGACTTCTAAAGATTAACGGAGGCAGAATGAATCTGCAGAGAGGATGTGTAAGATAAAAAGGACCCTGTAGGGGACATGTGGCATCCCATATGAACAAATGAAACTGTAGGTGAAACTGTAAGCACCACCAAGAAGTCCACAGTATCCTGCTGGCTCCCAATGCCCCAAAGCCCCAAATGCCCGTTCCTGGGAGCAGTCAAAGCCAATGTATAATCTCTAGTTGTTTAAAAAGCCCAATTCCAACTTGAAGAGGGAAAGCTTCCTGTGAGAAATATATTGGGCTATCTGCCAGGTTTCTAAACTATCTGGCAGGTTAACATTTTCAGGTCCTTATAACTTATAAAACTCATGTGAATCTACTTAGAGTGAAGTCCAATTTCCATCCAGGCTCTGCCAAAGTAAAACAGAAAGGCAATCTTATTATGTATGCATCAGTATCAGGTATGTTTCACTACAGAATCTCAGGCTTCAGCCTCAGGCGACAATCAGCACAGTAAATATCTCGCAAAAAGCACAATCTTACACATCGACTCAAAAGCCCCACTGTGTTTAATGGGAATTACTAACTTGTACATTTCCCTGGAATTTTAGTCTTAGCATTCCATAATTCTTCAACTCACAGCTTAATATGTGGATTGCTTTCCTGCAAAATATTTCGTGCGATGTGATATTTAGCATTCGTTAGATTTATTGCCACATAAAACTCATTTTTCCCCCAAAGGATTTCTCCTAAAATCATCCTATTTTTAATTTACTTTTCCTGAATATTCCTTGTCAAATTATAGGCCACATCTTATGTGGTAGGAAATATGATACATATTTAAAAGTATTTATTTCAAACATTTCCATAATGCTTTTTAATTTTTAAAAAATCCTGCACCTATTTACGCAGGTCCATGGTTAAAGAGATACATGGCACGTCTGGCTCCAAGGCCTCAGGCCCAGGAAACTTTCCCATAAAGCAAACAGTCTGCTCTACAAGGTCTCTGTACACTGGCCAAGTATTGTAAGGGCCAAAAATTCTTGCTCCAGTATAGTTTGTGGCACGATACGCAGGTTTCTCTGCTCATTTATAACCTGATAGAGAATTTTTAAGAACAATGGGTGTTTGTTTTTCTCCTGGATAACACAACAGTGAGGTGCAAGAAGAAGAAGAAGAAGAAGAAGAGTTGGCTTTTATACCCCACTTTTCTCACCCTTCTGTTCTTCTCCCCACAATAGAACACCCCTGTGAGGTTGGTGGGGCTGTGAGAGCTCAGAAGCGAGCTGTGACTCACCCAAGGTCACCCAGCTGGCTTCATGGAGGAGGAGAAGACTTGGCTTTTCTATCCTGCTTTTCCCACCCATTAAGTGACTGACAAACCTTCTGTTCTTCTCCCCACAACAAAACACCCTGTGAGGTGGGTGTGGCTGTGAGAGCTCAGAGGAGAGCTGTGACTAGCCCAAGGTCACCCAGCTGGCTTCATGGGGGAGAGCGGAATCGAACCCAGTATTCCCAGATAAGAGTCCGGCTCCCTAACCAATGGACGAAACTGGCTCACAATATAAAGTGTGTAAAAACCGGAGATTCCAGCAGTATGGAGAGCAGAGGCCTTTGGGTCTTTCCAGATCTGTGGCTCTGTGATTTGGAGTTATAACCTTTGGCGCATTTATGTTTTCTCCTTTTAATAAAATTTCCCCCAGATAGAGAACTTAATTAGTTCTGCAGCTGGAGTTAACAGTTTTTCCAAAGGTGGTTGGAATGATATCAAAATAACGTAAGCAAAATAAAAACACTTCAGTTATGTTTCCTACCATGCTCTGAATCAAACTTATTATCTTGGGCAAATGTTGAAATATGAGCCAGAACCTTTCCACCACTAGTCAATGAACACTGATAGCTTTGCTACCTAACTCAGTGTAGAACCAGGGCCTCCGTTGTCCCAATTCTATTGCTTCCAATGGACTGAATCACCTTGGTCCAGCTGCTGCTGCGTGGGGAAAGTTGGCATAACTGCTCCTTTTGCTGCATCTGTTCTGCGGATAAGGACTCCCCAGTGCTAACTCTCTGGCAGCTGGAAGCAACACTTGCTGCTATAAAAGTACGTTAAGAGAAGGTGGAATAACCAGGGCACCCGGCCAGGACAGAATGCAGACAAGAAAATGAACAGTTTGAAAGGATCTCAGCAAACTTGCCACATCCCAAACTGTATATATAGTGCAAAGTAGTACATACTAGTTATTTTCATATAGGAAAAAGTCACCAAGGTAGTTAGTAGCACTTAGAGACTAACAGGAGAAGGGTTGGTGGCATGAGCTTTCATAGACACGTCTGCTTCTTCAGATGCTAGGGGGCCCAAATGCCCCCCTCCCCAGCATCTGAAGAAGTAGACATACCCATTGAGCCCCCTAGCATCTGAAGAAGTAGATGTGCCCATTGGCCCCCCTAGCATCTGAAGAAGTAGATGTGCCCATTGGGTCCCCTAACATCTGAAGAAGTAGACGTGCCCATTGGGCCCCCTAGCATCTGAAGAAGTAGATGTGCCCATTGGGTCCCCTAACATCTGAAGAAGTAGACATGCCCATTGGGCCCCCTGGCATCTGAAGTAGACGTGTCTATGAAAGTTCATGCCACCAACCCTTCTCCTGTTAGTCTCCAAGTGCTACTAACCACCTTACTGGACTTTTTGTTTTAGTATAACATGGCTATTTCTCTGATATTGACCACCAAGGAAAAAGTCAAACTAGGCTCAACACAGGAGGCAGCTTTGTCCCTACATAATCAGCTATATCAAGCCACCAACAGGAAATTATATTATAAAGCATCACTGCACTATACTGTATGCAAAAAATATATAACTATAAAATGCAATAGTGGAGCATTCCAGTAAACCTGAAGCACTCAAGGGAAAGGGAAGGGACAGGGTGCCACTGCTTTTAGGATTTTGTTTTTTCGAGTCACCGTGGCTCTTGGGCCCTTTCTGTGCAGGCTTTATAGCTGTGCAATCTGTGTCTGCTGGGATTTCACTCTGACAGCGGTAAGATTTGTTGCTTCATCCTCCTTTCTGTGGATCCCTCTAAGGAGTTACCTGCAGAGGCTCAAGCAGAATCTGCAGGACCCACAAACGGTGTCATGGAAAAGTCCAAGAGGAACAGAGATCACAAATCCCCTCTGATCCATTGTAGGGGATCCATCCCATCACACAGGAGTGAAAAGCAACGTCAGAGTCAGTTTTCACATGAAGTATAAAAACAATTCTGGTAGTGCCTTCTTACATCCTCTTTTCCCACTAATGTTAAGCAGATCTTGAATTGTGCTCTGTTCCCCAGTCTCTGTCTAACCCTATTTTGAAAGAAATGGAAAATGGCCAACATATGGGTCACTTCCTGCACCTTAAATCTGGCCAATGCAAAACCATTCATTCCTCAGCGTTCACTTCACCACTGGTGAAAGGGTGTGCGTGCAAACGACATGCTGCACACTTCCAGGGCCAGAGGAAGTACTCTGGCCTTCAAGCTCCATGATCTGCTCTCAGGAAGATGCAGCCTCAGGAAGTTCTGCTAAATATGCAGAATCTCTAAGGGAGGGAGGGAAGGAGGGAAGAGGAAATATAATTTCTTCTTTCTGCTTCACTCCACCTTCAGATCATGCTTGGCAGCTTCCCTGTACTGTACACTGCAATGGAAGCCTGAGAGGATGAGAGACCTCGGCTGCATCCGCACGGCATGCCTTAATTCGGTTTAAGGAAACCGAAATAACTGAACCGGAACAAAACTGTCTCCACTGGCTTTCAACTTGATCCGTGTCAAGGGCATCCCGCCGGCAACCTTATCTCGGATTCAATCTTGGGAGGCCCCACAGGCAAGTCCTCCCTGCCCATTGCCAGCCCACCCCTTCTCTCTGATTGCTGTTCCCTCCCAGGATCAGCCCCTCTCAGTTCAAAGTAACAGAGATCAGACCTCTCCCTCATGGCTGTGCAGCTCTCCGCCTCCTTTCCTCTGCACCACCTTTCCCTCCCCCTTTTCTTCCAGCTTTGTGCTCTTCCCTCATCACCCCCATCAAAGAAGTCTGGATCCCCTTTCCCACCCATGCTTCCCTGGCGCCGAGAGGTTGGGCTGGAGGGGAGTGAGGGGCTTTTTCATTGCTCAGAGCACACAGCAGCAGCAGCAGCAAGTAAAGCCCCATTCCTTTAAACAGAATCTCAGCTGCTTCTCCTTTCACTTTCAAAGGTCTGAACTTCTGAAACTGCGCAAATTCGCAACATTGTTAATCGGGAGTGAAGGGGCTTTCTTGCTACACTGTAGCTCCTGTGTGAGAGTGGGGGGGGGAGTAGCAAAAGTGTCTGATTTTATAGCTGTCATGAAAGCCTGCCTGTGGGACATTTGAAAGAAAGGCTTTTTTCTCCAAATACTACTTTCCCCTCCTCCATTTCACAGTGGCACCTAAGAGAAGTGATTGGAATCACTTCAGAGGCTACTTTGCCTCTGCCTGTGGTCACACCTAAGGTTTAATCCAGTTTCAGTCCACTTTCAGAGTGAGAGAATACACCAGCAAACTGACAAGCTGGTTTTCTTTCAGGGTTAATAACTCAGAAAATCCACCTTTAGACTAAATAATGTGGAAAGAAAACTACTGGTCACTTTGCTGATGTGTTCTCTCACTCTGAAGGTGGAGTGAAGCTGGATTAAACCTTAGGTGTGACCACAGCCTATAATGGATTGAGACCAATAAAAATCAGGACTCAGGAAAGTATGCTTGAAGGGAAGAAAGTCCACAAATGAAACAGATTGGACTAAAACAGATTGATCTAGTGGTTAGGGAGCTGGACTCTCATCTGGGAATACCTGGTAACCTTGATTCCACACTCCTCCACAAAGCCAGCTGGGTGACCTTGGGCTAGTCACAGATCTCTGCTGAGCTCTCACAGCCCCACCCACCTCACAGGGTGTCTGTTGTGGGGAGAAAAACAGAAAGTTTGTCAGCCGCTTTGAGTCCCCTTAAATGGGGATGAGAATTGGGGCAGAAAAGCCAACTCTTCTTGTTCCTCCCTGAAGCCAGCTGGGTGACCTTGGGCTAGTCACAGCTCCCTTCTGAGCTATCACAGCTGCCCCACACACCTCACAGGGTGTTCTGTTGTGGGGAGAAGAACAGAAAGTTTGTCAGCCGCTTTAAATCCCCTTAAATGGATGAGAAAAGCAGGATAGAAAGCCAACTCAATTGAACAGCAACCTGACTGAGAAGTGGTAATCGAGTGAAATATTGATCCCGCTCGTCCCACCCGCCTTGGGAATTGTAAAAAGAGAGAGAGACGCTTTTCTGCGTGCTTTTCGTTTCCCCAACAGAGCCCCCCCCCCGTCCCTGCCTTTCGCTTTCTAAAGGTCTGAAGTTTTGAAATTGCGCAAATTCGCAACATTGTTGAGAGTGAGCTGGTTCTCTTGCTACACTGTAGTGCTGATGTGTGAAGGCTGGGGGGGGGGAGTAGCAAAAGTGTCTGATTTTATAGCTGTCATGAAAGCCTGCCTGTGTGTGTGTGTGTGTGTGTGTGTGTGTGTCTACCAGCTCACTCACTCCCCAGGAGGGGAAGACTAGCTAGGCTTTCTCCGGCCGGGCTCCCTCAGCCAAATTCTTCTTGCCCGCCCCAGGGGAATCCAAAACGCTGATAGCTTCCTCCTGCCCAATTCTCTCCTCTCCGTCTCCCCCGCCCAACTCTCCGCATGCACTCCAGAGCTATAGCGCTGCTGTGTGAAGGCTGCTCCAAGAAGTTCAGGCTTGCAAGAGAAGAAGCGATCTGAAAAAAGTTTTTGCTTCAGATCAGGCACGGAAACACCCCCCCCCCAATGACGTCCGCAGAATACAGACAGCCATTGGATACAGTGCGATTGGGGGAGGGGCACCCTGAACACGGAATCTTATCCTTGAAAACGGTACTGTCCACACAGTAAAAACATAAACATGTTTCAAGTGCATGATCCGGAGTGAGACCTGTTGAAATCAGGATTTATTTCAAAACGGTTTAACGTGGTTTAATACGGAAGAAGCGTGTTAAGCCGAACTGCCGTCTGAACTGAGAGGACTCAAAACGTTTTGAATTCGAGATAACGATGCCATGAAGATGGGGCTCTCAGGAGGAAGAGGAAGAAGAAGAAGAGTTGGTTTTTCTACCCCACTTTTCTCACCCATTTAAGGGGACCCAAAGTGGCTAGCAAACCTTCTGTTCTTCTCCCCACAACAGAATACCCTGTGAGGTGGGTGAGGCTGTGAGAGCTCAGAGAAGAGCTGTGACTAGCCCAAGGTCACCCAGCTGGATTCATGGGGGAGGGTGGAATCAAACCCGGTATTCCCAGACAAGGGTCTGGCTCCCTAACCACTAGACCAAACTGGCTCACTAAAAGACCAAAGGCCATGGGGACCTCAACATCAGCCACCCACATGATGGCTGCCAGTCTTGGCTTATATTTGGAGGTGAAAACAAAAGTTCCCTGAAGCCCAAAGCTGCAGCTCAGGGAGATTTTTGCAGAACCCAGCAAAATGCTTCTGGCCTCCATCCATCGCCTGGGCTAGTCCAGTTGTCTGACAGCAGAACGCTGGGCTGGCGCACAGGCAGGAATGATGGGGAGATGGTTTTAAAGCACTCTTCCATTGGAGCACCGCTCTCCTGAGCAGAGCCTATGTTTCCCAGCAGCAGCAGCTGCCCCAATCCCTAAGGACCATGTGGAAACCGCCATCATGCCTCAAAATGGCACCTAAAACGAACAGCCCATCTACAACGGATGCCCTGAAAGTAAATGGTGGGTTAACAGACGGAATTATTAACTGAAGTCATTAGATTCTGTTTTTCAAACTTACTTTTTCATATTAATTAAAAGTGACATATTAGTGAATGAACTGTTGTGCTACGTATATTAGTGGAGCTATATAAATAAATGGTTCAATGGTTCAATCTCCGCACTGTTCTGCCTTATATAATGGAAGATTCTGAAGCATTTTTGTTCTTATGATCCTAATGTGGACAAGGCAAAATATACCAGTGCTGAGGCTTTAGCCAAAGCTAGGGCCTGTTCTCACGGGGACTTTATTGCCTATCAAAAACGGTTTGAAAACTGTTTGTCCGCATTGAAAATTGGCTTCCCGCACTTTCAGGGGAGTAAATCGGGGGGAAAATGCATTTAAAAAACACTTGTTTAAAGGATTCTTGTTCCTGTTTTTCTTTTTGACACACTGTTTTCCCTGTGGGAACAACACGCTCACTATCCCTTTCAGCCGTCACTCCCTTGCCTGCCCGCCCATCTGCCTGCCCTTTCGGGCTTTGCTACCACCACTGCTTTGCTCGCCCAGCTGCTTGCTCGCCTGCCCGGCTGCCTGCTATTTCAGCCTCTACCACCACGTCTCCCTTGCCCACCTGCCATTTTGGCCATCGCCGGCCTTCCGGGCTGCGGCACCCCGCTGCTGCCCCCTTGCTCACTCGGCTTCCCGCCGAGCAACCGTGGCACTCCTGAGGCATAGAGAGGAGGAATGCTGGGCGGTGGGTGGAAGAGCAAGTGAGCAAACCCAGTCCTCTCCCCCCTCCCTTTTGGCCGCTGTTGCAGCTGCACCGCCACCATAATGTGCATTCACATTCGTTTTTGTTAATTCCACTTTAAATAGCCCAAGTGGGATCATGGCCCTAAAGTACTTTTTCGACAGGGTTTTGTTCCAGTCCATACTGTTGTGTTGCCAGTTTGCTGGGTATGAATAATTCCAAACACTGTCAGACTGACCTGGGTCATTCATCTTGAAAAATGCTTTGCCTCCCATAAATCCCACGCGCACCATCACTCCATGATTAAAATTTCCCACCATTTCTTCCAAATTTTACCTTTGCTTTGTTTGTCGTAATTCTCCGAAAGGAATCGAGCGATGCGATCGGAAGGGATAGCAAAGGAAATCCCTGCAGTGACCTTTAATGTATTGATGCCAATGACTTCGCCATCCTGTTAACATAAGAAGCTTATGTTAACCACCAGTGATCAAAAAGAACCACATCTGTAGGAACCGGTTTGTATTCTGCTTGATTTGGTTACCAGGGTCATGAGGCTACAGTATAACTAGAAGCCCCCTCAAAACCACGTGGGACCAGCAGGCTGCTACGCTTCTAGAATTCAAAACAATGTCTTTTCTCATTCCCAAAAATGTAAGAGGAAGTTCTGCCAAAGCCTATGACTAAAGCCAGAAGTGATGATCTTGTACATCTCAGCATCAGCTCTACTCCTAGTGCATTCGTTTATTTCTTTTGCACATAAAATACTGCACGGTCATTTGAGGCACAGGGCCTTTCCACACTTGGCCCCACACTTGGCGACTATGTGCACTTGCCTTGAACTGCGCCAGAGCGGGTAAGGGTCTTGACAGGCCTATTTGCAGCTTGTCTGGTGCTTCTGCATCACATGACACAGCACACAACCCTATTTATTTATTTATTTATTTATTTATTTATTTATTTATTTATTTATTTATTTATTTATTTATTTATTTATTTATTTACCCACCCACCCACCCACCCACCCACCCACCCACTCACTCACTCACTCACTCACATTTTTATCCTGTCCTATACCCAAAGGTCTCAGGTCGGGTTACAACATTAAAAACCACTGAACATACAGAATTAACGTGTGTCTGGATGTGGGAAGCCGCCCTGGTGATGGTGCTGGCACGGGTGGGTCCATCCACACCAGTGTCAGTATCAGCATCGGTTTCACTCACAGCAGTGGTCAGGCAAGGCAAACGATGGTCATCTGCCATCCTCAATCCTGTGCCTCTCGTTTTGGACACCACACAATCTAGCACCCATCTACAGAGCCTCCGAAGTGACAGTTCAGTCGGCACGCTGGCCCACATCCAACCACCACCCAGATACATACAGAGCCAGCAATGTCGCTCGCCCAGAGAAAAACGATAAAGATAATCTCTTCTGCCTCCGTCTATCTACAATTACAAATATATGTGCAGACTAAAAACTAAGCAGGGTGTAATTGCTAAAGAATTTATTCCTCACCTGTTTGCTCCACCTTATCTTTTGACTAGTTAGGGGGCAAGACCCACACTGCCCACTGTCCTGGCCATCAAGATTACCACTGGGGAATATTCAGCAGTGATCTTGGGGGAACCCCCCACCTTCACCTGTCAGAACTGCAGCTAGGGTGGCGATCCTGGCGAGTGGAGAAAGTCCTCCATCCGCTGAGATCACAGCTTGATGGCTGGAGAAACCCATCTCTAGGAATTCCCTCTTCAGACACTGACACTGTCGCATTATGCAAAGAGGTCTAATGATAGAATCATTCTTACCAAATTTACCAAAGGTCCTCCTGAGTTTCCATACTGTAAAACAAAATTAGAAAATGTTAAGGTACATTTGGAAAAAAAAAAAGTCATTTCAAAAGGAGAGGAAAGAACAAGAAATACTCCATCTCTTAGATCCAGCTGACTCTTGAAAACTGTCCTAAATGAAATGCAACATATGTTCCAACTTCTGTTTAATGTAATTAAACAAAAAATAATGCATTACTCCCTTGACATTATTCTAGGATGACTGTAAAGTAGTATGCTCATTTTTGAATAATATTTTATTAGTTATTGTAAAGAACATTAACTGCAATGGACGTATGTAGGTTTTTATGGGTGTATTCCATCTCATTTGTAGAAGTTTTTGGGCTGTTATGCTGTGTTCCAGGTTTCTTCTTCTGAGAACCTGAGCTTTCAGATATAGCTATGATATCCATCTTCAGAGGCCTTTGCTCTTGGGCGGGTCAAGGGTGACTGGTGTCTTACTAGATCTTGTTTCTCTTCTTATAGATGTCTGCTGGTTGTTTGTCAGCTCTTCTTTTGTTTGAGTTGCTAATGAGTCATTGGTCTTTCCCTGGCTGCACACTGTTGGCATTGTTTCCTTGAGTGGAAGTGTTAATAGTGGGTCATTGGGACAATCTCCATGGCATGCCTTAATTCGGTTTAACGAAACCGAAATAATTGAACCAGAACAAAACTGTCTCCACGGCTTTCCACTCGATCCGGGTCCAACGGCATCCCGCCTGCATCCTTATCTCGGATTCAACCCTCGGAGGCCCCACGGCAAATCCTCCCTGCTCATTACCAGTCATGATGGTGCCCACCCCCTCTCTCTGATTGGTGGTTGAAAGGGGCGGGGAACAGAACGACGTAGAGCAAAAGTTTTGGGATTGCCCTCCTTCTCCTTCGCCTTTCCCTTCCACCTTCCAGACGTCAAGAGAGGCTGATCTGGGTCGAAAGGAATCAGCGGCGGCGGGGGTTTTTCCTTCTAAACTCTCACACACACCCCAAAGAAAAAGTTTCCAGATAACTTTTCCGGCTGTCCTCCTTGGGAAAGTGCAGGAGGAGGAAAGAGGGTGAAAGGGGAAGCTTGGAGATCCGACGTTTTGGGGGGTGGGAGAGAGGGAAGGCGAGGCGAGGTGAGGTGAGGCGAGGGGATCCCGGCTGCGAGCCGTAGCCAAAGAAGAAGGGGACCCGGCGGCCGCTCGCCCAGTTGGCCTTGGGGTTCGGGGCGGGTGGGGAGCCTGAGTCGGTGGCCGGCATGAACGGCGGCGCCGCGGTAGCGGCAGCAGGGAAGGACGCCGGCCTGGGTGCGAGCGAGGGCAGCAAGGGGCGCAGGAGGGATCCGGAGCCAGCAGTGGCAGTGAAGGAGGAGGAGGCGGTGGTGGCGCGCTACAGTAAGCTGAGTGCGCCTTCGAAGAGCTTGGGGGGGCGGCGCGGAGGGGCCAGAGCAAGAGGGAGGGAAGGCCCGATCGGGGACAGTTTACCGAGGGGGCGATGAGCGGCTGCTTGGAGCATCCCTGGGAGGTGGCGGTGAGCCGATCCGGAGAGCCACCTGTCGGCAGGGCGTGGCGCAAGGCGAGAGAAGGTGCGTGCGCCCCGGGCGCAAACGAGGCGGCGATGCGGGGCTGTTTTTGCACACGGCGCTGCTCCGCCTCACCGGTGATGGGCAGCCATGGAGCCTGCGCTCCTCTCAGGACTGGGGACGGGCTTCTTCGAGAGGCAGCCTTCTCCTCCTCCTCCTGCTCTGTGCCGGAGTTGTCTTCACCGTTTGCCTTTGGAGCGCGGCGATGGTGCGGAGACATGAGCGCAGTTCTGGAGTAACATTTGCTTCAGATCAGGGAAACACCCCCCCTCCCAATGACGTCCGCAGCATACAGACAGTCATTGGATACAGTGCGTTTGGGGGAGGGACACCCTGAACATGGAATCTCATCCCTGAAATGGTACTGTCCACACAGAAAAAAATGAAACACGTATCAAGCGCACAATCCGGAGTGAGACCTCTTAAAATCAGGATTTATTTTAAAACGGTTTAACGTGGTTTAACACGGAAGAAGCGTGTTAAGCCGAACTGCCGTCTGGCCAAGGAGAACTCAAAACGTTTTGAATTCAAGATAACGATGCCGTGGGGATGTGGCCATTGGGACTAACTTGTTTACTGCGTAAAGGTGTAATCCCTGGGGGTGAGTGACTAGTGGCTTGTGTGTTTGCAGAACTGAGGTGTGAATCTCTGTTTTGCTTGTTTCTATACAAAGGTTTCCAGATGCTGCTGAGAAACAGGCCTTGGTCCCTGTTAAAGTTGTGGGGATGTTGTTGTATTTCAATGGCCTCTCTGGCAGCCTCAATAACCCACTATTAACACTTCCACTCAAGGAAACAATGCCAACAGGGTGCAGCCAGGGAAAGAACAATGACTCATTAGCAACTCAAACAAAGGAAGAGCTGACAAACAACCAGCAGACATCTATAAGAAGAGAAACAAGATCTAATAAGACACCCGTCACCCTTGACTTGGCGGAGAGCAAAGACCTCTGAAGATGAATATCAAAGCTATATCCAAAAGCTTAGGTTCTCAGAAGAAGAAACCTGGAACACAGCATAACAGCCCCAAAACTTCTACAAATAAGCTTTAACGACAGTTTCTCACCCTCAAGAGGATAACAAATCTGATAAATTAACAATTCAACTAATATTATTAGGAAATTTAACAATCAATAAAAATTGCTAAGCTTACTTTTACTGTGATGTCAGACTTTGGCAGTTCCGCCCAGACAGAGGAAGTCATCACAAGTGTATCAAATGCCTTTCCCCCTCTAAATTAGGAGAAGCTGTTCTTAAAGCGGCCATGTGCTACTGGATGTTCTCATCTGTCAGAATCACAGTGAGGGAATCCCCAGCCATGATTCTGATGGGCAGAAGAGGAGTGGATGGTGGAGACTACTTTTCCCTTCTCCACTGAATAAAAAACCTTTAGTCAATTACCAATCCAAGCTCATCTACACCAGTGAAATGGGAAAATCCTGGCTATGGCAGCATCTACACATTAGTTTCTAGCCAATCAGAGTTCATCTAGAGGGCAGAATGGGCAACTGTTGGAGCACTAAATACAACAGCTTTCCATATTTGTTCTCCAAATGTTTGTTCCCCAGCCTTGAAGTTAGGACAGGGTAGGGGGCAAAGGCTGAGCAGATGACCTTCCACTCCACTGCTGGTCAGGACAAAACACTCTGCCCAGAAGGAGACCATCCAGTGGCCAAGCTGATCCAGTCTATAACATGGAGAAACCTCGCAAAAGTAAAATTATTGTAAAAACTGAAAATATTAGAATGAACATAAAGAAGAAAAAAATCAGTTCAGCTCTTCCATGCTTTTTGAGATTTTCTGAGCTGGTACTTACATTGATTATAGCATCTGTCTGAATATAGTCCATGTCAGAGTCTTTCAGGCCGAGCTCTCGGCCATCGCGTTGTGCTGTACTCACAATACCAGTTGTCACTGTATTCTGTAAGGCAAAAGGGCTCCCAATGGCCACAACAAATTCCCCAGGCCTCAGATCACTAGACTGGCCCATGGACAGTACGGGCAATTGTTTCTGGAAAGTAAAATCATTATAGCATTGCAAAGCAAAATGCAATATTCAAAGATAATTTAATGACATATCAAAAGTATGATCTAGATCAGTGATGGCCAACCTATGACATGCATGTCACAGGTGACACGCCAAGCCCTTTTGAGTGACACACGTGGTCACCCTTGCACCTGGGCATGTAGTGCTTGCTTGTTCTTGAAGTGTACGAAATACCAACTTTCAATCGAAGATTTAGCAAACGAACTTCAGCAACAAAAGTCACTAATGTAAAGAATTATTTGTTTTTGCTTTTTTAACAAAAACATACATCAAAAATATAACTTTTTTACTACAAATATCACAAAATTATGGATATTTCTAGATGTGACACAGCACTTGAGTTAAGCTAGGTTTTCTTGTGAATTTTGACACACCGAGCTCAAAAGGTTCGCCATCACTGATCTAGATGAATGAGACATTCTTGTGGTTAACAGCCGAAATGTCTTACATTAGAACAGCAGTTCTCAACCTTCCTAAGCGACCCCTTAATGCAGTTCCTCATGTTGTGGAGACGCCCAACCAAGGGGGTGGAGCAGCTGGGGTCACAGGGGCAGGGCAGCTGGGGTCATGGGGGCCCACATGTTCAGCTGTGTCTCGCTGTGCTTGCACGCCACCTTCTCTACCTACACCTTGATCAGTTACTACGGCAGCACGGTGGGGCAGAGAGGCAACCCTGCTACTGGCCTCCTCAAGGGCCGCCGTGTGGGGGAGGGGGGAGGGGTGGTGGGAGACTCATCGCAACCCCTCTGAAAGAGTAGTTTGATCCCCAAAGGGGTCACGACCCACAGGTTGAGAACCGCTGCTTTAGAACATAAGAAACGCCCCATTGGATTGGACCTGTGGTCCACCTAGACCAGCAATCTCTTCTCACAGTAACTAACCAGATGTCCAAGAAAGTCCACCAGTGAGGAACCACTGCTCACCATCTTCTAGCACCTGGCCTTTGGAGGCCCACCACTTCCTACTGCAATCAGGGCTAATAGCCATTGAGAGCCCTGATTTCCAAGAATTAGTCTAAACCTTTCCTGAAACCATCAAAGCCAACAGCAAACAGGTCATCTAACAGCAGCAATTTCCAAATTTAACTACAAGTATGTATTGTATAAAAAAGGGCATTTTGTCTATCCTGATTTGAGTCAAGCTGGGTTCCTGTGGATGTTGTAGACGTGTCTACGAAAGCTCATGCCACAAACCCTTCTCCTGTTAGTCTCCAAGTGCTACTAACTATCTTGTTGGACTATTCAAATTAGACTAACACAGTTATTTCTCTGATATTGACCATAAATGGCAGAGTTTGACACATGGCTCCATTTTTTACCAAGAGTCTGGAATTGCCACTATCAATGGCAGGCAGTCGTGGCTCAGCAGCCCTCCATCCCCTCTGCCACACTGCTGGTTGCTGCCGCACAACCACTTCCAGACAGTAGCCAAGTGGGTCTGCATCCTACTCAAGCCAAGATGCAACGGAGCTCCATCGCACACCAAAAGTAGCATGTTCATTCAGCTATAAACACCCAGAACTTACTGGTTTATATTAAAATATTAATATCTGATAAATATTGAACTACTTTCCATTTCTTTTCTTACCTGTGGGTTAATCTTTATTGTTGCTATGTCTGATTTTTTATCAATATCTTTGATGGTCGCCTCATACGTATCTCCGTTTTGTAGCTGGACTTTTAACTGCTGTCGCCCAGTCACTGAATTACTGCTTGACACTACATGGGCGTTGGTCACAATTAAACCTGCATCTGACATGATAAACCCAGATCCACTGGAAAGAGGGATATTGCGCCCAAACAGAGGATGCCTGTGTTTAAAAGAATTGAGCCACGTTTTAAGACAGTTTGTAGGAATTTAGACGCAAACTACAATAACTGCTTTTATTGGATGTCTTTAAGCTTTCATTTGGATGTTCAGGCTTTTATGCCAGGTAGGAAATGGCACAATCTGATGGATAAGCAACATGGCTATTAAAATGTACTCAAGCACTTCAGTGATCCAGAGGCCCCCAGTATCACATCGTCTCCAACACGCGGTGAATCATCAGGACAAAAGGTCCATATAAGTGCCACACTTATATGAGCCAGTTTGGTCTAGTGGTTAGGGAGCTGGACTCTTATCTGGAAGTACTGGGGTTGATTTTGCCCTACCCCATGAAGCCAGCTGGGTGACCTTGGGCTAGTCACAGCTCTCTTCTGAGCTCTCACAGCCCCACCTACCTCACAGGGTGTCTGTTGTGGGGAGAAGAAGAGAAGGCTTCTCAGCCGCTTTGAGTCCCCTTAAATGGGTGAGAAGCGCGGGGTAGAAAAGCCAACTCTTCTTCTCCTCCATGAATTGAGCTGGGTGACCTTGGGCTAGTCACAGATCTATTCTGAGCTCTCATAGCCCTGACCTACCTCACAGGGTGTCTGTTGTGGGGAGAAGAACAGAAGGTTTGTCAGCCGCTTTGAGTCCCCTTAAATGGGTGAGAAGAGCGGGGTAGAAAAGCCAACTCTTCTTCTTCAAAAGAGGCAACATTGAGATTGAAAATGTACCAGGGTGGCACCTTTCTCAGTCATCAGCTTGCCCCTGTTCTTGGGGCAGTAAATTAAAGCTAAAGGGATTTTTGCCCCATTCAGAAAATAACTCTGCTTTCACTGCCAGAGGTCCTCTCTGTATCTGTTCATTTGTTCATGCCTTCATTCTCTAAGTAGCTACATATACTAGGGATGCGCAAAAATATTTGCAGGCCTTCAAAATCCGATCAAGTGTGCCAAATTTTGAGATTCTTACTTGAATAGAATGTCCCAAAATTCTAATGTAAACATTTGAACTGAATTTCAAATTTTGGATCTATTCATCCGCATTATCTGGACATTCGTACCAGTACAGGCTCATACACGACGCGTACTTGAGGATCTGGCAGCTTTCCCATATCCATACGGGACAAAAACGGGTTGCCTACGGGATAACTACAGGATGCATACGGACGCGTATGGATGTTGGGAAGATGCATACGGGCCCCTACGAATGTTGTCGACATTCGTATGTGCAGATTCGAATCAAAAAATTCAAACAAATAGATTCAAATTTCGTAAATACAAAATGAATCTTGTTAAGTTCAAATTTAAAAGTTTCGAATCAGATTTTCAGGTATTCAATTCGATTCACATAGAATGTAAAAAAACAACAACATTTATGCACATGGCTACCATATGCTGCCTTTTCTTTAAAAAGCTGCAGGTGAGTTAAAAGTGTAGAATGAACTGATACAGAGATGTCCTCTGGCAGTGAAAGCAAGATTCCTTTTCTGAACGGTGCAATAGTTCTCTGGTGCCTGTAAAAGTTAGAGCAAGCATTTTTGGACATTTGTGTAGAGATACATTAATATGGAACATCAGTATGCCATTACAGTAGCATCCCGTTAGCATCCAACACTATGCACAGTTTGGTAAAAATGACATTATCATCACCATAATTTTTTATGCAATTTACCTTAGGAAAAGTTCAATGTGAACAACCGCGGGAGCAATCTTCTCCACCACGTCTGCGATGAAGTTGAACTTGTATCTTGGGCTGTTAGGCTTTTCATGACCTATACTAGCAAGGAGAAATGGACACATTGTTTAAAAATTAAACATTATTATTATATATATATTATATATATATATATATATATATATAAATTCATTTCTATGGAAGATAAACCTCAAATGCAAACATTAAATTTGGCCTTTGCAATAACTCTAGCTCCTATTCTGCCCAAGTGTCTACTTATTTTACTTAGCTTAGCAGGCTGGAACAAAAACAGGACTGATTGGTTCATTACATTGTAGAACGGAGATCATTATTTGGTTTTCCAGAACCAACAGGTTCCAGTGTTCACATGAAGGCACACAAGCATATTATATGGTGCTATAATAAAAGCACGCAGACCAAAAACTTAGGCTGCATCCAGATGTCGAGAAAAGGTCATCTAGTAAAAGCCTCTGCACAGTAGCCAACCTCCAAGTGCAAAAACAACCCTCGGAAGCACCCTGCGAGTAAACCCTAATGACCAACTTTGAGGTTTCTCACTTGTACTCTTGGCTGGAGAGGTAGCAGTGGCAGGGTTGACTAACGCAGGCAAATTGCCACCAAGTAGGTCTCCTGCCACAGTGGTTTGGCAGATCCCACTGCAAAGACAATCATTTCCAAATCCTTCACCATGAAGTCTATAGAACAGGAAAGATGGATTTCTGGATGCTGGGTAGGACAATACACCTTACCCAAATATCCTGGCATAATTGGAGGTGAAGGTCAGCAATACCTAGAGAGATACCTTTTGGCCATCCTTATGCTTATAACCAGACAATTAGCAGTCCCCAGTTAATACAAGAATAAGCGATGACATGCCCACACAGAGGCTACATCCAGATGTTGGTGACTTATCCCTCTGTTTTTGGATATTCCATAATAAAGAATGGATATTCCAGAATATCCTTGCTTTTTTCTGGAATACCCAGATACAGTGGAATAAGTAACTGATGTCTGGATACAGCCATAATGTCATCACAGATTAAAACACACCAGTGGAATTGTCACACACTTTAAAACACAAATTTTAAGTTAGATACCAAGTGGTAACAAACTGTATCAATTGTTCAACATGGAAACAGTGTTCAAGGATACATTTAAACGGAATCAAAGGAAGAGTGAGCAAATCTCCTATATTCTGCATAAGGGTTAAGAGTATGTGGGCGATTAAAAACAAATTCTTATTAGTGCTACAAATTTAAGAATAGATTGGCAGAAATGACAAGTTATGAAGGAAAACCGAGCCTATAGCCAAGGCTGGGTTGAGGGTAGTATTGGGCACACCTGGGCACACCTTGAGATGCAGCTGGCTGAGTGGGCCTTGCTTGGCTCAGCCCCCAGACTCCATCCGCAGGGGCCAGGCATGGCCTCTTCAGTCCAGGTGTCTCATCTACTACAGCCAGCCCTGTCTATACACTCTGGGACACGGTTTGAATATGCATGGGTATTTTATGTGAATTTTCAAACATCAGACTTCTTTTTCCTTATGCCTGAGGTGTGAAATATGCACTATGGCTCATTTATTCCCCCTTTCAGAAATGGCTGGGGCCAACAAAGCACATTAGCCACTGTATGTTAAACAAGAGCCCCCTTAACTGTAAAAAGGACGAGACCATTGATGACTAAAGACATAAACTGAATCTTGAGAAGCGGATGCAACATGTTGCTAAATAATATTATTACGTCTTGCATATTTGTTAGCAGATGTTGAAAAAGAATGTCTCTTAGGAAGCATCGGCGCAGTGCTCTCCTAAGGTTTAAAGGTCTGCGCGTAGCTGGACCTTGTGACCTTGTGAGGATTGTTTCAGAATCCAGCAATGATACCTGTTTTGATTTGAATATAGATAACCCACATTTCAGGACCCTTAATCCTCAGAAACTGCAGATTGTTTTGAACCTTTGGGAACTGTGAACTCTCAAAGCGATTTCAACGCTCTTTGAATCTTGCACGGGAACACACCCTTTTAGACTAAGCATTGTTACCCTTGTCAGCCACACGAGAGGCGGATTTTATCGCCTGAGGTACAATGGTGATAATCTACATGCAAAGGTGCAGGAAACATTGAGAAAATAACATGGGCAGTTCCAAGCCAACAGCACATTAAGATCTGGGCATACATCAGAAAAATGGTGTGCAAAACAGAATTCTTCTTCCTGCTTCACTTTGAGTCCCTTTGGCAGGACAGCGGAAAAGTTTTACTCACGTCATTGATTAAACCAGATATCTAAAGGAGCGCCTTCTCCCATATCACCCTGTCCATGTCTTAAGATCTGCAGGAGAGGCCCTCCTGGTTGTCCCACCGCCTTCAGCGGTTAGACGGGTGGGCACCCGGGAGAGGGCCTTCTCAGTAGTGGCCCCCAAGCTATGGAATGGTCTCCCCTTGGAGGTGCGTCAGGCCCCTTCTTTGTTTACATTCAGAAAGGCGGTAAAGACACACCTCTTCGCTCAGGCCTTTGGCTAAATGCTCTTTATTCTTCCCTCCTTCCAAACACCACTGTTTTAAACTGTTTTTGTATTGTTTTATTCTTATTCTTATTATCATGTTGGTTCCTAAATATTACGCTGATTTTATTATTGTGTGGTACAATTTCAGTGTGCTTGTTCTTAAATGTTGTAAGCCGCCCAGAGACCCTCGGGTATGGGGCGGGATATAAATATAAATAAATAAATAAATAAAAATAAATAAACCACTGTATCATCAAGAGTATCTATGAATTCAGTTCACCCTCAGAAACCAATCAGGCTTTTAGTTGAGAACAGGAGCCTTGTGGCTGGGGCAAGAAATCTGCACTGTTGTCTCCACATTGATGTGACTAAGGCTGTGTTCAAACATCACAAAAGGAGTACCTCAGAGGCACCTCAGAGAGACAGTGTATTCTAATCCACCTTTTCTAGCACAGAATGTTCATGGAAGGGGGGTGAACAACCCCACCTCAAAGCTATCTCAGAGGTGCATATATGGCATAGTTTGGAGAAAATGGCCCATTTCAAAGCTACAGTGCTCACACTGTTTTTTAAATGTAATGTCTCAGTGCACCAGCCAGGCCTCACATCACTGCCAGTGGCATAATGGCTGAAGGTTCTTTTTAAGCCAATGGAATAAGGCTTAAAAACGCTTCAGGTGGTTGTTTAATCTGCCACGCATCATTTGACCACCTGGCATCTCCATGTTACCTCTCCTGACCTATTTTGCCCACATGAATCTACCATAAGTGCAAAACAGAATTTTAAAAAATTCCATAACTTCTACCCATGTGAAACCAAAACAAACATTTGCAAACTGTCTGAACTTGGTAGGAAACAAGCCAAAAAAAGAACATGACAAGTGTCTGTATTTCTTCTGAGCGATGTGAACTTCCAGAAAAATTTAAGTGGAAAGTTTTACGGAAAACTTCCTACTAATTAGGAACAATTAATTTTTAAAGTTGAATACACATTTCACAGAGGGTAACAGGAGAAGGGATGGTGGCATGACCTTTCGTAGAGACGTCTACTTCTTCAGATGCTAGGGGCCCCAGTGGGCACGTCTACTTCTTCAGATGCTAAGGGGCCCAATGGGCACGTCTACTTCGGATGCTAGGGGCCCCGATGGGCGCGTCTGCTTCTTCAGATGCTAAGGGGCCCAATGGGCATGTCTACTTCTTTGGATGCTACGGGGCCCAATGGGCACGTCTGCTTCTTCGGATACTAGCGATCCGATGGGCACGTCTACTTCTCTGGATGCTAGGGGACCCAATGGGCACGTCTACTTCTCCGGATGCTAGGGGCCCCAATGGGCACGTCTACTTCTTCAGATGCTAGGGGGCCCAATGGGCACGTCTACTTCTTTGGATGCTAAGGGGCTCAATGGGCACATCTGCTTCTTCGGATACTAGCGATCCGATGGGCACGTCTACTTCTCTGGATGCTAGGGGGCCCAATGGGCAGGTCTACTTCTCCGGATGCTAGGGGGGCCAATGGGCAGGTCTACTTCTCCGGATGCTAGGGGGCCCAATGGGCACGTCTACTTCTTCGGATGCTAGGGGGCCCAGTGGGCACGTCTACTTTTTCAGATGCTAGGGGCCCAATGGGCACGTCTACTTCTTCAGATGCTAGGAGCCCAATGGGCACGTCTACTTCTTCAGATGCTAGGGCGCCCAGTGGGCGCGTCTACTTCTTCAGATGCTAGGGGGCCCAGTGGGCACGTCTACTTCTTCAGATGCTAGGGGCCCCAATGGGCACGTCTACTTCTTCAGATGCTAGGGGGCCCAATGGGCACGTCTACTTCTTCAGATGCTAGGGGGCTCAATGGGCATGTCTACTTCTTCGGATGCTAGGGGCCCGATGGGCACGTCTACTTCTTCGGATGCTAGGAGCCCGATGGGCACGTCTACTTCTTCAGATGCTAGGAGCCCAATGGGCACATGTACTTCTTCGGATGCTAGTGGCCCCAGTGGGCACATCTACCTCTTCTTTTTTTTTTTAATTTTAAATCTTTTTATTAATTACTTTAATTCCCCCTCCCCCCAAGGGTAATACATAATTCCAATTTTTTATACCAAAAAATGAAAAGGCTACACAATTCATAATACTACATTGAGAAAATTAAACATAACTTCAATTTTTCACTTTTACTCCTAAGCTTATTATCTAAATATATTTTAACTATCATCCATTTTTGTTTACATATTCTAACCCTATCCAAATTACTTATATAATTCATATGACTATTTGATATTTCTACTGCTATTACATTAATTATATAATTATACCATTTCCTAATGGACCATAACTACTTTGCTGGACTTTTCGAATTAGACTAGCAGAGCTATTTCTCTGATACTGTTCATGAATCACATTAATGCATCTGTCCAAACACACAAATGCCCCTTTGCTCTACATGCGGTCAGTGGGAGATAAATTTGAAGGCCGTCCAGTTTAGAATGGATTTTTGTCCAAGTGAATGGAATTTGTGTTTGAACGGAATCCGGATTAGGATGGAACTACAATTAATTGGATGGAACTATCTAATTAAAATTCAAATTTCATGGTTACATGAACTTTAACTCATTATGTTTGGCATTTGATAGGCAAAAACTGCACATCAAATCAAATCAAATCAAATTTATTTGTACGGTCTACAAACCCGATGTAAGCAACGCTAAAAAGTACGAGAATTTACAAAAAAGGTAAAAATGTTTAAAAACACATTATATATATATATACATACATACATACATACATACATACAAATTGATAGTTTAAAACTTGTGACCATAGCATGGGTGATTTACTCTGTTACTGGTTTCATTTCCTGATTTTCCCTCTTTTTGACAACTACGGCCAAAAATTTAGCCACAGCTAGGGTCCTATCAGCATTTGAATCGCTGAGGAGCAACTTAATGTATTCCGAAGCAGATCTTCCAGGAAATGCTCTCAGCATGGCATTCGCCAGGTCCTGGCGTGCAGAGGTGTAGAAGCCGCAGGTGAGGAGAACATGCTCCGCTGTTTCTACCTTTCCGCTTCCGCATGGGCAGGTTCAGTGGTTGAAAGGAACGTGCTTGAATCTGCCCCTTAGTACGTTTGCGGGTAGGACATTTAACCGAGCCTTTGTAAAAGCAATTCGGTAGCTTTTTACATATAGGCATGGTTAATTTATATCTGTAATTTAAGCCCATATGCGACGGGGAGCAGGTGGTGTTTGCTCTCGCGATGAGCTCCTGGGTGGTAATGTCCCAGATCCTCTGTTTAATATGCATAAAGGCATTTCTTTGGCCCAACTGGAAAATATAATCTGGGGATAGGCCAAGTTGGGCGATCTTCTGGGTGATGTTCTTATGCCATGTACTTACAAAGTAGTCGTTTGTTAGTTCTTTTAAAACTGCACATAGTCCATCTATCAGTTCATCTGCCTCTTGAATTTGAACTGAGTCAATTTTGCACCCATTTACCTGTCTATCTGTTTGGTCTGTTAAAGAAATTCATTCGTCCACAGTTTATCCATAGATAACAGAACTGCGAGATGGAAATCCCTGTGAACCAACTGGAAACTTTCCCAAAATCTGTAAGGACCAAAATCAACATAAGAAATGCTGATCCTGAAGGAAATCCTTCAAGAGAGTTTGCTCTGAAACCTGACCGTTTAACCTGTCTGTAAGGACGTGTCTGATGTCCTTTCAGTCAATTGGAATTAGGTGGGACGACTGCAGCTGAAGAGGTAGACATGCCCACTGGGGCCCCTAGCATCCGAAGTAGACACGCCCACTGGGCCCCCTAGCATCCGAAGTAGACATGCCCACTGGGCCCCCTAGCATCTGAAGAAGTAGATGTGCCCATTGGGCCCCCTAGCATCTAAAGAAGTAGACAAGCCCATTGGGCCCTCTAGCATTTGAAGAAGTAGACGTGACCACTGGGCCCCCTAGCATCTAAAGAAGTAGACGTGCCCATTGGGCCCTCTAGCATCTGAAGAAGTAGATGTGCCCATTGCCCACCCTAGCATCTGAAGAAGTAGACGTGCCCATTGCCCACCCTAGTATCTGAAGAAGTAGACGTGCCCATTGGGCCCTCTAGCATCTGAAGAAGTAGACGTGCCCATTGGGCCTCCAAGCATCTGAAGAAGCAGATGGGCCCATTGGGCCCCCTAGCATCTGAAGTAGATGGGCCCACTGGGCCTCCAAGCATCTGAAGAAGTAGATGGGCCCATTGGGCCCCCTAGCATCTGAAGTAGATGGGCCCACTGGGCCTCCAAGCATCTGAAGAAGTAGATGGGCCCATTGGGCCCCCTAGCATCTGAAGTAGATGGGCCCACTGGGCCTCCAAGCATCTGAAGAAGTAGATGGGCCCATTGGGCCCCCTAGCATCTGAAGTAGATGGGCCCACTGGGCCTCCAAGCATCTGAAGAAGTAGACATGCCCACTGGGCCCCCTAGACCTCTTACCTTCCTCTGCTTTTTCTGCATTTTCCCTAAACTATGATATCACGCTGACCATCTTATTTGTTTTGGATGGGGAATCCTTCCATTTCCACTTAAAAACCAACCAACATCAACCAACAATTATTTTCATGTGGAGCTTTATGAAACCAGAGACTCACTGCTTCCTGTTCTCAGCCTGGGCACCCCTCAGGTGTGACCGACTCCTGGCTGCCTGCAGGGCCGTTGTACCAGCGGGCATCTGAACCTCCCTGGGCTAATCGGTTCCTCTGCCTGCGAGCCAACCAGCAAGGACCCACAGCTGTCAATTACGCCTTCTGAGCTCTTATTATTGGAGAGGAAGGAAGCCGCCGCTACTACTAATCCAGGGCTGTTTTCCTGGCGGCTCTACCCATTCATCCGCTCAGCCCTTCTCCCAGTTCTGGCGACACAGCGTTGGCTGCCTTTCCCGGCCCCGTGAAAACCTGCGGAGCCTCTTTGGCCAGCCGAGCGCAGCCAGCGCGGGGAAGCGCCTGTCGCCCTGGGAAGAGCAACGCTCCGGCTCGACGGCGCGTCCCATTTCCCATCCAAGTTCAGAGCGGCAGCCCGGCGCCCGAGGGCCGGAGAAGGAGCCGGGGGTTCCCGACTGCCGCCGACGCGCCTCGATCGGCGCCGCAGCCCCCGAGGAGGGCCCGGTCGCCGCTCACCTGGCGCGTAGAGGTGCGGGGCCACGTGGGCGCGCTCCTCGCCCGAGAAGGTCGGCCAGCCCCGGTGTACGCGCAGTGCCCTCGGGGCTTCCGAGGCGGCTCCGCGGCGCCCCCGGACGGCAGCGCGCTCTTACCGGCTCTGCAGGCGCCCTTCTGGACGTGGAGGACGGGCGGGCGGCCCTGCTGCAGCGCCTGCCGCTCGGCCGTCTTGAGGCGACACGCGTTGGCGTAGGTCCTGCCGTCGCTGCCGCAGACGGGCGCGCTGAGCTTGCACCGGCACACGCCCCGCCGCTCCGGCTGCGGCTGCGGCTGCGGCTGCTGCTCCCGCCGCCCGGCGGGGCCCGGGAAGCGGCACTGGAGGCCGTCGCCGCAGGGCGGGTCCTCCGGGCGCCCGCACGCCTCGCCCTCGCCCGCCGCGCACACCAGGCAGCAGTTGCAGCCGTCGGGCACGTAGCCGCTGGGGCAGCTCGGGCTCGGGCAACGCGACACGTCGCAGCGCGCAGGGCACCGCTCGCCCCGGGCCCGAGGCGCCCCCAGCAGCAGCAGCACCAGCAGCAGCGGCAGCAGCGGCAGCGGCGGCAGCGCCCCGGCAGCCTCCATCGCCGGCGGCGGCTCAGCGGCGGCAGCGCAGCCAAAGCGTCCGCCCCGTCCGGGCGCCGCTCTAAAGGCGCCGCGGCCAGGCGAGCGGGCGGTCCGGCGGAGTCGCACAACCAATCGGCGCCGCGCACACGGCCGGCCGCCGCGCCCACTGGCCACGTCGGTCGTCTGGCCGGGCAGCCGGGCGGCCGGGCGCGCGACCGCGTCGGCGCCGGAGGATCTTGGAGCGCGGCGGGGACGGCGGGGAGGGGGGGCTTGGAAGCGGGCCCTGTTCTTTGTCTGCGTCGCCACGGTGACCGGTGGGGAAGGAACGACACAAGGAGGCTGCCCGGCCGGCCGCGAGCCCTTCGCCCCGACGGCAGCAGCTTCCTCGGGCCGAGCAGGGTGGGCATCAGTGCCCAAGGCAGCCCTGGCATCTGTCAAATCCCACCCACAGCTGTGTGGAGGGCAGCAGTTTCCTCAGGCTGAGCAGGGTGGGGATCCGTGCCCAAGGCAGCCCTGGCATCTGTCACATCCCACCCACAGCTGCCCAGACAGCAGCAGCTTCCTTGGGCCAAGCAGCGTGGGCATCAGTGCCCAAGGCAGCCCTGGCACCTCTCAAATCCCACCCACAGCTGGCTGCTGTGGGCCAGAAGACTAGACCTCCATCCCAAGTAACTTGGCACCAATCCCACTTGGCTCCCCAAAGGGGATGGAGCTTTATTTTCATCAGGACCTTTTTCCCTCCAGATTCTGGCAGGATCATCCTCATAAAATCCAGGAACAAGAAATTGCATGGGGACACCTGGATGCCGAATTCGGATTAGTTAGAAGATCATCATGGGCCCTGTCCCCATGGGCTCCATTTACTGCTCTTCTGAATCCAGAAAGCCTCAATGCGCATTCTAGGAGTGCCGCTGGTGCGTCAACCGAAGCCTTTTTTGGACAGAGACAACTTGGCCACAGTTATCCATGCTCTGGTAACCTCTAGACTGGGCTACTGTAATGCTCTCTACATGGGGCTTCCCTTGAAGACGATTCAGAAGTTGCAGCTAGTGCAAAATGCAGCCACCAGAGCAACGACTGGAACAGCTAGCCAGATGCACATCACGCCCGTCTTAAAAGAGTTGCACTGGCTGCCAATTCACTACTGAGCCCAATTCAAGGTGTTAACTCTGACTTACAAGGCCCTAAATGACTTGGGCCCCAAATATCTCAAGGAACGCCTTCTCCCATACTGACCTGCCCGTGCCTTGAGATCTGGAGATGAGGCCGTCCTGGTTGTCCCACCACCCTCAGTAGTGAGGCGGGTGGGCACCTGGGAAAGGGCCTTTTTGGTGATGGCCCCCCGATTATGGAATAGTCTCCCCCTTGAGGTGCGTCACGCCCCTCCTCTGTATACATTTAGGAAGACGTTCCTCTTTGCCCTGACCTTTGGCTAATGTGACCATTCCCCACCACCACTGTAGATATTAGTATTTTAATATTTAGAATACGTTCTTAAATATGCTGGATTTTTTGTTTCTTTGTTTGCTTGTTGGTTTAAGTGTTTTTATGGATATTACTACTGTTTTTCTGGATAAAAACAGTAGTATAGGGCGGGATATAAATATAAATACATAAATAAATAATAAATAGATCTGGATGAAGAGGTCGATTCAAGGCCCATTGGTGGTAGCGTTCTCTTTGCAAAACTCCTTTCCGAGAATATTCTCCTGCAACCCTTGTGAATGTCCTCCAGTCTCAATGTGAAACCGTTTGTTTCTGTTTCTAGCTTTATATTTACTTCTTGATATCTTTCTGTCTCTGCTACAAGTGCGTATATATTTTAAACAAAGTTTCCGGCCTTAACCTTTAATGCTGCAACTGTAAACTTCGGATAAAAATCTTACGTAAAGCCGAGGACCGAGCAGGATGTCGAAAAGGTTGCTCAAGCAAAACAAACGTGCCATGATTTTCTTCCTCGCCGCCTTGTCCTGCCCGGCTCTCGCTTGCTGCCCAGTCAAAGCCTGTGCCGCTCGGGAGCTGCATCAGTGCCAGCTTACATCGTTTGCGCAGTGATGTGCCGCGTTGTGGGGCCTGAGCCGACGTCCCCTTTGTCCAGTCCTTCCATCGGGGCCAAGGTGCAAGATCAATCCCAGGATCAATGTGCCGGCCGGCCCCAAAGAGCGAGGGGGAGAAGCGTGTCTCTCTGCTGCGTCAATTGCCTGAGGCAGCCTCTTTGTGAAGCGCATTCCACATCTATGCGCTCAGGCCGTTTGAGAGCACCGAATGCCCTGCTCTATGGCGAGAGGAATTTCTGATCTGAAGAGCGGATGGCGTGAGACAGAGGATTCTTTTCTTCAGAACAGTCCCAACTATCGACTGTTTCTGTCTGTTGTTCTCAAGCTCAGCTCTTCTGACTTTCTCTTGGCTCAAAACCACGGCACACTTGGAACTTTTGCTCCCTGGCTCTGACTTCATCCCAATGTCATTTCCTGAAGCACAATCCTTATTTACCCTCCCTGGCTTGGCTGAGACGGCGGTGGGCTTGGCGTTTTGTCCTAAGAAACCTCTCTAGCTTAGAATCTTAACGTTTCCCATAGCGCACTTTCCAAACTAATGCACAGTTTACAATGCTGCTGCTAATAATAATAATAATAAACAAATTTAAAGTGCTGGAGGAAGGGGAGGTGGAAAATAACCGAAGAGATTTTGGGGCCGTGTTTCACACTACGGTGGTAACTCGGCTCTGAACATAGCAAGGAAGCCACAGCCTAGGAGGTCCTTCATGCCCAAGGCTCACCATGAACCATCATTAGGAAGGGGTCGTCTCAGCCTGCAGTCGGCCTCCTGGCCCGTAACTCTCATGCCAAACCTCAGAAGTCACACGGTTGTGAGACCAGATGGAACAGAGAGCCCAACAGGATTCTCCGCTGTCATCCTTGAACCTCTTCCGAGCAGTAAATTGGGTTGGTGCCTCTGAACCTGCAAATTTCGTGCCAGCTCCATAGGAATATACTTAGGTTATTAACTGCATGTTCAAAAACGGAATTAGGGTTTTAAAAAGATCAGATTAAGAGACTGTTGTTGTACACTCATGCATACATCAAAAAGCTGGCAGGGGGCTTAAGCACCCAGGGCACTTATAAATCTTTCCAATATTCTCGTGCCTGAGAAAGAAGCTACATCTTGAGATTATCAGCTTCCTCCTGACCAATGCACAGCCAGCTATGAACCACAATTGTACCTGACACAGAAGAAAATTAACAACTCGGTTAACAGCTTAGTGGGAGTTATTAGATCTACAGTCATATTGGTCAGATAATCTTGTTTTTTTATGCCCATTAGAGATTTGGCCTGGAAAGCATCCTCTTCATTATACTATTTACCTGCAATTTTTTTTTCAAGGATTCATCATGACATTGAAGAGCTCTTCCATGGTAAATGGAAGCGAAAATCTTCATCCTTCCCTTTCTCCCTAGAAAAAAACAACATTTCTCCACCACACTACGGTGCGGAGTCAAGAGAAGAACTTGTCAACATAGGATTCATTGTCGTTCTGTGGTACATATCCTGCACCAATAGTAAGTTGTCACATTATGGGAATGAGTCTTTGTCTCCATTCCTGGATGGAAAGTCCACAGATAAAATGGATAGAAATGAAGGTAGACTGGAGAAGGTTTAAAGTGAAGGTGTGACCACAGCCTAACAGAAACTTTAGGTTTATATAGTAAAAAGAAAATCTCTAAAATCTTCTGCAGTTACTGCTTAGGATTGGTTCATAATCTGTGTTATGATTAGCTGGGCTAACCATGTTTCAGTCTATCAGTCATAATGTCCTGCTTGGCTTGCCCAAAGGGGCGTTTTGGGGGGATTATCCCGAGTTCTCCTCTCTGCGTCATTTGTTATCTGCCACCGGAGTGAAGTTTGCCAAAGCATTGGAAGCTACATCCCCTCCACAAGTTTTCTGCCAAAGTGCTTGATTTATATAGTCAATTGAGTTGGTGCAGAGTGTAGCTGCATCCGGACACTGGATATTTATTCCACTATATTTGGATATTCTGGAGTATCCAAATATAGCAGAGTAACTACTGCCTGGCTGCAGGCGTATGTGTGTTGCCCCCCCGAGACATCCTGGACTTCCAGACGTCACCCCCAAAGCAAAGACTCCTCCCCTCTGTCCCTTTTCCAGCTTCTTCTCCCTTTCAAAACGAGTTGAACCTTCTGTTGTTTAAAGAAAAAGGGGAAGGCGCCCCAGCTGATGCAGCCCTGCTCATTAGGCACAAGATGGCCAAAGCATCATCTGAAGATAGCTCCCTCTGGGTGCCCAGTGGCTCCAGAACTCTGGCAAGCTGCAGTTCCTCCCAGGCAGCTCTGTAGGCAGCGTGCCAGCCGTTCTGTTTTTCTTAAAATGCAAGGAGGGTAAAGCGGGGACTAGCAGGCAGGGTCTTAAATCATTGGTCTAGTGCTTAAGGAGCCAGACTCTTCTCTGGGAATAATGAGTTTGATTCCACCCTCCCCCATGAAGCCAGCTGGGTGACCTTGGGCTAGTCGCAGCTCTCTTCCAAGCTCTCACAGCTCCACCCACCTCACAGGGTGTTCTGTTGTGGGGAGAAGAACGGAAGGTTTGTCAGCCGCTTTGAGTCCCCTTAAATGGGTGAGAAACACAGGGTAGAAAAGCCAACTCTCCTTCTTCTTTGCACTTTGTGCCAACTCAGTTAAGTAACTGCGGTAAAGTTGGGCACCTGACTGGCTCAGGCAGACAATATACAATCAGGGCAACTTCACAAAAAGCAGCACTGACACACTTTCGCAAAGGACACGCTGTAACAAACTTGAGTTTCTTTGTGGGCAAGATTGACCGATTATGAGATCAGCGTACGGCTGCTTGCCTAAAACAACTCTGGCCGTAAATCTTATTGGGAGGAGCTGAATATCTGAGGAGGAAAGTCATGCAGTTGAGCTACTTCTGAATTACCAGTTGGAGAAGAGACGGTGGGGTCAGATGATCCGTCACCCCCAGACCAGCCTAAACTACTGAGTCTTAAAAGAAAGGACTATAAGCGCATAGCAGGAACCATTCTGTTTGCTCAGCTGTACGTCCGCTGTGTGCAACATCCTTCACGCACACACACACACACACAGGCCCTTTTGGAACCCTGGAGAAACTTTTGTCTCCTTCTCCTTCATCACAGTTTAAAGTCAACACACCAAGCTAATAATGAGTATCTTGGAAAATCATTTCACACAGACCATTTCCCTCCATAACTCAAAAGTACTTTTAAAAAGTTGAATTTTGTGCTCCAAGCATTTTGCTACTGAAACAGATGAGCAGATTGCTTCCCCCACACCAGACTGTGGCAGGATAATTCCTAAGGCAGACTTCATAGGCTGTCTTTTTTTTTTCATCCATTAATTATTTATTTTCATTAATACATTCCCATTCATGATTACATACCATTACAATAATTTTATAAAAATTTTCCATGTGACTTCCTCCGTTCTTCAGACTCTTTTTCTTCTGATCTTTTACATTTTGCTCCCTTCGTCTACCTGTTACTTTTTCTCCTAAAGGCCAAAGCCTTCTGTCGAAATACCCAGTCCCCCAAAAAAATTGTGTAAAAAGTCCCCTCCTTCACTGTTTTATTTTTTAATAAGTTCATCAATTTGTCCATTTCTGCCACCTCCATCAATTTGATTATCCATTCCTCTTCTGTAGGTAACTCTTGCTTCCTATTTTGTGCATACAACAGTCTGGCAGCTGTTACCATATACAATATCAGGGTCTTTACCTCGTTTAAGCGTTCATCAACAATGCCCAATAGAAATAATTCTGGGTTGAACTCAAAGTTAATGTTCAAAATTTCTTTCCTCCAGCGCCATATTATATTCCAGTATTTTTTTTGCTTTCTCACATATGATAAAAAGTACCATCTACCTCAGAGGTGTCAAACTCAATTGTGCCGAGGGCCGGCCGGATTAAAAAAAAAAAAAGTACTGTGAGGGCCAGGGGGCGTGACCGGGGGCGTGACCGGGGGCGTGGCTAGGGCACAGAGGAGGGGCTGGGGCATGACCGGGGGTGTGGCTAGGGAACAGAGAAGGGGCTGGGGCGTGGCCGGGGCGTGGCTAGGGCACAGGAGGGGCTGGCTGTCCATGGCGGCGGCCGCGCACTGGGTCCCACCGCGCGCTCTCTCGCCTCGCGTCGCCTCGCCTCCTTCGTGCCCAAGGAGGACAGCGGCGGCAGCCGCGGGCTGTATTAAAACACCACGCGCACGGCAGGCAGCGGCGGCGGGCGGCGGCGGGCCATATTAAAACACCCCCCGCATGGCGGGCGGTGGCGGGCCGTATTAAACCACCCCGCGGGTGGCGGGCGGTGGCAGCGGCCGCGGGCGGCGGCGGCGAGCCAGATTAAATCACCCGTGCGCGGCGGCGGGCAGTGGTGGCCGCGGGCGGCCACGAGCCGTATTCATACAGCCCACCGGCCGCATCCGGCCCACGGGCCGTATGTTTGACATCCCTGATCTACCTTTTTACATTTCCAACATTTTGTTGACATATGATACATTTTTCCAAGCTTATATGGCGTTAGATACCATCTGTACATCATTTTGTAAATATTTTCTTTCAATGACACACAAGCAGTAAATTTTATGTCTTTAACCCAAAGTTTTCCCCATTGATCCATTTGAATGTTGCACCCAAAGTTCCTTGCCAACGCAATCATACAGTCTTTAACCTGATCATGTCCATATCTATTTGAAGAAAGACTTTCTACATCATACCAATCGTCCCTCTTTCCGCCTTACTCAGATTGCTTTCCCACTCCTGTTTTTCCCATTCAAAATTTGTGTTCTCTTTATTATTTTGAAAAATATCTACAATCTGTACATATGTAAACCACAGTACATTTTCCCTTCTAAATTTAATTGTTCTCTTGTTTTAATATCACATTCATTAACATCATCTTTTTTATACAACAAATCATATCTCAGCCCTGTCTTTTTTTCTCCAAACTCTTTTAGCAATGCTTCTTGTGGCGAAACCCAAAGAGGAATTTTCATATACAATTTGTTCTTATAATTCAACTAAGTTTTATATAATGCATTTCTTATAAAATGTTTTCTGAAATCCGTGTTAACTCTTGCCTTGTCATACCACAAATATCTGTGCCAACCAAATCTTAAATCCTCTCCCTCCAATTGTAATAGCCTCTGGTGTTTCAGCCAGAACCACTTCGCAATCCATCCTATACATGAAGCTGCATAGTATAATTCAGTAAACCAAAGCCACCTCTTTCTTTGGTGTCTTGCATTATTTTAAATCTTATTCTAGGTTTCTTTCCTTGTCATAAAAACTTCGATAAGTCTTTCTGCCAGTTCTTAAAGTCTTTAGCGTTGTTTATAATTGGTAGGACTTGAAATAGGAACATCATTCTCGGTAGTATATTCATTTTGATCAACGAAATCCTACCCAACAGTGACAACTGTAAATTCAACCACTTTAACAAATCCAGTTTGATCCCTGCCCATGTTTTCAAATAGTTATTCTTATACAACGCTATATTTTGATTAGTTAGGAATATTCCCAAGTACTTAACTTTTTTTCTACAACAAACTTTGATTTAGTTTTGAATAGCTCTTGTTGTTCTTTCGTCATATTTTTCACCAAAACTTTTGTTTTCATTTCATTCACTTTCAGTCCAGCCGCTTTCCCATAGTTTTGAATTTGTTTTCTAAGTTCTTCTATTGAATTATTTGGCTCTGTTAAAATTATTGCTAAATCATCAGCAAAAGCTCTTAGTTTGTATTCTTCTTTCTTTACTTTAAGTCCCTTAATATTCACATTACTTCTAATAGGTCTGTTCAAAACTTCTAAAGTTAATATAAATAACAGCGGTGATAATGGACATCCTTGTCTAGTCCCTTTTTGTATTTCAAATTTGTCTGTCAAATCACCATTAATCACAAGCTGTGCCTGTTGTTTTGTGTAAACTGCTTTAACTACATTGCTAAAAGCATCGCCAAAGTTCATTTTTTCTAAAAGCTGAAAGAGAAAATTCCAGTTCACATTATCAAATGCTTTCTCTGCATCCAAGAAAACAATCGCGGCTTGCACTTCATTATGTTTTTCCAGATATTCAATTACATCTAGTATTATTCTCGTATTGTCTTTCATTTGCCTATTGGGTAGAAAAACCGCTTGATCCTCATGTATGATATCCTTCAATACATGCTTAAGCCTATTCGCCATTATACTTGCAAATATTTTATAGTCATTATTCAGCAACGAAATAGGCCTGTAATTTTTTGGAAGCTAAAGGTCCTGTCCTTCCTTGGGTATCAAAGAAATGGTTGCCTCTTCCCAAGATTTGGGTACTGAGCCCCTTTGTAATATATTATTCACTAATTCCATCAGGACGTTGAGAATCTCTTCTTTTACCATTTTATAGAAAATCATAGAGAGGCCATCTGGTCCTGGTGCCTTTCCTGTCTTTGCCCTTCTAATAGACTCTTCTACTTCTCTAGGTGTTATAGGTGCATTCAGCAAGGTCCTGTGTTGCTGTGAGATCCTGGGTAGATTTCGAGCATTTAGATATCCTTGAATATCATTTATATTTTCTCCATTCTTGGTGTGTAACTTCATAATTTCTTTTATCCTTTTACCATCTGTAATTTCTACATCCCCTTGTTTGATTTTCGGTATTACATTTCTTGTTCTTTCTTTCCTTAATTTATATGCTAACCATCTTCCCGGTTTATTTGCCGAAGTGAATTTATCCTGTAAATACAGTCCAATTGAATTTGTATTTGATCCTCTTGCATATGTAACTGTGCCAAATTCTGTATTACCCATTGTCTAAGTTGAGTAATTCGTTCAGGGATATTTCGAAATCTTAAAATATATTCTGCCTCTTTGACTTTTTCGACCAAGCGTTGACTTTCAATCTCAGATATTCTCTTTTCACATCTTTCTGACTGCTGTTGTGTATCCTTTATATTTTCCCTTAACTGCACAATTTCCTGATTAGTTTGTGTCACTTCTATTCTCAGTTTGTGTCATAGCATCTGCCATGTCCTTGAAATAAGAATTAGTTTTTGCCATTTGAGCATTTATCCCCTCTGATATGTTATTCAATTTTTCTTCCATTTTGCTCATCACAGACCCATTATCTTGTGATACCCGTCTTGGATTTTGTCTTGTATTCATCTTGACTTGTAAAATGTAGTAGAATGTAGTAAAGCCTTGATTTCTAAACTTTTTCAACTCTATAAAACACAGAAATTTATTTCTTATCCTTTGCTGCCATCTAGTGGTCAAATTTCTTTATGACATTAAAAGCATTTCAAATTTAGGAAACAGGACTTTTTTAAAATCCAATTCCATTTTTACACCTCCCCCTTCCTTCCTTTGGATACTGAAGAGTTACATAAGAACATAAGAACATAAGAGAAGCCTTGCTGGATCAGGCCACAGCCCATCTAGTCCAGCATCCTGTCGCACACAGTGGCCCACCAAATGCTCATGGGCATCTCAAGCAGAGACAAGGACAAACCTTCTCCTGCTCTCGAGTCCCAGCAGATGGCCTTAGAACCACCCCGGTTCCCCCCCGCTCCCCCAGCCGGAAAGATGCACCTAGACATTCATTCTAGTAGCCATTGATACATCTGTCATCCATAAATTTGTCTAACCCTACCTTAAAGGCATCCAGACTGGTAGCTGTCACCACCTCTTCCGGCAGCACATTCCATAAGCCGATGACCCTCTGGGTGAAGAAATACTTCCCCCTGTCAGACCTTATTCTCCTACCCATCAGCTTCATAGAGTGCCCCCTGGTTCTAGTGCTGTGGGATAGAGAAAAGAAATTTTCTCTATCCACCTTTTCTATACCATACATAATTTTATATACTTCAGTCAGGTCCCCTCTCAAACGCCGTCTCTCCAGACTGAAGAGGCCTAGACGTTGCAGCCTGGTTTCGTAAGGGAGGTGTTCCAGATCCTTAATCATTCTGGTTGCCCTTCTCTGCACCTTCTCTAGTTCCACAATATCCTTTTTGAGGTGTGGTGACCAGAATTGGACACAATACTCCAAATGTGGCCCATCTAGTCCAGCATCCTGTCGCACACAGTGGCCCACCAAATGCTCATGGGCATCTCAAGCAGAGACAAGGACAAACCTTCTCTCTGCTTGTTTGGAGACCAAAATTAGTTATTCCTCTCTCTTTATCTTCAGGCATGTAAATAGTCACCTTTTATCTCTATAATTAGTTCTTGGCAAACTGCCAAAAAATAGCGGAGCTAGTAACTTTTCCAAAGAGTCTCTTGAAACGTCTTCTTAGAATTTGTTATTGTTTAATATATTCCTTCCAATCCTCCCAAAAAAAACCCAGAAATTCTTGTTTACTTAGCTTTCTTCTTTGGAGCACGAACTGCGGCCTTGTCTCGCTTTTCCCAGCTGTCAGGAAGATTTATTTTATTTTATTTTATTTATTTGTATTTCTATCCCGCGCTATACCCGAAGGTCTCAGGGCGGGTTACAATATTATATTAATCTTAGACAGGTCCCTGCCCTCAGGCTTACAATATAAAGAGACAAGATACAAAAGGAAAATGGTGTGGGAGGGAACAGGGGTGCTCTGGCGTCAGCAGAGTCCTTGCAAAGGTAAAAACTTTTATTTTATTTTCCTCCTCCATTCCCCACAGGCAAGATTGTTCCTTCATGGCCCGTCTGGAGGCAATTGGGAGGGAGGGGCCAATGCTGGGAGCTTGATGGAAGGTGCTCACCCAGCTTCCTTCTCTTCAGTAAATATTTCTCTTCAGTTATAATATTATAACCTAATTTTGAGAAGTCCTTGGTCTCCCATTCCCCAGGAGGCAGAAACGTCAGAAAATGCTTGCCCAGTTGACATTTTCTGGTGATAAAAAGCTGGGGGCTTTGCTGAGCAAACAGTGGTCGGCTCAACCAGCTCAGATAGCTCCCCGGAAGTCGACTTCATAGGCTGTCTTGACGGGAGGGATAAATAATAAACAAATTCTGACTTGTAGCTCTTCGGCAACCATCGCCTTTTCCTCATAATACCCCTTTCCTCACGGTTTGGAATATAGAGTAGAGCGATTTGCGTGGAACAATTGATTTCAAAGTCTGCTAGAAAACGGAGCTACAAAGATGCCAAGGAAGGCCGCGATCAGACATAGCAAAAAAAAGCACCTCAGAGGCTGCTTAGAGAAGGCAGAATTATTCACACACAAGCCTGCCCCTGGCTTGCCTGAACTTTCTGTGCTGGAAAAGGTGGATTAGAGAAGGCTTGGGGTGCCCCTTTCGTTACGTCTGAACGCAGCCTTAGACTAGCATGTACACTGGGTGAAAAGCACCTGGCTGTAGCACCCCTAGGCATTCCGCCTGCCTCCGAGAGCTAGCAGATACTCCTAGGCTGTGCTCCCATTCAGGGTTTAAAGAGCTTTAAGTGCTCACCATTCCCAAAGTTTTAAAAGAATCAGCAGTTTCTCAGGATTAAAGGTCCCAAAACACGGATTATCTGTATTCAGATCAAAAGAGGTCTTGCTGCTGGATTTAGAAAAAGTTCTCACTGTTTAGCAATGGGAACACACATGGGGTTTTTTGGGGGGGAGGAAACCATGCTTTAGGGACATTCTCATTTCCTCCTGATCCAATCAATGATAAGCCGTGATTTCCTCTGCCCTAGCCCCCACTTTCTCTGGCTCTCTGCCATTACGTGCTAGGGGAATCAGGCTGGCTGAAAGGGGGGGGGGTGAAGAATCAACAGAAACTGCAGTAATAACATTGTAACAAGCAATCAGTGTAATTGCAAGCTTCTGCCTTGGGTTATGAAAGTGTGTCAGCTCTTGTGTAAAAGCCTGCCTACTTTCTCTCTCCTTCCTTCCATTCGTGCCTTTTGCCTGGATCTCTGCCATTTCACACTAATCTGCTGTAATGATCCAGCACAACTGTCGGCTCTTGTGTAAAAGTGTGCCTGCTCCTCTTTTTGTCTCACTCCCTGCCATTTCACACTGCTCTAATGATCTACCGATCTAGCACAAAATGCCATTATAAGAAGGGAAAGTGATCTTTAATCTTCTACTGCCTTGTTAATATGATAAAGAAGCTGTGCTTAGGTGGGGGGAGATGCACTGAACAAAAACCGCTGCCAAAGGACTCCATGATCTGAATTGGGGACAGGTTTATATAGGAGATGGAGTTTGAATTGCACCTTTTAAGATGAGAAAGGGATCACCCATGCCAGTCCAAACAAATGAGGAATATCTAAAGGAACGCCTTCTCCCATACTGACCTGCCCATGCCTTGAGATCTGGAGGAGAGGCCCTCCTGGTTGTCCCACCACCCTCAATAGTGAGGTGGGTGGGCACCTGGGAGAGGGCCTTCTCAGTAATGGCCCCCAGGCTGTGGAATAGTCTCCCCCTTGAGCTGCATCAGGCCCCTTCTTTGATCAAGTTCAGGAAGGCGGTGAAGATGCCCCTCTTTGCTCGGGCCTTTGGCTAAATGTTGGTTATGTTTTCCCTCCACTGCAAATACTACTGTTTTAACTGATATTGTGTTGTTTTTCAACATGTTGGATTTTAAATGTTGTGATGGCTACTATTGTTTTAATATAGGTTTTTTATATGCTGGATTTTAAATGTTGTTACCCGCCCTGAGACCTTTGGGTACAGGGCGGGATAGAAATATAAATAATAAATAATCATAGTCCAACTGAGCTCATGTGTGCAACCCCACTTCAACAAGGGAAGTTGGATATATTCCACAACAGATTCCCCATCTGTGCCAGGCACAACACATACGTACAACTGCAAAGTGTGCCCAGGCACCGGTGGCTAAGTAAGGTTTATGGGGAATCTCGCTATGATAATGTGGCCATTGACCAGAGTGGCTGCAGCTCTGCTTATCAGGGCGAAGCAGCTAAAGGGTGGTGGGCGCACTTCATCAGTGTTGTCCTGGCTCATGCACCTGGATACTTCTGCTCCCACTATCAAGGGCGCATGGAAGATTTCCAGCATTTCGTCCATGCTCAGGTAACAGGTGTGCCCACAGAAGGCAGTGAGATGGCTCTAGAGGTCAGTGCGTGAGCTCACAACTACAGGAGATCCTGGTTCTGGTCATGAGATATCGTTCCTCATTGCCAGGGGCTTCAGGACGGGGATATTTGCCAGATAAGGGAGATACAGCCGGTCCGACATTGCAGTTTTCTCTATTAAAAGTCCTGTAACTTCAAAAAATCATTATGCAGCAGGCTGTAGCAAAGACAGAGGGCTCCCTCTTCTGGACAGAGATCTTAACAACCATAAAGCACAGAAGAAGAAGAAGAGTTGGCTTTTCTACCCTGCTTTTCTCACCCTTTCAAGGGGACTCAAAGCAGCTGAGAAACCTTCTGTTCTTCTCCCCACCACAGACACCCTGTGAGGTAGGAGGGGCTGTGACTAGCCCAAGGTCACCCAGCTGGCTTCATGGGGGAGGGTGGAATCGAACCCGATATTCCCAGATAAGAGGTCCGGCTCCCTAACCACTGACCAAACTGGCTCACTAAGCACTTTAGTCCCACAGGAACAGGTGAGAATGCAATAGAAGCAGCGAAAGATAAAGCTAGAAAGTCACCAAAAGGCGCCATCTAGTTCTGATTTACCTGGTGAAAACAACAAAAAGATGCCACCCCCAAGAGATGAAAGCTGTGTATTAGTTGTTCGTGGCAGTAGCTGGTTTTATTATGTACATAACAATTTGCAGATAAATTGGATTGCTAGTCAACCAAAAATGCCAATACTTGAAATGCTGAAGTCCCTAATATTCAAATGTGTAATGCTAGGGTTGTGATTATGTTCACATTTGATGTTTGATAGTGGTAGCTGCAAAATGGTATAAGAACGTAAGAGTTCTTATGAGTTCTTCCTAAACTCATCTAGTCCAGCATCCTGTCTCACACAGTGGCCCGCCAATTGCCCATGGGCATCTCAAGCAGAGACAAGGGCAAGCCTTTTCCTGCTCTTGAATCCCAGCAAATGGCCTTAGAAGCATCCTGTTCCCCCCCTCTCCCCGCAGCCTGAAAGATGTACTTAGGCACCCATTCTAGTAGCCATTGATACATCTGTCATCCATATATTTGTCTAACCTTACCTTGAAGCGATCTAGTCTGGTAGCTGTCACCACCTCTTCCGGCAGCACATTCCATAAACCGAAGACCCTCTGGGTGAAGAAATACTTCCCCTTGTCCTTGTCTTTGTCAGACAAGGAGGAAAAAAATGGTCGGCTCTTAACCCTTCTTTTCTCATTCTTAAGGGGACTCAAAAGTGGTTGATAAACCTTCTGTTCTTCTTTCCACAACAGACACCCTGCGAGGAAGGTGGGCCTGTGAGAGCTCAGAAGGACAGCTGTCGCTAGTCCAAGCTCACCCAGCTGCCTTCAAGTAAGAGTGCGGACTTGAACCGGGTCTGAGCCAACTAACGGTCTGACACTCTAATCATAAGACCAAACTGGCTTAGGATTTCTAGTCGTGATTAGATGACCACCTTATGGCAAGAAGACTATGCATGAATGACCAGAGGGCCCCACACATACAATTCCTGTGGCACATGTCCTGTCACAGAGAAGCAGGGAGAACAGGGGTGTGTGATCTGGCACTCTCAAAGAACCTCAACGGTGCCCCTCCCTGCTGTGATGGATCAGGCATTGTGATCGCCCATGACCGATGAGCTGAAACGTCTGGATGCTCAGAATGGCATTCAGTCCTTTGTGTGGCTGAAGATCACGCTGCACAGGTGCAAAGCCCAGCTGTTCCTGGCTTATGTAGCAGGTCCTGAGGAGTGCTGCCGATTTAGGAGTGGGGCGCTCTGAGCCACGGGATCATGGATATGGGCCTTTTAACCCTCCGTGCATTTCCCACAAATTTCCCCCCTTTAACAAGTGGAATTTGGAGTAACAGGAGTAGACCTGCTTCATCCAAACCTCCCCCCAAAAACCCAAATTAATTTATTCATGTACAGTATTTCATGCCCTATAAGACACTGGCATACAAGACGCACCTTTAATATGGCAAGGGATATATATGAAAAACATATTTTAAAAATAGGACATAATTATCTCAGGAAAATGTTTTGGAGTGAAGCGAGTCTTATATGGCAAAAACACATTATAATTGTTTGCTTAAAACATATGTAGATCAAAATAGATTCATCTGCTTGTGCTCATTTACCGCACATAGGAAAATAGTCATGCAAGACCATTTTTTTCTCAGTCTATTTCATCTAATAAAGGGATGAGACAAATTTGCATTTTGGCACCTTTTTTGTTTAATTAATGTATTAATTCCATGTGCAAGTATTTCATAACAACAGTTTTCATCCTCCGCCTTAGCAAACAAGCATGTTCCAGCTCAGCCACGTTCAAATGTAAGTATCTTACTTCCCATCCAGGGACTCGGCTTACAGTGGAGGCTTAGGGCTTTTGCTCGTTTTTAGGCAAAATAGAAGCTATAAATGAAGATGAAAAAACAAAACACAAAGCAAAGCTGGCAGATGAATGGGCCCTGGATTGAGCAAGCAGTTGTTTCCCCTATGCTGCTGGAAAGCCTAGAAACTGATGCAACAGAATCTACCCAAAGAAGGGTAACAGCCATCGTGGCTCAGTTCACAGAATGCCTCCTCCTGCTACAGGCCACAAGCGCATGGCTGCAGCATTGCGGACGGCAGCAGAGCCTGCTCCAACAAGAGACCCCTTTAAAGTGCTCTCCTTCGCGCGGCCCAGCAATAGACCACCCCGGGACTTAGGTACAGATAACAGTGGGTCCGTGGAGTGGTTTACCGCACCCAGGAAGCCTTGTGCTGTTTGCTGGGCTCTTGGAAGTGGTCCCAGAAGAGCTCCACTTCTGGCCAGCCTTTGAAGCTGCTGATCGGGCGGGCAGCTGCACTGCTGAAGGCCCTTGGTCCATTTCTCCAGCCACCATGTTGATGCTGAGCCAGGCTGCTCGACCCAGCTCAAAATCAGACCTGTGTAGCACAGAATGGCATGTGCCAGGGAAATCCTAAACTCAAATGTATTTTCTCTAGGAAAAGGTCATTGTTGCAGATGCACTGTTCTGTGACCAGAATAAAATTAAAACATCAATCATTATTAAAATATAAGCATATATTGAGACTTTGAGTAGACTGGACAGAGGGCAAGAAAACACACACACACACACAGTGTGGAGTAACGGTGGTCAATCATCCCCGTGGAAACGTTGGGGAGAAGACAGGTTTCCGTGGGATCACCCGCCCTAGCAAATGTGCTCCGCCACCAGAAGGAAAGATCATCTCTGTGTTATTATATTAATTATTTGCATGTATTTTTTCAGACAGCCCACAAATCCCCCGGCGTCACTGTTATTTGCCAATTATGAAACGTGTGTGGATCTTGAGAAGAGATGAGAGCTCGTGTGGGTTTGCCTTCCTTCCCCACGCAGTTGTGGAAATGCAGGTGTGAGAACCATTCTACCTTCACTCATGCAGCGAATCCCAGGTTTAGATTCAGTTTCTCCCAAGCAAATGTAGGTTACGATAGAAGCCAATTCATTTCCCCCAGATTATACAGACCAGAAAGTCATGCCAACATTTCTTGTTGCTGTAAATACCAGCATCTTTACTGAGAAAGAACAGCTTCTTTATTGCTTCAATGAATGCATTTCATCACGTGTTGAAAATCCCTCCATTGCTATAACTTTTTAATCATCTTTTGCCCTTATCTGGAGCCCATGGGACAGAAATGCAAAGAAACTTTAGAGCAGAAGCTGGTCTTGTGTCACTTAAGTGCTGCATGCATTACAAGTCCTTTGCAGTGAAACATGAACGGATCTGCCCCATTTTAAGAGAACGGCTTTCCTGATGCTTCTTGTACATGGTTCCTTACAGATGTCCACGGCTCCACACTGACTTCTTATACTGACCAGGAGCTAGATTTATTCTACGAATATTGAGCTCCGTTGCAAAGGCCCTTGCTTTCTGATAGAAGAAGAGGGACCTCTCTCGGTCCACCAGGAAATTGTGGTAAATTATTGCAAGCCTTGTATAAATCTTCAGCTGAGCTTTTTTGTTCCCCAAGTCCATGGCAGCTGCAAGGGCCAAATTGTAATATCCAGCAGCATCAAAAGGGTCCTTAAACAGCAAGATGTGAGTCATTTTTAAAAATCACAATAGCGGTGCAGTGAGTAATAGCCAACAGCAGTGTATTCATCTTATTTATGAGTAATAACCCAATAGGCTCCAAATTCAACAGCACTATATGGGAGCAAAGGAACAGAATTCTACCTTTGCTAAAATTCTATATAGCCCTCGTATAGCCCACTTTGCAGGCCTTATTCTTCTCATTACTACATTTAAGACAGGAAAACATAGGAAAGACAAGGTTTTCTGATACTTGAATTTTAATGCATAGCTCTCTATGTGGTCTTCCAGTAAACCCAGCTACAGAATTGGGACACTAAAGGAAATTTGAGCTTCTAAGTCACTCATAAACCCACAAGACTCTTAAAACTCAACTTTTCAGAAGCTGGACCGTTGCCCCTCATACTAGGGGCATTCTGCACTGGCCATAGTGTGATCCAGTCCAGGGATCTGACCAGCAAGGACTCTGGAACACCGCCGTTTGCACAACGGAAAATGGTCACATGGTTACAGATGTCTGCTATCAGTGATCCATCATGGAAATGTACACAGGACAAGAGCTCTTTGCCCACACTTCCTCCCTGCTGTGTCAGTTTGGGCATCCACAAGACTTCGCCCCTTGTCAGCACAGTGAGAGAGAGCGCTCATACGGTGGCAGACACCATATGCCTCCATAGTGACAGGCTGGTGCTAGAGGCCACGAGGGAAGAGCACTGCTGCTACCAGTGGTCCATCTCATCATGGCCTTAGTTTCATTCAGGCCTTCTTCAGTTCATCTTCAGACCTTACTCCTCACCCCTTTTTAGTCCCATTCGTTTTGTGGGCCTTCCTCCATTCAATCTTACTTTCCCTAGTCCTGATGTTAACAGGTCTCAAGCCATTATAGGGTGCTAATCCATTTTCACTGTTTTCTGTGATCAGGGCAGAGGACTAAAGGGGTCTGAACTATGCCACAGTGCAAGGATTTGGCTTCCCTTTCACCCAACGTGCTATGACACGCTACTGAGTCACAGAACTTTTATCCTATCTGAGCACAGTATTGAGTCTAGATGACAAAAAGTAATTATTCCTCTTTACTCCACCTTGGTCAGACCTCCTCTAGAGTACTGTGTCCAGTTCTGGGCACCTTAATTTAAAAAAGACATTGACAAACAAGAGCAAGTCCAAAGGAGGGCTACCAAATTGGTTAGTGGTCTGGAAACCAAGTCCTACGAGGAACGGTTGAAGGAGCTAGGAATGTTTAGCCTGCAGAAGAGAAGACTGAGAGGAGATATGATTATGGTCTTCAAGTATCTGAAGGGCCATCACAGTGCGGAGGGATCGTCCCTATTCTCACTTGCACAAGATGGGAGGACTAGAAACAATGGGGTGAAACTTCAAGGGAGTCAGTGCAGATTAGATATTGGGAAAAACTTTTTGACACTGAGGGCAATTGGTCAATGGAATAGGTGGCCACTGGAGGTAGTGAGCTCTCCTTCACTGGAGGTCTACAAGCAGAGGCTGGACCTACATCTCTCTGGGTTGGTTTAGAAATTCTGAATTGACCAGGAGGTTGGACCGGACGGCCCTAGAGGCCCCTTCCAATTCTATGATTCTATAGCGACCTAAACTGAGGACAGTCTGAGGAAGGATTATCAGATATTGTGGTTGGAGGTAGTGTGCTCAAGTTCTGTTTCTTAATAAGATGGACTGTTTCAGCAAGGTGTGACCACTGCCTAAGTTAATTAAAAATGTTTGTCTCTAAGCTGCTAAGAGGCCCCCTCGTGTGAGCTTAAAAATCCTCATTATTTCACTCTCTCACTCTTTTAGCCTTGAGCACAGCCTGGGCTGTGTGACCTATGCAATCACAAAACCAAGAGCTTAAAAATTTCTCTCTCACTCACTCCCCACATTTTTTTAGAGGATTTGTATGGCTGTTTTTGCACTTACCTTCTGAAACCCGGATTTAGAAGATCTTTGCAAGGACCCCATTTTTCTGCATGGGCCCTCTAGCGCCCGACGGCTGTGGGTGCTAAACGGGGCTGCTGTGGGGCTGTTGTGGCACCCACCCCGAGGCTCCAATTAGGCCCGAGCAGGAAGGCCCACCCTTGGCGCAGCGCAACTGGCTGGCGCAGCCATTGATCAGGGGTAACTTTCTGCTATAGAGAGAAACTGCTTTGTAGCTCCCTACGTAGCCACCACAAAGCCTGCAAATGGCAACCGCTGAGCCTGCCACCTCTGGACCCCATCGGCCTGGTAAGTCATGCGGACGCACGGCTAAAAACCAGATTGTAGACATCATTAAAGGTGTCTACGGCAAATCTGGATTTAAGGGCATGAAGGACCCATTAAATCAGGATTTCCCCAGCATTCATGGGGACAGCACCTTCAGGATGGGGTCCTAATGGGGCTCTGAAGGGGTCTTGTGTGGGGACAGTGCATGGCCAATCAGTATCAATTAAGGTTCCTGATGGGGTCTTCGTCCCTAGCTGCCCTTCACACTAATCTCAGGACGCCGTGCAAAATAGAACCGTGAATTTGAGAGGGAGAAGGTTTTTTCAAAAACATGGACTGCTTCATGAATTTACTAATCCTTTCTATATCGTTCCAAAGTGAGCATGGGGACAGCATTTAAAAAAACTCTACTGTAGCAGAAAAATATTAACAAAAAGTCCTGTTCACTAGCAACAGTCACTTTCTATGCATCATTTGGCAACTCTATAAATGGTGTATATCTTCCTTTCTGAAATCTATATTCCCCTGTTAATTCAGTTGACGCTTCTTACCTTTAAGTCATAGAAGGTGAGATCCCCAAGGACAAGGTAGACTTTGACATAGTATAGGGCTTCCTCATCAAATTCAAGAGGTGAAGGGCAGAGAGACAAGGCCTTTAGGAAGAAGTGCTCGGTAAGTTCACACTGTTCTAGATGGTAGTAGGTAACAGCCAGCCGGTGATAAGCTATTCTCTCATTTAACTGATTTCCTGGTAAGGCAAGTCAATGGTTCAATATGTAGCACAAGAAGCAGAAAGATGAATACACAATAAAATATGTTTAATGCAGAAGTGGAACATAAAGAATAACCTAATTGATTTACAGACACTCCTCACTTGCATATGTGGCTGGACCATCAGAAAGCCTCAACCATCATCATCATCTTTGATACAGTGATTCTACACACTCGTATTTGCTTATTTTGTGCCAATTTCCAGGTTGATCATTTTATGTCACTAGATGCCCTGGACAAAACCTCAGAGGTTTGAAGGTTGGTACTTTTCCTCCTCGCCATTTTTAAGTTCTTTTCCTCAATATCAGAGAAATAGGCGGGTTAGTCTAATTCAAAAAATCCAGCAAGGTAAGTTAGTAGCACTTGGAGACTAACAGGAGAAGGGTTGGGGGCATGAGCTTTCATAGATGCATCTACTTCTTCAGATGCTAGGGGGCCCAATGGGCACTTCTACCTCTTCAGATGCTAGGGGACCCAATGGGCACGTCTAATTCTTCAGATGCAAGGGGGCCCAATGAGCACGTCTACTTCTTCAGATGCTAGGGGGCCCAATGGGCACATCAACGTCTTCAGACGCTAGGGGGCCCAATGGGTACGTCCACTTCTTCAGATGCTAGGGGGCCCAATGGGCATGTCTCCTCTTCAGATGCTAGGGGGCCCAATGGGCACGTCCACTTCTTCAGATGCTAGGGGGCCCAATGGGCACGTCCACTTCTTCAGATGCTAGGGGGCCCAATGGGCACATCAACATCTTCAGATGCTAGGGGGCCCAATGGGCACGTCCACTTCTTCAGACGCTAGGGGGCCCAATGGGTACGTCCACTTCTTCAGATGCTAGGGGGCCCAATGGGCACATCAACGTCTTCAGATGCTAGGGGTTTCAATGAGCACGTCTACTTCTTCAGATGCCAGGGGGCCCAATGGGCACGTCTACTTCTTCAGATGCTAGGGGGCCCAATGGGCACATCAACGTCTTCAGATGCTAGGGGGCCCAATGGGCACGTCTACTTCTTCAGATGCAAGGGGGCCCAATGGGTACGTCCACTTCTTCAGATGCTAGGGGGCCCAATGGGCACATCAACGTCTTCAGATGCTAGGGGGCCCAATGGGCACGTCTACTTCTTCAGATGCAAGGGGGCCCAATGGGTACGTCCACTTCTTCAGATGCTAGGGGGCCCAATGGGCATGTCTCCTCTTCAGATGCTAGGGGGCCCAATGGGCACGTCCACTTCTTCAGATGCTAGGGGGCCCAATGGGTACGTCCACTTCTTCAGATGCTAGGGGGCCCAATGGGCACATCAACGTCTTCAGACGCTAGGGGGCCCAATGGGCACGTCCACTTCTTCAGACGCTAGGGGGCCCAATGGGTACGTCCACTTCTTCAGATGCTAGGGGGCCCAATGGGCATGTCTCCTCTTCAGATGCTAGGGGGCCCAATGGGCACATCAACATCTTCAGATGCTAGGGGGCCCAATGGGCACGTCCACTTCTTCAGACGCTAGGGGGCCCAATGGGTACGTCCACTTCTTCAGATGCTAGGGGGCCCAATGGGCATGTCTCCTCTTCAGATGCTAGGGGGCCCAATGGGCACGTCCACTTCTTCAGATGCTAGGGGGCCCAATGGGCACGTCCACTTCTTCAGATGCTAGGGGGCCCAATGGGCACATCAACATCTTCAGATGCTAGGGGGCCCAATGGGCACGTCCACTTCTTCAGACGCTAGGGGGCCCAATGGGTACGTCCACTTCTTCAGATGCTAGGGGGCCCAATGGGCACATCAACGTCTTCAGATGCTAGGGGTTTCAATGAGCACGTCTACTTCTTCAGACGCTAGGGGGCCCAATGGGCACGTCTACTTCTTCAGATGCTAGGGGGCCCAATGGGCACATCAACGTCTTCAGATGCTAGGGGGCCCAATGGGCACGTCTACTTCTTCAGATGCTAGGGGGCCCAATGGGCACGTCTAATTCTTCAGATGCAAGGGGGCCCAATGGGCATGTCTCCTCTTCAGATGCTAGGGGGCCCAATGGGCATGTCTCCTCTTCAGATGCTAGGGGGCCCAATGGGCACGTCCACTTCTTCAGATGCTAGGGGGCCCAATGGGCACATCAACATCTTCAGATGCTAGGGGTTTCAATGAGCACGTCTACTTCTTCAGATGCTAGGGGGTTCAATGAGCACGTCTACTTCTTCAGATGCCAGGGGGCCCAAAGGCCCCCCTAGCATCTGAAGAAGTAGACGTGTCTACGAAAGCTCATGCCATCAACCCTTCTCTTGTTAGTCTCCAAGTGCTACTAACTACCTTGCTGTTCTTTTCGTCACCAACAGATCTACTTGCATCATATTACTGCAGGGCTTCAAGAACATTTGTTTATGTAGGCCATTATTTCCTGAATCACCTCAGAGATGGTACAATCCCTCATGAGACCATTTACAATACTCACAAGTGTCCTTGAGGGGCCAACTTGGAGAAGTGACCTTGTTGAAGTATATAAAGCCATGCACTGTGTGAAAAAGGTGGCTAGGACTAGTTGTAGAAGACTAGAACCAGGGGTCACTCTATGAAGCTGAGTGGCAGGGAAGCACTAACAAGAGGAAGTATTTTTTTTCACCCAGAAGATCATCACTCTGTGACAAGTCATTTTCTTTCCAGGCTTTCTAATCTCAAAGTGGGTTTTCTGAGTTAGATAATCCTGAAACAGCTGTCACTTTGCTGATGAGTTCTCTCACTCTGAAGGTGGACTGAAGCTGGAATAAAACTTAGGCATGAACACAGAGGAGACCAGAAGATGAGAGAAAAGAAAGAAAAAAGCAGAACATAAAAGCAAACTTTGATAAAGCCGAAAGAGAGAAACTGACACCTCAGCAGCAGTTGATTGAGAAATTTGTGGCTTTCCTTCTAAGCGCTCTGGGTTGCGATGCAGAGTTAAGCTGTTCTTTTAAAGTTTGAGAAATATATAGGGTTTTTTTTGTTTTTTTTACTTCCAGCATAGTTTTAGCTGGCTCTTCCTTCATTTTCTCTCTGAAACATTGACTGTGGTTTAATCCAGCTTCAGTCACTTTCAAAGTGACAAAACCCATCAGCAAAATGACTAGTAATTTCCTTTCCACATTATCCCAAAGGTGAATTTTCTGAGTTATTAGCAGCTTCTCACTTTGCTGATGTATTCTCCCACTCTGAAAGTGCACTGAAGCTGGATTAAACTTTAAGTGTGACCACAGCCTTTGTGACACCACATTAGTACATCCCAAAACTTTAGACTTTCAGAGGTGATGGATGGGACTTTTTAGTGAATGAAATCAGGTTATGAAATCAGCTCGCCAGAGGGACTCACTGGCTGGTGTGTTGTCAGCATTTCGATGTGACCTGGAGGCCTCATTTTCTTAGCCATCTGAATGTGTTTTTGCTCAGGACTATTCTAGCCTTCTTTGTTTTCCTTTGAATTTTTATCCCACAGACTGTCTTGGGTTTGTATCTTAGCCTTTCCCACCACAGAAAGAAAGCTCCAGAAGACTTATAATTTGTGTCAGATTTGCTTCATCCTGTTGTAAGCCTCACAACATCTTTATATTCTAAAGGAAAATATAATTGTAAATTCAGAAGAAGATGAAAGCTAGGAGAAGAAGATTAGGTCACTGGAGGACCGTTGATTTCACTGGATAAGTGATTAATCTTGCTGCAACGAGTGGGGGAAACATCTATTCCAGCAGAAAGAGATAAAGACAGCAAAGCAGGTTGTTGATCCCATTGATCCCATAAACATGTGAGTCCAAACAAAAATTACTGGCTTTGTGTATCTCAAGGAAGAATATAAGGAAACCTCCCTTCTACCCCTATTTATGCAGGTTTTACGTCTGTTAAATCCAGTATATTTTTGATTGATGGGTTTGCATGGGACTGGATGTGGGACCAAGACTGAATCTCGTGTCTCCCCGTGCCATTGTCAGTAACACGGGGATTGTTATTTTATTCCCTTTCCCAGGCAAGTGGCTTGCTTGCCTCAAAAGGGGAGTAAAGCTTCCTCCCTTTCCCAGGGAAAGGGAGTAAGGGGGTGCAGAGGCTAGAGATTTCTCCCTTTTCCAGGGGGGAAACCTTATTGCCCCCCCTGGAAAAGGGAAAACACTCAAGCCTCTGCACCCCCTGTTCAGATCTTGACATGAAAGAGGCTTCAGTTCATTTCAGGAGTAAAGTTTTACTCCCAAAGTGAACTGAAGCATCTTTCCTGCCGGCCGAGACAGGTGCAGAGGCTTGAGATTTCACCCTTTTCCAGTGGGGCAATAAGGTTGCCCCACTGGAAAAGGGATAACACTCAAGCTTCTGCACCCCCTATTCACAATCTTGGCTGACAGAAAAGAGGTTTGGCTTTAAAACTCAAGACTCTATCCTCTCAGCCAAGATTGTGAAGGCTGGGACTGTCCCCATGTGCAGGCTCAGCTCAGACCAAATCGCCCAAACCATGCCCAGGCTTGTTGTTCCAGGTACCAAATTTGGTCCTGGTTTGGCATGGGTTTGGCCGATTTGGTCCTTGAAAATCAGGCCAAATCTAAAATGCATGGGGACACCCCTTGCCAAACCCAGTTTCGGAACTGGGCCAAACATGCATGGGGACGCACCCAGGCTGTATCACATTGTTAAATAGCACCATTCCTTTCCTCTAGTTGGACATTATTATATTACACATTTATTTATTTATTTATTTATTTATTTATTTATTTATTTATTTATTTATTTATTTATTTATTTATTTATTTATTTATTTATTTAGTGGATAGAATTGTTTTCATTAGGGTTTACTTATTGTACAATATAATTTAGTATTGTTTTTATAGTAAACTTTTATCCTGCTTATATTCTTGATCTTTGTTTTGTCCTTGCTATTTTTTTAATCAAAAAGTTATAGTCTTTATCCTGCACATGGCTGATAAGCAGGTTCCAAATGAGTTTTAGAACTGTCTAATCAACGTGTGTTTTCTTTACCTAAATTAACGCTCAGCATTAGTGATCCTTGTGCATATTCAAGGCACTCTTCATACTTCTTTAAAGTTAACAGCAGCCCCACCAGTTTGTTGAAGAGCCGGAGCTCCGCACGGCTGTTCTTCATCTTAACAGCAATCGGAAGAGCCTTGTCCTAAAAGAATGCAAGTACAAAACTCAGGGACAATTTTGGGAGTCAGTAAAAACTACAAAAAGGATGGTAACACATTGCCTGACCCGTCAAAGGAGCGCAAGTTTGCTCCACGTGCGGGATCTAGAGCAGCGAGCTCCTCAAAATCTGCACAGCCAAACTGAGTACATTTAAGAGCTAGAAAGATAAACAACGGAACACCAACCCTGTAGAAAGACACTGCTTTTTCCTTCTCCCAGTCTCCATTCAGAAAGATATCTCCTGAGGCTTCAAATAATTCCATTTCAAAATTAGGATCTCCGGTGCATCGAGCGGCATTGTGGGCAACCTAGAAAGAAATGCAGCCCGTACTACTGTTGAATTAAAATAATTATAGAACAGTGGCAGTCCCCAAAATGAATAAATAAACCACCACACAAATAAGCAGCTATATGAATTCAATTGTGGTCAGTAATTCACAATCCACCTACACAATTCTTGCCATATCCACGCACCCACTTGGCAGATGGTTTCTGAGAAGGGAAGGGGGAAAGAGGGCGGCAAACGTTGTGTTCTGCTTTTCTTTCCCACCCTTCCCAGACGGCTAACATGAAGCCAGCTGAAAGAAAGGGCCCTGGCAATACGTTGTTGCCCCTCCCCAAAGCCAAGTTTGGTACAGAGAGGGAAGAATGCCGTTCAGACTGTGCAGCCCATCCCACAAGTGGGCATTCCCAGCCCGGGGGATAGTGGCTGAGCACATGTAACGCAGTCTTCTATCTCCATAGCTGTGTCCCCATGCAAGCAATTTAGTGTGGGATTGGCTTGCTTGTCACCAGGTGCGGGACTGAAGCTGAATCTTGCCCGTCCCCTTGCCATGACCACTAACGCAGGCCAAAACCAAATTTTGCTGTCCCCATGCACTTGAGCTGTTTTGCGCACCTCCTGCTCTGCCAACCTTGGCAGTCGTACCCGGGGGTGGGGTGGGGGGTTCTTGCCATGGAAAAGGGGAGTAAAACCAAGGTTCTGCCCTGCCAGCCACGATCATGCCCGGGGGGGGGGGGGGAGGGGAGGGTTGCCTGCCGTGGAAAAGGGAGAAAAACAAGCCAATGTCCTTCACAAATAGGACCACCCCCATGCGCAGGTTTGGCTCAGACGGGTTAGACTGTCTCTTTACCTCAGGGAAAGATCCAAGCATTGGTCCCGATCTTCTGAGCTGGAGATAAGGCCAGGAGGGGGTAGGAAGGGAAGGAATTGTACAGTTTGGGATTAACTGAGAGGCAAAGGAACTATGTGGCGTGGCTTTGAACTGACAGACGTTTATTATTCTTCAGAACTCTTAATTTGTTTCTAATTGCAAAGAATAAAGCTGTTTATTTTGTTCCCTTGAAGTGTCTTTGCATGCTTCTCTGTAAGCTAACTTAGAAGGGGTTACAGTTATGCAGAACTCTCTCTAGATCAGAGGTGTCAAACTCAATTTTGCCGAGGGCCGGATTAAAAAAAAAACTGTCAGGGCCAGGGGGCTTGGCCAGAGGCGTGGCCAGGGCACCGAGGAGGGGCTGAGGTGTGGCTGGGGGCGTGGCTGGGGGCGTGGCTGGGGGCGTGGCTGGGGGCGTGGCTAGGGTACAGAGGACGGGCTGGGGGCATGGCCGGGGCGTGGCTAGGGCACCGAGGAGGGGCTTGCTGTCCATGGCGGTGCCCGCGCACTCAGGCAGTGGAGGGTCCCGCCGCGCGCTCGCTCGCCCTCGCCTCACCTCGCCTCCTTCGCGCCCAAGGAGGACGGCGGCAGCGGCGGGTGGCGGCGGGCAGCAGCGGTGGTGGCGGCCGGCGGCAGGCCGTATTCATACAGCCCGCAGGCCGCATCCGGCCCACGGGCCGTATCTTTGACATCCCTGCTCTAGATAAACCAGGGAAGCTGCCTAAACAGCTAGGAGGCTGAAAACAAGAGTTTATACTGGCTGGCAAGTGAGGGATCGGATTAAACATTGCTGGTGTCCGCTCCAGGAGTGCGAGGCTAGAACAAATACATAAGCACACTACCAGAAATATAAATACAAACATACTACAAAGATTCTAAAATTATAACAGCCCCTTACAGTATTTAAAGACAGGGGTGAAGAGAGTGTGTTGGCTCGCACTGGGGGATGGGCGGCACCACATAGGTAAATAAATGTTCTATCACTTGAAAGGAAATAACTGGGGGGAACATACATAGTTTAGCATTAACTTTGTTCTGTGGTTTTGGTTCCAAGGTACTATTGCTCTTACCTGGATATAGAGATCTACCAGCTCATTCTGCCTCAGCATATAATATATTTTTCCTGCTTTAAGCCAGGCCTGGGCTTCTCTCTCTTTTGCTTGAAGATCAATGAATATTCCTAGGCTTCTTTTGGTATAGTCCAGGGCAGATCGGTATGCTCTGGTGGAAAGGATTATACGTGTGTTACATACTGCATGATGTATTTTGTTATTATATTATTTTACATATTGCATATTATTTATATTGCATCAATTTTATTTTCAAGAAGCTCTTTTCACTCCCAGCTGCTACACGCAGGGTGAGTCCCCACGGCCAGGATACTCCGAGGTGAATCTGAGTTCGCCTCCGATGGTCCCCATGAGCAGCCCTTAATCCGGGCTACATGCACCACAAAAGGCAAAAACCCGGAGCAGAAAACCCCCCTTTCTCCTGGGGGCATGGGGATGCTTCTGGGTTATTGCCAAGCCAATCACAGCATTAGCGGGTGGGGTTTCGCTGTCCCTGCCGTGCGTGCTGCAATTCCAACTGTCCCCCCTTGCCTCACTTCCAATCCAGCACAGAAATTCACAGAGAAAGGGAGATTTGCCCAAAATCACTACTTTGCCAATCACCAGCAACCAAGTTGCAGTCTCTTCCAAGCTGCTACCTCAACTGATGTCCCATAGGGGAACAGCAAATCTCAGGCTACAGAGAACTGCTCTGGGCTGGAAGCAGCAGACAAATCAGCAAGCAGCAGCAGAAAAGTGACTAGTTTAAAAGTCGGGGTAAGTTCTTCTTCCAGGAATAAAGTGTGGCTGCGTGAAGAATGGATCCAGACGACAAGCGGAGTGAGAGTGCGTGAGCCCAGATGGCAGAAACCATGGTGGCCATGCTGGGTGCTACTTGGGGATCACCTTCATTCACTATCTAGGGATGGGCCTTAACCTTAAACTCAACCTAGGGATGGGGAGCCATAGCCAGGAAATACTGGACAAGAAGAGCACTTGTATGTGAGGAGGGGGCCGTGTGCAAAGGTATGCTTTTAGGCAACCCGATAGCGGAGAGCCGGGCACAGGAAATCACGACTTACTGTTGGATGTGGGGAAACTGAAGAGAATGTCCATAATCCTGCTTGCATTCCCATTGCTAAATAGTGAGGATTATTTCTAAATCCAGCAACAAGACCTCTTTTGATTTGAATATAGATAATCCCCATTTTGGGACCTTTAATCCTCAGAAACTGCAGATTCCTTTAAAATTTTGGGAATGGTCAGCACTCAAAATGATTTCAAAGCTCTTTAAATCTTGAATGGAAACGCAGCCTAGAAGACAGTAGAGGACCCGGTAGGCTTTCGTCCATGGGACTATAAATGCATGCTTGCATAACACCAGAGGCAGACAATACTTACTTCTTGCTCTCTTGCTGGAGTTGAAGGCAATAACAACCAATTCAAATATTCTAGGTGGGAAAAAGGAGTGGGAAACAGAGCAGGAAAAGTCTTTCTTACCTCTCTGTTCCTAAAGAGAGATAGAGCTGACTGATTGTTTCCAGTATCTTGCCCTCCAGGACTTTGTTGGACATTTTTCTAACCAAGGAGAGTTGGTACTCATTGTAGATCACACACTGGGCTTCATTTGGAAGAACGGTGGTGTAGAATTTACACAAATGCTGGACAGCCCGGAGTTGCCCTTAAATCAAGACAGTAGAGCATTTCATGGAATAAATTGCTTCTAAAAAACATAGTGCTATTAGAAAGACCCTAAACTAATTTGGCTTTGATGGTCTTTAGTTTCTTGAAGGTTCACGTGGTTTTTATAACAGGCTGAAGGTTAACTTGGCTTCGCATCTCGTGGACTCCCAACGGGGACACATTATTTAGATTTAAAACCAAGAATACTGCAGCGTTAAACTGTACATTACTAATTTGTTCCACATCAGGGTTGATATGGTTGGATTGGTTAAACTAATATAAATAATTGCAGAACTGGAGCATGTACATAAATTTTAGATCAAAGGGACATCTACATATCAGAAATAGCCTGCAAACCAGCTCAGAGTCTTTTTCTGCTCCTGGGAGATTCACTTCTCTTGTGTTAATTCTTTTTAAGCAGCACTTTTAATTATATGCAAAAGCGATGCCCCCTTTTCTGCTCACGAATACAGCAGCGTTTTTTGGCTGCACAGGAGCGGCAATCTTTTTATGACAAATGGGAGAAGAATTCTATTTCTGGGCCAAGTTTCCTTTTCAGCCTTTGGGGATCCTTATGTAGATGTAGCCACCTGTTTTGAAAATGCCAATGATGCCTTGACAGCCAACCTTTTCACGCTGTTTCCACTACTACCTGTAAAGATGTAAAAGTACTATAGGGGCTTTCAAAAGAGGAACCAGAAAGGTAGATGCATGGTGTTCCTTCATGGGACAAAGCTATCATGAATCCATCCACCAACTTCTTCAGACACACTGCCCTGCCTATTGATTTTCTGTTTTTCGTGGTGCATCTTGGGTGAGAATGCAGATCTGCGGAGGTTTTCCACATCCACCAAATGGTGCTGCCAAAATGGGACCCCATGGGTCTCAGACCCTTCAGCGCAGAGTAGTGCTGTCTTAGAATAGGCTACCAAGGGAAACGTCTAGTACCCATTCCCGCTTGCGAATGCTGGTACATGCCACCCATCACACATCTGGACATTTTACCTTGTGCGGACGTGTGGTCTGGCTGCCACCATCTTGGTTTGCAATGCTGGCGTCACCGCACCTGTGCTGTCACCGTCACTGGGACAATGTTGGTGCAGGCGCAATGATGGCAGCATGTCACGTGAGGCGTCAGCTCCACATGTCGTTTGCGTACAGTACACTCCTGCATGCAAGGGTCCGTTTCGGAGTTCAAATCAGCCCCTTCAACTGCAGAGGCTCCATCTTGGAGTGTACTACATGCAAACTAGGAGGAGGAGGAGGAGGAGGAGAAGAGTTGGCTTTTCTACCCCGCTTTTCTCGCCCATTTAAGGGGACTCAAAGCGGCTGACAAAGCTTTTCTGTTCTTCTTCCCACAACAGAACTCCCTATGAGGTGGGTGGGGCTGTGAGAGCTCAGAAGAGAGCTGTGACTCACCCAAGGTCACCCAGCTGGCTTCACGGGGGAGGGCGGGTTCGAACCTGGTATTCCCAGATAAGAGTCCGGCTCCCTAACCACTAGACCAAAGGGCAGAAAGTCCGCGAGTGCAGACACTGGAACAGGGGGGTGATGCTCCCACACGGAGCATCTGAATGGTTTGCCTAGAAGCTAAGTGGGGAGAGACACCAATCAGGTCAAAGAAGATGGAAGAAGAGTGGAGATAACTGTTCTGACCTTACTTGTGTATTGATAGCATCTCACCCGAGCAGCTAGAAAGGGGCCACTGAAGGAGAACTCTGCCTGGTTACTAAATGCAGGGAAATAAACTCACCTTCTAAATGTTTTGTTTCCATTGCCACTAAAAATGCCCATTCATAACAACACCTCCCTTTATCCTTATTTATTCCACTGGCATAGTAGCAGCCCAGTCTGAGGAGGACGCTTGTAAAATCCCTGCCGCATTCGACAGATGGCAGTTCAGAAAACAGCTTCACGGCTTGGATTAAGAAATGCTCCCCAAGATTCCTGGCAGCTGAATGCAAGCACAGAGTCCCAAGATTGGCCAGCGCCACGGCCTGATTGTGCACTGTCCCCATCTCTCGCGAAATGCTCAGGGCCTTATAGTAGTTCTCGGCCGCTCGCTTGGTGTGGTTCATTCGCTTGAACCCAATGGCAATGAGGTTGTAAACAATCCCCAGCTGTGGCCGATTGCTCCGTGTGCTCTCCACGATGGCGTTCAAAATCTCCAGGGCCTCGGGATTTTGTTGGAGCAGCATATGCAGCCAACTGAGAAGGACCAAATAGTTAATGATTTCTTCAGGGCTCGTCTGTGTTTTTGCGTCTAGCGCTTTCTCCAGGTATTCAATGGCTTTTCCATATTGCCGGTGGTGGCCGTACAGGAGAGAGAGATTAGAGTATATCACGCTGCACAAATTTGGATGCTCCTTGCCAGTCTCCAACAAACTGAGCATTTGCTTCAGATAGTATGCAATTTGGGAGGGGTGTCCTTGCCCCACAGTCTTTAGTTTGGGGGCATTTTTGACCACTAAACCAACGCTTCTGGCTGATTCCAGCAAAGTAGGCGAGCCACAGGAAGAGGAAACCTTAACACAGCTCAGAACAAGGTGAGGCAAACACTTCTGGCTGTAGAGCTGGGCGAGCTTAAAATAGCAACCGCTGGACAAAGACCCATTTTGCAGCCCCAGCTCATTATTCAGAAGCTGCAGCCTCTCCAGGAATGGCAGGGCTTCCTCACCTTGCTTGAAGCTTAAGTAATGCTTTGCCAGCAGAAAGCACGCCCGGGCTTCTGCCCGCTTGCTCTGACCGAGGACTGTCCTCTTCAGAGCGTACTTCAAGATGTCTGACTCCATGGCCGTGCTGTTGATATAACTGGGAATTCCCATGAGCAAAGAAGCGACCTTGTCGAGAAAGCAAGCACACTTTTCCTTGTTTTTTTGCTTTAGGTAGATGCCAGCTAGATGGCTGTACAGAGAAGCTACAAGGAAGAGGTCACTGAAGTCTCCTCGGAGTATCGTCAGGGCTTCCTCAAAATAGACACGGGCTTGAGAAAGCTTGGACTTCCGAGTGCTCATCCTTCCCAAGAGGTAACACAGCCTGAGCAAGGCCCAAGGAAGGCTGGCACGCTTGGCCGTTTCCCTCGCCAGCACAAAATAATAAACCAGTTGTTCTTCGCTGGCATAGTTATAAAATAAGGTGTTGAGAAAAGAAAAGGACAGGTCGTACAAGCTTTGGAAGCAAACCCTAAAGCCTTGATGGTTCAGAAACAATAGTAATGAATCCAAAGTTTCTGCCTTGCAAAGTTTGTCCTCCTGGCATACACAGAAGTGTGGATCTTCCGATGCAGAAGCCATTTCTATATTTCCAGTGGGCGCCAGCCTTCCCTGGTCATCTGCCTCTTTCCTGGACAACTGGGAGGCATTCAGATTCATTAGGGTTTCCAACACATTGCGTCTAGAGCTTTGGCACAAAACAGGATCTGGCCTTTCTGCAAGAACTGCAGGAAATATAAACATCAGAACTAAATAATAAAACCAGAATAGTGGAGTTCATTTTCCTTGAGAAAAAGGATCTCAGGTTGCATCCGGATATCAAGTTATCATGGTTATACCGCTATATTTGGATATTCCAGAAGGAAGCATAGATCTCAATAATAACTGATGTCTGGGTACAGACTCACACTGTGTTTACTGAAACCACTGCATCTGACTTGACAATTAATACTACCAGTCTAGGCCCTTTCTGCACTTCTGCATGTTGGTGCAATTTAAGGAAGGCGCCTCCCGCTCCTATGACCCTGTGTCTGCACAGGAAAGAGCGTGGTGGCCGGTTTACAAAGCGCACTGAATTGGGCCCCCAGGAGCTTTCGCTCTTGGACTTCAGAAGAACCACCGTGGTGACCGGCAGAGAACAGGCCATCCCAGTGCGGACAGCCTTGTTTTGTGTCAGGAGGAAGCCATCTGAGCTTGGGACTGGCTGCTTTATCACAGTACAGTCAGACCCCCGTATCCACTGATTCGGTAACCATGCTTTCAGGTATCCACTGTTAATGGACCAGCCACCCGCACCCCTGTGGGCACCATAAGGAAAAAGCACCCAGAACCGGAAAGTCTATTTCGGCCTCCACAGAGTGTTGGAATAGGCACATGACGCCACCAGAGCCCATCCCAAAATGTAAGGGGGCATCCAGAGGGATTTCACCCTTATTCCAGTGCTCTCTGGAGGCCGAATAGGCCTTCTGAAGGCCAGAAAAGCACTTCTGGTTCTGGCGTTGCACCACCCCAGAACGGGAAGGCCTGTTTGCCATTATCCACTGTTTCAGGTAACCACAATAGGAGCCGGAATGTATCCCCGGTGGATGTAGTGGTCCAACTGTACAGGGCAGCCTGCTTTGTGTTGGGATACCAAAAGTCAGGCAAAAAAGTTTCTAGGTTCCCAGCCATAATCTCACCTATGAATCTGGTGGGTGAGAAAGTTATTTGCCTTACCAGGTCTTCCCATGGTGGCAAGAAGAGCACAGTGAGAGCACTTGTCAGCTTCATCTATAAAGCTCTGATATGGAATTAAAAATCGACATTCTCCTCGAGTTTCTAGTTTTAACATCTTACTTTCTTATTCATGGTGCATATTTTAACTGGGTATACCTTTTAACTTTTCGTAAGCCACCTAGACACCATGAGTGGAAGAGTGGGGTACTAAATACATGCATACAAATGCAAAAGAATCTGACTTCAGAAGGAAAATGTGTACTGCTAACTTTTATTTGCAACTACCTTATTCTAAAAAGAAAATAAAAATCCAAGCCGACAAAACCTGAAGCCAATAGTATAGCTTGATAGAGCTTCCACACGGCTGAATTTCATCAAGGAAAAGGGGGGAAAGGTTTTAAACTTCTCTCCAGGCCCCCCAGCTTGGACATTGCAAATGCAGAGCTGTTTTAGCTTTAAGAAGGTTTTGGTAGAGACTAAAATTTGGTAATTATTCTGATATTGCAATCACTTCTCAGCTTTTACCTTGTTCAGAAGATTTCTCAGGCTCAAAATCTTGTTCATCTGATAAAATAAGAGTGAAATCTTTAAGGTGAGGTTTTGACCATGTTGTAAAGCAGCTTAGAGGCAGCAACACAAAGTGGATTTTCTGGACATGATCTTTTGTCTTCCTGTAAATAGTGACTATCCTTTGTTGTTCCAATGGAACTTGAAAAACTGCAGGCAAACGCTTTGGCAAAACAACAGCTTTCCCTCTCTCCTCTGATCTCTGCCCCAATAAAACTCTCTGGAGCATTAAGTATTGGATTGGCTCTTCAGAGCTCTAGGGTGTAAGGGTGTGCGCAAATGCATTTTTCTGCATTCAAATTTGAGTCAATTCGAATATTCTATTCTATTTTTAAAAATCTAGATTTTCAAAAATCCGATTCTGAAACTGTGCATTTGAAAATCTCATTCAAATCCAAAAATTCGAAGGGTGGGGTCACACCTTCCCTTTAATCCTCCTTCAGTCCACCTTCAGATCTAACTGCTCACACCTTTTCATTTCTATCCAATTTATTTTCAGACTTCCCACTCAGGAAAGTCCAAATGGAAGGTGGAAAGTCCACAAATAAAACAGAAATGAAAACATGTGAACAGTAGACTTAAAGAAGGACTGAAGAAGGATTAAAGTGGAGGTGTGACCACAGCCCTACTGGGTCTTTTTTGTTGTTTTATTTTTAGTTGAAAAATCTGACGTTTTACAATGCAAACCATGTAGAAATTGTGGCAAATATATCTTGTGCCTTAGACGGCACAAAGGCAGAATATACTATTTGGTCAACCTGCTCACACAGTCTACACGTGACAGATGCTCTAATGAAAATGAAGCATGGAATTATACTATTTTTAAAAAAAAACTAAAAAGTTTGCATATTGAACAAGTTCACCTGCTCTTTACACACCTGCCAAAGAGGGGTGGATTTGTAAAGACCAACACCTCACAAGTCCAGTCCTCTACAAAGGTGAGGAGAAGGTGAGGACTCGCTCCCCTTGCTCCCCTTGCCATCTGACTTTGCAGCTGGGAAGCGATGGGCCTACATGGGCTTCATGCTGTGGCACCCCCAGGGTTCCTAGACCTTCCTGCAGTCCCTCCAAGCCTGTATAGAAGAGAAAGAGCTGGTGGTTCGTCCACCCTGCATCCAGAGGTTTGTCTCCCTATCACCCAAGAGTTACTATCCCCTAATACCTGGCCCGAGTGTTGGCTTTGTAATTGCAGGTATTCCTGGAAGAACCTGATTATCTGGATCCATTTCAGTCTGGCCTAGGTTTGGGATGGAATTAGTGCTCAGTCAGCAGCTGGACTATGGGATTCCACAGTTCTATCACCTTTGCTACTTAACACCTATGTGAAGCTGTTGGGAGAGTATGAAGATGACACCCAGCTCTATTTCTCTGTTACATCTGAGTCACGAGATGCTGCGGACATCCTGAACCTGTGTCTGGGGATGCTGTGATGGACTGGATGAGGCCAACAGACTAAACACGAATCTTCATAAGGCTGAGTCTTTGACCATGGTTCTCATGTTCAATGACTTGGGAATGGGAATGTGTGTGTGTTCTAGATGAAACTGCATCCCCTCAGAAGAATAGGTAGGTAGCTTCTTAGAGCCATGGTCATCACTGGAGTCCCAAATTATAGCTGTGGCTAGAAATGCCTAACACCAACTTCGGCTGGTGTACCAACTACACTAATACCTGGACAAAGATAGCCTAGCTAACATTGTCTATGTGCTGATAACCTCATGGTTAGATTATTGTACCTGCTCCAGAAGCTGCAGCTACTGCAAATTTAGTACCCAGAAGCCTCTTCGCACTAGTGCCAAACGGTTGTAGTGAACTAAGGTTAGGCCACGTGGGAACACATTCCCCATTCACACCTGGGCAGGTAAGGAACGTCCCCGCATGGCCTAGCCCAAAAAGGCTGGTGTGGGGGCAGGACGTTCCTCCCAGGCCTGCTGCCATTGGGTCAAATTCGCCTCATCAAGCAAATATCGCATTTGTGTGTTAGGAACTAGCACTTATCTTGGTGAGGCAACAGCAAGTCCCCAAAATCCCACTATTTTAATGCACTTTACATGGGGCTACCCTGGAGAATGGTTTGCAAACTGCATCTAGTACCCTACTGGATGAACATTTATCCAACTGATTTTAAAGGAGCCACACCAATTGCCCATTTGCTACCAGTCTTAATTCAAAAACTTGGATCCAAATACTTAAAGGAGCGTTTTTTTCTATACAGACCTGCCTGAGTATTAAGATCATTGTTTGATGATACCGTTACCTTCAGAAACTGAAGTGGGAAGGAACCTTCAGACAGCCTTTTTTGTGTTGGCCCCAGGATTGTGGAGTGTGTCAATTACCATCATTTGATACATTCAGAAAGCTGATGAAGCACTCTACCACCAGGACCTATACTGCTTTTAACTTTAGTTATTTTCTCTTTTTATGTATTCTAAATGTTGTAACTCATATTGAGATTTCAGAATATACGGTGGGATCATAATAAAATGTAAGGTGTGTACAAGAAAAGCCCTTCCCATTTATTTGATACAGTTAATGATACAACTATACTCAATGGAGACACTTACCTATTTGATACACCTTGCAAACACTGTGGTTTGAGGGATGTGTTAACAAGTTTATTACATTCTCTTCCAAAAACATTTTTTCTTCTGTAAAGTACGAACGTTCATCTTCAAAGACGGCTGTTCTGATGGAAACAGATGAAACAAAGGAGTTAGGACATTACACGAGGAAGAGGCTACAAAAGGACAATGTCTGGAGAGTAGAATAAAAATGTGTACTTGGTCCTCAGGGACTTTTAATTTGGATTAACCTCGTCCTGTTGGAACAGGGTCTAAGTCAAGTCAATTTCATTAATTTCATTAGCAAATTCATCAAAACTCAAGTACTAAATCTCCTATTTAGATTTCTTTTTAACAAAAAGCTTTACAGTTCCCCTTGTCCAGTGAGGGAAAATGCCGGACTGACGACTCTGCAGAGTTCTCCTCAGGATTTTTCCACAGGGGAACTTTTGGAGGCAGTGAGCAACTGATTTCCAGCCACCCAAAGTCTCTCTGGCCAAGGGGGGAGTGAAGGATTTGGAAACCTGCTCCAGGGTCAGGAAGATGCCAAGACTGTCAGCAGTGCCTAGTTGCCTAAGTGAGCCCATTGGCACAGACGAGGGATTTGCACAAATGTATTTGGGACATTCGAATCCAAGTAGAGTTGAATGTCATAAAATCCGATTCGATTTGGATATTTAAGATTCGAATGTCATAAAATCTGATTTGAATCCATAACATTAAAATCCGTACGTCTGAATGTTAGATTCATATTTAAAGATACAAATTTAAACATTCGTATCTGTTTACACGTATCTGTATGCATTCCGTAAAAATCCTGTATTTTAAGCGCAAGTTATGGATAATTTTGATGCAGATTCGTATACAACAGATACAAATCTGCACATTTGAATCGTTTAAAAATCTATATTGGATTTTCGAAAATCCGATTCAAGTTCGAATGTTCAAATTTGGATTTTTGAAAATCTGATTCGAGTTTGAATGCCGGTACTTGATAGATTCAAATCAAATATTTGAAATTTCAAATACTCATGTCATACACATTCCTAGCACAGACACAGGATGAGTCAAATCCTCACTTTCCTAACCCTCTTCTACCTCTATTTACTACAAAGCTGAGTAAATAGCTCTGTAATTCAAGAAAGAGGGAAGAAAGAGCTTAACTAAAAGACTTAATTACCTCTGCAGAAAGTCAACAATAATGAGTAAGTCTAAAATCCATAACGACAGAGACAGTTACTATGTTTCAAATTCATAAATAACAGCTCGTCTCCTAGTTGAGCTATTTGGTTGAACTCCTATAAAAAGTTCCATGATATTTAGGCAGGAGATTTATATATATTTTTTAATGTTATATAAACATTCCCATAAGTGACAGATATTGGGAACCAGATATGCCTAGCCTGTCTTTGCTGATATTCCTAATACTTACTTCTCCAGAATTGTTTCACAGCCATCAGTTCTGACATGGCTGCTCCGAACAAAACCCACTTGACCGGTAGGGACAAGTCTTCCCACAAACCACTGCATGGATTTCATAAAATAGCCAATAATTTCAATTCTGTCTCCTTTCTGGAATGTGATTTCCTCAAGCACCGCACTTTCATGACTTACAATTGCTTCAGAAAACCCCGTGACTGAAAAAATAAAGTATTAGTTAAGTCTTGCATTATTTCTCAATGTGCTCAATTCGGTTAAAGCTTTCCAAGCAATGACACAGCTAGGTTGAACCGCTCCACTTTTTCAAATGAGCAAGTTCTGAGTAATTAAGAAAATCTAACTAGTCTTAGCCATATTCCATTTGACCAAGGAGATCAAGCTAGTTATGCTGCTGTTACCCACCCAGAGACCTTCAGGTATGGGGCGGGATAGAAATATAAACAAACAAACAAACAAATAATGCTAGGAAAGAATGCATTTTAGAAAAGATGCACATGAACCTAATTTTTGTGGTTCAGTTCAATTCAAGCCAAAATGCAAGAGCAAAAAACCAGTCCAATTCAAATCTCAAACCAGTTCAACAATTTTGGAATGGGTTCATTGCTTTAAACACGTTTTTTAAAGTCCACTGGCAAACTAGTTCAGCACATATAGCGGGGGTCCTTGGAGCTCTATTGGAAATCCCATCAGTTTGGTTTGAAGTAGAACCAAAGGTTAAAAATGGCAGAGGGTTTGATTCATTGTTTTCAACCATTTGAACACAACCCCTCCAGTGTGCGTTGAACACTTTCCTGGTCTTAATCATCCCTAGAGCTTTGGCCCTGATCACACATATATAGGAAAGGACGTCCTATTCGAAATTCGAACCGAGGTCCTACCAGTTCTGTTTACACATAGATCATTATGGGTTGTCCTCAGTCCGTCCTCACTTTGGGCCACATCGCTCACACCTTCCTCCACAATCAGCCTGAGTCTCCTCCACAGAACTCTTGGCTCTCCAACCCTTTTGCTTTGTCAAATCTACCTCCTTTTTAATCGGGTCCCGTTGTGGCCCTCAAGGGAGGCGAGGGTGTGTGTTTGCGGTTCTTTTTTAAGCCTGCTCCCCCACTTCCACACACCCTTCCTTTATGTGCTTTTCTTTCCCATGTGACTAATGCAATAATAATGATGATGATAAATTTGCAGAAAAATGCTAGATGAAGGAGTCATGCACGTAAACTGAGGAGACAAGGGGAGGTGCCTCATGAACTCCATGCCTGCCACCCTCCCCTAGACATTGGGTGAAAGGAAAGACTGGACCCACCCACCACAGCACGGTTCAGCTTCCTTTAGCCCCCCTCCCCCCCCCTCACACTTAGGAAGAGAAGATGGCCTGAAATGCCAGGACAGGCCGAGTCCTCTGAAAAATAGCACTCCAGTTAGAACGATCTAACGGGGGTAGGCCGGGTTGGAAAACGAAATGAATAAAAATAATGTAATGCAACCAGAAGGTGGCCTGAAGTCATTATAAACTAAAGGTGTGACCAGGGCCATTGCGTCTTCAGAAATATGCAATTAAGTGCCCAAAGGTCCTTTTTTTCCAGAACCTCTTCTCTGCAAGTGCCAAAACTTTGCTCAAGCATGATTTAGTTAAGAGTAACTTTGATGGTTTTATTTAAGAACTGCTGCTTTTCTTTTTTCCTTTCCTTTTTCCTTTCCACTCTTCCACGGGGGACTTTTGATGAAGTTCTCACATACTAGCAAATTCACAGTGCTGACATATTTAGCTGTTCTTGCCAATGCCATAGGAACTTCAATGAAAGTTCATTTGCTGGCACTGCAAGAACTTCAAAAGAAGTCCATGCAGCAGGGCAGGGCATACTGTTCCAGGCAGCCACATGAATCTCCACTGGGCACTCCTGCCACAGACCTTGGTTTTGAAAAGGTAGCCTTCAGTCAGGCGTTTCCACATGTACAACTAGGCTACATTAACCGTGACAAAGCATAAACTTTTTAGATTTCTTCTTCACTTCTGTATTTCTTCAAAGCACTGGGTGGGGAAAATAATCAAAGTAACAGGACTCAAAAGCTTCCTCATACTCAGAACTCTGAATTTGTTTCTAATTGTAAAGAATAAAGCTGTTTATTTTGTTCCCTTGAAGTGTCTTTGCCCGCTTCTCTGTAAGCTAACTTAGAAGGGGTTACAGTTACGCAGCTCTCTCTCTAGGTAAACCAGGGAAGCTGCCTAAACAGCCGGGAGGCTGAAAACAAGAGTTTATAGTGGCTGGCGAGCGGGGAATCGGAATCAACATTGCTGGTGTCCACTTGTGGGGTGCGAGGCTAGAACCAATATATAGACACGCTAGCAGAAATATAAATACAAAGACGCTACCAAGACTTGAAAGAGCATATAAGCCTTACTGTGTTTACAGACAGGGGTGAAAGTGCTAGGCAGCACACCATCAAATCTGGATCTCTGCCAAAACTGTATAAAGAGGAAGTGCCCACTGCAGCCAACCACAAGCCAGCCGTGACTTGATGGTACCCATGGCACAGTGGTTCCTTTCCACTCTTACATATGAGTTGCAGAATTTACATTTTTTGGCACCTGTTATATTTGTTTATGTTGTTTTGACTGGCCAAGTACTATACTAAAAATGAATCATGATACGCAGTAAATCAGTTTCACAGACAGCAATCTTACCATGTAAACATTAGACCATTCTTCAGTACACACATTAAGACAGGAAACATGCAGAGTAGATATAATATTTATGAAGCGTCGTCCGTAACCCACTGCAGCTAATTTAAAATAGAGCCCTCAATAATTTGCTTTTAAATAGGAGATTACTTGCCCATTGGATCAGTGATTGCAGGTTCAGCTTTTCTGGCGAAATCAGCAGGCTCTGCATTTACCTTAAGAAACCATCTAAAATGTGAACGTTCAAAGCTGATCAGAAACCTCTTTTAGAAATGGAATCAACAATGTTAACAATGCACTGAGTCAAATGTCTCTCAAATTTCTGATCACTTTAGTATTCAGTTTGGATAAATATTTGTCACTAAGTGAAAGAGCAGAAGGCATGGAAAAGTAGACAAAGCGTATTAATTCAGCTTCCTGATGATGAAACAACACCATTGTTCAATGCACGTTAGAATGAAAAGGAAGGACAGGCTGCTTTTTAAAAGGTTATAAAAACATATTAAATTATTTGTAGTGAAAAACAGGAAAAAAATAATCAACCAGTCATAACCCCAAAGAGACTCAGGAAATGTTCACATACAGCCTCCACTACAGATAGCATTTTGGAGTTCAAATGACAGATACGTATATTATTTTAAACAAAAACTTAACTCTGTTTTGGAGGGCGGCTGCTTAGATGTTTGTATCTTACTGCTGTTGCTAAATTTAGACCTGCTGGAGAGCAATGCTAAAATATTCTCTGTGAAATGTAATAGGTTGCTGCCAGAATATCAAAGAGATTAACTGAAACCCTAGCCTAGGCACATGTATTACAAATGGAAAACAGATCCTTTAAAACACTTTGAGGTCAGTTCATGAGGATCTGAGTGTGCATTCGGAACATGTTTGTGATGGCAGGACACATGGGATGTGCCAGCAACCCTGCTCTTTGCAGCCTTCGGCAGGGGCCACACCCTGCAAGCTGCGCATTCAGCAGCAGTTTGAAATTTAAGTTGTCTCCACATGGCAGCAGATTGCATGAGAAGGGAAGGGTGTGGCCGGTCCACACGATAATATATAGGGAGTCAGCTAGTTCAGATGCCCACTTTGCTTCTTATTTTACACTTCTATTGAGCACAAGATAACTGTAAACAGTCTCCAGTTTGCTGGATTTTAGCTCACAGTAAAGGGTTCTCCAACCCTTTAGCTAGAATTGTGCTTACACTGCATTCTGCAGGCCTCCTCTTTTTGTGTATGGCAAAAATTACCTTTACTTCCAATATTCAATAAAATAAAATAAATCATTCTTTCCTTAGATGGCACAGACCTGGGGGAAAATGAAGAAATGAAAGTAGGCTTTATGATATAAAAATCATCAAGCACCATGGAATATTACCTTTGTGCCTCTCTCTGCCTGTAGAAATAAATATTTAAATTCAGAAACCTACTGATGGAAAGCGGTCAGGGGCTCCACTAAGCCCTTAGCTAGGTGGTCCAAGGTGGTCCCTTCAGCGTCTCTCTCAGCAGCAGCCCAATTTAGCTGGGAGATTCTGACTCCATCCCCTGTGGCTCCTTCCTCACTTACAGCTTGTTCAGGATGAAGTACAAACAAGGTCCCTGGAAATGGATGCTTGGTTTAAAAGCACATATTTCATTGTGAATCATGGAACAGTATTTTTAAACACTTCAAATTGCATGCAAATGCCACACTTTATAAAATAATACAGAACCTTTAATATATCAGTAACAGTCAGCACTGATCTGCATCTGTTGGTTAGAGGCCTGAGATACATCTAAAGGTGCCTCCAGACCGGGCTAAACCCTGCAATTTCCCCAGGACTTTATTGGGAATGCCAGATTTAATCACTATATTCCCAATGCAGTCCCAGGTTAGTTGAGCAATAACCTGTAATATCCCCATTACAATGGTATGAAGTTTCCCATAGGATAATATGTTAAATTATTATCCTTCATGCCTGCCAGCCCATTTTATTATAACTTCACTCAGTGCTATCAGAAGCCTTCCAAGCACACAATTGGCAAGTTTATGAGCCAGTTTGGTTTTTGTGGTTAGAGTGCTGGACTCATTTCTCATAGTCACTGGATCTGATTATTCTCTGGATGGTATTCCTCTTCTATACCTCTTTTGTCAACAAGGTGGTGTGGACTGGAAAGGCCCCACCCTGCCAGCTGCCACAAGGCGAAATCTATTCTAGATCAGGAGGCCCAAAATGACAGAGTGTGGAATACAGCATTCATTACATTTATTTTTTTAAAAACATTCACCAAATGCAATGGAAGTTTCCAATTTGCCGAGAATTACACTTACAAAGCTAACTACCTTCCTGAATTAAGAGGCCGCGGTACACTGCATCAAGATCGCCTTCATCAAGATGGACTTCAATTCCAACTGCTTCCTCTGGTGATGAGAGCCAGAAATAATCATCCAGCAATAGGTTCTCCATACAATGGTTTAAAAAACCTGCCAAAAATATTTTTCAACTCAAACCTTTTATATAATAAAGCTCATTTTCAAAAAGTCAGGAATAGCAGTCAGGCTGGCGAACACATTTCTGGGCTAGGAATTGTTTTAAGCTGATACTTCAGATCAGCTGGTACTCAACTGCAGTGCTTGAGGGCCGTGGTCACACCTTCACTTTAAACCTTCTTCAGCCAATCTTTAAGTCTGACGGCGTTCATTGTTTCATTTCTATCCATTTTATCTGTGGACTTTCCATTTGGGAAAGTCAAAGTTGAAGGCAACCTCAAGATGGACTGAAGAAGGTTTAAAGTGAAGGACTGAAGAAGGTTTAAAGTGGACTTTCCATTTGGGAAAGCCAAAGTGGAAGGTGACCTCAAGATGGACTGAAGAAGGTTTAAACAGAAGGTGTGACAATGGCTTTACTTTGCAGTTCCACTGGGGTCCCTTCACATATCTTAGGCAACTCTCCGACACCCCCACTTTTTCAACAGTTAAAAGAAGCACTTTTAACTGTTCCTGGAATACCCAGCAGAGGCAGCAGATTTTTCAGCTTTTTAGGGACTTACTTGCCCTTCTACATGGAGCAGCACTGGGAGCTCCATCCAGCATATGGGGGCAAGGGGAGCTGAAACAGCCAACGACACATGCACGGAGGTGGTCACATGCACAACCAGGAATTTTAAGGCAGATTGCGCATCACTAGAATGCAATAGAAAGTGCTGAGCCCAGTGATGTCTAGATAGGAAGCAATAGTAGTGCATTGCTTTCTAAAGCTATTTTAGGCTGCTGTCTGCAGACAGCCTTACTATTATTAAATTCATTTTTAAATCTAGTTTGTTACTGGTTTTGATTTGTTATATATTGAACAGATTGTATAATTATTTTTTAACATATATTCCCTGAAACTTTTGTGTACTTCATCATGTTTGTCAGTATCAGAGAAATAGCCATGTTAGTCTACTTTGAAAAGTCCAGTAAGGTTGTTAGTAGCACTTGGAGACTAACAGGAGAAAGGTTGATGGCATGAGCTTTCGTAGACATGTCTACTTCTTCAGATGCTAGGGGGCCCAATGGGCACGTCTGCTTCTTCAGATACTAGGGGGCCCAATGGGTACATCTACTTCTTCAGATGCTAGGGGGCCCAATGGGCACATCTGCTTCTTCAGATACTAGGGGGCCCAATGGGCACGTCTCCTTCTTCATATGCAAGGGGTCCCAATGGGCACGTCTACTTCTTCAGATACTAGGGGGCCCAATGGGTACATCTACTTCTTCAGATGCAAGGGGGCCCAATGGGCACGTCTCCTTCTTCATATGCAAGGGGGCCCAATGGGCACGTCTGCTTCTTCAGATACTAGGGGGCCCAATGGGTACATCTACTTCTTCAGATGCAAGGGGGCCCAATGGGCACGTCTACTTCTTCAGATACTAGGGGGCCCAATGGGCACATCTGCTTCTTCAGATACTAGGGGGCCCAATGGGCACGTCTCCTTCTTCATATGCAAGGGGGCCCAATGGGCACGTCTGCTTCTTCAGATACTAGGGGGCCCAATGGGTACATCTACTTCTTCAGATGCAAGGGGGCCCAATGGGCACGTCTACTTCTTCAGATACTAGGGGGCCCAATGGGCACATCTGCTTCTTCAGATACTAGGGGGCCCAATGGGTACGTCTACTTCTTCAGACACTAGGGGGCCCAATGGGCACGTCTGCTTCTTCAGATACTAGGGGGCCCAATGGGCACGTCTACTTCTTCAGATACTAGGGGGCCCAATGGGTACGTCTACTTCTTCAGATACTAGGGGGCCCAATGGGTACGTCTACTTCTTCAGATACTAGGGGGCCCAATGGGCATGTCTGCTTCTTCAGATGCTGTCCTGTTTCCAGCTTCTGGAAAGCCTGGGATGCCGCTGGAGTGCTTTTGCCCACCTCCCCAGTGCCCCCTTACCGTTGGGGGTGCTCCAGGGGTGGCCCGGGCTCTGGGTGGCAGCGGCGGCAAGGTGAGATAAGTGGGGAGGGGAAGGGGAGGGGAGGCATGGGGAGCAGGTGGAGGGCGGTGGCGGGTGGGATTTATACGAATACCCCCCATCCTTGGGTGGGGAGTAATCGGTCAGAGCCGAATATTTCCACATTCTATTCAGTTTGAATAGAATGTGGAAATTAACTCCGTGCCCACCCCTAGTCTGGAGACCCCCTTCCTCACAGTGCTCAGAAGTGGTGGGAACAAAGAAAAAGATTGTGGATTCATCACTGAAAAAATAGTTGTTCCATTTGTAGCAGCTGCAATGGACCAAAAAAATTGGCCGTTGGTTTTGTTCAGTTATTAGTTGAAGCATTGTCATATACAACATTTAAGAAATGTATACCTCTTTGCGAGCTGGTTGTATCTCTTATAATTAACCAGAAAAACAAACTATGTAAAAATGCATTACCCAGGGAATAGTAAGTTATAAATTTCCAGATTTCTTCAAAAGTCCAAAATGTCACCATTATTAGGTGCTCTTCACTGTGAATGGACAGTAACCTAGCGGACAGCTCCTAAAAAAGGGGGAAAATAGGAGTGATATATGTTATGCTAATGAGAGAATGAGAAAAAGAGACAGGATTAAGCAAAAAAATTGCCCCAAAATTGCTGCATAAATGGCTGGCATGGAAATATATATATATATAACATAAACTAGGGTTAATGTTATGGTTCTCTGTTCCAATGCTTCCACTTAATACACGAAGAATAAGTATTATGTCTTAATATTATGTTGATTACGAGGAATAACGTATTGGGTACAATGCTGGGGGAGATTGCCGTCATTCTTTGGGTCTTCTGTGAATGATTTGCACTGATGAATGTGCTGTTTTTGGATTCCAAGGAGCTGACTCCTGGTTGGCTGCTTGAGCACCTCTGTGAGCACCTCTATGCAGTTTTCTTAGCAGAGATACAAAAGTGGTTTTTCATTGCCTATTTCTAGGGAGAGCCTGGGGGAATCTAACTGGCAACACTCTGCTTTCCAGGCAGTTTGCTGTACCACTGGGCTACGGCCATTTGCCACACGGATGAATTATGGCCCTCACTGAAAGCCTTGCTCCCAAATTCTCTTTAAGGTGGTGCTGCAGTGGTTGCATACATGTTCAAGGGGAACAGATGGAAATTATTTTTACTGGCCAAGGATTCCTCTACTTTGTACTTTTATTGCCTCTTTATACCCACTTTAAATTCCAGATCCAAACACATCACAAGGAATCAGTTTCTTAGGTTTTGTTTTAAGTCACTACAAAATTCACTATGGAGCAGTTGACTGCTCAGAGACTCTTTAAAAGACCAAAATGAGGCTGAAGCAGATTTGATTTAACTCATTGCTATGAATAGCTGCAGTCTGATGCCCATCTTAAGAATGCAGACAAACATTTAGAAATAATCTTACTATATGCAATTTATCCTGTTCCAGCTAGCGGCGTGCACAGAGCCAATTTCCACATTCTACTCGAGGTGAATAGAATGTGGAAATATTTGGCTCCAGCTGAATAATACCACCCACAGATGTGGAGGTACTTGTATCCATGCATGGATATTCTACAGATATCCATGCATGGAATGAATAAAGCCTCCCCCTCACCCCTCCATTCCCACCCCCTTCTCCACTTAACTCACCTCCTCATTGCCGCCGCGGCTACCGCCGCGGCCATAGCTGCCTCTGCTACCACCACCTGGTGCCCGGACCACCACCAGAGTGCCCCCAAAGGCAAGGGGGTGGCGGGGTGACAGGCAGGAGTGCGTCAGTGGCATGCTGGACCTGTTTCCAGGCCTTCCGGAACACCAAACAGGTTTCCCAGAACCTGGGAACCAGGCCTTTCATGCATATCCTTTGTTCCCACACCTCATGGTGGTTTGCCAATTCAGGATGGGCTGCCCCATACCAGGACATGCAATCTGTCCCACATTGGAACATCCCTCAGATATTCCAATCTGTTCCATCCCTGAGATAAGCTCCTCAGCTTGTGCCAACTTTTGAGCTGGCACAGGTGGCCTCCGAGTGCTCTGAAAGTCAGAGATGAAAGTTCCTGGACTCTGGAGCTCCTGCCAGAGGAGCATTTTGGTGCCATGTCTTGTGGGTGGCACTCCGTGATGAATGGACCAGGATGCCATTCTGGGCACCCTAGCATGGTCTATACCCGGAGCTTACAAGGAGGGGACAAGATCTCTCTTAAACCACACCAGCATGTGGAAGGGAGGCTTCTGGACTTTTTCCTACCTTGGGACAGTGTCCCGTGTGCGAAGGTGCTTAGAATCCTAAAAGACTGGCATAGTGTGGGGTTTTCCTGAGAATACAAAGGATGCAAATTTTCTGTACATTTAAATGAAGGTGAATTGTCATTTCAGCTACAGGACTAATGCCAAACCTAGGTTTCCAGGATGGCAGAAGTTCCATTCTTCTATGAGGATGAGGCTGTGATCAGGCACAACATCTCTGAAGCAACTTAGAGAAAGCTTCGAGGTAGCATTGTTTGGCCTCTCAGGAACATTCCAGGCTAGAAAAACTGAATTAGGGAAGGGGAGAAGGTTGGGTCGATTTTATTGATAAGGAAAACTGAGCTTCCACAAGGCAAGTGCACAGAGGCAGTGTATGGTCCCTGGAAAACAGGAACTCAACTGCATTCCAAGTAGGAAGGTTTATTACTTAGTGGTTGCAGAGTGACCACTGACTAATAACATGCTTGGATAAATTATGAATATATGCATGAGCATATGAAAATAATACAGGTAACAGCTTAACAGCTAATATTGCTAAAGCCCCTACATCTAGGCTATGAAGCAGAGCAGATACATGGATACATATTTCTCATTATGGATTACACAGCTAAGCAATTATACTCGTGGAAAGCTGGTGATGTCACAGAGAGAGGTGCCTCTTTTATGTCTGAACACAACCTAAGAGTTCCATGCTGAGGAGCTGCTGCTGTTTCCAAACATTTCTGCCACAGGGAAAAAGGGGGATGGAAGTTACCTTGAAAAGTGCAGAATTTCTGGGGGTCTTGCAGTTCAGCCCCCTTAAAGGACAGTTAAAGTAAAATGGCTTTCTTCCTCCTGCTGGAGCAATGAATATCTCCATGTGAAAGGAAGAAGCTACCTGGCACTTTCATCTTAGGGCCTCTGATGCAGATATTTTTAGTGGGAAGGTCCTATCTCCACTAACTCAAGTTTCTGAGGTTAAAATTAAACTATGAATTTGCCATAAAAATTATGAACATTATGTGACCAAGGAATAAATTGTGTGTGTGTGTGTGTGTGTGTGTGTGTGTGTGTCAATCGAAATAACTGGCTGCAAACTATGCTAGGTAATACAAAGGAAAAATGATTTATGTCTGGTAGATAAGCAATAGATATTGGCTTTCCAACACAAGGCCAGGTTTGTACCTAATCTTGATCAAAATGTAAATTACTTACGCTGAAAACTACCTTGGCCTTTCCATCATCATTCTCCAAAAGGCGGAGTTGTCCTCTAAGATATCGTTGCAGGTGACAGTCAGAAAGCCCAGTCTTATGTTTTATCAAGATTAACTTCAGAGATAGGTCTGAAAAGATGGGGTTTATGAGTTGTGCACACAAGTATAATAAACAAACCATCTGGCTTATTGTAGAATGCAGTGATACTCATCAAGATTTGTGTGTTTTTGTCATAGATACATGAATCTGGAGGGACTAATAGCTCGAGGGGAGTAGCTATAATGGTTAGAGATAATTTCTTGTACTTCAAAGTTAAGATTAAAAAAGACAAGGAATGGAGATATATATTTATAAAGCCATTAATAAATGGTATTAAAGTGAGAATAGCATCAGTTATGCTCCTAAGAGAAATAAAAACATCTTTGTTAATAAGATTTTATGAAGGAAACCTGATTTTAGCAGATGATGGTCAGTTCCATCACTGGCAAAATATTATGTGGCCTTTCAAATTAAAAAAAGTGTTAGAATTAGAATTAGCACCAGAAATATCAAAATATACAACTACAGAATATATAAATGAAGTGTTAAGGGAAAGACTAACGTTTCAGTTCAAGGATAAGAGGTTTAAATGTGTAAAGGATTTGCATGATAGCAGAGGGGTATGGAGGGAACAGGAGATAAAATAGGCTTTGCGGGGAGAATGGTTGAGCTGTCATTCTTTTAGGAATTGTTATTTAAATAATAATATATCATTACAAATCAACAGGCTTTTGAAAGAGTCTGAAGAAATAATGGAAGAATTTTGGGAGGGGTTGAGAGGAATAGGAGGTAAAATATTGGTGATTATTAAATCAAAAGAATGAAGTATTCAATAATACATTTCAATATTGGCAGTCAGATATTAACGTTACAAGAGATAATGTTGAGCAAAAATTAGAGAAAATTAGTAAAATAAAAAATAGGGTAGAGGAAAATGCACTTAAGATATTTTATAAATGGTATAGAACACAATCTCAATTGTCACGATAATGCTCGCATGGGTGCAGACAAGATTAAAAAATCTTGGAGAAATTCAGAATTATATTAATAATATTTTTAATATAAACGTGGAATTAACAACCAAAAACAGCTTTGTTTCATGTAACAACAGGGAGAATAAGTACAGAAAAACAGTATTTATTTGAACAAATTATACATGCTGCGCAATCTGCAATAATCCAGCAAGGTAGTTAGTAGCACAGGAGAAGGGTTGGTGACATGAGCTTTCATAAACACGTCTACTTCTTCAGGTGCTAGGGGGCCCAATGGTCACATCTACTTCTTCAGATGCTAGGGGCCCAATGGTCATGTCTACTTCTTCAGATGCTAGGGGGCCCAATGGGCACATCAACTTCTTCAGATGCTAGGGGGGTCCAATGGGCACATCTACTTCTTCAGATGCTAGGGGGCCCAATGGGCACGTCGACTTCTTCAGATGCTAGGGGGCCCAATGGGCACGTCGACTTATTCAGATGCTAGGGGGGTCCAAAGGGCACATTGACTTCTTCAGATGCTAGGGGGCCCAATGAGCACGTTGACTTCTTCAGATGCTAGGGGGGTCCAATGGGCACATCTACTACTTCAGATGCTAGGGGGCCCAATGGTCACGTCAACTTATTCAGATGCTAGGGGGCCCAATGGGCACGTCGATTTCTTCAGATGCTAGGGGAGCCCAATGGGGACATCTACTTCTTCAGATGCTAGGGGTCCCCAAAGGGCACGTCGACTTCTGCAGATGCTAGGGGGGGTCCAAAGGGCACGTTGACTTCTGCAGATGCTTAGGGGCCCTCCTGTTAGTCTCCTGTTAGATGCATCTGAAGAAGTAGATATGTCTTTGAAAGCTCATGCCACCAACTCTTCTCCTGTTAGTCTCCAAGGCCCTGTCCCCATGCAATTGAAAGTCTGCTGGAACTCTTCTTTTGCCTCTGAGCGGCCCCATTTCATGCTTTACAAGGCGCTTAGGGAGCTTAGGAAAGTGAGACACCCGCGATAAAATACGTGCACTTTAAAGAAGAGTTCCAGCGCTCTTTCGGTGATTCGCGGGTTTTGCTCGCTATATCTGCCTTGAGGACGCTCCGTGGCAAAAGGGGCGGGGATTGCTTGCCTGCACACACAGCCAAAAAGCATTCACACATCTGAGAAATGCAGCAGGTTCGCTTCCTTTCCTTTGTAAAAAGAGCCAGAATTGCTCAGAATTGCAACATTGTTATCAAGTGATCTGTGAAAGCCTTAAAAGAGAATGAGCGAAGGATTGCGCTGCCGATGGCTGCAGCCGCTGACTTTCCTGGGGCAGAAAGCCTTTTCTAACAGAGAACTGAGTGAAAGTAAGTGCTGAAAGTGAATGAATGAGCGCTCATCTGCCTTTGCTAGGGGCGGGAAGCCCTTTCAGGAGACGGAGATCTGGCTATTTTTCTTTTTAACAAGAGACGGGGTGGGGGGAAAAAGATGCCCGGAAAGAGAAGACGGCTACCATGGGGACAGAAAGTCCGTTTAGATCGCGGCTACCATGGGGACGCTTATTCCGGAAGTGGAGGGGACTTTTAAAGTCAGCTATAACAGAGTGACGGCAGAGGAAGCCGAGAGGGGCTAGTAAGTCTTTTGGGGACAGGGCCCAAGTGCTACTAACTACCTTGCTGGACTTTCTGAATTAGACTAACACGGCTATTTCTCTGATAATCCACAATAATGTTATGATGGACATTGGATATTTGGTACAAGTACCTATTGGAACAATATAGATTTGAGCAAATGCAGAAAAAAAGATTTAAAAGCAAAAGACTGAAACTGTGCTCCATGACAGAAGGATAGCTGGAAAGAATTATTCAACTATTAGATGAGACCTCAAGCTCCACAAATTTTGAGAGACAAAATATTAAGACTATTTCTTTGGTCCAACTAAAAGCATATCAAGAGGTAAAGGAGAAAAACTATATGATGTTATCAACTGAGTGCACGCAGGGAAGATGGAAGGACCTCTGTGTATGTATATTCACAATTTTATTGTTCTTTTTGTGTTGATGTTAGTATAAAAATAAAACTTTAAAAATTATTTTAAAAAAGATATGTGTGTTTTCATCTGAAATACAGTATTTTAAATACGAGATAAGATGAAATAACCCAGACATCTCAATAAAGGTGCAGCACAGAGAAGGAAATGAGCCACCACTTCAAAGGTAACTCTTAGGAAAAATGCAGCTGAAAGTTGTCAGGTCGTACCTTTAGGCTGATGCTGTTGCAACACATTTCCTTCACTCACATTCCTTAATGGAGGCATTTTGAGCTTGGCTGGCACATATGCTCTTTCATCCAACCCTGGCTCGGTATTTTCTTCCGAATTAGCCTTTTGTTTTAGCTGCACGGAGGAGGGTGAAATACTGGGATTCTTTTCCTCTTTAAAAGCATCAGGCTCCAAAAGCGATGCACCTAATGACCTTTTTGTTGCTGATGTTGAGGGCTTCATCTCTTCTTACTGTTACAATCGCTGCTGTAAATAAGCATTTTGTCACGCAAACATAGGAGACCGTGGTATCCCTCAGATGCTAAGAGTTAATTGACATTTATCTTCCTTTGCACATTTGCCTCCCTGCCCCACGCTTCCTGCTGTACCCTCAGTTAGTGCATTTTTCATGCTAACCTCCCTTCCACCTGAAAACTACCCATAAATCCCATGTCACATTGAACAACTCTGCGTGACAAGCTGTAAGAGTGAAGAAGCCAACAAATGAATCCCTAGCCTCCGAGAGCTGTCTTGGGCCTTTTGCCCTTGCTGGTTTCATGCACTGGTTCAAAATTGCTATGCTCCATCCACACGGGATGGAGCATAATCCAGTTCAGGCAGCCCCTGGTCTGGATTACTGGTGCTCCTCAATATCTAGGACTTCCAGCATATGGGCTCAGCCCAGACCACAGAGGTATGCTGAAGATACGCCTCTGCTTTCTGGACTACTGGAGGACCCATTTTGACAGCGGCTGACAAAGCTTTTCTATTATTCACCCCACAACAGACACCCTGTGAGGTAGGTGGGGTTGTGAGAGCTCAGAAGAAAGGTATGACTAGCCCAAGGTCACCCAGCTGGCTTCCTGGAGGAAGAGGAAGAGTTGGCTTTTCTACCCCAGTTTTCTCACCCACTTAAGGGGACTCAAAGCGGCTGACAAAGCTTTTCAATTCCTCTCCCCACCACAGACACCCTGTGAGGTAGGTGGGGCTGTGAGAGCTCAGAAGAGAGCTGTGACTAGCCCAAGGTCACCCATCTGTCTTCTTGGGGAAGGGCGGAATCGAACCTGGTATTCCCAGATAAGAGTCCAGCTCCCTAACCACTAGACCAAACTGGCTCACAGACCACCAGAGTACCACTGTTTACAAAGGTAACTAAAACAATAGCAGCTTATCCATCTGCCCGGTGATCAAACGGATGCTGTGAAAGCCCCATATGAGCAAACCGAAGAGGAGGGCAGGGCACCTACCTTTCATTATCTTGCTGGTTCCCGCTTTTCACTTCAGCAACATGAAGCCCATGTTTCTGCTCTCGCCTGCACTGATTTCTGACCCATCCTCCTTTCCTGTTCCTGCCTTCCCCCACAACCTCTCTTTTCCTGTTGGGCTTGTTGCATCTGATGTGAACCATTTAGCTAACCCAGCAAGTTGACCATTAACAGACACTGTTAATCATGGAGCCTCTTTTTAGAAACGTGTAGCTGATTGAAATCTACGAATTCCACTTGCTCAGATATTGTCCCTTTTTAAACTTTTTATTGCAAAAGCTAAAATTCCCCTGGCCGTTGTTTTGCTTTAGCATATACTTTAAAAATGACAAGTCTTTTTTTCTTTTTCTGGCAAAAACAAGTAGTCAGCTTCGAGTCTTCCTGGAAATGCCAGCTGTGGATCTGAAAGTCCATGCTCCCTCCTGCCTGAGCTCTGGTATCTGGGAACTCTGTACTTATCCAGCAGCAAGAAAATGTACTAATCTGGGCCTTTTTATCTTCCAATAATTGTTTATTTTAGAGCTAAACTCTGGCATGGAAAATACATTTGGGGAACGAGTCTAGGATCAGCTTTCCAAACTCAGCTACTGAGTTATGTCCACTTTTCATTCACATACACAATTTTTAAAAGCAAGGTCCTTTATCTATAATATCCACATAAGATGAAGAGTGGTATTGAAGAAAATATTGAGAATATGATTTGGGAAAATTGTCAGTACCTGTGCTAAAAAGCACCTATGGAGCACCAGGCCACACTTCTATACAGAACTGTCATATATGTGACATACAATAAATTGCACTCTAGGCAAGATCTCCTACGGAGTGAATTGCAGTGCCACACAACAAAACAGTAGGAATATGAATGTCTCTCTCCTTTGGTGTCCAGCCTGGAGGCAGACTCATGGACAGAACTCATTCCCAATGACAGAACTCACGCTCTCCAACTTGCAGAAGGCCTTCCTCGTGGCGGTGGTGGAAGAAGCTGCTGCTGCTGTTGGTGGTGGTGGTGAATGCTTCGAGATTCCCCACTCACCAAACTGAGATAAGGGAAGCTCTGGAACCACATATAATGAAGGATCCGACTCAATTTTCCAAGCATTTATTAAGAAGCAACATCTAAGGAGGGACGGCTCTAATACTATGTTCGCTATACTTGAGGACTTAATGCAATTATGATTTTAATTATTTGGTGGACGTATCTTCCCTCTCTTTTGAAACCAGGGAAGTTCCATTATTCATCTACTTGTGGTTCCTTTGCACAGTTACTAATATTACAGCTACCGCCATCCTTTCTATCTGGCAATACTTGAGCCTGGAGTTAACATTTCCCTTTTGTTTCAGATTCATTATTATGGTAATTAAATGGGCACTTTTCCATCCCTGCTTGCCTATCATGCTTATTATTCTTTGGTCCTTAATCCTACAGTCATGTCTTTTCACCGCCTTTGTCCTCACCCCTCAGAGGACAAAAAAAAATGGCAAAAATAAGCTCACTGCCAGAACGCTTGGGCTCTGGAGAGATAGATAGGCCTCCGCTCAAGATTGTCAGCAAAGATGGTTCTTGACCACAGCCTTTCCCCCTTGCTTTGTGGATTTTTTGCATACAAATTGAATCCAACTTTGTAGCAGCAAATATGTATTTGTTTAAAATAATATAATGCATTGTTTTTATTTCTAGTCTGCTCATGTTGCTCAGATTTTATTATCTTTTGGTTTCCGCGCATGTACAAAAAAAAAGAGTTCACTAATCCTTTCAGGATAGCTTGAATTGTTAAGGGCACTTTTTAAAGGAAGCTGAGATATGCATTATACTGGGTTGGGGAGGACCACATTTCCTTTTATTGTTTTCTGAGGGTCACAACAATTTCCTGCTTTGCTGTGAATAATTTTCTGGAGTAATGTGGACAGAGAGCTTGAGTAAAACAAGCTTCAAAGTGAGAAAACACATCAGCAAAGTGAGTGGTCATTTTCCTTCAACATTAACTAAGGCAATGGTACATTTTCTGAGACGGATAATGCTGAAAGAAAACAGTCCGTGTCTCTGCTGATGGGTTCTTCCACTCTAAAGGCGTGTTCCCATTACCACTTTGAAACAATTCCCAAACAGTTTGGATCCTCACCATTCCCACCCCCCAATCAATTACAATGGTTTCAAAATGGTTGGGATCCTCTTCATCCCCATTCCCAGTCAGGTTCAGGGTTATTTTGAGGATTATTTGGCTTAAAAACGGAATAAATAAACACCGGAATTTTCCAGTGTTTTTTTCCCGCTTTTGCTTTTAAAAGGTTTCTTCCTTAGTGCTGTGGGAACGCTAGAGGATTCCCCTATACAACAGACTGTTTCATTGTAACAGTTCAGCCACTTCACACCTGATAACAGTGTTTCCTTTCCCACCCACGCAAGCCTAAAGATCAAGGAAAGAGCAATCCTGCACAATTCTGGCTGTTTCTCTCCTTCCTTGATCTTTAAAAAGGGAAAGGGGTGAAGCTGCTGCAGGAACTGGGAGATATGTGTATGTTTAAGTGTGTGTGCGTGCAGGCGGCAGTAGCAGCAGAGCGAGCCAGCCAGCCAGGGTGCTTTTTTCGGAGGGAACCCCTGCTGGGGATGGGGGCTGTGGAGGTGGAGCGGGCAAACGGGGCTTGAATTGCTGCTGCTGCCGCCATGCGCCCTGGGCAATGGGGAGAGAGGGGTGGGGAAAGGCTGAGGAGGGGAAAGAATCGCTTTCCCCAATCCGTTTTTGGAAGTATTTTAAATGTTTAAGAGTGGGGACACAAAATCAGGGTTGAATCCGATTGCCAGATGCTCCTTTGCTTCCTTTTAACGTGCTTTATATATCAATGTCAATCCCAGTGTACATAACCTTGCATGTAGTGCTTTATTCCTTGAATGGGAACTCGCCCTAAAAGTGGACTGAAATCAGATTAAATCTTAGGTGTGACCACAGCCCTAGGTTCTTACCTATATATACAAATGAAACTTGCTTTTTGCCTAGTCTTCCTGACAGGCTTCTTGTTAGCATAAGAAATGGAAAATAAAATCCAAGCCATAGTAAGATCTGAAAAGGCCTTTTGGCGTCACCTTGCCCAGAACTTCTCCCCTTTTTCTTTTTTCTTTCACATAGGGTGAGCTCCTGGAACAATATGCCGAAGAACTTTCTAGACAGCTAATAAAAGCACCTATGGCTGCTACTACTCTTACTGCCTAATTAAACATCGGTACCTCAACATAGCACTGGGGTTGCCTGGCAGTTCAGACACAATGCCAGCGGCCTCTGCGGCCTCTTCCTTTTTTCCCTCCTCCAAGGAACAGTTTCCTCCTTTCTGTCCAGCGTGAACTTCTCTCATTTTCTCATTCATACCCTGTTTTCATACCTATAACCAACAGCGACCAGACCAAACTAAAGTTGTTGCAACTGTCAAAATCATCTCTTTACAAAGTAACTGCACGAGCCAGGGCAGTGGAATTTGGATTCCTGCTTGATCTTTCTTTCAGGACTGGAGTAAACAATTACCTTGATCAAGTATAAGTCCAAATGGGTCTCATTCCAGTTTCAGAGACGTTTCAGAACTGATCCATATGAAAGATGAGTAACAGAGAAAAAGACCATGGGGGGTAAGGGGTAGGCCAGTGGATAATTTTAATTTATAAGGCCCTAAATGCCTTGGGCCCCCAATATCTGAAAGAACACCTACTTCCATATCAACCTACCCGTGCCTTAAGATCTGGAGGGGAGGCCCTCCTGGTTGTCCCACCACCCTCAGCAGCAAAGAGGTTGGGCACTTGGGCCAGGGCCTTCTCAGTGATGGCCCCTAGGCTATGGAATAGTCTGCCCCTTGAGGTGCATATATATACTTCACCTTACACAATTAGGAAGACAGTGAAGACGGTCTTTGCCGTGGCCTTCAGTTAGATGGAGATACACTTTCCCTTCCCACTTGCAGACACTGCTGTTTTAATATATATTGTTATTGTTTTAATATGTTTGATTTTAAATGTTGTTACCCGCCCTGAGACCTTTAGGTATAGGGCAGGAAAGATAGATAGATAGATAGATAGATAGATAGATAGATAGATAGATAGATAGATAGATAGATAGATAGATAGATAGATAGATAGATAGATAGATAGATAGATAGATAGATAGATGATAGATAGATAGATGATAGATAGATTAAGGGTAACAATATAGATAAACATGTTATTTTAACTTGATAATAGATACCAACACTTGTTCAGGTTTTTGAAGAAATAACACTTGGGTGACTTGACAGTTATCAGTATGCCTCATTTTGAGGCATATTATCAGATGTGAATTTAAGATATTACAATCCTGATCGTTTCCCATTAGTAAAGTTTGAAAAAACAAAAAAAGTAATAGAATAATTTAAAAGTCAAGAGAACGCCCCCCCCCTCCCAAATGCAAGACAACAGGTGGGACTTTATAATATATAATGCTTTCAAAGAAAGGCAGAGTCTATCTTTGGGGGGAATTGCAAAAGAAAATTCATTCCAAAACATTATTTCAATTTGCAAAACAAAGCAATTTAAAGGCATTCATTCATTCTACAAATGGCAAAGACCTGTAGTCGGAGTACAGAAAAATAAAGTACAGTTATCTCACCTTCCTAGCAGATAACAGAGATATTGTCATCAAATAATCAGGGAAAGGTAAGAAATATTGTCTGGTGCTGTAGACACATGGGTCTAACTTTAAAACAAAGATACTACTGTTTAATTCCTTATTGTATATTTAACACCATCAGCTCTTACCTGTTTCTGCTTTTTGTGGTCTTAACTATGAAAGCAGTGGCCCATTTTGTAGTGACATAAAAGTAACTCTATAGCCTATAGCATCCAGACAGCATTTCATAAGTTCCAAAGGCAAGAGAAGAGGTACAAGTAGATAATCAAGAGAAAAGGAAGTCAATTAAAAGACTAGAAAGCCAAGATGTTATACACCATTGATAAGATAACCAGGGAAACTAAATTAAAGGGCTCTTAACCCTTTGACGTATTAAGCACTAAGTAGACATCATCTCTTCCCAGATTTCTTTCTCTCTGCCAATTAAATTGGCCATCATTACTTGTCCTTTTTCTGGAGGTTATATTCATCACTAGCTATCTTGGTTGCTAAGTTGTACAAACATATCCTTGAAAGTAAGTCTTAAGAATTTCAAGCAAACAGGCTGTTCACAGTTACCTAACTGGTATGGTATAATACTCCTATACAAGTCAGGTGAAGATCAAATCCAGTGGGAACTATACACACTTCAAGTGCTACTAAGACCCAGAACTGGACTACCCGCAATTGAAGTGTGGATGGCCATGGCAACGGCTGCAGCAACAGCCCGCACATGCCTGCATGTTATCACGGTGACTGGGATGTGGTGTGTCGCAAGAGGGTGTGAATGCTGTTGCCCTGGACCCACCTAATCTCAATAAGCTGCGGAGCACAGCTAGTTAGGACCTGGGAGGGGTTAATGAGCTCTTTGGTGGCAGTTGTGGCTGCAGGGTAGATCACAGCTCACTAGCGGGTCAATGTGAACAGGGCCCGAGATGCAAATTTCCTCTGTAATGATAGCATACGAGACAGCTGACTGAGGGAGGATGCCAAATAAATCAAAGGGAGTCCATGAAGAGGAGCCAAAGGAAGTGAGAATACGCTGGGCAAAAAAAAAAAAGAGGTCAAAGGTGGCCAAGCAAAACAGAAGAAAGACCCTTGAGGGACCCTCGTGCCAGTCAAAACAATAAAGCCTGGGCAGCAAAACAGCATTGTGACAAAGGAATATTGATGTCCTACCTTCTCATAGGGAAAGCCATATAGGAATACAGGGTGAATGTGAGACAAGAGAGCCCTATCTAACTCCCTATAAAGTGTCAAAGATTTGCAAAAATATGTCCAATAAATGTTGGAAATGTAAGACTAATGAAGGAACACTATGCCACATGTGGTGGACCTGTAAAATGGCAAAAAAATATTGGATACAAATCCACCAGGTAATGGGAAATATATTAAAAATAGTTATACCATTTAAACCAGAAATTTTTTTTATTGGGGATAATAGATAGTAATTTAGATCATACGAACACCTAAATTATGTATATGGTTACAGCTGCCAGAATAATCTATGCAAAAAAGATGGAAAGATTCAGAAATGCCTTCAGTGGACAATTGGTTGGTTAAACCGCCCGAATTGGCGGAAATGGACAAATTGACAAACTTCCTAAAAGAGAGAACTATGGAGAAGTATTTAAATGACTGGAGACCCTACATAGAATTTCTGCAGGAAGAAGGACTAACAACTGCTGTTTTGACTAATTTTTTTTCTCTTCCCTGAGGACTGGTGGAATTGGAAGGTATTAAGACAATAAGATAAGATCCTGAAAAAAAAAATGAAGGAAGTCACTAAGTGTAAAAATGGACTATTATAGGACAATTGGGGAAAAGGGGTGACAAGGAACGCTGAAGTTTTATTGTTACGATTGTTGCATTGAAAATAAATAAAAATGAATTACTAAAAAACAAGAGAGCCCTGTGATTAGGGTTATAATACACAGATGCTATGACAAATTTTGCAAAATTATCTCAGCAGCTGTGGCGTTCTCCTCCTATTTCTACTTTTGCTGCTGTGCCTTTAACGTCCATCTAACACTGGAAGGCAGCGTGTAGGTCTTTCCTCATCGCCCTACCTTGCTCCACCTGTCACTGAAATATTAAAAAGCCTCAATTGCTCTCTTTAAAGGAGCACAAACGCAATTAAACATCTTTGAGCCCAGAAGCAGTTGATTAGAGGAGTCAAAGGGGCTACACAGAATGTATCTGGATGAACGGGGAAGGCAGCTGCAGCAGTATCCAAGAGTTGCCTCCTGATTGTGGTTTTCAGGCCAGATGTTACTGAAGCTAAGGGCAGCTGTTAAGGAGATTATAAAATAAAGAGTGAGAGAGATGGGAGACAAAGTGACCTTGCAGTGATTTCTGCTTCTCATTCTGCAAGATGGTTTTCTGGTAGCAAAGAGAGCAAGATTGGGGAAATATTTTGCATTTAAGACCAAAAACTCTGGGTCGCCCATACACAACAGACGTGGCGATGAAACAGGATATTTCATAATTTTCAAACCTCATACTAGACTGTACCTTGTGGTGTCATTTATTCTATGTTATTTGGAACCCTCAAAAGGGGAAACTTCCTCCAGCTATGGAAGGATCCAGGGACAAAGGAGTCGTGTGCCCAGGTACAGGTGTAATTCCAGCCCCTTCCTGCACGTAGAAAGTTCACACATCCCGTTTGAATCAACCCCTTACCTGGCGATTCGGCACTCAGGTGAGGGGGGTGGAGAAAACAGTGGCATCCCTTTGCAAGTATTTGCCACGGTTTCCATGGGGACAGGCAGGTTCACCTTGAATCTGCCCTGTCCTCCATTGCCATGGACCCCTTCATGCGAATTAAGATTAGCATTTATTCCATACGCATCCCGTTTTCGTCCCGTTTGCATTTGTACAAATGTGTAATGGATACAGATGAGATGTGGACACACATGAATGTCCAAATAACTTGTAGATCTGAAAGATTCAAAATTTATTTGAATGCTTAAATTCAAATGTAGAGACACTTGATTCGAATTCAAAAAGGGCCATTGCCTTTCACCCAAAGGAAGAAGAGTTGGCTTTTCTACCCCGCTTTTCTCACCCATTTCAGCAGACTCAAAGCAGCTGACAAACCTTCTGTTCCTCTCCCGCCACAGACACCTTTTGAGGCAGGTGAGGCTGTGAGAGCTCAGAAGAGAGCCGTGGCTAGCCCGAGGTCACCCTGCTGGCTTTACAGAGGAAGAAGAGTTGGCTTTTCTGCCCCGCTTTTCTTACCCATTTCGGGGGACTCAAAGTGGCTGACAAACCTGTTCTTCTCCCACAACAGACACCCTGTGAGGTAGGTTGGGGCTGTGAGAGCTCAGCACAGAGCTGTGACTAGCCCAAGGTCACCCAGCTGGCTTTGTAGAGGAAGAAGAGTTGGCTTTTCTACCCTGCTTTTCTCACCCACTCAAAGGGACTCAAGGTGGCTGACAAACCTTCCGTTCTTCTCCCCACAACAGACACCCTGAAAGGCGGGTGGGGCTGTGAGAGCTCAGCAGAGAGCTGTGGCTAGCCCAGGGTCACCCAGCTGGCTTCGTGGAGGAGTGCGGCGTCGAAGCCGGCATTCCCAGGGGAGGGTCCGGCTCCCTGACCACTAGACCGCGCCGGCTCCCGAGCTTTAAGCCGCCGCCTCCTGGGATCAAGTCGGGGCACGTGCCGGGAAGGCTCGTCTCCCGTCTAGACCACTCGAGGGCGGCGACTGCGGCTTTTCCCAGCCGGCGGCCAGACTGGCGCGTCTCCAGCGGGGCCGGGCAGGAGTTGCACGGAGCGCCCCCGCTCGCCTCGCCTCGCCTGCCCGGCTGCGGCGCTCGCTGGCCGCGTCTCGCGCGCACGTCCCACCAGCGCCACCGGCCGAGCTCGGCGCCGCCCGCCCGCCCGCCCGCCGCCAGGGCCGATCGGCAGCAGCAGCAGCGGCGGCGGCGGGCGCGGGAGGGGAGCTCCGCACTGACTCCTTCCCCGGCCGACGCTCCGCCTTCCTCCGCCCGTCCGCCCTGCCCTGCCCTGCCGGCCGCGAGCGAGCCGGAGAGCGAGCCGAGGACAGGAGCCGGACCGACGCAGCCCGACAGGCCGCGGGCAGGCAGGCAGGCAGGAGGCGGGCGGCGTGACAGGTGCCGGGCGCGCCCTCGCTCCGCGCGCCGGGGATGCCCGAGGGCCGCCGGGGAGGCAGCGAGGGCCGGGCGCCGCGGGCCCGCCAGGATCAGCATGAGCACCGGCGCAGGTAGGCAGGCGGGCGGGCGGGCGGGCGGCTCCCGTCGGGCTGCGACGGCCGCTTCCACGGGGGGCGGGCGGAGGGGGGCCGAGGCAGCCAGGGCGGTCCCCCCCCCCGTCCTTGAAACCTGCGGCCGCCATCGCTCCATCTGATGCGGAGGGGGAGGGGGGACGGCGATGCGCCAAGCTCTGCGCGATGGGGAGGCCCCCGCCTGCCCGCGGCCCAGCCGGGCAGCATCCTTCGCCGGGGCTGCGGACAGCGCCCGCCGCGCTGCTCCTGCTGCGGGGGCCGCTCGGCGAAGCGGCTGGGCCGGGCGCCTTCCGGCAGCGGCAGCGGCAGCCCGGGGAAGGCGGGCGGCGTCGGCTTGGCGATGGGGGTCAGGTGGAGGCGCCGGCCGTGCCGCCTTTGCCCGGAGCTCTCGGGGCGGCCACGCCAAAGGAGACCCGGTGGGACCCACAGGGAGGAGAGGCTGCTCGCGCGGCGCGGCTCGGCACGGCTCGGCACGGCTCGGCACGGCCCAGGGGGAAAAGTGTCCGCAGAGGCGCCTTTGCGCGTGGCCCCTCTGCATCAGCAGCGCCCGGAGTCACTGGAGGCGTCGGAATCGGAGATGCGTGTCGGGTTCTGGTCCAGAGGAGAAGGCGGGACACGCATCTCCAATTCTGACGCCTCCAGTGACTCTGGGGCGGAAGGCGCTTCTCCTCTGGTCCTCAGAAGGACGTTGCTCTTGTGTCGTTTCCCATTCGGATGCTGCTCTGGGGGACAGTGGGGGCGTCAATGCGCTGAGCCCGTGTTCACACCTAAGTTTTAATCCAGCTTCGGTCCGCTTTCAGAGTGGGGCAGCGGACGGGCAAAGCGGCCCTGGCATTTTCCTTTCCATTTCATCTAACCCAGAGGTGGTTTCTGTGAGTCAGATCGTCCGGAAAGCAAACAGTTTGCTAATTTGCCAGTGCCTCGCCTCACTCTGAAAGCGGACTGAAGCCGGATTAAAACTTAGGTGTGCATGCAGCCACATGCTCTCCAGCGCCCATAGAATAACAGTGGCTGTTGTCCAGAATAATTTACACCTTTACTGTTTCTTCGATGATGTTGCCGCAGATGCGTCAGATCCCAGCGTTGCGATGATTTTGGTCTGATTTTGCAATGATTTTTTAAAATCACACTGTCCTCCGTGTGAACCAGCAAAGGGCAGACTGGGACTGTGGATTGCCGTACTGTCAAAAGTCATGTGAATCAGGGTTTATGGAGAAGCAGCAGCATGGTCTAGTGGGTGGAGCGCTGGAGGCGGGTCCGGATCCTTGCGCCGTCAGATGCTAGGGGGCCAATGGGCACGTCCACTTCTTCAGATGCCAGGGGGATCCTTGGAGGGCAGGCAGGATAAAACGCAGAGGGGCTCTTGGCCCCTGTCCTTCCGCACTGAGTGATGGTAGCCAGGACCAGCTGTTTCCACTTGAGTCCTAAACCACAGATCTGGGCGGGCGCTCAAAAGCAGATGGCACAGTCGTGTGCCACCCCTGCATTGACGCTGGGGGCCTCAGCCAAGGGCGGCCATTCCCTCGTGGCCTGCGCCTTGGAGAGGAAAGTACTGTTGGGTGCTTGCGTCTGAAGGAGGAGAGCCCACCCATGGGAGCATCAGGTGCCAGAACAAGGTGCTAGGCCGGAGGTAACACTGCCGGCGTCATAGCGGGGAGACTGCCCAGCACTTCAGGTCTTTCATTGGTCTGGCCAAAATTAATTGGGGGAATTTGGAGGGCCATTTACTTTCATAGAGATCTGCCTGCTCACTGGAGGCATCAGTCTGAATCATCAGCGTGCCTGGAAACGGAGGACTTTTGTCGGCTCTTCAGAGGTCTGCTACTCCCCAGGCAAGCCGTTTGGCTCTGATTGGGAACTCATGCGACCGGGAGCAGGACCGAGATCGAATCATGCCCGTCGCCGTGCCATTCCCGGTAACGGTCTGGGTGCGGATGCAGCCGTCCCCATACAAACCGCACCAACCCCGGCACGGGGGAGCAGTGCCGTCTCCTCTCCGCCGCCTCTCTCCTCATTGGAAGCCAGATTGACATCACCCCACCCCTGTGCCACCCGCCGCAAATGCCGCACCCCCCCTTAGTGGCACAGAGACGCCAGGACTCAACGGCAAAAATAATAATTTTTTAAAACCAAACTGCTATGATGTTTGGTGGCAGTTGAGCAGTTTTGTGCACCCCCTCTCTGCCCAGAAACCATCAGAACACCTGGCAAGCGGAAAATCAAGCCATTGTCATGCCCGCTGTGGCAATCAGGAAAGGGGTGGAATATTTTCCATGTCAAAGGGAGAAAAATCAAGCCGTTATCCTGCAATTGGGAAACGGGGTGGGGGGTGGGGAGGAATACTTGCATAAAAGAGTCTTGTTGGGCAGCGAAGGCCGTTTGACCCCTGTATCATTCTGGCTTTAACACCGTTTACTCCAAAATCTCAGCGGTTGCAATCTCCGATGCACAGGGCAGGAACGGCAAGCACAGGACATGAAACCCCACTTCCCACTGAAGTGAGCGCCAGTTTCCTCCCCAAATAGTCCGGGACTGTCCCCATGCGCAGGCTCGGCTTGGACCAAATCCTCCAAATCATGACGAGACTTGTTTTTTCCGGTGCTAAATCTGGTACGGGTTTGGTCGATTTGGTCTGCGGAAATCGGACCGAAGCAAAAGGGGACGACCCTTGCCGAACCCGATTTCGATTTGGACCAAAATGTTTATGGGAATGTGGCCAAAAGTAGTTAACAGAGCCTTCTCTGCCATGGCACCTGAGGAGTAGCCTTTCTTAACTGGTGCCTTCCACGTATTTTTCATTACCTGCATTTCTTCTCCTGAGGTGCATTTTTCTGGCTGTCTTGCAGGCAAGGTGTCTCTGCTTTTTTTGGAGGCATGGAATATCTCAGGTACAGGGGTGCTGGATTCTGCTATCCCTAAGCAGCCTCTCCGGGTCTGTGGACCCAGGTGTGCCCCGATTCACCAGGGACCTTCAGGAGATGAAGCAATACAAGCAGTGAATTGGGACGGAGGCCCATCAAGCACAGCTGACGTTTGGGAGGATTCTGATCTGATAAAGATGGCAAAGTGAGATTAGTTCTCCACCCTTATTCCGTCTTCTCGTCCAGCAGCCATTTTGTCATATGCCTCATTGGGTGCTGTGGTTCTTTGTACGTAATTCGCCCAGCTCTGATCCAGGTTGGACTCCTGTGGCACAGGGCTCCTGGAGATGCTGGGAACAACGACTTGTGATTCTCTTTTAGGCCGAATTTGAGTTGGGGGAGGCTAAGTGGTTGGACCGAGCACTTTGCAAAGTGAACATGGCAGGGACTCGTTTAGATCCGGATTTTCCTTGCTTGTGTGTGCGCTGGGCACTCAGCGGTGTCCTGAATCATTGAAACGTTCAGATCTCAGGTGGGCAGACCTAACAAGGCGTTGACCTTCATACAGGAGACTTTGGCAGTCTTTAGCCGTTTTTGCACTTACCTGTCTTGGCTCAGTACAGAATGGGTTGCACCTTGGTGACCATTTTGGGCCATGGTCAAGAGGTGGAAGAGGTGGGGCCTTTCTCAGGATGCACCAGTGGTATAGAAGGGTACCCCGTAGTTCCCATACCAGACTGTGACAAGGTGGGCAAATGGGTTTTGACTGTCAACCTAATTTGCCCCAGGTGTTGTTGTGAGGAAAATGGAGGGAAGAAGATGAACGTGAGCAGTGCTTGTTGCATATTCGATATTTCAGAATCTAAGTTAGAGATCTTTATAGTGTGTTTTTTAAAAAGATTGTTACCAGCTTCATCTAGTGGCTAGGGAGCTGGACTCTTCTGGGAATACCGGGTTTGATTCCACCCTCCCCGTGAAGCCAGCTGGGTGACCTTGGGCTAGTCACAGCTCTGTTCTGAGCTCTCACAGCCCCACCTACCTCACAGGGTGTTCTGTTGTGGGGAGATGAACAGAAGGTTTATCAGCCGCTTTGAGACCCCTTAAATGGGTGAGAAAAGCAGGGTAGAAAAGCCAACTCTTCATCATCATCATCATGTGAGCTGCAGTTTTATTAAAATCTAAAACAAAATACAAGCAGGTTAGCAAATTGAAATAACTGATGAAGGAAGGCAGAATGTTTTGGGAGGAAGGACACCCACTAACTCCAAAATTTTAATTGAGACTTGATCACCCAGCATAAAATTTACTTTCTCTTGGCTGCATCAGCTCAAAGGCACTTCAGTCCTGCCTCGTCTCTGATCCACCTTCTCTAGCTTGAAATGTTCGTGAGGAGGAGAGCAATAGAATAGCATATGAATAATCCCTCCTGCCAACCATCCCTAAGCAACCTCTGAAGCGTTTTTAAAATAAATACCATTGGATGCAGAGTTTGTCTTAACTTGCCCCTTTGTTCATTTTTATCCCACCTTATACATTACAATCTATTAGCCGTATTATAGAATGTTGAATGTAGGGCCAGAATGCAGGGTGCATCATATCACAGCGTTTCCTCCACCGCCTGAGGCGAGATGGTTCTGAGGCCTGCTGTGGGCAGGAGACGGAGCCACTGCTGGTGGTGGGGATATGGTGGCAACTCACCTACATCTTCTGCTATGGGTGGCTTTGGGGGAGAGGGCCCACAGCTGGGAACCCCAAAATGTCACCTGAGGGGACAGTTCAAATGTTGACAAGGAACACGAGTTGACCATCCAGATTCATGCGTCCAGGGCATAACCACGCAAATGGCTCGTGGTCTGGAACACTTTGAAGGGACTGAGCTGATCCAAGGCTACAGCTGCACACCAAGCAGTACAGACTATATGATTCCAATCTTTTATATGTTGTATTAAAAAGAACACCGGGTACTTACCGTAGGGTGGTGTTCTAGAAGACGGAAAGGGAAGGAATGCTTCACAGATGGGTAATATCTTCGACTACTCGCAGGAAGCGACAGATGGCGCACTACAGTATAAAAACTTGCGCCCTCTGGGCAAATCCCCAGTCCTTCTGGAGCGAATAATAAGACTGGAGACTGACCGTATAAACTCCCTTTAATACTAACAGTGTCAACTAGATAAATCCGTCATGGTGACACGAAAAAAACATTGTAGCAACAGAAATTGAAAGAAATAACAATAAGTATAACTTAACCATGCACGAAGCGCATAGAGAACATCCTTAAGGAAAAAACATGCCTTCTCCCTAGTCGTGGGAGGGTCAGCATTCCTTCCCTTTCCGTCTTCTAGAACACCACCCTACGGTAAGTACCCGGTGTTCTTTCTCAGAAGACGGAAGTGGGAAGGAATGCTTCACAGATGGGACGTACCCACGATTAGGAAATTCCGGGCGGGAGACTAGGGAGGAGGAAGAACTGATAAGTGGCTCAGAACCCTCTTCCCAAAGGAAGCCTCCGCCTCCCTAAACATGTCCAGTTTATAATGGCGCGTAAAGGTCGAGGGGGACGCCCAAGTGGCGGCTCTGCAAATCTCCTCCCATGAGGCTTTGTTGTAAAAGGCCGCTGAGGTAGCAGCTGAACGAGTGGAGTGTGCATAAACACCTTCCGGAGGTTCTTTCCCTAAGGATTTATAGGCTAGGTTGATGCACCCTACAATCCATGAGGAGATGGTTTTCGGAGAAGCCTTCTCACCCTTTCGTATGTTACCACATAGGACGAATAAGGCATCCGATTTCCTGAAAGGTATGGTCCTTTGGACATATAAAGAGAGGGCTCTCCTGACATCCAGAGGGTGTGAACCCTCACCTTCCCCTGAAGAGCTATCCCAGGCCGGAATATGGATGGCCTGGTTCTTGTGGAAGGCTGTGGAGACTTTTGGGGAGAAACCTTGAGGGATCCTTAATATGATCGAGTTCGGAGTTGTCTCAAAACACTGGCTAGAAATTGAGAGGGCTGCCAATTCGGAGACCCTCCGGGCAGAAACCATGGCAACAAGAAGTGTCACTTTATATGAAAGGTGTAATAAGGAGGAGGATTCTAGAGGCTCAAAAGGGGGTAGAGTAAGGGCCTCTAGTACCCAGTGGAGTTTCCAGGAGGGGAAACGGTGGACTACCTTGGGGGAATTGCCTTTGACCCCTTTGAGGAACCTCTTCACATGGGGGTGAGACCCTATGGGCGAGACTCTATTGATGTCCAGCACAGAAGCCAGTGCCGCTAGGTGCCTTTTGATGGTGCTGTAAGTAAACCCCATAGAGACTCCTCTAGCGAGGAACTGAAGAACCAGTTCTGTGGAGGGCGCCAGGGGGTCCGAACCTTCCCTGATTGCCCACTGTGTGAACTTGCGCCAAGTGGAGTTATAAATACGAAGAGTAGAACTCCGCTTGTCTGCCAGAATCAGGTCAATGACCTCTCGGGAATAACCACACTTACTTAGCTGGAGCCTTTGAGCATCCAAGCAGTTAGAGAGAGCCATCCGGGGTCCGGGTGAAGCACACCCTGCTGAGAGAGTAGATCTGGCCTGGATGGGAGTGTGAGAGGGCCCTGCACTGCCATTGCCATGATCTGGGAAAACCAGGGTCTCCTGGGCCACCATGGTGCCACCAAGATTACTCTTGCCGAGGATCCCCTCAGTCTGGCTAGGAATTTTGGGAGCATGGGTACCGGAGGGAATGCATAGAGCAACCCCGGCGGCCAAGGATGTGAGAGAGCATCCACCCCTTCTGCTTCGGGATGCTTGTACCGAGAGAAGAAGCGTGGAACCCGGGCGTTCAGGTGAGAGGCAAACAGGTCTACGGTGGGCATGCCCCACAGCTCGGATAGCGTCTGGAACACCTCGAGGTTCAGGGCCCATTCCGATGCTGGAAGCGAGCGTCTTGAAAGAGCATCCGCCTGAATGTTTAATTTTCCCTGTATGTGCAGAGATGAGATGGAAGAAATGTTACTCTCTGCCCAAGTAAACAAGTCATGTGACAAGTTCATGAGAGACCGTGATCTGGTGCCCCCCTGGCGGGAGATGTATGCCTGTGCTGTGGAGTTATCTGTCATAACGAGTACATGTGCACCCGCTATGAGGTGAATGAAGGATTGTAGGGCGAGGAAAATGGCCTTCAGTTCAAGCCAGTTAATAGAATGGTCTAAGTCCTCCCCTGACCAGATTCCCTGCGCTGTCCTTCCCTTGCAGTGGGCCCCCCAACCAGTCAGGCTGGCATCAGTGGTGATCACCACCTTATCCCTAATGGAGATGGGGCAGCCCCTGGAGATGTTGATTTCATTCTCCCACCAAATCAGGGAATTCTTGACCTCCCTAGGAATGGTCAAGATTTTAGGGCACTTGTTAGTTATGTCCTTGGAGTAAGGAAGTAGAAACCATTGTAGGGGCCTGGCATGAAATCTAGCCCACGGTACCAAGTCCACGACTGAGATCATTTTCCCTAACAGCGAGGCCAGGGAGATCAGCGGAGCTGTCTTGGAATAGCGCGTAATAGTGGCCAATGTTGTAATGGCCTGAACCCTCTCCTGAGAAGGAGAGATCAGATCTCTAGCTGTGTCAAAACGTGCTCCTAGGTGCTCAATCACTTGGGTCGGCTCCTTGGAGCTCTTTTCCGAATTTATGATGAAGCCGTGGGATTCCAAGGCCTCTCGAACCTTAAGGGTGTCATTCACCGCCTGGCCACAAGATGGCGCTGTCACCAAAATATCATCCAGGTAGGCAAATACTGATATGCCCTGGGTCCTGAGCCCTTGGATGACCATCCCTAGAACTTTAGAGAAGACCCTTGGGGAACTTTGGAGTCCAAAAACCAACACTTTGAACTGCCAGTGGGAGGGGCCAATGGCAAATCTGAGGAAGCGCCTGGAGCATTCCCTCATGGCAATATGGAAATACGCATCCTGAAGATCATAAGAAAATAAGTAATGGTTAGGGGCAATGGCCTCTCTTACGGCCTGCAAAGTTTCCATCCTGAAGTGCTGTTTAGGTATGTAGCTATTCAGGAACTGAAGGTCCAGGATAGATCTTGAGCCCTTTTTCTTCTTGGGCACCACAAAGAAGAAGGAATACACCCCCTGTCCCCTTTCCCTAGGAGGGACAGGTTCCACGGCCCCCGCATCGATTAGCTTTTTTAGGGCTTTGAACAACTCCTTCCTTTTGTTCCCCGGAATCCCCTTTATCGACTGAACAAACCTGGAAGGAGGTAAGGATTTGAACTCAATCATATAACCTTCTGAAACCACTTTATGAACCCATGAACCAACAGCAACAGGATCCCAAACATGAGAAAAAAGTTGCAACCTGCCACCCACACATGTAGATTCAGCATGCCGCGCTAGTCATTTGGGCTGATGAGAGGCCCCTTTGCCGACCCCCGATGGTTTGTGTTGGAACCTAGGCTTGTTCCATGAGGGCCTGCTGAACTGCCTAGGATTGTCTTCCCTATTAGGTCGGTAGCCTCCCTTGGGAGAGTGATATACTTGGAAGGACTGCCTTGGTGGCGGAAACCATCTTTTGTAGGAAGTGTATTTGCGATCTTTACCCTTGGATGATTGCTGGGGGAGGGACGGCATCGTCTTCCGCTTCCCCCTCCCTTCCACGAGAATGTCCCTCAAATTTTCATCTCCAAAGAGAAGAGCCCCGAAAAACGGGGCGTTGGCCAAATTCGCTTTTGCAGTGGCATCTACCTGCCAGAACTTTAACCAGAGCGCCCTTCTTGTAGAAACTGAATACGCTATAGCTTTTGCCGAGAGGAGCATGCAGTCTATTGAGATGTCAGCCGTTAAGGCGAAAACACTCTTCATGTACTTGAGCGGATGTAGGGCTGAACTGGGAAGGGAGTCCTCTCCCATCAGGGCCTCTGCCCATTTAAAGGCTGCTCTGGCAAAGAGAGAAAGCTGCATGTTGGATCTCATAGACAATGACAGGCATTCATAAGTTTTTTTAAGCATGGCTTCCATCCTCTTGTCCCCTGGAGACTTAAAATGGGTGTCTCCGGCTTTAGGGGCCGCCGACTGGGAAAGCAAGGCCGAAATGGGCGCGTCTATTAGCGGGACCGCCCAGAAGTCCTTGCTCCCCTGATCCGGTTCGAAAAGCTTCCTAGGAACTGCAGGAAGCTTGGATGAATGAGAGGGGTGTTTCCATTGACTAAGGATCATTTCCCTAAGAGATTTGGGAAAAGGGGCCACAAGGTCGGGCCCCGATGGGCCCAGCATTAGGTTCGCCTGTTCCGAGGCTAAATCTGCTGGGGTAGCTTCCCCTGGATCCAGAGACAGAGTGGCCATCATTTTGGAAAGCAGCTTGGGGTAGATTTCCTGCTTAAAGATCCTGGGGAAACCTGGCTGTCTATTCAGATCCCTTTGCCCCGCCCCCAGATCCTCATCACCAGAGTCCCAGCCTTCTCTGCCTCCTTTTGGGGTTGGAGCGGGCCCTTCGGGGATCTCTCCTTCTGAGAGGGAGTCCTGGTCCTCCCAATCCTCTTGGCTAGAAAAGTCCTCTGACGCCCAGCCAGAAGCAGAATCCACTGGGGAGTGTGAGCGTCCCCTCCCTGCAGCTGAATTATTCCCTCTGCCATGGACTGGGGAGGGAGAACCTCTGCGCCTGCATTCCTGAGCTGCTACACGGCTAGGCTCCCGGCTCCTCTTGTGTCCTCTGGGGAGAGGGGAGGGGTGACGGATGCTCCTGGAGCTCCCCTCGCTGCTTACAATTCGCCCCTCCTGTGATCCCCCCTGGCTGTGGGAACCAGATGAAGATGACCTGCTGCTCCTTGAAAGGCCTTGGCTGCTTGGGTCCTCAGCGCTCGCTTTATCTCCTGAGCTTGCCTTCGTACTGTTTGTTTTCCCTGAGCGACGCTCTAGGCTTCTCTTCTCTGTGGCAGCTTCATTGGGGCGAGTGTGCTTGTAAGCCTTCTTACTCAGCTGCCGTTCTTGCCCTCCAGACTCTATGATTCCATCTTCCTGGCGGGAACCGGAAGCAGGGGAATTGCCGCGTTTTCTCTTCGCGGCTTTTTTCTTCTTCTTCAGGTGAGGAGGGGAGGGGGGAGGGGCTGCCCTTGCCTCATTGTCTAAGCGAGCTGGCGCGATGCGAGACTGGGGAGGGGGAGAATCATCAGAGTCCCGGCCAAAGAGTACTTCCATCAGGGTCTCCCTCTCACCGGGACCTTCCCCAGTAGGCTGCTGGGGGGTAGTAGAGACGGACGCCGCTGTGGCAAAGTCAGTTCGCAGCCTCAGAAAATCCAGCATACCCCCCGCGACTGCTTGACGTATATCAGCTAGGAAGGACTGAGGGGGAGGGTCGTATGCCTTCACGGGCTCCATCCCTGAAGAGGGGGTGGTGCTTCGATCCGCGTCCCCTGCTTGATTGCTGGCCATATAAGGTGTGGAAGGGAATTTCCTTATCAGGTTTCCCGAGAGGGGAATCTTACCAGCAGACTGAAGAGATAGGCTTTTGTTAACCCCCTCAGGCAACGTTGCTGGGGGGAGACAGAGGCAGCGCGGCAACTCTGATAGAGGCAGGTTGCTAAACTCCTGGTCACTGCCTATAATCAGCCCCGTAATGGGACGATCTGTCTTTCTTCCCGGTAAGGGTCTCAGGCCATAGGGCCTGGCTTCCATCCACAGAAGGGAAAGTCTTCGCTGTCCTGCGAGAAGCGACAGAAGGACTGGGGATTTGCCCAGAGGGCGCAAGTTTTTATACTGTAGTGCGCCATCTGTCGCTTCCTGCGAGTAGTCGAAGATATTACCCATCTGTGAAGCATTCCTTCCCACTTCCGTCTTCTGAGAACAATATCTTTATTTCTTTACTGGCACCTATTGTGAGCCAGTTTGGTCTAGCGGTTAGGGAGCTGGACTCTTATCTGGGGATACCAGGTTTGATTCCGCACTCCTCCATGAAGCCAGCTGGGTGACCTTGGGCTAGTCGCAGCTCTCTTCTGAGCTCTCACAGCCCCACCAACCTCACAGGGTGTCTGTTGTGGGGTGAAGAACAGGTTTGTCAGCCGCTTTGGGTCCCTTTAAATGGGGGAGAAAATTCTTCTTCTTCTTCTTCTTCTTCTTTGTATTCTAACTAATAGAAGAAGAAGAGTTGGCTTTTCTACACAACAGAACACCCTGTGGGGTGGGTAGGGCTGCGAGAGCTCAGAAGAGAGCTGTGACTAGCCCAAGGTCACTCAGCTGGCTTCATGGGGGAGGGTGGAATCAAACCTAGTATTCCCAGATAAGAGTCCAGCTCCCTAACCGCTAGACCAAACAGGCTCTATGCTGCACCCTCTCAGCTGTCAACCCATCCTACCGCTTCTCTTATTTCCAGAATTGGGGCCAGAAGAGGGATGTCAAACATGGGGACGATGGGATTGGAAGCATCTTATTTTAGGAAAACCAAGCAGTTTTGTTTTCCTCCCCTAATTGCTAAAATATGCCGTCCCTTTCCCTATAGTCACCTGGCCAGTCTGTTTCCGTAAAACTCACTTTCCTGATCTGACTGACGGTTCATCTGCCTTCGTCCTGCGCAGAGAAGATCGCCTGGGTCTGACCTCCTGGTATTCCCAGATAAGAGTCCAGCTCCCTAACCGCTAGACCAAACTGGCTCACAATAGGTGCCAGTAAAGAAATAAAGATATTGTCTTAATACAACATATAAAAGATTGGAATCATATAGTCTGTACTGCTTGGTGTGCAGTTGTAGCCTTGGATCAGCTCAGTCCATTCAAAGGCTGCCTGGCACGTGGCAATATGGGAGCTGCAGCCCTTCCCCTCCGTCTACCTGTGAAGATACCGCAGCTGTTGCATTCTTGCCTATCCTGGAGCCTTACAAAACCTGTAAGACGTTTGCCCTGCCCTTTCAGGAGTCCCTGTGCAAGCCATTGTTTGCATTTAGGTCCTCCGTCGTTTCCCAGTTGACCTTGTCGCTCTTGGTTACCCGATGGCTGGGTTCCCACGCAGGAAGAAAGAAAGTGCCTCCGAGCTGTTTCTGAAGCAGCCTAGAGATGGTTCCATTGGTGGGGGGGGGGGCATTCAGACACCTCTCCATCCCTCCCCTTCTCCTGAACATCCTGGGCTGAGAGAAGGGATGAGGACATGAGGACCATGGGCCGCAGCTTTTGAAGCACTTTCTTTGTTCATTCACCAGTATTTGCAGAGAAGCCAGCCTTGCGCGCTGGGAGATTCATCCTGATCGAGGCCTTCGGTGCTGTGTGCCGTTTATTTAAGTCCTTTGCTGATTTTGATCACGTACAGATGCATCCAGACAGGGTGAGGAACCCAAGTTTAATGCCCAGCAGCATTAGGCACATTTAACGATAGTCTGCTCTAGCTGCGCATTATATACCCAATACTGCAAGCTGAGAATATAATGGGGTTTTAAACCAGTTGTTCTCAACCTTCCTAATGCCGGCCTGCGACTCTTTAATATAGCTCCTCAAGTTGTGGTGACCCCCAGCCTAACCCTAACCTTACCCCCCCCCCAACCATAAAATTATTTTCGTTGCTACTTCATAGCTGTAATTTTGCTACAGGCTCCCTAAAATCCGGATTTGAAGGCTGAAGACCCCATTGTAGACCCCTACACGAAATCCGGATTATAGGTCCTGAAGGACCCATATGATCTGGATTTCCCTAGCTCTGGTGGAAACAGGTGTGTCTCTAATGGGGTCTGTAGTGGAAATGGGGTCATCCGGCTCTCAGCCAAACGGATCCTTAATGGGTGCTTCAGTGCTTACTAGTGGAAAAACACCCTTAGTCATGCCAGGGAGGGAGGGAGGGAGGGAGGGAGGAATATATTTTAAATATATTTTAGGATTACTTTTATATAATTTGTCTTTTTATAACTGTGACTTATCCTAGGACCTTTTGGTGGAGGCTGGGATATAAATTATAAAATAATATACCAAGTGCTTCAAGTGGAGAACATGTTCTCTGGTAAGCATCTTACACTACCGGTCAAAATGGCCACCTAGACCACCAGGATACCAGCAGACCTTCTTAGAAAGGTCTCCGATCAGTCCAGGGAGTAGAAACCGGGAAGCATGCAGAATGGTGCAATGCTGTCTCCTTCGTGATCTGTGGGTGTCTTCAATCATATCACTTACCTCCCTATGAAAGATGTTCCTTTTCACCTAGGCCTTTGCAGTATGAATGGTTTCTCCTTCCTTCTGATTTTAATTATGCTTTTATACACATTGTTCTTGTTTATTTTTATTAATTGTTGAAAGATTTTCGGAAGGGGAGTAGTATGAAATTATTCCAAATAAACAACCTGCTATTGAATATTGTTAGCCTACATTTTACAAAACGCGCCTGAGAAGGCTAACCATCTATGCATTAACGTGTCTTCTTCTTGTGCTATAGTTAGAAATACTTTTGGTATAGCAGTAATTATAAACCAAAGAATGATTCATTTTCCTTTCACTGTTTTATTACTTTCTGCAGTGTGCGGTTTAGAATTTTAATAAAATGGTAGATACCATATTCATCTGCTTGCTCAGGCTGTGAATATTTACACACCTAAGGTTTAGTCCAGTTTCAGTCCACCTTCAGAATGGGAGAACGCATCAGCAAAGTGGCCAGTAATTTTCTTTTCACATTATCTACCCGAAAGGTGAATTTTCTGAGTTATTTAATTCTGTAAGAAAACAGCTTCTCACTTTGCTGATGTGTTCTCTCCCTCTGAAAGTGAACTGAAGCTGGATTGAACCTTAAGTGTGACCACAGCCTCAATTGCTGCTGGAGTTAGCAGAAGAAAAACTAAGACCTGGGGTAGGCAAACCACGGCTCGAGAGCCACATCCGGCTCTTTGGCCCCTTGAGTGTGGCTCTTCCAGCTTAGGAGTACCCTAATTAGGTTAATAACAATGTACCTACCTATACAGCTTAAGTTTTAAAAAAATGGCTCTCAAAGGAAATTTCAATTGTTGTATTGTTGATATTTGGCTCTTTTAGCTAATGAGTTTGCCGACCACAGACGTTTATACGTTAATAATATGAAACAGACCTAAGGAAAGTGTACGGTCGGACCCCCGTATAACCACAGGTACCAGATCAGCTTCACCCCACCCCTCGCAGGTGCCATAAGGGAAAAGCACCCAGAACCAAAAGACCCATTCCGGTCTCCAGAAGGCCTGTTCCGGCCTCTGTGGAGTGTTGTAATAGGCGCACAGCGCAAGCGGAGCTGGCCCAAAGTGTAAGGGGGTATGTGGAAGGCAGGCGGGAGGCCAGAAAAGCACTTCCGGTTCTGGGGATTAATGAAGCAATAATTTGCATGACTGACTGCGTGACACTGTCACCTGTAGTCCTGTCTCAAAAAAAGAACACCGAGTAATGTGTGTTTTTGTCTCCACCAGCCATGCAATCTGGGAACACGTTACATTGATGTGATATGCATTCTGGGGTGCGTGTTAATGAAAACAGTTGTTTCAGCTTTTTAGTTTCTTCTAACTTCTGACACAATTTAACTTTTCTTTCTTACAGCTTCCCAACCTCAGGCCGTCCACAGTCTCTTGGAGAAACCACCTGGTGCGTCAATCCTCTGCAATAACTGTCAAAACCCGTGCAAAGGCGAAGTGCTAAGAGTGCAAAAGAAGTACTTCCATATTAAGTGTTTTGTTTGCAAAGGTACACATTTTATTTTGTTTGGAGTGGGTGGGTTGCATTATTCCCTTGCTTAAATTAAGACTCCCTTGTTCAGGAACAACTCACAGAGAGGACCACACCGTAAGAGGGATGCATTGGGCTCTGAGCAGGGCATGGCCTCAGGGATTCAGGCACTTCTAGCTAACTTCTCAGTTGGTGACCTCTCACCACACCCACAGAGAGAAAACATATTGGGCGCGTCTTCATGGCATGTGTTATTTCAGTTTAAAGAATTCGAAATAAAAGAAACGGAACAAAGCTGTCCAGAAGACTTGCAAGTTGATCCGGTTCCGATGGCAGCCTTAACGCGGGATCAATACTCGGAGTCCACATGGCAGCACTGTCCTCCTGCCCACTGCCCACACTCTCTCCTGTGATTGGTTTTCCCTGCCAGGATCCCACCCTCCCTTCTCTTTGCGTCATGCTCCGCCGGGAATTCCCTGCCCAGTCCACCCTCCCCCTTCCCAGCAGCAGCAGCAGCAGCAGCAGCAGCAGCAGCATCCATCCATCCATCCATCCATCCATCCATCCATCCATCCATCCATCCATCCATCCATCCATCCATCCATCCATCCATCCATCCATCCATCCAGGCGCTGCGGGGCTGCGGCGCTAGCGGCTTCTCCCTGGGGCTCCGCTGCCGCTTTTCCCCCGCTTTGCCGCCACTTTGCCCCGCAGAGGAGGAGAGCCAAGGGGTGGACAAGAGGGCAAAGGGGGCTCCTCGCTTGCTCTTCCCCCCCCGTGGCCGGGAGGGAACTCCGCCCCCCCACCTCACAGGGACCGAAGCTGGATTAAAACCTTGGCTTGTGGTCACACCTAAGGTTTAATCTAAGACGTTTTCGCACGGGGCTGAACAGGACGCGTGGGAGACAGCTGCGGACACGGCATCCGCATTGCCCGAGCGGGGCTTGCGCTCCGACGTGTCCGCAGCTGTCTTTCTCGCGTTCGAAATGTAGAGCACTTTAAAGTGCTCTACATGCATTCGAACGCGGACGAGCCGCCCGCAGGCGTTCGGGAGGAGAAGCATTCGCGCCTGCTTCTGTCTCCCGAACAGCTGCGGGCTCGCCTCCGACGCCGGCGCGGCTTCGGCAATCAGCTGTTTGACAATCAGCTGATTGCCGATCTGCCTCCGCGGCTGTCTCCGCGCCCCTGGCCGGCCTTTGCCGGCCAAGACAGCTCCCGGCGCTTTCACCTTTCGCACACAGACGCACCGGAACGCGTTCCGGTGCGTCTGTGTGTGAACGCTGAAAGCGCCGGGAGCTGTCTTAATCTTCCCGCCTGCACGCGTTCCGTTTGGAACGCGTTGCAGTGCGGAAATCCCTCTAGCTTCACTCCACCTTCAGAGTGAGAGAACACATCAGCAAAGTGACCAGTAGTTTTCTTTCCACATTATCTAGTCTAAAGGTGGATTTTCTGAGTTATTAACCCTGAAAGAAAACCAGCTTGTCAGTTTGCTGGTGTATTCTCTCACTCTGAAAGTGGACTGAAGCTGGATTAAACCTTAGGTGTGACCACAGGCAGAGGCAAAGTAGCCTAGAGGGGGCTCAAAGCGGTTGACATTCTGTTTTCACCCTTCAAGGGACTAAGTGGCTGACAAGCCTTCTCACCCTTAAGGGGGCTGAAAGCAACTGTTCCGAACCTTCAAAGGTCTGAAATTGCGCAAAATTGCAACATTGTTTTTAAGGTGTGAAGTGCTTAGATTGATACAGTGTTTCAGCTTTAAGGACTGGAGGTTTATAGTGGGTGTTTGAGGGTGGATTTTTTCAATGAAGGAAACCCTAAACATGACGTGCTTCTAATACGTTCAGCCATTGGTTACAGTGCGATTGGGGGGGCGGGACAGCCTTAACACTGAATCTCATCCCGGAACGATACTGTCCACACAGTTAAAAAGGAAACACGTATCGACGCCTGATCCGGAGTGAGACCTGTTGAGATCAGGATTTATTTCAAATCGGGATAACGTCCTTTAACACGGAAATACCGTGTTAATCCGAAGTGTCGTCTGAACTGCGCGAGCTCAAAACGTTTTGAATTCGAGATAACTATGCCGTGAAGACACGGCCTAAGTGTATTATTGCATGCAGTTCGGGAAACACAGTTAGCTAGTTCACTTTTAGTACACTTTGGGGGGAAACCCCTGCAGAATTTAGGGATTTGTTTTTATTGATTATAAACAAGCAGAATACAAAACAATTGCACTGTCCACAAACTGCATTATTTTTTGCCCTGATGGTTGAAGTTAATCTTTTAAAAAACCTCGGCCTCCACATTCTCATCTGAGAAATGAAGATAAAAAGCAGTTTTAAGGATTGCTTTGATTGAAAACAACCTTAAATCACTTCCAAGAACCTAAGAACCTAAGAGGAGCCCTGCTGGATCAGGCCACAGCCCATCTAGTCCATAAGAACCTGAGAGGAACCCTGCTGGATCAGGCCACAGCCCATCTAGTCCATAAGAACCTAAGAGGAGCCCTGCTGGATCAGGCCACAGCCTGTCTAGTCCATAAGAACCTCAAGGGAGCCCTGCTGGATCAGGCCACAGCCCATCTAGTCCATAAGAACCTAAGAGGGGCTGTGCTGGATCAGGCCACAGTCCATCTAGTCCATAAGAACCTAAGAGGAGCCCTGCTGGATCAGGCCACAGCCCATCTAGTCCATAAAAACCTGATGGGAGCCACAACCCATCTAGTTTGTAAGAACCTTAGAGGAACCCTGCTGGATCAGGCCATAGCCCATCTAGTCCATAAGAACCTCAGGGGAACCCTGCTGGATCAGGCCGCAGCCAATCTAGTCCATAAGAACCTAAGAGGGACTGTGCTGGATCAGGCCACAGCCCATCTAGTCCATAAGAACCTAAGAGGAGCCCTGCTGGATCAGGCCACAGCCCATCTAGTCCATAAGAACCTGATGGGAGCCACAGCCCATCTAGTCCATAAGAACCTTAGAGGAACCCTGCTGGATCAGGCCACAGACCATCTAGTCCATAAGAACCTAAGAGGAGCCCTGCTGGATCAGGCCACAGCCTGTCTAGTCCATAAGAACCTCAAGGGAGCCACAGCCCATCTAGTCTGTAAGAACCTTAGAGGAGCCCTGCTGGATCAGGCTACAGCCCATCTAGTCCATAAGAACCTAAGAGGAGCCCTGCTGGATCAGGCCACAGCCTGTCTAGTCCATAAGAACCTCAAGGGAGCCACAGCCCATCTAGTCCATAAGAACCTAAGAGGAGCCCTGCTGGATCAGGCTACAGCCCATCTAGTCCATAAGAACCTAAGAGGAGCCCTGCTGGATCAGGCCACAGCCCATAAGAACCTAAGAGGAGCCCTGCTGGATCAGGCCACAGCCTGTCTAGGCCATAAGAACCTCAAGGGAGCCCTGCTGGATCAGGCCACAGCCTGTCTAGTCCATAAGAACCTCAGGGGAGCCCTGCTGGATCAGGCCACAGCCCATCTAGTCCAGTATCCTGTCTCACACAGTGGCCCACCAATTGCCCACGGACATCTCAAGGAGAGACCAGGGAAAACCTTCTCCTGCTCTCGAATCCCAGCAAATGGCCCTAGCGGCATCTTGCTTGTCCCAAGCCCACCAGCTGTTTTGACCTACAACCTCCCTGACCCTGCTTTGCTGTAATTAGCCTGTGAGATTTCCTTTAGATCAAGGTGAAAATGAGTCTGTCATTTGGGGCCCTGTCCCTCACCCCTTATTTATTGTCTTTTACTAGCTGTGAGTACTGTGCTTTTCTTATACTGCTTCAAAAAGGATTGAGTACTCTGACTTTCAGTCAAGTCTTTTGTCCCAAAAACAAACCAGCGTACACGCCACTTCAGGTTGTTTTCAAGAGCAAAACAGAGGCATGATCTGGAGGATGAAACAATAGCATTATAATAACTTCATTATCTGCAGAGTGTAACAATAACATTGTAATAACACTGTTCCTCACACTAGATATGACCTTTTGTTCAAATCTCATTAATTACGTCTGTTGTTAAAGCCATTTGCCTGTGGCATATGCAAGGCAAACGCAGCTCACCCCATCTGTGGGCACAGAGATGAGCCATATATTTACCCCCTTGTCAGGCGTGCCTGAATCCTAGTGTGAGAAATAAACATTATCCATCATTTTCTTCATGAAGGACATGGAAGAGGAAAGGGGGAGTGATTTCTCTCTTCTAGATAGGGGATAAGAGGTGAGGTCAGATTTTTTCCACTCACAGGCCTGCGTACAGCTGTTTCCCTCCATCAGCCTTTATGTGACATGGGTGCCAGGTCGTGTGTAGCTCTCTGGAAAATGTTGGCATCGTTCCCTTGCTCCTAGTTGCCTGCAAAACAAAACAGAGCCTTTGAAGGGAACGCAAATGAATACTAGCTTCCTTTCCCAAAAACTAGGTTTGCTTCCGCACATACCTTGTGATGGTCCATTCCCACTGGGGCAGTCCACCAGTTCGGTGGGCCCACATGTCCCAGACTGATGGCACCTGCATTTGGATGGCTGTTCCGGTCGCCAGCCCTGATGCTTGTATAAGCTTTGGAGCAAACCTCCAACATTTGGTGTGTTGCCAAAATGGATCCCTCACTGAACCAGAACACAGAGCTGTGAGCTGCATTCATGTGACTCCACAGTCCAGTTTACACAGTGCTGGACCACCAGTAGACTTTTTGGAAAGGTCTACCTGTCTCTTGAATAGGTGGCCATTTTGGGACACCTAGTCTCCAAACGCAGGTGGAGTGTTGTAGTGGGGGCTCTCTAGTTCTGCATCAGCCCTTAAGAACATAAGAGGAGCCCTGATGGACCGGGCCACAGCCCATCTAGTCCAGCATCCTGTCTCACACAGTGGCCCACCAATTGCCCATGGGCATCTCAAGCAGAGACAAGGTCAAATCTTCTCCTGCTCTCATGTCCCAGCAAGTGGCCTTAGAGGCATCCTGCTTGTCCTTGTAAGAAAGAGGTCCTGAACATGCTTCAGTGAACCCTGGAAAACTCCTAAAATTCGAAGGGCAGTAGAAATTTTTAAAAAATGCTGATACAGTTGATTCCAAGATAGGAGCAATGTAAATTGCTTGTTGATGTCCATCTGCTTACCAGAATGTTGCCAGGTAATCCTACTCTCACATCCCAGACATGGTGGGACCCTCTCAATAGCAATATGAGTGGTTCTGCTGCTTTCTTTTTCCGCAATTTTCATGAAAAAATGAGCAATACCCCTGTTCCTCACACTAGCAGATACCACTAGCAAGTAGGTTGGAGGATAAGGGATAAGCAAAGTGAAGGATAAGGCAGATAAAAGAAAGTGATACTAGGGATTTGGCGTAGCTAATGACAGATGAGAAACCATAAAACTGCCCTTCTGTACGAACCCACATAGAAATAGATTTCACTGAATATAGTGGATTGTCACCCCATTATCCAGTCTTGAAATGAACAAGCATGCTCTGAGTTACCAGCTGTGGTGTCATCTAAGAGGAGACCTGCTGGATCAGGCCACAGCCCATCTAGTTCAGCATGCTGTCTCACACAGTAGCCCACCAATTGCTTTTGGGCTTTCTCATATTGAAGACCCTGCCTGCTTTGGATTTATAGGCCAACCTTTCCTGTGACATGAACGCTTGCACATGAAGCTAAAACAGCCTGCATGATTAGCAGTTTGTGGGTTTACTGTTAAGTAGAGCTGAGTACTAAACAAGAGTAATATTTCCTCCTCTGAACTCTTGTTCAGGATTGGAAAGGAAGGATGAAGTGAACTTTCTGCATTCTTGCCTTGTACATAAGAATATGTGCTTTACGTTCCATTTGTTGCTTTTCTTCAGAGGCACAATAATTCTTGTCTACTTAATTTTATTATCTTTAGGGAAGAGAGTTTCTTATGTTGATGTCATCCTTGAGTAAACAGAGCTTTACATCAAATTAACTGGGGAGTTTGGTGGACCATTTCCAGGTTGTGATATATATCTTTAATGTATGTAGTAGGGGCATATAAGAATGGTGGTTTTTTTGACATTCTCTTTGACATTCAATTCTATTCTGAATTATTTAAATTCAAATTTATCAAATTCAAATCTATTCGTTCGAATTTTTTATTCGAATTTGCACTTACAAATGTCAGCAAGATGCATAGATACCCTTATGCCTCTTCCCGACATCTATACACATCTGTATGCGTCTGTACACGTACATATCCGTCCCGTAGTTAACCCGTACGCAACCCATTTTCATCCTATGCAGATCCGTACGGATGCAGGAAAGGTGCAAATGTCCAGATAATTTGAACGAATAGTTAATTGGACTCAAATGTTCAAATTAGAATTTCAGGACGTTTTATCGAATTTGAATGTTGAAATTCAGCACATTCAATCGAATTTCGAATGCCTACACATCCCTAGTATGTAGTATAATGAGCAAAATACTGTTTAAGTGAAAGAATTATAGCACAGTGCTGACCATTTTTTTAAAAAAAATAACTCTTTCAAATCATTTTAGACTTGTATGTTTATCTCTAAGTGAAAATTTCTGCTCAAACAAATCTTAAGCACTTTTTGTATTTTTTGTGGATGGCAGTTAGCCACTATACTTCCGTTTTGTGGATGGCAGTTAGCCGCTATACTTCCATTTTGTGGGTGGCAGTTAGCCACTATGCTTCCATTTTGTGGATGGCAGTTAGCCGCTATACTTCCATTTTGTGGGTGGCAGTTAGCCACTATGCTTCCATTTTGTGGGTGGCAGTTGCCGCTATACTTCCATTTTGTAGGTGACAGTTAGCCACTATACTTCCATTTTGTGGGTGGCAGTTAGCCACTATACTTCCATTTTGTGGGTGGCAGTTAGCCGCTATACTTCCATTTTGTGGGTGGCAGTTAGCCGCTGTACTTCCATTTTGTGGGTGGCAGTTAGCCACTATACTTTCATTTTGTGGGTGGCAGTTAGCCGCTGTACTTCCATTTTGTGGGTGGCAGTTAGCCGCTATACTTCCATTTTGTGGGTGGCAGTTAGCCGCTGTACTTCCATTTTGTGGGTGGCAGTTAGCCGCTGTACTTCCATTTTGTGGGTGGCAGTTAGCCGCTGTACTTCCATTTTGTGGGCGGCAGTTAGCCACTGTACTTCCATTTTGTGGGTGGCAGTTAGCCGCTGTACTTCCATTTTGTGGGTGGCAGTTATCCATTGATAACCACTCAACATGAAAGAAGTGTGAACAGGTCTGCATTGACCAGTATACCAAACCAGCAAGTGTACTTGGAGCCTCCCTTTTCCTGCTGTCGACGCTGGCTGTTGTCTCCTATAGACCACACCGGCATGCAGAAAGGAAGCTCCCAGTATGCTTGCTGGTTCAGTATACTGGCCAGAGTGAAACTGACCTAAATAAGGCATTTCTTTAAAAAATCCTCAGATTCCTTTTTTTAATGGTTGCTCTGGTGATTTGGACTTTCATTACTTCCACCCACATCACTTCTGTCATACTTGGTGGTTGGCCAGTGGGAGGAACGTACAGAAAATCTGCGGTGTTGCATTCTGCTTATAGCTTGCAGCAGAATAGCTGTAGCTTCTTTAACCCATGTGTCTGAAAGCGGTTGTCATCTCCCAGATTTCTCTGAGTGGTTCACTGGTCTCCTCCAATCTAACTGACCCTCTAGGAAGTTGCTCGTCATGGTGTGCCATCTAGAAGTAGGTATTTGGTGCCATTAAACTGGATTACATGGTTACATTCATGCCACAATATTGGCAAGTATAGAAGTGGTTAGCTATTAACTCCTTCCAGGGAGATGTAGAGGGTTGAACCTACAACCCATTGCTTTCTGGACTGCTGCTTTATTGTAGAGCAGTGATGGTGAACCTTTTGAGCTCGGTGTGTCAAAATTCGCAAGAAAACCTAGCTTAACTCGGACGCTGTGTCACATCTAGAAATATCCATAATTCTGTGTTATTTGTAGCTCTAGTAAATAAGTTATTTTTGATATATGTATTTTATTAAAAGCAAAAACTGTTCTTTACATTGGTGACTTTTGTTGCTGAATTTTGTTTGCTAAATCTTCAACTGAAAGTTGGTATTTTGTACACTTCAAGAACAAGCAAGCACTACACGCCCAGGCGCCAGGGTGACCAGGTGTGTCACCCAAAAGGGCTTGGCGTGTCACCTGTGACACGCGTGTCATAGGTTGGCCATCACCGTTGTAGAGTTTTGTGAGGTGATCTTTGGACATGATGAACCTATACTGACCAAATTGGTTTAAAAAAAAAACCTGAAATTTTAGTAAGGACGCTGGGGGAATCAATTTTTTAGGGTCATTATAGTCATGATTGGTAGGTGGTTCAGTGACCCAGCCACTGGAACTGTGTTCTTATTCCCCCGCCATAGATCAGGACACAGTTCAGGGCAATGAAATGACCTGGGCCAGAATCTTCTATGTTTATTTCCTCCCCTTCTGGTCTCCCAAACGTTGTTCCTAAATGGAATTAATCACACATTCAGAATGTGTGGAATACTCTTTTCCTCTAAAAGCTGAGTCCTCAGGACATGTTTAGAAGAAGGTGTATTGTGTGCATAAGGTTGCAAACTGAATCTTACCCAGGTATTAATATTGGTCACTAGCTGAAGCCATATACTGTATTTAATAGAAGGAATGACTGCCAGGAAATAGTGGCAAACCCATGCACAATTTATGTTCTTACTAACTACCTGGATAACTTTATACACTTGCTAGTAGTTTTTCTGTTTTTTCTTAGCATTTGAATATTTTAAGACTGTATTATCTTTTCCACAAAAGCTGTGTGCTCCCATTCACTTTGATTATTTATGGAGCTGGCAGGGGAGTAATAGTCCTCCTGTTTCTCCAAATGACTGTCAGTCATCCATGGTTGTGGGAGAACGTGTTATGTTAATCAGATGGAAATCTGCAATCAATTATCAAATATAACCTTTTGCTGAACATTCATCTAATTTTAAATAAACACTGGAGGGGAGAATTAAATGGTGATAAGCAGAGATGTTGCCCTGTTATATGAGTGAAAGATATGTTGATGATGTTCTGGGAACTATGATGACCCATACGCTGAGCACCATTCCCTCATACATGCATGGTCTTTTGGATCACTCGTTTGGTTTAACTGGTAGCAGATTTGAGCCAATTCCAAGCGAGAGGAAACACTTGGCTGATCTTAATTGAGATTTAAAAGGCAAAATTTATTAGAAGGCATGCGGCGAAGAATAATGAGCAAATGGTGCCACATTGAAACACTTTCAGGATAGATTAATCACATGGTAGACGGCAACTCGCAACTATTGGCAAAGAGACACTTGGTAACATGCAAGACTTAACATTCATCAAGGAAAAATAATAATTTTGATTATGGCTGGGAAAGAAGGGTTTTCTTGTCAGCTGGAGACAGAGCCAGCCCTCACTCCAGCCAGAAATACGGCACAGATCCCATTGCTTCTTAGGCTTAAAGCCAAGCAGCAGCGTGCTTGATTATGTGAACGTGGAAGTGGAACGAGAGAGAGGCTGCGTCCCCATGGATTCCGTTTATTTCGGGGTTGAATTGGGTCATTCCCAATATGGATTGTAATTTGAATTAACCCATCCCCATGCGATTGAGGAGAGCGCGGGTTCAAGTCGAATGTGCCTGTCCCCATGAAAACCGCGGTAAACCCCTGCATTGGGAAACCGCATCCTTTCTTTCTCCACCCGCTCTCCCCTGAAAGGAAGCCTGCTTGATGTGCCCATGCACTGTCCCGCCCGCTGCAGTAATGACAGGAAAGCACCTCCAGGTTGCCCCTCCACATACCCAACACACAGCATAGATAAGTTTATCTAAAAGGGGGCATAACTAATTGGATGGAAAAGTGGCTCATTGCTTGAAGTGGAGTTTAGCGGAGGGGCGCACCTTTGCGTGACAGCGGGCACACCCCCATTCACAACAGGTTCTGTGCTATGTCTTCTCATCCCATTTCTGGTGCAGGGAAGCCATGGGCGCTTCGCCCATTCAGGTGATGCAGCGCTCGTGCGCAAACTCAAGCCCTTTACCCATGCGTGCCTTGCCGATCAGGTGATCAGGGAAGTGGGGGTGTCATCCTTGTAGCCGGAAAGACACTCACAGGGCAAATGAGAGCCATCATCACTTCTCTTTCATCATAATTTCTTTGAGGAAATCCCCAAGCAGTTGTGATCGCAGCACGCACGGCAGGAACAGTGAGCACAGGCGAAAACCCGCTCGCTAATGAGGCCACCGCCAATCTCCTTCCCCAATAACCCGGGAGTGTCTCCATGCCGCTGAGATAATACGTGCTTGCCTCCTAATTCGCAGCGAGAACAGTTTGAAAGGGGGGGGGGTGCCGCGGATTTGTGCGATTTGTCCCGCATGTGGTCCGGATTAGAGCCTTTGCATGGGGACACTCCGAGGTGAACGCAGGTTCACTTCATAGTATATTGAGCATGGGGACAAGCCCAGATTCAGTGAGGCCCCTTGCATAAGGATTTTCTTAGCCATTCAGAATTTAGTTGCTAAGCATGGGTGGGCAAAATTTTGTGGGAAGATAACACTGTTTCAAATATTTTACTTATTTACAAAATTTTATTTCTTTACAAGTTTCAAATACTTGTGCATGTGAGAAGAGGTGGACCCTTTGATTCCACCAACTCTTCCTCTGTGGTTCCCCTGACTGAATCCCATCCATTGTGGCTCCCCACACACTATCAGTTGTACCCCCAAAATGAATTTGGGGCAACCACACCAAACCACAAACTCCTTTTTCACGTATTTCACTTTTAAAAGTATAGAAATGAGAGAGAAGTGAAACTAAAAGCAAATTAAGAAGAGAAGAAGGACAAAAGGGAGGGATGGAAAACCAGAGAAATATACCTTGTCTTGAGTTCCTCTTTTGCTCATGGAAGATCTTCTCCGTAATAAACACAAGCTAGTGGGCTGATTGCTTTGCTTGGAGTGGAAGGCTTAAAGTGTAGGCTAAAGCACCAGAATTTAGTTTAACTTATTGCTCCTCAATACAGGTGCATCAACCTTTCTTGCCCTTGAGGACTCAGCCTCCCAAGGCATCAAATAAGTTCCGTTATACACTCAATCCACAGTTAGCCCTTGCCTCAAGTTGCAATGGTGCACTGAGATATCACACAAAGCTTCACCTCCAGAGTGATTTCAGCTAGCCTGTAGCAGCCTGGAATTTAAGAACACAGCATAAGAAGTTCAGAATTGTACACAATTTTCCAAATGTGGCCTCATCATAGATTTATAAAGAGGCACAATGAAGCTTGCCAATTTATTTTCCATTCCATTCCACTCCAAGCCACCCCAGTACTGGATTTGTTTTGTCTTCACTGCTGCTGCGTACCGGGTCAACGCCTTTTTCGAACTGTCTACCAGAACCCCAAGATTTTTGAAGATTTATATTATATTAGTCATCAATAGAGAATGGTGATATATTTTGGCTAGGAGATCAGTGATTCTACATTTGTGTTCTTTAAGATCTCTCAGATGAAGGTCACCTGACCCTGGTGATTTGATGACATTTGGTTTCTTAGGACGCAAAAGGACTTCATCCCTTGTTATCTCCATCCAGTTTAGTTCTTCTGACTGCCTCCCAGAAAAGATGACATCTGCCTCCCTCAGTGAAACAGAGGCAAAGAATCTGTATAGCCACTCTGCAACCTCCCTGTCATCTTTAATTATCCCCTTCTGCCCGTTGATCTAATGGTCCAACTGCTTTCCTGTTCGGATTCCTACTTCTGATGAACTTAAAGAACTTCTTACTATTTCTTTTGGTGTTTTTAGCAACGTGCTGCTCAAAATCCTTCTTAGCATTCTCTGCCTTTTTAAGTTGAGGCTAGAGAAGCCTCCTGGCACGCCAAGTTCCCATTTCCTGGAAAAACAGCTCAGGAAGGAGGAAAAAACATTCTAATGCAGTGACATTCAGTTCCGTGAACGCAGCGCTCAAGATCAGCAGAGCAGTTCGGTTTCGGTTCCTTACACAGAGTTGCTGTTAATTGCAGGGCGGGAGAGGAAATTGCTTTTAGTGCAATCTAAAAGGAGGAGCTGGGGGAATCGGAGCCATTACCTCCAGGACAACTCCAGGCACACTGACCCGGACTGCATGTTGCAGGACATGGGTGTTGAACTGAAGCTGCCTTGCTCGTTTGTTTCTTCACACGTTGTCCAGTCATTCCAAAAGAGGCAAGGCTGCCGTCAACTGAGATGACCTGGTCAGTCACAGGTCTCATGAAATGAACACTATGCCACAGTTTATGTTTAAAAGATTGGGTCTGCCTCCAGATGGTGCCGAGATACACTGCTGTTTAAAGATATTCCTGTATGAAGTAATTCCACAATAATTTCTTGTTGTCCAGACATCTGGGGTGGGGGTGGGGGTAGCAAATACCAATGTATTGGTTTCTAATATGATGGTGCAATGTGTACATCCTATTATTTTGATACCTGCAAGTCCTGCATGCATACATGGCTGCCATTTTATTCTGGGTTTGGCTTCTCACATGCATGGTGGCCGTTCCCAAGATGGTGGGTCTCGTGAGCAAGCATCCAGTCCTGTAAGTGCTCTCACGTTTTACATGAAACCTGGGCTGGGAATTTATTTTACCACAATGTTGTTACTGCAGGACATTACTCCAGTATCCCAGGGCTATGTTGAGTTTGCCATGGACACGTGTTGCAATCCCAGCATTTCCTTGGGAGAATCCCAGGTTTTACACCTTCTCCGGAGGCAACCGACTTGTGGAGTTATTCAGCTACTCTTTTGTTAATTTATAACATTGCCCATTATAAAATCTTGAAGCTGTCTTTTTTTTTTTAGTTTTATTATTAGTTTTATTGAAAGAGAGGAAATTAAAAATGAAATAAAATGTATAAAAATGGTGAAGTATAATAACCTTAAAGAAGTAAGAAGGAAAATATTACATAAATGGTATAGAACCCCAGCACAATTATCACACTTCTTTACAAATACAGGAAGCAATTGCTGGCATGGTTGTAACCAAAGAGGTATTTTCTTTCATATGATTTGGGAATGTCCTATAGTATCTGAATTTTGGAAAAAGATAGAGAAAGAAATCAGTGATATGCTGAATATACAATGTACAATAACAGGGAGAATGGGAGTATTACATTTGGAGTTAAACAATATTCCGACTATCGAACGGAAGGAAATAGTAGAACAATTGTTAACATGTGCTCAAATAGTTTTAGTGAGTGGATGGAAGGATAGAACAAAATGGTCTATTAATAAATGGTATAATTATATAATTAATGTGATAGCAGTAGAAATATCGAATAGTCGTATGAATAATATAAGTAATTTGGATAGGGTTAGAATATGTAAACAAAAATGGATGATAGTTAAAATATATTTAGATAATAAGCTTAGGAGTGAAAGTGAGAAAATGAAGTTACGTTTAATTTTCTCAATGTAGTATTATGAATTGTGTAGCCCTTTCAATGTATTGTATTAAAAATTTGGAATTATGTATTACCCGGGGGGGAGGGGGGAGGGGGGTTTAAAGAAATTGTAATAAATCTTGAAGCTGTCCACAAAAATAAAACAGAACAAAAACAGAGTGAGTGAGCAATGTTAAGGGCATGTTTTTAATTGAAAGAATAATCAGTTTAGAAGTTTTGTACAGCAGAAATAATAATTTTCTGTGAATTCATGGTTTTCATACATGGTTTATTCAAACATTACATGGGTGAAGTGATTTAGTACAAATTGACTAAGAATGTGTGAGAACAGACTCACTTTGAGACACCTGCGAGGTCTGGGGATAATTTGTCTGAATAGAAACGAAAGAATGCTAACCTTAACAACAAGGAGTCTCTGCGTAACAGATCAGCTCCACTCGCTGGTCTATAAATAAGTTTGCTAAAAGCGACTGGGTGTAATCTAAGAGAGCAAGTGTAAGGACATAGCGTAAAGTGAAGGTGTTTCGGATTACCTAAGAAAGTATCATTTGGAAGAAAATATTCAGTGAAAGTTAAGTGTAAATCAAAGTAAAATAGTGGGATCTTCTACTTATTGCTGTCGGTGTCATGAGCTGACTAGGCATGATTTTGAATAAGGATGCTAAAATCCATGGTAATGGCATTACCGGTACATATAATGCACTGAATCTGTAAATATGGATTCTCTAACACTGTAAAAAACTAGAAGAAAAAGATGAAGAAAAATCAGCTACTGTACAATGCAGCCTAAACAGTGTGGTGAATTTTGCATTTCAAGCAGTGCCTGCTAAAAATCTGTCCTTTACATAACTATTTACATAACTAGGAAATAAATAGGCCCATGTTCAGAATTGTTTGCTGCTCCCCGTTTGGAGAGAAAAGAGACACAGAACACTTGTAGAAGCTATTCTCTTCAGAGAAATGCAAAAAAGTTGTTACAAACTATATTGTTGCTAATTTTCAAATCTTGGGTTGCTGCAGAGTAGCAAGGAGAAACTCTGAGAAACACACACAGTTTTGATCAAAAGAGGCTCACACTCACTTCTTTGGCAGGGAATGGAACAACTTATGCTGTCTCAGCTATACCTTTTTATTCACTTTTTAGCTTTTTGTTCTACAGGCATGACGCCCCCCTTGCCTGATCGCCCGATCGGCAAGGCGCGTGTGGGTAAAGGGCTAGATTTTGCACACGAGCGCTGGATCGGCTTAATGGGAAAAGCTCCCGTGGCTTCCCTGCACCAGGATGACAAAGATAAGAACACGAGGCTCGCTGTCATGCGGAGGTGCGCACCTTCGCTAAACTCAGAACTGTGACTTTAAGCAAGGAGCCCCTTTCCCATCCTATTATCCCCCGCCCCCTTTATCATTTTTTATCTTATCTATGGTGTGTGTTTTGTTTTTGGAAGTACAACCTGGAGGGGGTTTCCCAGGGATTTCCCCTGTCATCCCTGCAACAGGCAGGATTGTTTGGCGGGGGTGTCAGCCCCCGTTGGTATTAAATCAGCAGATGCGTGGCCGTGTTGAAAAAGACAAGCTCTGCTGTCCCGGAAAACTTGCTAGCATCTCCGGATCTGTCCAGCCTTTTCAGGAACTCCCTCCTTCTTTTGCCCGCAGTTTAAGAAACAGACTGAAACAGGAGTTCTCTCTCTCCGCAGAGGTTTATTCTTAACAGTTGCTGCATGTACAAGTATACATTTCTCCATCCAAGCTCTCATCCAGCAATCAACAACAATAACTCTTAACCAGCAGTGTACAGGCACGTTTATACCTTTTCCTTATCATAGATGGTGACTCACTTCCTGAGTGTTGCACAAGCCTGTGTTGCAAGTGTTGCACAGACTTACGCAATTCTTGCTCAATCCAGCCTTGCTCAATCCAACCTTGAGCACTTGTTGATAGTCACGCCTGTGACTCTTAGTTACCTTTGCCAGCACATCCGTGCATTTTCCTTATACAGGCTTCCCTGCCTAACAGGATAGGGCATGGTGACATCTACTGGGCTTCCTATCAGGGCAGAGGGGGTGGAGAGAAAAAAGATGCAGTTTCCCCATGCAGGGATTTACCGTGGTTTGCCTGGGGACAGGTGGATTCGGCTTGAATCCGTGCTCTCCTTAATTGCATGGTGTAAAGGCCGCCTCTCGGTTGGGTAGTGATGTTATATATCTTTGGTAGTGTGGTAGCGTTGGTTTTACTTTTTAGATTAAAACTCTGTTATTCCCTTCCAAGAGACACGCTTCTCATTTCCCTTTCCCCGCTATTAAGTTTGATAATAATGTTGCCTCCTTCTTGGTGCTGCAGCAGACAGCCCCTTCCCCCACAGTCTGGGTCTTAAAGATACAGTTTCCCTTTCCTTTAGAACTCAAGCTTACTTGACTCACTCTGTAAGCAGAGTGAAACAGATGAAGCCTCTTTAAAATGACAAGAAAACAAGTTTATTGTTTACAATTCAAGTTTCAAACAGTTTCTTCTTTGAGTTACACACTGTTACTGCTATTTAGCAAACTATTCCGTCCTTAGCTTTCCCACCAAACACAGGGACTCTCAAAGTTCATAAAATAAGGCAATCACTTCATATAGCGTGTGATGACTTTACTTCCTATAACTTCCTCAACAATGAAAATCATATATTATTATTTGACTCAGGACTCTATTCCCCAGCTTCCCTAAACTAAGAGCCCGTTTCCCTCCTAGTTAACTACCCTCTGGTCAGTTATCCCCCAGGCAGAGAACACTAACCATTCCCTCAGGCTCCCTTAAATACTCGCCTAGCTGGTGAGCTGCAACCTGATTGGTTGATGCTCCTCCAGGATTCTATTCCACCCTCTCTCCTGGAGAGCTGGAATAGCCCCTCCCTTTACCAACTTACCATTTCTAAACAATCCATTTTGATGACACGTCTGTATGTATAGACAACCCGTTTTTACAACATTTTGTATTTTTTCATTTAACACTTACTTTTGGGGTTAAGGCATCCCCGTGGGCATTACACATGGAGACATGTTAATTCAAACTGTGATTCATACCAGGGAAGCCCTGATTCAGCACTGAAATAACTGGAGCCCATGGGGACTCGCCCTAAGACTTGTACACAGGGTGAGCTAGAGGAAAGTCTACCAAATCCATTGGCAAATTCTGCAAAGGTGCAAGGGCAAAGGTTGTCCTCATGAGCAAGTCGTGTGGGACATCCTGGCGTATTGTGCTGGCAAATCGCATATAATTTGGCAGTCTGTAAACACACTGAGTAAGGATATCGTTCGACGTAGTCAGTATTAGACCCATCCTTTTTTTCTTGTGCCTTTTTGGTAAAAAACCTTCAATCCCATTACCCATTTTTATCTTTTTGCTGAGATTTCTCCATATCTGTCACTCTGGGTTTGCTAAATTTACTGACAGTTACCTGGTACCTCTTCAATTCTTTCCCTACCTTTTGTCGATTTTTGTACATCCAGACACTCCCAGGCTTCACAGTGCAACAACTTTTTATTTTTATTTTATCTGAAGTCATCTCATTTAGATACCTAAATGTGTTGGGTTCCAGGTTCTTATATCTGGGCAGTTGTTTTATATGCCTCTTTCTCCATGACCCCAGACTCAATTTTTTTGCTGTCGCGTATTCACTGGTTTGCTTGCTGTGCCAATATGAACACCAGAAGCCCCAACATTATCACAATATCAAAGAAGAAATAGGAGAAAAGAAAAAGAAAGAAAGAAAAAAAGGAGAAAAAAGTCCACATAATATAAGAATTAACAAAATGTTAGTAGATTAGTCAATTAAATGTTCATTAATTTTTTTTCAGTAAGTTTATTTATTTATTTATTTTTATTTATATTTATATCCCGCCCCATACCCGAGGGTCTCTGGGCGGCTTACAACATTTAAGAACAAACACATTAAAATTGTAACACACTATAATAAAACCAACGTAAAGTTCATAAAAATGTTCATGTAGTCCAATATGTAGAATCTTTTTTAAAAAAATTAAATGGCCATAATCAACAGCGTATAAATATGTCCAATGGTATGTAAGATTAAAATTCCAGCGTCCACTTTCCAAAATCCACTGCCAAACCCAATAGCAGGTTTCAAAAATATTATTTTATTTTTCTACGTGCATAAGACCATTTTTCATGTGTTCTTCATCAGTGGCAGCGTAGTTCCAGATATATTGGTTCTGGATTTTAAACAGACAAATTGATGCTATAAAAAGCAGATTGCTGTTTAACAAGTAATCCAAACTGATATTACGACAGTAATAAATTAAACTTACAATAATTAGTAATCCATGGAATCAAATTATAGTAAGAGCAACTGACTTGGATTCAGCCAACAGAATACAATGGGAAAGGGGATCCATTTTATATTCACATGAATGTGACACTCCTAGGACGTTAAAGTAAGCGGGACTGATCTTGAAGTAACCTAAAGCTCGTATAAAGTGTGTGTACAACACAACAATGAGAGATATTAGGTTGCCACCTACCGTAGTATCCTTGAACAATTGAAATATATTTGGAAGTATCATGCCACTGATGAAGAGCAAGCACAGTTCTAAATATGTCTGGAATTTTTAAAATTGAACCTGCTATTTCGTTTGGCAATGGGTTCTGGAAGTTGAAAGATGGGTGTTTTGAAAAAACAAAAGCTTTCCATACATTGGACTAAATGAAGGATTCTATTAAGCTTTCGAAAGAATTTAAAATAGACATTTATTATTCTACTAATGTTCCATTAGACTTGTTACATTGTGAAGTTCTTTTTTTCCCAATTTCTTTTTTGAGTTGGGTCTTCTCACATTTAATCCAGTTTGGGGGGGATTGGGCTTTGGAATTTGTTTGTTGTCGCATCTGGCTTTTGAAAGGCAGGCTTACACTTTGGTATAATATTGGTACTTTATTATGACAAGTATGTGAGATTTGAGGCTAACATCTACAATTGGAAAATAGAAATCCAGGGAAGGTCTTGGATCCAGCACTACTGGATGTGACAATACATGGATATCTGTAGAAACATTTATTTCCCTTCTTCTTCCCATGGCCATTGCACATTGCTGCTACATGGTTTATCCAAAACTTAGTAACTGGTAGGGAAAATTTGTGGTGGGCACCTGAAAAAATGTGTCACAGATGAACTCAAGGATGTCCAAGTTCATCTTTCATTATCTTGTGTAGCAGCTTCAACCTGTCCTACAGAGGCAGAGCATGAGTCTACATGAGCCAAAACCCATAGAAAAGCACTTGCCATCACCTTTGGCAGCTCACCAGCATTGCCATCTAGTGTGTTGTGTTGAACAGTTTGAGATTGGCCAGTCCCCTGTTTTTATGATTGTGACTGAGATGTGCCTCCCTGCTGAGATGATGATTGGATTGGATTGAATTTTGTTTATATGGTAGCTGGCCAGAATCCAGATGATGCTATGGGAACACAGTGTCTGCTTTAGAGATGTGAATCGGGCTAGCTAATGTTATACCCCAAGCACCCCAATGCAGTAACAGAAGATACTGCACTTTGTCCTCTGTGCAGTCTTTCTCTTTCAAATGATAGAAAATGGCAGTTCACTGATTTATTATCATGTTTCTTTTCCCTCCCCTACAGTGTAATGTTTCAGACTATACACTTGGCTTCCTCAACTGCTGAAGATAAGCACAACAGTATTGTTTCATCAGTCTACTTCTCAGTTGTTCTTCAGAGGAGTTTTGACCAACAAGGAATATTTTTATAAGGCCCCGTCTTCATGGAACTTTGTTGTCTCTCTATTGTCCCTCTATTCCAACGGACTTTAAAAGTGCTGTTCAGTTCCGAATTAAGCGTCCGCATGAGGCTCAGCAAAATGTGTGTTTAAAACACACCTACCGTCCCCACGGAAGCGTGTTTTCTTTGCCCACATCTTTTTCTCCCCACCCCCTCTCTGGTTGATAGGGTGCCAGCGGAAATGGGGAAGGACTGCGCTCTGCGCAGCCACAATCAGGAAGACAACCCCGAACATGTCCAAAAGAAAATAGCCATGGGTATTCACAAGTTCTCTCCCCTGCCTGCAAAACCCACTAGAAACATTTATCACTTTGGGATCCAGAGCTTGCTTCCAAAGATAGTGATTTCACTTGTAAAAATCCACCCCATGCAGCAGCAGTTACACTGTAGCAATCTACCCACTTCACACCTGATAACAATGTTGCAATTCTGTGCAATTCTGCCTCTTTAAAAGTTCTGACCTTTAGAAAGGGAAAGGAAGGAAAGGTGCTTCAGTTCTGGGAGATGTGTGAATGTTTAAGGCTGTGTGTGCAGGCAGCACTGGCGGCAGAGCCAGGGTGCTTTTTTCAGAGATCTTGTGAGTAACATAATGAATTGCTTCCACAAGATCTCCATCTGCCTACTGTTTTCTTGCATTCGGTATAGATCTTGAATACTGGCTGTGGATGAAAGGCAAAAAGAGAGAGAGAGAGAATAATTTTATCTGAAGAGAAAACAAGGGAGAAGGCTGAAAAAAAAGAGGAAAGATGGGACTGCGGCTGGCAATCCCCAGCCTCAAATACCTCTTTTGCCATGGAGCGTCTCCATGCACAATGTTGCTAGGAATACCCGTGGCTTCTAAAAAGCGCGCTGGTAGTCTTGTTTAAAGGGGGTGTGTGTCTTTCTTCCATGCATTTTCCTCCTTTGTGGTGCTGGAAGTGTCAGGGGGTATTGGGGTGTCAGGTACCCCCGTTGGTAATAAATCTTCGCAGAGTTGCGCTTCCGTGCTGGAAAGAATAACTTCAGCTGTCCCAGGAAAGGCTTGCAGGCTTCTGCTGCGCTGTCCAATATTTCAGGAGGTTCTCCCCCCTTTCTCTGCCCACAGCTTAAGCAAACAGACTGAGGCAGATTTCTCCATAGAGGTTGTTTATTCTTAGCGGTTACATCTTAGCGGTTGCATCTCTCTCCCTCTCCAGTCTCGAACAGATCTCAACAGCAATACACAGACCTTTATACACTTTGGTATCACACGATGGTGACTCACTTCCCTTGTATTGCACAAGCCTGTGTTGTAATCCTTACTTCATTCAGCCTTCAACAGTCTGGTGATACTTGTGACACTTAGTTATCTTTCTGCACACATCTCTACATTTTCCTTATATGGGCTTTCCAGCCTAACAGGAAGCCCGGAGAAAAGCCGTGCATGGAGAGGCTCCGTGGCAAAATAAGCTTTTTAACGGGCTTTTTATTGCATGAAGATGGGACCTAAGACAAGATTGTCTCATGAAGGAAAAAATCATGGCATGCTCATTTTTCAAACAGTGGACTATGCAAGGCCACAGATGGAGGAGAGGTGCTTCCAAAGTGTTTCCTCTTGATACAAATGTTCACTTGGCTCCAATAGTTGAGGACTGGAAGGTGGCCAACGTAACTTCAGCCTTTTAAAAGGGCTCAAGGGGAGAGTTGAGAAATTATAGGTCCGTCAGCTTAACAGCACAGGCTTGCTCAAGCACAGCCATTGTGGCTTTTGTTAACAGATATGCGGTTAAAGGCAGTGGACATCATCTACTTAGATTTTCAAAAAGCTTTTGATAAAGTCTATCATCAAACTTCTCAGCAAGCTTAACAGTCATGGAATAAAAGAACCAGGTCCTGTAATGGATAAAGAATTGGCTGAGGAACATCATGTCATTACAGTGTTTATCTGCTTTTTTTGAAAAGCCCGATAGCACGTTAGGGATAATAAGAAATGGTCATGGAAAATGATGCTAATATTATAATTCTCTTATACAAATCTGTGGAATACAGTGTACAGTTTTGGTCACAGTATATGGAAAAGGATATAGCAGAGATGGAAAAGGTTTAGAGGAGGATAACTAAGATGGTCAAGGAGTTGGAAGAACTTCCATATGAGGAAAAGCTGCAATGTAGGGATTTGTACAAATTTAAAATTGTAGTTTGGTTTGTTATGAATCCCCAACACAATCCAGGAGACCCACTAAACATCAAGTCTAGAGCTGGCTCGCCCGTTGCGCAAACCATCAAATGGATTGTTAACCCCCCGATCTCTCCTGGCCTCTCACCCGTTCCGATTGCACCCACTGCCTCCCCTGTCATGCAGTGCTGCCTCCTTGGCACAGCTATCTCGTATCATTCTGAGCCATCCTCACATCATAAGAACATAAGAACATAAGAGAAGCCTTGCTGGATCAGGCGACAGCCCATCTAGTCCAGCATCCTGTCGCACACAGTGGCCCACCAAATGCTCATGGGCATCTCAAGCAGAGACAAGGACAAACCTTCTCCTGCTCTCGAGTCCCAGCAGATGGCCCTAGAAGCGCCCCAGTTCCTCCCCCCCCCCACAGCCTGGAAGATGCATCTAGGCATTCGTTCTAGTAGCAGATGACATCATTCCCCTCTATCCCCTTGTCAGTGTCACAGTTCCAACCTGAAAGAGACACAGAGGCTGTGTCCCCATGCAAGCCGCTTGGCACACTTTGGGTGCTGTTTGGGCACACATAGGCCGGGCATGACATCCCCAGCAATGCGGGACAGGTATGGGTTGGGTGCGGATGGTGGCGTCACCATGCAAAGCATGCCGAACCCTGGTATATGGGGAGCAGCGCCCCCTCCTGTCTGCCCCCCCTCTCCTCATTCCCCCCTCCCTTAGCAGCACTGACAGCCAGGACTGGGGTGGGAGGCACAGAAACAAGTAAAAACAAAGCTCCATTCATAAAAAATAACTTTTTTAAAAAAATATTTAAAACACTGAAAGCCACAACAAGACTTAGCTTGAGTGGTTTTGCACACCTCCGCTCCACCAGAGACCACGAGAACGGCTATAAACTGAAAATCAAGCCTTTATTTATGATTGCCTTGCAGATCGGGGAAACGGGGGTTGCAAATGGAATAAAAACCAAGCCATTATGCAACCTGCCGTGGCATTCTTAAAACGGGTTGGAATTACCTCCGTGGAAATGACAGAAAATTAAAAAAAACAAGCCAGGGTGAGGGTGAATGCTTTCCCTCTGTGGCAGCTAGCAGCCTCCTGGGGAGGGGATCGGCCGGCAGCAGAGTCGCCTTTGCTGCCGCTAGATTCCTCCTGCCCGAGAGGCTGCCCCGTCACTGGGGAGGGGGAGGGGGAGGGGGCGGAGGCAGCTGTCCTCCATGACCCCTCTGCGTCCTGATGGCCTTCCTCCTCCTCCTCCTCCAGGGGCAAGAGGAATCTAGTGGCGGTGCAGACGACTCTGCAGCCACCCGATGCCCCACCCCCAGGAGGCTGGGCATAAGAAGTGGCGGTGGTGAGCCATCAGGGCGCAGAGGGGGTGCAGAGGGCAGCTGCCTCCATCCCTTGCCACCGCTCCCTCCCCTCCTCTCCAGCGATCGGGGATCCCTGGCAGGTGAAGGCAGGAGTTTGCCTTCGCCTTCACCTGCCAGGGATGCCCCATCACTGGAAAGGACAAAGGGGCTTCGTTGACAGGTGGGGTGGAGGCAACCTCTGCCCCCGCTTGTCTTCCGAAGCTCCATCTGCATGCGAGGGAAGGGCTTCGGAAGCAGGCAGTCCTGCTTCCACCCTTCCCAAAATGGCGGGCGGAGGGAATCTGTTCCTTCCCCTGGCTGGGTGCGGGAGCGTTCTGTTTCTGCACACATTCAAGGGAAGAGCCGGATGTAAGACCTCCTGAGCAGAAGGTAAGTATATATGTGTTTCGTATGTGTCCTTAATGTGTGTCTAATTCCGTTTTTAGGGCCAGTGCGGAAAGGCCCCAGAACTCAGGCTCAAATTAGATCCTCTGAGTAAGCCAGATTACAAAGTAGGAGTTAGCATGGGCACATGGGATAAATCATGGATGTGCCAAGAGAAATCTACCCTGCAGGTCTTTGCCAGTTCCCAGGTATCTGCTGATGCTTATGGACGAAAGGCAATGAAATCAAGTGAAATCTTTGCTGAAAGCGATCTTCTTCCTTTTTAGGGATGAAATTACTCTTGACAAACATCCTGTCCTATTTTTTCCACAGCATGCGGATGCGACTTGGCCCAAGGAGGGTTTTTTGTGAGACAGGGAGACTACATCTGCACTTTGGACTATCAGCGACTTTATGGCACACGGTGCTTCTGCTGTGATCAGTTCATTGAAGGAGAGGTGGTTTCAGCATTGGGGAAAACCTATCATCCCAACTGCTTTGTCTGTGTGTCCTGCAGGTAAGTTTACAGCACTTTTTTGAAAACACGAGAGCCTAACCGATAAAGCTCAACTTCAGCTATCATTTGGTTTTTCAGATCTGATACATTTATTTTTCTTTCAGAAGGAGTTTCATGAGGGGGCACTTGCCTACGTGCTCAGTTTGGGCCAGGAAAGATATAATGTGTTCCTCTTAGTGCTCAGTAAGGGTGCTTCTGCATTGGCCACCGAAAAACGGATCTAAAAAGATCACTTTTTCGGTAATCCAACCTCCCGAGGATCTGTCACAAATAGTGATGGATCCGAAGGGCCCTCGCGCATCCGCTCATGCATGGGAAGAACGGATTCCAGAGGACGGATGGAGTGGGTGCTGTGGGGATGCATCAGCACCCATTCCAAAAGTCCTCTGGCTCACCTGCCGCCTCTGGAGCCACGGGTCTGGAGCATGGAGTTGCCAGTCACCATGTTTTTCCGGTGGCGCCTGGTGCGCAGGGGAAGGGCTTCGGAAGCAGACAGTCCTGCTTCCGCCCTTCCCAACATGGCGGGTGGAGGGAATCCGTCCCTTCGCCTGGCCATGTGTGGAAACGTCCGGCTTCTGCACACATCCAGGTGAAGAGACTGATGTAAGACCTGATGTTTCAGGTCTTACATTTAATCCGGATTTCAGTAGCAAAATTAAGAGCTTTGGTGCCTCAGTTCTTACCAAGGGGTAAGAATGGAGTTTTCAAGTAAATAATTGGAAGTGAGAGCTGGGAATAAGTACAGTATATTCTGGCATATACGACTACTTTGTAATCCAGGAAAATCTTCTCAAAGGTCAGGGGTCATCTTCTTATACAGTGAGTATATCCCAAACTCTATATTTTAACTGGAAAAGTTGGGGGTCTTCTTATATGCCCAGTCGCCTTATATCCCGGAAAATATGGGTAAATAGCGGAAACAAAATTGATAAGAAAGATTCTCCTTATGAAAGAAATGTGGCTCAAACAAGCCAGTTTCTTTTTGCTTTTCTTCCTAACGGATTTGGTTTATGTTCTTGCAGGCAACCTTTTCCTCCTGGCGATCGGGTAACTTTCAACGGTAAAGACTGTGTCTGTCAGAAATGTTCTCTACCACCTAGTGGTAGCAACAACAATTTTCCATCCCGAAGTAAGTTGCAAATTCTCCTCAGCTATTGTAACTTGACTTTTAAATGGATAAAATAAAAAACTTCCCCTAAAGCTCCTTAGAATTAAGTTCTGCCATTTCTCGTTTATTACAAGTGCTGCGAATGCATTCTGAAACTTCGTAATAGGCGTGTGGATGAATATTCGAAACATTTGAAATTCGATCGGATTCATTCGAATTCAGACATTCAAATTCAAATCGAATGTCTATACATTCGGATTTAAACATTCAAATGAACTTTGAATCTTTTGAATCATTCATAAGAATTGTTTGGACATTCACGTGTGTACGGATATGTATGCATTACATACGTATCCGTACGCATCTTATTTTTATTCGTACGCATTTGTATGAACATAAGAGAAGCCTTGCTGGATCAGGCCACAGCCCATCTAGTCCAGCATCCTGTCGCACACAGTGGCCCACCAAATGCTCATGGGCATCTCAAGCAGAGATAAGGACAAACGTTTTCCTGCTCTCGAGTCCCAGCAGATGGCCTTAGAAGCGCCCCAGATATGGATATGTACAGGATGCAGACAGGATAAAAATGGGATGCATACCGATACATATGGATGCATGCGAATGTTGTCAACTTTCGTATCTTCAAATGCGAATCCAATATTCATTTGCTTGCTGTCTTGATCGCTTGCTATTTGGCATTTGGTGTGCGCTTACATTCAGTAGTTTTTGATCACTTGCATTCTATGTTAGTTGATAGTCTGTGGCATTATCACCACTGGGGCAGAACCTGAAACTACCTGGCTTTTAATTAAGGCCTTTGGGCACTAATTCACCCTAGCACTATTTTAATTTTTTATGCTGCTTAATACTATTTTAATGGGTAGTATTTAACATTTGTTTGTATATAGTTTTTTTTTAATTGAAAGCTGCCCAGAGATCTTGGGATATGGGGTGGGATATAAATATTTTAATAAAATACATATAAAATAAAAATACCACCCCAGAGCCTGTAGGAGACACTGCAGTAGCAGAAATGCCACCAGACAAATGCATTTGTCTGCCCAGAAACCTGGACAACTCTGATTTTTATGTGGATGCAGCCTATGGACTATCATCTATGGCAGCTTTATAGATCTGACCGACTGAGATTTCAGAGGTGACTCGGATTTTTAACAGTTCAAAATAACATTCCTGTGAAAAAAAAGCGAAGGGGTCTGTAGCATTTTCAAAGAGATTGTGGGTCCTTTCCTCTTCTTTTGGGCTGTGTTTATGTTTGATCAGCACTGCAACCCAGAGCAGTAAGTGAGACTGAGAATTAGGAACATGTGAATATTGACTTTGCATTAATCTAGATGTTAACAAGACTGAGCTTGTCAGATATATTGGAAATTGTATTTAAAATATATCAATGCTATTTATCCTGTCATATTTCATCTACCGTATTTTCCGGCGTACAAGGCGACTGGGTGTATAAGACGACCCCCAATTTTTCTACTTAAAATGGAGATTTTGCAAATCTGGGGTGCAGCCTAAACCGAGCCTTGGACTTGGGGAGAGATGGCAGCCTTACCTGCTAATCCCACGAATGTGGCTTGTAGCTTTCCTTCTGGTGCTGACAGGGGAAAACCTTGCTCTGATAAAGATCTGTGGCTGCAATGCAGCTTTGGAGTCTGCCTCCCTAGCGCGATTCGTCTATGATCCTGTAGGGGAGGGGGTGTTCCACCGAGCGAAATATGAAGAATCCTGCCATCATTTTCTCTTCAAAAGCCTCTCTGCTTTCAACCCCTCCCCTACTGGGTCATAGACGAATCTCGCGCTAGAGGGGCAGACTCTTCTAAAGCAGAGAAGAGAAAATGAGGGCGGGATTCTTCATATTTTGCTCGAGGAACACCCGTTTAGCAAGGTTTTTTCCTCGTGTCGGCGCCAGACGGAAAGCTACAAGCCACATTCTTGGGACTAGCAGGTAAGGCTGCTGTCTCTCCCCAAGTCCAAGGCTCGGTTTAGGCTGCACCCCAGTTTTGTGCTGGGAGCTGCAACCAGCAGGACCCCGGTGAGGGTATTTCCGGTGTATAAGACGACCCCCACCTTTTCAGAAGATTTTTTGGGGTTAAAAAGTCATCTTATACACCGGAAAATACGGTATCTAGTTTTATTGATAGATTTTGCTGGAGCTGGTGTAACCTGCTGTTTAGATAAAACATTCTGAGTAGAAATTTTGTATTCTGGGGCATTAAGTGAAAATCAAATGGGTAACGTGCCCTGCAAGGCACTTGGCTCCCTTGGGTGTCTTATACATTGCCCTGTGGGTGGACAGTGATGGGAGGGGTGACTCCCAGGGATCTTTGGGTGTTTTTCCACTGCAGCCCTTAGATCCAGATCTAAGAAGATCCAGATCTAAGGAGTGGGTACATTCCTTAATCTGGATCTAGTAGATCCGGATTAAGGGAAGCACTCAATGTCTTTCCACGGGAGGTATAGCACCCATTAGCAATGGGTGCTAACACCCCTGCTGTAGAAACAGCTTTGCACCCGTGTGGGGAATCCGGATCAACCCCCAAGGGGTCGGTCGGTTACACCAAATGTTTCAGGGGGCAGGGGGGTGCAGTCTTTGAAGCCTCTTCGAATTAACTTCAAAGTCATTTCAAAGTCATTTCAAAGTCACTTCGAAGTCTGTGCAGAATAGCTCCAGAGTGCCTTTGAAGTCTGTTCTGATCTTCGGAGTAAACTTCAAAGGCACTCTGGAGCTATTTTGCACAGATTTCGAAATGTCTTCGAAGTGGCTTCAAAGTGGCTTCAAAGTGACTTCGGAGCCTAGGTTTAGGGGCCCCCCAATGGGTGCATCCCTTCCCCCTAGCCTCCTTTTGACCCCATCGCCTGTTTCCAGTGGAAACAAGCTCCCTTTAATCCAGATTTTCTGGCAGAAGATCCCATTGTAGACCCCATTAATGGGGTCTACAGAAAATCCAGATTAAAGCCCAAAATGTACTCATTAGATCCGGAATTCCCCCATGGTAGTGGAAACAATTGGGTCCCAAATGGGTGCCGTGGTGGAAATGGGATCATCTGGCTCACACCCAAATGGGTCCTAAATGGGTGCAAAAGTGGCTACTTTTTGACAGTAGAAAAACACCCTTTGTCTCCCCCGGACCATTTAGGACAACAGAAGTTGACTGACTTTGGGGATCATTTTCTGTCTGCTCCCGAATGAGCCTGGGAAGCAACTGTGAAACTACACAAGCTCTACAGTTTGCAGCAATAGGAAGTGGCACGTGTGTAGATAGCGCACCTGAAGGAGCAGGCTTCCTAGCCCATCAGGCCCTTCTGCTGACTTCATACAGGTATAGGCTGAGGAGCGGCAATAAAGTGGAAATTTGGGAGGACACAAGCAGGATGCTTCTAAGACCATTTGCTGAGATTCGAGAGCAGGAGAAGGTTTGCCCTTGTCTCTGCTTGAGATGCCCATGGGCAATTGGTGGGCCACCATGCGCGATGGGATGCTATACTAGATGGGCTGTGCCCTGGTCCAGCAGGCCTCCTCTTGGGTTCTTAGGTTCTTATGATGCCTAGGTCGCACCTCCAGGTTGGAGAGACAAGCAGGATGCCCCTCAAGGCCATTTGCTGGGGTTGGAGAGCAGGAGAAGGTTTGCCCTTGTCTCTGCTTGAGATGCCCATGAGCTTTTGATGGGCCACTGTGTGCAATAGGACACTGGACTAGATGGGCTGTGGCTGATCCAGCAGGGCTCCTCTTATGTTCTTACATTTTAAATTATTCCTTGCTCTTATTTAATATGCTAAATTAAAGCAATGGACATCATGCAATGATTAATATTATTGACTATTAAAATATTTCTGTGAAAACTTTCTCTCATAAGACCCCAAAGTAGCTCACAGCAGCAAGAAGACAGCAAAACGTTGTGTTCGTTGCTTCACATAGAAAGTTAAAATATAGTATTAAAATCAACAAAAAATCTAAACCTTAAAACCTCAAAGGAAGGGGTGAATTGTGATTCAGTTTGTTATTTGCAGATATATTTGTTTATTTGTTTTTATTTTTTAGTCTGGGATAAATTTTAAGCACCATAAAGCAATTGCTGCTCTTTTACGAAGCATACCAGAGCCATAAAACGTAGAGATGGCATGGTATGAAAGGTTCGACCATGTGGCTCATTTTTAAAAATTGTACTGGGTTGGGAAGAGTTTACTTTGGCCTGTTCTAGATTATCTCAGAATAGAGACCTGCCATGTACATGCTAGTACAGACCACATAGTTTCTGCCCAGGGCTTTCCATAGTGTGCACCAAGATGAGGCTGGCAGGTCTCTATTCTGAGATATAATCCAGAATAAGGCTCAGTGCAGAAAGGCCCAAGCCTAAACTAAAAACCCTCAGGCGCCTCTGGAGCAGCTCTGGAGAACAAGCCCCTTTTTTCTAATATCCAAATGCATGGATGGACCTTCTAGAAATTTGTGAAACTCACAGCATAAACACCATAGACTACAAATCAAAGTAAAATATAGCAAACCCCTGCATCCTACACACAGTGAATATCTATTTAAGCTTGGATAGGATGTGGATATACCAATTCTTCATGGTATTTACTTGCCATTGGCTCCAGTTTTTATGTCAAAACATTAATATGTTTAGTGTTTTTGTAGCTCTTTTCAAGGTTGACTATAGCTTTTTGGCCTGAGATTGTATATAATGTCTTCTTCTTTTTTTCATTACAGTTTCATAAATGTTACAAAAGTGTGTTCACATTTTAACCTGCTTTTGTGCTTTTTAAAACAGATTGCGGGAACTGTGGCTCTGAAATAAAAAATGGACAGTCTTTGGTTGCTTTGGACAAACACTGGCACTTGACCTGCTTTAAGTGCAAGATATGTGGCAAACTTCTGAATTCTGAATATATCAGCAAGTAAGTAGAAGAGAGAATATCAAGTGTTCTTTAGAGTGTCAAAATATAGTTCAGTGTGAAACACTTATAGCTTTCATCTCAAACATCATAAGTTACAGGGTCACAAGATGAACGGTAGAAATATATACAGATTAAAATTAATTAGAATAAATTGTAGAGTCCTTGGCAAGATTATAGCTGTTTTCATCCACTAGTATTCCATTCCAGTCTCTTTCCTACTTTGGGTGGACTTCAGTATGAAGCGTGCCACCCATTTGGTTTTTGATGGGTTGAAACCCTGTAGGAGGAGGAGTTCAGCATTTGTAGGACTGTGGTAGAGATTTTGCCCATTTCATCTAAAGTAAAAGTTACTAGCTACTGGGCCAAAGGAGAATCCTAGGTCACAGCAACTTTGCCATATCTCTCTCTCAAAGAAGGTCTCAAGAAGTCATAACATCTACAGTCCATGTAAATAATGTACAACACCCATGGATAGTGATATGAGCTGTCCACATGCATAAGCAAGCCCCAGAGACAGGCTTCTATTGGTTCCTGAGCTTCCTCACCATAACACCATATATGGCAATTCCTGTATATTCCTATTATAAGCAGAATCCTTGCATTTGGGCTGTTTATCTGGTTCAGCCCAGTTCTCCCCCTGTAACCAAATATGGGTTTCCTGAGTGTAATTTCCATTGTTCAGAGAAAACTGTATAAAAGCCTTGACATGTGTTAATAAAGGAAGCTTGCTTGCTTTCTACCTTCACTGCATCATGCCTCCGTGAGTCTATCTCTTCGCATACCAAAACATTCCTACAAGGGGCGCCTGAACAGGGACTTTGAACTCCTTACAAGAAGAAAAAAAAAAAGAATACCAAAACATTCCTACATAGGACAGCAGTTTTTTCTCTGATATTTTTCTCTCATGGGGTGTATAACTTGCAAGTTAGTAAGATGCGGGCTACATCTTCAATTTCTGGAATACCTCAGATGCAGGTTCCCTGCTGAATGGGAGGTGTTGAAACCTTCCCACGTATAGCCTTGCGGTCCAGTTGTTCAAAGTGAAAATGGGTAAAGTTTCTTCTTAGGTAGGAAGCCAAATTAGCATCTACTGTATTTTCCAGTGTATAAGACAACTGAGTGTACAAGATGACCCCCAACTTTTCCAGTTAAAATATAGAGTTTGGGATATACAGTACTCACCATATAAGAAGACGACACCTGGCGTATAAGACAACCCCCGACTTTGGAGAAGATTTTCCTGGGTTAAAAAGTAGTCTTATACGCCAGAAAATACAGTGGTTGTTTTTTCTGCTGGAATGGTGACTTGTTTTGTGTGAGGGAATCAATAGATATTAGAAAAAACTTCCTGACAGTAAGGATGATCAGTCAGTGGAATAGGCTGCCTCAGGAGGTAGTGAGCTCTCCTTCACTGGAGGTCTTCAGGCAGAAGTTGGACCTGCATCTGTCTGGGATGGTTTAGGAATCCTGCAATGAGCAGGAGGTTGGACTGGATAACCCTGGGAGTCCCATCCAACAGTATAATTCTATGATTTTGTAAGCCAGACATGAACAGCAAGCAGCATGCATGTTCAGCCACATGCCTTTATTTCCTTTATCATCTACAAGATACTTTCTGTCTTCAGTCTCCCATTTTTTATCAGAGCAAAGAATTGCAGCAAAGAATTATAGCAGGTGAACCATCTGCCTCTTATGAAGTCCCAACCAACTCTGTTCCTTACTTTTAGGTGACAGTAATACATACTTGCATATTTGTGAAATGATCTACTTAAGAAGGCAGTCTCTGCTATGTAGCCTTCAGTTGTTTTTGTAAGATGTTAAAAAAAATTCTGAGGCAACTTGGAGATGATTTACAATATATTTTTTCAGGTTTTCTCCTTTCTTGTTATTTTTTGGGTCTGAATTACTGGGAGTCCTATGTTATTCATGGTCAGTCCTCCTATTTGGGTGATACTTGACTCACCAGGGGAGTGATTTTATCTTTAAGTGACCACCAGGAGTCAGGACACAACCGGTTTAGTTATTTTTGGAAGCCAGCCACATTAATTTGGTTGTTCTACCCTTTAGCAGGTATACAATTCCCACCCTTGTGCGCACGTTGGTAAACTGGAGTTTCGCTGTTGAGCCATAGTGACCATGAATATCTCAAGCTTCAAGAAGAGATTTATTCTGATTTACAGTGTACCTGGAGTGCGGCTTAATGTTGCTGTGGGTACCAGCTGCCAGTAACTGACAGCTAAAAATAGCAAGGAAGGAGAAAACTTGAAAAAGTACATTGAAAACTGAATCTGTCACTGCTAAGAAGGATTTACGTTGTAAAAATGAATGTGTTACCTAGAATGTTTTTTGTTTCAGACCAATGGTAGATCATTTAAGTGGTGGCAAAAAAGATATATTGGAGTTTGTACGGCAAGAGGGGGAAACTACAGATTAATTATAAAACATAAGATGCAAATGAAAGAGGAGACTTTAGTGTACTTAGTTTGAAGCTTCATTTTGTAACCTGTTCAGTTTGGGTAGAAGAGTGGGTAACACTGAGAAATAAAGGCAAGGGCGTGACAAGGTTTGGATGGCATGGTTACAACACCTTTCTCTTCCGAATCACCAAATTCATGTATCCTTCAAAATATAAAATGCTCTATCTACAGAGTTCATTTTGGGTGCTTCTGCATTGGACTCTTAACACACATTAAGTACCCATTAAGGACAGATTTCGAAAACCCCATCCGCACCACAACACACATTAGAGACACATGCTTCCACACTGGCTCGCACGTGATGTGTCTCTAATGTGTGCTAAGTAGCCTTTAAACCAGTTTCCCGGAAGACTATATTCAAGGTAATCTTAATGGGTACTTAATGGGTACTTCTGCAGTTAAGACACATCTGTTTCAGATGTGTCCGCACTACGAAAGTGTCCCTAACTGGGCCCTCCCCCAGCCCGGCATGATTGGCTCCTCCGGAGCTGAGCATGGCGTGCTGGGGGTCTCCTATCTCAGGGCTCCCCCTCACCCCGGAGCCAGGGGGGGTTCAACCCCCCCCCCAGCGCACCTCCCGATTGGCCAGAGCTGGCGCCGGCACAGAGAGCCTCCTAAAGCCAGGCACAGCCAATCAGGAGGCGCGCCGGATGCACACGAAAAGTGAACTGGAAACCCGCAGCCAGCATCGGCCTGGCTGCGTTAAGGTAAGGAGGGGGTCGCTCACGCTCTCCCCAGGGTGGGCTGGGGGGGGGGTAGGTGAAGCCCCCCCTGGCTCCGGAAGCCACGATCCACGATCTGGAGGAGCCAATCATAGTGGGCCGGGGGAGGGGCTCCACAGATCCGGATTGAGGTGGCCCCCTCAAATCCGGATCTAGTTCTGTCCCACCCTTGCGGGTGCGGACAGAAGGGGTGTTAGTAGATCCGTATCTACTGGATATGGATCTACTTACCATGGTTCTCCAAAATCCGGATCTAAATAGATCTGGATTTCGGAGGTCAGTGTGGAAGCAGCCTTAGAGAATTGTAGGTGCAGTGATGTAATGCGTGCTTGTTGTTTTCTGCTCCCAGAGATGGTGTTCCATATTGTGAAATGGATTATCATGCTAAATTTGGAATAAAGTGTGATAGTTGTGAAAAGTACATCACAGGACGAGTTCTGGAGGTAAGACTGTTGACTGCCAAAAGTCGATACGTCCTTTTACATGTATGCAGAACTGATTCTTACGTTTCAAGGATAGAAGCACTTTATTTATGTATCTATCTATCTATCTATCTATCTATCTATCTATCTATCTATCTATCTATCTATCTATTTATTTATTTATTAAGTTTATAATAAATAAATAAATAATAAAGTTGTATATTTGGTTTAAGTACATCCTTCCTAACTATGGGTTTGTTCAGGACACACTTTAAGCCAGTCCAAACCTAACAACCAGCTGTTCACGATCCCGGCTGACAGGGACCGTGAACCGTGAACCCCCTGGGAAAGGGAGTAAGCAAGCCTGTAAGCCGGGATCATGAACAGGAGGTGCAGAGGCTTGAGTTTTCTCCTTTTTCCAGGGGGGCAATAAGGTTGCCTCCCTGAAAAAGGAAGAAAACTCAAGCCTCTGCGCCCTTTGTTCATGATCTCAGTCGACAGGAAAGAGGCTTGGCTTTACTCCCAAAGTAAACTCAAGCCTCTTTCCTGGCAGCCGAGATTGTGAAGTCCGGGACCGTCCCCATGCACAGGCTCAGCTCAGACGAAATCGCCAAAACCGTACCAAGGCTTGTTTTTTCAGGTACCAAAATTTGGTCCTGGTTTGGCATGGGTTTGGACAATTTGGTCCGTGGAAATCGCATGGGGACCCCCGTTGCCGATCCCGATTTCGGTACCAGACCAAATGTGCATGGGGACACACCCCTAATGTAGAATGAATACAATACTTGCATTAAGAGATTCACTGTTTATAAAATATCTACGAAGACATTTAAAAAAACACTTTATGCACTTGCCAAGCACAGAACTTAAGAAAGTGAGACAAAGTGAAGGTGAGTCCGTGTGATGGGAGGTAGCAAGCCACAGCAGACCAGAGGGTAGTGAAGGAGACTCAGTCTGAGCAAGGAACAGCACATCCTTCCATCTCCTGGCTTGCCAGTTTCTGCCATGCTGGTCTCTTCAGTAGGGATGCGCACAGACACACAAAAATCACATTTGTTTTGCTATCGAACATCCAAAAATTCATTTAATAGCAGATTCATTAAATCAAACTTCCGGACTTTCAGATTTACACTCGGTCATTTCTGCAAAATTTTCATGACTTTTTTTGCATTGAAAAAGCCTTTTTTCATGACCAAAACATGGCAAAATACGAATATTCAATTGAAGTTTTTGTATTTGCAAATGGCAGAGCGTCAGATTCTTATCTACTGGTCTCCCAGTTCGATTCCATACTCCTCCACAAAGCCAGCTAGGTGACCTTGGGCTAGTCACAGCGCTCTTTCTGAGCTCTTACAGCCTCACCTACCTCACAGGGTGTCTGTTGTGGGGAGAAGCACAGGTTTATCAGCCATTTTGTGTCCCCTTAAAAAGGTGAAAAAGTGGGAAATAAAAGCCAACTCTTCTTCGTTCCCAGCTGCAAAGTCTTCATCATATCTGAATACCCCTTGAGTCTGAAAAGTTATTTATTTTACATGCTCCCATCAGTGCAGGCTATAGTAAAATATAATAAAGCATAAAACACCATGCAGACAAGTAAATAATAGGCCACCCTCTACTTGGCTGCGGGTATTGGGTAATGCAGTAAAGCTTCAGGGAAAGATGATGCCAGGGATAAAACAGCATCAGCATCATTCAGATGTCAGAGGGGACATTTTTATATAATTGAGATGTTAGCACTGGATCTGAACCAAGAACAGATACAGTGGATCAAGATGTTCATTCAGGTACCAAGCCCTGAATTGCTTGTAGATTTATAAATGATCACCAGTATGCATTTTGTCAAAGCTCAGTACAGCATTTCACGTCAGGACTCTGAGAGCTTCTCTTTTGCATCACCTTCAGCCTTGGAGCTGCTTTTAAGGAGAGGTCCACACTCAGCAGATTGTAATAATCTAAACCGAAAGTGATCAGAGTGCAGGTTACTGTGCAGAAGATACTGGGGGACAAAAATGTTAGCCGTGTGGAAATCTTTTTTGCAGAATGTTGCTGCTGAGACCAAAATTAGTTGTGTTTTTCCACATGGAGGCTTTTTAATTAAAGAAATGTAGCAAGAGTACAGTGTTTTGCGATCCTTCATGATTAATCTGTGACTGAATGTCCACTTGTTATCTTAGGACAAGAACCCCAAGAGGGTTACTACGAATTGTCAATTGTTCAACCAGATTACTCAAGTGTGTATATTGCTTATCTCTAAAACTGGCAATGAAATTAAAGCCTATTTAGAAGCTTTCTCATACAAAACATTCTTTATTTTTAAAGTACATTTTGTAATAAGTCAACTAATTAATAAAGCTTCAGTGTTTTTTCTTTTTAACCTGAAAGTTAATTTGACGCAAGTCCAGCTCTTGCAACCGATCTGAGGGCTCCGGGAAGTGGCGAGCAGCGGCTGGGAGCTGCTGCTACTTGCTGGGTGTTACGATAGATTATTTCCAGGCTCCGACCGACCCAGTCCTGGAGGCCAGCCAGAGTACAAGGGCTGGCCCGAATTAGGCCAGAAAATGGGGGAAGGGAATGCAGAATCTTGAAGCAGGAGTCAGCTGGAAAAAGAGACCAGTTTAATGTTGCAAGGGGTTTTTATACAGCAAAAGGAAGGGGCATCGGGGAAATGACATCAAAGCAACATCAAGGGATGTGATTGGAGGAAAGCTGGTGTCTTCCGGGTCAGAGGTCCTTCTGATGTCACTTCCTCTGGTCAGCAGGAAGAGAAGGACAGTTCTTTTCTCTCCACATGGCTGAGAAACTCCATTGCAGCCTAAGGGCAGCTGCAGAATGGAAAAAATTCAGCACCTTGGTGTTGCTGAGTGTGTACTAGAAGTCTATCGAAAGGAAAATCTCTGGCTCCCTTTACTCTTGAGGCTTGAGAATTAAGGTGGGGGCTGGAAGGGAAGCCAGGGGTAAAACTCTGTAGCCAGGAGATTACTACATTAATTCTTTTGAAAAGCTGGCTTATCTAATTGAGGCCTCTACAATATCTTCACTACAGAGTAACTTGTCTAGATTTAATACTGTTTGCAACCATCTTGTTCTTTTTGTCTTCTGATAGGCAGGAGAAAAACACTACCATCCAACTTGTGCACGATGCGTCAAGTGCAATCAGATGTTTGCAGAAGGAGAAGAAATGTATCTTCAAGGTATTACTGGCAGCGATGTGTTATTTTCATGGAGGAGAAAATGGCACTGCCAATGGGGAGTAGGACATTAGCAGCATATGAGAGCTTAAAAATGATAGATAAGGGCCAATAAACAGCGTCCAGGGCCAGGACAAAGGCAGAGGAGAAGGCTGGATACTTTTAAGACAAGGTGAGGCTGATGCAGTCATGCCAGAGCCTAATGCTAAAGCTGGAGTCAGCACCAGGGAGCAAAAGTCGTGGCTTACCATAGTATGGCTTTGGTACTGAGGCACTTTGAGTGAGAACCAGGAAGACTGGAGATGACCAACCAGGCAAAGCTTTGATTTTAGTTTGGAGGTTCTAATTGGTTGGTGTTTCCATCCAAGGCCAAAAGGATCAGCCTGTTAATTAGGGTATAATCAAACAGGATTTTTTTCTTTTTTTTGAAATGCCCCTTTTAAAAATGCACTTCTTCTGAAGATGAAAACAAAAAACAGACATTCAAGTTCCTACCTCATTCCCTCCCCCTTGAAACCTGGCAACGCCTCCCTAGCAACTAATGTTCACCCTTGATAGGCTACTGTTGCCCTGATTTTCTGGGGCACTGTTTGGTTGCTGTCTGGAAGCATTTGTTCCCATGCTGTCATTGGCTGGACTTCCCCCTCCATTCCCTCCTCATGTGACTTGAAGGAGTGAGTGGCCGCCGGTCTTCAGATTCCCCATCTGCAGCAGGGACTTTGAGGTGAAGGAAGGTCCATGCAGGGCTAAAACATTTGATGTTCCCCCTCCAAAGTTCAGTGTGTCAGATCACAGCCTTAGAATCCAAGTGCTTCTGACACACTCTTAATTTTGGATCTTAAGTTTTCATGAGAATAGGTAAGCCCAGGTGAAATGAAAGTTTGCATAAGAAATTTGGGAAGGGAACCGGGAAGTGACTGGGGAAAAGTTCATCCTAGCAGGCAAAAGGGCGTTAATTTGCAGCGGTTCTAGACCTGCCTTGCTACAAAGAGCAGCATGGTCCCCTGCTGTCATCTTCCACTCCATCTCGGCCTCCTTGCATAAGCCTTTATTAGCCTGAAGAGACAGGCGAGTTAGAAGTACTGGGGTTTTTTGACCTGGTCATCTTGGTGACGGCTGAGCAACCACTGTGTATCAGCTATATGTCCTTGTTTGTACATGGAATCACTTGAAGAGCAAAAATCACTAACACTTTGCCTAATTTGACATATGGTTATTTATAGTGCTGTCCAGTGCTGACAGTTGCCAACGTAACACCATATGTGACTGTGCAGAAACTGATATTTCTAAAGAGATAAAGAATTAATTGCAGTTCTGACTCTGTCTTATAGGGAATTCCATTTGGCATCCAACCTGCAGACAAGCAGCGAAAGCTGAAGAGAAGGCCAAGGTAAACCGTTAAATATACTATAATTCCTCTGTGACTGCATAACTTTGTATCACGCAGTTCTGTATGTCTGAGGAACAAAGTTAAATAACTAGGGGTAAAGTAGGGAAATGATTGGAAGAGTTAACATCTTTTGTGTTCACCTGAGACAGTGTAGTCAGTTGCAGCCTTCCAGATATTCCTAAACTGCAATTCCTACCATTCCATACCCCAGTGGAATCCTGGAAGTTGTATTTAAGGAACATCTGTTGGGTTGCAGCTGAGCACCCCATATATAAGGCCACCACTGGATATAATCGTCTCCTTCAGAATAAAAAGTGAAATACTTTTAACAATGTATTGGTCCTCTAATAACACTACAGCTACGTCCCCATGCAGCTTTTAAAAAGCTTTTAGTTCATTTTCAAAGCTGGCAGTTCCCACAGGATCAGACCAATCTGCAGTTTAGCACTTGTCCCTTCCTTCCCGATCCACGCCTTTTTGCCTCTTCACTTTGATCTCCCATAGCGACTGTACACTAAACTCTGTAAGAGCCTGATCTTCCTTGTGAGAGGGGAATCCAATCAGCAGCTCTGCAAACTGTTACGTCCTCTTTAAATGGCTGCTGTACCACTTCTTCAGAAGATCGCAGCCAGCTTAAGATTAAAGAGAAAGAGAAAGTTCTTCTCCCGCCTTCCTCATTCCTCTTCAGATAGCCATGTGTGAGAGAGAGGGGGGGGGATCACTTTCTTTCACACATTTTCCCTTTAATCCAGTTTTTAAAATGATGGGGGTTGGTGGGATGGATTCTGCCTTAAGGAAGCTAGCGGGAAGAAGACTTAGAGATCAACAGGAGGCAGCTGCTAGCAGGGGAGGGGAGTGGGAAAAAAGAGGGAATGAAAAATGCTGCTAAGAACCGAGAGTGAATTCGCATTACAAGTTAACAATGGAAACACAAAAAAACTGACTTCACTGCTGATTTCAAAAAACCCTGATTTAAATCCAGATTAATTTGCCCAGTGGGGATGCAGCCTACTAGAAACATTTTGAAATACTTATTGAACTTTTCAAAATTATTCTGTAGTTACTTAAACTCATTACCACAGAAAGCAAGAATCCAGGGGTCTTTCTGCACTTCCCATCCCCTCCAGGCGATGGCAGTAGTGCACTCCCGCTGGTAGACAAGCTTCCATGCCCACAGTAGGAATGTAGCGTCCCTCCCCCAGTGAAGTAGGACGATGTTGGTTAACCAGCATCCTTTTACTGTGCTCCCATCTGCAATGGAGCTTCCCAGCTGTATGCAGTCTGAAAAGCATTTCTGTCTTTTGCCAGTAAAATATGATAATAAAGTACAATTTCTCTTCTCCCCCTGAGAAAAATCGGTGGCTTGGCTGAGAGAGTTAAAAGCAGGTGGAATACAAACATCATGCACAAATCGGCTTAAGTTGACACTCATAATCATGAAGGTTAACTATTGGAAATGCCATCTGCAAAATTTTGCCTTGATGAAAATGTACATATATTTGTCTGTATATGTAAATACTCACTGAAATTCATTCGGTGCTTATTTTCAGTTGCAGGAAACTAGGACATCATCAGAGAGTATAATTTCAGTACCTGCCTCAAATACTTCTGGGTCCCCAAGCAGAGTGATATACGTAAGAATAGTTACTTACTAACTTGGCTGGGTTTTTTTTATTGCTTTCACATCAAAGGAGACTCAAAAATTTGCTAAAACAAAAAATAATACAGTAAAAATGATATGGATAAAATGCAGCTGGTATTCAAAATAAACTTGAGGTCTATATTAGTAATGTTGTGCAGTTTTAAAAGATTGCTCTCAAAGAGTTTTCATTTGTTGCCAAAAAACATATAGAATTGGAAACATTTTAAGTTCCAGTAGCAGCATAATCAGGGTGCCACAAGAAAAATGGCCCTCCTTCTCACTCCTACCCATGAACCTTTTTCATTGGAGAGGAATTTCCAGTAGCAGATTTTAATTTGGGGCTCAGAAGATGCAAACTGGCACATTCCTGTGATATGTGGCTTCTAATGCCATGACGTAGTGACCGCAAAAGCTGCATAGCTTTTCCCCGGCTTCCTTTTCTTCAGCCTTCTATTTCTCAAGCCTCGGAGTAAAAAGAGCAACTATTTTCCTGTTCCATCGACTTGTAGTACATGCTCAACACCACAAGGGTGCTGAGTTCTTTCCACTCCATGCAGTTGCCTTTAGGCATTATGGAGTCCAAGCACATGTTTCTAAAGGACAATTTCCCTTTGCTTCTTGTTTGAGGATTTTCCCCACCTCTGACCACAGGATGTGACATCGCCAAGGACTTCTGACCTGCCTGCCTAACCCAGCTCCACCAATCACCTCCCTCGATTGTTCCTTTACATCATTTCTTCTACGCCCCTATTTATTGCTGTATTAAAGCCTGGGAAAATTAAACTCTTGGTCTTTCTGCCTGCACATGCTCTCAAGCCTGATCATTTAACATGAGACAGCAGGGATTCACAGGTAGACCATCGTAGCAGCCCTCCAGCTGCTACCCTGTACCCGGCAGCCCCACAGCTGCCCCCTCTGTGACCTTCGTAGCAGCCCCCAATCTGCTACCCAGAATTCAGCAGCTTCACAGCTGCTCCCCTCAGCTTCCAAGGCTCCCTTTGCAACAGCCCACATTGTTCCTAGCCAGCGGCAGCTGCGCTGTCACTCCCTGCTTCATCCTAGAGTCTTCCCAGCAGCAGTTCTGTCTGCTGCTTCCCTCCTTGTCTCAGGGCTCCAGGATCCCCGTAGAAAGGACGAGAGAATGCAACACCATTTACACACTGAATTGGGCTCAGGCTCTCACTGGCAGTTGCCGGCTAACATATTAAATACATATCACATACTCCTCTTTTTGGGCTGTATTAAGCACACATTTGTTTAGCCACTGCTTTCAGGATGTTTTTGGTAATCCTCTGTGCTGGAATAGTGCAGGTAGATCTTAGTGCGGACTGTGTTCAGAAGATATCGATCTAGGAATGACCAAAGCAACTGCACTAGCTGAAACTATGCCCTGATATTCTCAATGAAGCATGAAGGAGAACCCTTGAACAAGATCAATTTATTAGTTGATTTCTAAACAAAGACTAGAGAAGGGTCCATAGCCATTGTAAAAGTTAATAAATCCCAAGTAAGAAAATGGGCTGGATCTCATTGTTTGTATTATCAAAGCTTCTGAGATGACAAGAACATTTATTTAAAAGAATGTTTAATTTTCTTTGTCCCTTTCCCTGACACTCATGATCTCAAGGTCTATTGAAGATCTCCATTCCAAGTATCAATCGGATCAGTTTACCCCCTAAAGGCCTGAAAATGATCAGTGACCAAACAGTGGGTTTGATTTCCACTATGTAAACCACAGTAGAAATCAGACGTCAATCTGGAGGCCAAGTAGATTGAATAGAATGAGGATCATCCAGCCTATACCCTAGCTACAGACTACAGCAGGTCAAGAATAGCTGAACAAGGAAGAGTCTCAAAAGAATGAGGCTTGGCTCCTTTCAGATACATCCTCGCATTTTGCTGTAGGTGCAGATATTCAGGTAGGGAGAAATCATGAGATAAGCAATTGGAGCTTAAGGCTGCACTTAAGTATTTTAGCAACAAAAGTGATCAAGGAGCGGGAGGAGGGATCACTTCAATAGCCTCCAAAGCTCTTGGCGAGAAAGAACTAGAAGGCTTTTGGACAACTGCCCCTAACTAGTTCTGATAAATGTTCAAATTTCAAAAGTTTCACATGTTTGATTGCTTTCACCTTGCATTGTTTCAGTTTATTTTAGTGGTTCAAATTTGTTTCAGAGATGTATGAGTCTGTGGACTGTAAGTAGATTATTTTAATGAAGCCATTAGCAGCTATATCAGAGAAATAGCCGTGTTAGTCTAATTCGAAAAGTCCAGCAAGGTAGTAGTAGCACAAAAGAAGCAGACACGCCCATTGGGCCCCCTAGCGTCGGAAGAAGTAGACGTGCCATTGGGCCCCCTAGCATCCAAATAAGTAGACGTGCCCATTGGGCCCCCTAGCATCGGAAGAAGTAGACGTGCCCATTGGGCCCCCTAGCATCCAAAGAAGTAGACGTGCCCATTGGGTCCCCTAGCATCTGAAGAAGTAGATGTGCCCATTGGGCCCCCTAGCATCTGAAGAAGTAGACGTGCCCATTGGGGCCCCTAGCATCTGAAGAAGTAGATGTGCCCATTGGGCCTCCTAGCATCCGAATAAGTAGACGTGCCCATTGGGCCCCCTAGCATCTAAATAAGTAGACGTGCCCATTGGGCCCCCTAGCATCCAAAGAAGTAGACGTGCCCATTGGCCCCCCCTAGCATCCAAAGAAGTAGACGTGCCCATTGGGTCCCATAGCATCCGAAGAAGTAGACATGTCTACGAAAGCTCATGCCACCAACACTTCTCTTGTTAGTCTCCAAGGGCTACTACTACCTTGCTGGAATTAGCCGCTATAGTCTGGCTAGAAGATATCAAATTATCCACTGTTTAAACAGAGTCATCCCCCCATCTCCCTTTCTTCCCTCCTTTTAATATTACTCATTATTGTGACTTCTTTTGTAAGAGATCCGTTGTCGGCTGATCTTTCCTAGGCAAAGCTTGGAGATGAAATCCTGGATTATAAAGATTTGGCTGCTCTACCTAAGGATAAGGCCATCTATAACATAGACCGCCCAGACATGATCTCTTATTCTCCGTATATCAGCTACTTGACTGATGAAAGGCACAGTTACGGGGAGGTACTGATACTATATGTGTGCATGTGGAAATATTTAAATATTTGGCTTTGCTCTATCCAATTACTCTTAGCAACAAAATGACTTTTCAGAATTGTTGGTTTGAGGAGCTTAAATGTTTTAATCCCAAATGATATTTAATGCTTTTTTTGTTTTTGTGAAGTAATTTATTCTTGTATGTGATATATTTAGCAACCATTACTCAGTCCATTCCATATTATGTTAGTAATAAAGCATAGATAACTTTTTCTCTTAAAGGCATTCCCTTTTATTTGTCTTTCCACATAGTTCATCTTCATGTCATCCATGTATGTTGGCTTTTTTGCTGTACTATATTTAATAAACTTTAAATAGCTGTTATAGTGATGTGCTTTATATAACACTAAAATATAAATCTTTATCTCCACAAGCATGTTTATGTTTCAGTTCATTTCACATACGTAATTGTTATGAACATCAAGATGTCTTTGTAAATGTAGACATTAGCCAACCTTCCATACTTATATATTCCAATGTGGCACAAAGACACGGCTTATGAAAGACTGACTGAACTAAAATTAACTGGTGCTAATTAAATCTGTACCCACTTTGCCTCTGGAAAACTTAAGGGGGCTTGTACACCCTTCAAAAACTTCAATTTATTTTTTGCTTATCACTCAATTCATTGTAAGGGGCACCTTTTGGCTATGAAATCTCCCATTTGGCCAGCTTGAGAATGGATTCTCTGAGATTCTTGCAATACCAAATGAGGAGCAGGAATAAGGTGAGTCATTTGACCACAATTAAGCTGGAAGAAGGTCCTTGTAGACTTAGTAAGGCTGAATCCCCAAAAGACTTATTAGCCCCTCTCGGATTCCTCTGCAGTCACTCTGTTATAGCTGACTTTAAAAGTCCCCTCCACTTCCGGAATAAGCGTCCCCCTGGCAGCCGCGATCTAAACGGACTTTCCGTCCCCGTGGTAGCAGTTTTCTCTTTCCAGGCATTTCCCCCCCCCCCCGCCCCCTCTCTTGTTAAAAGGAAACATAGCCAGATCTCCGTCTCTTGAAACTGCTCCCCCCCCAGCAAAGCAGATGAGCGCTCATTCTGTCACTTTCATTCACTTTCAGCAGTTATTTTCACTTTGTTCTCTGTTAGAAAAGGATTTTCTGCCCCGGTAAAGTCAGCGGCTGGAGGATCGGGAGCGCGATCCTTCGCTCATTCTCTTTTAAGGCTTCACTTGAAAACAATGTTGCCATTCTGAGCAATTCTGGCTCTTTTTACAAAGGAAAGGAAGCGAACCTGCTGCATTTCTCAGATGTGTGAATGCTTTTTGGCTGTGTGTGCAGGCAAGCAATCCCCGGCCCTTTTGCCACGGAGCGTCCTCAAGGCAGATATAGCGAGCAAAACCCGCGAATCGCCGAAAGAGCACTGAAACTCTTCTTTAAAGTGCACGTGTTTTATCGCGGGTGTGTCACTTTGCTAAGCTCCCTAAGCGCCTTGTAAAGCCCGGAATGGGGACGCTCAGAGGCAAAAGGAGTGTCCTGGCACACTTTAAATTCCATGGGGACAGGGCTTAGGTCATTCTATAGCCATGAAAAGAAAAGTAAAACAAAAGGAAACTGGAGACAAACATGCTAGGTTTGCTTATTCTTACATGGAAGTATCCTGGGTTTTTAGAATCTGGAATATCTGTTTCCCAAAATATGCCAGAAGCTTCCATGTTTTTTCCATGTCACATTTGAGCAGAAGATCTCCCATCAAGCCAGTTCCCATGAGCTGACCAGACTAAATCATTTTAAATGTGTCAAGGTTGCAGGTGTCTTGCTGGAATATCTGAAGTTATTTTGTTATTGCCTACTCTTACACCCAAGTCCCAGGATGATGGAGAAATGAGATACAAATGGATCTGTCAACACTGCAAGAGGGAGGAAAATGAAGAAACAATAATCACCAAATACCTAGGTGAACAAAAATGTTTTTACTTAGGGCCAATCTTAGAGTCTTTCTGCCCTTACCTTGGGCAGTGTGGAGTAGGGATATGTACGGATATTCAAAAGTTCAAAAATCCAGTTCACATTCAACAAATATCAATATTCAAATTTGTGTTGGATTTTTGAAAACTGAATTTCCAAATTCGGATCGAATCCAGATTTTTGAAAATCCGATACGGATTTTTGAATGATTCGACTGAATTCGACGTTGCATATCGCATCCGAATATCGGGCCTATGTGCGCATATAATACAGGATGCAAACGGAATGCAAACATGATAAAAACGGGATGCAAACGGATTCGAAAATCAGATACGAATGTCCCTGATATTTGTATCATTCGATTCAAAGTACGGATCCGGATAATCCAGATTCGAATCGGATTTTCAAATTTTGATTCGAATTGAACATCTGAATATTTGATTTGAATCGGATTCGAGTGCAAAAAATGTATTCGTGCACAGCCCTAGTATGGAGTAGCTGATCAAGATTACTCAGTCTGCTTCACAGTCATCAACCAATGTTCTTGGCCTTAGAGCTTACAGGGGGCCTGTAAAGGCCGCCTCTCGGTTGGGTAGTGATTTTATATATCTTTGGTAGTGTGGTAGTGTTGGTTTTACTTTTTAGATTAAAACTCTGTTATTCCCTTCCAAGAGACACGCCTCTCATTTCCTTTTCCCCGCTATTAAGTTTGATAATAATGTTGCCTTCTTCCTGGTGCTGCAGCAGACAGCCCCTTCCCCCATAGACTGGCTCAGTCTGTGTCTTAAAGATACAGTTTCCCTTTCCTTAAGCAGGCTTGACTTTATACTCTATATGAGAGAAAGCCAGACTGTTCCACGTTTAACAAACAATAAATAAGTTTATTGGTTACAGCTTTCTTAATCATAAACAGGTAAGTTCACTATGTCAATCACAGGTCCATTCACCCTTCTGACTGAACTGTCCCCAGCTTCCTCACTCAGCCCAAGGACTCCAACCCTATTCAGATTAATGCCAGCAGCATAAGTAACATATAACCATTTCAATCCTTTTACTTTCTAAACACCATATATTCACTAATGACTCGGGACTCTATTCCCCAGCTTCCCTCAGGACAACTTAGAGCCCGTTTCCCTCCTGTTAACCACCCTCTGGTCAGTTAACCCCAGGCAGAGAACACTAACAACTCCCTCAGGCTCCCTTAAATACTAGCTTAGCCGGTAAGCTTCAACTTGATTGGTTGATGCTCCTCCAGGATTCTATTCCACCCTCACTCCTGGGGAGCTGGAATAGCCCCTCCCTTTACCAACTTACCATTTCTAAATAATCCACTTTGATGACACTTCTGGATGTATAGACAATCCATTTTGACAACATTTTGTATTTTTTCATTTAACACTTACTTTTGGGGTTAAGGGCATCCCCGCGGGCATTACAGGGCCTATTTCAGTGGTGCAATAAGGTGTGCTGCCAAAATGGGACCCCATCACCGTTCTGACCCAGAGACAGGACAAGAGGCCATTTTGGAGTGTATTGAGGGGCTTTCTAATCTGCACTCAAGTGGAGATGAAGGAGGCCCTGAGTAATAAGCTGTCTGGTCCAAAATCAAGGTAAGTACAGAAAGGATTGTACAGATCCAATCAGCCCTACGTGCCAGGGGCCATGTGCCAGGCAGCCACAGCACAACACTAATTTGTTCAAGAAAGCAACTGTAATAGGCTGGGTAGGGCAACTGACGCTCTTTCAACCCACAGTGGAGGAACAGGCCCAGACAGCAAGGTCCGACTCCGGTTCTTAACCCCAGCCAGGAACCTAACCACAGTGCTGAGAGCTGGCAAAAGTGTGGTCAATTTTCTAGCCTGGAAAAATGTCCTTGACCAGGAATGAAGAGAGGCAGGCTGAGGCAGCCTAGCTTATCCCATCCTGGCCTACCTTCAAAACTGGGGAACAAAATATATCTCCCAGCTTTCAAGTTTCCTAGACTGAGGATGTTCCAACTGCATCCCTGGAAGTAGACGTTCTTCCAGTGCTCAGCAAAATGTTGCTGGGCTTTGGAACAGGGCAGCAGGATCGGGCTCCATCTTGGATCTGTGCATGAGCTGGTTTTTAGCTTCTGTTCATTAATGAGCTCCCACAGGAAGAAGCCAGGCTACTGTGCGTCAAGGGAGACTGTGCTTTTCTTTAGCATGTGATGGTCTGTGGATTCCACCATTCCAGCACACCACTGGCATAATGCAGATGTTGCCGTATTTTCCATTTCATCTTTTCCAGAGATGGATTTTCTGGATTAGGTAACATGGAAGAAAAAGTGCTTGACACTTTGCCAATGGGTTCTATCACTCTGAAGATAGATTGAAGGCATAATTCTTTTAGACCAGCATAGATGTACTTGGGTCAATTAGATATACATTGCAGTATAAAAGAGCAAGATAATACAGAATCAAAAATACCCAGTAAGAGAGAGAAAACACAAAAGCAGGGTGGCAGAAAGCTAGTCATGACGGTCCTAGTGGACCCGAGCTCAATTTGCACTTTGGCTCATAGTTTGCAATTAGTCAACATCTAGGCAGGTCTATCTGCACTTACAGGAGGCGCTTACAGCCTACAAGTGCCCCCGGCTTGCCCAGATGTTGACTAATTTTAAACTGGTTGTAACAAAATCATGCACCACAAGCAACCTGACCCTCCCCAATCACACCTATATCCTCAAGCGTCCAGCTGGCGAGCATCTGCACTCTGTCCAAGGAGGTTATCTGAGCTGCCACGCAAGCGCGCTGGCAGCTCACAACCCCCTGATGTGACTGTGCATTCGCAAAGCATCAGCATCGCCATAGCAATGGCACTGACACAAGTTGATGGCGCCCTGCACTTGAGTTCCGGTAGAAGTGCGAGCACTAGTCAACGTTAGACTCTAATGCACCTTTCCCATCTACGGGACAGGACCTTCCATATGCAAAAGGAGGAGCCCAGTTGTGAAAGCGTCCCCCACTCCTGTCTCCACTCTTTCACTCACCTATGCATTTTCAGATGTTACTCAAGGAATATTTCCCTCATGTTTGATGAATCATGGCCAGATGGAAATGGAGAAGCTACTTCTCTGCTACATCTGGTTACAAGATGAACTTAATTTTGACAGATCTTCACAGCTTCTCACTTCAAATTGGTTGCAGGGGTATGGTAAAATTTGCCATACCCTATCCTGTGGCCACTTACTACATCTTCTGGAAAACAGATGAATGTAATCGCTTACCAGAACATATTTACATGCCTCATAAGTCAGCTACTTCCCATGGAATACTTTGTTGTTGAAGTGAACAGGATGTGTAATATGAGTTCACACAAGGTTTATCAGAATGAAATCTGTGTGGTTTAATGTAAGATTTGGCTTTCAGATAGGTGCAAGTTGCCCCGCCTCTTCTCACCTGAGGTGTTATACCACTGCCCCCCCCCCCCCGGCTTTATTAGCCTCTGTGGGGTTTTATTTATCCAGAACCAGCTTCCAAACTATCCAAAAGATTAGGTTTCTTTCTCTGTGTTCAGTAGTAAATTTAAGCTGCCTCCTGTCACTGTTCTAAGAGACACTTTATATCCAGGCCCGTTACCAAGGCAACCAGTCTGAGGTACAATGATGGAGTGAAGAAATACTTTTATTGATACACTTCAGAACAGATAACCAGTTTCAACTTATGAACTTTCCTCATTTATATAAAGACCCTAAAATCCGTCTCACTGCACCTTTCAGGATCCGACATCTTATCCTATAAGGACCCAGTCCTTATCCTAATCCGGTGATGGCCAACCTATGACACGCGTGTCACAGGTGACACGCCAAGCCCTTTTAGGTGACACACCTGGTCACCCTGGCACCTGGGCATTTAGTGCTTGCTTGTTCTTGAAGTGTACGAAATACCAACTTTCAATTGAAGATTTAGCAAATGTAAAGAATTATTCATTTTTGCTTTAAATAAAATACATATATCAAAAATATAACTTTCTTACTAGAGCTACAAATATCACAAAATTGTGGATATGTCTGGAAGTGACACAGCACCCAAGTTAAGCTAGGTTTTCTTGTGAATTTTGACACACCAAGCACAAAAGGTTAGCCATCACTGTCCTAATCTAACCCCCTTCGGTGGTTAAGATAAGGAACAATAACTGTCATTCGGCTCCCCCTATTTAAGCCTTCTCTGATTGGTCAAGCTGCTAGAGCTTGCTCACCCCCTTCTTTCTTTGGGCCTGTAAGCTCTGCCCCTCACAAGCTTGCATTTCTCAACTAAATTTACTCTACAATACTTACCAAACTTACCCACTGCTTCAGCTTAACCGTTGCAATTGTAAATTATATTCTCGTACCTGGATGAATACTGCTGCTGCTGCTACTGCTGCTTATGTCCCCATATGACACAGGGCCAATCAGTCTGAACTCTCTGTTGCTTTTCCTAAAGATACAGAGATGGGAAGCATAGTGAATTTCCCCATTGTTTCTGATTAAGACATCACCTCTCTGTTGCTGGGGAGACGTGCTCTGACTAGCCACCTTTGAAAATGTGCAAAGCATCTTTTCTTTCCCTGGGAATGCCCCCTGTAGCCATAGAGTGAGGCTTGCATCCAGTCTAAAGAAACAAGCTGGATTCATAGATAAACATGCACTATGACCACACAATCTCCAGTTGCAAACTTAGGCAGACTATGCAAATATACCAGTCCTGGTTCAAGGAGAAATTTAAATGTCTACTCCAGCTATGGAGGATAAGCATAAGTCACAAAAAAGGACATGTCTGCTTGCTGCTTATATACAAATCAACTCTAAAATAAAATAAGAGGAAAATGGTCGTAATTTCCCTTTCCCTTTGATGTTCACATAAACATATAAAGATATATTCCCACAACTACAAAAACAAGTATTGGGCAAAGATTGTCTTTTATAATTGTACAAAATCATCCAAATTCCATCTATAATTCCTAAGGCCAACCCTATTTTGATTAGATACTGAAAACTACTCAGGTCTGAGGGAAAACTAGAATTAGACATTAACATGGCTTCGTGAAGGGAGGATTTATTGTATTCCTTAAGCAAAGGGGGAAAGTGTCTGAAAAGAGTTATTTATGAAATAGACCTCACAAGTTGTCCCTGATTGGCTTTCATCAGTCTTTTGGGGTAAGGATCCATGAGGAAAGCCAGGTATGAGTAAACCTGTGCTTATAATAAATTTGGCCACAGCTGTCTTTGAACTGTACCATTCTTCTGTGAATGAGCCTGTGTTTCTGTCATTATTAATCAACAATAAAGTTTTAAAGGTTCTTGTGCAAACGTGCTGAAAAAGAAAGAAACCTTTACCAGCTTGACTATTTCTTCAAAGGTCTACAGAGACATTCTATGACTTATTGGGCAGGTCTCCACTTGATGGGGTTAGAACCGCTCCAACTCACCCATTCCAAGTTCAGCTGTCCCAAACAGGGCGGCTGCAAAAAGTGAATTTAGCACCATTTCTGCAATGCTGACGTTGCCAGCAAAGCCAGAAAGTCAGATAGGCATTCTCAGATGTTGGTACTAGTTCTAGTTGAGGTGGAGGAGTTTGGAAGAATGGATAGAAGTTGCAAATATTGATTGATTATATCAAACTCTATATTTTTTTCCTTTTCTTCTTGGTGACTGTATCTCTGAAGTTAATAGAGGCTCATTTCCCAGTCACCCTTAGTCCATTCCAGGGCATTGGCCCTCCTCTCCCCCTGGAATGGTCTGTCCACACAGGAGAGAGCATAGAGCAAAATAAGGCACCTAAAATAGTAACCTATCTTGCTTTACAAATAGACCTTGAGTAACTCTTGCACACCACCTAAAAGTGCCCTTCTAGAAACTTTGAAGGCTGCAAGGATTCTGACCCCAGCTCTGAGAGCTGACCAGACTTTGGAGTCAGTGATCAGGGATCGGAGGAGACAGGACATCTCAGGGTGGAAGATCCCTGTCCCAATCCAGTGGCAAACAGTCCCAGCATGGGATGGATTGTGTATCCTGGGACAGGTTGCCTCACTCTGTCCTGAGATAACACAGGTAAGTACAAAAACAAAGGCAGATAACTAACAAACAATTTCATAAGCAATGAAAGAGAAGCAATGGTTACTCATTTTCCATAAACTTGAAAAAAAAGTATTTCTGGGAAACAGGTGCCTGAACCAACATTTAAATACTCATACTTTTGTTTACATTTCCAAGCAGTAAGTTCCCTCCTCTACCTTTACCTGATCTTTATAATGGACATATATAAACTCCAGTTATTCACAAAATTAGATTGATTTTAATTGTAGGTTCTTATCTGTGCCAGACTACCTCCAGACATCAATTACAGATTCCACTATATAGGGATATTCCAGAATATCCAGGTTTTATTCTGAAATATCCAAATATAATGGAATAAGTAACCAAAGTCTGTATATAGCTCCTTACAGGTAGAATAGGTAGAACAACAGAGTTCAGGAGATCATTTGGACCAAATGAAAACACTAAGAACCAGAAACACGTCACGGCAGCTAGAATGGAGACGAATGGATGTAAAGAAACGTGGTGTCATAGTTCAATGATCTCATTAGTCATATTCCAGCATTTCAAAATGTTTTGTTTTTTCATTTTAAATTTCAGCTCAAGTATTGACCTTCATAATGGTGCTCCTTCTACAGCTTTTGCAAGCCTAACTGTTGGATAAAGGGCAGGCTTTTATCATTGTATTTTTCTTTTTGCGACTATTGAGAATCATAGGCAGATATTTGTGAGTGCCTCTTGAGCGTACAAAGGGTTTATTTCCCACAAAGGGTTTATTTCCCACTCCTTCCAGTGGAAGATTAGCAGTGGGAGGATCTATGCACTACTGGGCTCCTCCTTTTGCATGTGGAAGGAAGTGAGGAAGCCGCCAGGGACTACATTTGTATCAGATCGCCAAGGAAGCTTTGTGTTAAAAGTACATCAACAATAAGCTTGAAAATGGCATTTCTGCATGAGTTTATTTTACTAATCTGGCTATTTTGTTATATTACTATTTGCAGTCACCTCGGGTGCGCTCCCCAACACCTACTGAGGTAACCCCCAACCATTTTGTTCTTCCGTTCTGTGGCAATTTCACTTTGTGTGCTCTGGTTTTTCTTTGGATTCTTTAGCTCTTTCAAGATGCACACAAAGACAAGGTGTGCATACAAAGACAAAGGCCCTTTCTGCACTGGACCTTATTCAGGATTATATTCCTGAATGGGAACATGTCGTCTGCAGACTACAGAAGGCTTCAGGTGTCACCTATACTAGTCTGAACCAATAGGTGAATTGCAGGTCCCTATTCTAGGACATAATCTGGAATGAGGTCCAGTGCAGAAAGGGCCATGGTGTGTGAGCCGAACTGTGAGCTACGGTGTTAAGTTTTATTTTTCTTGGATGTGACCCAATCAAGATGGAGGATTCCACAAAATTAATATTAATCCGGCCTTTGGAGGGATGGACTTTGATAACTGAAGTGTCGTCTAATTCATGCCTGTGGTGTGGCAACCAGACCTGTACGTCTAATGTTCTTTTTTTAATTTTAAAAAAGCAACTTTAATTCGTTACTAAGACAGGACATGGCTTCTTCCTGGGTTTTTGTTTGTTTGTTTGTTTGTTTGTTTGTTTGTTTGTTTGTTTGTTTGTTTGTTTGAGGGGGGCTGTTTTCATTTTGAGCATTCTTGAACACCTGTATTCCCCCTCTGATATCTTTTGAAAATGTTGAACGTGTTTTATTTTAAAACAATTTATATTGTGATCTTTTCTTTTAGTTAAATTTAAAATAGAATGTAACTTTGGGCCAAGCATTTTGACACGCGGGGGTTTTTTTGGCTGAGTTAGTCAACACAAGCATCTCATCTTCCCATAAAGTTTAGGCTAATCAAAAAATAATCCAAATTAACTCATCCCTCATCTTGGGTATTTTTCCACTTGGCACTAAAGAACCCATTAAGTGTCCTTAATGGGTCCTTAAAGGGTATTCTAGTGTTAAGTGGAAAAACACCCATAATGTGGCAGTTCTGTACTTGGAAACTACCATGTTATCCAAGGAAGTGTGGCTGGAACTCTGGTCACCCTAACCCTAAGGCCACATAGGGCTGACCGAAAACCCAGCTTTGATGCCGGCTTTTCTGACATGCCAGATTGCTTATCTAGTTTACTGCTTCATCGTCTGATTGCTGCTCTTGCAAAAGTACCCCTATACCGGAAGCACACAAAAGGTAAGCAGGCAGTGGGTAGACGCTTGATTGTATCTGGGTACTTTTGCAAGAGTAGCAGTTGCATGAGATAAGAGCATGGGCTTGCCCCAGGATTGCCTCCTGCTGTCTGATATGGATGACAAATGGTGTTTCCTCACTAGCTGCGGAAACTGTTTTAACCCCCCCCCCTCCCAAGCCAGATTAAGAACACTTACCTTAAGCGGCTTCCTCATTGGAGTCCTCTTATGCGACCCTTTGTGGAGGCTGTTTTTAAAACCAGTTTTGCTGCCAAAATCCAGATTAAATGTAAGACCTGAAAAATCGGGCCTTATATCCGTCTCTTTGCCTGGATGTATGCAGAAGCAGGATGCTTCCGCGCATGGCCAGGTGAGGGGACGGATTCCCTCCGCCCACCATGTTGGGAAGGGCGGAAGCAGGACTGCCTGCTTCTGAAGCCCTTCCCCTGTGCACCGGGCACCGCCAGAAACACACAATGACTGGCAGCTGCATGCTCCAGTCCCGTGGCTCCGGAGGCACAGCACCCCTCCATCTGTCCTCCGGAATCTGTCCTCCCCACCTATGTGCGGACGCACCAGGGCCCTTTGGATCTGTCACTATTTGTGATGGATCAGGGGGAGGACAGATCGCTGAAAAATGGATCTTTTTAGATCCATTTTTCGGCAGCCAGTGCGTAAGCACCCAAGAATCTAAACAAGATTCTGCAATTTCCTCTCGCCGCTATGAAGTCCCCTCAGATTGTTAGAAGCTGCAGCCATGACTTTGTGTGTGACTGAGGTCTATGTTGTGTATATTGTGCCTACGAAAATGTTATGGCTTTCTCAACAAACTCTTGGGTCCCAAAACCTTGGTAACATTAGTATAGGTTGACCACAAAAGGTTTTGTGGGATTCAGACAGAATTCTCCCAAAGCTTTTCCCAGAAGGAATTAAGCCAAACAAGATACAGCTGTCCTCCCGGTTGGCTCATTTGTCTACTGATTTCAAAGAATTGAAGTGTGACTACCTAGTCTAGAGGGATATAAACTTGCAGCTAATGCATTTCAACTTTTTCTTAAAAATAAGAATTGCCACACTGAATTTGCCAGGTGTAAAATTATTACTGTTTACCAGCCATGAAAAAGAAAGTTCTGTTTCCTCATGCTCCAAGCACCACCACCAATCTTTTAAAAATAGCATTAAAAAACATGCTTTTTTCCTAACCCTAGTGTAAACACAATAAACATTTGAGATAGTGTTTGTTAAATTTTACTTCTCTTTAAAATTGGATGAGAAACATAATGGAGCCTAAAGTTTGAAATCTTTGTGTGATGAAAGGAAATACAAAATGTTATGGGCATTTTTGAAGTTCTGGTTCTTCTTGGAGTAAAGCAGTGGTTCCCAAAGTTGTCTGGGCTACGACCCATCTAATATAAGTTTACCAACTCGGGACCCACCTCTAGGAAATTTAACCGTTACCAATATGAATAAAGGACTTTTCAAATAACAAACAAAGTTTTAATACAATTTTTTATTACTTAATTAAATAATTACATCAAAAAAGTTATTTCAAATACGGTTAAATTTCCTAGAGGTGGGTCCCGACCCAGAGTTTGGGAAACCCTGGAGTAAAGAGTTATGTCATGTCTGCTCTGTTATTCCTAGAGTGACCAAGATGACCGGTCGTTCAGACAGTACCGAATATCAAGTCCTACTTCCACTGCATCACTTGGCTATGGTCACAGTACACCTACTTGCCATTCTCCTCAGAACTACAGTAGACCAGGTAATTGCCCAACGTTCTTTGCTAACATACTTCTCTTTTGTGACTTAGGAGGGATAAACAGCTTGCTCTGATATGGATTAAGGGATATGGGACATCATTTCATGCTGTCCTGGGATGCTTGTGTTAGAGCAACCAAAGTGGTGAGATGTCTCTTCTACAAGTGCAGATCATTTAGCTGTATTCCTCAAAGAATGTGGCGATTCCATATTCTCATCCTTCAAAATCAGTTATCTTAAAATTTAACCCATACGATCCTGGGGCCAGAAAGCTGTTGTGGATACATTCCTGCCTGTGTACGTATGTGTGTGCACATGCTTTTGTTTGATTAGAACTAATTGTGTTGGCTATCCAAGGTATCATTTAGAAGAAGAAAAACATGAGCATTTAAGTTTCACACGAAGAACTACTGGAAAAGAAAATAACTTAGAAATATGCCTACACAAAGTTGGTTTGTACATATTATGTTCTCCGTCTCCTTGGTCAAGTTCCCACTCAGCAGTTTAACATGATTTTAAATGTTTTTTTTTAAAGTGCAGTGAAAACTGATTTCTAGTGTTCCTACTGCTGTCTTATAATATGGACTCCAAAAGGACTTCCCTGTTCCCACTCTCCATTGTTCCATGCTAGCCCCAGAAAAAGACCTCCTCCTCTCAGCAGAACCCCCTCCCCACACACACATACACTTGTCTGAAAGAGGGAGGGATGGAAGAAGAGAGAGGGAGAGGGAAAACACTCTCTCTGCAGTTGCCCAGAATTTCTCTCTCTCTCTCTCTCTCTCTCTCACACACACACACACACACACACACACACACGCACAAGCAAAGAGGAAGTAATTTTAAGACGCCTCTTCAGCAGCTTCGGCAGAGAAAGTTATTTCAGCAGGATATATATTGAAGCAGTCCCTCCCTCCGTGCTGCTTTCTCTCTCTCTCTCTCTCATCTCCCATGCCTCCTCCCTCCTCCAGACAAGCATATGTGCAACAGAGAGCAGAACACGGGAGATCTGCTGAGGACAGAGCTTGGCAAATCACCTGCCAAGGAACTCTTGGTCTCACTTCCTTTACTTTTTTGAACGGAGGTTTTCAAGCAGCGCGTATGATGGGGAGGGGGGGCGAAAAGGGGAGAGTCAGAGAATATCAACCCTTATAATTGGAAAGAGGAAAGTGAAAACTCCCCTAAAAGTACATTTCCTCCCCAAAACTCCACTTTGCTGTCCCCCTTGGGGGAAAATAAAATGATCTGAACCTCAAGAGCAGAGAGCTGATGTAATCTGCATACAGATTACCTGAGGTTTGCTCCTCGAAAGGTACAGATTCTTTAACAACAGTGGGAACTTTGAAAAGTTAAAATGGTTTCAAAGCTCATTATATACTGAATGGGAATATACCCCTTAGCCTTGTTCCAACTCATGGAATAAAACACTATTTAAAAGGCTTTTAAAACCACTTTTAAAACACTTTAAAACTAAGCAAACAGGCATCTGGCAATCGTATTCAACCCCAAATTATGTCCCCACACTTCAAACACTTCCAAAAAATGGATTGGGGAAAGCGATTCTTTCCCTTGCTCACCCTTTTCCCACCCCTCTCTCCCCATTGGCTTTGATCCAATGATGTGGGGAATCCCTGACCCCTCCCTCCTGCTTTTGCTGCCCCTGTTTGATTCCACAGAATCAAAACCATTCTGAATCAAAGGGGAGAGGAAGAAGGAAAAGGCTCTGTTTGGACAAGCCAAACCAAGCATTTCCAGAAATATTGCAGCAGGGGGGCAGGGGGGCAGGTGGAGAAAGAGAAAAGAAAATGCAGCATATTGCAGGAAGAATTATTTTTAAAAATTCAACTCAATCCCCTCGTCTCTCTCTGTGTGTGTGTAATCGCATCTGTGAAGAAGAGGCACAGCAACCTCCCAAATAAGCCCAACTTGCTTGTGCTTTTGGAGGCATGCGGGCACACACACACAGAGAGAGAAAGAGATGTCTCTAGTGTCCTTCCTCCCAATCTCTCTCTCTCTCTCTCTCTCTCTCTCACACACACACACACACATACACACACTGCTGCTGCCTTGTTGGGGTAAAGGGAAGAACAGCTCTGTTGGCTCCTTCCTTTTGCTTTACAGAAAAGTGAAAAAGCACCAGCCATATGGTAACTTTGTTATCAGTGTACTGGGTTGGAAATGAAAGTGTGAAGTATTAGTGAGTGAATTGCTACTTTGTTATCAGTGAAGTGGCTGGCTGGAAAAGTAAACTGGTAAAGTGCTTCCCAGCACTTTAAAAATCTGGCAATGGGCTGTCCTGCTGGGAGGAACCCCACCCATTTCATGATGGATTTGCCCCAATAATGCTGTAGCATTCCCTCAGCAATAAGGAAGAAGTAAAAATGGGGGGGGGAACACCTGAAAAAACAGGTGTTTATTTATTCGGGTTTTTAGCCAAATAATCCTCAAAATACCCCTGAAACTGATTGATAATGGTGACATCTAGCTGTTTCTGCTTTTTGTTACCTCCTTAGTTCCCTTGCTGAGCTGCTTCAAAGCTAACTTTTCATTTCTAAAACTTATTACGCTGAGAATTATTTTCCTACACTTAAAATAGTACTGTGTCAAAAATCAGTTTTTTAAACCATTTGCCATGAGTTTATGAGAAAAGCAACTGTACCATAAAATTATCAAAAGGCCATAAAATATTTGATGACGTTCTCATGGATGCAGCCCCCTTCATATGTTTGTGGGTAATAAGCCAATGGGGATGAGTTATCTCAAAACTGTGGTAATTTCATGGGCAGGTGTGAAAAGCCTACCCAAATGGCTGCAGCTCCAAAATAGCCACAGGAATGAAACTGGGGCTGGAATTCCACAGGGACTGCTGTCAAAAGAGGGTCCCAGAGAGGTCTCAGTGGCTTATCATTTCTGCAGCCAGAGAACCTCTCAGGCAAGCCATTTGTCACCACTTTGGCTCGCATGGGACTGGGTGTGGACTGAGATCGAATCTCGGGCGTCCCCATGCCAATCCCTGTAACGTGGGCTGGGGAGGGGCTGGGGGTGGATTCAGCTGTCCCCATGCAAACTGCACCGGGATTGTGATTTTACTCCCTTTCCCAGGCAAGACGCTTGCTTCCCTCGAAAGGGGAGTAAAAGCAAGGCTGTCAGCCGGCTGTCAGGCTTGCTTTCTCCCTTTCCCAGGCTTACTTTACTTTGGGAGTAAAGCCAAGCCTCTTTCCTGTCAGCAGATCAGGAACAGGGGGTGCAGAGTCTTGAGTGTTCTCTCTCTTCTGGGGGCTGGAAAAGAGACAACACTCAAGCCTCTACACCTCGTGTTACCAATCTGCTGATAGGAAAGAGGCTTGGCTTTATTCCCAAAGTAAACTCAAGCCTCTTTCCTGTCAGCCGAAGTCCGGGACTGTCCCCATGCGCAGGCTCAGCTCGGACCAAATCGCCCAGACTTGTTTCTCTGGGTATCAAATTTGGTCCTGGTTTGGCATGGGTTTGGCCGATTTGGTCCACTGAAATCGTGCCAAATCTAAAACTCATGGGGACACCTGTTGCCAAACCTGATTTTGGTACCGGACCAAAAGTGCCCTCAGAGCCTGGTAAGAGGCTGCAGTGGAACTAAGGTGGGGAGCAGCAGGAAATCCAGCCCATTGCATGCCAGGAGCTCAGTATTCTTGTGTGGAAGGTGCCAAACCCTACTGGATGGTTTAAGCTCTTGCTTGAGAGAAACTGGGCTTGCCGAAGGTTAAGTGGGTGAGGGGATAGATTATTTAACAGGTACTCCTCAACACCTTTCAGCTGGGCAGGCTTCCTGCTTCCCTTTGCTTTCTCTTGCTATGAGTGAACTCCGGCCACGGACCCCAGCTCTGGGTGCTGGGATGGTGACACTTTTGGGGGGAGAGGAGGGAAGGGTGTCCTAAGTGTGGTGTTCCCTGCTCTTCACTTGGTGCCCCTTTCTGACGCCTAGAGGTAGGAACTAGCCACCTCTAAAGCACACAAATTTTCCTGCTTTGACTGCCAGGCAGACAAAGGGCGTCCTTCCAACTGTTTAGAAGCACTCTGGAGAGTATCCCTCTCAGCTGGCAAAAGATGGCTTCAGTCACGTCTTCACTCTGCAGCCTTCTCAAATGCCGTGCTTCCAAAGAGCCCCAGGCCCAAGACAGCTGCGCCTAAGACAGCTTTTATTCTGAGTTTGTTCTTTTTACTTTAAAGAAGAAGATGTGGGAATTAAAAAGCGGGGGGGGGGGGAGTAGGAAGGATCTTGAATTTTCCAATCCCCAGCCTTCTTAGCTTTCTGGATCTCAAGATCCAGAGAAAGATACCATAAAGTAATTTACTGTGTGGGGATTTTCCAGATCAGGGAATGTGGGCAGCTGGGGGTGCACAGAGCTGGAAAAAAATATAGTGGAAAGAATGGTAAAATTGGCTCAACTCTGCAAGCTATTGACATTGTGAAGAAATTCTGAAGAGGAAGCAAAACATGGAAAACCTTTTCAGAGAAAAGTGAACTTTTGTGTAAATGAAGGGCACTGGATTAGAACTGTTGTTCTTTTCTTCTTCCTAGGAAGTGTTATGGGCCATTCTAGACTCAGGGCATTGGGGGTGTTCTGAGGAGGGGCACCCAAACCTCTTCTTGGAGACAAAAATATCAGAAAGGAGCAGAAAGAACTTGGTCTGTGGCAGGAGGGGCCTTACCAGAGGATGGGTCAGATGAGATGTGTGGGCACTGAGATTTATGATGCCCTCTCACCTCCTGGAAGACACTCTTTCCAATTTGTGTTGCCAAAGTTAAAGACCCCTGTTTTATTCAACGTTGGCCCAAAGAGAGTGCAGGAACATAGAAGTTTTTTATATACACGTAGTATATGAAGCTTCCTGTTTTGCCGCACTTTAGGGCATGTTCATGTTTTTAATTTTATTTTAATATTTGCACAAAAGTGTGTATTTTAAAGGGACATTGATAAGCTACAAGTCTCTTTAAAGCCATCAATTTCTACACCTTAAGCAGAGGCAACCCGACACTTGAGTGCCAGATGCAAGTGTTCTTACACTATGTGCTATTCAATAGACCTCTTTCAAAACTACAAAGAGGGAGGTTCAATAGGAGGTAAAATGTATGGACACTGTTTAAAAATAATTGTTGTGCCCCTGATGGGTTTGGGCAGCGAGGCAAAACACGCAGGCTCACTTACGGCAGCCCTTTGAGGGCTCAGGAGTAATCAGCGTCAGTTCAGTCCAAAGTCAGGGGCTTCCAGAGAGTCAGCAAGTCACAGCAACAGTCAGTCAGTCCAAGGTTGAGGTTTCCAGAAGTTCGTCAAAGTCACAAGAGGATCCAAGAGTCAGAATACAGGCAGGGCAGAAGCTGCATCAGCGTTGTCTAAAACACCGGCTCAGTGTGTGCTGGTCAATTAAGTAGGGGAAGCAGCACCACACCCCTGCTGGCATAGCTGGGCCAAACGCTTGATCGGTGCCAGATCTGCTTCTGCTGGCAGAGAAGGAGCGGGGAGGGGTGCTCTAGGGGTTCATTGTCTGAGCTTTTGTCCCCAGAGGTGTCTGTGAGCTCCCCCAACGCTGGCCGCTGATTCACAACGTCTGCACTGCTATGTCCCGGTTGCTGCCCAGGCTGCTATGCCATTGCAGGTGCACCCTCCTCTGAGGAGGAAGCTGGACTGGCAGGACAGGATATGACAATAATAATAATGGAGGTTCAGTTACAATGCAAACCTACAAGGAGAAAGTAGATTGCCAAGTCAAAGACAACACTGTTGTGGCTTATAAGTGCAGTATGGGAAGTCATTAAAAACAAGAAAAGCTCATTTAGAAAATGGAAGGCTTGCCCTAATGAGGAGAACAGGAAGGAACATAAATTCTGGCAGAATAAATGCCAAGGGGCAATCAAGAATGATAAGGAGAAAAGGCAACCAGAGTGATCAAGGGGGCGGAACCCCTTCCTTACGAAATCAAGCTGCAACATCTAGGCCTCCTCAGCATTTAAGAGGGAATTTGATTGAAATATATAATACCATGCACCGTGTAGAAAAGGTGGATAGGAAAAAAATCTTTTCTCTATTTCAATGGCAGAAGAGTAAGGACAACAAGGGGGGATTTACTACCAGGAGAGATAATGACACAGCCAACCTGAACAGCTTTAAGCAAGGCATAAAGAGACTAACAAGAGAAGGGTTGGTGGCATGAGCTTTCGTGGACACATCTACTTCTTCATATATTGAACTTTAAGAAAGGGTTAGATTAATTCTTGGAAGACTGGTGGATCAATGGTTACTAGAAGGGATGCCCAGGTACTTGCAGAGATTCAAGAGTAAGTAAAAGTGTTGCTTTTATCTGTTGCTTGAGAGAGCCCAGAAACAATTGGCGAGTGACTGTGTGAGACAGGATGCTGGACAAGATGAGCTGCGACTCAATCCAGAAGGGCTCCTCTTACATTCTAAAGATGCAAACTAGAAATATAGCCACAGTGGTCATGTCTACAGAAGAAAACAGAGCAAAACCAGAAGGAGGTGCTGATATTGGATTGTAAGGAAAGGATTCTGTGAAGCATTTAGAAAGGAGGCTCCAAGAGAGCAAAAGGTTAAGCCAAAAAAACTCAGGCTATATTTTGAGGTTTCAAAAGAATAAAATATATCTGGGCTCCCAATCCTGTCAGTGACTGGCACAGGGCCCTTCGCTCATTCATAATTTTTTGTGCACAAGGGTGAGACTGAACAAAACAGTCGTCAAAGGTAGCACACTTATCTCCATGGTGGACGTTCAAAAATGACACTCGAAGCTTGCATTGCATGTGTTCAGGACCAAACGGGAAGCACCAAAGGCTGGACTGGTAGAAGACATCATGAGATGATATGTGCACGAATATTACTAGACATTTGAAATTCGATTGAATGTGCCGAATTTTGACATTTGAATTCGAATAGAGTGTCCCAAAATTTGAATTTAAACATTCAAATCGAATTTCCAACTCCGGGACTATTTGTTCTAATTATCCAGACATTTGTACGTGTACAGTATTTGAAGAACTGCACCTTTCCCGCATCCGTACACATTTGTACGGTTCGATACTGGACGAAAACGGGTGGTGCACAGGATAACTATGGGATGCGTACGCACGTGCACGGATGTGTACGGATGTTGGGAAGATGCGTATGGGCATCTGCGCATCCTGTCGACATTCGTAAGTGCAAATTCAAATCAAAAATTCAAACAAATGGATTAGAATTCGCTTAATTCAAATTGAATTTTGTTAAATTCGAATTTAAATAACCCGAATCGAATTGATTTTTTTTTATTATTCGAATTGATTCGAATAGGATGTCAAAAAAACATTCTTGCACATCCCTAGATTGCAGACCTCCTCAAACAGGTCTACAGCTAATCCAGGATAGGGACATGTTGGCGCAGTTCTTAGCCGGAACAACACTGCTCCGACGAGGATTAAGTCCATATCCGCCTCTGGCCCCCACAGCGTTCCAGACCATAGGTGGATATCCCAGTCTGGAACAGGCAATTTGTCCCAAGGTGGGCCAGGCTCCTGAAGCAGAACTGTGTGCGATGGGGTGCTAGACTAGGTGGGTTGCGGCTCGATCCAGCAGGGCTTCTCTTGTGTTCTTTTGTAAAGGTACCTATGTTGAGACAGCCTGATCCATGCCAGTCCTTGCACTGGCTCAAAGGTTTGTGCCAGCTTTGGAGCCAGAGCATAGGCATCCAAATGCTCCTAGCATTTGTAGCTCCAAGGAGGGGGATTCCGTGGTGCTAATATGATGGCATCGAAAAAGAGGTCTGCCAATGGACTGAACCAGGAGACGATTTTGGGTCCCCTGTGCCCCGTCCTGTGTGGATAAAGTGTTCTAGGAGGGTGAAAGAGCCTGCAACAGTGTGTGGAAGGGAAGCCCATAAAGCCCCTTTTAAATCCAATTTGCTTGGATGTGTGGAACGGGCCTTCAGTGTGCTTGGCAGCAGCTGAGTTCGGTCTCCTGACTGGGTGTGGAAATGGCTATAGACTGCAAGTTTTCTTGGATGAAAGCCCTACTTTCAAATTCAGAATTTTACTCAGTGGTGGTTAATAAAACAGCAGTGGTAAAGAGGGACTGGAGCACCGTTTTACCCGCCCCAAAGAGCACCAAAGAACCGACTTGTGCAGGATGAGGGAGGCGCTACGGTTGTTCTGAGCATCCTTGGCGGTCACGTTACTGGACACTAGCTTATAGACAGGAAGTACTTCCTGCTCATTTCATTCCAGCCGGACCCAATGCAAATATTTGCATTATTCACAAACAATTTTGCTGGAAGAAAAAGTATCATTGCTATAAATGTTTTTTAGCTTTGAGTTAAGTAAATGAAGGAGTTTATTTTCACTTAATTTTCTGTTGCCCCCTAGCTGGTACTCAGACTCCTGGTACCAGTAGCTGCATCTCCCTGCCCCAACACACAAGCCTTACATCTACATTCAGACATCATTACATCCCTTTCTTCAAAGGTAAGGTCCAGGAATGCCTTTTGTGATGTGCTAAGTGTAGACATCTCCAAGTGTGTTTTGCTGTGCTGTGTGCATGTGTTTTTAACAGATCCTTTTTCTTCTAACTTTGGTGAATATCTTCTTTTATGGCAAAAGTTACTTACTTTTGAAATCACGTACTGCCACTGGCAAAGGTGTTAATTTCTGTATGCATCCCTTGATAAAATTAAGATCATTATTGCTTTCTCTCCAGACTTTCTCACCCGTCGCAGATCTTATGTGCTGTTTCGGTTGCATTGGGTCTTCCGCGACCGAGATTAGAAACACACTCCAAGCTCTTTAGATGTGTGTGTGGTGTGTGTACTGCATGTATAGTACTGTGCATTTCTGTTAATGGGCTCTACCACCTGAATTCGATCCCCAAATGATAGTCAAAGTCACCTGCTGCACCCTGTGGGTGACCTATAGGTGCACCATGGCAAAGCAGAATGCAGGTTCTGGAACCAGCCTCTAAAAATGCTCCAGATAGTTTTCCCACGCTCACGCTGCTCTTCGAAAAGGAGGACAGTGCTATTTCACATGCCTGCTGTTGTTTCCCAGCTATGGTATGTCCAACCTGGATAGGTTCATCAAACATGGAGTATGGACCTGCAAAGTGGCCATTTCCTGTGTTCTTTGAAACAGCTCCAGGAAAGACATCTCCCACAGTGTAGCTGCTGCAGTAGAACAGGTGTAAGGATCTCTGTAGTGCTCTAATGAGCATTTCTGGGCGGGTGTCCGCTGTATGACTTCACAAGAGATCCACAGCACCACACATCTCGGTCACTGGCACAGGATTAGCACCGCTATCACACTTAGGAAATATAATAGATCAGTACTTTTATGTTTACAAAATCTGTTAGTTTTATAATTGTCTATACTTCCCTTAAATTCACAAGGCAATTTAAGCAGCACCCTTTTTAACATCTTCCAGTGTTAGAAAAACTCAGAAAATTCCCCTTTGGGATAGATAATGTGGAAAGAAAATTACTGGTCACTTTGCTAATGTGTTCTCTCGCTCTGAAGGTGGACTGAAGCTGGATTAAACCTTAGGTGGGGCCACAGCCTGCCCCGACTCAAAGACGAGTTTTCTTTACCTCCATCCTTAGTAAAGGCAGACATTGTATAAATGTAAGGGTCAAAGTCAAACTTCTTTCTCCAAATATATTTCACTTTTGCTCATCATAAAAGTTTCTGAATAAAGTGAAGAATTTCAGTGTGGCATTTGTCAAGGTGTCACTAATATTGTATACTTAATAGGAATTTTCAGAAATCTATGTATGCTGCGGATGTCGGAAGGAAGTAGTACAGTGGTACCTTGACATACGAGTTTAATTCGTTCTGTAACCTTGCTCTTATGTCAAATCGCTCGTATCTCAAAGCAGTTTTCCCATTAATCCATTCCAGCTCCCAAAACACCACCTCAGTTGTTTTTGTTATGTACTGTACTGTATTTACATACTCGTATCTCAAATCTTGCTCTCATCTCAAAGCAAAATATCACTTGCTCGGGGGCTTGTATCTCAAAACACTTGTATGTCAGGGCACTTGTATGTCGAGGTACCACTGTATGTATGAAAGGCATCATATTAGTGAAGACCCAAGGATTTTTGTTTAGGGAAAGTATAACTAGCGGACTTTGTCAATAAACTGGTCCAGATTGGCAGAATTGAATTTATGTGCCCCGTTGCACAGCAACACTTTTAACCCAGACATGCATATCTGTCTAGCTTCTCCTTTATTATGTAACAGAAAGAAAAAGTTGATTCATGTGCAAAAAATTAACGAACTCCCCTACCCCCTTCTTCTTTATTATGGATTTAATTAATTTAAATAGTAACAAAAAGTAAAATAAATAAATACGTAGTAATGAACACTAGAATAATTAAAAAGCCATGAAGATGGCTAGCCAGCAGAATGGCTGTCCAGTGTTTTCCATCAAATATCACCTGCATAAGTATCTATCTGCTGGGCAGAAGTCATGGGTGTGTGTCCATCATAATGACCTCCTAGCTCTTAAGGCATAAGCTCTTAAGCTCTTTCTGGTAGGGGGTTGGGTTGAATCTGGTTTCTCAAAACATCGGGGTTATGTGTTTGGAAAGATCTTAACTGTATCAAAGTAATTAACTGTGTTATCTTGATGTAGGACCATCCACAAATCTTTGGCAAGTCTTGACATGTTCCATAGTATAGTATAGTATAGTATAGTATAGTATAGTATAGTATAGTATAGTATAGTATAGTATAGTATAGTATAGTATAGCATAGTATAGCGTAGCGTAGCGTAGCGTAGCGTAGCGTAGCGTAGCGTAGTGTAGTGTAGTGTAGCGTAGCGTAGCGTAGTGTAGTGTAGTATATTATAGTAGTAGTGGTAGTGGTAGTAGTAAATTCTCCAAAATAATTTCCATGTCATAGCCATTATTTCTTTTGTACTATACGTGCTGAAATGTTTTTTTCCCCAGCTGTTATCTGTTAAACAGTATCTGGAATGTCTTTGCAGCTTATAGTTGCTTCCCTAAAGCTTTAACTTTTCTTAGTCCTTAAAAAAAAAGCTGATCATCTCCTTTGGTTCTCTAGATGCTTTATAATGCCATAAAGATTACAACAGAGGCCTTGCCCATTTCACAAGACAATTATCCTTGAGAAGGATATCTATGAAACAAAAAGAAATAAACCTTTGCCCAATCAATAGCCTTTGGGGCATCTCCATTTCTTTCCTATGGCATTATAAATCCATGGCTTGATAATCCAAAATGTGCACAAAGTGTTATGGGCAAGAAGGATGCTGGGAGAAAGGCCATAGGGAGAATAATGTAGATGTCACAGAATTTATCAGTGAAGTTACATAGACCTTTGATCCTGAAGAGTCGTCATACCAAGCTGAACCTAAAGCAAAGGGTATAAGTTATGATAGTTCTTCTGATGTTTCTTGCACTGAAATAATTTCTGATATAGGTGATAATATTTCAATCTTGTTATCTAGTCTTGTTATTGCTAGTCTATGAAAAACAATACCTTAGTTCCAAGAAGAACGTGGCAGTATATCCTGTGCCAGTCAACCTTAACAGCTTCACTCCAGTGCAGCTTTCCAGAACCACAGGAATGAAAGGGCACAGAACCTCAGCTCCAGATTGGAAGAATGGCTGGGGTCCCACCTGCCTAGGAGTCTAAAGGCTGATGCCCCAAGCCAGACATTGGCCTGAAGACAACCCTTTTGGAAAGGAATATATCAGAGAAATAGCTGTGTTAGTCTAATGTGAAAAGTCCCGCAAGGTAGTTAGGAGCACAAGCTTTTGTAGACACATCTACTTCTTCAGATGCTGGGGGGCCCAAATGGGCCCCTTCGCATCTGAAGAAGTAGACGTGTCTACGAAAGCTCATGCCACCAACTCTATTCCTTCTCCTGTTAGTCTCCCAATGGGCCCCCTAGAATCTGAAGAAGTAGACATGTCTACAAAAGCTCATGCCACCAACCCTTCTCCTGTTAGTCTCCAAGTGCTACTAACTACCTTGCAGGACTTTTGGAAAGGGTACCTCAGTGGGATTTCTCTTTCATCAGTCAGTGTAGACTTTTCAAGCCTGTGAGTGTTTGCCTGTCTGTGACTATGTGCAAACATGTTAAGTAAAAATGTGTTGGGAAAATAAAAGGATTGGGAAAGCCATACAAAAAAAAAAATTAATAGAAGAAGGTTGGAAGTTTCTTATACAATTATGCATTGCAGGAAAAAAAATACAGGCTGAAAACATCTGACAGGGTTCAAGCATTAGGTATGAGAGGCTGAGAGGGAATAAGACGTAAGAGAAGAGAACACAGATCTAAGTCATAAAATTTCAGGTTATGTAGTTGGAGAGTCACCCACATCTCTCCTCTTGGGGGGTCCCCAAATGCTTCCGCCGGAGGCAAAAATCACATAGTGGAGAATTGGAACGAGGCGCATTCAACATGGAGGCACATTCAACATGGAGGCGCATTCAACATGGAGGCACATTCAAGCTCCCCTACTATTACTTTCATTCCCTTCCCATTCCCAGAAAATAAAATGGCCAAGCCAGGTTCGTGCTGAATTTATGCCTCCCAAGGAGTTTCCACTGATTATGACTTTTCTAGGAACAGAAATTAAGGATAAATAGTGCTGCCTTGGCTGAAAAACTCTTTCTACTCTCATCTTTCTCCCAAATCTTCTTACCATCCTTGTCTAGAAGCTCCTAAGCCAGAGGTCATTATGTAAACCAGGGCTTTATACTTGTCTGTCCATAGATTACTGAAGGTAAATGCCACACGTGTTAGTGTTGCTTCATGTACGTGCTGTCTACTCCAGTTCCTGCCCACACCTCTTTGTGCTGCGGTTGAGCAGAGAACGTCAGCATTTCTAATGAACCAAGTCTCCAGGATATTCGACTCAGACTGTATGTCCACTATCCCAAGGTGGAGCAGGTTGCCATGTCCAGGGATTCGTTCTGGTATGAGACAAACCTGTCTTCACTGAAATGGCCTGTTCTGTGCCAGCTCCTAAGCCAGCTCCAAAGTCTGGGCCAACTTTGGAACTGGTGTGGAGGGCCGCCAGATGCTCTGAAGGCCAGGAACAAATCTTGCTGGTCCTTTGGAGCTCCTGTGGACCCGCTTTGGTGGTGTGTGCCATTGGACCACTAAAAAGGGTCCCCCATGTATACTACCCCTAGCCCTCTAGTAGACCTCCATGTTGACGTCTACCAGTAAACATCAACATGCTATTTTGGATGTCCTAGCTTGGTTTTCACTCCAGCCTGTGTGGGCAGAGCTTGCTGTGAAGTGGAAGAGCCTTCTGTAACCCACATTAGACTAGCATGCATAAGAGAGGTTCTCTGGACCCCATCCCATTACAGGACAAGGACCCATGAAGAAGAGGCCTCAGACTAGTTCCCTAAGTGCTCTATACTGAGTCTGTTGAGGTCTTTTTTTAGAACTTCAGATTCCAATCCACTGAATTCACTATATACATTTTAAATTATACAAAATAAGGCATGGTCTTGCAGCTCTGTTTCCAGTAAAGTTATTTATTTTTTGTTGTTTGGTATCACTGAGTCAGAGCCATTTCCCAGTAATGACATAGATCTATCCATCCGGGTTCTTGTCAAATAATAGCATGGCATCACCTTCTTCTGGGGAGATGCCAGGGTTGGAACCTGCAACCTTCTGTTTTAAGTTGCTCCATCACTGAGCTACAACCATTTCCTTATTCATGCAAACAGCTAGATATGTTAAATGCTGTAATGCACAAAACATCAAATGTAGGTCAGCTTTGTTGTGTGAAATTTAGACACAGAAGTAATGCTCTGAAGTTCTCTGATAAAACTTCTTTTGCTGGCAGACATACAATCTGTGGCTGAATTATAGAGCAAATGTTTAGCTCATACATAATACCAGGTATCTTTCTTGGCATACCAATTAAAAGTCTATCAGAACTAATAAAGACCTCTGCCTAAAACGAGGGGAAATCGCTGCTGTTTAAAGTACTGTATTAAAAATAACCACAGTATCAACAATGCCACTTCAACCTGTTCTGTAACATATAGGCTTCTCAGTAACACACAAAAATAAAGTGTCTCAAAAGCAGCTCAAAAGTGTCGTCATCCACATGCTAGTGCTCTTACCTGCATTAAATTCACAAAATGCACTTTCAAAGTGCATTCTCTGGCCTTCAATGTGGCTTATAGGGGACAGGAATGCTAGTGCCTGCATTATACCACCTCTAAGCCACTTTTGAGCTGCTTTATTTAGCCTGTGCGGGTGTAGCAGTGTTTGCGGATGAGAACTCTGTCCTATTTCCACTGTTAAGGCTTTGAACTGGAGTGCAGTACTAAAAATTATTTTAAAAGCAAAAATCAGAAGCCACAACACTAAACAATATTTCAGGATTTTTGAAATAGTTTATGAAAAACGGTTGGATTAACAAGTCATTTGAAAAAGCTTTTTTTATGCTTGAATCTCTCTATTTTGCTTGCCTTTTTTTGTTTTATATGCTTTTTCTTTTTCTTTTGCTCTTCCTCTTGGAGGCAGTGAAAGTGGCCGGAGCACTCCAAGCTTATCCATGTACTCAGACAGCAAATCTTCACCATCTCTCTATCAGCAAGCACCTAGGCATTTTCACATTCCAGGTAGGCATTCATCTGATAGTTTTAAATCTTAATTGCTATCATCTGTAATATTTTACAGGTGATTATAAATATAAACAACAGGAAATAAATTTATTTTTACCTAAATCACTCAAGTAAACTGCTTTTCTTTTGCTGAATGTACACATCTTAATTTTCATCTGAGTAACTAAGGTCATGTCCATGAAATTAGAAGCCACACTAGAAGTGATGTAGGAGGTATGTGCTCAGATCTGAGTATATTTTTCTCTTTACTTAGAAGCCACTGCAATTTGGACTGAAGAGAAGGCTGGGTGTTTTAAAAATGTTTCTCTACTTTTGATTGCATGTACAATGGTGTGAAAAATGCTGTTATCTTCTGTTTTTGCATATTTGTCACATTTAATTCTTTCAGCAATGTGGAGTAGGCTTAAAGGTCTCAACAAGCAGTATACTAGACCATGATCAAAAGAAATTCTGGAAGAGATTAGAAGGTCACTGAAATATATGAGTCTGGAAATGGCTACAAAGCTACTTCTATGGTTCTGGGATTTCCAACAAACAACAGTGAACCAGTATTTCCATGTGGAGAAGACATGGAGCAGTGGTGACTCTTCCTAGAAGTAGCCACTTATAAAAATGTATCCAAGAGTGCATTAGGAACTCATCCAAGAAGACACAGAATAACTCAACCCTTTATGAGGTATTGCAAGAGAAAACCAATGCTAACCCAAGAGGAACATAAAGGTTTGTCTCACATTGCCCTCCCAAAACACGTTGATGACCTCCAAGCCTTTTGGAATAATGTTCTGTGGACTGATGGGTCAGAAGCGGAACTTTTTGGAAGACATGGGTCCCATGGCATTTGGTGTTAAGCTGACACAGCATTCCACAATAAGAACATGATACCAGCAATCAAACATAGTGGAGGTAGTGTGATGTTGTGGTGACACTTTCCTATTTCAGGGCCTGAACACTTTGCCATAATTGACAGAATCATGAATTCTGCTCTCTTCAAGAAAATTATGAAGGAGAATTTCCAGTCGTCATTCTGTGACATGAAGCTCGAGAGCAAGTCCACTATGACGTGATTCAAACCATGGCTGCTTCTGCACTCGCTTCTTCAAATCTGGATTAAGTAGATCCAGGTTAGTGGAATCAGTGCTTGTGAGATCCAGATAATCTAGATCAAGATCAAGATGTAGGACATAATGGGTGTTTCCGCATTGGCTGCGGAAACCGGATTAAGCGCCCCTTAAAACGCTTACCTTAATCTGCACCCGCGCTGTAGAGCAGATTGCGGAGGGTGCGTCGGCGTTTCGGCGCGCAAAATCGGTTTCTTAAACCGGTTTTGCCACCAAAATCCGCCTTAAATTGAAGACCTCAAAAATCAGGTCTTCGGTGTGTCGCTTTCCCTGAATGAGTGCAGAAGCAGGATGCTTCCGCACACTGTAAGGGGAAGATCCAGATTCCTGGCACCGCCATCTTGGGGAAGGGCGGAAGCAGGACTGCCTGCTTCCGAAGCCCTTCTCTCGCGCACCGATGAGAGGCAGAGGCAGAGGTTGCCTCCGCCCTGCCTGCCATCCAAGCCCCTTTGTCCTTTCCAGTGATAAGGCAGCCATAGCAGGCAGTGGCAGGAGTCTGCCTTCACCTGCCATGGAAGCCCAATCGCTGGAGAGGAGGGGAGGCTGCCGCAAGCTCCCCCCTCCCTCCAGGTGCTGCTTTGCCGAGCAGTGGAGGCAGGAGGGAGATGGCAATCTTCATCACCATCTACCCCCCCCCCCCAGCCCTGATGGCCCAGCAGAGCAGCTGTCATTGGGGGATGGGGTGTGGTGCTGTGGCTGCAACCTCCGCCTTTGCCACACCCCCTGTCCCATTGATGACTGCAAGCGATCAGGGCAAGGAGGGGGCGCAGATGGCAGCTTCCTCATTCCCCTGCCACCGCCACCGCCTCCCCAGCGGCGATGCAGCCCCCAGGGGCAGGGGGAATCTAGCGGAGGTGGAGGTGACTCTGCCTCCGCCAGATCCCCTCCCCCAGGAGTTGGGCACGAGAGGCGTTGGTGGTGGCAGCAAGGGATGAAGGACTGATTGGAATGGGTGCGTGTGCGTCCACACAGCGCCCACTTCAGTCTGTCCTCGGAATCCGTCCTCCCCACACGTGTGCAGATGCGCAGATCTGTCACAAATAGTGACGGATCTTCGGGAAGACAGATTCGCCAAAAGCGGATCTATTTAGATCCGCTTTCGGCAGCAGAATGCGGAAACACCCAATGTCTTATCTCTGATAGAGGGATATGCTTGATTAAGCACCCAATACGGACACATAAGGAAGGCACCTTCGTCACAGCAGGCTGGATTAAGGCTCCATTAATACGCAGATCTAATGGGTGCCAAGGGCTCCTTGATCCAGATTAGTGGTAGACCTGAAAAATAGGGCCTACAATCTGTGCTAATATTCCTTCATGCTCGGTGGCAGAAGTAGGAATAGGCATGAGTTGAAGTGGGGGAAAACTTTGCCTTTTTGTGAAGCCCTCCCTGGAAATAAGGAGGTTCACCTCACACCCTGCCCCCAGCCTCACCTTCCTTGGTGTCTTGGCTCCCCCCAATGTCATGTGCTGGATCTCAAGCCTTTTCAGCATTCTCAGTGCAGATGCTATATCTATATTATCTGGATCTCACAAGCACTGATTTCACTAATCTGGATCCACTTAGTCTGGATTTACAGAGGTTATGTGCGGAAATACCATTAATCTGGATCAAGGAACCCTTAGCACCCGCTGGATCCAGTTCTCCTGTGTGGATGACAGGGACTTAATGGGGCCTTAATCCGGACTGCTGTGAGGAAGGTGCATCCCATACTTGTACCTTATTGGGTGCTTAATCTAGTCTAAAGTGTAATGTGGAAGCTGCCCATGAGTCTGGACAAGTGAGGCCCATTGGTTCAGAAGATCACAAAGTATGGTCTGGAGCAGCACCATCTACATGATGATGCTGGTCCGGATCATTCATAGGCTGACTTTGAAGAGTTAGGAGCAAAACGTCCTAGCCTCAGAGCCAGCAGGAAACCTATGTAGCCTGGAAAATGGAGGCGTGCCTTCTGCGCGCCGCTGTGTTCCAGAGCAGGGCCTGCTAGTATTCCAGTAGACCTTGATATCAAGATCTACCAGTGATCCAGACGCTCTGTCCTGGGTAGAAGGGACATCCTAGGGATAGGCAGGGCCTCCCATTTTCCATATTAAGGTGAAGAAGGAAAACCCTTGGCGCATTTGCTGGTAAGGGAAATTAAAGTTTTGACCAACTCCTGACTTAAACCTCATCGTGACGCCGTGGCAGAACATTAAACGGGAAACCCTCCAGTGTACCTGATTTAAAGCAATTCTGAAGAGAAGAGTGGACCAAAATTCTCTCACAGTTGTATGAAAGACTAATTTTCATTTTTCAGAAATGTTTGGTTGCAGTGATTGATGCTAAAGGTGGCAGAAGCAGGTCGGTTTAAAGGAGCCTTTTCCCTATGGGTGATACAGGTGTTGGGTAGTTTTTGCCTCCAATAAATATGTTTCCTCAATCTGCTTTTGTGTCATACTGAGTTTTGTTTGCAGATCTGAAACAATTAACTGTGACAAATATGCAAAGACAGAAGAAATGCTTTTTATACATTTAAAAGAACAAAGATGCATTAGTCAAACTGATTTGGTTGGTTTCAGCTGGGGCAAGTAACAGGGTTTGACTGATTCTAAGTTTAGCATGTCAAGAGTTAACTCATAGGACCTTTCTGCACTTGCCAGAATATTTGTTCAAGCAGGAGTCCAGAGGCCTCGTTCCGGCATGTTGCTGTCACTCCTCCTAGTACAATCCATCCATACAGGATGGAACATAGACCAGACTAGGGGGACCAAAATAGCATCCTGGTCCACCCTAGAGTGGTATTCCTCTGTGGTTCTGTATTCCATGGGAGACCCATTTCAATGGTACGTCAAGGTGCGCTGTTGAACTGTTCCCCTAAAAGCATTGCTGGCATGAGCTTCAGAGGCAACATGGGAACTGGTACGGAACAGGTTGTTCCAACGGAGCCAGCCTTGTTCTGCACTAGGAGCAATCTGTCCATGTTTGGGACACTTTGTTGATTCTGGGACAGAACCGCCCAGAATTCAGTGTTGTAGCCATGTTAAAGACATTACAGAAAGAAGAAGTTGTGGCATGAACCTTTATAGACTGAACATACTGATGAAGTTGGCGTAGACTACAATAGCTCATGGCGCTGCCTCTTCTCCTCGTTAGTCTTTAAGGTGCCTCTAGAACAGCAGTTCTCAACCTTCCTCATGCCGCGACCCCTTAATGGAGTTCCTCATGTTGTGGGGACCCCCAACCACAGGGGCGGAGCAGCTGGGAGGTGGGAGGGAAGGGCGGCGGGAGGTTCGTCACGACCCCTCTGAAAGGGTAATTTGACCCCCAAAGGGATCCCGACCCCCAGGTTGAGAACCACTGCTCTAGAACCCCGTTCTTTGGAATAGCCAATGTAAGTGCAAATACAGCCAAGTCCCATGTGTTTCTAAACAAACAGAGAAAGGAAGAGGAGGCATAAGAGAACTAATCACAAATCTCTTGTATCACATCTAGCTTTGACTTTAATTGTTCAAATTGAATCTAATCTGGCTGAATTCAAGCAAAGAACATAAGAACACAGGAAAAACCCAGCTCCCTGTCTCACACAGGGACCCATCAAGCAGAAGATGAAGGCAATACCTTTCACTTGCAAATAGCCTTTTGAGGCATCCTGCGCCTCCATTCGTATAGCCATCTCAGATCTCCTGCATCACGTCTAGTATAAAACCAAAACACAAGCAATGAGCAGGGTCAGTGCCCGGGATTTCAGTGCACCGTTTTGCCCCAAACTCAGTTGTCTGTTTCTCTGCACTATAAAGTCTTGAGTGACTGGGATTTCCAATGAGATATAGGAAACAAGTACTTTGTGGGTGAGATGGGGGGAAATTTGAACAGTAGTACTGTGCAATTACATGAGTTTAATTTCTTCAGTGAAAACTGGTCATTAAATGAAATTTCACCATACTTAATTGTGACGAAGATCTTATGGCAACTTTGTGCATACATGAGAAAATAATAAGTCCAGTAGGAAATCTTAGAAAAAAGAAGCCACTGGTGAAGAGCAATGTTAGTTTAAAAATATTTGGCACGTAGCACTATTAAAATCTAAGCTTTTTTCAATTGCCCCTTTTAGAAACTGTCCCTTCTGTAGCTGTATTCAAACAGTTAAAAATAATAATACCTCTTTCTTTCTTTCTTTCTTTCTTTCTTTCTTTCTTTCTTTCTTTCTTTCTTTCTTTCTTTCTTTACATTTTTATCCCACCCTATACTCGAAAGTTTCCAGGCGGGTAACAACATCTAAAATCAACATCATTAAAACAATAACAGCATCTGCCACGTGTTGCTCTTCCTTTCCTCAAAGGTCTGGCAACAACTTCCTAACAAAAAGTGCTTGCTCGATACTGATTGGCCAACTGCCTGCCCAGCTTTGTGGGGCCTTGATTGGTTGCTGGCTGGCAGCATTTGTTCCCATGTTGTGATTGGTTACATTTCCTTACCTGCCCAACTGAAAGAAAGAGTTGTTCTCAGTGTTATTATCTTCCATATGAGGAAGAGGTGCGCATTCCCAGGCTTCAGGATGTAGTAAGGTACATACATACTGTGGGAAATGTTTTATATCCATGACTCCAGTCATCCCAGAGGGTGCCCTTGAAGTATTTCTGATTGCACCCTAAGGTATAACTAAGACTTCCCACTGTGGGCTTGTTATATATTGTATTTCAAAGGTTACCACAAGATCTTGTTTATATATCTTTTGAATATATTATAACTTTTAGTTATTTTGCATATCTGTTTTTAATACCGTTTATTAATATAGACCATTCCTTCTATATCATTTGATTTTTTTATTCTGGATTCTGTGTGGTTTTGATTATACACATGATTCTGACATTGTTTCTTAACTCCTTGAAAAGGGGAGAATTGCACCCACAAATGGAGTTCTTGCTTCTTCCAAGAATAATCCAGTTTGTTAGAATAGCTGCATTGATATATAGCAAAACAAGTATTTCAAAAGATAGTTGCATGTGTCCCTTAAGTTCTCATTCCATCGTCAGTCCACCTTTTCTACTCTTGAACGTTCATATGAAAGGGGAAGGGCAGCCGGGCACGTAAACAATCCCATCTCCAAATAGTCCCAAAACCATATCAAAGCCATCTTAGAAGTGCTTTAAAAAAGAGGTGTGAATGCATCCAGTGCCACATTTAGCTGTGTTTACACCCTGTGGAAAAAGCATCTCAGGCGGTTGTCAAACCTAAGGTTTAATCCAGCTTCAGTCCACCTTCAGAGTGAGAGAACACATCAGCAAGGTGGTGAATTTTCTGAGTTATTTAACACTGAAAGGAAACACCTTGACAGTTTGCTTATGTGTTCTCTCACACTGAAAGTGGACTGAAGCTGGATTTAAACCTTAGGTGTGACCACAGCCTCAGAGACGGCTTCGAGTTGGCCAGATTTGCCAGTCTGCTTCTTCTCCCCATCATGAGTGCTAGAAAAGGTGCTTTATAGATAGAATGTGACCACGAGGGCCACACAGCACTATCTCTGATGCAGTTCTGAACTATGGTTAGGCGCTCCAGTCAGCATTGGGGATGGAAGTTAAACCTATTCAGAATAAAAGGAAGCATGTTTCAACTGTTTTCTTTTCTTTCCCTTTCCTCAGACACTGGAATAAAAGATAACATCTATAAGAAACCCCCAATCTACAAACAGCATGGTACAGTCTGCTTTTCTTTGCTGTGTGTGAAAAATAGCCACTATTTGCATGTTCACCTCTTAACACGGGGTACCATTGTGTTCTCGTGTTTTCGTATAATTTCCCCAGCTGCATGGATGTATCCCCAAAGATCTGGCACCATATGCATTTCACACTTTCACGTGACCCCAACCTGCTCTGTTCCCCCACTTTCTTCAAAACACTGAAGAAGTAAATGTGTCTGTGTGATCAGTTTTTGTCTCCCTGCCTTATTCTAGTGCCCCGTGGGAAGTAAAAGTTCTACGGTCATGAAGCCATGAGTTTTCCATTACTTGTGAATTCCTTATTTTACTCGTTTCCCCTGGTGCTCTGTTTTTGCAGCTGTTTTTTTAGTTAATCCAGAAATTCTCTGCTACAGCATTGTTGTCTGGAGTGAAAACATTGGAATTTCTTAAATGGGCACAGAAGTACAGTTGCTCACATAATATGAATGAAAAAGGGCAAAGATATGTCCAAAATGTCCCTGTCGACAAAATCATGGCAAGACCTAAACTATTTTGGTGTCCCTTCTGGGTCCCTTACTTATCTCACAATACCCTTTGCTTTAGAAGGGGAGCCCTACATGAAGTGCCATGCTTACCTTTGCAAAATTTTAATCTAGGAAGCTGGACAAATTCAGATTGTCTGTGGTCATTGCTAATTTGCACTTTTATATATGCATAAACAAAGTAAACCAGTAATTAAAGTTACATACAGAACATTAGAGCCTTTTATTTCTATGATTCCATGTATATGGAAGTAATAATGATTGTCTACTGAATAGTTTCCTGTAGTGTCTGAGGATTTATATTGTGAAATTTTATCTTTTTCACTTTTGACTATTTCAGTGATATATTTATAGATTTGGATCTTATACACCTTTTGTGCTTTAATTTCCTTACGTATTAATATGTAGAATGGAGTAATGTGGCTGCAGCAATCCAAAGTGCAGAATATTATAATATATTGGCTAAATAACCGACAATGCTAAGTCGGACTCCTACCAGCCTATTCCTCTGAAAGTACTGGATTTAGGAAAGTATTACGACTCTTTGCGCTTGTTTCCTTCACTGCACTGCCAAAGGCTTTGTTTGGCTTTGTTTGGCTTAGCAGTGTTAGATTGATCAGTCTAGAAATCATATCCTTTTCATCAGGCCAATTTGATGGTCTTTTGGGGGATCATCAGGAGAGTCCTAAGGGTCTCGGGTACCATTCCAGCATTGGGTCATTATGAATGGGATGAAAGGGTCCATGGACCATCAGGCAAGTGTGCGATAGGAGAGGCTCTTGTCTTACTAGAATGCTTTTTTTGCATGGATAGGACAGCAAAATGGCACCCTACCCCATTCTACTGATAAACCTCAATGACTAGGCCTAGTGGCATTCCAGTGGAGCTGAGCTGGAACAGAGTGGTTCCCTGTTGTGGAACACAGGAGGGGGCTTTTTGGCAGCACATCTCCAAAAGAGGACTCCAAGGAACTGTCAGGCTGAAAAAGCCCATAGGAGGAAAAATGTAGTGTTGTGTGCAGAAGAGGTAACTAGAAGTCACAATAGGTGATGTGTGCAGAGAATCACCAGATTGTCACCAGTTGTTGAAGGTTGAATGAAGTAAGAATTACAACACAGGGATTGCGCAAGAGTTGAGTAAGACTGGGTAACAATTGCGAAATGCCAGGATATGAGTCACCAACTCAGATAGTGAAAAAGTATAAAACTAGGCACATACGGCTGTGTGTTGCCTTGCTTAGCTGATGGAGACTGGAGAGGAAGCAACTGCTAAGATGTAAACCGAGATGAATAAACAACCCCTGCGGAGAACTTAAAACTCTGTCTGTTTATGCTGAGACTGTGGGCTGGAAAGGAGGGGCCCGAGGTGCTGAAACGGACAGCGACACGGCTGACAGCCAAGCCGAGAGAGAGTGAGAAGCAGGGCTTTCCCGGGACCGGAGGAGCCTAGGCTTTCAGCACCTTGGAGAGCTACGCTGAAGGAATCCTGTTCCTGACAGGCTGAGAGCCAGCTACACACAGACGGGGATTGATTCTTTCCAGCACGGACGTGCAACTCTGCGATGGAGATTTATCACCACAGGGGGGTACCTGACACCCCACTACCCCCTGACAGGAACACCCAAGGCAAGGACTTTAATTCCTTGCCTTTGAAGTCTCCAGCGCTGGCTATAAAACTGACCCAGCCTTCAGAACCAGCAGACAGGGTAGGAATGAGACAAGCCATTTCAGTGCAGTGTGGGACAGGTTCCTATGCTGGGCCAGAGCATCCCATCCTGGGCCAGAATCCTGGAGGTGCGTAAAGTATGAAGGCTTGAAGTGGCCAAAGCGCATAGGAGGCCTCAGTTCATTGGGTCCCTCATTCAGATCAAAAGGTCTCTGGTTCAGTCTGTGGTGGGAAACAGGCAAATGAGTGTGGTTATTTCAACACAAGAGTGCCTTGTTGCCTGTGCTTCATGAGCTACAATAAATCTGTGTTACAAATCAAGGAATCTCATCTGGGTTACAATTCAAGGATTATCCTAAAAAGTCCCTCTGTTTAGATCTCCCTCCGTGACAGCTGGGCCCCTCCCCCAGGCTGCTCCCATTGGCTGCTATGGAGCCAGGGCGGGCAGCCTGGGCACCTCCTTTCCCTCAGTTCCTGTTCACTCCAGAAGCCCAGATTGGGCTCCTAGGGGCCAGCAGGACCCACACCCTACACCCCCTAACCCACCCCAGGGGCGCACCTGCGCGTGATCGCTGTTTACCTGCTCGCTGCCGGGTCACAACTGGCGCAAGGAGCTGGCGACGCTCTGCACGTGTGCGGGGGGGCGGTTCCTGATTGGTCAGGCACCCACCTGGCTCCAACTGGTCATCTGTGCAGGCGTGGGTTGGGCGGTGTAGGGTGTGGGTCCTGCTAGCCCATAGGAGCCCAGTCTGGGTTCCTGGAGTGAGCAGGAACTGAGGGAAAGGAAGTGCCCTGGCTGCCCATCCTGGCTCCATAGGAGCCAATGGGAGCAGCCCGGGGGAGGAGCATCCTGCCCACATCCTGGCCTTTCCAGGCTAGGACAGGCGGGAACACTTTCTCCATTCACACAGAGGGAAGCAAGGAACGTGTGTAGATGCATTCCTGCCTCCCTCTGTGCAAATGGGGAAAGTGTTACCACATGTCCTAGCCTTCTTTGCCACAGCCGTAATGCAAAGCGGCCTCAGAACTCCACTAGTTACAATACAGTGTCTCTTGGGAGAACCATTTGTACCTTTAAAAACCAACAGCAACCTTTTCACCTGCAACCCAAACACCCATGGGACTGCACCAGGTGAACTTGTCTCATTCTGCAAGTCTGAGAGCCATCATGGAGCCATTGGCTACTACTCACTTTGTGTAGCAAGAATACTCAGAGCACAGTTTCTCCGGAAGAAAGTGGCGGTACGTACATAAATATGGGGCCATGTGTTCTTTCAGGTAACCTGGCCCGATGTCATTTAGGGCTTCAAGCGTCACAGTCAGCTCTTAACGGGAGCATACAAATGGACTAGCAGCCAGCACCACTGAGTAAGCATCAGTATGAGGTGTGGGCAGAATCTGTGGTTTACTGAGGTACTATTCTTTTCACGTGAACACCCCTTCAGGCAGGCTATGAAAGACTGGGCCAGTGAGACTGGGCAAGTCAGTGTACCACCCAGTCTGCTGACCAACAATCTCATTGACTGAGCTGGCTCAGGTGTTTTCCAAGGTGCATTGCTGGAGATAGTGGTCCTCAAGAGGGCTTCCTCAAGACTAGTTCCAGATTTCATGGTCTCCGTGACAACCACTGAACTTTCTCGGCTGGCTATGAGACCAACGCATGGGGCAGATCATACTCTTGATCTGTTTTTTGCTTCATACTGTGTGTGCGGTGGTCTGGGTATTGAGAAGTTAAGGTTACTCCACTGTCATTATCAGACCCCCATTGGGGGAAGTTTGATATTAAAATAGCAACCTATCCCTGCAAGGTTGTGGGTGCCATTAAAGTTATCCATCCTCAGAGACTTATGGAATCTGATGGATTCCTGAATGCTCTGTGGAGATTTCTAGAAGCTGGCAATCCTCTGGACTTATGGAATAACGAGCTACAATGTGCCATGGGCACAGCTGTTCCTGAGTGTCTGATGCTGTAGAGCCCAGTTTGTGTCTTGGGTTTCTGAGGAGCTTTGTTGGAGGAAACAGGGCAGGAAATTGCACAAAATGCTACTTGTCCTAAAGTTGAACCAACATAATCATGCCTACTGTGGAGTGGTGAAGGCTCTAGGACGGGCTTATTTCAAGTGCCCATTCAGCAGAGCTTTTTAGAATGGTAATGGAGTTGTTTTTAAGAGTCAACCATCATGACACATCTGTCTGCAAAAAGAAAGTGGAAGAAGTTTGGGGAAATAGCCACGGAACTGCGTCTGTGCACTGAGGCCAATCATATCATTGAAAACCAATAATACCTTGTCTGTCATTGGGGACATCGGAAGCTCTATTCATGTGGGGGACTCTGTGTTAGCTGGTACACAGGACCGCCAAGCGTTCTAGGAACCTCCCTTTCACCTGGGACCTCCGTGTGCAAAAATGGCCTGTGCCATTTGCACTAGCACCATACAAGCTTCTCGTTTCATATTTCCAAATTATTAATGTGAAGGATTGTAATGCTTGTCTACGCACAAGCCGCGGATCCAGGAATGTTCTTGATCGGTATTGCACAAGTGTGAAATGGGGGCAGGTGACAGCGTATGATAGGGAACGGATCCTGAGCAATGGAACCTGGAAACGTTCCTCGCTGATCGGATGAATGAGAAGAAAAATGAAAGCGTTCGTCTACTTAAAACATAGGGCCTGTTTGCACTTGGCTGTATTCTAGATTATATCTTAGGATAGAGGCCTGTTGTTCACATGCTAATGCAGAGTGGCAGGCCTCACTTGGGACCTGCTGTAGTTTGCAGTAGGATGTGGACGGAAGGCCCCTATTCCAGGATGTATTCCTGAAAAAGGCTAATTGCAGACAGGGCCCTTGAATGTTAATGTTAGAAAGCCTGACAGTGTTTTTTGATCCTTGAAGTATAGGGTTTGCAGGCTTACAAGCATATTGCAGTGCAGTGGAAATGAAAAGTAGATATGGAAGGAATCTACCTTGTGCAGCTGAAGTGCTTTTCAGCCCTCGTGATAAGGAGCAGCAAAATGGTCAAATGGTTCTGCCCAGGGGTTTGGTACACACTTAAGGGTTGCTACAGCTACTTCCCAATATACACTTTCCAAAACAGTTGCCTGACAGTAGGACTTAGTGGTACCTTCAATAACCTTAGTAAAAATGATATTTTAAAATCTTCTTATGGGCTGTCTACAAGTTGGCCAATGTGTGGGAAATATCCTTCCTTTCTCTCTTGGCAGCTTGTTGTGAAGCTGCTACTTCAATCTATTAAGTGGCGCAAATGGAAAGAAGGAAGTGTATTGCAGAAGATGGTGAGTGGAATAAGAGTTTGGGGTGTTGGTTATAAGGATAAATGTGCTGTGAATCATCATTAAGCCAAGCTGCTTTGTATTCTTGGAGGAAGGAGACTTATTAGCAGATACTTTTTAATTTCTATGGATGATAGTGCTCCATGGTTTGCCTTTTGCAACTTCATATGTACCTGGTTGCTGCTGTTATTTCATTAAAAAAGGAAAATGCTATTTTTTTTTTATTCACTGTCTAGCCTCAAGAAGATCAGACGATGACAGCAGAAGTTGTGATCAAGACAGCAGAAAGGTAAAATCAGTAAAATGGCAAAATAATTTATTTCTGTAGCATATTGGAACATAAGAAGATAAGATATGCTGGATCAGATCATAGCCTATCTAGTCCAACGTCTGTTCTCATAACCGGCTTCTCATAGCCCTGGGAACGAGGTTAGCTGCAACCACGGAATGTGGGTTGAGTAGTTCTGCGAGGACATACCTGTGAGGACATCCTCGGCACACCAACAAGAGACCGCTTTAAAATGGTCTGCTGAGCATTCACAGTGGTGGGCTAGTCCAGTAGTCCACCATGTGGATGGCGGAACTGGGCGTGCGGCACAGCATTTATCAGGCTCTCAGGAATGAGTCGTTTCCTACAAATAAAATAAAATAAATCCTAGCTTGCCACTTGGGGAGCGGGGGAACCTTCGTCCATGGCCTCTGGGGTTAGGCTGGGACCTGCAGACATGACACAGGTGACTGCCAGTCTAGTCCTCATTGTCAATACCTTCTCAGTCTGAATTGCTTGATTCAGTTCATATGGTGTCCTAATGCCTCAGAAAGCAGAAACTGTAGCCATAGTGGGTGCTGAGGCCAATTACTGGCTACGTGGATGTCCTGTCTGCACCTGAATTACAGCCCTCCTTCTGAGCTCTCACAGCCCCGCCTACCGCACAGGGTGTTTGTTGTGGGGAGAAGACTAGGAAACTTTGTCATTCACCTTGAGTCTCCTTAAATGGTTGAGAAAAGTGAGATTTAAAAGCCAAATCATCTCCTCCTCCTCCTCCTTCTGTATACAAGCCTGGAAGAGAACATGTTGCAGCTCCAATGCAGGAAGAATGGTATACATCCAGAGCCCTTGCGACGGCAAAGATGGAACTGTGACCAGTCACAAAGTTTAGCAGGAAATCCATTTTCCCTCCCTGACATTCCTATGTTAAAATGCTATATGCTGCTAATGTCCCTATATCGTATGGATTTGCATAAAGGCATTAGGTTTTAATGCTGGGATTTGCTTTCCTCAGCTAAAGTCCAGCTGGCTGACTCTGAGAGGGGAGGCGGATGCCAGAACTAACTCTCCTGATCTGGACACCCAGTCGCTCCCTCAAAGTCCGGGTACCGACAGAGAACTCCAGCGGTTGCACAATGCAGATAGTTCCTACCTGAGTAAGTTCTGAAAGTTCTGTTTTTCCGGGTGTGGCAAAGGAAATTCCCTAAGACTGATAAAATTTCAAAAAGGTGCTTCGATACCGTTCTTTTTAAAATGATGTGATGGGAATACTCATATCTACGGAGGGCTTCATAAATGGCTGCATTTATGCAATATGGGGTGTTTTTCCACTTAGCACTAAAGGACCCATTAATGGGTCCTTAAAGGGTACTCTAGTGCTAAGTGGAAAAACACCCTTGGTGCCCAAAGGCCTTACTAAAAAGCAGATCTTTACTGGGTGCCTAAAAGTTAGAAGGGTTGGCGCTAACTCGGCCTTCAGAGGAAGGGCGTTCCATAAGTGGGGTGCCACAGCTGAGAAGGCCCTGCCCCATGTCCCAACACAATGGATTTCTCTAATTGGTGGGACATGGAGGCGCTCCTCCCAAGCAGATCTTAAACCTCAGGCAGGTATGTATAAGAAAAGGAGTCCCCTCAATTATTGAGGTCCCAAGCCATGTAAAGCTAATACTTTGCCTTTTGTAATCCCTGTGTATGATTTGTTCTTTCTCAAAACTCTTTTCTCTTCTGTGTCTTTAATAGGATTTCCATATTCCAAATCTGCTTCTCTTCCTGACTATGGAAAGAATGGGTTACACCATGTAGGTAGACAAAAAAATGACTCAGTCCGTTGTGGTCTGACTATTCAGCTGGCCTGGGGAATCTATTCTATGGCAGATCAAATTCTTTGTCCCTTTGACCTGGCATAAGGGAGGAATGAGCCTGAGAAACAGATGTCCTGAATTATGAGAGTTGTAACTGGGCTTGGCAGCAATGAATGGCCAAGAGGGGCTTTTGTGAGTTCTTGGCACAGGTTGACTTTGGCAAACATAAACAAAAACCATAACCAATTTCTTTGGACAGAACTGAGAACTACCGCATGGAGGCCTGCTTCTTTCATTTTACCACCCAAGGGATGCGCACCTCCGATAAAGCAGGGCGTTGGTGGTAGTCTGTAAATTGATCTATAAAACCATCTGATTCGGCGTTCCTTAAAGCTTAGCAACCCTGGTGCCTGGCTAGTCCGTCTACATGGGTGAAAAAGGCCCTGGCTTGCAGTCCACTCCACAAAACAAAAGTCTATATTCTTAGGCAGGGGGAAGGACCTCTCAAAGATTTGGAGTTTGTAGCTGGATGTTCCCAGCCAGCCTCTAATCCATGTTAAAGGACAGTAGTTGCTACACGCTGCCACCTGTAAGCCGCTTTTTTGAGGCACGTGAGTGCAGCCTGGAGACCTTTCCACACCTCCAGTTGAAACAGGATAAAGTCCCCCTCCAGGACCTGCCTCCTTGTTCTTGTTTCACAAGGGGACACAGTTCAGCAATGCATCAAATTCCGCTGCCAAAATTTATCCCTGGGACGAAGCAAAGCTGGGAGCACTCAGCAAATGTGCAGTCTTTGTGTTTTGTGTGCATCTTTCTCTCAAACATTTATAGTGCTGCTGTTTATTTATTACAGACAAAACCTATATGAAAAAATGCATGTGACAAAAGAAGGGATTTTTAATACGTTCATAGACACCCTTCCTTTTTTTTTCTAGGTTGCAAATATTCCCCAATATGATGCTGATCAGGATGCTTCCTGGGGGAAAAGAGGTATGGCAAGACCCATTTTTACACAGCATAATTTTTGCTTTGCAAAAGCGTTGGAAGATGGAAGAGAAACCAAGTGCTCGTCTCCTGAGCCGCTTGTACTAATGTTGGGCTGCTTCCAGGTACTTTCCGAATGTGATGACAGTATTTGACAAAGAAATTTCCCTTGATTCTATTAATAGTGGTCTAATAAACCTCAACTTGCTCTGCATGGTGTGGAATAAAATAATTTCATCCTGCAGTTAAGGCAGCAATCACAAATTTTGCATTAAACTATAAATATACAGTATTATTATTATATTTTTAAATGTTGCTGCTTGAACCCCATGAGTCAATTGAGTATAGCAGTGGTGATCTTGAGCCTCACCCAAACAGAACTCTGCTCACAGAAATTAATGCTCTGCCAGAGGTGGACCAGAGGAGGAACTGACCCAATCTGATTTTTGAGAACAGGTTGCCAATGTCCCTCCCCATTCCGACCCCACTAGAGATCATCCCTTCAGAATACTTCTCCACTAGATTCTTCCAGTAGAAAGAGTGACCTAGAGAGATGCTTTAGATGCCTGTTCTTCAGGAAAGCAGGGTCCACTATACAGCTGAAACCAGTCTAAGCTGTCACCATATCAATTAACAGGAACCATTAGGATGGGGGCTTCCAAAAATACGTTGTGGCCAGAAGCCAATCCAAGTCTCAAATGGATAGAGACCACTGGTTTAGATCTGTCTGTCTGTCTGTCTGTCTGTCTGCCCATCCCTCCATCCCTCCATCCATTCCTCTGTCTGTCAATCTATTTCACCCACCTACCCTATTTGTCTCAGGGTGGGTCACAATAAAACCAGTATAAAACAAACAAAACAAGTTAGCCAAAATGGTGTTACTGCTCGCATACAAATTCCAGCACAAACGTACCCTCTGGTTTTCTTTGTGTCATTTCAGCCTAAATTTTGCCCAGTCTGAGGATAGATGACTGTTTTATGTATATTACCAATGTTGACATTTCCTAAATGCCAGTTACTGACTGAGTAAAAGCTCAAATATATCTTCTACACAATGCCAACAATTTCACAAAATAAACATTTTGTACAGTCATCACATGAGGAAAGTACTGCGTCAGCCAGTTCTCACAGGGTAGTACTGTATATAAACAATAGCCATTGTGTTCTAATCTGTTGATTGTTTTTCTGCTCTCTTACAGAATACAAGGTAAGGAGAGCTGTTAACATCACTGGAATAAAATTCAGGAATAAACCTCCTTAGCAGGGAAACCTTCTTTATACCATGTGAAATGAGTACAATAGATACAAGTATGTACATTTACATTTAAAAATTGACACTAAGATTACATTTTTCTTGGGATCATGTTTTTTGTTTTTTTTTAATAGGTCTATCCATATGAAACCCTTATTGTAACAAACAGAGTTCGGGTGAAACTACCAAAGGATGTAGATAGAACCAGGTTAGAGGTAAGAAATATGTAAGAAAGTAAAATATGTATAGGGGTCATTGTTCAGTTGTGATAAATGGAAATTCCCTCATGAGGATTCAGAATGGAATGGCTAACACTAGCAGTGGATTAGACAGCAGATTCCTAGGTTTCTCAAAGGATGCTTCCGGCTGATAGATAATTTGGTGTTTTTATGACCCATGACCTCCCAGATGCTTTTTCTCTATAAACGCTTGTCCTAACAGCCTTGGTAGAGTTTACACTGTAGAGTTTACATGGATAATGCTTCATCAGCACCTTCCTCCCCACAGAGTTTATGGTCCTCATGAACTGGTAGAAGTGCAGAAATAATTTTTTCTTTGAAAATTTGATCAAATTTTCAAATTTTGCCACTGAAACAAACATATAGGCGTTCGATCTTCTAGACCGGTGGTAAGCAAACCACAGCTCAGGAGCCACATTTGGCTCTTTGGCCCCTTGAGTGTGGCTCTTCCAGCTCAGGAGTACCCTAATTAAGGTAATAACAATGTACCTACTTAGATAGTCCAGCAAGGTAGTTAGTAGCACTTAGAGACTAACAGGAGAAGGGTTTGTGGCATGAGCTTTCTTAGACACGTCTACTTCTTCAGATGCTACGGAGCCCAAATGGCCCCCCTAACATCTGAAGTAGATGTGCCCATTGGGCCCCATAGCTTATGAAGAAGTAGACGTGCCCATTGGGCCCCCTAGCTTCTGAAGAAGTAAACATGTCTATTGGGCGCCCAGCATCTGAGGTAGATGTGCCCATTGGGCCCCCTAGCTTCTGAAGAAGTAAACATGTCTATTGGGCCCCCAGCATCTGAGGTAGATGTGCCTATTGGGCCCCCTAGCATCTGAAGTGGGCGTGCCCATTGGGCCCCCTAGCATCTGAAGTAGATTGTAACCATTGGGCCCCCGAGCATCTGAAGAAGTAGACGTGCCTGTTGGGCCCCCTAGTATCTAAAGAAGCAGACGTGCCCATTGGGCCCCCTAGTATCTGAAGAAGTAGACGTGTCTACGAAATCTCATGCCACCAACCTTCTCCTGTTAGTCTCCCAGTGCTAGTAACTACCTTGCTGGACAGCTCAAAGATGTACATCTGAAGGTATCTACTTCTTCAGATGTACCAACCTATATAGTTCAAGATTTAAAAATTTGTCTCTCAAAAGAAATTTCAGTCATTGTACTGTTGATATTTGGCTCTGTTAACTAATGAGTTTGCTGACCACTGTTCTAGACTTTTGAATGAAATGAACAATGCTCCCAGCTCACAAACACTAAAATTAGACTGAATTTTCACTTACAGCATTATACTAATGAAAATAGGCTTTTTCCATGGCAAAAAAAAACTCTGCAAACATGTTCAGTCACAAATGCGAAAGTTTGAACGTTTGACCAAACCTCTGCGACAAAACAAATTTTCGGACGTTTGTTTCAGTTGCTCAGCTTCCAGAGACAACTCCTGTTGGACAGAGTGGGAATTTTGTTTTGGTGCCATAGATGATGCAAAGAATAAAATAATAACTTATCTCTGATAATCACAAGGGCTGTGTGCTCCTCTCAGTAGCATCCAGGTGGGATGCATAACCACCTTCCCAGCTGTGTCTCTCTTGCAAAATTCCCAAAGGCATCAGGAGATTGGGGTTAGTGGCACTTTGTTCTGAGAAAACAATGCTTTCCCTGTATTTTTATGGTTCTGTGCTGATAAAAGTCACTCTACACACTAACCTTTCATTCATTCAGAATGAACTGAAATTCGCTCTCTGTTCGCGATATAATCTTCTGACGCCTGCCAACTTTTCAGCCTGGGGAAGAGGGCCAAAGTGTCACCCACATTTGGTGGCAAATTTTTTATACTCTTCCTCCTTCTCCAGGCCAGGCAAGCATTGCACACACTTCTTGCCACCTAAGACATTAAGAAGGGTTGGACCTGATCATCACTTGCCCATCAGACCGTCTGTGAATGTTGGAAGCTGAAGACTTGCACGTCTCTGTACTGCTCAGGGGTCAGACTTAATCTCTGCGCTCCTTTCTAACCCATGGCATTCTCTTTGTCTAGGTCTAACTAAAATTTGATCAGATTTGTTGCAGGAGTAATTGCTGAAGACATTCTGAGTATTGAAGTTCACTTTTCAAAAGCGTGGTGTCTTTGTTTGAGTAAGCAGCTGTGTTTTATTATGGGCTGTGGCACCAAATGCGATGGAGCTGCCTCCTCAGCCAAGACTTCTGTGAAGGCTCCCCCTTGCTTTAGGAAAGCTACCACGCTCTCTTGGGTCACTCTGCCTTGTGACAAAGCTGTGGTGGAATGAGAGACCAAGGATATGGGCGGGTCTCCATATTCCCTGCCAGAGTCTCTTTGGGCAGCTCCTTCCTCACATTCCTCAAGGGTACACAGTGTTCGCAGAAGACCCCTTTCAAACCCCTTTGGTGGAAGATGCTGTGGAGACAGGCAGACCTGGATACATTCCATACACCGTGGAGATTCAGGCGCCCCTCCAAGGCATCTCTCATACACTGGAAAGATGGTCATGGTCTTTCTGGTGGGAAAGAGTGGGAAATTGTGATCTTTTCTTGGCTGGCTAGGAGCCAGGATTGAAACTGAAAAGCAAACTGTTCTTGGTAAATCGGAGAAACTGGCAGGAAGGCCAGCCACACACAGGCGAAACACGGATGCATCAGAGAACAAGAGGCCAGTCTGCACTTGGAGTAGCTTCTTGTAAGTTGCTTCTGCGCTTGCAGGAGATGCTTCCAACCCGGAAACACATCCTGTCACTCCGGACGCTTCCCCAGCAACGCGCACCCCCTGATCCCTACCTTTCCTGGCCAAAGGAGCAACAGTTACACCTCTGCCAGGATTTGGGTCTTCTGAGGTTCCGTGCAAGCACACTGGTACCTCAGATGATGCCAAATGCAACTGCGCATGCACAGAACATCACCATCATTGAAGAAGATGGCAGGGCCTGGACCCACGCCCAGACCCAGGTAAGTCTCCAGGCGCATGGGGCTCGATTCCCAAGTGTGAGCGCTAGTGCACATTAGTAGTGGTAATGCACTTTTCCCATCCGGTGGACAGGAAGCCAAGTGCAGAAGCGTCTCTGGTCTCAGAAACCATTATTCTGAAATGCAGAAGAGACTGCATCATATTGAAAGAATATGTGTGATGTGGCCAGGAACAGGGCAAGGGGCCTACAGACCATTTGTTAAGGGGGGTATATTTCTGGATGGGTTACTACACTTGTTTATTGGTTTTTGTTCTCTCCAAGCGCCACCTGTCCGCTGAAGAATTCCAGGAAGTCTTCAAAATGAGCATGGAACAGTTTGAACGGCTTGCGCTTTGGAAACGGAATGAGCTCAAGAAAAAGGCCTTGCTCTTCTAGCTTGCCATACAGGAAAAGAAATGTGCTTAGTGACGACGACACTCTTGCCTCACTTTATTCTTGCGCATGTGCTGTTTGCTGTTAGAGGTGGAGGGCCAGAAATAGAGAGAAACGTGGCATTTGCTTTGACCCAGATCAATATCTCTGCATCTCCTGGGTCTTAATGGAGAATATAACAAATCTTGCTTTAAATTAACGACTGCTGTAGCTCTTGCTTGTTGCGAAAAAAGTAATTTCAAATTAGTAATTTCGAAAAAGTAATTTCAAATTAGTGTAGTTTTGGCAAAAACAATACCGGTTTTGTCATCGTAGCAAAACGTTTACAACATCAAATCATACATTTTCCAATAAGCTTTCCCAGAAGGAAAAAAAATGTTCTGCTATGAAACAAATGTGATAAAGGCCAAAGAAAAGCATGTCAGGAAATCCCATTTGCAAATGTTTGTCTGTGATATCTCTCTAGGAATAAAAGCAAACCAATTAATACAGCACTTTAAGTCTCATTCTCTCACTTTAAGTCAAGTTGCTGTTTGAAATGAATGAAAAATAGTTACCATTTTTTTTTTAGGAAATAGATTGCAATGTAAATGTGTTCAAGCTACCTACCGTGCAGGCAGTTCTGTGTACAACCCGTTTTAAATGAACGACACAATTTAAATGCTTGAACTATTTGGTTTAGTGACGTTTCCCCAAAACCTAAATCCTTTGAGTTAATTCATCTGGAGAGCATTGTAAAAAGTCAATCTTCATTTCACAAAAGAGAGTTCTACGTTCTTGTGTGATAATGTCATAAAATTGTGCAGTTCTGGCTATGTGAGCTCTATTTTTTCTACATTTCACTCTGGTACAAAGAATGTGTAACTAATCTTGATTCTATGCACACTCTGGTATCCACATTAAAAATATTGTTTTGTAATTAAATGTTATACAGTTTGTTTTCCAGTGTTTGCCTTAATGAGGAAATTGAGTGTTAGTGGATTGAGATCAGTGGAAGGCCAATAAAAATATCATCTTGGACGCGAAGTAATCTCCCAGCAATAGAAAGCATATATCTTTCAAAGAAAACCTCTCCATCCAGAGAGGAAGCCGTATTCATTTTTGCAGCAAAGAAATCAACACAACTCAAAGACATTTTAAAGAAGAAGAGCTGGCTTTTCTACCCCACTTTTCTCACCCATTTAAGGGGACTCAAAGCGGCTGACAATCTTTCTATTCTTCTCCCCAAAACAGACACCCTGTGAGGTAGATGGGGCTGCGAGAGCTCAGAAAAGAGCTGTGACTAGCCCAAGGTCACCCAGCTGGCTTCATGGAGGAGGGCAGAATCGAACCTGATATTCCCAGATAAGAGTCCAGCTCCCTAACCACTAGACCAAACTGGCTCACGGAGGTTTACAAAATGTTGTTACATGCATAAAATATTGTGTTAAAGATGTTAGAAGATTGTTGTTTACTCTGCTGTGGCAAAATATGAACAGAAAGACTGACGATGTGGGAATCTGAGGACACATGATTCAGAAAGGCATCCATTATACCCATTTCCCCACATTTTGGTTGTGGTTTATCAAAAAGTGCATCATCCAAGATGTTCACTGAGGTCAACTTTTGAGTTTGAGTCTTATCTCACATCAGTTTATCTGGGCCAGCCCATCTTTGATTTGACCTCCACCTCACCAGACAACTAGAGGATCAAGTTTCTGCTTAAAATGAAATACTACAATAAGTCTGGATTTATTCCGCCTAAATTTAGATTTAGGTTGTAGAGTAGGGCAGTCCAAATCCCTGCATTTGCTGTCCTGCGCCCTGGTTGTCTCTTAACTGTCTACTGGCAGTCCAGGAGAGTGTACAGGAAATGTGTTGCAGGGGGAGAGTACACCTAAAGCAGCCAAGGATCCACGGAGTCCTGAACCTCCACGAGGGAGCTTCCTGGTAGCAGCAGGTAACAGTAACCCAAACTTATTTTATTGATTTGGTTGCAATGGCAGCACTGGTCCAAAATGGGTCATACTGAAGGGAGCTGCGTACAAGATTGCTACCACCACAGAAGAGAGAAGGGTGCTCTTGATTTAATACTGACCTACAAATTGAGAGATGGGCAAAACTACATGTGAATGGAACACTGGAAGGTTCCTGAACTCGCCGGCAGGTCTTGGAGTGCGATCACTAAGCTGGTTCTGAAGACACCAAACGAGTGGCAATCAATGGCTTCACATCCGATTGGAGGAATGCTACAAGTGGAGGATCACAGGGGTCTCTCCTGGGTCCAGTGCTAGTCAAAATTTTTATAAGAGATCTGGATGAGGGAGTTGAAGGGAGGCTGATGAAATTTGCAGATGACACAAAGCTAGGAGGGGTTGCCAACACTAGGGAGGAGAAGGAGAGGGTTCAAAAAGATCTAGATAAGCTTGAGTAGTAGGCTGAAATTAACAGGATGATATTTAAATAGGAAAAAAAATTCTACCTCTCTGTAAGAAAAATGGTAAAAATGAATACAGAATGGGAGGAATTAGGCTGAGTAGCAGCCCAAGTGAAAAGGATCTGAGTGTACTGGTCGATCACAACATGAACATGAGTCAACGATGTGACGCAGCTGCAAAAAAGGCAAACACCATCCTAGGATGTATCAAGAGGAGTATAGAGTCAATCATGAGAAGTAATAATTCCTCTTTATCTTGGTCAGACCTCATCTAGAGTCCTGTGTCCAGTTCCAGGCACCCAATTTCAAAAAGTCATTGACAAAGTAGAGCAAGTCCAAGGGAGGGCTACCAAAATGGTTAGTGGTCTGGAAAGTATGTCCTGAGGAAAGGTTGAAGGATCGTCCCTATTTTCACTTGCACAAGATGGGAGGACTAGAAACAATAGGATGAACTTCAAGAGAGTCAATACAGATTAGATATTAGGAAAAAACTTAGAGACAAGCCAATGGAATAGGATACCACAAGAGACAGTGAGTTCTCCTTGGGTGGAGATCTTCAAGCAGAGGCTGGACCTACATCTGTCTGGGATGGCTTAGGGAATCCTGCATTGAGCAGGGGGTTGGACTGGATGACCCTGGAGGTCCCTTCCAACTCTATGGTTCTGATTCCTTTTGTTGCCAACTCTGACCCGCACTTGGTACTCTTTGTGCAAAGTAGATTCAGCTTTCTGTGCCTTTATTTGAACACATCATGCCAGTGCCATCGGAATCTAAAAGCCTCTACCTAGGTGAACCTCCCACTCTGGTTAGACTCATATAATTTTCGAAATTGTGTGGAAATCCAATGTAGTACACAGATCTCAGGATTACCTCGAGGCTTTGTACTTCAGAACTGCCCTCTGGAGCAGGTGTTTCTCTTCCACCTGCCTTTCAAAGCCACATTTTGCTGTTGGAATTTCAAGCCATGGAATTTCCCACCTTTGCTTTCCTGACCACTGCCCTGATGGTGACAATGTGGAAGACACGGGCGTTTCTCCATTACTTCCACTTACCTTTTGTCTTTTATCAGTGAGAAATATTCTGTGCCTATTGGATTCAAGCCATTATCTGGAGATGGCGCAAGGCCCTACAGGACCTAAACAAGACCCCACCATTGCCTCTTGCTGGCTCCAAGACTCCTCTTACTGCACATCTAGCCTGAAAGGGACCACTGAAAGCTAGTCAAGCACCTGCTGCCCCCTTACATTGCTTTTTGTGTGCTTGGCTGATTTCCAGTGGCCCCTCTAAGGCTTATTACATGACCCCAGACATAGAGGAAGAGGGCCATCATGAAAAACTTGACATCGCTGCTGGATGTCCTGTAATACCATTGCAGCATGCTACTGGGAATGCATTGGGTCTGTCTGGTATCCCAACAGAATGCCAAGAGAATCACACATTTTATTTTGCATCTAGAACTTGTGTTTTTGGAAACAGTAATTTGGCAGAAAAACAGGGCAAAACACCTTAAAATGGTTGGTTATGTTTAGACCAGTGATGGTGAACCTTTTGAGCTCAGTGTGTCAAAATTCACAAGAAAACCTAGCTTAACTTGGGTGCTGTGTCACATCTAGAAATATCCATAATTTTGTGATATTTGTAGCTCTAAAAAAGTTATATTTTTGATAGATATATATATATTACTAAAAGCAAAAACAAATAATTCTTTACATTAGTGACTTTTGTTGCTGAATCTTCAGTTGAAAGTTGGCATTTCGTACACTTCAAGAACAAGCAAGCACTATGCGTCCAGGTGCCAGGATCACCATGTGTGTCACCCAAAAGGGCTTGGCGTGTCACCTGTGACACGCGTGTCATAGGTTGGCCATCACCGGTTTAGACTTTAGCAGGTGGTAGACCTGGCACCAACAAGAAACACCATATTTAGATGCTGGTAGGAACACATTTGGTCCCTTGCCATTTTCTAACAACATTAACAAAAAAGGAAAACTACAAGGAATACATAATACACACATATCATTTTCCACCCAAACCTTTATTTCAAAAACGTTAGCACATTTACAATAACAAAACTTATAAAATCCACTGGAAATCTTCACAACACAGACAACCAAAAGTAGTGAGAGTGAGACACACATTTCAGTCCAAGGCATTGCACAAAATGTGAAATGCAGGTTGTGGAATGGTACACAGAAGGGATTTTGCTTTTCACTTCATACTGGCCCTTTCTCCCACTGGAAGCTGTAATGACTGAGCTGCAATAGCAATCAGGTGCATTAGTCCCGTCTGACTTAAAAGAACAGCTGAAGCCCAAAAGACAGGGGGAAACTGAGGCTCCAGGGATGGAAATGGAATGTTAGATGTAGGTCTCAAATAAATTAAGCTCATGATGATGTGAAATTGCCTCCTTAACAGAGGAAAGGAGGCTGCTAACAGTCTACAAAAGAAACCAGAGGAAAAAAAAGAAAATACTTTCAGCTGCAATCACATTTTTGAACAGTTTTATGAGATGAACGCCAAAAAGAAATGTAATTTGCAGCAGTCTATTTATACCACGGCCACTGAAAGCTTTTGAACAGTGAAGTTTTCCAATTTTTGGTAGCCTTTCCCTTTCCTTTAAGGCCAAGTTCTAGAAGATATTCTCCAAAGTGAACCCGAGCCAAGTACATAATAGCCATGCTCCAAGGGAATGGCCACAAATGTCTCTTTAGGACCTCACAGCTCATTACAGGCGGTCAAAACTGCACATATATATACATGCCAATGCTTGAAAGACCCAGGCCCACATGTTCTATTTACCCCTCAAATCTTGCCTGCGCCATGATATAGTGACACCCTCCACAGAATACTGCAAATGATTTGTTATTGGAGGTTTCTATATTCTAACACAGAATTCCCGAGTCTTTACCAGTCCCTTGAAAAGAAAGCAATAGCGACTCCTCGGTTGTTCATGATGTAGAAATCCTGAGACTCGACATACCTTTCTGAATGATGGCAGGGGAAAGTAACACCAACCTTATTATTGCTCCTTTCCTTCTCTCTCCAGCGATCGGTCTCTCTCACGAGTTCCTGCACTTAGTCCTAGAATATTGCAATATTTTATATTTCTCCACCCATAACAAAACTCACCCACGAAGTAACTTTTGCCAGTGCTCAGTTAAAATCAACCTTTGGCTCCACATTCATCCCAGTTAGCATTCTAGTCCCCTCAGGCTATTCACATACAGCAGGCTTTTAAAAATTAAATTTCAAGTTTTAGTAGCTTTGGTCTCTATGCATACATTCAATAATTTCCAGACTAAGTTCTCTTTGTCAAGAAACAACCATTTGCTTTTCACCTAGTAATAAAATAACTACAAAAATACAGATTAGAAAATTAGTTCCATTCTCATAAATACCATCTGTACTCTGTCTTAAAACTGTTGACCCTTTTAATAATAATAAAACCAACAAAGGAAGCTTAGCTACCATCACAGGCTAAAATTACCTGGTGATTAAAAATAATCCTTTACTCTTCCATAGTTGAGTTTAGAAAAGCACACATTCTGGGGTATTTTTATGCATGAGATGAGTTATAGAATGGCTTTTTTTTTTCTCTGAAAGGAGGTGATTAAGTTAGGTCCAAAGGGTTGTGCCTAGGCAGGGCGACTTAATCTATTACTCAAAATGCTTGCCCAACTGAATAGGAAAGGCGTGGCCTGACAGAAGAAAGCTGCTCTCTTTGCACTTCACTTGTGATGCCCAAAGAAGCACATTGCTTCCGCAGCTGGGACGACACTCAATATAAAAATAGTACCTTCTTCATCTACACGTTCCCCCATTAGCCGCTACAGGAGATTCGCTTAAGTCTTTGAAAATCACTATCAGACACGGCTGCATTCTTTAATCTGGAAATGGGAATTATGACTAATGCCCCTTGTGCCTTTAAAATCACAATATTCAAGTAATACTTAATGACAGGTAATTCAAAGCATTCCGCAGTACAGAAAACGCATACTTGTTCTTTCCAGGACTCATATTTCCTGAAGGCTTAATGAACATTTTCAGCGAACACAGACACCAGTGCGTAGGGAAACCTCGTCTCTGTTTGCTATTCTGTTGCTTCCACCCAAAATCTTTTGCAAGCGTGTAACTTCCATGTTCCATTAACAGATCTACTCATTTTAAACATTTCTGGTTCATATGTACATAGGAGAATATTTTTACATAATAAATATTTACAAGTAAAGTGATGAAAGAATAAATAAATCCAGTAAACAAAAGTTTTGGCTCATACAAAAAACAAACAAAATTTCTTGTAACTTTATCCCGTTTTCTAAAGATGAAAAAATTGCTTCTTAGTCCCCCGATTTATCTTAAATTTCAGTGTTTCAGACTCCTCCTTCCCCCATCTATACTATACAAAATGGATCAAAGGCTCACTTAACAGAACCGTAACTCACTCCAAAAGTAAATGACCAATGCGGACACGTTAGCCTCCAAGGAACAATAAAAGGTGAACAGAATAAGAGAGAACGAGGTTATCATTTCATATTGCCTTCCACTGTTGGAAGCAGGTAAGAGTTCCCTGCATGTAACTTATTTTGCAAAGATGTTGGCAGACACAAGGAAGGCAGGAGGAAAATGAAGAAATAGCAGCAATTACAAGGGTATCTCTGCTTTTCCTCTGCAAGGATTATCCTCAGAGACAAGCTACTGTCAAGAATGGAATATATTAAATATTTGCTCCGTTATCTTTAGTGGGCTGTATGTGTGACAGTTCTACCATTGAGTTCTTTTCTAAAGATGCTGGGACAATGCCATCCTGTGCTCGCCTTTCAAAGCCACTGGAGATGTCTTCAAAAGTCCGGCCCTTTGTCTCAGGGACTTTAAAGAAGGTAAAGATAAAGAAGATAATAAGGAAACCAACGAAGATGAGGAATACATAGGCGCCACACAATTCCTGCAAGGAAGGAAAGAAAGAAAGATCAATCACATAATAAGTGAGAAAATTAGAATACACAGATACCCTACAGCAAGCCCTCACTGAAGACAACCCCACAAACAAGGAAATATTACAAACACCAAAGACACCTGGCCCATAAGGACAATGCGGACAGTGCTTCTGGGTGGCAAGAAACTGCAGGATCTCACCATCCCTGCCAGACAACAGGAGACAATCCTGGGGGTTTTACCTGCCCGTTCCTAGCACTACCAATCTGGTTCAAAATACCCAGATTCTGGTATGCCAAAAAGAAACAGAACCTAAATGGGATGGCAGAAGTAGATATTAAGGGAAACTTGGAATCATTGCTGGATTTCCTGCAATACTGGTATCAGACTTTCAGCTTTCAAGTGTCTGATATTCCCAATATAGGCCTGGGAGAATCACAGGTTTTAAGTGGGATCTGAAAGCACGCCAAGGAGTTCAGAGTTCTGGTCCATTTTTTCTCCTCCAACTGAGCTTTCATTGATGCATGGCTACTGTTCACTGGGGCCAATTTTCCTATGAACTTGCAGAGAACTGCAGATTCTTACCTTACCTACCATGTGCTCGACCTTAGAATCACTCATGGTGCCACAATGGGCAACAGCTATTAATGACAAACACCACAACAGTGGGCGTGGGTGTCTTAGGAGCATGAGACTGACTGTCTGATTTTTGCAAGAGGGGCAACGATTAGACCGTCGTATCCAATTCCATGCAGGCAGTAAAGCATCTCCAGCACCTCCAGCTTCAATTACTATGCACAATTCTTTAAAATATTTACTGCCACCAAGCCAACTCTCTTGTGCCAACCCTCACTACCTTCTACCTTATATTTTTGGAGTGCAATCTCCTGGCCTTATGCTTCAAAGAATTGCACTGGCTGCCAATTTACTACTGAGCCCAATTCAAGGTGCTAACTCTGACTTATAAGGCCCTAAATGACTTGGGCCCCAGATATCTAAAGGAGCGCCTCCTCCCATATCAACCTGCCCGCGTCTTAAGATCTAGAGGGGAGGCCCTCCTGGTTATCCCACCATCTTCAGCAGCTAGGCGGGTGGGCACCCGGGAGAGGGCCTTCTCAGTGGTGGCCCCCAGGCTGTGGAATGGTCTCCCCCTGGAGGTGCGTTCAGGTGAAGACCCACCTCTTCACTCAGGCCTTTGGTTAACTGCTTCCTACGCTTCCCCCATTGCAGACTCTGTTTTTTAAACTGTTTTTGCATCTTTTTAAAAAATTATTATTATTATGCTGGATTTTTAAACCTTGTACTGGTTCTAGTATTGTTTGATACAGTTTTGATGTTTGTTTTTAAATGCTGTGAGCCGCCCAGAGACCCTTGGGTACGGGGCGGAATATAAATATAAATAAATAAAATAAACATTGCTGCATGATGTGCAAGAAATCTTACCACTGCGTAGGGAAAGAGCATGGCCACCAGGAAATTGGATGTCCAGTTTGAGCAACCAGCCACTGCCACGGCTGCTGGACGGGGACCCTGGCTGAAGAGCTCAGAGACAATGAACCAGGGGATCGGTCCAGGGCCGATCTCGAAGAGAGCCACAAAGGCAAGGGTAGCAACGATGCTAATGTAACCAATCCAAGATGCAGCATCCTGCAAGAAAAAGATTTAAGATTTACCTACATTTTAAAACATCAGCACAAACAAGATAGGACAAACTTTTTTCTTTACCCTGGTTATCTGGTTCATACCTGCTCTTATTCCCACTTCACAAAAAGAAACAAGAAGTTCCTTAAAATCAGCCAAAGATCTGGACCTAGATTTCCTCAGGCAAGCCAACAGATCACACCTAGGTCTTGCATACATGCGAGCAAGTCATGGATTCTCAGAGAGTTGTCATAGGAGGCGTACCCACTGTATTCTGCTGGAACCATCTGGGAACTAGTAAAGCCCTTAACCCTGGAAAAACACATGCAGCAAAAAATACAGGCAACTCAGGTTGCAACTGGTGGACTCACAGCTTTCATTCCTCACATGGGGCTGAGGTAGTTCTTCCAGCAATGCTTACACATTTGAGAACGGGATAAGTCAAAACTACCCCTCAAAAAGCAGACAAGTATTTTGAATCAATGTTCAGTACAACCTGTAGTAAAGATACAGCTGGTGTAGTTTAAGAAAAAGGGGAAACAGTTGCCAATTTAAGCAGCAATTTGTCTGCCTTGAGCAGCCTTGCCAATCTCTTTCCTCCATTCTCTTTTTACTGGTTTCCTAGCAGAGCAGGGTATACACTCTCCCATTTAGCCTTCTACTAGTACAGTTGGCTTTTCTACCCAGCTGTGAGAGCTCAGAAAAGAACTATGACTAGCCCAAGGTCACCCAGCTGGCTTCCTGGAGGAAGAGGAAGACTTGGCTTTTCTACCCCACTTTTCTCACCCACTTAAGGGGACTCAAAGCGGCTGACAAAGCTTTTCTATTCGTCGCCCCACAACAGACACCCCGTGAGGTAGGTGGGGCTGTGAGAGCTCAGAAGAGAGCTGTGACTAGCCCAAGGCCACCCAGCTGGCTTCATGGGGGAGGGCAGAATCGAACCCGGTATTCCCTAACCACTAGATCAAACTGGCTCACCACACCAGAACCCAAGAGCCCCTTGGCTTGAACGCCCACTGTGCCATGAAAGCTCATTAGGTCTTCTCAGCTATGGGTAAAATAGCCTCACTGCCTGTGAGGCTCTTAAAAGAGGAAAAGGCAGGAAACCCTGATAGAAAATCCAGAAGGGTTCCCAAGGAAGCAGCTTCCGCAGCCAAGCCTGGGACAAATGTCACGTTTACTCCCCTTTGGATCATACGGAAGAAGCCGAGGGGGAAGCGCTGGTGCCCAGACAACACAGATCCCATACATTCCTGCCCAAGCTTTTGCTATCGTTCTTTGAGATATAAGAATGCCAACAAGCTGAATTAGGGTTCTGATCCTGACCACATTTAGCACCCATGTTTAGCACCAACTGGCTCCAGCAACAACTACTTGCTTGGTAAAATGTTTAATATTCCTCATCATTTGGTTATGAAAAGTCATGAGCCCTTTGAAGGTCATCATGGAGAAGTCCTGATCATTCCAGGCGGTTACTTTCATGTCTATTGCGCTTCCGTTTTAAGAAAGAAAAGCCAAGTAATTGTTATTTGAGCGGGCAAACGCTCTCCCTAACCTATTCCGAAACCTTTTTTCCCCCATTAATTTTTATTGTTCCAACACCTTTCCATTAGTACACACATAAACATTACACCTTGACTAACCTCCCCCTGTCGCAGCTAGTAATGTTTGATGAAAACCCTTTGGCTAGTCTCACGGGAAGGGGATTTATCTACAACAAAAAAGCAGCCTGGTATACGTGATCGCCTGACTCACCGAATTTTCAGTCACTTGATCTGTGAAAAGCTATGCTTCTCTGTGCTTCGCTGCCTTACTTGCTTTGACCTTGAGAAAGCTAATGTGATCTGCCAGCACATCAGGACCTAGAAATGCCGCTCACCTTTAGTACCAAAGCAATAGTCATGACGACTCCACAGACAGCCATGCCTCCTAATCCAACCAGGTGAAGGGTCCTGCGGCCAGCACGCTCCACAAGGAAGAGCTGAAAAATTGGGAGACTTAAGAAAACGGCACCTGGCAACCAGGAATCAGCAGTGCAATCCCACCTAAGCCTACCCAGGTGTGCGTGGGGCTGCAGCCTAAGCATCTCGCTCTGCCCTTCGTCTCAGTCTCCTCTGGAGACCCCGCATGCATTATGATGAGCTAAAGGGCCAAGAGGGAGAACGCCAAGATGACCTCAATGAAGTTGCGCAACAGCCATCGATGGTACTCTTGGGGAAACTATAGCATGTTTTTGGGTGCAAGGAAAGGTATAAAAGATCTAAATTTGTTACGCCCAGCCTGTGTTTCCAATAAGACTCAACCAGCTCACAGCTTTTGAGGAACAGTTAGCAGAACGCATGAGCAAAGGGCAACTCCAATTGTCTCTGCAGCATAATGATAACAAAAGAGCATACGGCCTTTAATTCACCTGTTCACTTGAGAACACGAAAGTTCTCTGGCTCATTTCTTTCCACATGAAGTACCCCTGAATGCCACCTGCCAGCTGCCCTCAATTTGGGCCTATGTCACAGTGGGATTTAATTTCGGGGTGTTAATTGCAGGACTTGTGTCTGTATATTGCAAAGTTGTAAATACGATAATATTTACAGGGGGGAGCAAAAGCAAAAATAGTAGGCAGTTGTGTTAAGAGCATCCCCCTCTTCCTTCCGGGACACGCCCGATAATCTGCACCCAGACTTCAGTGGAAAGTTCTTGTGTAGCTTTCATTTCATTGAGATAACCGTAGATGTACCACTTCCCCAAAAATCAGTCTACCTTTCACACACAGTTTATTAAGGATACATTTTATTTATAAATTGTTACTTAAGGCGTTGCTTTGAACACATCAAAGAGCAGGCCAATGGTTTTGCCTTACACCGCTTTCCATGCTGGCTGATTGCACCCTGAGCCAGACGCGCCCCAGGCCTCCTCAGATAAAAACCACAGCACCACCAGGTGTGTGAAAGCCAATTTTGGAGTGCGGTGAAGGCCTAAGACCTGGCAGAGCTAGGGAAGACACTTAAAGGTGTTATTTTAGCTATGAAAGATCTGAAGAAGGGTAGCGCAGTCTTAGGAAATGTCTCCCAACCAGCCTGTATTCATGTTTTTTTTAAAAAAAAGCTTTCCACTGCAAGCAGCTTTGGCTTAGTATCCTTTTACTACTTACCGATACAACTGTAAAGATGGTATTGACCACACCCGCACCAATGGTCGCGTACACGGGCTTCTCTACTCCAGCGTCCTTGAAAATCCCAGTAGAATAGTAGAATACCTGCAAGGCAAAGATCTCTTTAACAGGCAGTAGCAATACCACAATCTGATTCGAAGCACAGCAGGAAAACACAGAGGTTACCATCTTCTTTACTAGGACAAGGCCTGTACCAGAAACTTCAACCTGACCCACGTAAACATTAGTGGCAGAGAAACAGACGGCCTACTATACTACTATACTCATATTACATATTATTTTACCTTTGTTATTTTAGTAATTTTAATTTTGCTTACTTGTATTTTTCACTCTTGTCTTTTGAAAGTTTTGCAGCTTGTACAGCGCTATGTACATCTATAGTGCTTGATAAATAAACTTTAATAATGATAGTAATAATTTCCAGACCGGGTGGAAGAGGTGGAGTCCCACTAGGACTGAGTTGGAATTGCTTTGAAGCTAGAATTGCTATTCTGGGGAAGCCAACAGCAGCAGCAGCAGGTTTCCCAGAATAGTTTCACTTATTAGCACATCTGGTGAGGTCTGTGCAACATTGGTTCACTGGCAACTTCCAGGAGCTTGCAAAGCATGCAAAAAAGTGAAAGGGGACATGTGTGCAGCAACTTCCTAGAGGTTCCCAGGGAGCTAACGGCACAGGGACCTGGCTCTTTAGGCAGGGCAGGTTGATGGGCCATAGCAACGGGCAACGCAAACTTCCTTTTCATAACACACAGCTTACGTTCCATATGGGTCACCATGGCACTGGACTAGACCCTGGAAACGTTTGGGTTCAAATCCCCACCCGGGCACGGAAAAGCCCTGGATGGGCCAGGGCCAAGCAGTCATTCAGCCATTCAGCCCAGTCCAAGCCAGAGGGTAACTGCGAACATGCATCACCTCAGGATCTCTTGAGGGAAGGTAGGAATGTCAAGGCCACAAGTAAATTAAAATGTCAGGATAGCAAGAAGGGCAGAGACAGGAGTTTCTGCTCTTTTTGCTGAAATTGCCAAATGTAGACAGCTTTGTAATATAATTCAGGACTGCAGAAGCAAATTCCAGATGAATGTGAGGGCAAGACATTTCCACGGATCTAAGACTTAGATAACAATAACCCTTCTCATAATAACTCTCACACTGATTTCTATTGCTATTTATTGATGGATTTAAATCACATCCTTTACCAAGAGTGTGAGTAACTGGACTTGTGAACTGGAGGCTCACTGGGCACTTGGTTACTTCAGTGGGAGCCCCTTTCTATGCAACCGCCTTCTGGAAAAGAAGCAGAACTACGCAGCCGAACAAGCACAGGAGTCCATTCAAGAAGACAACATACCGCATTAATGCCAGACAGTTGCTGAGACAGCTGGAGCGCAATTGCAATGAGGATGGGCTGGCGATAATTGGGGGACCGGAAGAGCTCAGGAATGGTCACTTTCTTCTCCTGAGACATCTTGGCACTTTCTTCTTTCATCTCCTGAATATCGCTGGACACATCTTGGACACCATGCAGCCTCTGAAGAACTGGTGAAGAACATCACACATCCAAACAGTTAATTCCCTGTCTATTGTTAGAATTTCCCCTCTTGCTCACCCCAGAGGCAACATTTAACTTATAGGGTGCTTCCGCACTTACCGCTGGAAATCGGGATCTACTACATCCAGATTTACTAAATCCGGTTTAGAGTAGATCTGGATTTACTAACTCCGGTTTAAGGTAGATCCGGATTTACTAAATCCAGTTTAAGGTAGATCCGTATTTAGTAGATACAGAGGTACCAACGCCCCTTCCGTCCGCACATGTGTGGGAAGGACGCCTTGCGAGGAACAGATTCTGCCTTCGCTGTGTGGACGCAGTAGCAGAGATTTCAAGATGGCTGCCCCAGGAGCTGCGTGATTGGAGCCTTCTGCCGTCAGTCACCGCTCCTTTCCTGCCGTGCGCGGACCAATCAGCGGTGTATCTAAGATCCTGTGCCCGCCCGGCGCCGAAGCCGGCTTTTTTTGCATGGGATCGCTACATTCAGAATTGCTGTCCCTCTGCTGCCGTAGCTGGGCACCTGCCTGATGCAAAGCCCATGTGAGAGGGACTTCGTGGCTGGACTGTGCTTCTCCTGCCTCACTCAACAAGGCGGCTTCCTGCCGCCGCCTCACTCAACATGGCGGCTTCCTGCCACTGCCTCTCTCAACATGGCGACTTTCTGTCCCGCCCCGTGTTCTCTCTCCCGTCCGTGTGCGGACGCATCCTCCGTTAATGCGGATTTAGAGGAAAACACACATTAAGACCACCTTCAATGTGGTGTTCCGTTAAACCCCATTAAGCACACATTAGAGACAGATATGTGCAGACACGCCTCGCCAGAAGTGTGCTAAATAGGTACGCAGGTTTCCCAATGTGTGCTTAATAGGTGTTGCTGTGCGGATGCGTCTGGCAGGAAGTGTGCTAAATAGGTACGTGTGTGCGGACGCAGGTTTCCCAATGTTTGCTTAATGGGTGTTAAGAGGCCTGTGCGGAAGCAGCCATAGGGTTTATGGAGCCAGGGACTTTTTTTTTATTTTTTGTCTACTGAAATCTACAAAATGACATATTGATTGAGGCTAATAGTGAGAGGAGATGGAGACTCCTATGATCTGTGAAACTGCACAGAAAGCCTAAAAATGTTTCCATTTACCTTGGTGGCGTGTTGAGACCTTAACAGATGAAAAAAACAGCAGTAACAATTCCTATTAGGGTTATGAAATAAATTATCCTTCCCTAAGACCTAGGCCTCCTCCAGACGTCGCCAAAAAATCCTACTTTTTTAGCAATATTCTGAGTAAAGCTCTTCAAGAATGCTACTAAGTTTTCATGGTAGTCAATATCAGAGAAATAGTCGTGTTAGTCTAATTCGAAAAGTCCAGCAAGGTAGTCAGCAGCACTTGGAGACTAACAGGAGAAAGGTTGGTGGAATAAGCTTTCGTAGATACGTCTACTTCTTCAGATGCTAGGGGGCCCAATGGACACATCTACTTTTTCAGATGCTAGGGGGCCCTTTGGGTCCCCTAGCATCTGAAGAAGTAGATGTGCCCATTGCCCCTCCCCCCAGCATATGAAGAAGTAGACTTGCCCATTGGTCCCCCAGCATCTGAAGAAGTAGACGTATCTACAAAAGCTCATGCCACCAACGCTTCTCCTGTTAGTCTCCAAGTGCTACTGAGTACCTTGCTGATTAAGTTTTCATGCTATTCTGGGGAAAACTGCATCAAGAGCGGAGTCTTCCAGGAACAGGATAAAGCAGGATTTCACCCCTGTTTACCAGGGCTATGTTGGGGTTGACACAGATCCATGTGGCAATCCCAGCATAGCCATGATATAATGCCACATTTTAACATGCTTGGATGCAGCTATAGTTGCGACACACCCACACAAAAAGCAGTAGAAAAGGTACAAGAGATCTAGCAGCATCAACAAGCAATTGTAATTCCATCCATAGATTCTGGCAAAAGGAACAATGAGTGTTTATTACAAGGAGCTCCAACAGAGGAAAGATCCACAAGGAGAAAAAACAGTCTTTGTGGAATACTGCGGTGACAACCTGCAAGCACATATGTGCAGACGGAGAGGAGGTTGTACCGAGTTGGTAGTTACCTTCCCGTGCTTTCTCTTCTTCCATCTTGTTGATCAGTAGAAAACGTGGACTCTCGGGACAGAACGGCAACACGGCACTCTGCAAGATGGCTGGAACAATGGTGAAGCCAAGCAATAACGGCCAGAGAGTTGCAGTTCCCATGACGACCTCCAGACCAAAGATCTAATTGCGGGCAGAGGGAAGAAACAAATGGCATGAGCTTCCACCTTTTAAAAAGTTATTTAAAACTGCCGTGACTTTTCATGAAGAATAATGGGGTTTCCCTGGAGAGCGGGAACCTCTAGGTTATAAAAAGGAACTAGCTGTTGTAATGGGTCTTCAGCTAAAAAGACTCCAGCATACTTTATCCAAGTTCAGTAACAAGACTTTTATCCATAGACATCCAGTAAAAGACCAAATGGATTAAACAACTTCATCTGATACATATCAGAGAAATAGCTGTGTTAGTCTAATTCGAAAAGTCCAGCAAAGTAGTTAGTAGCACTTGGAGACTAACCGAAGGAGGGTTGGTGGCATGAGGTTTCGTAGACACGTCTACTTCTTCAGATGCCAGGGGGCCCAATGGTTACGTCCACTTCTTCAGATGCCAGGGGGCCCAATGGGCATGTCTACTTCTTCAGGTGCTAGGGGGCCCAATGGGCACATCTACTTCTTCAGATGCCAGGGGGCCCAATGGTTACATCCACTTCTTCAGATGCCAGGGGGCCCAATGGGCACATCTACTTCTTCAGATGCCAGGGGGCCCAATGGTTACGTCCACTTCTTCAGATGCCAGGGGGCCCAATGGGCACGTGTCTACAAAAGCTCATGCCACCAACACTTCTCCTGCTAGTCTCCAAGTGCTACTAACTACCTTGCTGGGCTTTTCATCTGATATGTACAGCATTCCAAGTCAAGGCTCCCATGTCCCATAAAGTTTATGCCTAGGTACATGGGACTATAGTCAGAGTTTCCCTTAAAACACAGTTTTAAGGGGGGAAAAACCATCAGTCTTACCTGGGCCACCAGGATGCCCACCACGACACCCAGCTGGTTCATTGTGCCAAAAGCTCCTCGTAGGGCCGTGGGAGAGACTTCACTAATATACATGGGCACAAAGCCAGTGCAGAGCCCACAAAAGAGACCGATAACAAAACGGCCAATAATCAACATCTCAATAGCTTTGGCCAGCTTGGCAAAGCCCATCAAAGCACCCCCTGAGATGGCAAGAATGTTGACCAACAGCATGGAGTTCCTTCTGCAAAGGCAAGAAAAAAGAAAGGTTACAGTGTGCAGGTATTTTGGCACCTGAAGCAAAAAATCAAAGCAGCCCTCCTCCCTAACTAACACGTTAATGTTTTTTTGTGCAAAGCTTCTCTATTTAGACGGTATATACACAGAAATACAAAGCACCCCATCATTCCGTTCAGACCGACCAATTACTTTATGCTTTCTTGACGGTTCTACACAAGGCGTTTCCCATATTCGGGAAAAAAACCAGATCTTTTCATAGGTGAATTTCACACCAATTTCACAATGATGTTTGAAGTCCCTTTATTTATTTATTTATTTAATAAATTTATATCCCACCCTTCACCAAATGGTTCCAGGGTGGCTTACAATAAGAATAAAACATATAAAAAGAAAATAATTAAAAATATCACCCCCTCCTTCCCTAACAGGACAGCATCCTGAAGAAGCTATTTAGATGGGAAAAGCCTGCTTGAAAAGATACATTTTCACCAGGCACCGAAAAAGGTATACAATGTAGGTGCCTGGCGAACCTCAAGAGGGAGGCTGTTTTAAAGTCTAGGGGCTGCCACAGAGAAGGCTCTCTTGTATGTCCCTATGCCTCATACCTCTGCAAGAGAAGGAACTACAAGAAATCTCAGTGTATGGGCAGGTCTATATGGGAGGTCTTTATGCCCTCCTATATTCCACACACGGTGTTTTGTCAAATATACCTTCCAAATCTGTTGACAAAAAGTCCAACAGAAAAAGATCCAATCATCCCACCAACTGAGAAAATTGCCACAGAGAGGGACCAGAGTGAAGTCAGGAGGTTCTTGGAGATAGGAGCCCCTGTCCGTTGTATCCATGTTTCATTGACAAAGCTCTTGAGGATCTGTAAGAGAAAAAAAGGACACAAAGATTGAAGAAAATGTAAGAATAAAGAAATACAACACAGAAAGTAAGTTTCTGCTTGGAGGCAGGTCAAATTCTCGATTCTCAGTGACTATTTTGGCAACTGTTCATATGGAGGAAACGCAGTGGCTGATGAACGACCCTGAAAGCCGCATCCTCTTCATTACTCATGAGAAGACTGGGAATGCGATGAGATTAGCACACTCACATCCTAAAAAATATATCTGCAAGTAAACACAAAACCTATATCCTGAATGTACCAAGTTTTGAGCACAGATATACATCCTGACTATTGGGTCTTGCATCTAAGCCTGGCATCTTCAGCCTCCTAATTCTGGTTACTTTACCAGTGTTTACAACAGTGATACTTTATCAAATAAAGACTGCCCAGTGCTAGGAAATATAGGCAAGAAGAAAGACAGTTTTAGACTTGCCACTTACTCTTTATCTTAACCGGATACAAAATCAACATTTAGAAAATGTATTCTCAATTTTATTAAGGAACAACACTCAATTTCTTGAAGTTACTGATCAAGGTTGGCTGTACATATCTGTTAAACCCAACTCTACTTTTTACTATATTCTTATATACCAAAAGCAAGAATAAATAAACTGTATAGCCACACTTTCAGATAACTTTAAAAATATATCTTCTAGCAAATTGACCTAAACCTTTTCCAATTTAAAAGGTGATCAAGGAAGAAGAAGAAGAGTCGGCTTTTTCTATCCCGCTTTTCTCACCCACTTAAGGGGACTCAAAGTGGCTGACAAAGCTTTTCTATTCTTCTCCCCACAACAGAACACCCTGTGAGGTAGGTGGGGCTGTGAGAGCTCAGAAGATAGCTGTGACTAGCCCAAGGTCACCCAGCTGGCTTCATGGGGGAGGGTGGAATCGAACCCGGTATTCCCAAATAAGAGTCTGGCTCCCTAACCACTAGACCAAACTGTGTCAACCTCAAATCCCTGCTGCACAGGACAGGAAAGTGTATCACTGGCTTATGCAACAAGATTTGTAAGGTGAGAACACTTGTAGAAAAAGAAATTTCAGCTTACATATTCACTACTAACATTATAAGGACACTATTCAACTTTTCATCTGCTTTATCATATCCAAGCACAAAAATTGCTTTATGACGTTAAGGTCGTTTGTCGGGCTACAGCAATAGTCCATTCCACCACTAGATGGCGGCAACACACACTGCAAGCAACCTCCCAACACGTCTCCTCTTCCTGTCAGGAAATCTACCACATCTGTAAATGACTCAAATGGGGAGCATGAGTCATTTCAGAGAAAAACCCACCCATTTTGCAAGTTCTCTCCCTTTTGCAACCTAATGGCATAATTCTGAGACGTGGGTTGTGAGTTTTTTATTTTTTGGAATTTCCCCTAGTCATCTTGCCTCTTCTGCAACATTAGAACATAAGAACATAAGAGAAGCCTTGCTGGATCAGGCCACAGCCCATCTAGTCCAGCATCCTGTCGCACACAGTGGCCCTCCAAATGCTCACGGGCATCTCAAGCAGAGACAAGGACAAACCTTCTCCTGCTCTCGAGTCCCAGCAGATGGCCTTAGAAGCGCCCCAGTTCCTCCTCCCCCCCCTTCTATAAGGTAAAGAAGAGAAGATGGAAGCTGTTGGACTGAAAACAAACGTGGTGATCAAGACAGAAGACAAATTAACAAAATAAAATACTCTGCAGTCCATTTCCTTCCCCACCCTCTACCACTTCTGAATAGACGGTCTTGTGAGTCAGCAGCTTCTATGCCTGGTCCTCAGACAAAATGTGGCTTTCCTCTTTGACAGCCCCATCTTTAAGGATCAGGCACATTTCGGTCAACGACCAAACCATGCTGTGAGGTTCATTTAATCTCCTACTGCCTAGGCATCCTTTGTTCAGGATGCCAAAGCCCTCTTCTTTGTGTGTTTCAAAATCATCAGTGCAGCCACAGAAGAGAAGGGAGGATGCCCTGACCCGTTTGCTTCTGCTTTTTACATCCTCCAGGCTCAGCTGACCTTCAGATGTTCTGCACCTACAACAGCTGCTGCCTCCCATGTCAGATGAAACTGGTGGCAGAGGAAGTTCACCCATGAAAACTGGAGGCTTCAGCCTGGAGGAAGTTGCTTCAGATGATCCGTTCCTCTCTCTACCCAATCTTCAGTGTACATCTGTCACTTTTAAACAGTATATAGTCAATACAGCAGGGGCAGGCAAGGACTTTAAAAAATATCAGAGAAATATCGTGTTAGTCTAATTCGAAAAGTCCAGCAAGGTAGTTAGTAGCACTTGGAGACTAACAGGAGAAGGCTTGGTGGCATGAACTTTGGAGGCACGTCTACTTCTTCAGATGCTAGGGGGCCCAATGGACACGTCTACTTCTTCAGATGCTAGGAAGCCCAATGGGCACGTCTACTTCTTCAGATGCTAGGGGCCCCAATGGGCACGTCTACTTCTTCAGATCCTAGGGGCCCAGTGGGTATGTCTACTTCTAGCATCTGAAGAAGTAGACATGACTCTGAAAGCTCATGCCACCAACTCTTCTCTTGTTAGTCTCCAAGTGCTACTAAGTACCTTGCTGGCCTTTAAAAGATAGATCTTCCCAAACCTTTTAATTTAGTTTATGTTTTGACTATCCTGAGAACTTGTTTGAAATCCCCTTATTTTAGATGTGTTTGGGAAGCTGGTAAAGTGTGTTTTATACCAATTCTCAATTTTACTGTACAAAAATGGTCACAATAATTTATCAATCCTGGGCAAGCAATTCAATTGAAGCATTTCCACATGCAGTCAAACGCAGCAAAAGGAAACCCATTCTGTCCCTCTTCCTCTCCTACAGAGAGGCAGGAAAGCTATGGGGTCATTGTTGGCCTTCCTTGTGGTCAGGAGGAACATGAAGGTGTATTTGCATCCCACCTTTCCTTAAAGATGCTCAGTGTGATGTGAAAGATTCCTTTGGTCCCCTTTCTCTGGTAGCTGCACCACTTACACACCAGTTCACCCTATGAATGTTTTCCGGATCACAAGCCCCCTTGCAGCTAAAACAGAGTATCCTAATGCCTCTGTGGTTTCACACTCCTGTTTATAGCCTGGACTGTCAGCCAGAGGGACAACATTCAGACTACAATTAGGAAAGTAGTGAATCAACAGCAGCCAAGTGTCCTTTCTAAGGTGTCACTTTCCTCTGACTGAAGAGTTCATTGATTTTGGTCAGCAACCTCCAACCTAGCCAGTTCCAGCTCCAGTTAATTAGCATGTCTTGCTAGATGGAGGAATGAATTGGATCATCCATCTGAACAATACACTACAGTCCATGCTAGGAAAGCGGATACTCCCCATGAAAACAAAACCTCCTCCCTTAAAGGTGAAATTCCGTGTCCGGTGCAACCAAGAAGAGAACATGGCATGCACAAACTGTCCAAAAGGGTCTTGAAGGACCATTCTCAGCAATGACAACCACAGGAAACACATTGATTATAGACTTTTGTGTCCTGATTCTTTCTATGAGACTATTATCATCACGCCAAATGTTCTCTTCTCAGTATAGACTATTACATATCCACCAAAGAATCCCCGCGTGGTTTATGGAACTTAGGGACAATGATTCGGCATATCCCGAGAAGGAAAATGAATCCCACTTTGTTATTTCTCAAACACTGAGAGATCTGGCATAAAACAGCTAACTGAGGAGCAATTCCTAGCAACTGAACCTTCTTCCCACATCATCCATACCTACATGCCATATCCATCCATCCATCCATCCATCCATCCATCCATCCATCCATCCATCTTTTTATCCCTCCCTAAACCCAAAGGTCTCCAGACAGGTAACAAAATCTATAATCAAACATTATTAAAACAATAACAGCATGTATTAAAAAAACAGCATCTGCAAGTGGAAGGGAAAGTGTACCCCCATTTAACCGAAGGCCAGGGCCAAGAGGTGCATCTTCACTGCCTTCCTAAGTGTGCACAGTGAAGGGGATAGACACACCTCAATGGGGAGACCATTCCATAGCCTAGGGGCCATCACTCCCCTCCAGACAGGCAGGCCAATATAGGAGTTCACGTTCCTTCAGATATTTGGGACCCAAGTCATTTAGGGCCTTATAAGTTAAAGTTAACACCTTGAATTGGGCTCGGTAACAAATCAGCAGCCAGTGCAACTCTTTTAAGACCAGCGTGATGTGCGTCCAGCCAGCTGTCCCGGTCAGCAGTCTAGCAGCTGCATTCTGCACTAGCAGAATTAGCACAATATGGACATGGCTAACAGGCTGCCAGTGCTTACCAGGGTCGCCAAGGCCAATTTAAAGTAGCCAAATTGGAACCTCTGCAAAGAATCCTCTTCCTCCATGGTCTCCTTGTAGCTTGTTGCAGCCTTCGTGGCTCCCTTTGCGATGGGTGGTGTGTGGGTGTCCCTCCTATCCACCTTTCTGATCAACACCGCACACCTTGCTCTTTTGTTACCACAAAGGAATTTTTTTGCACCACTGACATGCTTATTTTCCACATTTTTAACCTACCCTATACCCAGAGGTCTTGTGTGTGTGTGTGTGTGTGTAACAAATATTAAAATACATACAAACCAAATTTAGAACAAGGAAAAACACTGTGCCACACACAAGAGGAGGGTCTCTTTTAGCCAAAGGCTTATTAAGGAGGTTTGTCTTCATCAGCCTCAATGCATAGCGGGATGGTACTCAATAGGCTAGAGGGACCGACTGATAATATACCACAACCATCACACAATATGCGCATGATGTTGCCTGACGCGGAGGTGGGGCGAATGAAAAAAACCCCATACATTGTCCCTCCCAGCATTCATCCACTTCGCTTGGAACTTCAGGCAAGCATTCGGTGTTCAAGAACGGCACACCCATCACCAGTAGCAAGATCTAAACCTGGTGGTGTAGCACAGTTGGTGTAGCGCACTGGTTACTGGAGATGGGTTAGGGGAAGAGCGGTAAAGAGATAAATAAATGCTTGTACTTTCTCCCCACCCAACCGGGCTTTCAAAGAATACGTCCACGACCTATCATTTTTCTCCTCTTATTTTTGATACCCGTCTGGACATTTTCAATGCACCCACATATCCAGGCAGAACAAATATCACCGCTTTGAATGTCTTACCTCTTCCGGAGCATTGATGACTCCGATGTTATACCCATACTGGAGGGACCCAATGACAGCAACAGACACAGCCGTAAGAAGGGGACATGTTACTTGCTGCAAAAGAGTAGGAGGGGGAAAACCAAGTTAATTCATGCCCTTTCTCTCAAAGCAAACTCCCCTTCTATACGTTTTCTCAAGATGGCATGTCTCCATGGGGACAGTTTGGAACTGGCTAGAGAAACACATTCCAGCCCCCTCAGGAGATTGTCTCAGCTGGCCAAAGGGGGACTGGTCAGCTCCCACACCACACTCTCTCCACTGAGCTTGCAGAAACTTAATGGATGCTGAAGGGCTGAATCCATGGGACAGGCTACCCCAGTGAGACCTGTATCACGCCTTAGTGGTAAAGCAGCGGCCTCCACAGAAGAACAAGAAGAGTCGGCTTTTCTATCCCACTTTTATCACCCTTTAAGGGGACTCAAAGCAGCTGACAAAGCTTCTGTTCTTCTCCCCACAACAGACACCCTGTGAAGTAGGTGGGGCTGTGAGAGCTCAGAAGACAGCTGTGACTAGCCCAAGGTCACCCAGCTGGCTTCATGGAGGAGTGCGGAATCAAACCCAGTATTCCCAGATAAGAGTGCAGCTCCCTAACCACTAGACCAGCGGTTCTCAACCTACCTAATGCCGCGACCCCTTAATGGAGTTCCTCATGTTGTGGAGACCCCCAGCCATGAGGGCGAAGCAGCTGGGAGGTGGGAGGGAAGGGCAGCGGGAGACTTGTCACGACCCCTCTAAAAGGGCAGTTCGACCCCCAAAGGCGTCTCGACCCCCAGGTTGAGAACCACTGCACTAGACCAAACTGGCTCACAGGTGGACATTATGCTTTCTTTGCTCCAAGGGTGAGGGCTTTAATCTACTACGATGTGAGAGATGGTCTACTCTTCTTTAGAAATAAATAAAGAGAACTTTAAAGAAGAAAATAATAATCAAAGACTGCAAATAAGTTGGAGATTTTACATGTACTTAATGGGTATCACAAAATGCCTTTACACAAAAGCATTTATAACCTTAGATAATACAACTCATTTTGCTACTCTTTAAATTTTTTTGGGGGGGGCGTCACCCAAAATGTGCAATCACTGCTAATCATCTTGGTAGGAATGAGTGCCTTTCACCAGTGACAAACAAACACATTAAGGCATCTTAAGCTCTTATGGCTGCCTCAAAATGGATGACTTCCTATCTTAGGCAATGATTGGTCAAGCATGTAGACGAAAAGATCCGATTGGATACAACATTTTAAAGATGAAATTAGATGCAGCCACTTTATTGGGAAAATAGAGAAGACATTTGGACTGAAAAGATGAAGGAAAGTAGGCTAGCTGGCTGACAGAATAAAAAACAAGATTCTCTTTGCTTCTCCAGAGCTAAACAAGGAGAAAGACCTTTACTAAACTTCCACAACTTGTCCAGTCTTTCTAGAGTTGTTTTAATTTGATACTTTTATTAAAATATGGATTCTGATCCCTATCATAAGAGCACAAGGATGTTTTGAGGAACTAGCAAAATGTTCCAGGTTTCTGTGGCTAAACCTAAAGACAGAGGGTCCTGCAAGGTGGGGGGGATCTATCTCTAGGTATTTTTATTTTATTTAATATTCATATTTACATTTCTATCCCGCCCTATACCCTAAGGCAGGCATGTCAAAGATACGGCCCACGGGCCGGATGCGGCCCGCGGGCTGTACTAATACGGCCCCCGGCCACCACCGCCGCCGCCCACCGCCGCCGTCCTCCTTGGGCACGAAGGAGGCAAGGTGAGGCGAGCGAGCGAGCACGTGGCGGGACCCTCCACTGCCCGAGTGCGCGGGCACCGCCATGGACAGCCAGCCCCTCCCCTGTGCCCTAGCCACGCCCCAGCCACACCCCGGCCACACCCCCAGCCCCTCCTCTGTGCCCTAGCCACACCCCCGGTCATGCCCCCAGCCACACCCCCTGGCCCTGACAGTACTTTTTTTTTTTTAATCCGGCCCTCTGCAAAATTGAGTTTGACACCTCTGCCCTAAGGTCTCAAGGTGGGTAACATTTAAAAACAGACATGCTAAATAGAGACATATATAAAAACAATATAAAACAATAATGTCTGCAGCGAGGGGGGTAGGGGGAAACAATACCACATTTAGCCAAAGGCCAGAGCAAAAAGGTGCATCTTTACCGCCCCCCTGAATGTGTACAGTGAAGGGGTGTGACGCACCTCGAGGGGGAGACTATTCCACAGCCTGGGGGCCATTACCAAGAAGGTCCTTCCGAGTGCCCACCCATCTAACTATTGAGCACTCTGTAGTGTGAGTGTATAGAGGACAACTAGTGACATCCCATAATGCCCATTCCTGTGCATTATCACAGTGCATCCTAGTATGCAGTGTATTTGAAGTAATCTCAACACTCTATAGGTTTTTCCACTAACCTTCCTGTATGCATGTGAAACCAGGTCAAAGATAATTAGAATTTGCATTTATTTCTTGTACAATCCTTGCAGTGGCAGAGAAATAATTCAAATATTTGGGCCAGTCCAAGTCATTTCCCGATCCTTACTTTCTGCAAGACCAGGAAGATGAAAGTAGGAAACCGCCCTTCTCCAGCAGCAGTTTCAGCTTTCCCAATTCACATATTTTTTATAAAAGCAAAGGACTGACAGACACCAAACAACTCTCCTGGTTGAGATTCTGTACTACCTCACATACATTCAAGATAAGACAAAGCTGACTTTTAGCAATAATCCTATTTGTGTATTAGGAAACCCTATGGTGCTTTCGAGGTCCCGTACAAGAGAGCAGCCTGCTTTGCGCAACCCGAGTGTAAATATGAACACAACATGAATAAAGCAAGCCACGAAATGTGACCCAAGGCGCAGCACCCCTGCCCAGCCCACTCCTTTTTGCCCTCCCGTTACAGTCCTCAGAGGAGCTCGGAGCAATTCACCTCTGAATACCTTGCACATGAAAAATGTTTATTTCTTCTTTACTATAGCTTACTGTTCTATACGAGAAGCTCAGTTCAGAGACTCGGCTGCCATCTCCTGACTTTATGACCGACTTGAGGTTGGCGGCGAGCGTTTCCTGCCTTAACACTCAAGCTCATAACCATCAGACGGCGGCCTACGCTTAGAACACAGATCCAAACCATTACGAGAACCAGGTCTCCCAATTCTAGCCCCCAGTTCTGTTATACAGATAGCAACGCCTGTGCGTGCATGCGTGCACACACACACGCGTCTATGGGCATATCCATCTATGTGCGCATGCTGAGTGAAATATTTCCTCCCTTACTGACCACCCACTTTCTAGCAGCCACGGTGCTGACTTTGGTCTTTGAGCCAATTCATCCGAACTAGCGGCAACAGTTTCGAAGATGTATATACAGCACATAACAATGCTTCCTTCTGGAGTTTCAGCGGCTCTTATCTCTCCTAGAAGGCCTATCGCCGCAGCGTCCTTGGAGCCCTGTGAAATCTTAGGAGAAGCATTCAGTCCTAGGACTGCGTGAGGCTCCAAGGCCTGCGCCAACCAATGAGCAACACATCCTCTTCCGTCCAGGCCTTTTGACTGTGGCACAGTACTCCTTATCTAAATCCCTTGCCCTCTGGGCGGAAAACAGGCAGGCACCGAGTTCCAGAAAAGAAGTGGGAGGCCTGCCGGAGCAGCAGAACCCAGCGCCAGGCAAATCCCAGCACAGCCATAGCCTCTCCATCCACTGCACGCAGCCAATTCTACTAAGGCCTTCCTTCAAATGCTTTTGCAAGAAATGCACCCCAGACTCGTTGAACACCCTAAATGACCTTGACTGAGACCCTGCATTCAATAAGGGGGGAGGGGAGAACTCACAACAGCAAGAAGAACGCATAACCATTGCTTGCATCCGGGGGGAGGGGGGGTTTGTCTCTCAAGTGCTCTACCAAAATTTAAAAAGACAGCGGCTATCCTTGAACGAGCTGCTAAAGGAAGCCAGCTGCGCCCTGGCGACGCCTGCCTGCCTGCCTGCCTGCGGCCGCTTTCTCCCTTTGGCGCTCCCGGGCAGGCGCTTGGGAATGAAGGGGTCTCCCAATGAATGCCCCATCATCCCAGCCCGGGAGACCTTCCTTCAAGCGGGCTCCCTGGGGCGACCCCATCCCATCCCAGGGGCGCTCCGAAGCCGTGCGTAACGAACGGCCTCTCCACGGTCTCCATCCAGGGGCCACGGCGGCGCATCCCGTGGAGGCGCCTCCGTGCCCGTCGCTCGCCTCTTCGGGCACGGAAACGGCGCGCGGGGAGCTCAGGAAGCGGCCGATGAGCAGCAGCGATGCTCGGAAATGCTCCGCTGAGCCTCCTCGGCTGCTTTCAGCATCCTCCAAGGGCGCTCCGGACGCGAAGGGAAGCAGCCGCTCCTTATCCCGGGATTAGTCGCCCTACCGCCAAGCCCGACACGCAGAACGAGGGAGGGAGGGAGGGAGGGAGGGAGGGCCCGCGTTTGGGGCGCACGGGAACCGGAGCGTTCAGGGCCCGTCCAATGAAGGCGCGATTGCCATCCGGGAAGGACGCACCTTTTTGCTTTCCATGGAACGTCTCCGATGCGCTCCCGACGAGATCAGAACCCGGCCACAGGCTCCCCGGTGGATCCTCTACGCGCCCGGCTCTCCTTTGACGGCCGCCGTTGCCCGCAATACCCTTGGCAAGCGCGTAGCCAAAGCTTCCCACGCGCCTGTCCTCAGCATCCGCCGCGCCGCGCCCCGGTGCTTCCCTGCTCGATGCAATCGGAGTCTGCCCGTCTCCCCACGCCGGTCTATTTATGGCCGCTGGGTCCAGAGGCGGCGGCGAGGAGGGCGGGGCGCAGAGACAAGCCCCCGCCCTACCCCTTCAGCCCAAAATCATATGATCGTCTTACTACGGAATGGCTCTCCTTCTGCTCTAGGCGCCCGCGCGTGTGTTTGCGCCTTGGTTCACGGATTGCAGTCCGGGGAAAGAGGTGCGGAGGGGGATTCTAGAGGGCTCCAGCCAGGCTGGGATCTTTAAGGAACCAAGAGGGATCCCTAAACTATTCCCCAGCCCTGAATAAACTGCAAGCCACATTCTGAAACCGAAAAAAAAAAAAATTATGACTGCCTTTGTCGTTAGACGCACTACCAGGGGAAATCACCATCTATTTTAATAGAAAAGAAACGTCTTTACTGTCTCCTTACTTAATAACATCCCTTTTTACTATATGTAAATTCAATGTTTTAAAGAAGTATGATAAAAATGCTGAGAGCTTTCCTACTTCGTGACAATTCGGTTGATAAAAGCTTCTCTCCAGTTGTGGTCTGTTAAATTACCAGCAATCCCCACGGTTGGTAATTTTAGTTATTTCCTGACCCCCCCCCCCCCCCCGCCAGTTTAATACTGTTTTTAATATTATGTTTACATTTTATTGTAAACTAATTTGAAATTTTGATATAAAACAGTACAGAAATATACTGTTTTTAATATATATTTGGTTTGTTTTAACATCCTGCATTTAAAATGTTGTTGTAGATATTACTGTTTTAATATATATTGTTTTAATGTGCTGAATTTTAAGTGTTGTTACCCACCCTGAGACCTTCAGGTATAGGGTGGGATAGAAACACAAATAACCAACCAACCAACCAACCAATGAGGGTTTTCCCACTGTCACTAGAAGTACCCATTAAGTACTTCTAGTGACAGTGGAAAGAACCCAATCATACATTATCTCCGGAACAAATGGCAAATTTAAAGCTGGTTTGGTTCTGCAGGACTTCTTAGCTCACCAATTGTTTCCCCCAAATCTTCTTGGGTACCACCCAGTTGTGACCAACTCCTGGCTGAATCCATGGACACCTCTAGGCAGTTTTCTTGGCAGAGATATTGAACTGGTGCTTCTCTGCTTTGCACGCAATTTGCTCTACCACTGGGCTGTGATGTTTTTACTGTGAAAAAGAAAAAGAGGAAGGTTTGGCCTTGGCACTCCCAGATCTGTAGCAACTAGGTTTGCTGATCCTCCTGTACAAAAAGCTTTGGCATCCCTGGGGCCTTTCCACACGGGGCCATATTCCAGATTATATCTCAGAACAGGACCCTGCTATCCAAATGTCAGTGCAGATCGTAGCAGGCCTTAGCACACCAACATGAGGATGGCAGGTCCCTAGTCCCAGATATAAACCAGAAATAAGGCTCACTGCAGAAAGGGTCCTGGCCTAATGGCACGTGTTGGTTCTTTACTTCCTTGGGTAAAGGCTTCTCAGGAGGTGGCTTAGCCTTCCTCACAAAGCACCCTCCCCCTTTCTGCACTTGGCCTTATTCCAGAATGGGGGTCTGTTGTCCAGATGCTAGTGCAGACTAGGGCAGGCCTCAGACAGGGTCTGCCCTAGTCTGTACTAGCTGGTGGACAGCAGACTCCTATTCCGAGGTATAAAACAGGAAGAGGCCAAGTGCAGAAAGGCCCCCAGGTCCAATGGGGCTTCCAAACTAGGGATGTGCACGGAGGCATCTTTTGCATTCAAATTCCAGTCGATTCAAATATTAGATTCGATCCAAAATTCAAAAATCTGAATTTTTGAAAAGCTAATTTGAATCCGGATTATCTGAATCCGTATTTTCAAAAATCCAGTTTGAATCAAGTTATACGAATGTCAGCAACATTTGTATTCAACTTTTGAATTTGCACGCATCCGTTTTCGTCCCATTTGCATCCCGTTCGCATCCCATGTTATATGCACAAATAGACTTATGCGAAAACCCGTATTGGATTTCTGAACATTCGAAATTCAATCGAATTAGGAAATTTGGATTTTTGAAAATCTGATTCAAATCCGAATGTCAATATTTGTCGAATCTGAATTTTCAGATTTTGGAATATCCGTGCACTTCCCTGTTCCAGTCTCATTTCTCACTGACCTTTCCCAGAGACAAAGGGTGTATGTGCCATCCTTACATCCCCCTTTTTGAGCATTTTGACATTTATAAAGTGCAGCGGAGACGAAGCTTCTGTCTTCAGGCTCCGGAGTAACTTCAGGCTCCCACCTCCCCTAGCAGTGGCTCCTTTCCTCAACTACCTAAATAAAAAGAGGAGAAAACATCTGCTGGAGGGCCTGAAAAGGGGCGGAAGGGTCTTCTACACCCCCCCCCCCACTCTCTCAGAGCAGCTTGGAAGCTACTCAAGAGGGCCTTTTAGATGCTAAAAAGTGCAATAAAAGAAATGATGCAGAAAACCGCAGGCGGCTTTGTTCTCAGAACCGGCGTGGCAAGAGGGAGGGCGCTGGAAGGCGCTGGGAGCGGCAGCAGCAGCAGCAAGCCCTCCATTTTCCCTCCAAGGTTAGAGGCTCAGATGAGAGGCTATGAGGGGAGGAGGAGGCTGAGGTCATTTCCTGGACGACGACGCTTACGAGGAGGACGTGCCATCGCCGCTGCCCGGGCCACCCTGGCCGGCCGGCCGGCCGGCCGGGCCGCAGCCCTTCGGCCTCCCTTGCCGAGTTGGGCTCGGTCGTCAGCAGCATCGGCACCAGCATCCCTGCCGCGGTCCTTGACGAACGTTGCCATGGCGACGAGGCCCGAGCGAGCCAACGGAGGATGCCGTCTGCTTCAGAGCCTGGCGCGCGAGGCGTGGCTCATCCGTGTGCCGGATCCCTGGCCACGCTGGGGCTGCGTTGCTGTTTTGCTAGGCTTCTCCTTTACCCAGGCCTTTCGGTGCACAATTCTGCTTGCAGGGGAGGGTCTGGGCTGTTAGTATGGGTGTTTCTCCACTTAGCGCTAGAGTACTTAATGGGTCCTCAGGGTTTTTTTCCACTAGCACTAGAGTACCCATTAAGGACCCTGCTCTAGTGCTAAGTGGAAAAGCGCCCTTTAACTGCCTCATCTTGCTGTTTATCTTTTTGTGAAGCACCCCGCTATATAGTAGCGCCTGAATAGTAAGGGCTCAAATCTTTACTCCGTATGGCTTAGTTTTAAAATTACAAACCAGATCTGCGGAGGACACCTATACCTGAACTTCAAGGCTTTTTCTGCCGAGGGGCACATCAGCTCCTGCGCACAGGAGATAAAGGGAGATGTGGAGGAAGGCTAATGATGCATAAAGCAGAAGAATAAAATAACCGATTTTCCTCTTCAGGATGAGAGCTGCGGAAGGGCCTCTCTGCTCATCAGCTGACAAAACTGCGCGGATAACAGAAAGGCCCGAAGGGAGGCCCAAGAGTATTAAAAGGCACGCATACGCACACACCCCAGATGAGTGAGCGCTGGGAAGGGAGCCTGAAGCTACAGCAGAACTGACAGCAACTGGCAGGCTGTGCGGGAAGGGTAGAGCTAAAATGGCAGGGTCATTCCGGGACAGAGCGGAGAGACTTGCACACAGCTGGGAGCAGAGTACCTAGGCCTAAGAAGGGCACAAACAGGAGTAGAATTAATCATGCATCTTTCTGAACATCTGGAAGAGTAAGCGCATGATCCTCTTTTTGACTGGGCGTTTTAAAGGAAATAAATGCACACAGTGGCACCCAACACGTTTGCCCTGAAAGAAAGAAAGGTCGGAATGGCACCCATGTGCTCAGAAGCAATGCTGTTTTGCAAGGAGATCATGGTGCAAAAGGAGGATGCGAAAATTTTGGTTTTGTCCTTTCAATTTTTAGGATTTAAGTCATTTGCTAATTAATGTCTGTTTTCTGTTCTACTAAAAAGCATTTACGGAAGTCTTACTGAAATAGTATCAAGCATTGAGACAGCAACACAAATTTAGGTGCCCACACGGCCTATTTTAGAGAATATGACGATGGGCTGTTCAGAGTTATTTATTTATTTGAAAATAAAGTTTTTAAATAAAGTTCTTTATTGAAAAGCATTACCTGTTGGAAGAGCTGCCTAGTCCCATGCCACTGTAAAGAAGAAATTCAATATACCTATTGAGCTACTTAAATTATCTGTATATGTTGTTTTGTATAAATATGTAGGTTTAAAGGTTTCCTCTTTCCTGAAGGAAAAATGATAACTAAAATTTGAACTGATGCTATTACAAAATGAATTTTGCATGACTTTAGAGTTGTACAAAACATGAAAGTATTTTGTGCTTGTTGGGGAATTTTGAAATCCATAAAGCTTTTGAAGGTTTTGGCAGCTAGGGTGGCAGAGAGGGCTTAAATCTCCTCCCATCTTGTGTCAATCCTGGCTCTCAGCTTGGTCTACCTCAAAAGGTGGTTGTAAAAAAAGGAATGATAATATCTTTTTTACTTCTTTAGAAAAAGGTGGACCCAGACATGTCCAGGTTAAACAGTACCTGAACTCACAAGTGCCATTATATATATTTGGGAATTTCCAGTTACCTGTTTTCCACTTTAACATTCAGTATAACATCCACCCATTGTTTGGAATCAGACCAAAGTTATTATCTCTTCCTCGAATTTGTTCCAAGCCTGAATAGCAGCATCCAGTAGTCTGACAGAGGTAATAGTCACTCTTGGTTTCTCCAGTTTCTCTCCCTTTGATGTATTTGGCGCTGCCACATTCCTCTTTATATGTTTGTTTTTGCATTGTTTGTAGCAGTGAGAATAGGTTGTAAATGGAAAAGGCAGGTGTGCTTCCACAAGATCGATTCTCTCCTTTGGTCCAGATACTAGCAAGAATGTTGCCTGCCAGACTATCCCTTTAATAAAGACGGTAAAGAAAACTTGAGAGTTATGTCAGGAATTTACACCCAGTTGTATATGTCTTTCTCCTGCTGAGAATCCTTTGGGTTATCTCTTTGATTTCATCTGCAAATGTTGCTATCTCCCTGTTTACTTCTGATAAGATTTCATTTCCTGAGGAAGACTTTAATTTTCACACTAGAAGCACCTGGCTAGGCAAACGTACTTCTCATTAACTTTGGTATACTGTCAACCCAAGACCACCACCTCTGCATCTGCAGAATGCTAATTATCAGTTTTCACCCCTCCTGCAATATTGCATCTGAACTTTTTAATTTAGGTAGGCGACCATAAAGTCAAAATGTCTAGAATTTCACCCTTAGTTTTTATTTTAGAAGCACAAGCCTGGAATCCTGAATGAGAGAGATTTGCAAACAACTGCATGTTTAATGAATAAGCATTTCTGGTTTGAAGACACATATGCATAAACCATCAGGAACAGAAAATGGGGAAGGCAGCAATAACCGGTCAAAAGAGCTCCAAAACCTTGCATTGGTGAAAACAGCCCCCTCCCCCAAAGTTTTCAAATGGCATATTTTTTATCCTTTTCTATTCAGCTAGCTATTCTCAAAGATCTGCGGCTGGATCCAGTTCATACTTAACTGAAAAGCCAGTTCCACTGTTTATAATGAAGCCAGAGTGGTTTCTTTCTCAGAAAGCCTCCCTCTTTATACTGTCAAACTGGTGATTAAATATAAATATAATATCAGGCGATTTGCACGTGAGCTCAGCTTGTATTTTGTGGGTCTCTCAGGTTTGTGCAAACAGCCCTTTGTAAAATGTGGTGATCAGGTTGTATTTACATAAGCAAGATAAAATTGCAAAACAATGTGGACCTTGCATATCATTACACACACAAACACATACATCCCTGGAAGTGTCCAGTCACTGCAGACCTTATTATCAAGTAATAAGTAGAGAAATGTCACCTTGAGCAGAGGATTATGGAGAGATGATAGAGGTGAGCTTTCACGTTCCTCCACCTGCTATCAGCCCTTCTGTTCCTGTGTGAACTCAGCAGCTTCCCCATAGCTAGAATATTCCTTTTTCCCTGTAGTGCCGCTTAGAGTGATTGCACCTTTGTGTATGCGTATACATGGATGTGTGTGTGCAGCACCAAAATCCCCTTCAATCTTACATAAAATTCCAATTTAAGTCGCATTTAAGGCCCTGCGACTGGGGACACCTAGTTATTTGGCAGCCTACCTGGTAGGATATATCCCGCCTAGGGTTTTGCGCTCCGCTTCGCAAGGTCTATTGGTAGTTCCTTCAACATCAACAGCGGTGTCAAAATTACGGGCCTTCCAGGATTTGGTCCCGCAACTCTGGAATCGTCTTCCACTGGAATTAAGGCTGGAAGAGGATCTTGGTTCTTTTCGAAGGAAGTTAAAAACTTTTCTCTTTGAGTGAACCTGCTATGGGGGGTAGGCGAGAAGTTTCATTGTAGGTTGTTGTCTGTGTATATTCTCATTGATTGTATATGTTTTATTTTGTCAGGCCCTTTGGAAGAAAGGGCATTAGAAATAAACGTTTATATAATTTGAAAATGATGGGCACACAAGTGTCTGAAGCCACCTTATTTTCCCCTTTCAAAAAAGCTTCAGGATTTCATACTTGCATCACTAATGTAGTATGGTTTTACAATAGAAAGTACTTTGGGCCTTAGTAGACTGGTATTAGCAGCGGTATGGCTCCAACGTCTTGCTGGATCTGGCCCCTCTTGGCTCTTTTCCTAGAAACGGTGCTTTTAAGAATGTCCAGGAGTTTCCACACTTGCTCAAAAGTGTTCTGCTGCCACTGTTTAGTATGATTGTACCTTGACAGCACTTGATTGATATCCAGGTACTCACTCTGGTAAAAACAACAAAGGAAAAGGAGAAGGGTTGGTGGCATGAGCTTTTGTAGACACGTCTACTTCTTCAGATCTGGCTATGACCCCAACCCTTCTCCTGTTAGTCTCTGCAAGTGCTACTAACTACGTTGCTGGACTTTTTGAATTAGACTAACATGGCTATTTCTCTGAATCTGAGGGACTGTGCAAATGGTTCCGGTGTGGCAGCCTCTTTTGTGCCTCTGTGATGAAAACTCTTTATTTCAAAAACCTGCAGTTTTTCCTCCATGTCTGGAGAGTTCCTTTATTACCTCTCTGGCCAGCTATGATCGAATATCTTATCCTATTCGATTTATGTTAGGGGAGGAAAGTCTTCCCAGAGAGAATCTAAGACAGGGTTCCTACATATCCAGTGGTGGGCAGAAAGGGAGATTTTATCAAGTTTCACTTATATTACAAATTTGGAGAAATTTGCTCTTCTGATAACTATTAAAGTTAAAAGAAACATGGGGTGTTTCTGCATTTGCCTTCCTGTCCGTTTGATGGAAAAGGTGCAGAAGAAATTAATGTGCATTAGTGTTCATACTAAGGAAAACTAGTACACGCTAGCCTAGTTCCCCCCCTCCCTGCCAGCATACCTGTCTTCAACAGGGCGCTGGCACTGGTTCTGTGGTGCCAATGATGCTATGCGCTTGCACAGGTGTGTCAGGGGTAGCCTGAGCTACCAACGTGCTTGTGCGGTGCCTCAGAGGACACCTCACACCAGAAAAGGTGCAAGTGCTTGCTGCCTAGACGTGTCAGGTAAGCTTTGAGTTGGGATGAGGAGGATCTCTACTTATGGAGTCAAGAGCTGCCGTTAAATCAATGAAAGCAGTATAAAAATGTCTGCCTTTGTTGGTATATTTGTTGATTAGCTGTTTCTGGTAAAAGCAATGATGCCAGCTTGCTCCTCTGAAATAATTTTAACATCTTCAACCCAATGTTCAGGCTTGTTAAGGATATAAATAATATTTAGCATATATTTTGCAGTAATTAAGCTTGTAGGGTAGTAATTCTTAAAGACTGGATTTGTCACCTTTTTTGTGGATTGGAACCATAATACTCATTTCCGTCTGTTGTGGCAAGAATTATTTGGGTGATGAGATCAGCTAAGGGGATAAGCCCACTAATCCAAGTTATGTTTAAATAACTCACGGGGAGAAAAATCTTCACTTCTCTCTTTGCTGTCTTTCAAAGAGTTAATGATCAATTTGGCATCAGAGGCCATGGCTGTTTGCCAGATAGGAAGAAGAAGATGCATTTGTCTCCGCTTACAATGAAGACTCTCAGAAAGTGTTTTCATTGTTTCTGTGGAATCCTAGAAAAGATGGAATAAAATATCACAAGTGGAAAGATAATCCGAGCATATGCAGAGTTATATGTATGCTCCAAAGAAAGACTGCAATTCTAATCTTACATTTTTTAGGGACTGTATGGACCCTTAATCTGTATCACAGGTTGACTTGTTTAATTGAGTTTACCAGTGGATGAGAATGGGTCTGATCCAGGCACCTTTCAACAGTGTGCCATGATGCGCTTTCAAAAAGCATGCCCCCCCCCCGCCGGGGGCTAGGAAATGTTGCTCCTAGCCCTTAGAGGCATGGGGTTGGGGCTTTGAAGCATGTGTGAGCTTTGCAGCCATGGATCAGTGGGCCAGGCTGTTCTGGACATTTATTTATTTATTTATTTATTTATTTATTTATTTATTTATTTATTTATTTATTTATGTCCCGCCTTATACCCGAAGGTCTCAGGGCGGGTAACAACGCTTAAAATTCAGTGCATTAAAACAAAACAATATTAAAACAATGATACCTGCAACAACATTTGGAGATAGGCGTAAGTGCGGAAAGGGCCCGAGATTCCCCTGAAACATCTGGAATTTAGGAGTTATTAGTAAACAACTTGGATATGATCTGTCACTAGCTTGTGGATTTTTTCATGTCTCACGTTGCTGCATTTTACTTTGAAGGAATGTTGTGTTCTTTACACGGCTGTGCAGACAAAGTTATTCAAGGAAGATTGTGAAGGAAACAGAGGCACATCCCTTGAGCATATGACATCAGCCAGAGGAAGAACTATCCTCCTTTCTGCTAAAATTAGATCTAGACTGTGCTGATGACATCCAGGATTTCCAGCTCTTACTAGAGTAAGAATTCTAAAGACTGGGACTTTTTGACTGCCTGCTCCAATGGGCCCTTCTGAAACAGGAATGCTCCACAATAACCCAGAACAACGTAGATGTTGTGAAAAAGTAGGTCAGTCTCAAGGAAATACTTAAGCATAATTGCCATCTCCTTACCAGATGAGTGGGAGCTGGAAATTGTGCAGGACTTATTTGCATGTGGATGGAATTAAAAAGAAAATGGGATCAGAGGATATTCCAGGCCAGTTCAAATGGGATGATTGGCAAATGTGAGGAAAACCCTAATGATATCATGCAGGACACTTTATGTATTGTTATCCCTCCTTGTTAAGTCTTAATGGGCTCTAATGCTGCACTTTGCTTGAGGTCGTTCTCATCGGCACACAAGAAACTCCCTTACGTTGGATCACATTCCTTATTCATCCACACTGGTCCTGTTTACATAGACTGATGCTCAGTTGATTCTTTCACCTTGGCAGCATAGTCAACTCTGAAGATGAATCTCTTCCTCTGATGTCATATAATGTTGGGTAAGATCCAGGAAGGCTTCTTCTTGGGCTGGAATGCTTTGCTTCAGCCCAGCAACAGGCAGGCTGACTGGCAATCTACTTGGCGCACACATCGCATCCCATGCTCATTTGAAAGTTGGGGAAGGACAGTGAAGTCTCCATAAGTGGCCATCAGGGAGACTCCAAAAATGGCCTGCTTCCAGGACTGGTTGGCCATTTTGAGTCTCACTGAGTGCCACCAAACATCAGAGTGGAAGGGGCGGGGGGTTCCACTTACCTACCTTAATCCAGATCTAAGATGATCTGGATCTAAAGAATGTCTTTCAACTAATCCGGATTTAGTAGATCCAGATCTAAGGAGGTACCTGATGTGTCTCCATGGGTGGTGTTGCACCCAATAACCATGGGTGCTAGCATGCACGCTGTGGAAACGCCGGAGCACCCATGTGGTGAATCCGGATCTTACCCACATGGACCCCGCCTGTCCCCCCATGTTTTTTGGAGGTGCTATGCTGTGTGTGTATGCAAACTCCATAGATGCTCCAGAGAGTCTTTGAAGATCCTCTGGAGTGGCTCTGGAGAATCTTTGAAGTTTGCAGCAAATCGCTCTGGAGATTCACCGGAGCTTTGGACAAAGCTCCACAGAAATGGCATTGCTCTGACTGGTCATCTTCGAAGCCTGTGCCATTCTCTGAAGTTTCCTTTGGAGCCGTCTTCGGAGATTATCCACAGGCTTCGTAGCTTTGGGTTTGGGGGCGACCCCCCATGGGTGACCTCCCAGAGCCCACCCCTAGACCCCATTGCCCTATCTCAATGGAAACACACTCCTTATAATCCGGATTTGATGCCTGAAGACAGCATTGTAGACCCCTTTAATGGGGTCTACAGGAAATCTGGGTTATAGGTCCTGAAGGACCCATTTAATCCGGATTTCTCTAGAACAGGTGGAAATAAATGTGGCTCTAATGGGGTCTGCAGTGGAAATGGGGTCTTCCTGCTCTGAGTCTAGGGGTCCTTAATGGGTTCCTAATGGGTAGTTGATGGGTACTTAGTGCTAGTGGAAAAAATCCCAAAGATAGGCTGGTCCTGTAGCCCTTCCAAATGATGGGGGCCAGGAGTGAATTAAGGCTTTCCTGCTCAGCAACTACAGTGTTTTCAGTAGATTTCAACCCTAGGAACAGGCTGTTGCCTGAAGGGCACAGTAATAAGTGGTTCACTGCACTCTAGTGCAGATTTTGTGCATGACTCCAAATGATCATTCCAGCCTGATCAGTCCTGATTTATCAAACCTGTTTATTTATTTATTTGTTATTTATATTTATATCCCGCCCCATACCCAAAGGTCTCTGGGCGGGTTACAACCTTCAAGCAACAGATAAAAACAGAGTGTACATTAAAAAACTTTAAAAATTCAACAACTTTAAAACAATACACATTATGTTTAAAATGATAGTGTGTGGCCTGGGTGGGAAATATAGTCAGCTCAGCCAAAGGCCAGGGCAAAGAGGTGCATCTTCACCACCCTCCTGAATATATATAAGGAAGGGGCAAGACGCACCTCAAGGGGGAGGCTATTCCATAGTCTAGGGGCCATCACAGAGAAGGCTCTCTCCCGGGTGCCCACCAGCCTCACTACTGAAGGTGGTGGAACAACCAGGAGGGCCTCACCACTCGATCTTAAGGCACGGGCAGGTCGATATGGGAGAAGGCGTTCCTTTAGATATTTGGGGCCCAAGACATTTAGGGCCTTATAAGTCAAAGTCAAAACCTTGAATTGGGCTCGGTAGTGAATTGGCAGCCAGTGCAATTCTTTTAGAACCGGCGTGATGTGCATCCGGCTAGATGTTCCGGTCAGCACTCTAGCGGCTGCATTTTGCACTAGCTGCAACTTCCGAACCGTCTTCAAGGGCAACCCCATGTAGAGAGCATTATAATAGTCCAATCTAGAGGTTACCAGAGCATGGATAACTGTGGCCAGGTCATCACTATCCAGAAGAGGCTTCAGTTGACGGACTAGCCGTAGTTGAGAGTAGGCACTCCTGGCCACAGCCTCCACCTGAGCTTCAAGTGTTAGCGCAGAGTCCAGGAGTACCCCCAAGTTACGCACCTGTCCCTTCCAGGGTATTGCAACCCCATCAAGGACAGGGTATCTCCCAACTACCCGGACCCGAGACCCTGTGACACACAGCACCTCTGTCTTGTCTGGATTCAGTTTCAATTTATTCACCCTCATCCAGCCCATTACCGCCTCCAGACACCTGTCAAGCACTTCCACTGCCTCTCCTGATTCAGATGGTACCGAGAGATAGAGCTGGGTATCATCTGCATACTGATGACACCTCACTCCAGAACTCCGGATGACCTCTCCCAACGGCTTCATATAGATGTTAAATAGCATGGGAGACAAGATCGACCCCTGAGGAACCCCACAAGTGAGTTCCAAGGGTGTCGAACCAGTGTCTCCCATAACCACTATCTGAGATCTGTTCTGGAGATAGGAGTAGAACCAGTGCCAAGCATTGCCTACCACTCCTAAACTCCGTAGTCTCTCCAAAAGGATACCATGGTCAATGGTATCAAAAGCCGCTGAGAGGTCCAGGAGAACCAACAAGGTAGCATTCCCCCTGTCTCTCTCCCAGATAAGGTCATCAACCAGGGCGACCAAGGCGGTTTCCGTGCCATAACCGGGTCTGAAGCCAGATTGAAATGGGTCTAGATAATCAGCTTCTTCCAAGCATGCTTGTAGTTGAACAGCGACAGCCCTCTCCAGAACCTTGCCTAAGAAAGGTATGTTGGCCACCGGGCGATAGTTGTTTAAATCTTCCAGATCCAGGGAGGCCCTTTTCAGGAGTGGGCGCACCACAGCCTGTTTCAAGGCCAGGGGAACCACCTCCTCCCTCAGAGAGGCATTCACTACCTCCTGGATCCACCCGGTCATACCTTGTCAGCTAGTCTTTATCAGCCATGAGGGGCAGGGATCCAGAGAGCACATTGCCAGCCGCACCCCTGCAAGCAGCTTGTCCACATCCTCAGGCTGCAGCAATTGAAACTGATCCAACCAAACAGGACCAGAAAGTTCTCTGGATGCCTCGTTTGGGCTATGTCCAATTGTGACATCTAATCCCCTACGAATCTGGGCGACTTTGTCCTCAAAGTGCTTAGCAAATTTGTCACAGCGGATATTGCACGGCCCTGACTCATGCTTCTTTGAGCTTGGTTTTATGAGGCCATTCACTACTCTGAAAAGCTCTGCTGGATGGCTACTCGAGGACGCAATGGTGGCGGAGAAAAAATTCTTTTTGCCGCCGTCACCGCCACATGGTAGGCACAATAGTGTGCTCTGACCTGTGTTCGGTCAGATTCACAGCCAGATTTACACCACCTGCGCTCTAGCTGTTGATCTTCCTGTTTCATAGCCCACAGCTCCATGGAGTACCAAGGAGCTTTTCGGGCTCCACAAGCATGCCGAGGGCACTTGGGAGCAATCATGTCAATCTCCTGATTCCAGAGAGAAACCAGGGGTTCGACAGGCGCGCCAGTCATACCAACCGGAAAATCCCCCAGAGCATTCAGGAATCTCTCAGATTCCATAAGTCTCCGGGGGCGGACCATTTCAATAGGTCCCACCCCACAGATGGGAGCTGCCATTGCAAGTCCAAACCTCACCAGCGAATGATCCGTCCATGACAACGGGTTGACAGTCAGCCCTCCTATCAACGGATACTCATCAGTTCGCTCTGAGGCAAAAACCAAATCAAGGGTGTGACCCGCTATATGAGTCGGGTCAGATACAAGTTGAGACAGCCCCATGGTTGTCATGGAGGACATGAAGAACTGAGCTGGTCCACTAAGTGTAGCCTTGGCGTGGACATTGAAATCCCCCAACACCACCGTGGCAGGGGCTTCCAACACCACGTCCGAGACCACCTCAGCCAGCTCAGATAGGGAGGATGCTGGGCAGTGGGGTGAATGGTACACCAGCAGCATCCCTATCCTGTCTCTCTGACCCAACAGCATAAACAGGCCCTCAACCCCTGTTACAGTGCGAATTGGTCGCCTGGTGAGGGGAACGGACGTCCGATGGACTACAGCAACACCCCCTCCCCTCCCCTCTGGTCTGGAGCAGTGCTGCACCGAGTATCCTCGGGGACAAAGCTGGGCAAGACTAGGCCCACCCAATTCATCCACCCAGGTCTCAGTAATACATGCCAGATCAGCCCCTTCATTCAAAATCAAGTCATGTATGACAGATGTTTTATTCCGGACTGATCTGGCATTCAGAAGCAGCACGGCCAGAGCAGTGGGTTGGTTGGTAGACCTCCCCAAACTCTGTCGGCTGGGAAACAGAACAGAAGGAGTGATGGCTTCAGTACATCTATCACCCCTTCTCCTAATCTGTCTCTTCTGCTTCCTGTTTGATAAGAGCCAAACTTTCATTAAATGCACAATAAAACATACTCCATTTGGAATTTCTCTTCCAGGATCCCACTGAAGATGGTTCTCTGCCATTAGATTCAATTACACTTGCCTGATTATTTCCTGCTTAATATATACACCAAATATTAAATATCACATTTTTTCATATTCTCCATAAGCAGCTGCTCAGTCCTGACTACATATTAATTTTTTAAAAAAGTGCTCACATATATTTATAAGCGACGAAATGTGCTGTATTTGAGTGCACCAAGAGAATCCGGAATGCAAGGACCTCCTTCTCTTGCATAACTGTTTATTTGGCATACAATATCCACATTCATAATGCTGCACTTTATCTACAGCCTCTCCTTATTTGGTATTAAGGCTGAGCTTTTCAAATTGTTAAGAAGAAATTTAAAACAGAAACATTTTAATATTGTGTGGCAGGCATGTTCCAGGATGTGTTAGTGTCAGAGGCATAATGACTATTGAGCAAGGGCTTGGAAGGGTTGGCTGGCTGCTCACCTGCCATTGGTTTTGTGACGGTTTCAGGCTGCAGGCTGCAGAGGGCAGTGATAGTGCTTTGGCCCTTTTGCAGAATGCATTGCTTTCTGCCGGTGCAAACCCTTGCAAAATGCATTTGCAAGCCTAGGCTGCAAATAGCAGAAATGGCGGGAAACATTGCCCGGGCCCTTCTGCATTGATTGGCTGCTGGCAATTTGGAGGGAAAAGCTGCCCAGGGACCTGGGGGCTTGATTGACAAGCAGGAGGGGTTTCCCTTGGTTGCCAGAGATAACAGCCAATCACAGCACTAGGGGTTGAAGGGTATAATAGGCAGAGAAAGCAGCAGACTTAGTCCTTTCTCTGGATGGGAATTGATCAGGCTGGCCTGTTCGGTGGGCGGGGGGGAGTTGAAGGAGGCAATCGTGTGCATGTGTGTCTCTGAAGGAACTTGGCTAAGAACTGGCCAGAGACTGGAACCCACAGCCCAGCAAGGAAAGGCAAAGCCTTGCTAAGACCGGGATTGAGTTGCTAAGCTTTGGGGAGGCTTGAGCTTTTGGGCAGAGCAAACTAAAGAGGGAAGTGGATAGGATTATCTGCTTAGAAGTAACTGCTTACCTGTAAGCTAAGTAAGCTGTGTATGCTTGAAGCTTGCTGTTCTAAGACACTTTTGATTCTTTAACTTGTAATATCTAAACTTTCTATTTTCCTCTTTTACTTCTCTAGGTGTTATTCTCAATAAACCTGTTTTGATTTACAGTTTAAACGCCTGCTACCAGTTTATTGCTACGCTTCCAGCAACCTAAAAGTGCCCAGCTGCTTTTCGGAGGGCAGGCACTGAATGGTCTGCTAGAAGTCGTGACAGGTTTGTTGTGACGTCTTGTGCCTATATTTGGTTTCAATATGCATTATATGGGCAGGGGCACTGTGCACCTCGTTACACTCCTGTTTACTGTTTGATAAGAGCCAAACTTTCATTAAATGCACTATAAAACATACTCCATTTGGAATTTCTCTTGCAGGATCCCACTGAAAATGAAAAAAACAAACAAACCCTGCCTTTTGTGCACGGTTAGGTGATAATTACAAGAAAGAATTTCCTAGTAGATTCTGAATTTCTGTCTCACTTTATTAACCTCAGTGATGTCCCAAATCCGCTATCAGACGATGCTGAATTCGGAACGCTTCTCTTCTGTCTCACTCCTTCTCTCTGTTTCCTAAGTGGAAAAGGAATTTGGCGAGGACGGGCTCTAGAAACAAAACATTTGTTTTCGTCATGCAGGCAGTAAGTTGTGGTTCCTGCGTGAGTCATCCAGTGGCTGAGAAGGCAGAATCTGGTGGATACGTGCAGACCATCAGAGAGATGCTGCAGCCTCTCAGCCAATTGGAATTCGTTCATGCGCGAGAGTTTTCATTGTTGCACTGTCCTCCGCCGTAAAGTGCTCCCGGGTGGCTTACTTTCCCGCCAATCTCAACTGTCCGTTTCTTTAACTCTTGCTTGCATAAACCATGTAATTTCTTCTAAGCATTTCTCTGCCATCTGCTCCATTCACTATTCTGCATAATGGCTTTCATGAATTTAGATCTTAATCAAATAGGAAGGGTGGAACAAAGAGATGTGGTTTCCAAAATTTTGGGCTGCTCGCAAGCAGTGGTGGCATTAGGATGGAAAGATGCTACAAAATGGACAATGGAAAATTGGTATTTAGGAATTATGGACCTGATTGCCTCTGAATTTCTAAATCGCAAAATAAATAATATGAACGACGCAATCAAGTTGAGAAATTGTAAAGATAGGTGGACGCGAGTAAAGGATTATATGAATACTAGACTGGGACTAAGTTGTTTAAAAGTTAAACTGCAATTAATATTTCAAATGTAACCGGTGATGCCAAAGTGTACAACAATGAGTAGGGGGGAGGGAAGGGGGAGGGGGGTAAAACAAAATAAAATGGTTTTGATGCTATAGTATAATTGGTAAGAGATATAACTTGTAATTGTGTTCAGAGAGAGTTCAAGTTTTGTATAGGACGGATAATGGAAATTTATATAACATTTTATATCTTAATAAAGCATTTAAACCAAAAAAAAAATGTACTCACGTCGAGTAACCTAGTTTATATTACTTTACAGATGACAGTTGCCCAAGATGAGCAAGAAACATCATTTTTAGACAAGTGTTTAAAAATACGTGGTACAGTTTGTGTTTCCTTCCTCAAATATGTTTTAACACAGTTAATTGTCTGCTTTAATCACGTGACTCTCTTTTTCTAGGTGAATGTACCTTTTTAAAGTGTATTTTACGTGTAGCAGAAAAATAAATCTCGCTTTCACCGTTGGATGGGGCTCCTCAACATGCCCTACTAAACCCTCCTGCTTCCTTTCCATGCTCATAAGAACATAAGAGAGGCCCTGCTGGATCAGGCCACAGCCCATCTAGTCCAGCATCCTATCACACACAGTGGCCCACCAAATGCTTATGGGCATCTCAGGCAGAGACAAGGACAAACCTATTCCTGCTCTAGAATCCCAGCAAATGGCCTTAGAAGCGCCCCGGTTCCCATTCCCCCCCAGCCTGAAAGATGCACCTAGGCATTCATTCTCGTAGCCATTGATGCACCTGTCGTCCATAAACGTGTCTAACCCTCCCTTAAAGCCATCTAGACTGGTAGCTGTCACCACCTCTTCCGTCAGCACATTCCATAAGCCGATGACCCTCTGGGTGGAGAAATACCTCCCCTTGTCAGATCCGACTCTCCTACCCATCAGCTTCATAGAGTGCCCCCTGGTTCTAGTATTGTGTGATAGAGAAAAGAAATGTTCTCTATCCACCTTTTCTATACCGTGCATAATTTTATATACTTCGATCAGGTTCCCTCTTAAATGCCGTCTCTCCAGACTGAAGAGGCCTAGACGTTTTCCCATCACTCCGTCTGAGCTCATTTCTCAGGCCATAAGGCATATTTCCACAGCCACGCCCGGAGACAGGTGGCTCCATGCAATGCTGCCAGGCTCTTCTGGGTTCTCTCGTTTTGCTCATGAGAGAGCATCCAAAGACTTTGCCTTTGGCGCACTTGCACTTACTGTCCCCTTTTGTGACCTTGTTCCCGGTTGCCTCACAAGCGTGGTGGGCACTACTTATGGCTTGTAGAGGCATCTTCTATGGTAACTGGAGACATGGCCATAGACTCCAGAAATTGCTTTCACCTTGGCTTTCTCCCTATGCTTTCTTTGCTAGTTCCAGGCACCTCTCTGAGATAAATCACCACTGAGACAGAAGGAACTTTGTTACCACAGGGCAAGGAGCAGGAAGAAGGGTCAATGCCTTATTTACTCTCCATTTTTCTTCACGTTATGGGACCTTCCAGCACATAGTTGCACGACAAAGATATTCTTACATGAACAATGCCAACATATTAATTTATATGGAGACAGTCTGAATTGTATGAATTGAGTATAGGAGTGTATTATCCTATAGACTTCAGAACAGACCCAAACTATTGCAAACTATTCTTCTTTTGTTGGTAACTGCCAAATTATCCACTCTGAGTCTTTTCCACTTCCTAGATTGCTATGCATTTACAAGGCACAATAGAAAGTAACTGTGATTTGCACGGTATTCAGGTCTTTTTTACGCTAAAATGCAATACTGCAATACAACAAAGGCACCATACTGGGTAATCCAGATACAGTTTGTTGTTATTAGGTACCATAAGAGTACATCCATGCAGGTTTTTTGGCCAGATAGAAGTTGTTTGCCATCACCTCTGGAGAATCAAACTTCTGACTCTACTTTCTAGGCATTCTACCATGTGGAGCTGTGGCAAAATTGACTTTTAACGTGGGAAGGGAAAATGCAATATATATTGTACAAAGAGAGACACATTGTGGCTTCCCATGAAGTTTATCTCAAAGAAGTAGACCCTTTTTCCTCCAGAATGAAAAGCACCCACAGGGGGGAAACAAAGATATAACTCAGGGTATTTATAGAACCAACGATAACCTTCCTCTTTCTCCATTGTCTAATCTTGTTAGAGGCCAAATAAGTCTACTTCTGATTTAGATAACCCTTTTCTTTTTTTCTCCTTTGCTTTTTAAAACTAAATGCAATAATGATTCATACAATTTTAACACAAATAGGATTTGGCCTGTTATTAGTTAGTCCTGTACCTGTAAAAGAAAAAAAAAAGAGATTATAGAGAGCAAGAGAGAGAAACATTCTCAGAGACTCAAAGTTCTGTATTTTGCCCTGTCTGCTGTGGTAAATCAGTTTGGCACCATTTTTAACAACTTCCATTTCCAAAAACGGCATTCACTTTTATTGAAGTAAAAAGGCATTTCCACTACAGAGCCCACAATTGCATCTGGGTTCATGTTTTTCCCTGTGAAAAGACAGGTCTCCATTGTACTTAATGTATTTAAAAACTTGTCGTCAATTGCAATTGTAGTAAGCTTGAGAGAAACCCAGTAGGAGCCATTGGAGAACTTCCCAAGTTACTTGGGAAAAGGGTCACACCCCTCCTCCTCTACTGTAATCCTTCCAGGGCACCAGCTCATTACCATTTCTTCATGAAAATGTTGGCCATATCTCAGCCCAGATTTTTCAAGCTGATTCCACCTGCTGATCCTTTTTTCAGCAACAGTTTAAGCAGCAGTAATTGAAGGTCAGCAGCGCAGTGCAAGCTATACTTTTCAGGGAGGAAGCGCCACTGAGCCCAGGGCCACTTACTTCTGAGTAGACATGGTTAGAATTGCACTGGTAACCCTTAAACCAGTAAGCAAAACCAGAGAAAATAAACGAGAAGGAGAACAAGTTACCTCACTACACTCCTCTCTTCGAGCTCTTCTGCCGATACATTCTGCTCTCTAGATGTTTGCGTTTCTCACTCCAAGTTTCCTCGTGATGCTTCCTGACTCACGTGCCCTCATCTCCTGTTTCTTCCACCTCTTCCTTGCCACATTCTTTTCTCAAATTGGAAGCAGCCTGCTGTATCTGCCCACTCACTCAGCTGACCACTCAGCTGCTAATGTCATCTCAGCCTTAAGATCAAATTTGAATGGCAACAAGGAAAACATAGAGTACAGCCAGATGCAGCCTTTGAGCTTCCAGTTGGGCCATTCTGCCTTATCCTGTCCTGAGGAGGCTGCACCAAAAATTTGCAAATAAAGTGGTCACTCCCTCTCATTGCTCCGCTGACAGTTCCCTTCCTTGTAAGAGGCAATACCTTTCCCTTTAAAAGTTAACTGAATCACTTCGTTTCTCTTTATATTCGTGGTAAATTGGGGAAAGCGAGGAGGCCCTGTCCATCTCTCTTGAAGTCATTGTCCTTGCCGGTCTTCCAGACTTTCATTCTGAAACAAAACATCTGAAATCCATAGCATATATTTATATCCGTCAACATACTGATCAATAGAAACCTCATCTACACAGGACTTTTGGGTGATTTGGTGTCATCTTCAGGAGAGACTCCCATATGGCTTTCCTCTGGTTCAACCCCAAATAGCTCCTTTTGGAGTGAGCATCCCGTCAAGGGAGGAGCAGAGGAGGGGGCTCTGAAGGCACCGTCAAAATTCTGTGCTCGCTTCCCTTCCATTCTCGAGGCAGGAAGTTCTAGTCCAGGGTGAGATAGTGAAATCTTCCCTGCATTCTCACCTCCTGAGAGGACTGACCCCCCCAATTTACCTTTCCGAAGCTGAAAATCAAATTTGGAAAGCTTAAGCCACCTGCTGGGGAAAGCTTGGCACTTGGATGGTTAGATGTCATTCTCATGTTGCGTCCTCCTCCTGTCTATCTTTTCTTGCTTGTAGTCAAAGCAGGAATACACCGGGCGGTCTACAGTTAAATATTTTACTGATCATCTGTCTCTATCTGAACATACCCTTAAAAGCACAAAAATGGAATAAGTGGATTATGCCAGTTCCCAAACAAAGGGGATCCTCAGGTCATAGATTTTTTAGATACTCGAGGAATGTGATAAGTAACTTCTAATGACGAGTCTAACGCAAAAGTGGACACTGTGGGGCAACCAGTGGGCCAAGTATTGTTATACCATACTAGGATGGTAAGCGTGAAAAGGCCCAGAGTTGTTACTCCTCAAAAAAAACCTGAATCGAATTGGTAAAGGGGACAAATAAAGTTCATATTGGTTTGAAATCACTTTTTAGCATGAGTGGGAAGGCAGCCCAGGTGTTTATAAAGAAGAAAAGGTCAAGTCCTCCAGCCATTGTCATAAGGACGGGGCAGAGGGTGGAGGGGCTTAGGGCTTTGGCTCCATCAGAGACAACTGAGGGGAGGAGGCTTGAAACCAAATGCAGGAAATTACTTGAAGCCAAATAAAGAGATTGGGGGGGGGGGGAACCAAACAAAGTGAGGATTATTTTTACACCTTCTCACATAACACCTAACCTGACAATCCTTAACCAACTCTTATGCAGAGAAGAATGCACTTAACTCCTCAATAAATAGGAAGAATTAGTACATCAACACAATAAAGAACAAGTTGCAACGAAAGCAAGAGTAAACAAGACAGGCAGCTACGTAGCCCATAAACTTATCTTCAGAGAGTAAAAGATTTGCAAATAGAAAACTCAGTTTGGAGGCATTCAGTCAACCCTTTCCTAGCACTTCATCATTAGTAGTTTTGAATTGTAGTTTCCAGGAACCATCGGGACATCACTTGGTAATTCTGCCATATTTGGATATTCCAGAATATCCATGTTTTATTCCAGCATATCCAAATACAGCAGAATAGGTAACTGACATCTGGATGCAGCCTCAAATATTTGAAGCCTGGAGGTGGACTTTTGCTTTTTCTGTCAGGTACTAGTCCGTCTCTCTAGCCACTGTACTATGCTGCTGTTGATTTCAGCAGCTCCTTCAGGTTCTGGTCAAAGGAAGTTATTGAACAAAATGAGTCCCTGGTTTCCTTCCAGTCGTTTCAAGAGACCTGTGAACTTGAAGCTGCCACCACAGCACATGTCCATTGCAGCTGATTAGAATCATAATCCCCCCACCCCAACAAAAACTCTTTGCAGTTTTAGGGACTATTTGAAGGAGGCTTAAGGCACCAGGGTTGTTGTTGCTGTTTTAACAGTACATAGAAAACATAGCCACTTTTCTTTGCTTCCAGGGTAGGAGAGGGTAATGGTTGCTTCAGAGCATGATGAGGACCTGCAAACAAATGTTCTGCTCCTGCCCAACTCTCCCTGCCCCAGGCCAGGCCTGCCCTTCTGACTCTTGCATCAAAAATATTTGAATAAAATCTTCTCCCGTTCTGAGAATCCTGTTAGTAAGGTAAATGATCTGCGTGCACCTCATCAGATTGATGGAGGAGGGCAGCCTTCTAGGAATTGAGGGAAGACACCCCAGAATGGCAAGAGAAAAAATACATCGCTCAAAAGATGACTAAATAAAAGGTAATTCGGCATATCCTCCAGCACGGATCAGAACTCACAAATGCAATGGGACGATGGGAAATTAAAGAGATAATTCTCAGAGTCCCAGTACAGCTTTGTTTTATCCATGCAAGATACTTCTTTAAACTGTAGCTGCTTTTAGGGTAACAAACTTAGCAAGAGTGTAAGCACCTTTGAGAAGACCTAGTTGTTTCTAAGATGCCAGGGGTCTGGGAAGGGGGACATTTGTAGTATTTGTAGTATTAGTCTACTGAGCTTGAGATGCAATATGCTTGTACTCTGTGCATGCTTTTGGTCTTGGTCAGCTTGGCGTGGGTCCACCATCTTGCCTTCTTTGCCAGCGGCCTATTATACCTGAGCCCAATTCCCTCTGTGGCCCATAGTTTATAATTAGGCAACATCTGGGCAAGTGCATCTGTATTTGCAGCCATTGCTTACAGTCTGCAAGTGCCCTCTGCCCTCCCAGATGCTGCATAATTATAAACTAACTAGCTCCTTACCTGATGCCTCCAGCAGCAATTGTCTGCACCTTTTCCAGTGTGGCAGCGGCCATTGGAGCCACTGCGCAAGAGTGCTGGCAGCTAAGACAGCCCCTGATGCAACTGTGCTTGCACAGAGCATCAGTATCACCATAGCAACAGCACTGATGCACACACACAATCGTTCAGGATGCCGAATCCCAGGTGGCAGCACCCTGCAGAGGATCGGTCATGCACTGCCATCTTGGATTCAACATCCTGGTAAGTGATTGATCCCACGGGGGATAGAGCACTAGTCAACATTAGTTTCTAATGTACCTTTCCCATCCATAGGAGATAGGTGTCCCTGAGCTAGGTCCCTCATTGGTTAGGTTACTCACAAAAACTGGGAACAGACAATAGCAATTCCAGAGAAAAGGGCATATTTGTTTTCAGTAGTCAAGAATTGTAGCATAATTCATGTCCCGAGGCCATTTATAAATGGATTGGGAAGGCTCCACGTGGCGTAGAGTTTGTTGAGATTTATAGATAAAATAGCAGAACTGCACTTGGCAGATGGTGCAGCATAGTGTGGGTTGAACTATGGAACCACAAGCAGAATTGTAGAGACGTGATTGCATTCCAAACAGAAGGCACTTTATTCTTCGTGTAAGTAAGATCTACATAAATGTGAGAAAGCTACACATCACAGGCATATATCATAATTAGATGGATTCCTAGAAGCAATTATACCCATGCGAGACTCATGATCCAATAGGAAGAAGGCAGGATACCTTATGCCCCTAAATGGTCAATCCGGTAGCTACAGATAAACGCGGAAGTTTCTCATGGCTCTTACTTTTCTCACACAGAAATAGCAATTGTTATGGCTGTATAGCAAAGCTTGATAAGACAGCTGGTGGCGTTGTATTCTGAAGTTCTACAAGACTAAGCAGAATAACATGGGATTATTGCAGGCTGGAGCATGAAGCATATTTACCTGTATTTTGGAAAAATGCTGAATGTCAACAGAGTTGTATGTCATGGGGACCACTCCTGGGATGAAGCGCTTTCACCGGCCCTTGAGCAGGATAGATAGATAGCCATGAACTCAACAGCACATTTCATCCTGGGCTAAATTGAAGGCCGAGAAACAGAAGTTCTCAGGTGTAAATGTCATCCAAAGGCATTTCTCCAGGCTCTGGAAGTAGTCCTAGAAGTTGAATTGGCAAAATGCCGATGGGCTCTGGAGTAGAAAGTCATCCGGTGCTGCTGCCACTGCCCTCCGACAGGATGGTGGCAGCAGAAAACGTGGCCTGCATCATTTTTGCAAAGTAGCTTTTTGGGTGCGGGATCAGTTCCACAGCTAAGAGCATGCTGAGGCCCAGTTCCACAAGACCTGCTACTCTACTGGGCCGGCAGCACTGGCAGATGGCCAGGCCAGAGGAGGCTGGACCACCATGGCAACAGCCATGCCATGTTGCCATAGCAATCTGGGCACTGCGCAGTTACACACCATGACCACTCGCTGGACTGGACCCAGAAGACATCCAGGACAGGTGTGCCTACTGCTTTTAAGTAATCCACCACTAAATGCCTGTAGCAGTTTCTAATGAGCCGCTGTGGCTCTCTGGTGTGTGTTGTCTAGTGAAATCACACGAAAATATCACAGTTGGAGTTAGGCGTTTGCACTAGCCGGACAAATGCTGACAATGGTTGATATCAACCACTTAAAAAATGTGACATCTTCAGGAAAATCACGTGTGTGTTCTTGTGTACTTGAGGATTGCGCAATGTAGAAAAGAGGCTAAAAGATAGTAGACAGGCAGGAAAGAAGGCATGGACTAGCATGTTAGTAACTAGGTATATTTACTTTGTTCCCCCCTTCTCTCCATCTTTTTAGTCTAGCAGCTCCAGCCTTTCTTCTCTGCCTTTCAAAGATGCTGGGAGGAGAGATGAAGAGTAGAAAAGGATTATAGAAGCACAGTGGGAAACCTCAAGACGGTGGCGTCTCACACGTCCACAGCAATTTGTCTGCCTACAGCCTCAGTGATGCCTCTCAGAACTGTGGCCTGGAAGCGTATAACTGTTTGACAGCAGATCACGTCTACGAGGAAAAGAAAGCGTGAGGTACAGCGAGTAATGAAGACTCAAAATAGATAGCAGGAGTTGGCTGTGACACTGATTATGAATCCTACAAAGAGGTTTGATTCTGGCAAATGAGTAAAAAACGACAAGCAACACAGTTGCAATAAATAATTATGTTCTTTGCACTCAGTACAAACACTTTTGTCATCAGTCTCAGCCTAAAATTCACTCGACACCTTGTAGATCTGTCTCCTGCCACCTCCACAGCCACGTTTGACCAAATGTGTTTATTCATGCTCAAGGTTCCTGTCTTTAGTGTCAAGAGGCTCTGGAGCCCGTCTTCAGCTGCATCCGCACATCGAGCGACTGCACACCCTGTGAATGATGGGCACTTGAGCCGCATCCCCATTATAAGCTTAATCCAGTTCCCCTAAACCGAAATAATAGAACTGGATGCAAACGCAAATTTGCCTGATCCCATTACTTTCAACTTAATCGTGTTTGATCCAGATTCTGAGGATCGTACATGGCGTATGTGACTGAAGGGGGGGACTCAAGTGGCTACTTTTTAAAAGCTGCTTTTCAGGGCTGCCCTGCCTTCTTCCTCCTGGCGTGAACGTGCCACCCATAAGGGACCCCTTCACGGAGCCTAGCTGGGTGGCTGGGTGGTTGCCACTTGCCTGGATGGAGGAAAAATGGCAGCGGGCAGCCAGCAGTTCTTTCCCCACCTCTCCCCATTGCCAAGGGCACGCAGCAGCAGCAGCAGCAACTCAAGCCCCTTTGCTTTAAACATTCACACATCTCCCAGAACCTGCAGCTGCTTTTCTTTCCCTTTCTAAAGGGCAGAACTCCAAAGAGCTACAAAATTGCAACATTGTTATTAGGTGTGAAGTGCATGGATTGCTACAGTGTAGTGGCTGCTGTAAAGTGTGGATTTTTACACTGAAATCACTATCTTTGGAAGCAAGCTATTGGGGGAGGGAAACCCTGAACATGGATTCGCATCCCTTAAAACGGTATGGTCCACACAGTAAAAAATGTAACACGTATCAAGCGCACCATTGGGAGTGAGACCTGTTGAAATGAGGGTTAACATTTACAACGCTTTGGGGCGATTTAACACGCGGAAAGTGTATTAAGCCAAACTGACGTGGGGTCTGCGAGGATTGAAACCGTATCGAAACTGAATTAAGCTTGTAATAGGGATGTGGCCTTGGTGACCCACAACTGTTCTCAGAGAAGTGTTCTCCTCCTTTGAGCATTTTCTGCAGCCTGTGTGAATGCAGCCTTAGTGCACTGGAACTAACAAGATTTTATTTCCATCTTTCCTTCCACCCTAAAGCTTAACTTTATAACACAAGAACATATGCAGATTAGCAACTTTCAATGTGTGGTTACATGTATATTAAGAGTAAGAGAGGTGGAGGATAAGAACAGTGGCCCATAGGAAACAAATATGTAGGATGCAAAGACAGAAATATCTCCCAATTTTCCTGAAAAATGTACAAGAAAAGCCTCAAGGTGGGAATCTTAGGGGAGAAAAAACCCATCAAAGTCAGTAAAAGTAAAAAGCCAGGGGGTGGCAGGTAAGGCAGACATAGACGCCTCCTTATTCTTCAAAGAAAACAGTGAGAAGCAGAGCAATGTTGTATTATTAGATCAGAAAATATTTAGAGATTGTTATGCAAAAGAGCAAAGAGAGAGAAAATGTCAAGAGGAACAAGGTTGCTCAAGGATTTCTGCAAGAGTTTTTGAAAGAGGAAATGATAAGCGACTACCGCAGGAAGTGGGAGAAGTGATGTAGAACCAAGAAGAAACCATAAGTTAGGTTCTTTGTAATGGGAGGTCACACTGGATTCATAACTTGTAGCAGTCAGATGAAAGTTCGGTCTTGGCTTATTCTTGCAAACAACCCAGAATTCTGTTGTCTCCCATTGATGAGAGGTTTTTTTTTTTACTTTTGCCTTTTTTACCCTTGATAGATGAATAGTTTTCTCTTTTGTATGTTCCAACCCAGAAAATGTTTATAAATAAACTTTACAAAAGAAACTGCTCCAAATTTACCTCAGTTTATGTTTCCTATAATCTATGACAAAATATTTGTTTGGGAACAGCCTTTTTCTGCTGTCCATGATTCCATGCTTTGAGCTAGATGAACCTTTGGCAGCTGCTTCTTGCCTCTCCATCAGCAAAAATATCTCATAGAAGCTCCTCCTTTCCAAATAAGCCAAAGCAGGTCCAAACTCAAAGTTTTTCTGGTTCAGTTTGCATTTGAACATTTCGAGATTTAATCAAGCCCATGAACTGAATTCTACAGGTGATATGGGAAGCCGCAAACAGCCACTGGAAATGGAGATAAGAAAAGCTTCTTCCTCCTTTGAAAATACTTGAGTTAAAGAAAAAAGGTAGGCAAATAAGTTTTCTTGTTTTGTTTTTACATGGTACCACAATAGCTTGGAAAAAAATGGAAGACACCTTAAAGGAGAGCTGAGGCCTATTTGCATTAGACCTCTGGAACGCAATTAGAACAGCCCTGGGAAGGAGCATTCGCTCTGCTGGGCTGGTGGTTCCATCCGGAACCGTCCCGTCCTGTCCCAGGACAGACTAAATTGCATTCCGGGTGTAGAGCCCGAGATCATGCTCTACACCCATTCCTGGCCGTCCCAGGCCATCCCACAGCTGTACGGCAGGGAGAGCATTCGCATTCTTCTGGCCGGACAGCTGCATGCCCCACCCCCCCAGCTACCGCCATTGGGGGGATTTCAGCCCAACAGCGGGCAGGCCGCCGCAATCAACCTACCTTGCTGAGCCTGGGATCCTCCTCGCGCGGCCTGGACAGCGATCTGCCGCTCTGTCCACAGGTGTACGCTCCAGTAAGCCTACCCACAGTGACCCGTCAGGCCAGCATGGGGCTGAGCTACCGGAGCACGCACCTGTGCAGAGAGTGGCAGATCGCTGTCCAGGCCGCATGAGGAGGACCCCAGGCCCGGCGAGGTAGGCATCCCGTGCATTGGGTGGTGTGGTGTGAACCCGTGGGTGCAAGTGGGGGCCTAGGGCTTCACTGCCGGCTGCTGCAGTCCAATTGGGACTGCAGCAGTCGGCGGGACACCGGGCTCCCCTGGTTTGGTCTCCCCCACCCCTTTTGAGGAAAGAGGAATGGTCCACCAAGCACAATGATATGGGAAGATATGTGGATAATCCCACAAAACATCCAGCTGGTTTCGACTTTCCACGACTTCCCTGGAAAGTTCTAAATAGATCCATATGTCACATGGCACCTGCCAGGAGTCATTGTATAAGTGGGGCAAAACATCTTCTCCCCGTTGTGACTGTGGAGCCAGCCATCAGACTGTTGACATACTGTGACCAGCTGTGAATTCAGGATTGGGATCAGACTTTTTAAAAATGACAGATGCAGTCCTTCAATGGATGAGTGGCCTTGATACTGCTATATAGGGTCCCTTTCACTTGCAGACTCTAACTTCCTAGTTTAACTTCCTGTTTTAATGGTGGATAGTTCAAGTGTTGCTGCCATAAATAAATATAACTCTAATGAGAAAATGCTGAAATGCATTAATGATGAGAATGTTTATGGCCTTCCCACAAAATTACCTGGCCTTCTACAGGACAGATGCCGTATCTCAGCCTCAATCCAAAGTCAGGAAACAAAAATGTACAAGCTGGGGGCATTTCCCAATGACCCTAACAATAGCCCTCAAACCAGACCATCTTCCAAAGCACAGGAAAATGTCACCAGATTCTAGAAACGGGCCTGACCTGCTCCTGCCATTGCCACCTGCCTGCATGGCAGTGGCAGGAATGGGGCTCAGCTTGGGCCACAAGTGGTTTTCCGTTGGAGCATTCAAAGGTGTGTGCCACGTCCTCCTCACGGCCCCTTCTATGCTCGCCACTCCTCAGAGGGGCGCAGAATAAAAGCAAGCTGTGGGGTGGCCAGACCCTGCCAGCTTTTCATTTATATAGCTCCAAAACGCTGGCGCCCCACTTTGCTAGTCTGTCCTTGGACAGGTTGGCCACAAAGCAGCAGACACTTGAGTAAGGATAACTCTTTAACTTTATTAATACAGTAACAAAATAAAATAAAGAATTAAGCTTAGGTTCAGCTTTGAGTCATTTAGTTCATGAGAAAGGACATAAAATGGTAAGAAAACAGAGTAAAGTCCTTTGCTTATACATCCAGCAACAACTGTCATGAAATACTGTGGTTTTCTGACTGAAAAGGGCTTTCCCGCTCTTAGTCTGAGGCAGCTTCGTTCACTCACTCTCAGGCTCTTAATAGCTTCTGCCCCTTTTAAGCCCTTTCCCTCTGTTTTGATAAAGCTTTGTTTCTCTGCCTTTTTTCTCTTAAGGTTCTGTATCAAAACCTTTTCAAAATCTCTCTCTGTACCCCCTCTTGTCAGCTGTTTCTCTCCCTCTAAAACTTCTGCGCCTCACTCCCCCCAAAATCCTCCATCTTCCGCCTCCCTCTCAGTCAGCCTGTCTCCGCCTAGCGAGATTCTGCAGCTCCCATTGGCTGGAGAGGGTCATGTGATCCCTACTACTGCTGAAAGCAGCCTCTTACTCCCTCCCCGCAGCCTGTGAACGTCACAGTGTGGCTTCCATTTCCAGGAAGTTTGGGGCCTGCATAGGTAGCACATTCCTGTCTGTGCCTGAATCTCCTAGGGATGCGCTGTGAGGTTGTGACAATCCACCAATCCTTCATGACCGAGCATTTCTGGTTTGTGGGCTGACACCCACCAAGTCAAATGCTGCAAAACCAAGGTTCCCATTTGCCGGTGGACTAGTGTTACTCATGCCTAGCTCTGACAGTAAAGACAGTGTGACCACAAAGGAACATCAGTTTCTTGACACTTTTGGTTGCTTCCTCTGTGTTTTGCCCCATGAGTGTTTTGGTCACGCTAGAAGGTCTCTTTCACTTGACCAAATTCTGTTCCAGAGAGTTGAAAAATGTATGGGCACCATCGCGACAGAAAGACATGCTTAGTCAAGTTAGACAAATGTGTTTTAAGCCTGAATGTGAGGCTCATTCTTAGCCTAAACACGTGGTGAAGCTAACAGAATGAGGCTGAAATTCCTTAGTTGTTTCTTTAAAAAAAAACACCTCCCACTGGTTTTGCTTCAAGAATTTCCAAAAACTGCATTCAAGAGCAGAGGCCTCTTCGCACTACAGCTGGAACGGCTGTAGTGAAGAAGGCTAAGACACACGGGAACGCTTCCTCCATTCACACGGAGGGAGGCAGGAATGCATCTACACGCGTTCCTTGCCTCCCTCCGTGCAAATGGGGAAAGTGTTCCCACGTGTCCTAGCCTGGAAAGGCCAGGATAAGGGCGGGATGCCCTCCCCCGGCCTCCCACCATTGGGTCAGGCAAGACCCAGGGCGGGGAGGCCTGTTGGATGCCTCCCCAGGGATCCTGCATGCTCCAGGGGCCCAGATTGGCCTCCTGGGGCCAGCGAGACCCCAACCCAACCCCCTCCAACCCACCCCAGGGGCACACACGTGTGAACGGGGCTTTCCTGTTCAGCACCGGGCAGCAACTGGGGCAAGGAGGCCGGCTGTGCTGTGCGCATGTCCATAGGTGTGTCCATTGGCCACAGGAGCCAATGGGGGCAGCCCAGGGGAGGGGCGCAGCTGTCCCAGAGAGAGAGCGTGCAAATGCTTTTCCTCCAGTACAGCTGAGAATGGCCCAGGACGATGCGTTGGGACGGCTGGGGCACGTCGGAATACAACTGCCTGCCCCAGAAGAAGGAACGCCCCTTTCCAGAGTGTTGTAGATGCATTCCAGAAACCCTCGTGCAAAAAGGCCTCAGATCCTTGAAGTTCACTCAGGTTTTGTATGTTTCCTGTTTCATAGTGGAAATTATGGAGTAGCATGGAATAACTGGAAATTGGTAAAGAAGGAAAGCTGATAGCGCCCACCAGAAGACCAAACTTTTACACGGGTTGATTTTCTGTAGCCATGGCATCTGCTTCTTGCCTTCTCCTGTGGCCATCAAGCACCTGTTGTTCCTGCCTTTTCCTCTGGTTGCCAAGCACTTCTGCCATGGCTGCTGCTGCTCCTATGTGCCTTCATTTTTACTCTCCTTTCTTCCTGCGCCACCCAACCACTGGTCCTGTGTTTCAGCCCAGCAACTATTTTGTTCCCCGTCAGTTGGTACTGACCCTCTGCTCCTCAGCACTGATAATTAGGCTATCTCTAGTGCGTATTTATACCTGTCACTTGGCAGAGCAGCAAGGTGTGTGAGCTCCACTAAAGAAGCCGAGGTAGCATGCTCACAGTAAGAGTGGACTGCACCAGGTGTCTGGGACCACTGGCTCCAAATGTCAGAGCATACCCCGGGAGTCCATCCTTTTTTGGGAATACACTGGCTGCCTAGGCCCTGAGCCTGCCTACCCCCAGGCATGAAATCTATAGCTGTGAGCACTCAAGCAAAAGACCACTGGGAGGTGTCTTCCTTGCGTTCCAGGTGCGGCTTCCATTCCTCCTGCCGGCATGCTAATAGACGGGAGGCAGGAGCGGGCCTGCCGCCATTCAAGAGCCCAGCAACATTCTGCAGCTCATTTCTGCAACCATTTCTGGGGCCGTTGGGAAGCCTCTCTGGCCTGCAACTTTGGAGGCCTTGGGACTTTTCCTTGCCTTCTCCAAAAGTAGGACAGAGCAGCTGTCCTGTGGATGGCCACAAGCATACAACACATTCCCTCTCTGCATTCCTGGACCAGATCACTCATTTTGACCCAGGAGTGCGCTCTGCAGTTTCACTGCTTGCTACAGTGCAGAGGTTTCCTATGGCTTTTTAATAAGTTAAACAATTTAATAAAAAATTGACAAAACCTAAACAGCAGCCATCATTTGATTATTTATCCAAATGAACTTAATACAATCAGTACAGGCATAAGTGACACCCAAAAAGCTATGCACTCTCATAAGCCTGGATGACTCTGTCTTTGCTGGAAAGGCCTCAGAGCAGAGTGGCCAATAGACTCTCCTTCTTCAGATGCTAGGGGACCCAATGGGCACGTCTACTCCTTCAGATGCTAGGGGGAGCAATGGGCAGGTCTACTTCTGCAAATGCTAGATGGGCCCTCTAAGCATCTGAAGAAGTAGACGTGTCTATGAAAGCTCATGCCACCAATCCTTCTCCTGTTAGTCTCCAAGTGCTACTAACTACCTTGCTTTACTCTTCGAATTAGACTAACATGGCTTTTTCCCTGATATTGACAAAAATGTAAAATAAAAGATAAAAATGGATACCCATTGTAAGAAGGAAATCTTGAGATGAAATTGTAAAATCAAATTTTGAAGGCAAAGTCAAATAACTTTATATTGCATACCATACAAGGGAAAAGCCTATACACAGCATGTACTGCCTTGGCACTAGCTTTAAATTCCTTCAATTAGTCAATAAGGAAAAGAGTCCCCAAAGCACCACCAGGACACTTAGTATCTTGGCTGCTCAAACTCTGTCCACATTCCGGGGGAGTCAGCCTGCCTCTCTTCGGTGGCTCAGATTGCAGCCACAGCCTCCTTACGTAAAGGGAAAAGTGACACAAAACTTTTTTCCAATCTAGGAGACACCAATGTGAGTTCAAAACCTTTTAACCTTCACGGAACAGTCACAAGCGCAAAAGCCAGTGCGAGAGATGGTTATGGAAAGATTTCCAGTCATAAAGATGAATATAGTCCTGCATTCCCATTCCCAGGCAGTGATTTAAAAAAAGCTGCTCTGATGGCTTAGGTACGGATTGGATATGGAGTCGCTCACATGCCAGTTGTCCTTCTCACCCCTCATGAACATTCTAGGCTAGAAAAGTGGAACAGAGATGTGGTGAGAACGTGAGGGCCACTGGCTCTTTCCTTTAAGGTGCTTTCAAGCTGCTTCCGCTTCCTCTTTTGCATGCCAACAGCCCAGGAAAGAAAAATGATTCAAGGTCAGTTGTGAGCATCTATGGCTGTGGACACACTTTCACTTTTATCCTTCTTCAGTCCATCTTTGGATCCTGTCATTTTATTTGTGGGCTTTCCTCCCATCAGTTGAACTTTCCTCAGTCCTGATTTTTACAGGTCTCAAGAGGCTGCAGAGCGTTAGTCCATTTCCATTTTTGAGGTGTGCTCGGGGAAGAGGACTAAAGGCATCTGAACCATACTGTAGAGGGTGGATATTGAATTTCCCTCCCCTTTTGCCCAAAGTGTGATGACCTGCTGTTGAGCCTCAGAACTTTTATCCTGTCAGAGTTCAGGGGGTGTTGTGATGATGGAGAAGGAAGGAGTCTCAGGATGGGAACACAAAGGGGTGAATATAGCAACCCAAACTAAGGAATGATTATCAGGTATCGGGCGTGGTTGGAGCTGGTGTATTCTGAGCCCTCTTAATAAGATGGACTATTTCAGCAAGGTGTAACCATGGTCTGTACGTGTTTGGAAGGGGAACTGAATGCTGGGAGATGCAGTTTAGGAACATTGGCTTGCGTATGCACACAAACATCATGAATGCACGGAGCTGGATGACAGCTGAAGGGAGAGAGGGGAAAGGGAAACACCTAGAGAAAACAGAGGGAGAGGAAGACACACGGACAAGTGCACCCGGAGGCAAGGAGCAGGGGAGAGAGGAAAGGGAGGGGAGACGAAGACACACTCTCTCTCCCTTCAGCTGTCATCCAGCTCTGTGCATTCATGATGTTTGTGTGCATAAGCAAAGCAGCGACCTGCCCCTTTCTCCCTTCCCTCTCTCCCCTGCTCCTTGCCTCCGGGTGCACCTGTGTGTGTGTCTTCCTCTCCCTCCATTTTCTCTTGGTGTTTCCCTTTCCTCTCTCTCCCTTCAGCTGTCATCCAGCTGGCAAGCATGCAGGGCAAATGACAGCCTCCTAATGTTACGCTTGTAAACATCTCCATGCTACCAGGAAAACCCGCAGCTTCTCACAACATCAGATGTAGAACTGTTGAAAGGGGGGGGGGGTTCTGCCATGGATTTTCCTCCTTTGTGGCTCTGGTAGCCCAGAGTAAAGCTCTGCATGGAGATGCTCTGAAGCAAAACAAGCTTAAATCCGGATATTTTCCCATGTAGATTGCTTTCCCTCGCCTTTTTTGTCTGCATTAAGGGAATGTGATGGGAAGGCTGTGATTGTAGCAACACTAATTAACTAAGGGGTAGCATATCAGGCAACAAAGAATGAAGCTCAACCCTCAGGAACTTGAAAAGGCTGTACCGGTTTAACATGATGCACAGTGAAAGCTCTGAGTAGCCCCTTTTGCAGTCATCCTTTCTGAATGAGAGGCTCAGCCAAGGGGAAAGATGTCCTGTGGTACTTCAAAGCAGTATTCCTGAACCCCAGTGGTTGTGCAGCTCCTTGCCTTCATTCCCACTGTTCAGAGTATCTGACACACCATCAGAGACTTCACATCCCTGTATAGCACCAAAAACATACTTGGGTCCAGCATCACCTTGGCACATTCAGGGCCAATTCTTATTGAAGCCGATTGGGGAGAAGGCTACCCTAGCCCAAGAAGGATGTTTGCCGCCACACCACTTGGCTCAATTGTGAATTTATTTTTTTACTCTTGTGTTGGCAATTGACCTTTCCATGCCTCCCTTTCTGTACTCCCTGATGTGTTGGCCACATCACAACCGGACTGATGACCGGAAGCATCCGGATCCCTGCGTTTGCCAGCCATGGCTCAAGAAACTGAGGCTGCATCAGCAGGACACAAATTAGGTAGTGGAACCAAAGATCAATATGCCCACTATATTTCTTGCAAAACATGCTAAAAACTATTGCTGGAAAACCAGCACATTTTTCAGCAATAGCACATTCAGTTACCTTATGGACAGAGACAAACCCGATAGCTGTGCACATTCACCGATGGCAACACACACTTCTGGGTATTCAGCACTGGCCAGATACCCAGATTTGTGTGTAACTTTAAATGTGCAAAAACAGCATTGTGCTGACTAGGAAGCGATAATGGTGGGAGAGCAGCACCCTGCATTATTGTTTCCTAGTGGTTATCTCGCTGTCTGGAGATGTCCTCTGCTTGCTGGGGCAATTTAGGGTCAGATGGGACACAGAGCCCTTCAGAGTTTGCCATTTTCTGGGCAGCACTAAATTGCACCTCTGCTTGAGCCATTATTGCCCCTGCTGCAGCTCTACATGATGGGGGTGGGGGAATGAAGCTTAAATCCACCCTTGGAGAAGCTTATCATACTGTTCATGTCGCCTCAGAGCTGGCCTATAGGCCCAGTGGGGCCTCTTCACTGCCTTGCCCTCCAGCATCTCCAGCAGGTGTTGGGCTAAGCACTACTCCTTAGGCTGGATGATTAATTTCTGACCGTGTTCTAATTGATACTTTCCCTTTAATGTTGGCATTTTATTCTTCTTTCTTGGCTCCTTTCCTCTTTTACTGTAGTAGAAATGGAGTAATGCCTTTCTGCACGTGGTCTTTTGACATAATCTTTATTTCTCCCGTCCAAGATTTCCGGCGAACTACACATATAGTTTATCCTTCTGCCCTCTAACCAAGAGTTCTCCAAAACATTTGGTCCAGATATTTTGATGAGGCAGTATTTTTAACTATACATGACACCGCTGCACCTGGTGTGATGATCTGTGTCCAGCAGTGACAATAGGGGCAGATCAGGAACAAGATGGCAAAGGCTTCAAGCACTTTTGCTATAACGGTCTCCTTGGGAAGCTGTGTGGTGACTCCACTGCTTCTAGAGAGGGCAGGTTATCAGGGCTCTGTTGATTCTGGGTGGCATTTCATTTCCCAAATGTTTTTTTTTAAGCAGATGATGCAGCTAAAGCTTTGAACTGACCCTGCTGCCCAATTAGGAAATGAAGCGTTCTTGAAAACTTGGGATTTCTTCGGACCAGCAATGAGATGTTCTGCATTTTAGGACTTGAGCTATTCTAACACCCTGTTCTTTTCTCTGGAGTCCTTCAGATGGTATAAATCACCGTTCCTTTATGAACAAATCTTTGCTTGTTTCCACTCATATTTGCGTCTCCTTGATAACCTTCTTCCTCCACTAGCTAGCGGTCCCCCACCCCACCCCACCCCCCTGACAAATTTGCCTGAGGACATTTGTCCTCAATTGCCTCATGCTCTGCTTCTAGCTTTGTGGCTGGGCTGCATACATGCCCTGCCTAAGATATCTCAAAGGGCGAATCCCCACAGCAAGCTTATTTCGCTTTCCCTAAACCGAAATAATAGAACCAGATGCAAATGTGAATTTGCCCGTTCCCATTACTTTTAACTTAATCACGTTCGATCCGGATTCTGAGGATCGTACATGGCGTATGTGACTCAAGGGGGGACTCAAGTGGCTACTTTTTAAAAGCCGCTTGGCGGGGCTGCCCTGCCCTCTTCCTCCTGGCATGGACGTGCCACCCATAACAGACCCCTTCATGGAGCCTGGCTGGGTGGTCGCCGCTTGCCTGGATGGATGAAAAACAGGCACTGGCAGCCAGCGATTCTTTCCCCTCCTCTCCCCATTTCCCAGGGCACACAGCAGCAGCAGCAGCAACTCAAGCCCCCTTCACAGCCTCAGCCTTTAAAACAGAACCTCCAGGGCTTTCCTTTCCTTTCCCTTTTTTAAAGGTCAGAACTTTCAAAGAGCTAGAATTGCGCAAAACTGCAACATTGTTATTAAGGTGTGAAGTGGCTAGATTGCTACAGTGTAGCTTTAAGGACTGGATTTTTATAGTGGCTGTTTTGAGGGTGGATTTTTTCAATGAAATCACTATCTTTGGAAGCAAGCTATCGGGGGGGGGGGGCTAAACATGGATTCTCATCCCTTAACACGGTAGGGTCCCCACAGTAAAAAATGTAAAACGTTTCAAGCACACGATCTGGAGTGAGACCTGTTGAAATCAGGATTGAGATTCACCATGCGTTGGGGTGGTTTAACACAAAGAAAGTGTGTTAAGCCAAACTGCCGTGCGGACTCCGAGGATTGAAAACGTTTTGAATCCGAGATAAGGTTGCCGTGAAGACACGGCCCAAGAGTCAATCATATCAGCAAGTCCTTATCAGTAGTGAGAGCCACAGCGCCTGCCCCTTGGCTTTTCCTCTGAGGAAGTCCTCGGCCTCTCACCCATACGGTCAGCCTCATCTTCATCCTCAAATTACTTTTCCCTCAAAAGGGGTTTTAATAAGACGCCACAATGCAATCTGATTTCAGTATCTCTCTCTGAACATTACATTCTGCCCTCCAAATATCCATTTGAAGTGAGAAACAAAACCATTTTATGCTGTGTTCTAATTGCTCTGGTGTCTGGAAATCCCTTTGTGGGATTTTTTTGTCCAAGGATCAGTTTGTAAACACAACAAAGAAATACTGCCAGCGTATCCAGAGCAGTTATTAGCATGATCTAGCATGAACCATCTTTTTTAAGGTCCCACAATGCCCTGACGACAGTTTTCCAGCTGCTGGTACATTAATGCCAAGGGGCTCAGAACAACAAGAAGAAGAGAGTTGGCTTTTCTACCCCACTTTTCTCACCCATTTAAGGGGACTCAAAGCAGCTGACAAAACTTTTCTATTCTTCTCCCCACAACAGACACCCTGTGAGGTGGGTGGGGCTGTGAGAGCTCAGAGGAGAGCTCTGACTAGCCCAAGGTCACCCAGCTGGCTTCATGGGGGAGGGCAGAATACCTGGTATTCCCAGGTAAGAGTCTGGCTCCCTAACCACTAGACCAAACTGGCTCACAAGCTCTTTGAATACACAAGGGAAGCCAAAGTGGCCCCATTTCCATGCTCACAGCCCCACAGGGTGCACTCAGTTTTTGCCTACATGCTGAATCACAAATACATGATTTAAAATGCACATTTGCATCACAAAAACGTTTTTTAAAAACCCACCAAATGTCAAATCCCCAAGGGACTCTATTTTCCTTTTTCGAAGGACATAATCTCTTCCCTGAGAAAATGTTTAAATATTATTTAATAAATATTAAGACATTTCAGTAAAGGTGATGGCGATGGCATTTGTTTGCATGTTAGAGCTGTCCTCTCTTGTAAAGAGCTAAAGGCAAAAATCATTATTCTCCTCTCCATTTTGTCCCCTGAACAAAAATGTTTGGCAAAAAGACAGTGGTTAATTCAAGGTCATCCCATGAGATTTCATGACTGAGTCGGAATTTGACTCCTGGATTCATAGGACTTATCCAACGTTCTCATCAGTACACCCTCTTCCCACAATTACTACCAAATGTTCATTTCCCCTGACAGTCAATGGTATGTGGATTCAATGCAAAATCCATAATTAAAATCACAGTAACAAAATCAAATGTAAACAACCGTAAAATTCATCGTCTAGTATTAAAGGTAGCAAATGTCTGGAAAGTAAAGGGTCACAGCTTCTGTGCTCAGCATCCACGCAGAAGAAGTTATGACAAACCTTTCCCATATCTTTGCCAAGGCAACTACGTGGATGTGTCCAGGCAGCCAGCCAGGCAGCCAACCCTCAAGGCAAAGCTTTCTTCCTAAAATCTGGGGCACATAATGGCAGCTGGCAGGTCATCTGGATTGGATGGTTGACCTATGATGTAGCTGTCAGCAGCATTTGATACAAGAAGTGCAGGTGTTTTCTTTTTCACTGATGCCTACCTAAACAAGCTGAAGCCCAGGAGAGTGAAAAGGAACATTCATATACATTTGAACTCAACATTTTATATCCTAAAATTCAGTTATGGATATTCATTTAGAACTTGAAAATTAAGAGACCCCAACAAAGAGATGTTCTGGCCTGTCCAAAACTACAGTATGACTTAAGAGATTAATTTTTCAGGCTGTGCAATATAAGCAGATACAGGTGCTTCATGCTGAAGGAGGCAGCTAAGCTCCGTGTGTGCAGTACTACCTGTTTTTCTATCCCACATGGATGTTCTCAGCAGAATGGATGTCATAGACACAGTGCTGTCATAGGAACCAGACTAATGGGAAAGGCTTAGGAACTTAAGACTTAGACATGAGGTTCTCCTTTGAGGACACTAGATTTGGCAGGGAATTAATTTGGAATCCTTAACCAACAACAAGGACCAATATTTATTTGATATACATACAACTAAGGAAGCGTACAGCAGAGCAGAGAGAGAGAAAGGTCTTTAACTGCATTTTAGTCCATACCAGCTACTACATTTTGCTGCAGTGTCGGCTTCTAGCATTAGGCAGGAGTCCCTCCTCCTGGGGCGGCTCTTCTGCTGTCTTGCAAAACAAAATAAATCAAAACATCTTCACCTTTCCTTCCCAATTGTGAGGTGTTTCTCCAAGGGAGCACCATTTTTTCTAGGTCAGCACCGAATCACACTTGCATATGACTTCACGATACGCCATCCACATGCCTGTGCGTCGTGACATAATGTGCAAGAACACCACCACACCACCCATGGACCTGGAAATATTGGTGGCATCCCCATGGTGAAGTGCAAAGGAGGGTTGCCTGTGCGATTTCCCTGGCACTTGTCCACTCCCTAACTATTCCTAGGTGCTGGAGAAAGCCGAGGCTTGCTGGGTGAAGCATCCAGCTTCTCTACGGCTTGGTTTTCTGAACAGTAGTTTACACAAGATTGTTGTAGAGCTTTGTTGCGTACATTCTTCATCTTGTAGGGCTGCAACAGAAGTAGATCATAGAAGATCCATCTCTATGACTGGCCCTCTCTATGGGCCTATTCGCACTTGGCCTTTTTCTGGAGTATATCTCAGGATAGGGGTCTGTGGTCCTCATGCTAATGCAGACTCTGGCAGACCTCCCTTTGGGCCTGCTGAAGCTGGCACTAGCATATGGACAGCAAGTCCCTATTCCAGGATATATTCCAGAATAAAGCCAAGTGCGAATAGGCCCCATGACTGGCCCTTGATCCATCATCCAATACTGGCAACATGATTCTGAAGATAACAGCAGAGAGATGAAAGTAGGACAATAGGAGAGAAGTCCAGGAGGTAAGGCATTTGCCAAAGGCCATCTGCTTTCTCATCTCTTCTTCTTCCTTCTTTCCCAAAATCCTGCCGTATTTTCTTTGAGATAACCTGCCATGAGAATGGGTAAAATTCTTACCCAATTTTATTTTAAAAGAAAGCAGGCAGGATGTGGCTCAAATATCTACTGGAAGTTCTGTTGCAACCATTTCCTTTAAATATTTGCCATCTGAGACTCATTTCTTTTGCTTTTGACTTTTAGAAAGTAAGAAATTAAGGAGAGGTACATGAATCTTATCCATTTCTTTGGGTTAACTGCTAATTGTGAAAGTTCTGTTTGGAATATAAGCATACTTGCAAACATTTTAGAAGCAGAATAGATTTACAGTTAAGGCAATTTAGGTTGCATCCCCTGCACATTTGGTACAGTTCCAAACATGGGATTGGCAAGGGACGTCCCCATGCGTTTTGGATTTGGTCTGTGGAAAACGGACCAAATCCCCCCCAAACCATGCCAGACCAGGGTCAAATTTGACACCTAAAAATACAAGTCACGACATGGTTTGGGGGTCTGGCATGCATTGTCTAGCGAGCCGGGACCGCGCATGGGGATGATCATGGGCTATCCAGGGATGAGATTGGTGCTCACATCATTAGGAGGTGGGATGTGCTTGCCGTTCCTACCCTGTGCATTTTAAAATCATGATTGCCAAGGCAGGCAGGATACTGGCTTAATTTTTGTGCATTTTCCACGGAAATATTTCCACCCCCGTTTTCCGATTGCCAAGGCAGGCAGGAAAATGGCTTGATTTTTGTTCCAATTCCAAAAATTTTCAACCCCCATTTCCCCGATCGCCAAGGCCATCATGAATAAAGGCTTGATTTTCCCCCTTTTAAACTGGACGGGCATTCTCGCGGTTCCCAGTGGAGCGGAGGTGCGCAAAACTGCTCAAGCACCTAACTGCCGCTAAACTTTGTAGCAGCTTTCGGTCTTTTTAAATTATTTATAAATTTATTATTATGAAGTAAGCTTCATTTTAACTTTTTCCCCATGCCTCCCAGCCTAGTTCTAGCTTTCAGTGCCACTAAGGGAGGGGAGGATGCAGCACCGGGGTGGGCTGATGTCAATCTGGCTTCCAATGAGAAGAGAGGGGGCGGAGAGGGTTTGGTGTGGTTTCCATGGGGGAGCAAAGCTACTTAGCCCACATTGCTGGGAATGGCATGGGGACAGGCTGGGAGCGTTCTCGGACCTGCTCCCAGTCCCATGCATTCTGATCCCGCGCCAAATGGCTTGCATCGTCACGCGGCCCTATTGAGTTCAGCAACTCAAATATTATTTAATAAATATTAAGACATTTCAGTAAAGGTGATGGTGATAGTGTTAGTGCTGTTCTTTCTGCTAAAAACCTAAAGGCAAAAATTATTCTCTCCATTTTCTCCACTGAATAAAAATGTTTATTTAGCAATAACGTAACTGTTAAGTTCAAAAGTTTTTCCTTTCCCATTCAGGTATTCAGGTTCTCAAGCAATAAAGGGACAGTATAAACTGGATCCAAAATAAACTGGATCCATCTCAGTTAGAATTCTCAGATTTCAGTTAGGTAGTGTGTCATTTTCTGAAGCCCTGCACTGGTTTCAGTGGGTTCATTTCAAATTTTCCTTGGACTATTGCAGTCCTTCCTGAGACCTTTGGGTCTAGGGCAGATAAAAATACAATTACTTAATAAAAATTAAGCATTAAAAAATGAGGGGGGTTAGAATGGGCTGACTTGGGCTACCTCCAGATATGCAATAGAACCTGCAGTTGTCTCAGCATTATATGGGAATGGCAGACATATCTGAGGCATTCCCAATACAGTATTTATTGATTTATTGATTTGTCTGCAATTAGGAACCATTAAACAGAAGAAAGTTAAAACATAAAAACATGAAGGCCAGATCAGACTGAAAGCAATAGTACGGGAGGGAAAATGTAGGCAGATCTAAATAGCAAAGGTCTGGCAGAAAAGGAATGTTTCAGCTAAACACTTGAAGGTAGTCATTAGAGAAGAGTGAAAGCCCTCTCTCCAGCTGATGTTCCAGCAACCTGATAGAGGGAAGGATTTTCCAGAAGTTCCCAGTTGATGGACATGCAAGCATGATAACAGGCAACTCCTTCAGATATCTGGTTCCCAAGTCATTAAGGGCTTTAGAAGTCAGAATTAGAACCATGAATTGGACCCAGAAGAGAGATAGCAGCAAGTACACACCTCCAAAGACTAGAGTAATATGTGACTGGCCCAACACACCTGCCAAAAACCTGGCTGCAGCACTTAGCACAAGCTCTAGCCTCCAAAGTATCTTCAAAGATAGTTTATAATATCCAAGAATATGGAAAACTGTGGCCATGAGATTTCTGTCTAGGAAGAGCTTAAGTTGTCTTATTAAATTGAAATATAGTTTAATGCCACCAGGGAATCGAGAAGAATGCCCAAGTTCTGGACCTGTTCTTTCAAGCAGAGTGCAACTCCATCTAGAAGAGAGTAGCTTGCTTCTTCCTTAACATGAGTGCCTGGGACTCACAGCACTTTCATCTTGTCACAATGCATTCTCAGTTTAATGGGCCACATCCAACCCTTCCCTTCCCCCAGGCTTTGGTTCAGAACTTGAACCACTTCACCTGATTCAGATGGAACACCACACGCCCTGCTGATCTCACTCAACAGCTTCATATAAATATTAAAAAGCCTGAGTCCCCCATGATTACTTTTTAGATCTGCCACAGAGATTGTAACACAATTTTATTAAAACTGAACTTCCAGTTCCTAGATCACATAGCCTTTGCAAAAGGATCCTGTGGTTGAGAGTGTAAAAAGCTGCTGAGGTCCAAGAACGTTAACAAAGTAATAACTGCCCCCCACTTACAGGTTATCCATCAGGGTGGCCAAGGCGGTCTCAGCGCTGCGACCTGGACTGTAGCCAGAATGAAAAGAGTCCAGATAATCCATTTACTCCAAGCAGTCTCGATTTAGTTGATCAAAATCCCATACCACTATTGTGGGGAATCCACTATTGATGCCAGGTTTCCCAGAACAGTGATGCTTACTTTGATGCCTATAAGCAGCGTTTGATTGGCGCTCCAACAAAAGGAAGTGAACTTCCGGTAGCCCCCATCGACCCCATCTTGAAAACTGCCAACAGACATCTAGTAAGCCAATGATTACTCTTCTGGTCTAGCAGGGGGCAGGGAAAGGCAATTGTAGGCATTGACACTTTCTATCGAGAGGCAGCCTTAGAGCTGGAAAAAGCAACAAACAATTCTAATGAATGTCAATATTAGAGAAATAGCCGTGTTAGTCTAATTCAAAAAGTCCAGCAAGGTAGTTAGTAGCACTTGGAGACTATCAAGAGAAGGGTTGGTGGCATGAGCTCTCGTAAATACATCTAATTCTTCAGATGCTAGGGGGCCCAATGGGCACGTCTACTGCTTCAGATGCTAGGGGGCCCGATGGGTACGTCTACTTCAGATGCTAGGGGCCCAATGGGCACATCTACTGCTTCAGATGCTAGGGGGCCCAATGGGCACGTCTACTGCATTTTACTGGGGTGATCAGTTCTTTCATGTTTGCCTGGCGATCAGATCGCAGAGAGAAGAGGTCCATTTCTGTTCGATCACTTTCGTCAGTCGCATGAGGATGGGTCAATTCGAACTAGACTCCATATTGGGAATATCCTGAATCCAATCTGAAGTAAACAGAGTGCATGGGGACAAGCCCTGAGAGCTTTTTTTGAGGAGTTTTTTAATGCTTCTGTGATTGTGGGTAAATAGAAGTCCGCTTACTCTTCCCTATGGAGAGGTGCTAGGATTTGGAAAAATGGCTATTTTTTGTGCTGTCCGTGACCTTGTTAGTCATGCGTGCACGCCCATGATGAGATACGTTCTGACATTTGCAAAGTGGAGGGAAAGAGATGCCTTCAGAATTTTGCCAGCTAACAAGAGGCCTTGAAAAAAGAACAGAATCTCTCTGTGAAGCAGATAGGAAAACTGGAGTCGTCAGCATATTTTGCCAATGCAATGGATTCTGTGTAAAACACCCTGCATGCATAAATAATTGGAGGAAATAAAGGACCAATTAGTGATAAGGACCAGAAGACCCAGGTGGATAGAAATCAAGAAAAACAGGATCCAGAAACACTGCTAGCAATAGAATAGATGATATACGAGCTGATACAGAACTTTTTATATGTGCCTTCCAGGCTTACACATAGAATCAATGTCCCCTTTGCCCAGAGGGTTATCTATCTTCACTTGCCCTGTGAGAAAAATTCCAAGGTAATAGTCTCAGGCAATAAACTAAAATTCATTCCATATGAACTGCCACCTGCCTTGCGGGAAGTATCCTAAAAGCTTGCTATATGCATTATTAATTGCAATTTTATTAATGCCTTTTAGGGTATCTTCCAAGCTACTGTAAAAAGGAGAAGTACGGTATATATATGTGAAAGAAAATACCCTATTTTACCACTCACTTTCAGCAATAATGCAACAAGGCATTATACCCTAACGAGCAGGCCATACGTTTCCAGCTCTGCTTGAAGCCTTTGACCCAAGGCCTTAATGGAGGGAAGAGGGGCTGCTTTGACCTCCACACTTGGAAGGAGTACAGATCAGTGCTGGAAACTTTTCATCCAAAGCAGAAAACCCAGCTTAAAAACTGGTGATGTCCTAAACATTTTTTAGCAAGACAGATGTTTGAGAACAATAGCTGGGAATGGAACCACCTTGGTTCTCTTTGGTGGTTTCTGATACCACAGATCATGGTATCTTATACAGGGAGGGCCTGGCACACTGCCGAATGCATATGGTTTGAGTTGGTTAGTGGTGAACTAAGCTTTGCAAAACAGGAAGCAACTCGGCCCTTGCAGAAGTAGAGCACTAGCCAGTGTGTCTTGCTGGTTATGTGGTTGTAAAAGCAGATGCCATGTTTGAAGGTAGCCAAGGTGAAGCAGGCTAATTTGACGAGCTGCCTTCCTATGTAATGCTTGCCAGCGCTTTGTTTCTATAATCTCCAAGATACCTCCGTGCTTGGAGGAAGGTGCTATCTACAATGCTAATGACACCCAGCTTTATCTCTTCATTTCCCGTGAATCAGGAAAAGCCGTTTGCGTACAAACTGGCCGGGTCCCCATGGCAGCCGGTTGATGCGATTTGGACACGTGTGAAAAAAATCCGTGTTGTAACACGTAATAAAGCGTCCCCATGTGGTTTGTGGCAACGTGGACACGCACGTGCCTGTCCCTATGCAAGCCGCTTTTTGTGAACCCGCATCTTTTTCTCCCCACCCACCCTCTCCCCTGATAGGAAGCCGGGTTGACGTCATCATAGCTCATCCCGCCCACTGCAGGGATGCCAGGGAAGCAGCTCAGTTGCACCTTTACAGACACAACACAATCCCTTTCCTTGGCCGCCACCGTTAAAAGCATAACCCAAAGTAATCACATCTTTTAAAAGCAGAAGCAGATCATTCCTTTCAAGCACAGGTTACCGGGGGTGCGCACATCCACATGACAGCGGGAATGGCGGCACCCCCCACTTGCGACCGGCTACAGTATGAGAAGGTGAAGCACATGCGTGAACAGATGGGTGGGGGGATTGGGTCCTCTTAATCCTCCCCCCTCCTCCTCTAGCCCGAGCCGTCCCATACACCTTTTATTGCCAACCTTTTATGTCCTCATACTTTATTGATCCTGAGTCTCCATAGAAGAAGGCTTTGGAAAGCGGCTGACCTTTTTCTTTCTGAAATAGTTCCAAGGAGATGCAAATGGACAGTAAACAGGCAATAAAGAATGTTAAAGCAGGGTCAGTTTCTGACTGCTAAACTGGCCCCAGGGAGGGAGGGGTTTGGGGACAGTATGAGGTCTTGAAGTTTGATTATACCTGAGAAGCTTCATATCAACTATCCCGTTCTAGCAATACAGAGATCCCGGCACCCTGCCATTTGGTGATTCCAGTGCCCAGGGCCGGTAGCTATTGCACTGAAGTTCTCCATCTGTGGTACCATATTGCCAACTTATTTTCCTGAGATTCATGATTGGATTATGCCATTAATCTATTTGATGGCAGGTTCATTATGAAGTATGTGAAAACAAAGGCCTTTCTGCACTTACGTGCACTGGGTTGGCTTCAGAATAGCCTGGCCTACTGATCCTGGGCTTAGGAAGATGTGGACCGATTCGCATTAGCCCACCCTGCAGCTGTGAAGCTCAGGCAAGATTTGTGGCCACACCCCAATGCCTCCAAAGTCCAGGAACAAACGTGCCTACCTTGGGACCCCTGGAGGCTGCTTTTTGGTGGCACACTGTGGCGCACTACTGAAAAGCACCCCTGGTAGTTCCAAATGCAAGAAGCATGCATTCCTCAAACCTCCTATGTTCCGGATCAGGACCATGCTGGTCTGCTGGTAGCCTCCTTCATCCAGATCATTCTCGGTCTAATGCATTCGGAGAAGACCAGCAGGATGTGTACATGGCCTCATAGATCCACACTGATCATATTAAGAGTCCATGAAGGAAGGTCCTAAGAATAACTGCAAAGAATACTCTACAAACATTATATCCGTCTGGTGACACACTGAACCCGAAAAACAGTGTTCTTAAAAACAAATTTGAGTTTACATTTGCAGAAATGCTCTAATTAAGAGTGAACTGAAGACCAGCAACTTAGGGTGCTTCCGCACAGGGGCAAATAAATCCGGATCTACTGCGCCCGGATTTAGTAAAACCGGCTTCCAGAGGAGCCGGTTTTACTGAATCTGGATCCCCGGTAGATCCGGATTTACAGGGTAGATCTGCATCTAATAGATGCGGATGTACCCCGGCCCCTGGCCCTCCGCACACGCGGCATGAGGGCGGAATAGATCCGGTTTGGACGTGGGTGAATAGATCCGGTTTGGACGTGGGTGTTGGACCCGCCTCCCATCCATGCTCCGGGGCCCTCCCCCAGCCTGCCATGATTGGCTCCTCGAAGTCAAGCATGGTGAGCCGGGGGACTCCTACCTTTCGGCTCGCCCTCGCCCCAGAAGTGGCGGATCACCGCTTCTGGAGCCAGGGCGAGCTTCCCTAAAGCCCACCCTAGCCCACCCGGGGGGGGGGGGAGCCGACGGAATCCCCTCCTTACCTGTTCAGCGTCGCCCTGATACTGAGAGGAGGATCCCAGAGACCACAGCAGGGCCATGCTGTCTTTAATGAGCTGTGGCTCTGACATTCTACTTTGCTTCTCATTTTCAAATTTGGTGCTGGTTGGAGGATGAAGATCTTGTTTCATTTCCAGGAAGCAATGGGAAGCCCCTTGTGTGTATTTGTGGGTGGGGTGGGGTTTGTAACCAGACAAGTCAAAAGAAAGTAAACTTTAATCTACTCTGAAGGTATTTATAAACAATCAAACTAAAACCTTCTGGTTAGTTTCACGGGGTTTCTTGGTGGCCTCCATTCGCGCTGTTGTGTGGAGACCTTCCGGTACTGTCGCCATTTCCTTCCTCTGCAAACAAAAAAATAAGGAAGAAGGGAGGAGGAGAGAAGGGAAGGGAGGCAGGTGAGATGGACTAGTCCCATCTAGTATCCACGGTCTGCCCTCAAGAAGAGAACACAGCACTCTTGAATGCTTGAGCACTCTTGAGGGCCCTTGTAGTCCTAGTCTATTTGGAATTGCCCCTAGGCTAGCTCAGTGGTGCAGCTACCGTCTGGACCCCTGGCATATCCTTAGAAGAAGGCAATGACAGAGCACTTCTGTAGCTGCCAAGAGAAACTGCGTTTCATGTCATTTGCTGCCCTGCTCTGATGGCATGAAAGCAGGTAGGATGGGAGAGGATGCTTAGATTCTCTGCACACAGAGAAACAAAATACCATTTTGTACACACCAAGAATTTCACAAGAACCTGGGATTTGCACTTAGCCTTATAAACAAGAATAGCTTTGCTTTGAATGCTGGTTATGCAGGTAGAATTTTCTGAAAACCAAATAAAAGACTCAAAGGTCATCTGCTACCTTTTGGGAACTTGCTCAGGCCTCTTTTTCCTTTGGTACCTTCAGATGATCAGGCTGCATTCCTGTATCCATTTACCTGGAGGCTAAGCCCCACGCTACTCAGTGCAGAGCTACTCAGTTTCTGAACAGGCATTTGAAGGAATGCAGGCCATTTCATTAAGCACAGCATACTTTTCTTTCTTTGTTGTTAGAAACAGGATTAGATTGTAATTTCAACTGCATGGAAGAACAGGCTAACAATGTCTGCTTTGCTTCTTTGTACAGTATATTTAGGATTCAGGTTTCTGGTAAAAAGTTCACTCATCACATTTCCAGTTCTTTGACTGGTATTCTTTGTGTGGATGTCATTAGTTTCTGTCTGTCACTTTGTCAGTTTGCACTTCTAAGGAAAAAACAATTTCAAAGATTTTAAAAAAATGCATGCTGCTACCAGGTGGTTGAGCAATCAGTTATAAGCTACCTGCTGTGGCATGAAGGTTTCCCCTGAAAGATATTACCGCATCAAAAAAGTAAAGAAATGGACTCTAGAGGCGTTTTTGCACCAAGGCGAAGACGCCTCAGAACGCTTCCCCCCGAACAGGTTGAGAACACTTTCCCGTTCGCACAAGGGCAGGTAAGAAATGCTTTGAGAGCAGTTCCCTTACCTGCCAGTGCGAATGGGAAAGTGTTCTCAACCCGTTCGGGGGGAAGACCCTCCCCCGGGCTCCTATGGACCCAGTGTGGGCAGCCCGGGTGCCTTCTTTCCCTGGGTTCCTGCTCGCTCCCGAACCCCAGATCGGGTTCCAGGGGTGGGCAGGAACCCCAGCCAAAAGCCCCCAACCCATCCCCAGGGTCGCGCACGCATGTGTGAGGGGTCTTACCTTCTCCTCCAGGCCCGATTCCGTGTAGAAAGGCTGGGCCGTTCTGAGCATGCTTGAGGAGTTGGCCCCTCATTGGCTCACATGCTCAGATGGGCAATAGAGGCCAGGCAGGTGCCCAGACAACAAGGGGCTGCCCCTTCGAGCATGCTCAGAACAGCCCAGCCTTTCTACACAGAATCGGACCTGCAGGAGAAGGTAAACCCCATTCACACGTGCGCGTGACCCTGGGGATGGGTAGGGGGCTTTTGGCTGGCGTTCCTGCCCACCTCTGGAGCCCGATCTGGGGTTCAGGAGTGAGCAGGAACCCAGGGAAAGAAGGCAGCCGGGCTGCCCACACTGGGTCCATAGGAGCCAATGGGAGCAGCCCGGGGGAGGGGCCAAGTTGTCACACAGAGAGAGTGTGCGAATGCTTTCTCTCTGAGACAGGTCGGAACGTGCGGAGACGGTTTCAGAGCACTTTTTAGACAACAGCTCTTCACTTTGCTGATGTGTTATCTCACTCTGTAAGTGGATCAAAGCTGGATTAAAATGTAGGTGCGAACACAGCCCAATAAAGGTTGTAAAGGAGACAGATGGGGACAACAGATGTGCACGGATATTTGGTTTATTCGGAATTCGAATGAATATGTACAAATTCTGACATTCACAGATGAATTGAATGGGGCCTACATTCATGGGCCGTATTCATCCACGCATCAGATCATCCAGTATTGGTCAAAGCTTTGGTGAAGCCCATTTGCCCTCGCGGCCTCCAGTCCCCCCTGCAGCCTCCCCCTCCACGGTCTCACATCACCCCACTTACCTTTCATTGCACCACTGAGCGCGTTTCTACTGGGCCTTCTGGCTCTGGGCATGCGGCTCTCACCACATTGCATGATCCCCGGATGGAGAGCTGTGCGCGCAAACCCAGAAGTGTTTTTTAACTTCCAGAGAGCACCAAAATGGCCCCGGAGACACCACCGCGGCCTCCCGTTCCATTCCGGCACTCTCCCTTTACGGAGGCTGCAGTCATTCCCAAAGGACTATTATGTGAAATCCATGGTCCTAGCTCTGGGAGCCTCCCAGAGTGTCCCCGACACTCCAAAGCTGTGAAACAGTTTTTATTGCTCCACAGCTTCACCAGAAGATGCTCTGTAGTTCCTGGTGAGCTCCTGGGCGCAATGTTCACACATTCTTCTAGAGACGCTGAAGTGATGTACACTTGCAATAATATACCAGCACAATCGCCATGGCAATGGCTTGGGGTGCGGTGGAAATTGCCACAGCTGTTGCCATGGCGATTTGGGTGGTCTGGGACCGTCCATAGCATGAGCACCTGGAGATGGGAGGGGTGTTCATGGTGTAATTGCAGGCCACTGTCTGTGAACTGAACTATGCAGGAATAAGAACATAAGAACATAAGAGGAGCCCTGCTGGATCAGGCCACAGCCCATCTACTGCAGCATCCCATCGCACATGTTGGCCCACCAGTTGCCCATGGGTATCTCAAGCAGAGACAAGGACAAACCTTTTCCTGCTCTTGAATCCCAGCAAATGGCCTTAGAAACATCCTGCTTCCCCACCCCCCAGCCTGAAAGATGTCCTTAGGCATCCATTCTAGTAGCCATTGATACATCTGTCATCCATAAACTTGTCTAACCTGAATGATATACAGTTGCTATATCATTCCAGGCAGTTTAAGTGTGAACGGACCTCAAGACTGTTTCTCTGAAAGTTCTCACCGCAGTGGGAAAATTGTGGCAACATCAGTGTGCTCAGCCTCAAGCATTGGTTTGCTGTGAACTGTGAACCAACTGAACCAGTTTGGCACAGCTGTACTTTCTACTGGCAGAGGAAGCAGAACCTTGAGCCAGGCTCAGGAAATATCCAACAGCGAGTAGTTGATTAGGAGGAAAAGCCAGGTGCCTCAGGTCTCTTAGGCCCTGCCCACTTCACAAATTAAAATAAAATAAAACAACATGACCTGACAACAAAGTGCCCATTGCTGCTGAAAGTGGAGTGAGGAAAACCCTCTTCTTCCTTATTTGTTGACATGCTGAAGGAAATGGCCCAGTCTGGGAGCCCAAATACCTTGTCTGGTCAGAAACCCAAAACATTCTGATATTATAGCGCCTGGTTTTGTTCTAAATCCTTTCTTGGAAAGTTGTTTTGTTCCAAGTTTGAAACACTAGAAATAATTTTGAAAGTGAAACAGTTCCTACCGAAATGTTTCACACATCCTTAGAAAATGAGAGAGGACAACAGCTGTTCCAGCTGGGATTGACTAACTTGAGCTCATGTACCAAACATCAAGCAAGGAAGAAATGGGATTTTCTTTTTTACATCATAGACGATACCAGCTGTGCATTGCAAACTCACCTTCCCGTCCATCCTTTGGGTGGGGAGACTCACCACTACTATTAATAGGCTACCGAGATGTTTACTGCAGGAGTTCCCAGGGCTTCCGGGATGGTGCTTTCCCTCTCCTGGCCTCTGGAATGCTGATCCCTAAGTAGGTGCAATGCAAAGCCTAATTAGCCTGCCAGTTCAGCAGTACTGCCTGTGCGTACCTGGAGCTGCCAGCTGCTTAAGAGAGGGTGTGAGCTCTCGCCTGGGTCATGGAGATCAAAGACTGCTTGGGTCCATTTACTGCTCCTTTGCTTTAGGTGAGCTAATCTGATCTTAATACAGCTCTGCAAAATAGTGATTTGGGGGGGGGGGGGAGCTACAGTGATATCCCAGCCTACGTTTCAGGTAACTGTGAAACCGGTCTCCAAATACCTGTTGGTGAAGAAGAAGAACAGAAGAATTCTGCTAATACTGAAAGCAGACAAGAAGGCAGATGCCCTTCTGTTCATTTTCTCTTCAGGTTTATTTCACTTGTTTCTCTCTTTCTATTAGGGCTATGCACGGAAGCAGTTTTCAATATTCAGTTCGGTTCGAATCAAATATTCGAATGTTCGAATTCATATGAATAGAGAAAAAAAATGAATGTATTCAAATTTGAACTGATCTGAATACATTCGTATCTATTCGTATGAATATTCAATTCGTATTCGATTATATGAATGTCGACATTTGTATGTGTCTGTACGCATCTGTATGCATTCATACACATCCCATTTTAATCCTGTATGCATCCCGTCTTCATCCTGTATGTATCTGTACAAATGCGTAGATATGTATAAGATGCCTATGGATACGTATGTAACACATACATATCTGTATACATATGAATGTCCCAATAATTCATCTGAATGATTAAAAACTTTCAAATTTGTTTGAATGCTAAAAAACGAAGGTCTAGATATTTGATTTGAATTTGAATGACCCCTTCTAAATCATTTTGGTGCTCTGCTCTTCTGTCATTTTTAGACCTTTGTATTACTTTCTTGTATTATTTAAACAGCACTTCTAAATTGCCGTTATTGAGCTAAATGGCATCCCAGAGTCCTAAGGCAGCCTAAATTGTGTTCCCTATCAGCATAAGATGAACTTAAGATAAACTAGTTCAGTTCCTAGGAAACATGCCGCATTCCCAAGCAGCTAATGACTGAAAAAAATCTTCAGGTTCATCAAATAGAACATTCTCAAAAGATAAACAGAACAATAAAAATAAGAAATCTAGTTGCTGTTCAGTATCCATGGTCCCACCTAAGGTGTATTTTTTTTAATTTTATTTTTTTTAATTTTGTTTTGTTTTTATTATTTTATTTTATTAGTAGTCCACTCACTAGTCAGGTCCGCCTGCATCAGGGCTCCTCCAAAGCCATCCAGCAGAGGACTGGTCAACAGCAGTCCACAGGCTTATCGTTAGCTCACTGCTGGATGCTGCATCCACAGCTTCTTGGGTGTGGCATGGTGAGTGGCATAACTCCATCTGCACAAGCATGCATAGCCTGCAGATTGCCATGGCAACATCTGGCCACACATCAGTTGTCGCTGCAGACATTGCCATGGTGATCTGCCCTGCCCTGCCCATCTGCACTTCAAATGATGCTGTCCTGGTATGGGGCATTTCCAACCCTTGAAGTGTGGATGGCTGCCACCACACTACTACCTTACCTGGCCTGTATGGTGCAAGGCACTCTCTATCTCAGCTTTGGATCCCAGGTAATGCCCTTATCCCAGTTACTTCGATGAAAAACAAAGAACAAAAACAAAGGGCCAACAAAAGCCTCCTCCCAGAAAAGCCTTTGCCAGGCAATGCCAGGCAAAAAGGGGAGAGAAGAAGTGGTCTCACTATCAACAGGGACTTCTGCCCCTCTGAGGTAGTCCAGTTGCGCAAGAGAGTGGATGATCTGAGGCTGAGAAGCCAGACAGAAAGTCAGTGAAAGGGGGATGGGAACGTGGAACGCTCCATGATCCTCACTCCCCAGGGGCACAGATCTTTGCTGGATGGCTGAGAACTTGGTAGCTCAAAGGTTTTGAGGTTGAGAAGGATACCACCATATATCATTGGATATATCCACAGTACAATCCCAAGGATGGACAAAACATTTTGCATCAGCGTTCAGGAGCCAAAGGGAGAGAAGAGAAACCCGTTCCTTAATGATTTTAGCCACAACGCTGCTGTGAGACAGCACAGAAGTGGAATGGAAGAAGCACAGGGCTTTTCCTAGCTTCAGGAAAGGCAGGAAGCAGCAGCCACAATTTGTAGGGGAAACTGAGATTCCAGCAAGGCAAGGTTGTTCAGCTCAGTGTAGTGATGGGTCCAGGACACAGAAGCACAAAACAACCTGACTGGGGTCTCCAAGCCAAAAACACACCATACCTAGCTACATCTAAGCAGCAGGTAGATCTTTAAAGATATCATCACTATGCTGTTGTCACTGCGTAAAGAGTTTACAGAAAGCTAGGCTGCGTCTTCACGGCATGCGTTATTTCGGTTTAAATAATTCTAAATAACTGAACCGGAACAAAGCTGTCTACACGACTTGCAAATTGATCCGGTTCCGAGGGCATTCCGATTGTAGCCTTAACGCGGAATCAATACTCGGAGTCCACATGGCATCATTGTCCTCCCGCCCATTGCCCACCCTCTCTCTGTGATTGGTTTTCCCTCCCAGGATCCCACCCTCCCTTCCCTGTGTGTCATGCATGCCTTTTTTGCCTCTTTGTTCTGATCAGCTGTCATTGGGACGCCCCCTGCCCGAGTCCCTCCGGTGCACTCAGCTCCGCCGGGGACCCCCTGCCCGATCCGTCCCCCTCTCTCCCCTCCCTTCCCCTTCCCAGCAGCAGCAGCAGCAGCAGCAGCAGCATCCATCCATCCATCCATCCATCCATCCTGGTGCGGCGTGGGTGGCTTCGCCCTGGCGCTCCTCGTTGCCCAGTGGCAGAGCCGCCGCGGCTTTGCCCCGCTCCTCCGCTGCCGCCGCTGGCTGAAAGAGGAGGAGAGCCGAGCCTCTTGGAGCGTCCTTTCCGGCTGGCCGGCTGGGATGGCGATCGTGGTCGCTCTTCAGCCTTGTGGTGGTGGGGACCCCGAGAGGGGGGGCAGCCTCCTCTCTCTCTCTCCCACACTCGCGCCCCCTTTAAAGTCCAGCAGGAACTCCGGCCAGCCGCTGTCCCCTCCCCAAAAGCGGCGGCAAAAGGATCTCCTTTCTCTCCAGCCCTTGGCGTGCAAATCGGCCTGAGAGCGAAGCGGCGGGGAGGGAAAAACAACCGGCCTGCTCGCCTCCTCTCTTCCTTCCTTCCCTCCTTCCTTCTTTCCTCGGGGGCTCCGCTCAGGGCTCACACCACACTAGGTCTGGATCGGTGCTGGCGGCCTGGGAGCGCTTCATGGCTCCGGAGGAGAAGTCGAGCCAGGGAGCGATGTGTCCGTGCTGCCACCGACTAGATCTCTCTGCCAGCAGGAAGGAGAGGGGGAGAGAGAGAGAGAGAGGGAAGGAGGGAGAGCTAGCCAGCAGCGCTCTGGGGAATTTTTTCTTTCTTTTTTCTCCCCCCCCCAAAAAAAAATTAAATTAAAAAAATCCTGGGATGGTCCGGTGAGGTGGATGGGGCTGTGAGAGCTCAGCAGAGAGCTGTGACCTGCCATTTAAGGGGGCTCAAAGTGGCTGACAAACCTTCTGTTATCAGCCATTTAAGGGGGCTCAAAGTGGCTGACAAACCTTCTGTAATCACCTGTTAAAGGGGACTCAAAGCAGCTGACAAAGAAAATGAACGGTCACTTTGCTGATGCGTTCTCCTGCTCTGAAAGTGGACTGAAGCTGGATTCAACCTGAGGTGTGACCATGGCCAGAGAGAAAGATGCCCCAGAGGTCAGAGATTTTTAGTGGATCGGGCTCCTAATGGGGTTGGCGTGCTGTTCAGGACATAGAGAAAGTTGCCTGGCAGGGAGGGACCGATCTGCCTCCAGGCTGCAAAAGCTTTGGATTGTGTTTTTCCAGCCCTGCATCCTTCAGAGGGACTCGACTGGCTGGGAAAGTTCCCCGGGGACTCCAGGGCTTTCCTTTCCGTTCCCTTTTTAAAGTTCAGAACTTGCGCAAAACTGCAACATTGTTATTAAGCTACATCACTACAGTGTAGCTTTGGAGGTAGTGGCTGTTTCGAGGCTGGATTCTTTCAATGAAATCACTCTTTGGAAGCAAGCTATTGGGGGAGGGAATCCTAAACATGACGTGCCTAGAATACGGACAGCCCATTGGTTACAGTGCGATTGGGGGAGGGGCAGCCTGAACACGGAATCTCATCCCTGAAAACGATACTGTCCACAAAGTAAAAAATGAAACACGTATCAAGCGCACAATCCAGTGTGAGACCTCTTGAAATCAGGATTTATTTTAAAACGGTTTAACGTGGTTTAACACGGAAGAAGCGTGTTAAGCCGAACTGCCGTCTGGCCAAGGAGAACTCAAAATGTTTTGAATTCGAGATAATGATGCCGTGGGGATGAGGCTCTAGATTCAACCAGCTGGACATTATGATAAAATTTGGTCACTCTAAGAATATCCCATACCATCAGAGGCTTTATGTTTGTGCGGAGTCCTGGAAGATACATCACACTTTTTATTGGAATGCCATCTATATGATCGTTTCAGGGACCACTGTCTAACTCCTCTTTAAAAGAACACCAGAGCCAAAGATCACACACACTTCCAAGGCCAAGATCAACATTTAGAAAGCTAGTAGCATCCAAGCTGCTTTCCTTGATCATGTAGGGGTTGATTGCCATAGATATGAGCTTATATAATAATTTTATTATAATGATTTTATAGAATGACACATTCCATATTTTGTATTTTGATTTTCTGTACTATGATTCAATGCTTTCAAACGACCAACCAATAAAGTTTTATGGTGACTCAAACACAACGTACTTCTGCCATTGGTCTAGCTAATATATATGCAAACGACGGCAAATTAACTTTCAATAAATGCAGAAGGGGACACATTTGATTTGGAATACAGACAAAGGAAGCAAAGAAGATAGATTTGTGGGAGATCATGACATATAGAATTGTAACTATATGCTTTACAAAAGCAAGAACAAAATGGCCTCCTAGATTAGCTGAGCAATAACCCATAATGCCGCTGCTATAGGAAATCCAGGAGTGCTGAAAGGTTTCCTGTAATAGCGATTCTTACCTTCGTTATAATCTCACCTGGTGCTACCAGAAAGCAGCCAAGTATGCAACCTACCTACCCAGCCCAAAAACCCAGCAGGAAGTGGCGAGGCACTTGGCTGGCATCCGGCAAGCACCAAGCAAGGCTGTATTGTCTGGAGGCAGCATAAATAAAGTGCCTCTGATCTGTAGCAATTAAAATGAAAGGTTATATTCAATGATCATTCCCAGGTAATCCCTAGACAGGTGCCTCCATCTGCTGAGCCACTATTTTATACCAGGCTCCCACTGGTGGCGCTCAGAGTTCTTCTCACTTAAAAGAAAAACTAGGGGTGTTTTTCCACTACAGCCCTTAGATCCGGATCTAAGGAATGGCTACATTCCTTAATCCGGATCTAGAAGATCCGGATTAAGGGACGCACGAAATGTGTTTCCACGGGAGATCTAGCACCCATTAGCAATGGGTGCTAACCCCCCTCCCGTGGAAACACCTTAGCACCCATCTGGGGAATCCAGATCGACCCCCAAGGGTGTCTCTGGGGACAGGGGGGTGCTATCTCCGAAGTGCCAGCTTCGGAGTCATTTCAGAGTCATTTTGGAATCGTTCCAAAATGACTCCGAAGTCCCTCTGAAGCGATCGCCACGGACTTTGGAGAGGCTCCGGAGCTGTCAGCGCGGTCTGTTCACTATAGCGCAGACCATGCTGACTTCCCTCCGAAGTCCCTCCAGAAACGATCGGCAGAGACTTCGGAGTCTTGCTGCCGGTCTCTTTGGAGAGATCAGCGCAGACTTCAAAGCCGCTCCAGAGCGCCTCCGAGGTCTGCGCTGATCTCTTTGGATTCCGAAATGACTCCGAAGCTGGGACTTCGGGGCTCCCTCCCCATGGGTGCATCCCCTCCCCCTAGCCACCTTTAGACCCCATTGCCTGTTTCCAGTGGAAGCAGGCTTCCTTTAATCCGGATTTTCTGGGAGAAGACCCCATTGTAGAACCCATTAATGGGGTCTACAGAAAATCCAGATTAAAGGCCAAAAAGTACCCATTAGATCCAGATTTCCCCCATGGCAGTTGAAACAATCGGGTCCCAAATGGGTGCCGTGGGGGAAATGGGATCATCCAGCTCACACCCAAATAGGTCCTTAATGGGTGCAAAAATGGGTACTTTTTGACAGTGGAAAAACACCCTAGAACCCACAATTCTGATTTGCCCATGTTTCTGACAGAAAGCCAAGTAGCAAATTGATGCATTATTAAGGGAACAGATATTAGTTTCACCTTTTATGTTATTTACTAGGCCTCCGGGAGACATATGATTTCTCAGATGATAGCTCATTCTGTTACAGTCAAGTTTACGCATATTAACGCTATCACGCAAGGAATCAATAATCAAAGGAATATTCAGAAAGAGGGCCTTTATTTGCATGCAAATGGGCACAGGGGAATGAGTTCTTCCTGTCCATCCCTGTCCCTGATGTCTCTGATGTTTCTGATGTTTTTCTGATCACTCCCTAGAACAAAGGAAACTCCAACTTTTATAAGAAGGAGGGGCAATCGCACAAGTTAGCTCTGCCCTTACAACAACACTTCAGCATATCAACACTCTAGGCATAACATTTCAGCTACCTTAATTCTCTCAATGCAGTTACTAGCTCAGGTATCATATTGCTTCTAAAACAGCAGCATCTATTGATTGTTTGGCACATATCCTGAATCTTCCTTATCTTATCTTTTTATCAGTTATCACCCTTCACACTCCCCCCTTTCAATATTGAAAATATTGCTATCTATCTGATAAGCTATCTGATCACTTTCAATTACCTTCACTTACTAAACCATACTTCAGCATGCTACAAAATAATACTAAGCAAAAAGCAAATCACAAACTAATTTCAAACTTTCAGCACATAAGCAATCAAAAGAAAACAGCAGATACATTTAACTAGTGTAATATTGTGTAAGCAGCACAGTTTAGGAAGATACTTTTGCTTATTAAGCTTTGTGCAGGAAAAACGTGTTCACATTCTACTAAAATCTCAATGTTCTGGGGCTATTTACTATGGACTGTGGCATATCAGCTCAGGCTAATTCACTATGTGTGGTTGTTGCTTTGTGTTTCACTATTATTCTTAACAATTCTTGCTGGAATAGGTGCTAACAATGGCTCCAGCAGGAGTGGCCAAGGTGCTTTGGCTATTTTTGAAACTTCAAAAGGCTAACAGTGTGTCAAGTGTCTCTGTGATTCAATTAGTCAAATTACTGCACAAGACTTTGGAATAGGCAATAAGGGAATATGACTTCTTCTTCAGCTGGCATTCTTCAGGTGTCTTTACTAAGGATGGGTGTATCTGGTTAAGGAGGTGTGTTAGTGTCCCCCCTTTTTGTACTTCTAAGTGAAAATGCCTTGCTTGGTGCTTAGGGTCAAAACATTACTTTACCAAAGATTAATGTTACATTCACAGTACATTCATACAGTTTCAATACACAGGTTACATAAGCTTGCTTACTACAACAATGCCAAGAAAAAGCAAAAACATTAAAATGAAAAACAACAAGACAATAACAACAATAAATTCTTGCTGGATGGGCTGCAAGGGGCTGTTGATCTCCTCAGCTTCGCGGTAACTTCTCTCTTTCTCCAGGTCAAGAGAAGCTATAACGCCTTTTGGTTGCCTCTGATGTCTTGGCACGCTTCAGTGGACTTGGTGTTGGGTATTTGCCCACAAACTCAGGAGAATTGTCTCTTAAACTTTTAAAACAACAAATAATGAATAACAAATAACAGAGTAATAGTACAGCTCTCACCTATTCTATTCTATTCCCCTATTTTTCTACTCTATTTCCCTTTTTGAAAAGAATTCTATACTGGGGTGACTGATCAAATGTCAGGGAGTTGATAGTGGCTGGGCAAATGTTTCTCTTCTAATCAGGGCAATAATTTCCTTTTATTTTTTTCTCTTGTTTCCATGTAAAGCTTGCTCAAAATGCATTTTTCAAAAGTCTGTCTTTTTCAGAACTTTCTCTGGGGGCAAAATACATTACTTGTAGTGCCTTGAAACTTCTTGCAAAGGCGGGGTAAACTTTTCCCTTCTTCCAGAGCTATGGCAACCGTCTCTTGGCCTTGAGTTCTCCGAGGGGAAAGAACACAGATGGGCTATTCTATGCCAAAAACTAGATAACAAGTTTCAAAATTAGAAAAGGTAATAGGGCTTCTTTGTTGCACATCATTAAAAATGATTTATTATCAGAGTAGCATCTTGCTTCTTGTAAGCTACATCCTGTTGCAAATACTATGTTTGCCAAAATTAGGACTTATCTCTCAAGTAAGTTCTTTGCCAAGAAAAAACTTCGAGACTAACTTAGAATGTAGCAGCTTGTTTTGGAAAACTATGCAGGCCTAAAATCTTCATTGTTTGATTGCTTCCTGGTCGTTTGCATACTCTGCTGGCCATTTTGCTCATACTGATTGATACAGACTGATACTTAAATCTATTTTGCACAGATTTTTACACTTATCTAGGGTTAGCTTTGCACACATTTCATATAACTGTGGACAGGTTCATAAGTGCTATTAACTTTGCCTTCTGGCTGATGTTCCAAGTGGCAAGGCTCTTTGCTTTCAATCCTTCCGAAGAAGTGTCTCTTCTAGGACTGATATTAAGATAGTTGGTTCAAAATAATACGATCCTCTACAATACAGCTGGGTTTCATACTTCACTAAACAGGAATTTGGGGCTCCCATTTGGCTTTGCTTATTGGTCTTGTCCAGGCGGTCTTGTTCTTTTTTGCAGCTGGACAGGTGAAAGGTCTCAGTGATGTCAAGGCTTCTCCTCCTGGTTCCCAGGTCAACCGAACTCGCTCCTGCAGTTTTCCACAAAGGGATTTGGCTAGGGCAGCGAAATCCGAGATCCAAATTCTGCAATGGTCAGTCACTTCCAGGAACATGCAAAATTGCTTAGTTGCTGGTTGTGGCAAAAACAGCTTGCTTGTCTGCAATGCACAACTGTCATCAAACAGGTCACGAAGGAGCCATCTTGCCAGAATGAACGGCTTGTCTTGTGTCATATCAGCTGTGATCTCACTGATGGCTTGCAGATTTTGCACTGGCTGGCATTTATTCTGGATTCTAGGTTCCTCATCAGTTAAGAGAGGTGTGTTCCAATCAGGGGTAGTTTCTCCTGTTCTCAGCGATCTGTCCAAGTACATCTGAATGGCTGCGTACTGTGGCAGTGAGATACTCAGCAGTGACAATGGAACATCTTTGAGAGGGGTATAAATCGGTTTGGCTGTGATTGCTAAGCTTGCTAGGTCAACTTCAGCCCATACTCCGGGCGGTACCTCCTGCAGTAGTTCTCTGACAGCTGGTGAGGTGTCATGATTGGCTAGCATTCGCTGAACTTGAGGGTTGTAACATCTCCAGGATTCTTGAACTAGGCACAAAAGCACATCTCCTCCAGGGCTAGTTAGGCTGGCCCGCCCATTCTTCTCAAAAGAAATGGTGGCTTGCATCTTGTATAGCAAGTCTCTCCCAATAAGGGCCACTGGTTGTGTCAAAACGGACTTCTGGGCTACTAGGTCTAAGTCTCTGATTTCTTTGTCCCCTGCTTCAATTTCCAGAATGGGCTTTGGAGTCAGGTTAGCCTGTTGGCCTTCCCTGTCTCGCAGTGGAGGGGTTACTGGTGTAGTTAGGCCTTCTGTCTGATAGCAATCATGGCTTTCTGGTGCAGATTGCTCTTCTGGCTGATAGCAACTGTGGCTTACTGGTACAGACTGGTTTTCTCCAGACTGGACTGGACTGGCATCTCCTTGTGCTTGCATCTCTGCAGGGACAACTGTAGGCAAACTGACTGTCTCCTTCTCTGGTTCTTTAGCATGGCACTTGCTTCCCCATTGCAAAGGCAAATTAGGCCTTTCTTTGTCCACAGTGAGTGGAGGGCTGGTCTGGGCATAATTGGGAAACAAGGGCTGAGTCTCTTGACCTTCTTCCACATACTGACAGTGTCTTTCTGGAAGGGACTGGTTTTGTGAGGGACAAATCAGGGCTTGACTATTTCGGACATTGCTCTCATTGCTCAGATTCTGAGTGGGCTGGGCACTTTCACAGCCTGGACTTTCTCTTTGGCAGTCTTCATTCATCAGTTCAGAGTTCAAAACAGCTTGAGTCTTTGCACTGCACTCAACCTTGGCTTCTGTGCCCATAGCAGAAAGCTTTTCCTGGTCTGCAACTTTCTTCACGTGGCTTAGCCTGCCTTGCAAGGCTGTTGTTAGCTCTGTCAGCTGAGGCTGTTGGCTGCACTCACTGGCTAGACAATCAATCAGTCTCTCATCATGGTTGGCTGGACAGATGGGGCTCTCAGCTTTGATTTCATTATTCTGCTTAAGCGGCAAGAATCTAGATAAGGTTTCTCGAAACTCAGGGTTTTGAAACTTTTGATAGACCTCTGTCAGAACAAAAAGGATTTCATTCTTAGCAGCTGTATTTATGTCTTCGTTTACCTCAAGGCTCAACTGGCTAAAATCACTCTGAATGTGTGCCTGTGTTTCTGCAGCAAGAGGCTTCTCTTCTTCCGTGATTTTCTTAGCCTGACTTCCTTGCAGGGCTGTTGTATAGCTCTCTGCCTCTCTGCTTTTCTCTTGCTTGGTTTGCCTCTGCTCTAAGTGGGCCTCAAACTTCGGCCTTGGCTGCTTGCTCTCGTGCTTTGGCACAATTTCAGAACTCTCTAGGTCAAGCTGAACTCTTGGCCCTGAGCCAAAACTACTGACAAAGCTTTGCTCTGGCCCCCCTTTTTGATCTTCCGGAATGGCTGTATTGGGAGGGGGTGTTGGGTCTTGTCTCCCCACTTTCACTGCCCCTTCCTTCTCTGCTTCTGCTTCTCCTGATTCCTGTGTCATGTCATAAACTTTCTGCACATTATTAAGGCTCCAGTTGGGATTGGTGGTAGGAGCCAGCCGGGCCAAATAGCCTGTAGGATCTTGGGCCCCGCTGCTTGTGGCAGCACCACGAGCTGCTTCCTCTAGGTTCTCCTGCACTGTACGTCTTTGCTCCTCAGTTAGCAAATAAGCCTGCAGCTGTTGTATATCTGCCCAGGTAAGGTTCTGAGTGGCACACTTTGTCCAATTCAGCAGGTCAGAAGTGCTAAAAGGGACATGTGACCTCACATCCATGATTTCTGCCTGCTGGCCAGGGGCTCCTGGAGATATTTCAGTTGTGATTTTTACAGGAAACACTTGAGCTGAACTAGGCTTCGTGTTTGAGTCAGACGACAAGCTGCCCATTCCTCCCCCTTCTCCTCTCTTGGAGCTCGTGTCCTTGCCTGGCTGCTGTCCAGCAGCTGCATCCTTTCGTTTTTTTGTTCTAGGAGGGGGGCAAGGGGCTGTCCCAGAAGAAAGTGAGTGGGCTTGGCTTCTCGCTTCACAACTGTGCGGCCTGTCCTTCACGGGGGTTGGCCTTTGGCCTACGTCACAGTTACCTGATCCGTCTTCCTTGGGGGCTGTCCGTTCCTGCTGTACATCGTTATCTTTTTGCTCTTCCTGTTGCTCTTGTCTTCCCCCTTCTGTTTTTTTCTCCCCCTTTTCCAAGCTGACTGTCTCTTTGTTTTCTGATCTTGCATCTCCAGGAATGTAGGGGGCTGGGCTGCTTCTCTCAGTGGTTCTTTCGGCTGCTAATGCTAGTTTCTCTGCTTCCCCCGCTTTTCCTCTCTCCCTCCTGTCTGTGCTCAAGAAGGGGGGCGGGCTGGGCTGTAATCTGCTTTCTGCAGTGAGATGCTGGAATTGCTTTTTACAACCTCCTTCTAAAACTTTCTCTTCGGCTAGCCTGGGTCTCAATTCAAAGGCTTTTTCAACTTTTTCTGCCTCTGGCAGGTCTTCGCTGAATGAAACGCACGGGGAAGTGGGCGTTTCCTCAAGATTTACTTCTTCCAGAATCTCAAGCTTCTCAGTCTCTTTGAAACTTTCTCCCTTATCTCTCTGCTCGTCTGTCTGGTCAGGAGAGATGGAAAAAAGCATGTTGCTTTTTTCTGATTGTTCCTCTGCTGATTGTTTTACGGCCATTCTCTCAGCTGGAGATTTACAAAAGGCCTTTTTAGTTTTTCTCATTTGTTTAATAGCTCGTCTCGTATCCCATTCCAGTAACTTAAATTTCACTGTGTGGCGCACGTTTTTGCTCAGTTTGAGCCAGCCTTCTGCATAAATCAAATCATCTGAAAGGCAGCGGCCGTCTTGGTTGGCTTTAAGGAATTTACAGAGTCTAGAGATGGCTGGAGGAAACAGCGTTCCTTCTTTCGGCCACCATAGATGTTCAGGACAAAGAAAAACCCAATTTCCACATTTCTCTTTCAGGACTGGTATTGAACAAGCCTTAGTGTCGAAATAATGCTTAAAATGCTTTACTGCGAGGTCCAAGGGAGTTTTCTTGGGACTTTGAGCTCCAGGCTCTCCTAGTTTCGATCCTCCCTCCCCCATCTCCTGTCTCTAACAAAGGATAGCAGAGAGAGACAAAACACAAACACGGAAGTTCGGGCGCCACACAGTAAGGGGTCTGTGTGGGGAGGGTAACATGAAGGGGTTAAACGCCATACGCATCACCTCTGATCGCTCGTGCCGGAAGTTCCAACGGTCGCGAAAACGAAATTGCAGAGGTCAACCACTTTCACACACACACACACACACACGCATTCCAGACAAATCGACCAGAAACCCACAACCCAGTTTCCACCCAAAGCTAGAAAGATTTCTCTTTCTCAGGATAGGGAGACAAGCTCCCTTAGGATAGAGAGACAAGCTCTCTCAGGATTCCAAAGGCCCCTCTCATACTCGCCCGGTCAGAGGCTTGCATGAAGCAGGAACAGACGGAATTTTCAGGCTGATCCCAAGTCTTCCGGATAGACGCAAGGGATTTACAGATTCAAGACGCTTCAGGCAGACTTGTAGGTCTCCAGGTTCTGGCAGATCTGCATCAGGTTTCACACTTCAAACCGACCAGCGGCTGGCTTTCTCTTGGACTGTCTTTCTGTTCCTTTTCTTCCCAAAACTGCTTCTCAGGTTACAAACGATGGCAGGACGGCTGTGCACTTCCGCTCTGTCAGTCTTTTGAGGTTAGGAAGCTGAAATGGTTGCAGAATACTGCTATATTGTTCCTTGGTGCCAGGGTTCTCTTTTTCGTTTCCTGGCTGCGTTAATTTGCGTTCTGATGGGTCCTGTCTTGTCCTGCCGCGGTCGCCAAATGTTACAGTCAAGTTTACGCATATTAACGCTATCACGCAAGGAATCAATAATCAAAGGAATATTCAGAAAGAGGGCCTTTATTTGCATGCAAATGGGCACAGGGGAATGAGTTCTTCCTGTCCATCCCTGTCCCTGATGTCTCTGATGTTTCTGATGTTTTTCTGATCACTCCCTAGAACAAAGGAAACTCCAACTTTTATAAGAAGGAGGGGCAATCGCACAAGTTAGCTCTGCCCTTACAACAACACTTCAGCATATCAACACTCTAGGCATAACATTTCAGCTACCTTAATTCTCTCAATGCAGTTACTAGCTCAGGTATCATATTGCTTCTAAAACAGCAGCATCTATTGATTGTTTGGCACATATCCTGAATCTTCCTTATCTTATCTTTTTATCAGTTATCACCCTTCACAATTCTTCATCATCTTAGTTTACTCAAGTCATTTGCATGGGCGAAGAATCAGATCTTTGCTGAAACATATCATTAGCTGATCTAGATCAAGGGCTCTCTATTCTGGCTTGGGACCAGCTTAGCCAGGCTTAACCAAGCTATGTGAAAGTCTTTTGAAGCCTCTTATGGGCAAAATATGTAGTTTGGAATGACTGTTGTTGATTCAGAGAGGTCATCCCAAAGCTGCTTCCCTCCTAATACACTTGTATAAACTGTATCTGTACAGTATTACTAATTCTACTCTTAATAATACTTAGTAGTGGCATCCATTTATCTCATTAGCGTTGAGGATTAATCCGTTGGTGTCACTTGACATCCATTTTCTGGGGTGGTTCCATAATGACATTCAGTGCCTTCCCTACAGACTAAGAGGCCTTTGAAAGAGCGTGGAAAAGTTTTTTGAGGGGGTCACAAGTTGTAAGATGTAAAATATTGGGACTATTAATAAATCAAAAGAATGAAGTATTGGATAAGAACATAAAAGGAGCCCTGCTGGATCAGGCCACAGCCCATCTAGTCCAGCATCCTATCTCACCCAGTGGCCCACCAAATGTCCATGAGCATCTCAACCAGAGGAAAGGACAAACCTTCTCCTGCTCTCGAGTCCCAGAAAATGACCTTAGTATGTTTCAAAACTGGCAGTCAGATGTTAACATTAGAAGAGATAATGTCGAGCAAAAATTAGAGAAAATTAGTAAAATAAAAATTAATAGGGTACAGGAAATGGCACTTAAGATATTTTAGGAATGGTATAGAACACCATCTCAACTGTCATATACGATTCCAGGAATGTCACCAATGCTGGCTTGGGACATATTTCCACCCTTTGTGGGAGTGTGATAGCATTAAAAGATTTTGGAGAAGTATTCAGAATTATGTTAATAATATTTTAAATATAAATGAGGAATTAACACCCGGAATAGCTTTGTTCATGTGACAACAGGGAGAATAAGTGCAGAAAAACAGTATTTATTTGAAGAAATGATATATGCTGCACAATCTACAATTGTATTAGGATGGAAAAAGAGTGCTAAATGGACATTGGATAATTGGTACAAGTACCTAATGGAACAATATAGATTTGAGAAAATGCGGGGAAAAAGATTGAAAACCCAAGGACTGAAACTGCGCTCCAAGACAGAGGTTAGCTAGAAAGAATTGTTGAACTATTTGATGAGACCTCAAGCTCCAGAAATTTTGAGAGATGAAATATTAAGACTATCAAGAGGTGAAGGAGAAAAAGAATATAAAACCGATGAAATCGCCGAGTGAGAACTTGGTCTTGGTGGAAATACAGTCACAGATAACAGTCTCTGATGATTCCACAGATAAATAGTCCATTTAATTTCAGAAAATTATTTATTTTTATGCAATTTATGTATCACCTTTTACTGCAGTTCAGGGCCAACTAACAAAACAGATGAGACTATATAAAAATCTGCAAAAACACCAACCCTGCAACTATCACTGGTATCTTACTCCATCTAAACTTTCTCTCACGCTTCCCAACGTATCCCCTCTCTGTTGGCATAAATGGAAATCCATAGGTCAGTTGTAATTTCTAGATCTTGGAAAGAAGCTTCCAAATTAACTTGTAAACTTTGGTATTCTGCAGTTTGGGAACTTCCCTTGCAGGAGTTGATCACACATTGATCTCTTGTGATGGAAGGTTGTTCACCCAAAATACCTTCTCAAGATATTGAGCTCCACTGATTGTGTATGCTGATAAAGAATCTGAACCATTCCCTCCTCCACAAATATTTTGTCTCCTTCCGCAGTAATGAGCCTCATGCGATGTAGCTATCCTATATTATTCTTATTGTTATTTCCTAATGATATATGATTCAGATCTTACATTAGATCTCTTGCTGTTTTTGAGCGTAAGCTATTTTAATTTGCAATATATGCACAGTTGCTGTTTTCTCTCCCTTTTTATTGTAGTTATAGTTGGTTGTTGTAATGTTCCACATTGAGTGTTTGTATTGTTATATTATTAGTCATCATAGTTTAATAAAGTTTATTTATTTATTTTTAAATACCAACGCTGACTGATCAGTACTGGTCAATGTGCGGAGCATCTGCGCTTGAAGGAGTAATTTCTCAATCAGAAACACAGAAGCGCATTAAGAGCTGGTTACATGAACGTATCTTAACCTTTCCTGGCTCTGGCAAGGCCCATATGCAAATCTGCACAGCACCAGCATCAGGACTCAAGATGGCGGCAACCGGACACATGTCTCAGTAAAGGTAAGTCTGCAGATATGTGGACTAGTGTGAATGCTAGCACATGTTTGGCCTTTGTGTTCCCTGGACAGGAAGGGAAGGGCAAATTTTCCCCTGGTCTCCAAATGCTTGAGATATGTTTTCACTTGACACCAAACAGTGCTCAGTGCTAGTATTTGACAATGTCATGGTCAGCCAGGAAGAGAACTCAGAGGATGAGGAGGACTCACTTCCTCAGGTACAGGAGGAACCTGAGATGGTGCCAGGACCCAGTTCTGATCTCCCAGCCCCAGTGGAGCCTGGGGTTCTGCTTGCCATAGCAGAAGTGCAAGACTTGGGAGACATAGAACAGCAGAGCACTGAGATCCCTACCTTTAAGTAGAGGCGAGCAGAAAGGGAGGGTCTGAGGTGTTCTAAAAGACTTGCACAAAGACACTTATTGGGCATTCAGCAGCTGTGATCAGGGTTTTAGAGATAAAACATCTGGCAGGCACCCAGGCCTCTCATCAGAGATTATTTGTTTTCCTTAAGAGAAGGCTGCTGTATCTGACTCCTAGATCTTTGACTGCTTGGAATTCCCAGACCTCAGACGGACCTGCTGACCATCCTTCTGGCTGCCCTGACCTCGGACTGGACTGTTTGTATTGCTCTTGTTAACCCTGGACATCGGACTGTCTCTTGACTTATTCTCTTTGGACTTCGTTTGGGCTGTGCTGCTGAAGGAGCTGCCTTGGCAGCTGGGTATGTACTTTGCCGAGCAGTCTCCTATCAGCCGTGTGTTTCTGTGTATGCTGGTAGCTTTCCAGGACAGACACATCTGTAAGTGAAGATTATTTGAAAGCCTGAGAATGTCCTCTTTCTAACCACCAGACCATAGATCTCATAAATGACAGACCTGCTAGGGCAACTACCCCAGAAAATCTTAACAATGGCTGCCTCCAGATGGTGGCTGGATATCCTGCTAGGAGGCGATAATGTGGGAAATTCTCCCTCTGCAATTACTGCTTCCTAACCAGACCACCACAGCTGTGTGTGTGTTAGTGACATGCACATCCAGGAAGGGAAGCTGCCAAGGCAGCTCCTTCAGCAGCACAGCCCAAACGAAGTCCAAAGAGAATAAGTCAAGAGACAGTCCGATGTCCAGGGTTAACAAGAGCAATACAAACAGTCTAGTCCCAGGTCAGGGCAGCCAGAAGGATGGTCAGCAGGTCCATCTGAGGTCTGGGAATTCCAAGCAGTCAAAGGTCTAGGAGTCAGATACAGCAGCCTTCTCTTAAGGAAAACAAATAATCTCTGACGAGAGGCACATCCAGGTATTTGCTGCACGTTTGCACTTCTGCACGTGCATTGATGCCTGTTTCAGCCTCCACATATGCATGGTGGCCAGAGCTATGAGGGCAGGCTTGTAAGTAAAAAAGTGCTAAATATGTAAGGTAACTCCACCGTAGCAGAGCTGTAATGGCGCCGTATTTCCCCCATCTGGATGGTCCTATATCTGAGAAGGCATTCCATCAAGTATTTAGAACCAAGTCAGTAAGGGCATTAAATGTGGGAATTCAGACCAAGGGAACGAAAGCTGATGATAGGATCAGAACAGTCATACCTATTAGAGGTTATGTTCCAGTTTCATGTCATAAGGTATTATTACCTGTTGTTTTCTTAGAAGGCATTGGACTTACCTTGCTATAATTACATCTTGTATTACTTCCCACTTCCCCATCAGCATCTGCAAATTGAAAGCTGATGCATCCTCACACTATTCCACCCCATCTCTTCTCTAAAGCTAAAAATTAAGCAAACAAAAACTCAAGAGTGTTTAAAGCATATCTCGCCCACACAAATACTTTGACTCCTTCAGTTCACTGTCCTAGGACTTGGAACATGCCATGCATGTGGTTCTGAAACTGTAACATTCCAGACACGGTCTTGCAGCATCCAGTAATTATGACTGCATTAAGACTGAAGTGAAATGACTCTTCTGCTTCCAGTTCTATTTAACTCCACAAAGACTGTGGTCACACTTAAGCTTTAATCCAGCTTCGGTCCACTTTTGGAGTGGGAGAATAGATCAACAAATTGGAAAGCTGCTGTCTTTCAGTGTTAAATAACTCAGAATTTTGGGATAAGGTGGAAAGGAAATTTCTGGTCACTTTGCAGGGCTGTTCTCTCACTCTAAAAGTGGACTGAAGCTGGATTAAATATTGGATGTGGCCACAGCCAAAATGGACAAGCCCAGTTTCCCTGCTTCAAAATTTGGGTGGTGAGCCACAGTGGAACCATTATGGGATGGATAAAAGTTTTAAAAAATTCCTCTACCACACCCCTCCTTCTCACTGCTTTCCTGATTGTGAGCATGCTATTTTTTTCTGGGGGTGAGGTGGGGTTGAGAAACAAGAGCATCATATTTGGACAGGACTAGTTCATAAGAACATAGGAGAAGCCCTGCTGGATCAGGCCACACCCCTCTAGCCCAGATTGCATCCTCACCTGCAAATGGCTACAGAGTCATCTGGAGGCAGGATCTAGGCATCTATTCTAATAGCCACTGGTGGGCCCCAGTGTGAGATATTTATTTATTTATCTAAAAAACTTATATCCTGCCCTTCACCAAATGGTCCCAGGGTGGGTTACAATGAGATAAAAACATATCAAATAGTAAAACATAATTAAAAAGTTAGGAAGCTGGACAAGGGGTGTCTCCTTGTGGAAAGAGGATTCTGTCTCTTTCCTGTCCATCAAGATATTCTCAGTAGTGTTTCCTTGTTTGCAAAATGGAAGAAGAATGCAGCAATTCTAATTCCCTAATTTGTCCACCTGCACACTGATTTGTATACTTAGGGGGCATTCCCATGCCAGTTTGGTGCAGTGTCTAGATTTATTTATTTATATTTATATTTATATCCCGCCCCATACCCGAGGGTCTCTGGGCGGCTTACAACATTTAAGAACAAGCACACTAAAATTGTATCACACAATAATAAAACCAGCGTAAGCTTTAAAAACCAACATGATAATAAGAATAAGAATAAAAACAATACAAAAACAGTTTAAAACAGTGGTGTTTGGAAGGAGGGAAGAATAAAGAGCATTTAGCCAAAGGCCTGAGTGAAGAGGTGCGTCTTTAACGCCTTTCTGAATGTAAACAAAGAAGGGGCCTGACGCACCTCCAAGGGGAGACCATTCCATAGCCTGGGGGCCACTATTGAGAAGGCCCTCTCCCGGGTGCCCACCCGCCTAACCGCTGAAGGCGGTGGGACAACCAGGAGGGCCTCTCCTGCAGATCTTAAGACATGGGCAGGTTGATATGGAAGAAGGCGCTCCTTTAGATATCTGGGGCCCATTGGGCCCCCTAGTATCTGAAGAAGTAGACGTGCCCATTGGGCCCCCTAGCATCTGAACAGGTAGATGTGCCCACTGGGCCCCCTAGCATTTGAAGAAGTAGACATGCCCATTGGACCCCCTAACATCTGAAGAAGTAGACGTGTCTACAAGAGCTCATGCCACCAACCCTTCTCTTGTTAGTCTCCTAGTGCTACTACTACCTTGCTGGACTTTTCTAATTAGACTAACACGGCTATTTCTCTGATACTTACAAATAAAATGAATAGAAATGAAGATGTGAGTGGTCAGGCCTGAAGAAGTCTTAAAGTGAAGGTGTGACCACGGTCTAACAAGCTCTTATTTTCAACCTTCCAAGAGGTAGCCAAGAAAAAGAGCTTACTGCAATATTTTGACCATTTAAAGAGAATAATTTCAATGTTAACCATCAGGACAGGAGCTATATTACCCAAGTTCTCTTTGTGCAATGGGATTGTGCAGCTGAAGCTGCCAGGCTTTGCTCAGCTTTATGTTTGAGGATAGATACCCTACAATGAAGAGTGGTAAAGCCTGCAATGGTGTGCTGTATCTACAAAAGCAGGCAAGCTTTTCTGTTGGCTCAACTACACATTGCAACCTGTGAGCCTTGCAGTGTCCCTTTCCTACCCTTATAGTAGCTGAGTCCTTCAGTGGTCATTCTGGAGGTGCAGGTAAATATGCAGGTGGATTATTTCTTCCATGCACTAGTCACATGATATTGAACAAGCTCTTTCACTCCCACGTTGTCTTGAAGTTTTTTCCTTCTAAACCTACCTGGAAGCAAACTCTTAATTCTAATCCCAGAGGATTTGCCTTTTTCCACCTCAGTGCAGCTCTATTGTGTTCATGATACATGCTAATATTGGCTTGTTTTCCCTTCTCAGGTCTTTATCAGAGCTACTTGAAAGTCAAAGATAAGCTTTTGAAAAGAAAAGAACAAAAGCCCTGTTACCTAAACACGGATAAGAGTGATTCCCAGGTCCGGGAGCAGAATTATTGGCAAAGGACAGAATAGGAGGAGGAGGAAGGACTGGAAAGAAAAGCCTTCTATCAGCAAGGGCAAATACAAAGGTGTTTGGGCAGGAAGCTGTTTACCAAACAGAATGTGCTAGTGAGACACAGGCCAGCAGAAAAGCCTCTGGTCCGTGTTATGGAAATAGTCACCAATTAGTTTCACATTTTTTCAGCAGAAGAAACAAGCCTAATTTTTTAAAAGGCGTAAGGTAAAGGAAGCTCCAAGACTGAAATGAACTAAAAACATACGGAACAAAGTGTCCAAGTATGAAGATGCCCAGTGCAGCATGTAGCTAGATGACTCGAACCAAGAGAGTAGGGCTGCAAAAGCCATGCAGCTGCTAACCTCACTGGGATGCCAGTCACTGCCTCAGATTCTAATCTGGTTTATGGAGAACCTCTGAGAGGGCAACATAGCGAGACCAGCCCTGCTTTGGTATTACCAAACCGTGTTTTAGTCAGTTATCTCATTGCATACCACTGCTATTGCTTCATGGGGTTGTCAAGAAGTAAGGAGAGGGAAGCTCCACCTCTAGTCTTTGAAAAAAGCTAGAATGAAGATGGAAAATAATGGCAAAAATGAATAGGTTACACAGTCATGGCCAACTGCTACAAAGCTCTGCATTGACAAGATGTTGGGTAGATCCTCTTGCTTTTTACATGTCCTTCAACCTGTGAGCCCAAAAAGAGGAATGCCCGTTTAAGTTTAGCCATAACCCATGAGCTAGCATCACCGGCTCAAGCAGCTTTTAGATGTAAACATTCTATTCCTGCAGCATTTCTGGACCTCAAGGGTGCCTTCAGTGCCGTTTCCAGACCAGTCCTTTCGCAGAAGTTTGAAGAACTTGTTCCGGACAGAAGAGTGGCTTTTCTGATCGATGCCCTTTGTACAAACTCTGTTCTCCAAGTTAGGCGTTCTATAGACAGTCTATCAACGACAATATCATCATAACTGGTGGAGTCAGATAGGGATGTATCCTCAGTCCCTACTTCATTTGACATCTATCTAAATCAGTGGTTCTCAACCTGTTGGTCGCGACCCCTTTGGGGGTCAATCTACTCTTTCACAGGGGTCGTCTAAGACTATCGGAAAACACATAGGAACGAAGACTCTGCTCCTCTATCCATCTCCAGGTGGGTCCGCCCACATGCAGATACACCCACATACGAGTACCTGGCATGATGACATCATCACGCCAACCCCATCACATGCACCCCATACAGATACAGTAGAGAACAACTACTGTGTTGCAAGCAGCAATATTGGAGGTAAAATGACACTTTTATATGCAGCTGTGGCTGATGTGAATACTATGCTTGAATTATGTTCAATTTGTAGCAATGAAAATACATCCTGCATATCAGATATTTACATTACGATTCATAAGAGTAGCAAAATTACAGTTATGAAGTAGCAATGAAAATAATTTTATGGTTGGGAGTGGGTTAGGGTTAGGGTTAGGGTTAGGTTGGGGGTCTCCACAACATGAGGAACCATATTAAAAGGTTGCAGCATTAGGAAGGTTGAGAACCACTGGTCTAAATGATTTAGAAACCCAGCTATTCTAGGTCAAAGGTCACCCTCCTTTAGTAGGCCGCAGTAGAATGAATGTGCTCCTTTATGCCAATGACACTGTATTAACCTATGCCAAAGTGGGCCTTCAGTGTTTGTTATCCTTTTTTTGCCACGTACTGTTCAAACAACAAGCTTCAGATAAACATGAGTAACTCTAAAATAATGGCAGAAAATATTACTAACTGTTCCTGGTTCATCAACGATCAAGAAAACAATCAGGTGAAAAGTTTGCCTTATCTGGACATAGTATTTCATCATTCCCTATTATAGGACCCTCACATGAAATCTGGGATACAGAAAGGCGAGATAGCAACGTGGCTGTGCTTTCTCCACTGTCACCGGGGGCAACTATCTACCAGCAACAATTAAGGCATTTAATGCAAAAACCTCTACTCCATTATTATCTGGCTGCTCTCTCTGAACTCCTAGTAAGCCTCCAATCCATGTTTATGAGATCTATGTTGTGTGCCCCAAACTGTGTTTCAGCTCCTAACATCTTGCTGGAAACAAGTCAAATTCCCTTAATTTCTGGCTCAGGATTCATTTATTCAGAAGTACAAACTACCGTTTGTATTGTGTTGAATGACAACTTGGTCAGCCAACAGTCAAAATCAATTACCAGCAAGCTCTCCCTACTAGGGCTGTGTCCAAATTTTAATTCTAGTAGCTCTAGCTTTAGTTGCCACACTGGTCAAGCAACATGTAAGTAATATTAGTGTCCAAGGATTAATAAGTAAAGCCACTGGACCTAGCTTGCCTATGATCATTGGTTTATTCTTCTGCCCTTTCCAAATATGATGTTGAAGGGAAGATTCAATGCATTCTTCTTAGATCAAGAATTTGCCCTTCAGTTGAGCATGTTCCTTTGGTCTGTGAATTTTAGGCTGAAGCCCACCAAGAGTGGCTTCAACCTATTCTAAGTCAATAGCCTAGCCACTGTAATACTACTCTTGCTAGACTATTAATACAGGGCTTTTTAGATAGTATCACCCTCACAAAGGACAGTTTTAACATTATCTCTCAGTGGAAAGAGGAATGGTCTGCCAAGTGCCCATGTATGGGAAGATACATGGATGATCCCACAAAATAGCCAGCTGGTTTTGACTGAGCACGATTGCCCTGGAAAACACTAAATAGGATCCATACATCTCATGGCATTGGCCAGGAGTCATTGTATAAATGGGGTAAAACATCTCCTCCCCATTGTGATTTTGGAGCCACACATCAGACTGTTGACCATATCGTGACCAGGTATGAACTGAGGGTCTATACAGGATGACTGTCAAACCTTTTTGAAGCAACAGATGCAGTTCTTCAATGGAGAGGGTTATGGCTATTCAATTAGAGGCATGCTTGAAAGAAGCTTATAATTTTAGACCCATTTCAATCTGGCTTCAGGCCTGGTTATAGCATAGAAATTACCTGGTTGATGATCTTCTGTGGGAGAGGGACAGGGGGAATGGGACCCTTTTTAGTTCCCCTAGATCTCTGAGTGGCTTTTGATATCACTGACCGTGACATTCATCTGGCAAGGTTATGAAGTCTGGGAGTTGGAGGCACTGTGCTGTGGTGATTCCATGTCTATCTCCAAGGCTGATGCTAAAAAGTGGGTGTGGGAAACTCTTGTTTGACATCCTGGGAACTCACTTATTGGTCAGTCTTATATGAAGCTGCTAGGAGAGCTCATCAGGAGTGAGGAATCATCATTAAGCAGACGATACTAAGGGATATCTCTCTGTGCCATCTGAATCAGGAGAGGTAATTGGAATGCTTTACCAGGTGCCTGGAGGCAGCAATGGGCTGGATGGGGAGCCAATAAATTGAAACTAAATCCAGAAGAACTGAACGTTTTGTGTGTCACGGGGTCTCAGGTCCATAAACTTGGGAGGCATCCTGTCCTTGATGGGGTTGCAATGTCCTGGAAGGGAAAGGAACAAAATCTGGGGGTGCTCCTGGAGTCTGCGCTGATGCTTGAGGTGGTGGCCAAAAGAGCCTGCTTCTAGTTATGAGTGGTTTGCCAGCTACCGCCCCTTCCAGCCACAGTAATCCATGCTCTGGTAGCTTCCAGATTAAACTATTGTGATGTGCTCTACATGGGGCTGCCCTTGGAGATGGTTCAGAAACTGCAACTAGTGTAAAATGAATCAGGTGGACTGCTGACCAGAACAGCTGGCCAGATGCACCTCATGGCTGTCTTAAAAGAGCTGCACTGGCTGCTAATTCGCTACCAAATCCAGTTCAAGGTATTAACCTTAACCTATCAGACCCTAAACTGTTTTGGGCCCAAATATCTAAGGAATGCTTTCTCTCATATTGGCCCACCTGTGCCTTAAGATATGCAGGGGAGGACCACCTAACTGTACCACCACCTTCAGCAACAAAAGGAGTGGGCACCCGGGATAGGACCTTATTAGTGGTGTCCCCAGATTAAGGAATAATCTAAGGCCAGGCATCTTCACTTTACGTGTACCAGAGAACAGTTTTTGAATGTTTTGGGTCTATGGCCATCATAAATGCTTGATGTGAAAGAGAGGGAAAATACCCATGTGCTGAGGGGAGGCACAGGTGCAAGGAGTGCAACGCGATTGCACTGGCTGTATTCTTGTCTCCTCTTTCCAGCCTTTCCCAGGAACCTTGGCTGTGACTCGCCGCCTGTGAAAGCACTTGGACCAGCTGCACCTCTGGCTACAGATCAGGGAAAGGGAGGGGCAAGAATGCAGTTATCGATCGATCGCAGGCCTCCCCTTCTCCACAGGGTGTGTCGTTTCCTCCTCTCTTTACGTCCGTGAAAGGAGGCAGGACACTTTATGAAGGGTGCTCTTTAGCCAGGGCAGTGGTGGAATTCCTCAGACTTTTCTTAGCATTAATGTTCACATTTCAGTCATGCTAGTGATTGAATGAGTGAAGTTGAAATGCACTAAGGAGTCATTTCCCGCCACAGTCTTAGCCCTGTTCTGCAGAGGGCAATCTGCCACCCGTCCCACACGATTGGCCCAGAACTGAGATAGTTTAGTCAAGTGACCAAATGTTTCAGAAAGAAGCAGAGTTTGAAAAAGAAAGCTTCTTGCTCTCTCTTCAGACCAAGGCCCACGCCTCACCCTGTTCTTCTTCGGAGCTTGCCTCAGAATAAGAATCTCCATAGTTCTTTGCCTGGTGTAGGAGATGAGAGTCTCCTGACCCAATCCCTGCTCTGGATGCCGCCAGAGGAAGCAATCCTATAAGTTCCCCCCTCTTATTTCCAGCACCCCTAAGCAGAGGCCCTGACCCCAGGCACTCTGTTGTCCGAATTGAATCTGAATTTGACACAGAGCGTCCCCATGCAAAGCCCCCAAACTGGGCTACATGCAGAACAAATCGCCCAAATCCGTGGTAAATAAACTCCCCTTGCAATCTGTTCTTGCTGCAGCTCAGGAGGCAACCTCACATTATTTTGGAGGCTTGAAGACCCTCCCGGGTTATTAGGGGAGGAGATTGATGCTCATGTCATTAGTGGGTTTCATGTCCTGTGTTCGCCATTCCTGTCCTGTGCGTTGGGGATCGCAAAGGTAAAGATGCAGCAATGAGGTGGGTCATCGGGCCCTTGTTGCCCCACAAGCCTCTTCCTGCAACCCTTTTTCCATCCCCGCTCCCCTATTGCCGGCAAGCAGCTTCTTGAAGTTAGAGGCAGTTTAGCAGAGAAGCTCTTCTCTGCTAAACTGCCTCGTTGTAGTGGCGTTGGTTAGCTTTTTAGCTGGCAGGCAGGCAGGCAGCTTCTGAAGTTTACCAAAGTTAAACTGCCTCTAAACATTGTAGCGGCTTTTGTTAGCTTTTTAGCTGGCCAGCTTCAGAAGCTGCTTGCTGGCAATCGGGGAGCGGGGGTGGAATAAGGGTTGCAGGAAGAGGCTCGTGGGACAACAAGGACCAGATGACCCCCTCATCACTGCATCTTACTGGGGTGATCAGTTCTTTTATGTTTGCCTGGCGATCAGATCGCAGAGAGAAGAGGCTCGTTTCTGTTTGACCACGCTTAATGCCCAGCAGCTGCGATCGGGGAAGGGGCGTTGGGTGGGATTTCCCTGCCCTCCCTCCTATCAGGAGAGAGGGGGTGGAGAGAAAATATGCTGTTTCCCCATGCACGGGTTTAGCGTGGCTTGCTTGGGGACAGGTGTCATTGAATTGAGCCCACACTTTTGGCAATGGCATGGGGATGGGTCAATTCAAATTTGTCTCTGTATTTGGACTAATCCGAATCCAATCTGAACTAAATGGAGTGCATGGGGTGTTCTTTGCCTCTTTTACTCTCTCTGGCTGAACCCGGAGACAGCATGCTAAGGTTCTCTGCACTCCCCCCCCCCATTGGCCAGCAGTTGGGGCAAAGTTACCACAGGGTGGAGACCGATTTTTCCAGAGGCCCCCTAATAAAAGGGGTAGCTGGATAGCTGGACAGACCATGTCTACTTTGAGTGGCTGCTGGGCTTTGTGTTTGTCACTACAGTCTATACTTGTTTTTGGTCTCAGTCCGCATTGCTTGGAGGGTCCAATTTACTGCCTTTGCCAGGGCGCCTTGCCTGCCGGTGGTGCCTCCTGCAGACAGTACAGTTGACAAGGTCTTTCTCCTGTGTGGTCCCCATCTTCAGCTCCTCTTCATCTTGTATCAGACTGCTGAGAAACACTAAGCAGAACCGAGATCAACAGCTGAAAGATGGGGGAAATCACATCGGAGCACTGCTTCCTTATTTACTTTAAATCCAAGCCCTTTAAATGGTCATCATCAGTGGTCCAGTAGACCAACGAATTTGGCATTGGTCAGTGTACCAGATTGGCAAATATACTAGGAGCCTCCTTTTAGTCTCCAAAATCAGCTGGGACTCAGTAAAGCAAATGGTGTGATGTACTTTAGAAAAGGACACGGACAACAGTTGTCTAGCAGCCAGCTGGGCCACCAGGAGGTTCTGAAGATTCCTCAAAGGCAGCCTTGCAGTTGGTGCAACCATTCTGTCTGGATGTGGCCACAACATATGTGACAGAAATAGGACATCACAAAGCAGAGAAGACAGGAAACATCATGATAGACAAGCCTGCCCTGCTTGGCTCAACCTACTTCCAGGCCCCAACCCATGGGGCATTGTTCTGTGATCACTGCCGGAAGTGTCCCCTGTTTTAGTGGATGGGAGATGATAAACTTTGCAAGCAGATTTTGGTTTCTTTGGTCCAACAGAGTGAATAATCAGAGTGCTCAGTAGGACTCTGATGGGCAGGCGGAAATCTGAGTAATGGCTGGGTTGCAGGAATTCAAGTGGGGCTTCATCCAGTCTGAAAATGGGTCACATGGCTGCTCCTGTATCCACTATTGTTCCAAAACAAAGAGGCTAAAAAGTTTCAAATAGTAGACTAAGCATATTATTGTCAGTCTGCAGAATCATTCCATGTGACCCAAGCAAAGTATCAAAACAGTGAAAGTTATGTCATGCTAGAGCTGTGGCCTTGTACAGAATGAAACAAATTCCCAGAAAAAAAAATAGCATCTCTGTGGGTGCGTCCCCATGTGCTGCCATTACTTCAGGGTGGATTCAGGGCAGCCTTAATGCAAATCATAGTTCACATTAAGAAGTCCCCATGGTAACTGAGTACAGCACAGGTTCAAGCCGAACTTGCCTGTCCCCATGAAAACCACGGTAAACCCCTGCATCGGGAAGCCACAGTTTTCTCCGCCCCCTGGGTGCAAGCATGCCCCCCTTGCCTGATCACACAATCCGGGAGGCATGGGAGCCTGACAGCTTCCCTGCACTCAGCTGATCAGCCGTCAGACGGAGGTACAGGGGCTGTCAAGTGCAGGAGTGGAGCTCTGGTAAAATAATTAAAACACAGCCGCAGCTTCAATCAATGAACCGCTTTCCCTTCCTATTATCCCCCCTGTTAGGCAGTGTGTGGCTTTTGGAGGTGCAGAAGGGAACCCGGCTCATTGCTAGAAGCCGTGGCTGTGTTTCAGTTATTTTACCAGAGCTCCACTCCTTCGCTTGACAGTCCCTATACCTCCGTCTGACGGCTGATCAGCTGAGTGCAGGGGAGCTGCCAGGCGCTTGTTTGCTAAAGCAAGCCCTTACCCAGGCATACCTGCCTGATCGCGTGACGGGGGGGGGGGGGACAGTTGCGATTGCAGTGTGCATGGCAGGGACAGCAAAACCCCTCCCGCTAATGCTGCGATCGGCAATAATCTGGAAGTGTCCCCATGCCCCCAGATTAACCTGTTCTTGCCTCCTAATTCAGGACAAGAACAGTTAGGAAGGGGGGGTTGCTCTGGATTTTTGGCTTTTTTGGCCCATGTAGCCCGGATTAAGGGCTGCTCATGGGGACCTGCCAAGGCGAACTCAGATTCACCTCGGAGTATTCTGGCTGTGGGGATGCATCCTCTCAGAGCTGTAGGTGTTATTTAGAGGGGAGTGAGGGCTCAGATGCCATAAGCCATATTCCCAAAGGGTGACCTCTGCTATGCATGTGACCAGTTCAGGGACTTTTGCTTACAACAGTAGGAAAGCAGGGCAAAAAGGCATGCAACATGCCAAGATCTGTGCATTGACACATAGGGCTGTGACGGTTTCAGGGTGCAGGCTGCAGAGGGCAGTAATTGTGCTTTAGCCCTTTTGCAGACTGCATTGCTTTCTGTCTCTGCAAACCTTGTTGCAAGTGGCATTTTGCAAGCCCTGGCTAGAGGCTGCAAAAAAGACGGGAAACTCTGTCTGGGTCCGGGTGCAATGATTGGCCACAGGTATGTTTTGGAGGGAAAAGCTGCCCGGGGACCTGGGAGCTTGATGGACAGGAGGAGGAGTTTCCCTCAGGAGCTTCAGGTTTCAGCCAATCAGGGCCACAGGGAGAAAAGGTATAAAAGGAGAGGCAGCAGCTGGCAGTGTCTTTTGACTGGGCGATTTCAGAAGGGGACTGAGAGAGAAGATCTGTTCCTGAAGCAGTCATTGCCAGCAACTGACCATTGGTCTTTTCTCTAGAGGGAGAACTGATTGGACTGGTGGATTTGGGGGGGGGGGGGGCAGAAGGAGACAGCTGGACAGGCTGAATCTCTGAAGGAGCCCAGGATAGAACTGACTAGGAGCAGGGACCTGGTTGCTGATCTTTGGGGAGGCTTGGGTAATACTGAGCGAACCAAAAGGAGGGGGAAGTGGGGAAATTTACCTGCCTGGAGCAACTGATTCCTACGTAGTTCAGAAAGCTGAGACTTAAGGAAGCTTGCTTGCTGTTCTATGAAACTGTTGATCTTTACCTTGCATATTCTAAACATTCTATTTTCCCTTTTACTTCTCTAAATCTTATTCTTAATAAACTTATTTTGGTTTTACTGTTTAAAACGCTTGCTACCGGTGTTTTGTGTTGAAACTGTAGCACTCACTCGGCCTAATGCACACTTCTGGCAACCCATCGGCACCCAGCTACTTTTCGGAGGGCAGGCACTGAACGGTCAGCTAGGAGACGTGACAAGGGCCAAAGCCAAGACTACTTGTTGGTGAGGGGAGGAAAAGCCATGGTCAGAAAGAATAGGTTGGTTTCAGGGAGACAATCCTCTTGTAATTTTTTTTCCCATCTGTGAGATAATGGTATTTTCAGCAAGCAAGAATTTATTAGACTTTCAGTTCTTGGTAGACTTTGACAACCTACACAAGAGGTAGATAAAAATTCCCATCGTTTATTTGATTTGTACATTTATATTTATATCCTGACTCCCATGAAAAATATAATCCCAAAGCAAGTTATAAGCCATTGTTAAAAACAGCTAAAACCTTTAGTTGCATAAAACAGTATTAAGGATGGGAAAAGCCATTGCCTTTGGGGACAGCTGAGTAAAAAGATGGGTCTGCAGTAGCTTCTGAAGTCCAGATGTTTAGGTACTCCAAGGATATCAGAGAAGGAAATGGTGTTTGTAATGATAACTGTAAAACCAATTGGGCAGAGCAAGGTGGGTTTTTTCCCATCCATCTCACCCTCTGAGTTTTCAGTAGTACACGCTAGGTCATGGATAAGTGCAGTTTTATTATGAACTGGCCTGGCATGAAGCAGCAGGATCACCAATCAATGGTCATTCAGAAGCCAAGGACTAGTTGCTTGCAGAGAGAAAGGAGAACCAAAGGGGGTGATAATATGTAACCAACTGGGCCCCTCTGGTACAATGATGTCTCTGCTTCCTACACCCTTACCAGTAGGGATTTGTGATCCCTAGGATGATGGGACTTCTCCTCCCCTCTGTACTCAACCCCAGACTCATTTGCCATACACCCTACACATGTGCATGGAAAACAAAGCAAACCCTAAGGGCTAGTTTCCACTGCACCGTTTACTCCGGGTTTTACTCCAGCTCTTTCAGATCAGCAGTCCCTCCTTGCCAATTGGAGGGACAAAGTAGGCACCAGCTTTGCGTATCATTGGCACTGTGCAAATGGGGGGCATTTTAAAGTCTCTTTCTGATCCCTATTTAAGCAAAATCAGGCCTTGTCCCCATGCAATTGAAAGTCTGCTGGAACTCTTCTTTTGCCTCTGAGCGGCCCCATTCCGGGCTTTACAAGGCGCTTAGGGAGTTTAGGAAAGTGAGACACCCGCGATAAAATACGTGCACTTTAAAGAAGAGTTCCAGCGCTCTTTCGGCGATTCGCGGGTTTTGCTCGCTATATCTGCCTTGAGGACGCTCCGTGGCAAAAGGGGCGGGGATTGCTTGCCTGCACACACAGCCAAAAAGCATTCACACATCTGAGAAATGCAGCAGGTTCGCTTCCTTTCCTTTGTAAAAAGAGCCAGAATTGCTCAGAATTGAAACATTGTTATCAAGTGATCTGTGAAAGCCTTAAAAGACAATGAGCGAAGGATCGCACTGCGGATGGCTGCAGCCGCTGACTTTGCAGGGATGGAAAGCCTTTTCTAACAGAGAACTGAGTGAAAGTAAGTGCTGAAAGTGAATGAATGAGCGATCATCTGCCTTTGCTAGGGGCGGGAAGCTCTTTCAGGAGACGGAGATCTGGCTATTTTTCCTTTTAACAAGAGAGGGGGTGGGGGGGGGAAGATGCGGGGAAAGGAAACAGGCTTCCTTGGGGATGGAAAGTCCGTTTAGATCACAGCTACCATGGGGGCGCTTATTCCGGAAGTGGAGGGGACTTTTAAAGTCAGCTATAACAGAGTGACGGCAGAGGAAGCTGAGAGGGGCTAATAAGTCTTTTGGGGATTGGGCCTCAGACTCTTGGGGCTATGGTCTAATAGCTCATAACATTGTATTGCCTGATCTCTCGATACATTTCATTTATACTTTCAACCAAGTGCGGCGTAATGGGGAGAGGAAGAAAAGGGGAGGGAACTGCAGCCTTTGAAGAGCCGATTCACAACCCCCAGCGGGAAGCTGCCAATTTGATCCTCCCACCCTCCTTTGTTTACTCTTCTACAGCTGAAAGGGGAGATGGATCTCATTAGCAAACAGCCCGGGAATGGAGGGGAAATCCTGGCTTATCCTTGGCTCAGGGGAAAGTGATGCCCCTAAATTATGCTTCCACACCTCCAAAAAACTGCTTGCCCCCATTAACAAATAATGAGAATTATTTCTAAATCCCGCAGCAAGAGTTCTTTTGATTCAAATATGGATAATCCACATTCCAGGACTTTTAATCCTCAGAAACTGTGGATTCATCTGATCCTTTGGGAACATTCAGCTTTGAAAATGAATTCAAGGTTCTTTAAATCTCAAATGGGGACGCAGCCTAAGACAACTCATGCCACAGGCAGCTGTCCTTTATTGGCCCCTCCCATTGGACCTGAGCAACTGATAAAAGGGCTCAGTCCTACAAGGAAATACCTCCCCCAGGCTGCATTCACATAATTTAATCCAGCTTCAGTCCACTTTCAGAGCGAGGCAACACATCAGCAAAGTGGCCAGACATTTTCTTTCCACTTTATTTGACCCAAAGGTAGATTTTCTGAGTCAGAGAATGCCAACAGCGAACAGCTTGTCATTTTGCCAATGTATTATCTCACTCTGAAAGTGGACTGAAGCTGGATTAAAACTTGGGTGTGAATGCAGCCCCAGAGTACCAAAGCCAAGCCAGTCAGAAGTGGCAGCAAGAGGGCAGGTTGATCCCGTTTGCCTCCACTGGATACCTCAGGAGCAATTGAATAGTCTTTTTCTGCTTTTGGCAAAAGCACATCTATAGCTAGTTGCCGGGCAACATCACATCCAGGAACTGACCAGAGGTAGGACGGGAAGCCTAAGACACTTCAGGACGCTTTGACCATTCACACATAGGAGCGCAGGAATGCGTGTAAACGCGTTCTGGCGCGCCTGTGTGCGAATGCTCAAAGCATTCTGAAGTGCCTTAGCCGGCAAACGCCGGCAAGGGGCGGGGAGACGGCTGCCGAGGCTCCCGCAGCTGGCAAAGCAGGCAATCAGCTGATTGTCAGCCAGCGCCGGCAGGGGAGGGGAGCCTGCGGCTGTCAGGGAGAGAGAAACATGAGCGAATGCTTCTCTCCCCAAACGGCTGCGGGCGCTTCGTCCGCGCCGTGCTCTACATCTCGAACGCGTGCAAGACAGCTCCGGACACGTCGGAGCGCAAGCCCCGCTGCGGCAATGCGTATGCCGCGTTCGAGGCTGTCTTGCACGCGTTCGAAAACCCCGTGTGCGAAAACGCCTCAGATCTAGATCAGTTTAATTTGAGCAAGGTGGTGGCCTCAGTGCCTTCAGATCCCAACTGGGCCTGGGTCTCCCTTCTCTGAAGGTCTAGCCGAGTGCTCCGATTTCAGTTAGCCAACTTTTGTGGTTTCTCAATCTATGGGAAATTTCCACATGATTTCAGTATTATGTCCCACTTCTTTATTTACATGGTCTCTGTAAACTATTTATTTTGATTTGTTTACAAGAGTGAGAAATGATCTCTCTGTTAGTAGCTTATTATAAATAGGTCTAAAATAGTGGCAATAGCACCTTCATGCGTGCTGAGAATCACTGCTGGAAAGCTTATTTTGCACAGTCTCTATAGTCCTAAAGAAAGGTTGACAATAGGGGTGGTTACACAGACAGGGCTCTGCAACTGCATTTCAGGGCAAGTAAGAATGACGCAAATTTCACCCAACCAAATACAAATGTCTGGCACAGTTTGCAGCACATTTATGCCACAAACACATTTTGTAGTGAGAGCCTACGTGTGACAAGGGATGTATGCAATTATCAATGTCTGCTCTCCACCTACTGTTTCTTTGCATTAATTTCGTTGAGTTAGTCCCTTGTTTAGGTTGGAATTACAACATTATAAGTAATGTTTATTCACTTAATCGTGTTTTCAGCATTCTATACAGCTGCCAATACATTGCTTATTTAATCCTTAGTTGCATCACTTTTCTGGGCCATGATCCATGGGTTAAATCCTCTGCTTTAGTGAGCCAAAGTTGAGCCAACCACGCTGCTTTGAAAAAACGCCTTGCTGTGATGTATTTTTACCAGGCGCCAAAAGATGTTAAGTATTGGAGCTTGGCATGTTTCCAGGGGGTGTAATCAGGAGATTGTTTCCTGGAGATTATTCCAAGTCTAGGGGCAACCACAAAGATGTGGACATGCAACCTTGAAAAGCCTGTGAAAAGAAACTGTCTAGAATTCCTCTTTTGGAAAATAATATCTGGCAACACACAGAGTACTGAATTTGTTTCTAATAAAACATGTTAATTCCCTCCAAACCAAACCATAAATCCATTTTTCTTTGTAGCCACAGAGAAGCTGGGATATCAGGAATGCTGGTTCTGCTCCGGGTTTGAATGGGTTTTGATGCTCCCAGGGTGGAATTTTGGGTTTGAAGGACCAGGAGAGTTGCCACAGGCAATGTGAAGGGGCAGGTAAGCACCTGGCTGAAGTAACATATGGTTGGGAGGACTTGTTTATAAAAGGAACACTGACATCTTGAACCTAGAGGAATTTTAATTAAAGACTTTTCTGCGCAGATCCTTAATGTGGTTTAAGGGTCTGCGTAGTACGCATGTAGCCACATAAATCTGCACATTAATGTAGACAGAGTGGAGCAGCGGATTAGACAGAGAGTGATCCTTATCACGGCAGACCCATTTAAAAGGGAGGCATGTCTTCCATGTTCATGACGCCCAATGCTGGAGGCACTCGACTGCCCATGCCTTTCAACTGCAGATCGTGTTATTTGATCTGTTATCAGTTCAATATCCCACTACAATTGTTTCTTCAAGTTTACCCAAGAGACACCTTTTGTAAAGCTTCTTAAGATTAAAAACTCACATAGAATACCAGGAGGCTAACAGACAGTTCACTTAGTTCATAACCTTTGGATACATAGGAAGCCAGAGTGTTTGCCTGTGAGCCTTACTTTATTTGTAGGCTCTGCTTTTTAAAAAAATCCTTTCTTTATTAATATATAACAACGAACATCACAAACCAATAACATAAAGCAAATACACACTTCTGAGGATCGCATACGTAGTCCATCCATACAATTCAATTGAAATTTATCCAATACAGTCTAGAATGAAAAATCTGGAAAAAGCGTCAATATCTTTTGTTTCAAAAATGGTACCGAGAAGGAGGAAGAAGGTAGAAGTCTGGGATCGATTTGTGCCTGGGTGATAGTAGGCTGTGCATTATATATTATGCTGTATAATTTGTTTTACTCCAAGGATTCTACGTATTTTGGAGATACCCCACATCTGTTTTTGGTACATGTTACGTAGTTTTGAGTTACATCCAGAATCTCCTATGAGAAAGAGAGAATTGGTTTGTTTATTGTTTATTGATTAGTCCATTAGACCATATCAAAAATAAAAATATACATATACCAAAGTACAAAGGGACAATACACATCACTATATGTAAAATCTAATAAAGCGTCTGGTGGAACAACAGACAGCACCCTGAATTCCTTGCTGTATTTAAAAGCCGAATATAGTCAGTACAGACCTGAAGGGAAAGGCACTGATAATAGGAAAAACTCCTGAAGGTCAATGCTGAAGGTAGATGTTAACAGTCTTACAGATTATCTTAACAGGGCTTAGAGATGGTCAAGGATGTGAAGTGCTGTCCATTAGAGAAGGTGATGGCAAAAAGGTCAGTTATCCAAAGTAACAAGAGCAGGTAATCTGGAGGTATTGAGGTTCATACATTGGTTTATGATGTACAGGCGTGTTGTTCTAAGCAATGAGACTGGATACCTTTGAGGAAACGGGCTAAATCCAAGGGTGTTGAGTGGCACCTGAGCTTCTGTTAGCTCTTGGGCCAATGATGTAGCTGAGGTGTTATAAAGATCATTGGCCTAAAGTGGATGTAGAGGTAGGTGGACATCCAGCTCATAGTCGCCTGGAGGTGAAGAGACTGGCCTGGCAGCTGGAAGTGAAGCTCCCTCAGTGTCGCGAGCAGAACTGTATTTTGAAGCCCTTTAAAGAGAGAATTGAGAAGCCCATTGAAGAACATATCTTAAGAGCTAAAATGCCCCTGGCACTGTATGACTTATGAACACATCATAGGGACTTCTGATATTAGTATCTCCAACACTATATATATATATATATAAAATTTTGTTTACAGACCAGAAAAATATTTGTCATTGGAAGAAAACCATAAAATGACTACTTCTGATGATGAGTAACATGACTTTGGAGAACAATTCAGTGTTATATCATATGGAAAACTGGATTTATAGGAATGTATATTCCAAGGTCCATTACACACATCAGCCTGCATGTCTGCCTATTAGCCTTCCATTTTGGGATACTGAAATTGCCTTATTTTGTTCAGACAGATCACTGTGAAGACTCACTATGGAATGTTTAGAGGGACTCAAAGCGGCTGACAAAGCTTTCTGTCCTTCTCCCCGCAACAGAACACCCTGTGAGGTAGGTGGGGCAGTGAGAGCTCAGAGGAGAGCTGTGACTAGCCCAAGGTCACCCAGCTGGCTTCATGGGGGAGGAAGAAGAGCTGGTTTTTCTACCCCGCTTTTCTCACCCATTTAAGGGGACTCAAAGGTGCTGTCAAACCCGGTATTCCCAGATAAGAGTCTAGCTCCTTGAGCACTAGACCAAAATGGCTCAACTGGTAGAGATTTAAGTTATTCCATTGCTTCCTGTGCTTCTTTTTTCAAGCAGTTGACTCTGCAGGAAAGGATGTCTTTAAAAAGAACAAAAAAGCACCAGTCATAATGTCCACTTATTTTTGCTATGCCAGCTTCCTTAAAATACTTCTACTAGCAGAATCTTTCCCAGCTCCTTATCCCTCAGGACAAAGTTGGCATCCTAAAGGATTTGGTGTGAGAAGGTTTGACATGGGATTGTGCCGCCCCCTGGTGCTTAACCTGTCAATAGAGCTGTATATGTCTTGCTTATTCATAAAATGTGCTTTCAATTTCTCCCTACTGGATAGGCAATATTTTCCCTACACTGCCTGGTAACTTCTCACTTTTTTTTAAAAAAAAACACCACTTATATATTTCTTTTCCCAATGAATACCAGGGCAATTTGCAACAAAACTGCAAAAGGAGGAAGAATTAAAAAAAATTAAAAAATTGCAATGGATTCTGTGTTTCTTGGAGCTTGTCTAAGGGTGTTCAGCACTGTGCCCCCCCCCGCCCCATGCATGCTAGTGTGGAATACCAGAAGCCCCTACCCTCTGCAAAGGATGAAGGGTGATCTAGGGATGTCCATGAATGGATTTATGACATTCGAATCCGAGTAGATTCGAATGTCATAAAATCCCATTTGATTTGAATATTTAAGATTTGAATTTCTTAAAACCCCATTCGAATCCGTAACATTTTAATCCATACATTTGGATGTTAGATTTGTATTTAAAGATATGAATGCTGACAACATTCACATCTGTTATCCGCATATGCGCGCATGCTTGAAAAATCCGTAAGCATCCCGTATTATCCGGGATAATTCGGGATGCATGCGGATTTTTCCGGCATGTGCACAGATATGGATCATTTTTGGACCGATTTGTGTACGACAGATACCAATCTACACATTCAAATCGTTCAAAAAGCCGTATCATATTTTTGACAATCCATACTCGAATTCAAATGGCAGACACGGATTTTTTAAAATTGGATTCGAGTTCAAATGTTGAAATTTGTCAGATTCGGAAGGATATTGTGGAACTGGGGAAGGTGAGGAAAAGGGCAACCAGAACGATTAAGGTAGGGATGTGCACAGATCATTTTGTGTTCAGTTCAAATGTTTAGAATCCGAACTCAACAAAATCTGATTCTAACTGAATGCATTCAGATCTATTCGTATGCGTCATAAGCATCTGTACGCATGTTGTATGCAAATGGATACAGATAGGTATTTGTACGTTTGTATGTGCACGTTCAAATGTTTCGAATCATTCAAACAAACGTTTTGAAACATTCAGATTTCATTCGAATGTTTAAATTCAAACGTGTAGACGTTCTGTTTGAGTTTGAATGTCCACATTCGATCAAATTCAGTTGAATTTCAAATGTTTAGAACACTCCCGCGCATCCCTAGATTAAGGGGCTGGAACACCTCCCTTACGAAATCAAGACCGCAATGGGTGTTTTTCCACTGGCAGAAAGTACCCATTTTTGCACCCATTAAGGACCCATTTGGGTGTCAGCCGGATGACCCCATTTCCACCACGGCACCCATTTGGGACACATTTGTTTCCACCGCCGCTGGGGGAATCCGGATCATATGGGTACATCTCAGCCTTTAATTCGGATTTTCTGTAGACCCCATTAATGGGGTCTACAATGGGGTCTTCAGCCAGATAATCTGGATCAAAGGGAGCCTGTTTCCACATTAGTTTGGCAATGGGGTCTAGAGAAGGCTAGGGGGAGGGGGCACCTATGAGGGGGGAGCCCCAAAACCTAGGCTGTGAAGTCATTTCGAAGTCATTGCCTTTGGAGATTAGCAAAGGCTCGGAAGACAAACCTCCAATAACAAAGGGAGAACAAAGGAGACTGTTGCCTTCAGGCATGGAAAGAGGTGCATATTTAATGAGGCTGACTCATCCCTGCTCACAAAGAGCTAATTCATATGCAGGCTCTCCCAAGGGGTTTGTCTTCAGAGCCTTTGCTAATCTCCGAAGTTGCCTTTGGAGGGACTTCGGAGCCTTTGCTTACCTCACAAGGCAACTTCGGAGGGATTTTGGAGGGACTTGCACCCCTGTCCCCCAAAACACCCAGGGTGCCAGGCCTTGTGGGTCAATTCAGATTTGCAAATGGGTGCTCCGGTGTTTCCACAGCAGGGAGGCTAGCACCCATTGCTATTGGGTGCTAGACCACCCATGGAAACATATTGGGTACTTCCCTTAATCCGGATCTACTAGATCCAGATTAAGGGAAGTACCCATTCCTTAAATCCAGATCTTCTTAGATCCAGATTAAAGGAGCACGGTGGAAAACCACCCAAAGTGTAGGCCTCCTCATCTGGAAAGACGGCATTTAAGAGGGGACCTAATTGGAGTACATAAAATCATGCATGGTATATAGGGGGCACTCTGTGAAGATGGTGGGTAGAAGAGTCAGATTAGATGAGGGTCATTGACCAATGAAATTTGCTGCCAGAAGAAGTGACAGCAACTAGCCTAGATCTTCAGCCAGTAGGTGCATTTAGATGTGCCAAGAAAAGCAACAGTGCTGTCCCAGCAAGCAAGGGGCTCTGCCTGTTCAAAAAATCACCTGCTTTTCTCAGCAGACAGATGCAAGAGGGGACTCACCCTTCCAACAGCTCACTGAAGAAAGCAGCAAGCATGTTTTGGTGTGCCAAGGAGAGCAGTGGTACCAGAACAAGTTAGGAGTTGGGATGTGCATGAATGAGAAATTATACTTATGTGAAGGTTCATTTTCGACGGGGTCATGAAGTTGGTAAACGTAGGGTTAACCTCCCTCTGCCTCATCCCTTGACCGAGAGGTGGAGCTTTTCCTGGCCAGTATATAAGCAGCTCCTCCTCATTCACTCCCCAGTTTCATCTCGAGAAAACCCCAGTCAAGAGTGTATTTAGCCATAATAATGATATTCTGAAACATAAAGGAACCGATTAAACAGGCACTGGGGTGGGAACCAACTTCATGACCCCGTTGAAAATGAACCTTCACGTAAGTATAATTTCTCATTTTCCGACGGGGTCATTTCAGTTGGTAAACATAGGGACGTACCAAAGCAGTGTCCCATGGGAGGGCAACCCCGTAAGAAAGTCATTTATTGTAACTTATCACAGAGCATGTTGGAGGACTCTGTGGCCAAATGCCACATCTGCTGAGTGCCACTGATCCAACTTGTAATGTTTCATAAAAGTGGATGGCACGCTCCATGTCACCGCTCTGCAAATTTCTTGTAGGGTTGCATCTATGGCGAAAAACTGCCGTGGTTGCAGCGCTACATGTTGAGTGTGCCCAGACTGTCCCTGGTAGCTTAACATCTTTGGCTCGGTATGGTAGCCTAATACAAGACTTTATCCAGGAAACTAATGCTCTCTACGTTGCCTTCTGACCCACTGTTGTAGGATGCAAAGAGACAAATAGGCTGGAAGTCTTATGAATGTCTTTTGTCTGGGCCAAATATACCTTAAGGGCCTGCCGAGCATCTAGCTTATGCATATCATGTTTGACTGGGTGGCCTGGATGATGGCAGTGAGATGGTAGGTGTATCTCCTGCTGTACACAGAATTGTGTGTTAATCCTTGGTGTGTAAGAAGGATCAATCTTTAGCACAATAGAATCCGGTGTGAACATTCATAGGGCTTCTCTACCAACAGGGCAGCCAAGTCTAAAACTCGTCTAGCAGATGCCATGGCGAGTAAAACAAACTTTAAAGGGAAGACACTTCAGAGAAATGTCGAACGGGGCCATCTTGAGGGCTGACCACACCAGGTGGCGGTCCCAATGGTGTTAACGGTATACCACTGCTGGAGTACTAGCTTTCACCCCTTTCAGGAACCTTTGATATACTTATCCCCTGAAAAATTAGGTGTGGAGAAGAATTCCAATACCCTGTAAGGCGAGTACCTGGCACTGTAAAGTGTTGAACGTGAGCTCTTTCCCACTCCTGCTTGTAAAAGGTGACTGACCTGTTAGACTGATGGATTTATGGAATCTATCTCCACGTTTGAGCCCCACGTATAAAACACTTTCCAGGTGGCATTATATATTCAATTGGTAGATGCTTTCCTGGACTTAGCATTGTCTGGAATACAGAAGGTTTGAATCCCAGGGCCTGGAGACAGCGCCGTTGATTTTCCATGTTGTGAGGGCTAGTCGTGAAGGGACTTCCCCCTGCTGAAGTTGTGTCGGTTTGGGGAACAATTTCCGTGGTGGTTCCACCAGCATTGCCAGTAGTTGTGGGCACCAGACCCTTCCCAGCCAGAATGGAGCAATAAGAATCACAGAGGCTTGTTCCCTGTGCGCCCTCTGCAGGAGAGTCAGATCCGACAAGGGGAAGTATTTCTTCACCCAGAGGGTCATCGGTTTATGGAATGTGCTGCCGGAAGAGGTGGTGACAGCTAGCAGTCTAGATGGCTTTAAGGTAGGGTTAGACAAATTTATGGATGACAGATATATCAATGGCTACTAGAACGAATGCCTAGGTGCATCTTTCAGGCTGGGGAGGGAAAGCAGGATGCTTCTAAGACCATTTGCTGGGATTCGAGAGCAGGAGAAGGGTTGTCCTTGTCTCTGCTTGAGATGCCCATGGGCAATTGGTGGGCCACTGTGTGAGACAGAATGCTGGACTAGATGGGCTGTGGCCTGATCCAGCAGGGCCTCTCTTATGTTCTTATGTAAGATGTACGTCAAAGGTCGACACTGGGAATAGCAGCAATGAAAGGTTTAGAGAAAATTACAAGTGTTGCTGCCCCATCTTACTAAACACAAAGATCAGAATGGTTAATGTTACAGTTTTATGTGCTCTGCTGTATTAATGTGAAAGTTGGACACTTTGGACTCTGGTGCTGGAGAAGGCTCTGCAAAATACCATGGACCAAATAAAACTTTAGTATTTATTAGGAGCACAAATGACAAGGCTTAAACTGTTATCCTCTGAGCACATAATGAGAATGCCAAACTCCCCATAAAACATGATGATCGCTTGGGAAAAAAGAAGGGGGTGCGCTCTCCGTGGGGCTGCCCTTGAAAATGGTTCGGAAGTTGGAACTGGTGCAACTGCTGGCAGGAATCTCTGGCCAGACTCACATCATGCTCATCTTAAAGGATCTGCACTGGTTACCAGTTCTCTACTGAGCCCAGTTCAGGGTGTTGACGCTTCCATATAAAGGCCCAAATGGCTTGGGCCCTGAGTATCTGAAGGAGCACCTTCTCCCATATAGACCTGCCCATACACTGAGATCTCAAGGAGGGGGCCTTCTTGTAGTTCCTTCTCTTGAAGAGGTATAAGGCATAGGTACTAGCAAGAGGGCCTTTTCCGTGGTGGCCCCTAGACTCTGGAACAGCCTCCCTCTCGAGGTTCACCAGGCACCTACGCCATATAGTTTTCAGTGTCTGGTGAAAACATGTCTTTTCACCCAGTCCTTTGCCTTTTAAATAGCTTCCTCAGGGTGCTGTCCTGTTAGGGAGGGAAGGGTAGGGTAGGAAGGGGGGTGGGAGTGGGAATGGGGTTATATTTATAATTTTTTTTTTACTATTTAATTAATTAATTTACATTTTTATCCTGCCCTATACCCAAGGGTCTCAGGGCGGGTTACAACATAAAAATTGAACACAGTATAACCAATAACATATTAAGCATATTATATCATCCCTGGTCATACCTTGCCGGCTAGCTTTTATCAGCCAGGAAGGGCAAGGTGTTGGTCTCTGTAGCTACATTCTCATTGTAACCCACCCTGGGACCATTTGGTGAAGGGCGAGATATAAATTTTCTAAATAAATAATTAGGAAGGCAACATGTTTTATCAGTCTACTAGCGCAATGGGGATGGAGACCAATAAGAATTCCTCCTCTCATCCCGAGCTTTTGGCTGTGGGAGTAGGGAATCTCCCTCTGCTTTGTATGGGGCAACCGAGAAGATATTCCACGCATAAGGAAAACAAGACGTCTCTGCTTTATTTTGGCTCCACGTAGCAATACTGAGACACAGGCCACGGTCACACCTTCATTTTAAACCTCCCTTCAGTCCATCTTCTGATCACAATTCTCCCACCTTTTCATTTGTTTTCTGTGTGGACTTTCCACCCTCCATTTGGACTTACCAGGGTGGAAAGTTCACTGGAAATGAAAAGGTGCGAGCATTGCTGTCGGAAGACGGACTGAAGAAGATTTAAAGTCAAGGTGTCACCACATCCATAAAGATGGTCTTTACCCTTCATGCCATGAAGATCGTAAAAGAAGCCCGTAGTCAAAGCGTGGAGGAAAATGGTGTATTTTTCCTCCCTTGGTTTCCATCCATCTGTGGGCAGATCAAGGAATTCCAAAGAATGATGCACGCCTTTCAAATCTATTTTGGTGAAGTTCCGTCTCCCTGGTGTTGTAATACAGAACAGACTGCCAGCCCCTTCCTTGGCTGCTAAGAGGAGGAACCAGAGTAATTCAGTTTCCCAGGCAAGTGACTTCAGCATTACAGCTTTAGCGTTATTTGTCAGCCCCACTCGAGGACGCGATGGCGGCAGGGAGAAAACCTCCTTTTAGCCGCCACCACCGCCACACGTTGGAGACGCTAGGGCGCTCTGACCCATGTTCGGTCAGACTCGCAGCAGGATTTACGCCACCCGCGGTCTAGCCATCGACCCGCCTGTTTCATCGCCCATAGCTCCACGGCAAACCAAGGCGTTTTACACCACGCCACGGGCACGCCGAGGGCCCTTGCGGGCGATCCTGTCGCCAGCCCCATTGATCTCCTGGTTCCAAAGGGAGACCAGAGCCGAAGCGTGGACCGTCTTCCGTGTGAACGTTCCACGCGACGCGTCGACAGACCCGTCCCTGCCGTCGGCAATCCCAGATGAGGGCACGACGACGCCCGCTTCGGGGCGCGACTCCGGGCTCGTCTAGACGCGCGCGCGCGTGTGCCAGGGACGCGCCCCCCGGACGCCAGCTGCAAAGGAAAACAGCTCGCTCCGCCACAGCCGCCGCCGCCCGCCGCCCACCGCAGCTGACGGGAAAAGGAGGAGCGAAGGTGCCGCTTCCACACAGCACGGCCCCCTCCTCCTGGGCGGGGGTGGCGTCGTCGTCTAGGGAGTAACTACTACCGGACTACTCCGCATTCTGCTGCCCGTGTGCGTGCGCCAGAGGGGAGCTCGGAGCCTCTCCTGCTCCTGCGCGCAGGGAAGGTCTCCCCCGCTCCGTCCCCCTGGCCTGCCCGGCCGCTTTGCTCTCCTGGGCACCGTGGCGGCGGCGGCGGCGGCGGCGGCCAGGCCCACGTCTCCGCGCGCCTGCCTGCCCGACTCGGAGCCACACGTTCCTTGGCTGCTTTCGACACGGGCCTGGGAGGAGCCGAGCGCGCGCTGCCTCCTGCGCGCGTCCTGTCGCTTAAGGAGGCCTCGAGCTGGCGCAGCGGGTGCGCGCCGGCGCTGTCCTGGAGGGACTCCTCGCCACCCGCGCCGGCTGTCCGGCCGACGGCGCTGGAGCGCACCCGCACGACCCCGGCGCCCCCGGGAGGCGCGAGGTAGCCACCTGGGCGTGGCCGCTTGCAACAGGTGCGCCCTTCCGCTCCCTCGCCTTCCTTTCCCCCCCCCATAGAACTTATTTTTCAACAGCATTTTCCCATCATTTCAACCACAACATTCCCCACTTCCCCATATTGCAACGCTTTGATATGCCCCTTCTTCCGATTCCTGTTCTTGTATTCGTCTATTTCTTCGCTCCCCTTATATGCCTTTTATCCTTTTCCACGTGCATTAGCCAAAACCCTCCGTCATCCCCTCCAAGTCCTGTAGATATTCAATAAGGGGACTCCGGTCTTCTGGAAACTTATTCATTCTCTTGTCCCTTCATAAGTTTGTCAGTTTGTCCATTTCAGCCATTTCGGTCGGTTTAACCATCCAGTCCTCTTCCGTAGGTCACTCTTCATCCTTCCGTTTCTGCGCATATAGCAGTCTGGCTACAGTCACAATATATAATATCAGATTCTTTATGGTATTTAAACTCTCATCAGCTATTCCCAGCAAAAACAGTTCTGGTTTAAACGTCAAATTACACTTCAAAATTTGTCTCATCAGGTTACCTATTAAAGTCCCTAAGTACTTTTTTGCTTTTTCGCGTGTCCAGCTGTCCTCGCCTTTCTTAAAAACGAGAACGTCAGCGGGGCCAAAGCTGTCAGCCTTTCCCACCTGCACCCCCCCTTTCCCTGCTCTCCACCTGGTCGTCGTGGTTTCTTCTGCGTCACTTCCTCGTTCCTTCCCGGTGGCCCCATGTTGGCCACGACCCCATTGCCCCCTGTTTCCTTATGAAGTGATAGAATGCGCCCTATCCTCAGTTCCGACTGTTGGGTGACCGCATTTTCGAAATGCTCTTGCCCACAGATCAAGAACAGCAGAGGTCTCGCCTGGCGTGTCTTCGCCTGTTCTTCTAGTTTCTTTGTAGGGGATTTTGGCCAGGGAGCATTTGAAACAAAAAAACCCAACATGTGCCACATTTGGCTGCTTCACCTTCCTCTCTAACTATTATCAGTGGTTCTTATTTTCACTTTTATCCTGTACCAAATTGGTGATTTTCACTCATGGCCTCATCCAGGCCGATAACTGCTAGCATATGGCAATGACATCTTCCAGTGAAGCTGATCAACTGGACAGTTTCCTGCATGGACCTATTTGCCATCATCAATAGGTAGAGAACCAGAAATGGTGGGGCAGTCAGTAATGAATGGAGTGCGTATGATTGTACTGAATCAATTCTTAAGTCTGTTGAGGATCTGAATACGGTTTGGGGTAATCAAAGGAGAACAAATGAGCTCTGCCAATCTTCCACTGCCCTGCTATATCAGGTTTATCTGCAGTCCTTGGGGGGGGGGGGTTCCACTGATCTCCCTTAATCCAGATCTAAGATGATCCAGATCTAGGGAATGGGTCCTTCAACTAATCCAGATCTAGTAGATCTAGTAGATCTGGATTAAGGGAGGTACCCGATGCGTCCCCATGGGCAGTGCAGCACCCAATAGCAATGGGTGCTAGCCTGCCCGCAGTGGAAACGCCAGAGCACCCATGTGGTGAATTCAGATCAACCCATGTGGGCCCCACCTGTCACCCCATGTTTTTGGGGGACAGGGGGTGCAATCTCCATAGATGCTCCGGAGATTCTTCAAGGATTCTCTAGAGCGATCTGCCACAAACTTTGAAGATTTTCTGGAGCCTTTGACAAAGGTCTGTAGGATTGGCATTGCTCCCGCTTGGGGTCCTCTTCAGAACTTGTGCTATTATTCGGAACCGGCTTCTGAGATTGTGCACAGGCTTTGGAACTTTGGGTTTTGGGGCACCCCCATGGGTCTGGGCCCCCCCAGCACCTCCTCCTAGATCCCATTGCCCAATCGCAGTTGAAACGTACTCCATATAATCCGTATTTGATGCCTGAAGACCCTATTGTAGACCCCTTTAATGGGGTCTACAGGAAATCCGGATTATAGGTCCTGAAGGACCATTCAGTCGGATTTCCCTAGAACTGGTGGAAACAAATGTGGCTCTAATGAAGTCTGCAGTGGAAATGGGGTCTTCTTGCTCTGAGCCTAATGAGTCCCTAATGGGTACTTAGTGCTAGTGGGAAAAAACCCTTGTTTGCCGTCTCCTTCTCCCAGGAAGATGCAGATTGAACCTGGAGCCTTCTATACACAAAGTGGACGCTGTTAACCCTGCGCCAATTAGTAGAATAGTTTTGTGGCAGAAGTTGGAGTACCTTCTGGGGGTCAAGCTGAGTGCTATCACATTTTTGTGTGTGACCCTGAAAAAGGGTTGGCAGGGTAGCAGAAGGCCGTCAGATCTAGCTGACCTCCTGCTTCTCCACCAGAAAAGAAGTTGATGTAAGTGTGATTCGCCAGCCCCAGGTTAAGGCTGTCCGACCTGTTGCTGATACCTGCCGCTGAAGTTGTCAGCACCTTGCCAATGTTCCCTTTGGAGAAGAGTCTAAACATCTGTCTCCGTGCTGCAGTGCACTGGGAAAGCACCACTCGAGCCTGACGCTGGGCTACTGCAGAGTCCCAGTCCAGCGTGGCAAAGGTTAGGAAAGAGCAATGGTGGTGGCGATCTGGGGCCTATTTGCACTTGGCCTTTTTCTGGAGTGTATCTCAGGATAGGGGTCTGTGGTCCTCATGCTAATGCAGACTCTAGCAGACCTCACTTTGGGCCTGCTGAAGCCTGCACTAGCATATGGACAGCAAGTCCCTATTAGAGGATATATTCCAGAATAAAGCCAAGTGCGAACAGGCCCCTGGTCCAGCATGCTTTGCTTCAACTGAAGGACCCAAGGACATACAAGCAGGTTCTGTTTGCTTGGGTGGGGAGATGCACCTTGTTATTGGTTGCCATTCCAGCGCTGTCTTTTGCCCACCTTCCAGAACTCAAGGAAAGCCGTGGCCACTAATAAAAAGCAGCAGTTTTGGGATGGCATGGAAGGTAGATGGGAGACATAAGGCATGCCTTCTCCATGTTATAGATACATGGACAAATGTAACAACTATGTAGTTACAACACCTTGTTTTTCTTGAATTCTTTGGTTGTAAACTGTGACAATCTTAGGCAGCAATCAGACACAGAAAAAAAGTATCTCTGAGGTTCTCAAGACAGTTTTGAGGTGAGACTGTTCACACACCAGTTTGCCCTTCCCTCCTTCATGATCATTCTGTACTAGAAGAGGTTGCTTAGAGAAGGCCTGAGAACGTGACTGCCGCACACTGTGTCTGTGGGACGCTCCTTCCGTTACAACCATTAAAAAAGGACAAAATTTTCTAACAGTAATGGCTGGACCATTCACAATGCTCAAGATGAAATCTGACCACATTTCAGTAAAGTCTAATAGGGGGATAGTTGATTTGTTACAGATTAAAACTTTCACGCTGAAAGACAAGGATCTTCTGAAACCTGTTTTACCTGGTTTACTCAATTTTTTTTCTAAATTTCTTTGCTTTGCTTTGAGACATTTCCTTCCTCTTCCAGCAACTTGCCATACCTGAAGGGTTCCCCCCCCCTTCAGCATATATCTTGTGTTGATACATGGTTGTAATGAGTGCTAATTATCTTTTTAATCAAACTGCTTAGAAACCAAGCTTACAAACTGAATAAAAACATGTGAAGGTAATTATTAAAATAGGTTACTAGAAAAATATTTTATTGTTGTTGCCTTAAAACTTTGTTTTACTGATTTGTAAAAACAAACAGTTGTATGTTGTTAACTATTTGACAAACTTAGCCATTTTAAGCTGTAATTACTGCTTTTCTGTTCCTCAGAAATTTCTAAAAGAATTTAGACATGCCTTTGATTGTAAGTGGATACGGAAAATGAGAATATAAGAAGTCCCTCACTGCTGATTCAGTCTACCCTCGGAGTGGGTAGTGCTTGCTCTTCACTCTAGATGATTTATGAAAATGTTAAAAGCACTGGTACCAGTACAAAGATTTGTCAGAATTTTCTAATTCCAGTTCCCTTTAAAATAACTTTTTCACAAATTTACAACTTCTGGTACTGAAACTGAAAGTAAGCAATTTTAAGCAATGGAGGGAAAACAGATTTTGGATGCTCTTTATCAATAGCAGAGTGGTCATCTATTTAAGTATCTGAGAACTCTAATTTATTTAAGAATTTATATTCCATGATAACTAAGATTAAAGGGAGGGTACTTAAAGCGTTATCAAGTGTTATACAAACCCTGTACAGTTAATCTATATTGTAAAGTCTCTGCCAAGTATTAGGTACTTATTTCCACATGTGGTGGGGATACATACCAATTAAAGCTTGTCCGGAGAAAATTGGTACTGAAATATCTTAAGGGAACAGTGATTTCACCCTAGGAATGAATTTTTATTAGGCCTTTGTAAATACTCATCAAATATAAGAAGCTTATTTCATTCGTACTCCTATTGGCTATATTATCTATAGCAAAACTGTGCCAGGAAACCAAGCCTTTAAAGAAAAACATAGTAAACATGTATGGAAGCTAGCAACTGCAGTAATAACCATATAGCAGAAATTTATGAAGGATAAAGTCGCCGAAGAACCCTGAACTAGCGACCCTGAGTTAAACATGCAACTATGGTAGAAGTATTATTCTAGCAGCCTTCAAAAGAAGTCTTTACAACATAGAACTGTTGCAAATGGACCTTTCTAGCTAACAGAGACATTTTACAGATGCTATCCAGAATATGAAAAATATCTTTATTATTAAAACCTCATAAAGAAAAAGAGCAGCAGCAACTGAACTATAAAGCTGTACCAGAGGGCCTGTTCACTCTTACTGCCCTGGTATGGTTCCCAGTTAGGTGCTGGCCACTTGCACTTACAAGCACTAAGCTAGCTCTTTACCTAGCTGGCAATGTCCAAGCAACATCCAGCCAGGCTGGACATTGCCATAGCAATCCAGCAGCTGCACGTGCCTGCATAGCCGCAGTTGCACAGCCATACCTGCTCATTTCACTGTGCCCAGAAGAGGGTGTGAAACTACCTCCCCAGGAGTTATCTAGACACTTCTGGGCAGGCTGTGGGCTATTTTTAAGCAGTGCACGGCTGCTTTTCCCCTGGCAGGGGTTATCCCACTCTGGAGTTACAGTGGCTGTGGTGCAATGCAGTCACGTCTGCCCAGAGAGGAGACAGAATCCCTCCAGCAGGTGAACAGGCACAGACATCAGGCAATATTTGAAAATCCCTTGAACTAATTGGACAGGCAGGATGCCTCTAAAGCAGTGATGGCTAACCTTTTGAGCTCGGTGTGTCAAAATTCTCAAGAAAACCTAGCTTAACTCAGGTGCTGTGTCACATCTAGAAATATCCATAATTTTGTGATATTTGTAGCTCTAGTAAAAAAAGTTATATTTTTGATATATGTATTTTATTAAAAGCAAAAACAATTCTTTACATTAGTGACTTTTGTTGCTGAATTTCATTTGCTAATATTCAGTTGAAAGTTGGTATTTCGTACACTTCAAGAACAAGCAAGCGCTACATGCCCAGGTGCCAGGGTGACCAGGTGTGTCACCCAAAAGGGCTTGGCGTGTCACCTGTGACACGCGTGTCATAGGTTGGCCATCACCGCTCTAAAGCAAGTTGAGATGAGATGTAGATTTTGCCTGTCTTCTGTTTGAAAATGCCCGGAAGCAACCAGTGTGAAACAGCATGCTGGAATAGATGGACTGCAGCACTATGTTCTTATATATGAAATGAATTGGTCCTTTATCTCCTTCAACCCTCTTTGTCTGAGTTGTGCCATGTTTAATTGTAACATTTTAAGTTTCATAAAACGTACCTTAAAAAAATAATCTTATTGACAAATTAAACTTCAACCAGGCTTCAGATCCATATGGCAGCTACCCAAGAGTTATTAAAATACTCAGAGTTGATTTTACTGGCCACCTAACAAAAATAGGTACTTAATGGGTACTTAATGGGTACTTCTAGTGCTAGTGGAAAAACACTCTAGAAGTATATATTTTTTAAAATGTCCTTTTCTAATCTAGTCATTATGGTCTGGGCATAATGGCATGGTTTTCTCTTTCAAAATCAAGAGTAGTTCCAGGAGAGAAGGAGGAGAGAACTTTCCCTAAAAGTCCTGAAACTGGAGATTTTTCTGGGAATGGGTGTGCTTACCGCATCATGCTGGACAGAAGGCCGAGCATGAGAAAGGGGTGCCATATCGCCTTGGTGACACTGAGTGCATCGTTTTCAGGACAACTGCCATTAGAATCATTAGTTTGGCATTCAGCTATTGAAGCAGGGTTCAAAATACATATTTTTCAGTCAACAAATTAAAAGAATTAACAAATGATACTTTTGTCAGTACATGGCATAAGAAAGTAAGTCAGAAGATCTCCCAGTTAGGTTTATCACCAGACTGTCTTTTTCAGCTGGGACCAAAGAATGTCTTCATGCATACTAAACAAAGAATCTAGGACATTGCTACCCAGAATTTAATTGCAAGAGCAAATGCTATCTGCTCTCCTTTATATATGGGCCTAAATTATGGATACCAACATATGCCATCATACCAAAAAAAACCTTACGAATAAAATGATGCAGAATTGCTTTTGCAAAGGCTCGACCAAATGTCCCACCCTTAGACCTACGGAAGGGTAAATACCAACATATCCCTATTACCCTCAGAACCTCTCCATGTAAAAATGGTGACATAGAAACAGTGGAACACGTTCTTCTGTCCTGTAATCTTTATAACACTGCCCACCAGGAATTAATAAAACCTAAGCTGAGCCCATATCCAGGGAGATCCAGTTCAGAATACATCACATTGTTGTTAATAGATTCCAATGCTGACATGTTGTTACCTGACCTGAGACCTTTGGGTATAGGGCGGGATATAAATATAAATAAATTGATTGTGTCCCTATTCCCTCCCACACCATTTTCCTTTTGTATTTTGTCTCTTTAGATTGTAAGCCTGAAGGCAGGGACCTAAGATTTTTATAATTTAGGGTATTTTTCCACTTAGCACTAGAGTACCCTTTAAGGACCCATTAAGGGTCCTTGGGTGTTTTTCCGCTTAGCACTAGAGTACCCATTAAGGACCCATTAAGTGCTGAGTGGAAAAACACCCCTTAATGGTTACTCTAGTGGTAGGTTTTTCCCCCCAGTAGCACTAGAGTACCCATTAAGGACCCATTAAGGACCCTTAGTGGGTCATTTAGTGCTAAGTGGAAAAACACCCATTGTAACCTGCCCTGAGACCTCCGGGTATAAGGCAGGATAAAAATACAAATAAATAAATAAATGGCCCCAGTGGCTGCAGAATTAATTCCTGGCCCTGGTAATAAAAACAAGGGAGAAGTCAGAAAACGAAAACCTGCAATTGAGCGGCCTTGATTAGAGATATTCTGGAAAATATCCTGGCCATCTGCATTTTAAATTTTTATTGTTTTATTGCTTCTCATTGTAAGCCATCGATCTGTTTTTACATATTATCTTTTTGAGCATATGGGGTGTTTTTCCACTGTCACTAAAAGTAGCTATTAAGAACTAATGGGTACTTAATGGGTACTTCTAGTGACAGTGGAAAAACACCCATACTTTTCATTGGATTTTATCAGTGTATTGTGATTTTAAATAATTTTAACGTAAATTTTATGTATTTTTTTAAAAATATTTGTTGATTCTGGTCTGTGCCCCTAAGGAATACAATTCATGTCCAGTCAAGTTTCCCTCAGCGAGACGATTCCGAGGCCACAGTCCCCACCTGAGGCGAGGCTTGGCGAGGCTTGGCGAGGCCCTCAGCGATGCCGGTTAGGAAGGGGATTAAAGTTCATTAAACGCCTGATTGTCCCATAATAAGTCCTGTAATTTGAGCCCCGACTGAGAAAGAAAAGGATTTGTACTTGGGCGCCTTTACTGCGCGCGTTTAGAGGGCGAAGGCAGGCAGGAGACGGGGCTGAGGAGACGACGACGACGACGCCAGACTCAGGAGGGGAATGGCGATTACAGCCCGGTTGGCCGGAAAGAGAAATAAAGAGATATAGATATATAGATATATATACTGTGTAGAACAAAGCGGGGCTAGGGAAGAATTGGGTTTTCTCCGCTGAATTAGCCGCCGCCGCCGCCGCTCCTCCTCCTCCCCCTCCCAGCCGCCGACCGGGACACGCGAGCCCCGCGCCGCCCGCCGCCTGTGGAGAGGCGCCACCTTAAGGAGAGGAGGCGGGGGTGGCGCGGCCTGAGGGAGGCGGAGCGGAGGCCGGGGAGGAGCCGGGGCCTGCAGTAGAGCCGCAGCCCGGCGGAGCCACACGGAGCGAGCAGCGGCGCCCGGATTAGGAGGAGTGGGGCCGCGGCCTGCAGAAGGCCTGCCTATCCGGCGCCCCCGCCCCGCCGCCTCGCAGCCCTCGGGAAACCCCCCCCCGGGAGCGGCCCGAGCCCGGACGGCGACCGCAGCCGGCGGCGGCGGAGAGCGCCAGGGCCTAGGAGTCGCCGCGGCGGCGGCGGCGGCGGCGGCCTCCGGTGGCGGCGGCGGCGGCGGCGGCGGGAGCAGCAGGGTCAGTAGCAGGAGGCGGCGGCGGCGGAGGAGGACGGGGAGAGCGCCCCGTCTCCCCCGTTCCGTGGAGGCAGGGGCGCCCGGCCCAGCCCGTGCCCGTGCCCGTGCCCGAGGCCGCGCCGCCCTGCCAGGGGACGCCTCTCCACGCCCAGCGTCGGCCGGGGCAGCTGCCTGTCACCCTATCCCCTCTGAGGCTTAAATTTAGTGCCCCTTCCTTGCCAAGGGCAGGCAGGCAGGCAGGCAGGCAGGCGGAGGCGCCCGACTAGGCCCCGCTCGCCCGGTGCGCGCCCCGTCCTCTGCCTGAAGGGTCTCTAGGGCTCGGAGGCCGCGGGGAGGCATGGCGAGGGAAGGGGCCCCGGCGGGGAACGGGCGCCCGCCCTGCTGAGGACCGTGCCGTGCCTTGCCCAGCCTGCCAGAATTGCCCCATAACTTGCCGGCTCTTTACCTGCTGCCCCGCCGGAGGAGGACCCCGGACCCACCCAGGAGGAGGCCCCTTCCCGCGGTTAATATTTGGGATGGTAGTTTAACCGGCCGCCCCAAGGCCGAGGAGGAAAAGCATTAAGCAGCCTTGCAGGGAGACAAACCGAGGCTTGCAAAAGAGAAACACCCGAGGAAGATCCTGCCCAGGATGTGAAATAGGCAGCGCGTTAGTCGGAGAGAATAAGGAACTTCCAAACACAGGGTTATTTAGGTGGTACCGGATTGATATCGTTTTAAATAACAGTTCAGCCATCAAAATAAATAAATAAATAAATAAATACACATATAGCTTGGAAGCCCAAGAAGATATCAGGACATTTTTCCATTAGTCTCAAAACCCCTTTTAAGGAAGAAGTTGGGAAAACCCACGACAGCAGCACTTTTGAGCATGGGATCTGTCTGGAGGGCGTGAAGAACATCTTAATACAGAGACTACCAGAGAGATCCACTGCAGAAGATCTTAATGTGAGTAACAGTTTTATTTCACAAATGTCCTCTTATCTATTTGCTATTCACCTTCCCCTCCAAATAATGTTCTGGTTTGCTGTCTTTGAAGCTTTAATGTGCATTTGCATGTGTTTTGGTGTCTTTCTGCAATTTGCATGTTTACATATGAAGACTTCACCTGCTTTTTTCCCCCCTGCACCCTACCAAAAAAAATGGTTAGAACAGTCTGGAGGACAGTATAGGTATCTTGTTATCCAGGAGTCAATAAGCAAAAGATTGCAGTGAACAAAGTTAATGGGTGGAGTTTGTATGATTATTTCCTCGGGATCCATCAGCACACAATAAAGCTGTGCTTTAGCTGGTGTCAGCACATTATACGGTAAATTCTGTGGAACTAACATTAAGATAAGCAGGCTGTATGAGTCTCTTGGGTTGTGAACCAGCTTGTATGTATATAATTGTCTCTCCTCCCTCCCCCAAAAGCCATCTGGGTGACCTTGGGCTAGTCACAGCACTCCTGAGCTCTCACAGGGCCACCTACCTCACAGGGGAGAAGAACAGAAGCTTTGTCAGCTGCTTTGAGTCCCCTTAAATGGGTGAGCGAAGCGGGGTAGAAAAGCCAGCTCTTCTTCTTTAAAGTTGCACATCTTATACATAACCTAGAGAATATAGCTGTTCCTTATTAATAGTGGAATGTAATTGAGAACTCTGTCCTTCCAGTATGAAATCAAGTAAATTTGTAAAATAGAGCCTGGGCTACCATACCACTGTTACCTTTGATTTTATCTTATTACTTTTTGGGAAAGTGAAAAAAATTACCAGGTATAGTGTCAGGTTGTAGAAGCCTTTTGATATCCAGACATGGACTAAGCTGTGTTTAATTCTGTAGGAGATAGAAGAGGTGATCACTGCTGTAAATTTCATTGGCAACATAAACATTCAAGTTTATTTTTGATAATTCTGTTTACTTTTAGGAAAAGACAGTTACAATGATATCTAACATGAAAGGCCTGAGATTGTCGCTTTCGAGCAATAAGCATCAGTAAACAGACTGAAGCTTAGTTCTGACAACTTGAATTAGGATTGCAGGAAATTTTGGGGTATGTGTTGAATGTCAGTTTAGAAATGAATTGTTACCCGTATTTTCCGGCGTATAAGACGACTGGGCGTATAAGACGACCCCCAACTTTCCAGTTAAAATATAGATTTTGGGATATACTCGCCATATAAGAAGACAGCACCCGGCGTATAAGACGACCCCCGACTTTTGAGAAGATTTTCCTAGGTTAAAAAGTAGTCTTATACGCCAGAAAATACAGTATTTATGATTAATTGGTATAGCTGAAAATATCTAAGGGTTAGAATATTAAATCATAGGAGTTCTGCAAGTTATGTTTCTGCAGAAATGTCACCACCAGGCCAGGTAGCACCATCAGTGCAAGTAAAATAATTGAAATTAATTGCTCACACCTGGGGTGCAACTTTATTAACACTGGGGTGTTTGTTACTTTGGTCAGTACTGTTTGGTCAGTACTGTTTAAAAGATTTCAATAAATTAAAACAGTCATTGTGCTTAATGAGAATTAGATTTTACTTGACAACTGCTTTGATATTTTGGAAAAATACAATGTCAAATGATTTCCATACTGTTGCCAGGAAAACTGCTTGGATATATAGTCACTGGGATAGGAATTTGATTCAAGATCCTTTATACATTGCCATTTTAGAAAAGGACGTCTTATCACTTTCTTTAATAGTTTGCTGAATACTTTCTTGAGAGTGGAAGCTCTGATTAGAAATGTGTCTTTAATATTTCACAACCTGGTGCCTCCCCCACAGCTGTGATAGTCTCAATCTGTGGGATGGCACTGATCATATTTAACTAATTCATATACATATATTCTAGCTACTTCATAATGACTTGAGCCAATCAAAACATGGAAAGGAGGAGGAAAGGACCAATATTCCTTAAAGACAAACAATACTAATATAGCATTGAAATTAAGGGTAGACCACGCGGAAGAGGTGAACCTCAAATTGCTACTTAAGTTGTTGTAATGCCATTATCATACGTAACTCAGGTGACAACACGTTCCACAAGGGCAACAACTGAAAAGGCTCTTTTCCTGGCTCTGGGCAAGATTCTTTAATTAGATGTGGGCCAGGTATTTGCAAGGGGCCTTGTTGTGAACTCATCTTGGGATGGGTCTTATCTGGCCATGAGAGGCGTTCTTGATGGTTGATGGATATGCATTGCAGTAGTCACGTTTAGAGAGAGTGTAAGCCACCTGTTGGTCATGGTGGGGCTTCCACTGGTGCCAGCGTTTCCTCAAGCCACGACTCTAGTAAGACCTCCAGATCGTGGACTTATTCTTTCAAGAGTAGAGAAGTCCCATCAAGGGGTATAATAGTAGATAGTAGCTCTGACTCGAAGGGATTGAGTCTGAGTTTGTTTTGACTAATCCAGTCTCATAGCTTCCAAACTCTGGGCCAACGCTTCCACTACATCCTCACTTTGGCCTGAGATGAGATATACAAGCAAGTATCATTAGTTATGCTACCTAACCCCAAAACTGAATGAGTCTCCCAGTAGTTGCATCTAGGTGTCAAAGAACAAGTTGTAATATGTATAAGTAACAATGTACATAGTGTATGTTCATTCTTGTGAGAAATATTCATGCATTGCCTAAAAACTAGTAGAATGTAGAGTAATAGTGTTTTAAATGAGCCATGATAAAATAGATTATTTAAACTAACCCCCTTCCAGGTCAGGGGTAGGTGGCTACTAGATTCTGCTTTTAAACCTCTTTTTAGCACACTGATTTCCACACTGGAAGATGTGTGGGAAGGCACAGGAAGTCCTAATATGAAGCTTTAAGGGGAAAAAACACAAATTCAGCTGAAAAACACAGTCTGTGGATAAAATAATTTCACATAAACCATTGATTACAATGACAAGAACATATGATATAATATTTATAATAAAAGTGCTATATTACAAAGTAGGGTACAAATGGAGCATAATATAAATAGGAGTGCAAATTTATTTCAATGAAAAATGGACATGAGATTTGGGAGAAAACAAAAAGGGTCCAACAGGCCAACAAACTTTGAAATCACTATGTTCATGACAGACTATTGTCTTTCAAGACAGTATGTTCCACGTTGGTTATTTACTCATCCTCTTAAACTGTATCCTTTTCCAGTATATAAATATATGTATAATTAGTTGACTAGAACGACACATGCAGTCAATAGACCAAGTGCACAGTTTTAATCTGCTGTAGTGATGACCTTTTCAGGTTAAAAAGTAAAGACTCTCTGGATCTGTAGGTAGATGTTATTAGTAGAATCAAGAGGAATTTCTGTTAAAGCCTTTTGACTTGTGGTGTGACCACTGAAACCCTGGCTGCTTGCTGCAAAACAAGCAGAATTTGGTTGCATCAGTTGGATCATGCAGTGAGTTCTTTTTAGGCTCTTGTATACGGACCTTACTCCTGAGGGGGGCTAAAGGCCTTCACATTGGAGCTTGAGGGTTTTTCCTGTGAGGCTACTGAGTATTGAACAGACTCAGTGCCACCCATCTCTCTAACGTTTGAACTCAAAATATACTCAACCACTCCGTAAGGTGGTCCTTAAGAAGTTAAAGCCAGTATTTACCTACTAGATAAGTGAGAATTTCTTACATTTGTGATTGAGTTGGCAACTTGGACTGCACTATTGATGTTAAGGTTAGTACATGGAGTGAGGGCATGATCCGGCGGAGAGCAAATTATGGGTGTTTTTCCATTGTCACTAGAAGTACCCATTAAGTACCCATTAATGGGTACTTAATGGGTACTTCTAGTGACAGTGGAAAAACACCCTTTGGCTTGCTATGAGAGTTTCAGTCTTCGCTTGTCACCTTAAAATCCTGTTCTATGGGCTGCTGCTGTTGCTTTCAGAACTGATAACTATCCCAGGCTATGGAATAGTCTCCAGCTGGAGGTACATCAGGCTCCCTTGCTGTATGTGTTCAGGAAAGCAGTCAGGAAGCACCTCTTTGCTCTGGCCTTCAGTTAAATGGCGACACGCTCTCCCTCCCCACTTGCAGACACTGTTGTTTTAATATTGGCTCTTATTATTTTAATATATTTGATTTTAAATGTTGTTACCCACCCTGAGACCTTTGGGTATAGGGCAAGATAGAAATAAACAACTCGTGCTGCTTGGAATAGTCACTTGATAAGTTTTATTAAAAGCAAATGCACATAAGTCTCCGCAAAATTCTAATATTTTGGTTTGAGAGTTAAACGTGTGAAACTTCAGTGAAGATGGCTACATTTATTATAGACTGCACCCTCCTTTAATGGAAATTTATTCATTTAATGTGCTTCACCCTAAAACATTTTCTTGCCACCAAAGACACAGAGTCAAAGGCGAAGCATGCAGTATGCTGGGATCTTTTTCTGGTCCAGCAGCTGTTTTCTCACTTGTCTTTTCCTGGTATGGCTGTTGTACAGAAAAAGTGAGTTCTGAGTGCAGTTTTCTAAGCTGAATGAATTTTGCCTAATTTTGAAAAGTTTGGCTGTGTTTTGAGTGATTTTGGCTGCTTTTGAATGTGGAATAGGATGAGTTCTGAGTTCTTTCGAAGAGGTTTTGAGTGGTTTCGTGTGTCTTTGCTTTTGCCTGTGTGCTGTAGTGCATCTTTGCTGTGATTGGTGATTACAGACTACTAAGGCGTATGTGCAGGTGTGTGTCATCTTGTACACAGATTTTTTCCTGTGTGCAGCAGCACTTTTTTGCTTAGAAACAGCTTTGTGCTGCTCAGGATCTTTTTTGTATGTTTTAACTGGCAAAAATGGCTCCAAAGCATACTGACAGCAAGATAGTGTCTCCTTCAGAAGAAAAGTTGGAGGACAAAAAGCTGAAAGGAACTGGTTTCACTGCCCAGGGAAGAGTCCGGGCAGTCAAAGAATCCCCTCAACAGAAGCATAAAAAGAAGATACTATTTGTGCCAGCATAGTCAGTGATGATGAGAATGGATAAGGCACTGAGTATCTTGATAGAGGACCAGACCCAGAAGATGATACCCTTGACTATCCAGATGATCTTCAGGAAGACAGAAGGGAAACTTACTCAACTTCCTAGTGAGCCATGGCTGGTTTCAGAAGTTCAAAAAATGTTTGGCCTGACCTGTGCCAAAACACCCAGCAATCCATAACGCACAAGTCGCAGAAGAGACCAGGAGCACAGCTGGACCTGAAGACCAGACAGGGTTATTGGGTATTCCAACAGGGCAACCAGAGAACTGTCCCCTGATTCCACCTGAAACTTGGGGGAAGAGAAGGACAGTGAAAAAAAGAAGATGCAGAAGTAGGGGCTTCTCCTTTCTCCATGTTCATTCTTTGTCTGTGAAGCCAAACAAGAGTAGAAGCCTTTTTGTGTGTGTTTCCAAGAAACTTCCTCGGCAGAATCACGAGAAGCCTCACTTCTTGGGGCCCAAGGTTGTCCAACCTCCTCCCCCACTGAATCTGCACCCTATGTCAGATACTTTCAAATGCAGAAACATTTTTCTACTAAGTTTTGGCACTGGGGAGTGAGTAGGCATTATGTTTCGGAACCAGTGGGTTCAGCATTGCAGAATGTGAGAAACTGTTTTCTAGATATGGAAAAGAACGAGGTGATAGGCCCCAGCATTGAAGACTGAGAAACCCTTGTCTGGATTGGCATGGGTTATCTGACTAGTCTTCTTTGTATTTTGCATTGCGGTTTGTGAAAGACTTTGTCTGACCTGCCATCTGTGTGATGGGGTTTTCAGACATGCAGTCATGGCATTGGTGTGATCTGGCTTTGCCTTCCTAGGCTGTGCCCCTTTTAATGTAGGTTCCTTTTCTCCATTAAGTTGCATTGGGAGCCTTTCCACTTCAGGTCAGTGTAGTTTTGAATTAAGAGTGATCTTCCATAATGTACACACAACCTCAATTGACCTTACAATTCCACTAACCCCTGGATTTATACTGAAGTCTATTGCTTTAAAACTGCAGTTTGCTGGAATGGATATTCTGGGCTTACAGGACTTGGGTGAGCGTAGCGTTTGCCTGTATTTTGGGGGGAATAGTTCTGTCTTTATGCCAGGAAATGTAAACAAAACGGAAATATACGATATGTTGGTGATGAAATGTGCATTAGGATTGACTGCATGAAGGCTTTATATTTTTGTTTCTCCCTTATTTGAATCACACCCAGTAAGGTACTGGGGGTGGGATAAGGTACATATTCTGTCAAGGGCTTATGCATTTTAAAGTTTCTACTTTTACCTCTTTGCTGTGACTTCTAGGATCTTCCATCTTATCAGCAATCTTTGCAATTTTATGTTAATCTTCCCCTCAGTGTTTTTCCCTAGCATATTGAAAGTACATTATGCCTTACTAACTTGTTAGAAATCTTTGAGAATATTAATAAGCATATAGTTAAAGGTGATACAGTTGATGTTGTCTATCTGGACTTTCAGAGGTTTTTTTTTAAGAAAAAGAAGAATTGGCTATTCTGCCCCGCTTTTCTCACCCATTTAAGGGTGACTCAAAGCGGCTGACAAACCATCTGTTCTTCTCCCCACAACAGAACACCGTGTGATGTAGGCGGGACTGTGAGAGTTCAGAAAGAGAGCTGTGACTAGCCCAAGGACACACAACTGGCTTTATGGAGAAGTGGAATCAAACCCGGTATTCCCAGACAAGAGTCCGGCTCCCTAACCACTAGACCAAAGTCCTTCTTCAAAGGCTCTGAAATAAACTCACTAGTCATGGAATAGGAGGAGAAGTCCTGTCTTGGATTGATAATTGGCTAACAGACAGGAAAGAGAGAGCAGTAATAAACGGACAATTCTCAGAGTAGAGGGAAATAAAAAGTAGGGTTCCGCAAGGTCAATATTGGTACATGGTTTTTTTAATTTACTCAGGGTAAGTAGTGAGATGGCAAAGATGGCTGATGATGAAAGATTATTCAGGTAGTAAAAACAGAGATTGCAAAGAGCTCTTGATAATTGAGTGAGTGAGCAATGAGGTGGCAAATGTGCTTCAGTCTTAGTAAGTGTATTGTAATATACACTAGGGCAAAATAATCCCTCTTATACCTCTAAGCTAAGGGAGCTGAGCTTTCTGTCATTTGGGGTTCTGGTGCACAGCTCAGTGAAGATGCCGACCCAGTGCACAATGGTAAGGAATAGGAAAGGAATAGAAAGGAAGGGAATAGAAAACAAGCAAGCGTCATTCATACATCTCTGGTGAGACCACATTTGGAATATTGTGTCTCATTCTTGTCACCACACCTCTAAAAGGATATTGTGGAACTGGAAAAGGTGCAGAAAAGGGCCCCTTCCTTACAAAATCAGCCTGTAATGTCTAAGCCTCTTTAGCAGGGATCTGAAGTATATAAATAATACATGGTATGGAAAAAGTAGACAGATAATTAGATGGGCAGAATAGGTAGAATCTACAAGGCACTATCTTTTAACCTAGTAGGTCATTGGTCTTTAGAATTTATTACCAGAAGAGGTGGTGATAAGGGTTAGAAAATTTGTGGGGGACTGGTATATCAAAGGCTACTGTAATTGATTCCAAGTTGAAGAGACAGGCAGTAGGCCGGCCTCTACAGGCCATCTGCAGGAAGTCAAGAGCAGGTGAAGGTTTTGCCTTTGTCTTCTGCTTGAGAATGCCCAGGCTGCTACGTGAGACAGGGTCATAGAATCATAGAGATGGAAGGGACCTCTAGAGTCATCAAGTCCAACCCCCTACTCAGTGCAGGATTTCCTAAACCATCCCATGTGTTGGATTAAATGGGCTGATCTTCTGTTCTTATGTGTAGCCCAGGTTGTTTAATATCTGCTGGATATTGTTTATATCTTATCAACATTCTTCCTTTTTTTCCCCCACTTATTTTCCCCCGCACTTTATACAGAAGATACTATACTCGTTACTTTTAATCCTATATCTCTGGGTGGGTCACAATAACATCACTATAAAACATAGATTATCTAAAACAATTATGGTACCTTCATAGGGAGGAACACTGTTCACTCAGCCCAAAGGCCAGGGTAAAGAGGTGTGTCGTCACCAGATATATAAATACATAAGATGAGGGAGCCTGACTCGTCTCAAAAGGAAAACTGTTCCACAGCCTGGGGGCTGTCACAAAAAATGTCCTCCCATGCGTCCCACGCCCTTAATTGCTGAAGGGTGGCATAGCCAAGAGGGCAGCGACAATCACCTCCGTACTCCAGTGAAGGAAAGTACATATACAGTGGTACCTCGACATACAAGTGCCCTGACATACAAGTGTTTTGAGATACAAGCCGCCGAGCGAGTGGTATTTTGCTTTGAGATGAGAGCAAGATTTGAGATACGAGTATGTAAATACAGTACAGTACATAACAAAAACAACTGAGGTGGTGTTTTGGGAGCTGGAATGGATTAATGGGAAAATTGCTTTGAGATACGAGCGATTTGACATAAGAGCAAGGTTATGGAACGAATTAAACTCGTATGTCAAGGTACCACTGTATTTGCTAGAGATGTTCATTAAAGATGAAAGGAAAAAAGCTAATTGCAGTCAAACTTGAACCAGTTTGAATCAAAATGGGTGGTTTGACCCGTTTGAACAAACAACCCTGGTTCATTTTGATTCAAACTGAATAAGGGGTGGTTTGATCTGAACCAGGTTGAATTGTTCAGTTTGTGCAGAACCCAAGCTGATTTGGCACATCTTTAGAGGCTTGACCTGGGGTATGTTTACGTTTTGCTTTAGTCCAATAAATAATTATCTCTTCTTCCGTGACTCCGTAGGACATTTTTCAGGGATCTAAATGCTCTAGTCAGGCACAGTGTACATACTTGGGCTCTATAGCACTGCTTCTTGACTTTTACTGTGCCAAGCAACCAAAAAAAGGTCAGATATTCGTATACTTATATTCCTCCTACTTGTAAGGACTTGAGGAGGTTAGTAAGAGTCAGTAAAATATTAAAGGAAGAAGGGAAAAAAATATCCACAGATAAAAATTAAAAACAAAGCAGAGGTAAACAGGCAGTGGCACGGAAATGAAGGGTGGGCCAGATGGATCTTAAATTGATTGTTAAGTTGTGGTAGTGACATTATCACCCACAGGTCAAGTGGCAATGCGATCTACAATGCGTCCTTTGCTCAAAGGCTCCTTTTATTAGATTTGTATCAGTGGCTTGCAGGAGTTCTTGTTGTGAACTCCGCACGGGACAGGTTCCGTTTGGTCAGAGGTATTCCTGAAGGTAGATGGCTGGAAAGCCCTGAAGAGCTTTAAAAGGCGTTATGAGTACCTTGGGTTAGATCCAGCTAGTGCTTTGGTTGCAACAGAGATATTACATGGTCATATTTTCTACCATTACAAAGTATCAGAAGGGCTTCTTGGATTAGTTGGAGTTTCTGTATTTTGTCTTTTTTCCAGTTTAGATATAAGAGCATGGGCCAGTGTAAGTTCTGCTGGTCAAGGTAGGGCCATAGCTGGTGTGCCAAGTATAGCTGGGCAAAAGTTCTTCTAGACACCTGCTAGTAGGACCCTCAAATCACAGGTACAGTGCAGAACCATTGAGAAACAAGTTTTTTTTAAAAAAAAAAATCTAAGAGCATATTTATAACATTTAATTCATTATTGTAATTTTACAGTAAAATTAACAGATGAAGAAATATAGGACTCTCTGCCTCTTTTGTTTTTGTTCAGTGATGTTTGACAAACGAGGAACATTATAATCGCCACATGCTTGTCATCACTGGCATTTCTTGACTTTATTTTGATACGTGTGAGTGATAAGAATCCTATTTTACAGAAGTACTGTATGTTGTCCCAGAGAGCAGAGTGATCTGTGTGGTCTTTGCCAGCTGTGGAAGTGGTGCTAGCTGAGCAATTATCTTAAATGCCATTCTGATTCATTTGCAGGTTGTGGAGGTGTGCCATATGTATAGCTGGAAAGTACCTCCTGCAAAAAAAATTGGCAGGTCTCATACTGCTGGGTGGTGGTGTATATCTCATTATAGTATAACGCAAAGAGCTACAGAAATACCCCTTTGAGTTTTGTATTTGCCACTGCGCTGCATTGAACCCTCTCATTCTTCTGATTATGTTTTAACACTCTCATGTTAGATTATGATTAGTACTAATAGTTTCTGAACAGTTTTTTATTAACAGAATTTGGCTGTTTTGAGATATCTCTAGTTTAATAATTCAGAAAAGTGTTGCCCTGCTGTTTCGTTTTGCAGCAATCACAAATAAAACCAGAAGTAGCATAATTCTTGAGGATCTTTCATGTAATGTGCTTTGTTGCATTTTTTAAAAAAGAAAGCCATCACATATTTAGAAAGCTGGACATTTTAGTGAAATGTGAAGATGGGTGGTCTGTTTAGCTGTTCTGTCATCTCTCTTTTCAGATCTATCCTCCTAGATCTGGGATCCTCCTAACTGACATTCCTCTCTACCAATGGGAAAGTAGCTTGATGCTTCAGTTATGAGTGAAAAATAGATGTGAGGAAAAGAGTTAAGGATAGTTTCACAATTCCTCATAGTTGTTTTTGGATTTTTTTCTTAAAAAAAAAAGCAGGGGAAATTTATGCGCACCTGCATGCAACATCTGGTTTCACTTGGAGTCTTCAAATTCATCTTGCTGGCCTGAAATTGCACAGCCTGTGAGCAAAAAATCCAAGGCATGCTAAAAATGAAGTGTCACTGTGAAATGAGTTTATTATGTAGGAGGAGGGACCATGCAGGATACGCCACTCATTTTAATATTTTAGTGACTAAAATGTTCTTTCTGAACGTTTTATAATGCATTCTTTCTGGTTAATCCATTTTATAAAATACAAATACTGTGCAATAGAATGAACTCATTGCAGTTTGCTGGGTTTTTCCCAGACTGCACTATGCAAAATTAATTGGTCCTCATCCAGCCCATTGCTGCCTCCAAGTATTAAACACTTACTCCAAAATGTCTGATGATCTCTCTCAGTGGGTTCATATAGATTTTAATGAGCATGGGAGATAACGTTGATTCCTGGGGGATGCCACAAGTGTATTCTCAGGGCATTAAATGGAAGTCTCCTAGCTATTCCAAGGCATTGGCTTTGGAGATAGAAGCGTAACCACTGCAACTCACTACCCCAACTCCTTTTGAGAAGGATAACATGTTCAGTGGTATAAAAGCCACCAAGAGATCCAGGAGAACCAGCAGAGTGGTACTTCCCCAACTTCCTCTCGATGAAGGTCCCTGCCCGAGTAGGAGAAGCTTGTCATCTCTCCTGGGTGGTAGCCTAGACCCCTCTGCTCTATGAATTACTCTCCAGCCTGGCTGTGCATGGACATCTTGAAGGAGATTATTCTTTGTGGGACTGGGGCCTTTGGTCAGCTGCTTTAGACTCCACTTGGCCTCAGCTGCCCCAGTATATATGTGTGTGTGGCTTATTTTGCGATGTTTTGTATGAAGTGCAGTATTTATAATGTATTTTTATTATAATATTTTGATTTTTATTTTGACTTGTATATTTTCTGTTGTAAACTGTTTTGGGCAAATTTTCTTTTGGAAAGACAAAGTGGTGGAGCTGCTGCCCCGCCCTCTGTCAGTGGGAGGAGAGTGCGATTGACAGTGGCTCTGGCCAATTGCGCCATACCACTGGTACCCCTTCCGGCCACACATAGCCTCAGAATGGGTACTGCGGCGTCCACAAGGCACCCTGTTTAACATCCATTCTGATTGGGTGCTAGAGGGCTCGTGCGGATTCATGGGGTCTTCCTGGAGATCTGAATCTCCCAGAGGACCTATCTCAAAGATCTTGAGACCCCATACAAAAACAGGGATAGAGAATAGGTGGTTGGATGAGCCTCAGTCCTCAGTAATAGAAACGAACCCAAATAACAGGAGCGGACAGTTTTCTTGGGTCATTTTCAACTATGACATCCAGTCCACTACGGATCTGTAGGACTCTTTATTTTCTAGTTTTCTTTACTGTTATTATTTGCTTCTGTACTGTTGTGCTTCTTTCTTAGTACAGTGGTACCTTGACATACAAGTGCCCTGACATACAAGTGTTTTGAGATACAAGCCGCCGAGCGAGTGATATTTTGCTTTGAGATGAGAGCAAGATTTGAGATACGAGTATGTAAATACAGTACAGTACATAACAAAAACAACTGAGGTGGTGTTTTGGGAGCTGGAATGGATTAATGGGAAAATTGCTTTGAGATACGAGCGATCTGACATAAGAGCAAGGTTATGGAACGAATTAAACTCGTATGTCAAGGTACCACTGTATCTGGTTTTTCCATCTTTATCTCTGCCGTGTACAGTTATAATTATTTGTTTGCAGACCTAACTATTAGGCCCTTCCATGCATAGAATTGGAGGGGGAGGGATTTAATCTCTGTTCTCGCATATGGATCTTGCAGGGCTGGTATGTTTTCAGTTCAAAATGGGAGCTAAATCTATTCTAACTGGTTTTGAAAGCTACAGCATAGCTGACCACCTCCCTTACCACACACAAAGATAAACCTAAACAGAATTGGTAACAGGATCCAGAGTTCCCATTTAAGAAATAAAATGGAATATACATTGAGATTTACATTGGGATTTGCATTGATATGTAAAGCGCGTTAAAAGGAAGCAAAGAGCATCTGGCAGTCAGATTCAGACCCAATTTTCTGTCCTCACTCTAAACACTTAAAACACTTCCAAAGCGATTGGGGAAAGTGATTCTTTCCCCTCCTCTCCCATTGCCCAGGGCACACAGCAGCAGCAGCAGCAGCAGCAGCAAATCAAGCCCCATTTGCTCACTCATCTCCACAGCCACCATCCCCAGCAGGGGTTCCCTCCGAAAAAAAAGCACCATGGCTCTGCTGCTGCCTGCACACACAGCCTTAAACACTCACACATCTCCCAGATCCTGCAGCGGCTTTCCTTCCTTTCCCTTTCTAAAGGTCAGAACTTTTAAAGGGCCAGAATTGGGCAGAATTGCAACATTGTTATCAGGTGTGAAGTGGTGGATTGCTACATTGAAACTGCTGCTGTACAGGGTGGATTTTTACAGTGAAACCGGCTGCTGTACCTTTTAACTGAAAGGGCTGTCCTGCAGGGTGAAACCCCAGTCCATTCCATGACATATTTGCTCAAATACTGCTCTAGTGTTCCCACTACAGTAAGGAAGAAGCGTTTTAAAAGCCAAACCCGAGAAAAACACCTGAAAAATCAGGTGTTTATTCCATTTTAAAGCCAAATAATCCTCAAAATACCCCTGAAACAGATTGCCAATGGGGATGATGAGGATCCAAACAGTCTTACTTGATTGGGGATGGGAATGGCGAGGATCCAAACTGTTTTTAAACAGTTTTAAGTGATAATGGGAACACAGCCTTAGACTTTTACAGTAAACATAAAACAGCATAAATGGTGAAGAATTTGGTTGCCGAATTTTAGCTTCAATAAATGGTCTTTAAGCTGCCACAGAAGGTTTTATATTAAAACTTAAATATATAACAGATGTCTGCCCTTCGTCACATTGATGTCTTGTGCTTTGTTAAAGGACTCGGAGGGCTTCCCATTTGCTCAGTACCAATAGTGAGAAAAGAAGGGAACTGCATGTTTAAACTCATCGACCTATAAGTAAGATGTCAGAGTAGAGGTAGCTGGTGAAGGGAGGAGAGATCAGGTTCTGATTGTAGTGGAACAAAACCATTATAGGAACATGGGTGCTACACCAGTGCGCTGCCATTGCTGCTGCACGTATCACATCGGGTTATGGCATACAGTGGTCAGCAATAATTAGTCCTATAGAAAAAAGATATAAATGGATCTTGCAACTCTAATACCACACCAGTTTTGAAATTTTATATATCATAAGGCATTATGCGCAGTAGGGTAGTTAAGTCATGGGAATATCTTTCCCCTGAAGTTCTAGAGTTGTTGCCTGTTACTTTCTGTTGACTGACAGATATTAAAAAAATCTCTGTTCAAAACATTTTAGTTTTTTACAGGTTTAAAGGTTGTTTTTTTGTGCTTATCTATTGATCAGAGGACAGAGCTTTGGAGAGGACATCTGTGCTTCTATAGGAAAACAACAACAATGGCATTGCTTGACGTTCACAGTGTATTAGTTCAAAAGCTACCATCTTGGAGAGACATACTGGGAACTCTACATTGGCAGTTCTCCAGTCTCAAAAAGTAGCCTTCCTGTATGCCGAGCCACAATTTCCACTGTAGCCATTTTAATGGCAGGTGAAAGGGAATGAAGAGAAAATCCTTGCCCATTTCAAGGCTTTTATTTTGCCCACAAATCTTAGATCACCTGAAATAAGTATTTCGCTTTATTAGATCACCTGATCTGGAGATCACCTGATCTTACATTTGGTCATACATGCTTACACAATTCAGATTATGTCTTCTGAATTAGTGTTGGAAATGGTGCAAACATCCTAATAATTGTATTAAATGGGTTCCATCGTCTCAATTTAAAACTAGGAGTCCTGGTGCAGTGCAGTATATTTTAGAAGTCTAGGACAAGGCATACTAATCATTTGGGTGTTTATTTTTAGCTTTTTTTGTGGATTTATCCCCTCTTTTTGGAACTGTCCTTGTGCTTTAGGCTTCTGTAGCATATGGGTGCATCTTATGTTGAACGTGTCTAAAAACTGTTGGCTTCTTTAGGGGAACAGAAGCTAGCTTATCTTTTCAGTTGCTGTGATTGCAAACGACACTGAACCAACATTTTACTTGCCCTTTTAGGAGCTACTGTGGATTGGGGGAAGCCCCAATAGGTCTAAAATTGCATGGCACTATATGATGAGATTGCATAGTGTGATAGCATCTGGCCTCCTATCCCTCAGGTTTGGGGAAGGTTGAAGGGTGTGGGAAGAAGCAGTCACCATGGAGAGTGTGCATAAGTGTTCGTAATAGTTCCAGATAGCATTTGCATATCTTCATGTCAGATGGTGTCTTTATATGATGACCATAGCTTTCTGCCTAGGAAGGTACACCGTAGTATACACCTGTATCCCACATATACAGTTTCTCTTCTTTCCTTTTGGGAGGATAATTTTTCATTTGTAAAGGAAAATTGATATAAGTTGTTTAAAAGTTAGATTATATTTTTCATAAAGAAATCATGAGAACTTGTTGATTTTTGCTATCTCCTGTTGGAACTTACCTAGTTAAATCAGTTTGTCCTTCAGAGTACAAGAAGTCTTGCTGGTGTCTAGCAACAAAAGGTCAAAATTCATGGTAGATCAAACTGTTTACTAGGTCACACAATATGTCACAAATTAATATGCAAGCTTTCAAGTTCTCCAGAGCATATAATTGAGCCAAATTTTAAAGAAAGTAGAAATGCCAGTTGGGGGAAGATAATGTAGCAGACAGATGAGGCTTAGAAAATTCCTCTTTTGAGACTAGGAGGAGGGGATGAAGGAAATGGGCAAATTTTTCCCTTTCTTGCTACATGCTAGTGGTTCAGGTTTGGAGTTGGCAACCAACCCTGAAAAAAACAGAAGTATTATCAAGCCAGATTCAACTTTACAGTAATCCAGTCAACCCTCCTTATTTGTGATTTTCTTGTTCACGAGATTTATTTCACTAGATACTTGAACACGTGCAGGATCTTCAGATGTGAGAGCTAATGGGAGATTTAAGGGCTTAAATGTGACACTGATGGGAATTTGAGGATTTCCAGCCATTGTGCAATTTGGTCTGGGCAGTGAACAGTGAAGGCATGTTTTAAGGATCGTGGTATCTGTGCCCTTTACCTTTTAGACCCTCTTCTACCCACTGCTTCCATACTGTAGCAGGTACAATTGTATAGATTCGGTCTTTTGTAGTATCTCTGTCAATCTGAAAAGAACAGGTGGTATTAGAAAGCAGATAGGAAGCTTCCATGGATAATTGGGCAACAGAGATCCTGGGTGCTCAGGAGCTGTGTCAGCGAGGACTCGCATACAGCCATCTGAGGCTTTGTTCCTACCCTGCAAAGGTTAAGTGGTTTGAAAGAGCACTGCAGCTATGTTGAAAAGATTGCCCAGTTTTGGTCCTCTTAGTAAGCTTTGGATGCACGCCTGACAGCAGGCTACTCTATGAAGATTATGAGCAGTTGACATGCAACTTGAAGTCTAATGAAAGGTAGGGGTGTTCTTGCATTTGTTAGATACCATCACCATCCTGATAACTGCAATGACCAATAATCGTGTAAAATATTCTTGAAATCTAAAGTATATGTTGAACAACAACAAATAGTTATTTTGATGTAGTTCCAAGGTGGTATACAAGATAACCAACAAAGTTCATTAAAAAAAACCTCCAAAAAATAAAACAATAAAACTAACAATGAAGAAAAAGGTCCACGTATTTAGATTGGCTGGAGACCCCCTAACAAGCCATCACCCTCAGAAGTTAAAGAGGTGGGAACCTCTTATTGGGCCTTCTCTGTGGTAACCCCTCGGTTATTGAATTACCTTCTTTTTGAGAAGTGTGAAGCATCATCCCTCTATACGTTCTGTCAGCTGATGACAGTGTACCTCTTTATGTGTACCTATAGCTGTTTTTATGTGCTTTAATCTGCCCTGACACTTCAGAACATAGGGTGACATTTAAATCCAGATTTCAATTACAGAAGAGAAACAAGTGTTTACTACTTGCTGAGCTTGATCAGTTGTTTAGGACACTCAGTCTGATACTTGATTTCCAAAAGTGTAACTAGAGTCTCATAAATCTTCAACCATTCCTAGTGTGCAAATTCTTTCACTAGCCAATCTGCTAATACATACTTGTTAACACAGCCCATTGATCCACCCATGGCACATGGAAGATTTCTTTTTGAAAAAAATTATTTTTAAAGTCAAACTTTAATTTAAACTTCTTCTTTTGCTAACAACATTTTGGCATTTATTTTCTTTCTCTCCCTCTTTCTCTCTGCCTAGCTTCGATAAGAGACTGCTGCTTTAATTATTCTTACCTTTGTAGTTAGGTCTAGAGCAGTGATGGCAAACCTTTTGAGCTCGGTGTGTCAAAATTCGCAACAAAACGTAGCTTAAATCAAGTGCTGTGTCACATCTAGAAATATCCATAATTTTGTGATATTTGTAGCTCTAGTAAAAAGTTATATTTTTGATATATGTATTTTATTAAAAGCAAAAACAAATAATACTTTCCATTAGTGACTTTTGTTGCTAAATTTTCAGTTGAAAGTTGGTATTGCATACAATTCAAGAACAAGCAAGCACTACACGCCCAGGTGCCAGGGTGACCTTGTGTGTCACCCAAAAGGGCTTGGTGTGTCACCTGTGACACGCGTGTCATAGGTTGGCCATCACCGGTCTAGAGGAATATCCTTTGCATTTGTGATCTGCCCAAAGTTTCTTTCTGCACTTAATTGCCTGTTTTGGAGTCTCACAGCCCACTGATCCATTCTAGGTGTGTGGATGGAACCATTTTTCACATTCTGTTTGAGTTGAATAGAATGTGGGAAAATTTGGCTCCGGCTGAATACCCTTCCCCCCCCCCCCATATTTTCTGGGATTCGAGAGCAGGAAAAGGTTTGTCCTTGTCTCTGCTTGAGATGCCCATGACCATTTGGTGGGCCACCATGTGGGACAGGATGCTGGACTAGATGGGCTGTGGCCTGATCCAGCAGGGCTTCTCTTAGGTTCTTATGTACCCGAACACCTCACCGCCGCTGCCTTCTCGCTGCTGCCGCTCCTTCTTCTGGGGTTCCGGAGGCGGGCAGGAGTGCTCCAGTGGCGGCCTGAGCCTTTTCCAGGACCCTTTGGAACCACGAAAGCTTTCCGGGGGCTAAATACAGGCCTTCTGGTATTACTGGCAAGTGTATGTTTAGCTCCTGGAAAGCCTGTTGGAGGAGGCCCAAGCCGCCACTGGAGCAGGTAAAGTGGCCCTGGGGAGGCTGTATGTGGGAGCTTTGCGGGGAGGGAGGCTCTGAGGCATCCAGTTTCCGTAGAAGCTTCTACTGAAACTTCGATGGATATTGGATTATCCAGTTCGTGGACAGATAGGGCCCTTCAAATAGGGCCCTATTCAGTCTGTCCATAAATCTCAAAATTCGGATTTATTCGTCCAGATTCTGAATGCATGAATAATTAGTGCACATCCCTAATCCATCCTGGAGAAAGGTGTGAGCTGGATGAGTGTTGTCTGCACCAGTGGTGCTGATCTGGATCAGCCCACAAACATTCTGAGCTCTGGGGCCTCGGGGTTACTTTTCAGCGGCGTGCTCAAAGTGCTCCCTGGTAGTCCTGACGTAGGAGGCATCATGTGCAGATCTGATTAAACAGGTTTACCAGTCAGTGATCTGGATTACGGCTTCACTTACTCTTGATCATGTTTTGTCTAATGCAGACAGAGCAAACCAATAGGGCATGGGCTTATTAACATGCAGATCTATGAGGTCTAGATGTGTACTTATACAGCTCCTTAGTTCATATTTAGGTTTCCATCTCCAGTTGGTGAACATATTATAAGAATGACGGGACAGAAGGAGATGGCAGCTGGAATTCAGGTTGAACACAAGCCAGTTCAGAAATGGAAACATCTCTTTGTTACCTGAGAAGAATCATATAGGGGAACAATATGTATCTGCCTCCCTAAATTCAGTTTGTATTGTAGCTTCTTGTTCGTTGGTTGTGTTTACTATAAATAAGGTTTCATATTTCCATTTTTTAAAAGAAGAAGAGGAATTGGCTTTTCTACCCCGATTTTCTCACCCGTTTAAGGGGACTCAAAGTGGCTGACAAAGCTTTTCTATTCTTCTCCCCACAACAGAACACACTGTGAAGCGGTGGTGGGGGCTGTGAGAGCTCAGAAGAGAGCTGTGATAAGCCCAAGGTCACCCAGCTGGCTTTGTGGAGGAGGGCAGAATCAAACCTGGTATTCCCAGATAGCTAGACCAAACTAACTACAGGAAACCCATTGCTACAAATGAGGCTGTTAGAATTTACTAGACATAGTAAATCACACAAGAGTTTATACAGGTCATTCTGATGGGTCATGTAGTTATATGCCAAACCATCATTTTAAATTTAGCTTATTCTCCCAGCTGCTATTTTGCACTTGTATTGTGTTGTTATGTATCAGTGTCCCAATATATCTTGCATGCCCCAATATTTATTTACTTAATTCCAAGTCATTTATATCCTGTCCTTCACCATATGGTTGCAGAGCAGGTTACATTAAGCAAAAAAAATTGAAATGCACTACAATAAAATAAAAAATGCTAGCTTCCTCTAATACGTAACTTGGAATCTATTTTGCTTTTTTAAAAAAGCATTGTGACCTCAACCACTGTGTCAGTGAACTGTTGAATTCTGCAACTACCAGGTGGTGTTTCTTTTTACTCCTTTTACCAATCATGCCTCGAACAAGGGTGATGTGGAGAAATCAGTAACTACATGATATAAAATTTAAATTACAGGGGTATGACAACCAAAATCAAAACAAAAAATAATTATTAATCTAGGGTGTTTTTCCACGGTCAGTACTCATTTTTGCACCCATTAAGGACCCATTTGGGTGAGAGCCAGATGACCCCATTCACATTTGTTTCCACCGCCGCTAGGGAAATCCGGATCATATGGGTACATCTCAGCCTTTAATCCGGATTTTCTGTAGACCCCATTAATGGAGTCTTCAATGAGGTCTTCAGCCAGAAAATCCGGATTAAAGGGGGCCTGTTTCCACGAGTGACAGGCAGTGGGGTCTAGAGGAGGCTAGGGGGAGGGGATGCACCCATGGGGGAGGGGAGCCCTGAAATCCCAGCTTCAAAGTCATTTTGAAATCATTCCGAAATGACTCCGAAGTCACTTCAAAGAGATTGACAAAGACTTCGGAGAGGCTCCGGAGCTGTCAGCACAGTCTGCTCGTTATTAGCGCAGACCGCCCGGACTTCCCTCCGAAATCCCTCTGAAGCTATCGGCAAAGACTTCGGAGGCGCTCTGGAGCAATTTCCTGTTGACATCACAGGTGCTCCGGGGCTGTCTTGCGCTGATTTTGAAGATGTTCCGAAGGGACTCCAGAGCGGCTTCGAAGTCTGCGCTGATCTCTTTGAAGGGACTTCGGAGATTGCACCCCCTGTCCCCCGAAACACCTGGAGTGATGTGCAGACCCCTTGGGGGTCGATCCGGATTCCCCACATGGGTGCAAAGGTGTTTCCACGGCATGTAGGTTAGCACCCATTGCTAATGGATGCTAGATCTCCCGTGGAAACACATTGGGTGCGTCCGTTAATCCGAGTTTTCTAGATCCGGATTAAGGAATGTACCCATTCCTTAGATCTGGATCTTCTTAGATCCGAATTAAAGGAGTGCGGTGGAAAAACACCCCTTGTCTGTTTTCTAAATAATTGGGAGCTTTTAGGTACAAGATATTAAAAATAAGTTCCATCTCAGGAAGTGGTGAGAAAGCAGAAGTAATGATCCCGCTGTGAATGACCCTGCAGCATATGTCTGCTATCGGTAGATGTCACTAAAAAGAAGTGCTACTGAAACAGGCCCCTCAAACTGGTTCAGATCGTCTGAACTGGTTCTGAACTCTGGCTCAGCAGTGCAAAACATGAGTAGGCCTGTATTGCAAGGTTCTTGTAAACAGCTTTGAAATGTTTATGGAGAGTGGTGTAGATGGGTTTACCATTGCCGTCAAATGGATTTTGGAGTGCTCGTTAAGTTAAACCAGCTAGAATTTTTGACCTGAATTATATTACACACTTTGAAAAGTATGTTTGACCAAAGATCAAGGCAAGTTATTATCTGTTGAATCCTAGAATTACAGCATTAAGGCTTGCATGGGACTGCAAGCCACCTTTTTATCATTTCTGTGTCTGTCCAAAATAAAAACTTCATTTTCTTCTTTTTTTTTATAATTATTTCTTTACATTTCAATCCTGCTGTATATTCCTGGTGTCTCAGAGCAGATTACAGCCATTAAAAAGAAAATTCAAACACATTAAAAGTGTTTTAATGTGTTCTGAATGGAGGGTCCCTTCAGCCATTGGTCCTGGAAAAGGGATGAATCTTTGTAACATCACATAGAGGAGAAATTCTTAATCTGGGGTCCATTCAGGGAGTCCATGGAGCAGTCTTGCTTTGAAAATTACTCTGACTCCTAATGGTTCTTTGATAGCACGTGATCACTGTTCTAGTTTGGGACTGCATTTTGGGTGCCACATTCAAAGCATGTTAAGTGTGAACAGGCCTTAATCATGGCAAAGCTTGAAATGCCATGCTGTGTACACCTGCACTTTAGTACCACATCTCTTCTAGCTATCTACTTAGAATTGAGCTGTGTGGTGTTATGTTACTTCTCCATCTGAGTAAGGTCTGAGAAGCAGCACATGCAACTCAAGGGAACTTAGTTAACATACAGGCCAATTATATATTGGGACCCCAGGGCCACCCGGTGCTGCACCCATTTATCTAAGGAACTTGTCTCATTGAACACAGAACGATTTTTCACATTTGTAAGCAAGCTTAGGACTACCACTGGATTCCACAACAGTTGACTTTTCAAGTCTTTAAAATTTCAAGATGGGTGGCTGTGTAGTTCTGTGGCTGAGGAAGAGCAAACCCTATTTGTGGAAATCATTAAAGAGTGCTGCCATCGTTATTTTACTTGAGCATTTAAGGTATGGGTTTTTTAAAAAGAAAAGCAGGTCCAGCTTGAGAAAACTCAGCTTGTGGCCTTGCTCAGTTGTTGCTTTGAATCAGAACAGTGTACACATAACTTCCTAAAAAATCACAGTGTGAGGTACAGATTTAAAAGGTCAAATCTAAAGCTATAGTTATTACTTTGCACAGATTAATTGTTAGAGAAAAGAGTAAACAAGTTGATTTTAATTTTAATTTATGGTCCCGTACATCATTTGCCTTGCAAATTTTATTATTGTATTGGAGCAGTTTGTTTACATAAGCTTATGAGACCCAGTGCAGAAGGAAAAGAGCATCTCAAGGAAAGAAGAACATAAATATATACATTTGGTTACCAATTCCATATCGGGCTGGTGTTATTTGCTTCCAGAGGAATCAGGGAACAAGAGTTCACTGTTTTTCTTTGAAGTAGACGGTGAAATGTTTTGTAATAAAGGCTAGGGAAGCCAACTGACTAAACATTTAGGGAAGGCCTTGCTATATGTGTCTCTTTTAAATATGCATAGCTAGAATGATCTAATAATGCTTTTTAAAAAGAAATATCAGCATTTTGCAAAGCATTGTTCAATCAGTGAATGAATGATGGTGGGGTTTGGTTAAGATACTTAGGATCTGAGTCAGATTTAACGATCAAGCTAGCTATCAGGAACTCTTCATGGGTAAGGTTTTCTTATGTTCTTGGTGTTACATTTAAATGCAGATGTTCAGAGGATTGCTGGCAATGATTTTTTAATGATGGTGCATTGACATTAGCATAGTTCTTAACCTTCTCAGTAGTTTAGTAGAAGAGCAGGATAAGCAAAATGTGGCCTTTGCAGTGTGGGAATTTGAGACTGGTAACTGGATTCAGTTTTCAGCCTAAGGTCACCCATGTCAGTCCTTATCCTGGAGAAGCAATAACAAAATGGCAGTTACTTTGGCCAATATTAGATTTTTTGTACTTCAAGAAAGCTATGAGCTATATCAGTTTTCTTCCATCCTACTTATAAACTGTACAGATCCCTTTGGGTACACAGCTGTGTATACATTGAAGTTTGGGCATGTCTACAGAAGTTGTTGAATAGGAGGCACAAATTTCAGTTTCTTGGATTCACACTGGTAGTAGGATACCTTTAAATTATGTGATCACAAAACTGTTGTAATAGAAGACCTATATTTTGGAGATGATGTAATTTTGGTCTAAAATTCCCATTCCTGAACAGAACCCCTGGCTTTCAAAGTCTTACTTTGTCTAAGATGAGAATTTCTTGCTATACATATAAACCACCAGTGTCTCTGGTTAATTTTAAAATATCTAGGATTGATTTTACTATATTGATGTTTAACCATTGGTCACTTTTTTGTTTACTTTCTCTTTTTTCTTTTATATGGAAAAATGTTTTTGTGAGCTTAAAGTGCTGCATGTTGGAAGTATCCAGCAAGTCATTGTCATGGGGAATCAGCAACAATTGATCTTAAAGATAATGTGAGGACAGTGTCACCTGTCAGTTACCTGTACATGAGGCAACTGTGGCTGCGTCCCCAAAAGACTTATTTGCTTCTCTACTATCCCTCTACTGTCCCTCTGTTCAAGCGGACTTTAAAAGTCCCATACAAATCAGGAATAAGCGTCCGCATGAGGCTCAGCAAAATGCGCGTTTTTAACACACCTTCCGTCCCCATGGGAGCTGTGTTTTCTTTGCGCGCATCTTTTTCTTCCCGCCCCTGCTCTTGTTGATAGGGTGCCAGCGGGAATGGGGAGGGACTGCGCTCGACGCGGCAACAACCAGGAAGACGACCCCTGACAAGTCCAAAGGAAAAATAGCCATCGGTTCTCTGTTCATCTCCCAGATCTTCCGCCCCTTGAAATGGCTTCTCGTGCCAGCAAAGGCAGTGGCTGCCCACCCTTCCTCCCTCCCTAGCCCCGCCTCTCAGATATGACACGACGGCGAAGCCCCTGTTTAATTGAGGCTGTCAGGCTGCTGAGCCTGCGATGAAGGCAGAGGGAGGAAGAAGACGAGAACTCTGCCACCGCCGCCGCTACAGCTGGGGTAACCTGAGCCGCCGCCAAGGCGCCGCTCCATGCAACCTTCCCAGAGGAGGTGCAGCACCTCCATCCCCTTGCCTGGCAATCTGCGGCAAGGGCCCCCCCTCCTCCCTCAGCAGCGGCGGCCAGCAGATCCTCATCCTTCTCCCTCCTCCTGCAAGTGGTAGGGAACGAGAGGATGGGAGGAGGCGCGGGATCTGGTCGTGAAGCTTCGGGATCGCACCCACCATTCTTCTGCCGCCCGGACGGACGGACGGAGGGTCGCCTGTTTCCCTCCCCAAAGCCCCGACGCCGGAGGAGGTGTGCAGGGGAAGCAGGGGCACAATTCTCCGGTCTCCCCTCCGAGGGACGGCTCGCTTTCCGCACATGTGCGCAGCTCAATTTTGGCCGCTGTCTCCCTCTCTCTCCACCCCGTTCTCGGGCACTTGTTGCAGAAGCTGCGCGACAACGGCTGCAAGACGTTTTACCTGTACAGCGCACGATTGCTCATTCACTCTTACCACTTTCCCCTGTTATTGCTGTCAAAATCCACCCTCTTCACACCTGATAGCGATTGCAACAATGTTGCAATTCTGTGCCATTCTGGCTCTTTAGTTCTGAGCTTTAGAAAGGGAAGCTGCATGTGTTACTGCTGTGTGTGCAGGCGGCAATCCCCACCCCTTTTGCCGTGGAGTGTCCCCAAGGTAAATGTTGCGAGGAAAACCCGCAACTTCCAAAAAGAGCGATGAAACTCTTCTTGAAAGGGCAGGTATTTTGTTGCAGGTTTTCCTCGTTTTGTAGCTCTAGAAGTTCGTTAAAAACCCTGGCATGGGGGCGCTCAGAGGCAAAAGAAGAGTTTTAGCAGACTTTAAATTGCTTGGGGACAGGGCCTGTGTTTGGGAGGACCCTCCACTCCGTCATTTTGAAACTGGAAATACTGAAACTTGAAAGTTAATACAAATTAACTATCTAAACACATTGCAAACGTACGAGGAGCCCAGAGCTGTGGGTGCTATATCCTGTAAGAAATGTAAGATTTTTTTTAGCACTATCACATATCAGTATCTGACATATCATTATGTTATCATTAAGCCCATATCTTTATTGCATATGCTGTATTATATTCTTTGTACTGAGATTTGCTACTATATAATGTATAATGTTTATGTAGTACATTAAAATTTATTATTAAATATAAAATCTGACTCCACAGTTAACAGGTCCATGCATATCTATTAGAATGAGCAGATTATCACTGTTTGAGGCAGAATAGATTTAAAAAGAACTTGAGGGCTTTTGTTTTTGCATCACCTTTAGACCAGTGGCCTTGAATCCGCCTTGAAACTGAACTGTGAGAGAGCATTGAAGGTGCTCTCAAAATGTGGCAGCTTTAAGTAAGTCATGGAAAACCATATAAGTTTGATCCTTACTTCTAACCAGTACTGAGAAGGGAAGGGGAGTCTGTCCAGTCAGAGGGGCTGGGGAGCTTGCATGAACTTTGTGCCCGACTGCGTATGAGTTTTAATTCACCTTCAGAGTGAGGTAACAGCAGGAAATTGACAGGCAGTTTGCCTTCCACATGAATCTCATTTTTTACCTTTGTTTCTGAATGAAGCATTTTTACTTTGGGGCTGAGAACAGTTGCCAATCTCAGAGAACCTTCTTTTCTGCTAGAAATGGGATTTTAAAACAAACTCGCTTTGGGCTGAATAGCTAAAAGTGCCTGTCATTTTCTTTTATTATAAGAATGTCCGTAGTTTTCTCACTTTACAGGTATGGCGCAACCCTAACAATGTCTTTTGAGAATCAAGGCTGTATCCGGATGAGGGAAATTGAGTACTGTTATGGCTGCATTATAGAGTGATTGCCACATGCATGTAGAACACCCTCACCATAGCTCTGTTAAATCTACCACCAGCACGTTTTAGGAGGCTGAAACAGACAGCCGCAGGTGCATAGTGGTGGCAATGCACACTTTCAGGTATTTCACATCAGACAAATACCTGGATGGTATCATGAAAACACTGAAAGACAGCTCCACCCTCCACACTGTCTTACTATCAAGCAATAATTCAGGAGGGCAATACTCTAGATCATCACTTGCTAGCGGGATATCCAATTGGTGTCTGGAGCCAACCTAAGTCCTGCTCAGTGGTTTTTACTTCCAGGAAAGTAAACACTATTATTCCGCGAGTGACCTTTTGCTTGTAGCAGTTCAGTATTTGCCATATCATACACTGTAACAGCAAAAAATATATACAGTTCCCAGAGAATGTTACAGTGTATAATTTGGAAAACACTTTCTTTTGCTTTGCATTCAAATTATAGGAGAAAAAATGATAGAAGGAAAAGTTGAAATTCCTGCCACAATCATAGCTGCACAGGGATTTTAATATCTTAGTAGATAAGGTGCTCTATCAAATAATCCCTATTTATGGCCTTTTCAGCTACGTCACTGAGTAAGATCGCAAGTTGCATGTACAGAGAAAGGACACATAATGCTTTTAGAGGACTGGGGCAAGGGGTGGCTTAGGTGTAGACACAAATAATTGCCCAGCTTCTCTGTTAATCTGTACTATCTTGCTGGATGGTTTGCCTTTTAATTCAAGGGTTTCAGCTCCAGCGAAACAGGAAGGAAATTGTAAAATTTCGTCAGTGCTACCCAAAACCAACAACATGGAAGAATAACCCCTTGTCACAAGCAGATTATTTATATTGTTTCATCTTGCTTCTTGCATTTTATGCTATATTTTGCAAAATTCCCCTTTTCTAGAGAATGTCTTTAGAATACTTTACAGGTTTTCTTCAAACTGATATTGGTAGAAACAGAGATATAGCTAGAGTGTGAAAGGCCCCTCAAGAAGAAGACCAGCTGGGCCCCTCATACCACATGGACTGTTCAAAAGCTTCTGTGACAAATCTCTATATCTTCCTATAGCGATATCTGGGCTACCAGAATTGGTAGAACCTGGGGAATAAGCATCATAGGTGGTGATTGAATTGAAGGTGGCTCCTGGTGACTACATAGGCACATCTGTGCATTTTTTGTGGTAGATACAGAAGTGGTTTGTTATTACAATACTGTATTCTACAGAGATGCCAAGGGCTGAGCCGGTGACTGAACTGAAACCACCCCTGAACCCCACAAACATTGAATGGCTTTCAGTCTTGTGTGTGTGTGTAGGGGTGTGTGTGAATAAATTCATTCTGTGTGTGTATGTGTGAGCGTGCGCATGTCTGTGAGTGGGTATACCAGTGTACCTGTGCCTATGTGTGTGCATATATGTGTGCATAATTTCTCTTATGAGAAAGAAGAGTTTTGAGTGCCAAGTCATGGTGTCATACAGCACATGTGAGGAAAGAATTCTCGCCACAACCCTTGCAAGTTTAGGAAGTCAAGAAGCTGTGAGGATTCTGGAAGCACTCTCACCATAGTTTCAAATAAACCTTGTTATTTGCTGAACACTGTTTTACCTCTGCTGCTTAGGGAATCAAAGAAGTCTGCAAGAAACAAGGTCTCAAATAGTTTTTCTAAGCAAATCTAAAAGTCCGGCTTTACCTTCTCTCTGCTCCGATATCCCTTTTTGTTCTCTGTTGTGTCAGTGTCTGCTCTCTCCTCCTGTTTCATGAGACCATTTTTTATTCTTTTGACCTTTGACTTCTGTTCTGTCTCCTTTGCTCTGTTACCTTCTCCTTCACCCTTTTCAGCATGTCTCTTAGGCTGTTCTGGACTAACCCGATTTGGAGTGGTTTAACTATTCCATTACAACCTGCCCTAGACAAAGCACAGGAGGTTCCATCTGCATTGTGAAGACAGGGACCAACACCAGCAGTAATATGGAGGCACCATATCTGTTCTGGCCCATACAAGTGACTCCTCACCCAAGGCTGGTGACTGGACCATATCCCATCAGTTGTACATCTTTGGGCTGGACAGAACAGTTTTTAAAAGTAGCATTTCAGTGTTTCAAAAATGATATTCAGAGCTTGCTTAAGCTTTGTGAGCCAGTTTGATCTAGTGGTTAGGGAGCCGGACTCTTATCTGGGAATACCGGGTTCAATTCTGCCCTCCCCCATGAAGCCACCTGGGTGGCCTTGGGCTAGTCACAGCTCTCTTCTGAGCTTTCACAGCCCCACCTACCTCACAGGGTGTTCTGTTGTGAGGAGAATAGAAAAGCTTTGTCAGCCACTTTGAGTCCCCTTAAATGGGTGAGAAAAGTGGGATAGAAAAGCCAACTCTTCTTCTCCTCCTCCTCCTTCTTCGAAGGTGGAGCAAAAGCACCAAAGGCTGGACCAGGACAAGATGACTTGGAATAGTTTGTAGACCTTTTCAAACACACCAACAGCTATTCCAGAATAAGGGTCCCTTGTAATGGTTCTGAACCAAGATGGTGCTAGTCCCACACAAACAAAGCATTCTAGGGAGTTGCTTCTTCTGGGATGACAAATAGGTGTGGGAAATCCCTTATTCTAGAAGAGCATGCCTATATTTTTACCAAGTCAGTCAATTCAAGTGGGAACCTTAACTGTTAGGTGGTTCTTAATACCTTACAGGGCCCCTACCATTTTTCCACTCCAGTTTGATGGAAGTCTTCCTCCTAGGTGCCAGACTGTGCAGTTAAGCATGTGAATATAGGCAGTCTCATTTCTCTTTGTCAGTACTGCTTTGGGCTTTCGTGTTCCATACCTAAATAGGGAGTAATATTTTGACAAGGCTTGGAGAATTGCAAAGCTTCTCAGATTAAGAAAAGCTGTTGGATTACTAAAGCGTTTCAACAAGTAGTTCTGCTTGCATTGGTGACCCCGAGAAATTTGTGGGAGTTGCCAAAAAATAATTAATGGAGATTGTATTTTCTAAGGCAGTCTTTTATTTTTGTGGTTTAGTATTGTATTTTAAATCCAACTTCTCTTAACTTCTTCTCTTGCTTGTGTTCATTGCTTTAACGATCAACAGCTACATGCGCAAATAAAGCTGTGCTTGTAATGGTTAAAAAATGACCATATAGCTTGCGTGGAATTGAGAAAGGTGCTGCAGAGAGATGATGACCTACATCACACCGGAAAATTGAGATGTTAATGTTTTTTTGTGTCATTTCAGTGAGAAAAGTGTATTGGTGTTTTTTGAAGCCTCACTTATGTCTGTCTGAACTGTGCACGAATGCAATTTTTGGAATTCAATTTGAATCAAATATCCCAAAATTTTAATCGATTCGAATGTTTAAAATTTGAATCTATTAATTTTTTCAAATACATTTGAATATATTTGTGTGAATTCTCGATCTGTTATTTGCAATACGAATATTGACGACATTTGTATGTGCCCCTACGCATCCTGTATTTATCACGCACGCATCCCGTTTTTGTCCAGTACGGATCTGTACAAATGTGAATGGATGCGGAAAAGATGCGCACGGGCGAGCATAATTCAAGTATGATTCAAATTCGAATGTCCAAATTTTGAATGCGTTGAATATTCCTGCAGATCCCTAATACTGTCCCGTGGGACTTCATTCAGGCAAATGAAAGCAGGACTCTCGGTTGCTGCCTGCTGTCCCTTTGCCACTTTCCTTCAGTTGAAACGAGACAACTGTAATGAAAAACATTATTAGCACCTATAATTGTACTGTTGATAGATGGATATCAATACAAAAGATTAGCACAGTATCAAGGATTTGTCTTCTTTTCTGCCTTTCATTTTCCTCTGACCTCACTTTATATATATATAAACATTCAAAAATATGAGTATGTTCATGTTATATGTATATGTGTACACAAACGCTTTCTGTATGTGCCTCTCCCTCTCTCTCTCTCATACACACACATGCTTATTAACTAAATGCTTTATACTACCAGTTATGTTCATGACGGTCCAAAAAAGAACATAGAGATGACACCAGATTCCCTGTTTATGTTCCTATTCAATTTATTTACTGTTAATATTAAATTTCTTATCTTTGTATTTCTAATTTGGTGTAAATGAGATGTTTATACATCTTACATATTTGTGCACTGAGCACAGAATACCACACACTGTTCTATATCTTTTTTCTGTAGATTTTTTAAAAATACCCTTGCTCTTTTCCTTCCTTCCTTCGCCCCATCCCTGTTCTTAGTTCTTATTGATACCTTACCTGTTTCACCTAGAAATGATAATTTAGCCTCCCTGCTATGCTCTGTTTACAAGCCTACCTGGCTTTACATATCTGTTGGAGAAGTTTGTACCTAAAGTATGTGTAGTGTGCATGTACACACACACCAACCCCACCTCCATCCTTTCCAATCCTGGAGGCAGTTTTTTGTTGTCTGGAGAGGATTTTTATTCCCTGAAAACAATGAAAAAGAAACCTGGGTGAAGAATCTGTTCGCAAGTCTTTGCAAACTACAAAATCGAGCTCGGAGGCTTGTCTTCTCCCTTTCCCAACCTATGCAATTGCATTTACTCATTTTTCTACCTTTAGATTCTGGTCTCTTAATGTCCTCTGAGTCCGTTTTTGCTTCGGTCTGTTTAGGGATGGTGTTTTGGGAATGCATAGATGATAAAAGTATATCTCATTTCCTTTTCCACCGCAGATAACTTTATCTCTGGCATCATGGCCTCTGACTTGGAAAGCAGTCTCACATCCATTGATTGGCTTCCACAGCTCACCCTTCGAGCCACTATAGAGAAATTAGGGGGCGCTTCCCAGTCAGGGCCTCCTGGGACTGGTCGGAAGTGCCCACCTGGCTCACCCACCGATCCCAATGCCACCCTTAGCAAGGATGATGCTGCGGTCCACCAGGATGGGAAGCCACGATACAGCTATGCAACACTAATAACATATGCCATCAACTCTTCCCCTGCCAAGAAAATGACCCTCAGTGAAATCTATCGTTGGATTTGTGACAATTTTCCCTACTATAAGAATGCTGGCATTGGGTGGAAGGTAAGAGCTTATTCCAATTTAATATTATGCACAGGTATTTATGGCAGAGGAAGATGGAGGCCCAAGTCTCTTACCACTCATCTTCCTCCAAACATCTTTTCTATTCCCTTGTTTGTTTTTAATAGACATGAGCTCCTGTCAAAACTTCAGGTGCAGTAGCCAGCCTATCTCACAAGTGTACAACAAGTCAGATCTGAAGTATGTAATATAAGACTACCGTCTGCTATCGCAGTTGTAGTAGTAGTGTAGCTTGGAAGAGGTAGGCAGAAGCTTGAGGGAACCAAAGGCTGAGAGCAAAGAATGTGGTTGAAAACAGAGGGTTGTTGGCTCAGTCCCCAGCCTCTCACCAGAAGCAGGCAGTGGCAAACCACTTATGTATGCCAAAAAACTGCATAGAATAGGCAACCAGGGTTTGGTCACAGCTTGGCCGATGGGAAACACTGTTCAAAGTTGTTGCTTTTCGCATCAGCCACATCCTTCTAGTATTCTTTGTATTTTCCCTATTTGATACAGCAAATGTCTAGCTATCTCAAGGATACCTGCACTAAAAGGAAAATGGGGGGTGTTTAGGTCAGGAAGGTTATTGGACCATAATGGATAAGCAGCCTCCCTCTCTCCTGTGTCGATGTTTTCTGTTTCCTTAGAATTCCATTCGCCACAATCTGTCGCTGAATAAATGCTTTCGAAAAGTGCCTCGTCCTCGGGATGACCCTGGGAAGGTGAGGGACATAGCTAAATTTAACCAGCATGTTCAGAACGATGAGTGCCAATATTTCATTGCTTTCTAGACCTCCAGTCCTTCACTGAATGAATGGGCAAATAGATCCAAAAAAAAAGAAAAAAAAAGCATCATGTAGGAACCTCTGCTATTCTTGCCTAGGTTATAGCAGATATTTTTCAGATATTTAAGCTTTTTTCAACTGTGTCTCCCAGTATAATATTAGTGAAATCTGATGTGTGCTTAAATAGCCTAGCAGTGCTCAGTATTTGCACAAATGGGGAAACAATACTGTAGTAACCTGTGTTCCAGATTGTAGACTCTGCTCATGACCTTAAAAGTATACTGCATCAGAACAGATTGTATTTCTCAAGATTTTACTGCATTCTGCAGTGGTCATTCTGTTTTGTGTTTTACATCAGAATTGCTATTCTTGTCTAACTTGTTCTTCTGATAGCATTTATGGGAGACTGAAGGATAACTCGGTTTGTGACATCACAAAAATTAAATCAAGGGGGATGTTGCAAGAGGACATGTGTTCAATGCATAAGAGCCTTGTCCCAGGTAGCAAGAATAACTGATAATCCTGACAATCTATATGTTCTTTGCTATCACAGATTTCACTGATGCTGTTGTTTAAGCTTATATAAATTGCTGATTCTTCTTCTCCTGTCATCAGTAAACCTTACTCATTTCAGGGATCTTATTGGACAATAGATACCTGTCCTGATATCTCTCGGAAGAGGCGGCATCCTCCAGATGATGATGTAAGTGCAACTATATTATCCATCCCCCAAGATTCAAAACATCTGTGGCGGGCTGGCCTTTTCCAAAGGTTGGCAGGCTCCACGATTTTATAAATCATAGGACGTTTAACATTTTTTTCCGATTGCTTGTTTTTGAAACAATACTTTGGAACCTTGTTTGAAACAAGGTATTGGTCTGTGAGCAAAATAAACAATTCAGTATCTTGATCTCTATATCTATATCTTTCAGACCCACTTATAATTAACAGATCCAGAATTATGAAAGTTGTGACATATACTACATTGTTCTATATTACAGATTTTTGTTTTTTATATGAGTATCTTAGTGCAATAGTCTAGAGAAACCTTTTATATAACTGAAAAGCATAAATAGCCATACAGTCATTTCTTCATATATGCCGATCCCATATATGCAAAAAATGTCTACTCATGTTTGGATAATTTGTACAGGCTTTTCCTGCTCACAGTCTATGCCTGTGTGATTACGAGCAAAGAGACGCCACCGTGGCCACCTCCTCTGACACAAAGTACTTCCAGAATTACTGCCTGTGTGATTGTCCAAACAGCAGGGCAACAGAGCAGGGAAAGTAGGATCACTTACCTTTATGGCTGTTGCTCCCAGGGTGGCACGCAGCATGCATCCAGGTGTTTTGATGACACAAAATACCTGAAAGTGTGTGATCACCACCCCTTGTGCTTGCATGGCCACCGTTTTTGGCTGGGTTTCGCCCACGCATGGGCAGGGGTCATTCCCAAGACGGTAGATTGTCTAAGCAGGCATCCAGACTAGGTAAATGATCTCACTATAACAGTAAAACCTGCGTTGCGAATTGATTTTCCTGCAATAATGTTATTGTAAGAAAAAAATCCCAGTATCCCAGAGCTATGTAGGAATTGCCGTAGAAACATGTGACATTCCTGACAAAATCCGGGAGAGTCCCGAGTCTTATGCATTGTCTGGAGGCAGCTCATGACAACTTACCTCTCACTTCCCTTCCAGTTGTTTTCTCCCGCAATCCCAGCCTTTACGTTCACTTCTGGCTCTCTCCCCTTGCTTCCCAAGTCCCTTTTAATATCAAATTTATTTGGGGGGGGGGGGGTTCTTTGTCACTCCCCTCAGAACTGCTTTCCTCCCTTCAGAACACGCTCTTCTCCCTACCTGGCTCCATTTAGCCTGGTCAGTTACTCTCTGTTCCGCTCATCATTTCCATCTTTGCCTTCCAAACCAGCTCCGTCTCTGCCAGTGTAAGCAGGTGCCTTTTTTGACAGACAGAATGAGTTTTAAAAGTTTATATTCCCCCCTCCTAATCAGCCAGTACTTGGTGGTAGTTAGCAGCTTCATGCACTAGCATCCAACTCACTTTGCAGGCGCTAAAATCCCCTTGGAAGTACTCTTGAGTTTTGGAATCTAACTTCCAATTTCCTATAGGTTTAATGTTTCAACATTCACAAAAGTCAGCATTTGTAAAGTATGCCCTGTTATAAGGAGCTGATTGTTGTATTAAATAAACAATTATTAAACAATTCAGCTATGCTGAAACCTGACGCATTGTTGAGAAAAAGTTGCATATCTTAGGGAGTACGTTCTATTGACAGCAGTTCATAGAGCAATTCCGTAGGGTAGGGAGAAAGGGAGAAGGCCCTTGGAAGCCCCACTTTGATCTGTCTAAGCTATGTTTTGATGGGAGTGCCTTCCATTCCTTTTTCCTTTCTTGATATGCAGCTTGCTGCTGACCATTGAACTTAGTGGAATTGACTTCCAAAATCAAATGCTGAAACTGTTTCAGTCATTGTCAGTGATATCAAACATTAACTGAACTGAAGGTGTAGGAGTGTGTGTGTCTCTGTGTCTCTCTGTGGGTATACCTTACCCAGTTGAAACCTTGATTGGTTTCATACAGATATATGTATCTATGTATGTCCCTTCGGTATAGCCAATATTAGATAGCATTAGATAGCATGAATAATGACATATACATTGAACTGAAGATGGTATTTGAGCACTGAGCTGCATTGTCTAATTTTGTACATGCTGTTGATTTTTTTACTGTTTTATTTTGTCACACAATAAAGGATTGGTTTGGATTAAATTAATAAGAGTTTTATTATATTTACTATCGGCCCTTTCCTAAGGTATTAGAAAAAAGAAAAAAAATTAAAAGCCAAAACAATAAAAAATTATGTAAACTCAAATATAAATAAGGATAAGAAAACTGAGTGCAGCACAAATAAATAAAGGACACCTTAGAAACCCCAGACTAAATTGAAAATGTATATTTTAACTGGGCGCTGGTGTGTGTGTACAGTGACGTTTCCTTGTTCTCGTAAAAGAAGAAGAAATTCCATAGCATGGGGCCACCACCAACAAGATCTCACATATGGTTATTCTTCAGGCTACCTATTATCTGTGCCAGTGAACCTTCTTCAGATTTTCAGCACCAAATTGTTAGGGTCCTGTATGCCTGTCGCTATGTTGAATTGGACCCAATAGCAGCCAGTACATATCTTTTAACCAACAATTATGTGCAACAGTCCAGAAATGCCAGGATTGCAGTACTAATTAGATTAAATAACTTTAAAACTAAAAGATGGTGTGGAAAGTGTCTTCAGCTAGGTACATAGGGAAAGTGTAAGCACCATCTCAGAACTCATCCTCGTTTTCTCTCATGTATAGGGAAGTCCCTGCTCTGAGTTTATACTGATTGCAGTACTTAGTAATAATGGAAGGACACCAGAAGTATTGTTTTGAACCCATAAACAGATTTAATTAAAATTATCAAATTAGTTGCAACTCTTAATTGACTGTTTGCCATGGTATTTCAAAACCCTTTCAGTGACCAGGTCTGAGGCTCATTTTTGATGAGCTGTTTTCTGGAATTTAGATTTCCCTTTTCGCTTAGGAAGTTACTGTCCTCTTCTGTCCTCTGAACTATGTGTTTGTGGTTGAGCGTAGCAAGCTTATACTTTGCAGCTTTGTCCATCTCTTTCTTATGCCTTCGCTTTTTCATTTGCTCAGTTATCACAGGATTCCCCCGAGCAGGAGGCAAGCAAGAGCCCCCGGGGCCCTGTGTCTGTTGGGGCAGAAGCATCACTATCTCCTGAGTCCACCCAGCAGCTGTCAATGCAAAGCACACCACCTATTAGTAATTATAGTCAGGTAAGTGGAGATTGACTGGGTATCAATGAGAACCAAGAATGTGAACAAAGGAAATACCCTGGGAAGTCTTTGAAGAACAAAGGAAGGAGAGAATAGTAGGGTGATACAGAACAAGTGTACCTTGCAGGGGAAGGGTGGGTTTTGTTACTGGTGTAAAGAAAGCACTGGTTCAGCAGTGTCCCTGTTCTGACGTACAACTAATGGCTGTAAAGATGAAATCCCTGTAATCTAAAGATCATATAGGATGGATTTTATGTAATATCATTATTTGTCCTCAGCAGAATGCAGGCCCTGTAGATGTGGCTGCAACAGTGGCAGGCGGACAGGGCCGTGAAGGGTCAGATGTGCCACCTCCACACTACAGTTCCAGCAATGACTTGAAATTCTCCTATTCTGAGATCAACTTCCAGGACCTGAGCTGGTCTTTTCGAAATTTGTATAAATCCATGCTTGAGAAATCCTCGTCATCCCAACATGGTGAGTAATAGGCACATCCTGATGGATGGAAGGCATATAAGTAGTTTGGTCTAGTGGTTAGGGAGCTGGACTCTTATCTGGGAATACCGGGTTCGATTCCACCCTCCCCCATGAAGCCACCTGGGTGACCTTGGGCTAGTTACAGCTCTCTTCTGAGCTCTCACAACTCCACCCACCTCACAGGGTGTTCTGTTGTGGGGAGAAGAATAGAAAAGCTTTGTCAGCCGCTTTGAGCCCCCTTAAATGGGTGAGAAAAGCGGGGTAGAAAAGCCAACTCTTCTTCTTCCCTGGGTTTGTTACATATTAAAAAATATCTCTTCTCTGTGACAGTGAAGGCCAATCTGGGAGCAAAATCAGCTCTCTTGTATACTTTTCTGGTCTGGGTGGTGCTGCCTCTGGCTGTATAGTGGTAGGTCAATTACTTGGGAACCAGAGCATTGCAGGTTAGATCCCTGGCGTCTCCCCAGAAAAAAGTAATGATAAACCACTTCTGTACCCGCAAATAAAATTGACCCCAAAGTTGGCCCTGACTCAGTAGTATGTAACAACAATAATAGAATGCTTCTTTGGGAAAGTTGTTGAGCGAAAATTGCACAATGTTCTTAGCAGAGTCCCTGAGGTTTCAGTTTCTCGCAAGATCCGTTAGAATTGAATTTGGATCGTCCCTGATTGTTCTGTGACCAGTAGGGAACTTCTGCTCATAAAACAGCTTCCTCCCCCAAATATTAGCAAGGCCCAGAGGATGTTTAAAAGCCCACGTCTCACTCTCGACAGAATCTCTCTCTTCTGAAATAATAAATGAAAAGAATTGATACAGAATTAGAGGACTGGAATTTTCTAGATTGATTGCCTTCAAGGTAAGAGAAAAATTTGATGGTGTGTGTGTCTGGAAGGCCAAGTGCTATAAACTTATTTTAGTACAGTGCTTTTTCCTATTACATTTTTAGAGCATTTGTGAGTTATGTGGTTCAGTTAAGACCACTGGGGGGCAGTGTCTTATGAATTTGATTTTTGACTTATTTTGATATGCAAAAAGCCAGGCAATTAGTGTCCTTTCTGTACGTAACCTTAGATCTGGGATGCTGCTCTGCAAGGGACTCCTCTGGACCTCCTCTGCCTGCGTGTTACTGCAGAGCAGAGGCCGCACCCACTACAGGTGAACTAGCAGGACCTAGTCAGCTCTGTGCTCAGCATTACAGGGGGGCTCATTTTGGGCAGGACACATTATTGTGCCACCAAAATAGCACCCACACTTGGCCCCATGGCTAGGAACGGTCATTTCTAGTTGTCAGAGCCCTCGGTGGCTGGTCCCAAAGCTTGCGTGAGCTTTGGGGCCGGTGTGGAGGCTGCCCTGGAACAGCATCTCCATGCAGATGGTGCTGTTCCGGGCTGAGCATCGCTGTCGTCCAGATCAGAGGGCCTCATGGGCTCCAAGGGCCAGATCACAGCAAGGAAATGCGCAAAGGCCCTTAATGAGCTTCTGAATTAAAAGTATTTCTAGAAATATTAGGATTGCTTTGATTGAATGGCTGATGCCTTGCCTTTTAAGGTTGAGACTGCAGAAGGAGCAGCAAATACAGAACCACTATTCCTCTGGTTTTAAGTATTTTAATATCTGCTTTTTAATTCTGCCTTCAGATTTCTCTTCCCTCATTGGTGACATGCAGTCCTCCAACCACAATTACTATATGTACCAACAACAGCAGGTGCCCTCTTCTGTGGGAGCGGCACCCTCACTCCACACTCCAACCTCAGAAGGCTGCCCATCCCAGAGCAGCAAGCAGCCAGGAGGTGACAGCTACGGGCCCCCTCCTGTGATGTCCATTCACCCCTCCTCGATGCAGCATGGAGGGTACCACCAGCATCAGCAGCACCACCCGCACTCCCATTCACAGCAGCAGCAGCAGCAGCAGTCACAGGCTTCCATGAATAATGCTAGCTTTGGTAAGTGACTCCTTGTTCTATTCCGGTGATGGCCAACCTATGACACGCGTGTCACAGGTGACACGCCAAGCCCTTTTGGGTGACACACCTGGTCATCCTGCCACCTGGGCGTGTAGTGCTTGTTTGTTCTTGAAGTGTGCGAAATACCAACTTTCAATCGAAGATTTAGCAACAAAAGTCACTAATGTAAAGAATTATTTGTTTTTGCTTTTAATAAAATACATATATCAAAAATATAACTTTTTTACTAGAGCTATAAATATCACAAAATTAGGGACATTTCTAGATGTGACACAGCACCCGAGTAAAGCTAGGTTTTCTTGCGAACTTTGACACACCGAGCTCAAAAGGTTCGCCATCACTGTTCTATTCTGTAAGAATTAATTATACAAAGAGTGGATCTGACTTTTTTCTGCCAGAGTTCTTGGATGACAGAGGCCAGTGTGCTCAGTGTTGTTTCCTTCGATGCAGACACATTTGGGGGAATGCTTATAAAATATACTTCATCACGAAGATACAAGGGTGGCGTCCTTTTCCCCCTTGAGAAATAAACGTAGCTGAAAGAGAGAAATGGGGACCTCTTTAAGATGCCTAATTTTAACGCTCAACCCCAGCTGGCCACATCAATCAGATTACTTAGTCAAAAATCCACAGAGCCTGTACGTGTTAATTATGTGGACCAGATTTTGACATGGGCATTTTCACTCTGGAGGCCAGAAGCAACCTGGGCAGTGTCCCGATTCAAGGGCATCGTGCCCATCGACTTACGTCACAATTCCAAACGGGCGCATGTTGCAAAAGACTTTTGCAATCACTGGGGTTGCCTGCAGACGTGGAGGAAAACTTGTGATTGTCGCAGCATTATATTGGGAACACCAGACATATCTCTGCCATTCCCAGTATTCAGTAATGCCACTTTAAGGGTCTGAGGATCCTTAATAATGCTGTTATGGGAACCGGAGCTTCAATGCCAAGTTTCCCATAACAACAACACTTAGCTCTGACGCCTGATGAGCGTCTTCTGCCGTCCGCTCAGTTGGATTTACCACAAGGCAGCAAGCACACAAAGGAAGTAGATGGGTATGTGGTCAGTTTCCAGTAGTCCTTCTCAGGCTGGTCTTCTTCAGATCCTGCATTCCTCTTGCCATCTGGAGGCAGCCTGACTTAAGCAGGTTATGAGGAGCCACATTACCAATTGTGGAAAACACATTTTTGCAACCATCCATTATTCAGGGAAACTGGGATTGCCAGTAGTTTTCTTGAGTGTACACTTAGTGACAACTCTGAATTCTCCTCCTTATAATGTTTGCCCTTTCGAGTCATAATAGTTATTAATGGATATGATAATAAGTATTCTTTATTGTTTAAGGTGCTGATGGTAATTTGAAAATTTCTGAGATAATTTTCCAGCTATTTCTGAGAAAGGCATTTGTTACAGTTATTGGGTTTTCCCTGCAAAGCTGTTGTGTGGGAAATATCCAGTTACGATTAAAAGCTGTGAATATAAGTCTTGTACAAAAACAATAAAATACACTCTGTTATGTGTACAGTAACTCAGAGTGGGAAATTGAGTGGGTAACATGCACCAAGCTCATCTAAACAATAAAGTGAAAACAGAAAGACAGCATACCAGTAAGAACAATGAAGTAAGGGGTTTGGGGGCAAAAGGATGTGAAAGCACCAAAGCCAGCTGTTTTTTAAGGAAAATTAAGGTAAAGGATTGAAAACCTAAATGCATTGAGGTTTATCCAGTCAGCATCATATCCGCATCTGCTAGTAACAAGGTCTAGTCTAAGTTGGCAGCTCATCCTGCTAGCTTTCCCTGTTGCTGAGTTTTTCTCCCATTTGCTTGTGGGAGAAGTGAGGATGAGCAGCAGATGACTGAGAAATGGATGAGCCAAAAGAACGTGTTTCCTTAAAGAGACTGTTGATCAGAATGCCATCTGGCCTGAAAAGCGCTTCGGAGGACTTTAAGATGTATGTTAGAGTTCGTGGAGATGAAAGCCTGCCTAAGGTGTGTAATGAAGTTGTTGTTTGTTTCCCTTCTAATGGAACTGCTTAAACGAGGGAAAGTGGCTCTTCTAGTGTGATGTCAGCTTCACAATTAGGCAGAGAGTAATTTAGGCTGCAGTCAAGAGACTGCAGCAGAAATTGACAAGAAGCATATCGTCTGCTAGCTGTGCCAAGCAAGTTGATGGCTCCAGTTTTTATGCCTCTCTGTCTTATGGTCTATGAGGGCTTTCTTTTTCTTGTCCTTGGTTGACTTGAATGTGAAGGAGTGTTTTGAAGGTAGCAGAGTTAGGGGAGGGATACCACAAAAGTAGCAAAGGAATTAATTCTCCAAATAGCAGGGGAGTTCGTTAATAGATTTTTGTGATCGTATCTTGAATAAAAGTTTATGGAAGGCAGTGGGTTGTTAGGGGTCAGATGTCCTGAAGGTGCAGAGTAGTGCTCCCTTTGTACTTGTGAGTTTAGTTCACATTAAATGATGAAGGCTCCTTAAAGACAAGGGGTAGCCTTCACTTCTTTCTTAGGGAATTCACTTTTTCTGCCTGATCATTTTTAAATGTGTGAGGCAGTGTTACCATATTTACAATTAAATTCATATAATTCCTCTGGCTTAAGGGGGTTAGGGTGAGAGGAGTTTTGGATTCTTATTTTTATCCACCTCTTGCTTTGAGGAGACTGAAATAAGATGGAATGTGCTCAATCCTGCTGCAGAAAAGCAGGTCTGCTTTACACATTCAGCAGAAGAAGATCAAGGAGAGGGGTGTGGTTTCTGCTATTGCTGCTGGCCTGGAACAAGGTGTATCTGTCTGTGTCAGATTTGGGGAACTCAGGTAGATATAATTCCCACCAGTTCATAATGATTTTAAGAAATTGCTTGAATCGAATCATACCTTAACAGTATTCAAAGAATTTGGTTGATTGCTCGATAGCTTCAGGGCAAATTCTTTGGATCCAGGTACTGAAAGTAACATCTCTGTGTCCACAATAATGTCACCATTCAAGCTTTTCTCCAAAATGCCATATCTATCACAGGTGAAGTTTGTTTGAATAAGGAAGGACTTTTAAGCATTCTCAGCCTGCCTATGATTTCTCCATCTCTCTTATCTCAGAAAGAACTGGTATTACCTTTTCTGTGTTTCTGATATAAAAGGGTCTTTAAATTGCACATTCTTTTCCCATGTATTTTAATAAAAAATCATACACATAAATCATTTCAGTTAAAATTAAGTACAAACGTGGTTTGATATACTTCACAGGCATGATTTCTTAAGGAGGAGGTATGTTCTGTAATTGTGAGAAATACATTTTATTTTGCTGATCTTAATTGTATACGTTATGCACTATCTTCAAACTTACAGGCTTGATTCACGTCTTGCTTTTTTGTTTTCTGACTTAGCTATGTTGCAAATGTATTGCAGTTTCATTGGTGACCTGTTTACATATGTTCTGTATTTCTTGTCTATAACTGTAATCAATATATTCATTCATTCGTTTGTTTGTTCAGTATGGTATAATTTTAGATAATAAAGGTGTGAAGGACGTATGGTATCATAGCCCATTATTTTGTGGCTGCTGTCTTCCAGCATTTCCTTCTGAGTGGTGCTCCAACATTGATTCCCTAAAAGAAAGTTTCAAGATGGTGAATCGATTGAACTGGTCTAGCATTGAGCACTCCCAGTTCTCAGGTGGGCCACGTCATGTTACGCTCTTCCTCTTTCATTCTATATCTCTCGGGGGAAGGGGAGAACTGCATTTGTAGGTAAATACAAATTTAGAAAGGGGATTCTTCTGAAAAAGTGGAGAGCCGTGAGACCTGGTTTCTGACCTCCTGTCTTTCTCTGGCCCTCTGCAGAGCTGATGGAAAGTCTGCGCCAGGCTGAGCGTAAGAACTGGACCCTAGATCAGCATCACATTGCCAATCTCTGTGACTCCCTCAATCACTTTCTCACCCAGACGGGTCAACTCCCTCACCTGGGAGGCCCACAGCTTCCCCGAATCTCTGAGTCCTGTGCCATGAATAGTGGCAAACAAGAGCAGCCCATGAACCAAGGTATTCAGAACTTCCTGAGCAAGGACCTACCAGGTTGGGGTTATGGGCTAGGTGGAGGCAGGGAAGAATGGCAGCATTCTCTTCTTCAGCAACATTGCTAGGACAGGACTGTAATACCACTCCTTATGAAAAATCTTGGCAGTGGTTGTTTTTATGTCATTTCTGAGACTTTTGTCACCTTTGCTTGGTCCTTTCATAGGCTTAGAAAAGGGGGAGATGCGCATTATCAAGTGCTCAAAGGCCATTAATATCTTCAACTTTCTAGATATGTATAATGGCCGTATTCTGTATCAGAATAATTTCTTCAGTATCTATTTGAAACATTTTTATAACGTGTCCTGTACATATTGAAGAGCATTCTTCTTACAGATGCTAACATCTTCTCATGTATGCCTTAATGCATGTAACTATCATTATAAAATTGTTTTTCATCATGCAGGGTATGCTCAGCTTCGTACCAAAAGATTGCTAAGCATGCCTTGTGGCTGCCTAGTTAGAGGGCCAATATCAGGGACGTGTCTGTGCATATTCATAAGCATTGCTTTGTATACACAAACTTCAGATGGGATCCAGGGTTTCATTGTAAGTTATGGTTTATTTTGGACCGTGTTCTACCATTACATGTGAATCAGACCAGTATTGGAAAAATAGGTGGATTCCACCCCTCCAAAGGAAACTATTTAAACAAAACACAGTTCTGTCTTTTCCCAAAAGTATTGTATAGATGTTTTATCAGGGGTCTTTTTGTGGGGGTGAGTTGCTAAGAAGTGGGATGTTGTCTTCTCACATGTCTGTTTGGGGAAATAGTATATAACATGATATACAAAATACATGAGCAGATTTTTTTAAATCCATGCCCATTCTGTAAAATATGTGTGAAAAACCCAAGGAAGCATATAGAAATCAGTTATTACCCCAGCTAGGGCTACTAATAGTTCTCTCCCTCTTTTCTCTGGTAGTGAACTCTTATGGCCAGCCACAGCCTCCCCATCTCTACTCTGGGCCGTCACCAATGTACCAGATTTCTACCCAGGACTCACCAGGGTATAATCGTCCAGGTAAGTAAACTGTCTGGAGGTAACTGTAAACATAGAAACAAGGATTTTTTTAAAAAGGCTTAAGTTGACATATTGCATCGGCTTGTAGATTTTTGCCTGGCAGTGTCACATTTGCTTTGTAGTATCTTCCTTACCAGTGCACACTCAAATGAGTTGCAGCTGGATTCCTGCAGGGGCTCTCCAGCTGCAGGACTTAGCCATAACAAAGTGTTTATTCTGTTAATATGTTCACTTTCCACTTGCTTCGTCATGCCAGCTTATGCTGGGAATGGCCTCTGTTTTTCAAATAGGACCACGCCAGCAAGAAAGTTCTGAGGCTGGTGTTAAGTGAGTGTGATTTACTTCAGAGTTGTTGTTGGTCTCGTTGCCAGTACCTTGGTGGTCAGAATAGTGTTAGGAAAAACCTGGTAATTTACTAGATGTTCATGCCAGCTATCTGTGGCAGAATTCCACAACTGGTCCAGAAATGTGTAAACACCAAGCAGACAAACACACATATTTGAAAGCTGTGATTCAAGATCATTTTTGCCAACAGACATGAAGAATGTGTATTTTTTTGCCCGTTTATCTCTCCTTTGGATACTGTGCCCTTATGTTATCTTCTACCAGAACTGAAACTGTGTTTCTTCTGGGTCATCTTCCAAGATCAGGCCAATAATGCATTTAAACTTACTCCATTAAAATTAGGTTATTTTTCTCTATAGTAGATAAGAGACATAGTCCTTGATCTCAGCATTAGGAGAAGAAATAGATGACACAGAAAAGCATCAAATTATTTACGTTATCTTACAGTAACTAGCTGGAAGTTTCAGTACAAACTTAAATATGTTCCTGAGAAATAACCTGCCAGACTGGTCTTTTAGGAAGCACGTGGATTTGCTCACAGCCACCAGCATTGAAATCTGAATCAAAGTAGACTTTAAAGTGCAATTTTGCTCCAGCCCTTCCAAATATTATGAGAAGATGAACATATTAGAAAAGCCAAGATGTTCAGATAAGCAGAAATAAGAGGTTTAATTTATTTAAAACATTTCTAAACTGCCCCTCATTTAAATAACTACGTAAGGTAGTTCACAAAACACTGAAAAATAATAATCACAATGAAATTATGAAATGATTTTTAAAAACACTCCATAAAAACAGTAATCTATCATTGGCTAGGTATTAGAAATTAGGACATTTAGGGCAAATTTTAAGCAGGGTTTCTTTTGCTCAGCAGAGATGGCACCAGTAATATTTCATCAAGCAGAAGGTTCTCAAAATTCTAAATGTCTTCTGTATAAATCCTAGTTCACACATTGCAGATTTTTCACATTGTGCTTACTTATCTCATCATGATATGATTGTAGGTGGATGGAAATCCTTTTCTGTAAATTTTAACATTGTAATATTTGGACTCTTGCAAGATAACACACCTGCAGTTTCCCGAATGAAAGTACTAACCCCACTTCAATCATTATGACATATTACCACATGCATTGCTTTCACCTCTGGCAGACAAAGGCTGCCTCTGGGCAGCAAGAGACCCCCTGGCAGGTGTGAGGACAATCCCAGGCTTATCCTCACATCTGCCAGCAGCTTTTAAACGGACTTGAATTGTAAGAGAAGAACCAACTGAGCGCCCACTCACTTACTTTGGTTATTTTCTGTGCATTTGCCTGTCTTCCAGTTATACAAGGTAAGGGGAACTATCACAGGAAACCCGGCATTGTTGCCAAATTTCCCATAACACTGATATATCAGATTTTGCCTCAGTAACCTGATACTATACTGGGAATGCTGTGATTGCTGATGGTATTTCCAGTTTAGTCCCAGGAGGAGTGCAGGTTTACCTCCATCTGAAGGCAACCATAGTAGTTCAGACTGTTATCAGAGCAGATATCCATTGTCGGCTGTCAGGAGGTCACTTGTGGCTACTGGAAGCCAGCCAAGCACCCACACACTTCTATTGCCATTTTTCACACACTTGGCTAGTTTCAGAAACTGCAACAGATCCAACATTCAGTGAGCAAACTCTTAACACGTTTTTTACTCTTAAAGCCTGCTTTGAACAAGTGCCACTGACCACTGGTTTGCTTCTAGGCCAAATTCCAAGGGCTAATACTAGCCTATAGAGCCTTGGGTCTTCAGAGATTATCATTATATCCTTCAGTAATGACTTGTGGCATTTTTGGTTGTTATTGCTGGTGATGGACAGTGCAGCAACATGTTACTAGGCCTTTTCTGTGTCATGCCATTATTTGTGGGATGGTCTAAATAAAGGGGCGTGCATTGTGAAGAATTTCACATTATTATTGTAGTGGCACCAAATGTGTGATGAGGAAACCTGAAAGACTGAAGGCCTCCACCAGTTCAAATTATTCTTGTTTGCTTCAGTAAAATACAGTCTAAAGCAGTAGTTTTGCCAGATTTAGACTAGCGAATCAGCAGATAAGTATTGTCATGGGATCATGCAGGAGAAGGCTCATTAATTCATAGATATTAGGTCCAGACATGTTAGCATGAGATAAGAGGCAAGCAGAATGTAAAATAATTCCCCAGATGATCAAATGGGATTTTATAACTTTTAAATTGGGTTGGGGCTGAAAGTGTTTTGTGTACAAGGATTGGTAAAGTTCTAGAATCCTTCTTTAAGGGAGCATTTAGCAGAAGGGATGAATTATGTGTTCGTACAGATATTTCTTTTGTCTTTAATAATATGGTCACTTGGGGAAGGATGGTTATAACGTGGCAGCAATGATGGAGATAGGCAGTTTTTAATTTGTTCTTAGCCTCAAGGCAGCCTGCTTCAAAGTGGTGGGATGAACCTCTTTTTGTTATTCTCCTTTTAGTATCTCCACTAGCCTTTTCCTAAGATTATGAGATGTTCTGGGAAACACTACAGATATACAGATTTATAAGTAATGACAGATCTGGTACTGATTTTAACTACTATCTGATTCAAGCCTCCCACGTTTTGATGAACTCATGAATGTACAAGCCTACTACAGTTTTATAGTTAAAAGTAATGAGGGAGGGCATGAGGACATCACAGATCCAGAGTTTTTCTGAAGTGCTGCTAGATGGGGCACCCAGAGCAGAACAGAAGGTGCTCTAAAATATCTGGGTAGGTTCATGGAAAGAAAAACTTTCCGTTGAGTCCTGCAGTTTCAAACTATAGGCATTTCAAATAAGGCAAGAATTTGTGTGCTGGCTACAGCCCAGTGTGGAGAGCAGTATAGCTGCAGGTACCTCCAGGACTGTGGCTGTGTTCACACGCAAGTTTTAATCCAACTTTCAGAGTGAGAGAACACATCAGGAAAGGGACTAGTCATGTTCTTTCCTCATTATCTAACCCAAAGGTGGATCTTCTGAGTTAGATGATGCCAAAGAAAACAGTTTGAAACTTTGCTGATGTGTTCTCTTACTCTGAAAGTTGGATTAAAACTTGTGTGTGAACACAGTTTATATTGGTGTGCCACAGATATCCTGGCATTCTCAATATAATTCTGGGTTATGTGCCGAGAAAGGGTTTGAATCCATTGTTGCCATCCCTTCTTTAAAGGAAAAGGAAAAAAACACGGTTGTATGAATGCAACTAATCAATAACTCCACAATCCAGGGTAGTCAGTATCAGAGAAATAGTGATATTAGTCTAATTTGAAATGTCCAACAAGTAGTTAGTAGCACTTGGAGACTAATAGGAGAAGGGTTGGTGGCATGAGCTTTCGTAGACACGTCTACTTCTTCAGATGCTGGGGGACCCAGTGGGCACGTCTACTTCTTCAGATGTTAGGGGACCAAATGGGCACATCTACATCTTCAGATCTGAAGAAGTAGACGTGTCTACAAAAGCTCATGCCACCAACCCTTCTCCTATTAGTCTCCAAGTGCTACTAACTACCTTGCTGGACTCCACAATCCAGAATATCCATGATTTTCCCACTAGTTTCATACAGATCTTGAATACCATGAAGATTAAAATCAGCACACCGAAACTCAGGCCCTGTCCCCAAAAGACTTATTAGCCCCTCTCGGCTTCCTCTGCCGTCACTCTGTTATAGCTGACTTTAAAAGTCCCCTCCACTTCCAGAATAAGCGCCCCCATGGTAGCCGCGATCTAAACGGACTTTCCGTCCCCATGGTAGCCGTCTTCTCTTTCCGGGCATCTTTCCCCCGCGCCCCCTCTCTTGTTAAAAGGAAAAATAGCCAGATCTCCGTCTCCTGAAACGGCTTCCCGCCCCTAGCAAAGGCAGATGATCGCTCATTCATTCACTTTCAGCACTTACTTTCACTCAGTTCTCTGTTAGAAAAGGCTTTCTGCCCCGGCAAAGTCAGCGCCTGCAGGCATCGGCAGCGCGATCCTTCGCTCATTCTCTTTTAAGGCTTTCACAGATCACTGATAACAATGTTGCAATTCTGAGCCATTCTGGCTCTTTTTACAAAGGAAAGGAAGCGAACCTGCTGCATTTCTCAGATGTGTGAATGCTTTTTGGCTGTGTGTGCAGGCAAGCAATCCCCGCCCCTTTTGCCACGGAGCGTCCTCAAGGCAGATATAGCGAGCAAAACCCGCGAATCGCCGAAAGAGCGCTGAAACTCTTCTTTAAAGTGCACGTATTTTATCGCGGGTGTCTCACTTTCCTAAGCTCCCTAAGCGCCTTGTAAAGCCTGGAATGGGGCCGCTCAGAGGCAAAAGAAGAGTTCCAGCAGACTTTCAATTGCATGGGGACAGGGCCACACATGGTGTTTAGTGTTAGCTTCTGGAGTTGACTTGTCAATAAAAATTAGAACTCTTGCAACTCAATAACACCAGGTCCCAAAGTGTCATCCTCCTTGATTAACAAGCTGTGAATTAATAAACTCTTGCATGGAGCTTACATGACATTTTTAAGCAAAAAAGAGAGATCCAAGGGTTACCACTCTTTTAAAAAGGCTGACACTAATCTCGCAGTCCTCACAAAACCGTAACGTTCCCCTAATGATCTTCTGCATGATCATCCCCTTTCCATACCTTCCCCAGTTTGGGCTTCCATTTTTGTCCCCATATGAGGCATTTCCTCCCCAGGACAGAAAAGTAAAGCACATTAAAAAAACTACCGACTTATTCAGCAGTGCCCCAGATTTGGGAAACTAATCTAAAAGTCCTGCACAAATGGTACAGAACTCCTCATGCATTAGTCACCTGATTATCTAATTCCTGGCATTGTAATAAAGCCAGGGGCTATTACATCCACATGTGGTGGACCCGTGAGATTATTCAAAATTTTGGGGAGTTGATTTGTCTTGCAAGAAATAAGATACTTAACCTTGATATTCTTCCTACCCCGCAGTTGTGTCTTTGGAAATTATGGTCATGTCCTACCTTGTTAGCTGCTAAGTATACTCCATTAGACTTCCTTCTGACTGCAGCTCACCAGGCTATGGCATATGGCTGGAAAGACCAGACCTCAATTATGATTAGCAGCTGGTAGACCAGGCTAAACTGGAATATATTGCGTGGCCATATACCAAAATGTAAGGTCAAGCTTTCAAGATTAAAATCGATTATATCACAACCTGGCAGCCCTCCTCCCATGATCCCAAGTGTTCTGAATCATATATTCCAGCTTCACTAAATGCTCTGCTGCACCTCAGTCTACCCATTACTCACTCAATTGTTGATCAAACTCACTCAAACTGCTTGCATTCTAACTCCCCGCCCGCCCACCCACCCACATGTTTGATGCTATTTGTTATTTGTTAATGTTACGGATTTTTCTCTACATGATACTAGTAGAATTTATATATATAAAAGAAACTACCCACTCAGTGCCTCATATGCATTAAACTGTAAGGGCAAAGGCTCTGTTGTTGTTTCTTGGTTGCCTCTACGCAAAGGTGAATCTTCTTCAGCATTCCCTCAGGATTTCTTTACCAGATGGGTCCTTTGACTTTGAATATTGAACAGCTTTTGCAGTAATTGCATTAAAAACCAGGCAGGAGGGCATAGATCACATATGGAAAAAAATGAAGGTAAATACAGCAAGTGCTGGAGTGGAGGAAGGTCGGTTTGACCTTTAGGCAGAATGCGCTTGGCTGAGGTGGAGTCTCAGGGATATAAACAGAAGAAGAAGAAGTCCTGAAGGCAGGAGTAATGCAGATTCAGCAAAGAAAACGAGGTACTTTTGTTCTGAGGTTTCATTTCAAAACAGTAGCAGGCAATGGGCTTTTTCTGTGGATAGCAGTACTGTACAGGCAAAGAAATGAAGGCTCTTAGAAAAGGACTTTCAAGAGAACAAGGTGAGGATTAGCTCTGAGCAGCTGTTTACTTTTGAGATTTCAAATGAACTCAGTTACAATGTAGTGAGCACTCTGCTAACAGTTTAATAAAGCAGATAGAGCACGGTAAAGGTTATAGCAAAGTTCCTCTTTGGAGCAACCTCATGTTAAGTGTCTAATACGGTGATGGCCAACCTATGACACGCGTGTCACAGGTGGCACGCCAAGCCCTTTTGGGTGACACACATGGTCATCCTGGCACCTGGGCGTGTAGTGCTTGCTTGTTCTTGAATTGTATGGAATACCAACTTTCAACTGAAAATTTAGCAACAAAAGTCACTAATGGAAAGTATTATTTGTTTTTGCTTTTAATAAAATACATATATCAAAAATATAACTTTTTACTAGAGCTACAAATATCACAAAATTATGGATATTTCTAGATGCGACACAGCACTTGATTTAAGCTACGTTTTGTTGCGAATTTTGACACACCGAGCTCAAAAGGTTCGCCATCACTGGTCTAATAAGAAAGTCCAAGAGATTTTAAATGGTCCCTAAAGCTAGTCCTATGCCTGATTCCCAAGCTCATTATACCATTAACCAATGACTAAATCTCTCCAAAGCAATTCCTATCTTGGTTCCGGGTCCCAGATGTTGACGCTCAGACTACCCCATATGGTCCTACTTTCCACTCAATTCACTGACCGATTAAGCAAAAAGAAAAAACTAAGGGACAGTGGAACAAAGAGAGAAGGAAAAAGCAGATATACAGCCTGAAGCTTTTTGGGCAGACCCTAGAAGAAAACCATTACAGATTGCTGGATTATTCGCAGTATATGCCCAAAGATGGACAAGCCAACACTGGATGTCAGATACTACCGTATGACATCCTGGGGTCTGTGGCAGACATCCACCCTCAGGTACTTGATAGCCAAAGGTAGGGAGAGAGATGGTTCTTTCCAGCTACTTTCACTTGGAGCAAAGCTGACAAACATCTTCTTGAGAAGCAAGGACTTGTCTCTTCAGCATGAGGAAAGGAGAAGCAAAAAAGGTTTTGAGGCTTCAACAATGGCAAGGAATAGAAGACTTGGAGCAAGAGTTTTCTCAGCTTCCCAAATCTCAGACTGTTCATGATATATGTGAAAGGAGAAAGGGAGAGAGTATGTTCCAGGCTCTGGTGATCCAACAGTGATCCAGAGATTTCAGCCCCAAGTGATTCAGCATTGCTATGAGGGGAAGGTCCGCCTTATTCCACCTAAACAACTGGGCAAAATTGGAGCTTTTTATATCTTCGTTGGGATAGTGGAGGAGAAGAGTGAAAAGGAGATTGGGCAGAAATAGGATTTTAAAAATACGAGCTTGATTGGCTGAAAATAAAATTCAAACTCAGAGGGAACTTGACGGTGCCCTAGAGCTGAGCACATGGCATTCAGTTATCTGGACAGGACATCAGACAGAAGTCACATAAACATATTTATTAGTATGCAAGGACAGACAGAACAGTAACATTTAGTTGAAACAGTGCCAACCTTCCAGACTATGCTCTGAAGTGTGAAAATCAAGTCAGTTCTTGTTTTTGTTATAGACAGCAGCTGCCAAGATTTAATCAAGAGGGCATCATTCCTTCCAGCAACCCTGATGGCAAAACAAAGGCCACTTCTAAAAATTGCCCTGCTTAGCACTGCTAAGTATTGGAGCATTTCCTCTTTGCCGTCTTGATTTCCTTTTGAATAAGCACTATTGAGGCACCAGGAGAACTGGGTGCAGAAGCCCCAACTCAAATCAGCAACATTTTTAGTGTACATTTTAGGTACATTCCATAGGTTTTATGGTCGCTACCTTTACAGCTTTTCAGCAGAAGTCTGGTGGATGTGTGTCCATGGTTCTACTGTGCATGTGTCTATAATTCTAGTAATACTACCGTACTCTGAAATCTGTGCTACATGAAAGAGTTTCTCTTGAGTGTATATCTTAACAACAATCTTCCATCATAGGATTAAAAAAAAAAGCTGAAATTTGCCCTCCCCCCCCAAAAAGTGTGCATTTTTAAAAGGAAAGTACATGGTTGTGCAAATTAATAATGATAAAAAATGATTAAATTAGGGGGAAATATAGAAAGAAGCTTAGATTATTAGGAATTCAGCATCACTTATTTCTTGTTCTTTTTCTCTCCACAACCTCTTCAGGTCATCACCTGGTTCCACGGCCTCCTCCAGGCGCCAGTGAAGAGATCCCTGATGATTTCAACTGGGATTTGATCACCTAGCAAGCTGCAGACTTGATAGTATATCCCTCGTGTAGGGTATGGGAAAGGGATCCTGGGGTTCAGGCCGCTCGGCCACCTCCCTCAGCCTCTTTCCTTGCCTGTATATAGATATATATTCTCTACTTCTGCTGAGAAGCTGCCGCAAGATGCTGCCGAAGATAATCCTTCCTTGCGCTCCCTGTTTTACCTTATTTTCTTCTTTATTATTATCATCATCATCATCAGTAATTGTGCACAGCCCTTCGACTCCGTCTTCCAGCTTTGGATTTTATGTGTTTACTGGTACCGTACGTGGAACGAAGGGTAGGAAGACTGACTTCCGGTGCCGCGAGAAGACCTCAGAAGGGGGAATTCTTGAGAGCATCTTTCTCTTCCTCCATCACTTGCGTTTTAACAATCCCTCTTTCCCTTCGAGGTGGCCAGTGACTCTGTTTAATTGGCTGCGGGAGTGAGAGAACCGGTGGATATTGAGTCTGTAATAATTATGTTCTTTCTTAAATGTTGTAAAGGGGGGAGGGAGGGGGGGAGGGGAGGGGAAAAGACTGGTGTGGAAGAGAAACCGGAACTTCCTTACACCAGGAGGGACAGCAAGAGAAGGGAGATAACGAGAGGCTTTTAAGAGGTGGAATAGCAGGAAAGGTGCTTTAACCGAGGGAACCCCTTAGTGGAAGGCAAGGACTTCTCTCTCGAGGTGGACCCACCGTAGGAGTTGAGCGTCTGCTCCTGGTAGGGACTGAAGGTCTGAAAAGGACAAAAGGGGCCTCTGCTTTTTTCTACACTGCCTTTTTCAATCACTGCCATTTTGCACTTACCCCCTCGGCAGACAAAGGAAGCTGGACAGGTCTGGCTTGTATCTGCATCATGTGGGTGGGATACCAAGATCAAACCAGGCTCCTCAGGGCTTGTCACATTGCAGGGTGTAGTTTTTTTCTTTTTCCTTCCTGTTTCCCTCTCTCAAAATACAGTGGGGCTCTCATTTGAACAGGCAGATAAGAAGTGCAGATCAAGAAGTGCTTCTCTCCCCTGCAGACATTTCATGTTTTGAAATTCCAAATTCTGTTGCCCCTCATTTCTCTGGAAAGTGTTGCAGTTTGAGGATCTGCCTTACACAGTTAAGAAACCAGTACTTCTTGCTTTGTTGGTAAACAAAAGTGAAAGAAGAATGTAATGCTAAGTAGGTTGGGACAGAGGGTTGAAAGCTCTCCTTGTTGAGAGCAAGTGGCCCCTGGCAATGGAATCTCTCTTTGGAAGAGATACTGAAAGTGCGTTGCTAGACGAGGAGGTCCGAAGAGCCCTTCCGAATCAGGTGAGGTCAGAAAGGGCAGAAGGTCAATTGTGCAGCAGTCCTCAGAAGACAAGAAAGTACAGGATGCCAAAGCAGGATTGGGGTTTTTTTTTAACGAAGTTGGATATGGCCAGGTGGTTTCTCCTCATGACATTTTTTTGGGGGTTTGCTCCTCATATGATTTTATTTTTTTAACCAGATCTCTCTTGTTCATCTGCACACTCTCCTAATTACAAGCCTGCTGTGTGTGAGGAGGAAATCAAGCTGCCAAGTGCGTCGTGGTCCTGTGCTACGCTCGGGTGGACAGATTCTGTGGCATTGCTTTTAACTTGCTATTTAGTTAGATTTTGGGAAAAGGGTCTTTTTGTATGTTGGGGCGAGGGGTCATCACTGTGTGTTTTGAGAAGAGTGGAGAATCCCTGAGCCAATTTTGCAGAGGAAATATAATGGGCATCTATACTGTCCTAAGAATGATGTGTTACCAGGAGCAAGAGCTTCTTTTTACTGAGAATCTAAAGAACATAGTACAGGGTTGGCGTCCCCTCCAGGTGCCAATTCACGTGTTCTCAAGAGGTTTTGAGCATAAGATCCACTAAAGGGTGGAGGGGATAAAAGCTTGCTCCTTAGATATTCAAAGGCTCCTCATTCACGTAGTCCGTGGCGCCTTGTTTGCATATGTAAATATATGCCAGTCAGTGTGGAATTTAGCCACATCCTTCCTTTGCCTCTGAACTTAGTGCATCATCCTTCAGTGGGCTCGTATTGGATCGGACACATGAAGTCAATGACTCAGCACTGGAATTCTGCACTGTGAGCAGCTGACGTAGCCTGCCCTGGAAGCAAAGAGTCAGCGTGGAGCGCTGGCTGGCCAGCCTGCCTGCCTGCCTGCCTGCCTGCCAAGGAGAGACATCCCTCATCTGCCCACCCACTGCGGTGCAACCCACAATGCTTTATGTCAAGAAGATGGGAGAGGGGTGTGGCCTCACAAATTTATTTTTGTGCATGCTTTCTTAATTAAAAAAAAGTGAATGTTTATGGTTTAAACCTTGGGTGCCCCTGTTTTACTTTGTGAAAGCTTCTAGGGGGAGACTTACATTACTGGGCTTAGATATTTGGACAATGTAATTTTGTACTCATTGAAGCAGAGCTTACAGTTCTGAGTATATTTTGAATCCAGGGGTGTTTTTCCACTGTCACTAGAAGTACCCATTAAGTACCCATTAATGGGTACAAAAAATGCCATTATGTACCCATTAATGGGTACTTTTAGTGACAGTGGAAAAACACCCCAGGTTATTCCTTGCCTTTGTCCCACCACACATTTACCACGACTGTTATTCAGAGATGACCTTTGGTCTCTGTTTTTGTATGTTCCTGGATTTTGCAGAAGACAAAGTGCAGAATTCGGCAGAATCTCAACTTCCCTTTTTCATACATGTGTGTGGTTTGAGTGGGTTCTGTCTCATGATTGCAAAAGTAAGGCTGAAGTAGTGGGCTTGAAGTCCTGGAATCCAAAGACATGGCTGGACAAAGATTTATTTCAAGCAATTAGGAATGGGGCATGAGTGCCCTGTATTTCCCCTTCTCATGGTTAGCAAATCCAAAATAAATATATGTAGAAAAATAAAAATTGTTGAATGATAAATAAATAAATAAATAAATATATATTCATTTATGAAGAAAGCTTGACCAATCTGGCCAGATTAAAGCTGTATGTAGCTTAGCATCCTAAGCCACTATGTACCTCTAGGAGGCCCAGACGTACGGAGCGACAGCCATCTTCCGCTCTTGCTTCTCAAATTAGTGTTAATTGGCAGGTGAATTCTCCATGAGTTTATCTGATTCCCGTTAATTGCTATAAGGTCCATTGTTCATGGATACTTCCTTATTCCCAACTAAAATAACCGTGTAGCCACATAACTGATGTCTGCTCTTTCTAGGTTTATCCAAATCTAGCTTTTCCCAAATCATCCCAAAGTCTTCTTTAGAAACTGGCTTGCTTTACAATTTGGCTTCCTTCAACACAGAATATGTATTCCCTTGCACAAGTTTTCTCAGCATGATGCACAACACACTCCTTATGAAGGGTATGTTATGCTCTATGTGGAAATAGTCTCTTTAAATTATTTAAACTACATTACATCATTGTCATACTTTGGCCTTCCAGACGCTCCTTTCTGTTTCCACCCCCTCCCGTTCCTCTTCCTAAGAGCTGAGGCAGCATATTGTAGATAAAACTTTTTTCAGATCACTGATTTGACGTCGTGAGAGTAGCATGGCTGGGCCACACATCTTGAGAGATCTGAACTCATGCCTCTATCCTGTAGGTCCAGAATTCTCTACTGTGTCAGGAAATTCTGCTGAAGAACTGATGGAGAAAATCAGCATATGAGTTAGAAGTGCAAACAGTGTATTGTGCCACGGACTTTCCAGGCTCTATAAAATGAGGATGCTTGCTTGATGTAAAATAATGTAAAGCAGATACTGTGAATCAGACCGAAGGGGAAAATGGCAGTACTGGGGTTTTTGCATCTTACTGGTTTTGCTGAACTATGAAATATCCCGATTTGCAAAAAGGAAGTGGTATTTTGAGAATGGTGAAGAAATGCAACTACTGTTTTCAGGAAGAGACAGTAAAGAGTTCACAATTTCAGCCTAATACCAAGAGGTTTCCATAGACTTTCCCACGTAAGGGCGAAAAACAGCCAAAGGATACTTGGGTGAGCCCTTTGCAATGTAAACATCAACAGATTTCCAAAGGGGTCTTCTCTTTGTGTCTCTCAGCCAAAGACTAAGGCTGGCTCAAGATAACACGTATTTCACTATTTTTGGATATTGGAGAAAAAAGTATTCCTGGAGTGCTTTGTTCTAGAATATCCATGTTTAAGTCTGGAATATCAAAAATTAACTGTCCTGGTCTGTGCTTCAACAAAGCATATGAAGGATGGATCGGGATGGATCGTATTAGTTCAAACCTCTCTCTATTAGAGGGATTTCAGGTTGGTGTGCTCCCCATGATGGCTTTTTAACAACCTTGCTGTGGATCGGGAGATGGAAGCGTGGACTAAGCTAGAAACTGTCCCCTCTCTTTTTACTTACAAGCACCATGCTTAAAAAACAAGAGAAATGTAAAATAAACATGTCGTATAGTGGTCTCTAATGCATCCTGCAAGGTAGTTAGTAGCACTTGGAGACTAACAAGAGAAGGGTTGGTGGCATGAGCTTTCGTAGACATGTCTACTTCAGATGCTAGGAGGCCCAATAGGCACGTCTACTTCTTCAGATGCTAGGGGGTGCAATGGGCACATCTACTTCTGATGCTGGGAGCCCCTAGCATCTGAAGAAGTAGATGTGTCTACGAAAGCTTATGCCACCAACCCTTCTCTTGTTAGTCTCCAAGTGCTACTAACATGGCTATTTCTCTGATACCGTAATGCATCCTATTCTTATAGAAACCTGTCTGAGTTCTCCTTAGTGTGCCTTAGAGTATTTATAACTCACCCTCTTGCTGAAGGTCCCAGAGTGAGTCACAACATTGACTCCCATTTGCTTTTCGTGGACAAGCACAAGGCTTGGAGTAAGCAAAGCAATTCTGGAAAGTATTAAAAACCAGCCACTGTAGTGTAATGCCTAGTGTGTAGAGATGCATGAATCCTCAGTGTCTCCAAGCTGTTTTATAAACAAAATATTAAAATAAGGGTATTTCACAACAGTAGTGAACTTTAGGAACAAGGACTAGCAAATGCCTGAATGTGAACATGCTTTGAGCAAGTGACAACGTCAATCCATGCCTTATTTGGGAGAAGAGTCATTGCGTCAATGGAACAGCCTGCTGTCCATCCACTGGTCGCTACTGCTCTGATTTCCGTAAGCGGCTGCAGAACAAGAAAGGCCACTTCTAAAGTCTTAAGCAACTTTTGATAGTAGGCCTTTGGAAACAGTTATTTCATATAAGTGAAATGTACTTAATATATTCCACGCTAGAATGAATTCTGCAATAATGATACTGGAATATAAAACACTTCAGCAGTAGTACCAACAATATATATAAAGCCACAGGAGTGATTGCTACCGAAGACCATTTCCAATGCAATGGCAGATTTTCAAGACGTAGATTATAACCTTGATTTTGGTACTCCACGAAAGCAAGCAGAGAATCTTTTAGAGGGCAGAAAGCTCAATATCTTTGTAACCGGTTGACTTGCTTCTGTCCTGGGAACAAGCAGTTGATCTTGTGTCTTCCTCACTGAAGATCCTTTCAAAAATACCCTGTATTTTTGGACATGCTTCTTTTCTGAAATTGTGACCCATGCACACATAAATGAGTGGGTTGATACAGCTGTTGACATAAGCCAGTGCCCTGGACACGTGGTCCCATGAAGTTAGTCTTTCATAAAAATTGCTGCCTGGGGGAGTTAGGAGATACAACACACCAATTAGGTGGTACGGTGCCCAACAAATGAAGAAAACGACAACCACAAGTAGGATCACTCGTAAAGCCTTCCTGCGGGATTTAGCAAATTGGCTGTTCAGCATCCTATGAGCGATGAGGCCATAGCAGGTTGCCATAATGGCAAAGGGAAGAAAAAAACCAAAGATGCTTCTGGTCAGTGTCATAGACACAAGAACCTTTGGAGGCTGGATTTGCATTGAGTCATTACTATCAAAAAAGTTATAATAACTGTAAGGCTGGAAAATATCTGAATAAATATCAGAAATATTTAAAGGAAGATCAGTGGGAATGGGAGCATCTGGTTGAGATCTTGGAGATTTAAGTAAAATGGCTGTAGGCTTGGTGGATGCTGTATCTGGATTGATTCCAGGACTGCTTGGGAAGGTAGAATATGGAACTCTCTGGTGCTTCAGATGAACATCCAGCGTTTCATCAGTGAAAGTGTCATCATGGATTCTACCAGATGCTATGGCAGAATGTTGAAACGAAGACTCATTAATGTTATGTAATAGTCCATCCAACCATTCATCGCCTGCGTATTCCTCCTCGTGCCAATTGTAGGCACACTGGATGTTGCCGCTTTCGTCCATTGAAGTCTCACGGTAGATGAGCGCAGGAGAACACATCAGGAAGGCAAGGAGCCAGATACCAACACACAGCATGGATACAAATCTTGCTGTTCGGTGGTTCTGACACCAGACAGGCTTCATCACCAGAAGGCATCGATCAATACTGATGGCGGTGAGGAGGAAGACACTGGCAAACATGTTGAATATAATAGCTGTTGGAATGATCTTGCAGAGAAGCCAGCCGTAGGGCCATCGCTTATGGAGAGCTAGGTCCACAATAGAGAACGGCAGGGAGAGGCAGCACACACAGTCGGCCACAGCGAGGTGCAGGAACCAAATTGTGTTCGCTGTCTGCTTCATTTTCAGAGAAAGTACCCAAATTATGATACAGTTTCCAGGAAGGCCCAGGAGGAAGGTAAAGGATAAAATGACCAGAGACCCAAGAGATGAAAAGTCATGATGTAACACGAAGGATTTGTCAGATCCAAGGAAACGCTCATTCAGCTGCAATGGAGACATGGTTCGGGAGGTAGTAAGGGAATTCCTGAAGCACAGCGACAAAAATACAAATCAGCTTAGGAGAGAAACAACCCTCTCTCTTCTTTTTGGTGCATAAAAGCAAGTCTGTTATTGAGTACTTGCCACAACCTTCACAGGTAAAGCAGGGCAAATATCCTTTCGAAACTGCATACAGCACCAAAGTGCATACCGGGGCGCAGAGCATTGCAATCCCAGTGTAATCGTAAGCATTTAGAATTATTCACCCTGTTTGTTCAGTGCCTTACAATTTTTACAAGTATAGCTAGAAGTTACAAAAACTTCTGTCATAATTATAGTAAAAATAGTAATTTTAGCTCTCTGAATATGGAAACGTGTACCGTGGTTCTATCCTACTGACCTCTCCAGTCTTAAGAGTGAAAGCAGGGTATACAATTGTCTCCTTTTCCAAAAAGGAAGGCATTCCAGAAGTTCCAAGTGGAATAAGATTTCTTTTTGCCTATTCTGTGTAGAGTGCTGTCAACCATGGATAATTCATATTTTTAATTCACAAAATTCTGAACGGGTTGGCAGTTGTTACCAAGATCTGTATCCCTTCAAAGTCTGGCTACTGCTGCTATCTATCTATCTATCTATCTATCTATCTATCTATCTATCTATCTATCTATCTATCTATCTATCTATCTATCTATCTATCTATCTATCTATCTATCTATCTATCTATCTATCTATCTATCATGTGTCTGTCTGTCTATAGCTACATGGACAAGCCCACAATTTCAAAGCAGAAAAACTAAACATATAATAATGTAAAATACATAACAAATATATAGCAAATGATTACAAAATAAAAACCAAGCAAGGTAAACAGAAATGAGGAAACTACAAACCGATGTTAAGCTTTCCATAATTTGACCTGGTGATGAAGTCCACCAAATATCATTCGCATAACTTCCACATATCGTAAAGTCATACAACTGGGAGTTACTTTCACTAACTGGTTTTATTTTGTAAATTGGCTTCTCCGCTGGTGCAACCAACCAGACTTTATCCAGCCAAGATTTCTTGGATTTCCCTTTTAGATGCTCCGTCTAGCCTCCACCCATGAGAAATGTATGAACATTTTACTTTTCCAGTGGGTATTATTTCCAAGAAATAGTGGCAGAAGGCTCAGCTGGGGCATTTTCTATATTTTGATTAGCCTTAAAAGCCATTTTGTTGAACCATCATTCAGAATGCCTGGCATGTGCAGCCCAAAGCCGTCTCCTGCCACCTCCGGTCCTCTTACCACATTCCGCCGCCGGCTGATCCGTACCTGGCCGGAGAGCTCTCCAGTGGCGGCTGCAGCAGCAGCAGCTTCGCTTCCACTAGAGCAAGCAAGCAGAGCAGGAAATAGAGAAGCAACCGTGGGCAGGAGACTGAAGAGGAAGCATTGATGCAGTGGGAAGAAGCTCTTTCATCTTCATCATGAGTTCCCACACATGTGCCACCACAGCCCTCAACAGTGAAGATACGTTTGCGAAAAGAGAGAGCACACTGCTGCCAAACATGATCAATGGTGGCAGTGATAAGGGTCACAGAAAGGTCTGTGAGCCAGTTTGGTCTAGCACTTAGGGAGCCGGACTCTTATCTGGGAACACAAGGATTGATTCCACCCTCCCTCATGAAGCCAGCTGAGTGATCTTGGGCTAGTCACAGCTCTCTTCTGAGCGCTCACAGCCCCACCCACCCCAGAGGGTGTCTGTTGGGGGGAGAAGAACAGAAGGCTTGTCAGCAGCTTTGAGTCCCCTTAAATGGGTGAGAAAAGCAGGGTAGAAAAGCAAACTCTTCAACTCCTCTTCTTCTCAGTATAAGAAATACTACTTCAAAGCCCTTACACCACTGCCTTTACAGAGGGCCCTGGACTTGACTGGTTTACTTTTCCCTGCCCAACTTTGTATTCAGATATCTACTTTTTACTTTTCTGTATTGCATAACTGGTTTTATGTGGAACACTGTCCTGAGACTGTAATGACAGGGCGGTATAGACATCCAATGAGTGAAAGAGTGAGTGAAAGAGTGAATGGATGGATGGATGGATGGATGGATGGATGGATGGATGGATGGATGGATGGATGGATGGATGAATTAAAGGCCTTATATCTTATGCTTTACTTTAGCTGCATCCAGACATCACTTACTTATTCCACATTATTTGGATAACCTGGATAAAACAAAGATAATTTGGAATAAAAAGTATCTGGATGTGCTTTACTGCCTATTATCCACATAATGTGGAATAAGTAAGTACTGTCTGGATGAAGCTTTTGCTTCACCTCTGGATATAGGCAGGTTCATAACAAGGAAGGGCAACCCACAGATCACCCAATCCTGAATTATTTTGGGCAGGGTTAAAAACAAGCCATTCTGCAGATGTCATAGAACTTTCCTGGTCCTGATTTAAGGTTTTAAAAGTCGATGCTGTGCATTGAACGGTTCCAAGTTTTCAGTTTTAACCTATGTAATTAGCGTAAAGTTGCTGTTAGACCTCAAGCATTTATCCCAAATAGGTCGGCCTGCAAGCGTCCACTTTTGGCATATTGCTTTCAGACTGGTAACATTGGTTCAGAGCCCACTTTTAGCACTTTCTTGCAGTGATCTGGAAAGTTTTTCTTCTATCTAGTTTACTTTTGTTTTCCATGGACTTCTGTGTAAATAAAAATAGAAGCATGGCAGTTTGGAGGAGGCGTGTTTTGCATTCAAATTCAAGTTGATTAAAATATTTGATCTGAAATTTGAAAATCTGGATTTTTGAAAATCTGATTCAAATCCAGATTATCAGAATCCATATTTTCAAAAATTTGATTTGAATTTGAAAATACGAATGTCAGAAACATTCAAATCCGATTTTTGCATTTGTGCACATCCCATTTTTTATCGAATTTGAATCCCATTTGCACCCCATATTATAAGGCAAATAAACACGATTTTCAGGTGTGATATACGACGTTCTATTCAGTCAAATTATTTGAAAATCCGTATCAAAAATCAAAAATCCATTTGAATTTGAAAATTCAATTTTTCAAACATCCAATTCAAATTTTAATATCAATCTTTGTCAAATTCAAATCAGATTTTTGCTTTTTTGAATATCAGTGCACACCCCCAGTTTGGAGAGGAGGGAGAAAACTATTTGCACACTCCTTCCCAGCTGTCCTCTTGGTCAAAGAGTAAGTGCAAAGCAGGAAAAGTGGCGTCTAGAAGTGATCAAATGCACAGAGTACACAGATCCCACTTTTTCCATGGAGAAGGGGGAGTTACTTAGTTACAGTGCTTGCTTATTCCACATTATTTGGATAATACAAAGTAAAACACATCCAGATACACTGCAGTCCCCTCTGTTTACGGAAGTTACTGTCAGGCTGGCAAAGAATGACTGTGAGATTCTTTTCTGAAAAAGATGAACAGTGATTTATTCAGCTCAGCGTTAGGACATTTCTTGTTGGGAGCAACTTGGAACAGAAAGCCCAGCGTATTTATATGTTTCTTAGCTGGGCGGGGTTTAGCCCTTAACAAATGAACAATAATTATTTTTCAAAACCAATTTAAACTTGGAGCCAAAACCTTCCAACAGAAATGTATCACTTGACCTCAGCGGGGAGGGGGAGTCAACTGTCAGTTCCAAAACCACAGGCAGCCATTATATACATATATACAGAATCCCATAGGTGGCAGAGATCTTACACACAAATATTATGGATGGCAGCTAGACCTGCCTGACAGTTAACCCTTGTCTCTATAACTCAACCCATATCGGGTTTCTTAAAACTGCTGCTTTTTGAGATTGTGCACTGGCAAGTGACAAGTTCGAGTGTTGGGGGGACTTCTTGGATTGTAGGCAGTATCTGAATCGCGTGGCGTTGTGGGCTGGATCAGCACCATCTGCATAGATAGGACTGATCAGGCGCATGTTCCCCTGCAGCTACAAAGCTTATGCAAGCTTTGCAGCCACCCCGCTTCTATGGCACATTGCTGAAAAGCAGCCCCTGATAGTTCTGGGTCATGGAGGCATGCCACCTGTAGACCTCCCATAATCTGGAATAAGGTTGTTGGGGGTGTGTGGGGGTGTTCCCATTGACATTTTTAGTCCTGGCTGGACTATTTTAATCTGGATACGGGGCTGAGTGTACATTCTGGTTGTTCCTGTTTGCCTGACGATTATCCAGGCTGAACCCGAATATTGCTGTTCCCATGCACCGCCAAAATCCCCAGCATGGAGAGAGAGGACCTTTTAAACTCCCCACCCCCTGCTGCAAATCCTGTAAGCAGCTGAGTGGAAGAAGGCAATCACACTTTCCCTTCCACTCCCTCCCTTTCAGATGCTCTCAGTAAGACAGCAAATTTGCGCTGAAGCAAGAGAGCGGAAGAACAGAGCGGGAGCATTTTCTCCCTTTGAGAGCTGACATGCAGGGGTGGGAGAGAGAGGCTAGGCTAGAGGCTTGGCTTTTTTGCTGCTCTCCAACTTGATACAAATGCATTGTTAGCAGCCACTTAAATGTATCTCTTGTAGGAGAAATCAAGCCTTTGCCTTCTTGATTGGGGCTCTAGCATTGTGGGCATGGCAAGACAAGGGGGGGACTTTGTAGCTGTGAAATCCTACCCACATCTGGGGCAGGCATTGGCTAGAAGGAGTTCCCCCCCCCCCAAGATAGTCTGGGAGTGTTCCCATTTTTTTGGGGGGGGGAGTGGACTTGGCTCCAAAAGGGAGAAAAAAAATCCAGTTTTCCTCAGGACTTTTTTTTGCTGGATTTTTGCAGGATAGTCCTCATAAAATCCGGGAATAAAAAAATTAATAGGAACAGTGGATACCGAATTCGAATTCTATTCAAATTGATAGAAATTTAAATGGGAACTCTGGATATTGAAATCAGATTCGATTTGGATATAAACGTCTATGGGAACTCACCATTGATCTGGCTTTAGATCCTGATTAAACAGGTCTACAATGGATTTGGATTAAGGGCTTCTTAATCTGGGTCCTTAATCCAGATCTAAACCTAGTGCATGAAGGGCCTCAGGCAGAGCCTGTTCCAGTTCCAGTTCCTGTTATCTTCTTTCCTGGTCTTTTCTAATTTTTTCATTTTATTTTGTTCAGTGGCTGCAACATGGTGAATGGCAACATTAAAATTGTTTTAATTTATGAAATAAACCAATAAATAAGGTTGGATTCCCTCTATGACCTTCTACCTTTGCTAGGTACGCCAGTACACCATCTAGTGAAGTTGAGTAGCCACAGTGAAAAATGGGAACCCAACAAGTCTGCCTAACTGTAAGAAACGGAAAGTACTGTAGCGTGAGCCACAGTGCAGGTTGCCTTTGCCACTTGGCACAACTTCTGAAAGGGTGTTTTCCAACTAGCACTAGAGTACCCATAAAGAACGCATTAAGGACCCTTAATGGGTACTCTAGTGCTAAGTGGAAAAACACCCGAAGTGTTATCTTCAGAACATTTTGAAAGAACATCTGTAACGAAGCCACAAAGTGGTCTCTCTTCTGGCAAATGGTTGGAGATTTGCATCTCACATTAGGCTGCTTCAATTAGACTGCAAAGCCAAAATCTGGGGTTTGTTGCCCCCATCAGTTCTGCCTTCCCAGTGGCTCAAAGCTGCACATTAAAATGCAGAAGGGATTGCCTTGCCTCCCTTCTGTTCTACCTCTCTTGGACTGTGGTCACACCTAAGGTTTAATCCAGCTTCAGTCCACCTTCAGATCGAGAGAGCACCTCAGCCAAGTGACCAGTAACTACCTTTCCACATTATCCATCCCAAAGGTGAATTTTTTTAAAAGTTATTTAACCCTGATTTAACAGGCTGTGACTTGGCTGATGTATCCTCTCGCTCTGAAAGCTGAGTGAAGCTGGACTAAACCTTAGACGTTTTCGCACGGGGCTGAACGGAACGCGAAAAAGACAGCTGCGGACACGTCATCCGCATTGCCCGAGCGCGGCTTGCGCTCCGACGTGTCCGCAGCTGTCTTTTCCGCGTTCGAAATGTAGAGCACTTTAAAGTGCTCTACATGCGTTCCAACGCGGACGAGCCGCCCGCAGGCGTTCGGGAGGAGAAGCGTTCGCGCCTGCTTCTGTCTCCCGAACAGCTGCGGGCTCGCCTCCGACGCCGGCGCGGCATCGACAATCAGCTGTTTGACAATCAGCTGATTGTCGATCTGCCTCCGCGGCTGTCTCCGCGCCCCTGGCCGGCATTTGCCGGCTAAGACAGCTCCCGGCGCTTTGAGCATTCGCACACAGACGCTCCGGAACGCGTTTACACGCGTTCTGGCGCGTCTGTGTGTGAACGGGGAAAGCGCCCGGAGCTGTCTTAAGCTTTCCGCCTGAACGCGTTCCGTTTGGAACGCGTTGCAGTGCGGAAATGCCTCTTAAGTGTGACTGCAGCCTTGGTGGTTTTGCCCCATTGCTCTGCCCTCCTTGCCCTCTGGGAGGGCTGTCAAAGTCTGTCCAAAGGGAGCTCCGTGCATCTATTTATTGGTTAAAAAGGTGGCACCAGCTTCAGTGACCCCAATTCTGCTCTGCAAAAGTTGGAGAGTTTCCCCAAAACTGGGGGTTTGTATAATTTCTATTTATTACTGCATTGGCTCTCCTCTGAAACTCTGTGAGATGAAGCCCCTGGGGGGTGGGGCCTTAAATCCGATTTAAACTGAACCCGGGAATTTCTGCACCAAAATCCACCACCACCTTCTGTGGTTAGGATGATGAGCAGCAGGGTGGCATTATATTTGCCAGGATCAAAGATGGCGGCCCCTCAGCGTCATCAGCTCGCGCCGCCGTCGCCCTCTGAGTGGAGCGGTAGAGATAAGAAAGTATAGAATCTTTTTTTAAAAAAAACACGGAACCAGTGGAGAAAAAATTAGCTTTTTTAAAAGCAGTTGCATGGCATGGGCAAGACCTACAAAGAAAAAGGAAGGCAGAGGGGGAAAATGAATTTTGGTTTTCTAGGACATGTTTAATACGGAGTAAAAAAATAAAATCCATCCAAAACTAGTAATGTGCTGAGTAATCAGCCTTTGGGGGTAATACTGCAGGCTTAAGGGGGTTCTTTTGAGCAGGGGGGTGGACTGGATGACCCCTGGAGATCCCTTCCAACACTATGATTCTATGAAGAATCTGTGAATGTGACTGAATTTTAATTAATCGCTAAACCAGCGTAATAGTACCAGGCGGAGGAAAGGAAAATTTCCTCAAGGAACCCAGAAGTTGATATCCTGAGACACTCTCTACGTTAATCTGTGGTCGGCTGCGTCTCTCTTTTCGGAAACGTCAGATCCGGCCGGCCCAAGTCATGACTGTGCCGGCGCTGCCGCCGCCGGTTTCTGTTGCGCGACGTGTTGCCAGGAGCTAAAATGGCGCGTGCGTGTGCTTCAGGGGACGCGTGAGCGGTTTCGGCTTTCTCTGCCCTTTTCAAAGGTGGCGGCCGGAAGTGCGCCAGGTTCCCAGCGTCTCCCAGCGGCTGCTTCTCCATCCCTTCATCTGGGCGGCCGCGGCCCGGGCGGCGGCGCTTCCCTCGAGACCCGCGAGGATGGCGGCGGCGGCAGCGGCAGCGGCAGCGGCGGAGGTGGAGTACGAGTCGGTGCTGTGCGTGAAGCCTGACGTCAGCGTCTTCCGGATCCCTCCGCGGGCCTCGAACAGGGGATACAGGTAGAGGCGACGCGGCCGTGTCCTTCCGCGGCTGAGCAGGTGGAACCGGGCCGCGCTGGCGGCGGCGGCCGACCTCGCAGGGCTGTTGTCGCCGGGAGGGAGCGACGCTGGAGTAGCCCTACGGGGCCCGGCTTGGGGGGGGGCGATTGGGCCACCAGGAGGGGCGACTCCCCTTCGTTTCCCATCATCTTCATAGGAACATCGACTTGAACACGAAAGAGCAACAGCATTGTGTGGCCACATCATAGAGGGATGTGCATTCGAACCAGATTCAAATATTCTATTCAAATCGGAATTCAAAGATCCGTATTTTCGAAAATCCATTCCGCATCTGCACCCGCATTGCTGAAAATCTCATTTGGATCTGGATTATCCGGATCCGTATTTTCAGAAATCCGATTTGGATCCGGTCTATCCGGATCTGTATTTTTGAAAATTCGATCCAAATCCAGACTATCCGGATCCATATTTTCAAAAATCTGATTCGAATCTGGACTATTTGCGCCCATATTGCTGAAAATCTCGTTCGGACCCGGACTGTCTGGATCCATACCTTTGAAAATCCAATTTGACTCTGGATTACTTGCATCCATATTGCTGGAAATCTCATTCAGAACCGGATGATCTGTACCCGTATTTTCTAAAATCCAATCCGATTCTGGGTTATCTGGAGCCATAGTGTCAAAAATCCTGTTCGGTTCCAGACTGTCTGGATCTGTCTTTTTGAAAATCCGATTCAAATCCAGATTATCCAGATCCATATTTTTGAAAATCCGATTTGGATCCGGATTGCCTGGATCTGTATTTTCAAAAATCTGATTTGAATCTGGCCTATCTGCACCCATATTGCTGAAAACCCCATTTGGATCTGTGCTATCTGTACTCTCTCTCTCTCTCTCTCTCAGAAGGAAAAAAATATTTAAAATATCCTCCCTCCCTCCCACATCCACCCCCCTCCCTAACAGGACAGCACCCTGAGGAAGCTATTTAGATGGGAAAAGCCTGGTTGAAAATATATGGTCTCTATGGGAGAAAGTTCTCCTTCAGATACCCAGGGCCCAAGCTTAGGGCTTTAAAAGTTAGTGTCAACCCCTTAAATTGAGCTTGGTAGCAAATAGGTCACCAGTGCAGAGCCTTTTAAGACCGGTGTGATAGGAGTCCGGCCAGAAATTCCCGTCAGCAGACGAGCTGCTGCCTTCTGCACCAGTTCCAACTTCCGAACCGATATACTGCCTTTACCTCTTGATATACTTTTCATTGGACCAAAGAAATAATCTTAATATTTTATCTCTCAAAATTTCTTGAGCTTGAGGTCTGGTCGGATAGTTCAGTAATTCTTTCCAGCTATCCTCTGTCTTGGAGCGCAGTTTCAATCCTTGGCTTTTAAATCTTATATCCTGCGATTTCTCAAATCTGTATTGTTCCATTAGGTACTTGCGCCAATTATCCAATGTCCATTCTGGACTCTTTTCCCATCCTAATACAATTGTAGATTGTGCAGCATATATAATTTGTTCAAATAAATACTGTTTTCCTGCACTTGTTCCCCCTGTTGTCACATGAAACAAAGCTATTTCGGGTGTTAATTCCACATTTATATTTAGAATATTATTAATACCGTAATGAATACTTCTCCAAAATCTTTTAATGCTATTGCACTTCCACCAGGAGGTGTAATTTCAAACTCTTGAGTTTGTTGTAATCTTGCTGGAGGGGTCTTCATTTTTTCACTATCCCACTTTTTTCCAAATAACCTGAGACCTCACACAACATTTTCATAAGATCTTTAAAAAACGCCGTGCTTAGCTACATTGGACCAGCAAAAGGTAGAGGGTCTTCTCGGTGATGGCCCCATGACTGTGGGATAGTCTCTTGAGGGGTGTCAGGTATGTTCGCTATTGCTGTATTGGTTTTTACTGTTTTGATATGTTCATTTTAAAGGTTGTTAGCCGCCCGGAGACCCTCAGGTATAGGGTGGGATATAAATATGAATAAAGGAAGGCAGTGGAGACGCACCTTTTTGTCCTGGCCTTTGGTTCAGACAATGTGGTTGTTTTAATATACTGTATATTATTATTCTTTTAATACATATACTTGGTTTTAAAACGTTGCTTACCTATCTGAGACCTTCAGGTATAGGGTGGGATATAAATATAAATAAAGGAAATACAACTGCTGGCATTTCTGTTTAGGGCAGTGGTTCTCAACCTTCCTAATGCCGCGACCCTTTAATATATTTCCTCATGTTGTGGTGACTCCCAGCTAACCCTAACCTTCAACCATAAAATTATTTTTGTTGCTACTTTATAACTGTGATTTTGCTACTGTTATGAATCGTAATGTAAATATCTGATATGCAGGATGTATTTTGATTGTTACAAATGGAACATAATTAAAAGCATAGTATTCACATCAACCACAGCTGAATACAAAAGTGTTGTTTCACCTCCAACGCTGCTGCTTTCTGCGCAGTAGCTGCTCTCTACTGTATCTGTATGGGGTGCATGCGATGGGGTTGGCGTAATGATGTCGTCACGCCAGGTACTCCTAGGTAGGCGCATCTGCATGTGGGCGGACCCACCTGGAGACGGATAGAGGAGCACAAGGTGTTTCGGTTCCTGTGTGTTTTCCCGGTGGTCTTAGACGACCCCTGCGAAAGAGTAGATTGACCCACAAAGGGGTCGTGACCCACAGGTTGCGGACCACTGATTTAAGGAAAGGTTTTCCTGCCACACAGAATCGTCTTCATTTGAAAGGATGGAGGTTAGGTTTCTGCCAGAAAAAAAAGCCAATGATAGTATTCCTTCTTCCCAATGTTTTTTAATGGGAAAGAGACCCTCCAATCCATTGATTGGGTGTACCATTGCGGTTTTTGGGGTGGATTCAAATTCCGGTGCTTCTTGCGCTTCGTATTTCATCCTGAGACCTATTCGCACTTGGTTGTATTCTGGGATATATCTCAGCATAGGGACCTGTGCTCTGGGTGCTACTGCAGAATCTGGCAGACCTCCCTTAGGGCCTGCTGTAGCCTACACTAGCATGTGGACAGCAGGCCCCTATTCCAGGATATATTCCAGAATAAAGCCAAGTGCGAATAGGCCCCTGGTCTTTCCACGCTAACCTGAGAGCAGTGAAAAGAGATGCAGCGTCTTGTCAAAGTCCTCTGGATACCCACATGACTCAGACTTCTGGTGTTAGTGTAACTCTTGAGACCTCGTTCCTTGGGTCTTCCTTATTTTGAGACCCCGTGGGAGCATTTATCACCGGTCTTGGTCTATCTGGCATCCTGTCTATGCCTTGACTCTGAAGGAAAAGAAGTGTCTTGATGTCCTCGCCTCCACAGAGCGTGCTTGAAAGCCCTTGGCTTATAAAAAGTAAATATCCCGCACTGAACGCTCGCTGCCCTGGATAGCTTTTTGCCACGATGCCCAGCGGTCCAGTTAGTGCCTGCCCTCTCTAGGAGAAGCTTGGCCCTGTTAGGACGCTGGGTTCGTGCAACGGCCAAGTGAATACTACAGTGTGGACACAAAACACTGGTAGCAAGCGTTTCAACAGTAAACAAAAACAAGTTTATTATTATACACAAGCAATACTAGAAGATAATAAGATTCAGGTAGTTGTTAGTTTAAATTTGCAAGTCTCTTAAAGCTAGGAGCTAACCCTTTCCTCTACAGGAAAATAGTTCACCTTTTAAAAGACAAGCCTCCACACGTTCCTCCTCCCTCCTGACTAACTCGGCCACAGCCCAAGCCCAGCCAGGGTACTAGAACGTGGCTCTAGATGATCACAAGGCCCGTCCCGTCCTTGCTTGACCAATCATCTAGCCTGGTCAGTTGCTAATGAAGTCTCCCTCAGAGCCACAATCCACCCGATTGCCTCCTTCAGAAATCACTCAGCCCAAAAGACCAATGGTCAGCTACTGGTCCAGCTCCCTCAGGATTCAGCTCTTCTTCTGTTCCCTTCAGCTCTTCTCCCAGCATGAAGACCCCTGGTCAGCTACTGGTTCCAGCTCCCTCAGGTTCAGCTCTTTTCCTTTCAGCTCTTGTCCCAGCATGAAGACATTCTCTGCTGTACTCTGTGTTCATTTATACACACACCCCTGATCCTGATTGGCTCTAGCCGCAATAAAATGCTGCTGGAGACTCCTAACAGAGGTTGCTGTCCCTCCAGCCTGATTGGTGGGAACTCCTTCTCTAGCCCCTCCAGCACTCAGATCCCCGGACAGCTTTTCCCTCCAAAACCTTACTCCAGCCAATCACTGCAACAGGGCCCGCACAGGATTTCCCGCTCTTTTTGCAGCCCAAATCCCAGGGTTTGCAACAAGGCTGGCTATTGCAGCTTGCAAGAAGCCTGCAAAGCCAGAATGCAAAGCAGTTTGTAGCCTGTACCCTGAAACCGTCACACTTTTGTTTGTTTGTTTTCCATTTTCCATTTTATTTGTATACCGCCTTTCGAAAAGAAAATATACAATGCAAAGTAGTAATCAAAACATTCTAATAAAAATACATTATAAAAATTGTATGTCATACAAAATATTGGAAAATAAGCCAACACACACACACACACATAATAATAGTAACAGTAATAGGAATAGTAATAATAAATAAATTGAGGCAGCTGAGGCCAAGTGGAGTCTAAAGCAGCTCACCACACGTCCTAGTCCCGCAAACAATAATCTCCACCAAGATATCAGTGCCCATGCAGGCCGGAGAGTCATCCAGAGGGCAGAGTGGTCCAGGCAGCCATCACTAGACCACCACGCCTGGAGGGATGGCAGGGTTCTCCTCCTCTCAGGCAGGACTTCCAGCAGCTTAAAGCCATGAGTGGCTGTCCTTTATGGTCTCTGGTGTAGCTGAGACCAGGTGGAGTCCAGAGCAGCTGACAAGAGGGACCCTCCTGTCCTGCAAGGAAGCAGCTCCAAGTTATCAGGGCAGTGTGGTCTAGGCTGCCACCACTAGACCACCACTCCTGGAGATATGGCAAGGTGATCCTCCTCTCAGGCAGGGCTTCCGTGTTCCCCTTGGTTTTACGTGTTGGTGGATTTTCTTCCTTCTACTGATCTTGGCTTTCTGAATTTTTAAAAAGGTGTTTTATTTATTTATTTCAGATATTTATTTTCTACCCTGAGGTCTGAGGGCCATTTACAATTTAATGAAAACATTAAAATCATGCATGCATATAAAACATCCTTAAAATATAACTCTCTCTCTCTAGCTTCAGAGGGAGCCAGACATCAAAGGCCAGGGTAAAGAGGAATCTTTTAACCAGACTCCAGAAGCGATTTAGTGATGGCCTTCTCAGAAAAGGCTCTGACAGACGCTACTGCCCCTCATATGCCTCCTTCGTGATCTTAGTACGCAGGCATATGTGGGAGAAGGCGCTCCTTCAGATATTCAGTGCCCAAACTGTTTAGAGCTTTGCATGTTAACATCAACGCTTTTAATTGGGCCTGGTAGCAAACAGGCCACTGACCAAAGCTGGCATGATGTGCATCCAGTCAGAAAGCCCTTTGAGCAGTCAGGCTGGTGCATTCTGCACTAGTTCCAGCTTCCAAGGGCAGCCCCATGTAAAATGCATTGCAGTAATCTAGTCTGAAAGTTACCAGAGCGTGGATCACTGTGGCCAAATTTTTCCTATCCAAGAAGCACTGAAGCTGGCAACGCAGTCAGAAATGGAGATAAAGACTCCTGCTAGCAGTGACACTTGAGCTGTCGGATCCTCCTCCTCCCTCAGAGAGGCACTTTTCACCCCCTGGACTCATCCAGTCATGCTCCCTCAGCTAGCTTTTATTAGCCATGACCAATAACGGTTAAGTGCTTTGCTGAACCCCTGCAAGCAGCTTGTCTACTTTCTGAGACCACAGTCATTGGAGCTGATCCAAAATAACACGACCAGACAGTGCTCTGGATTTTCCGCCAGGCTACTTCCAGCTGTCCACTTCCATGCAAATCTGGGTTACTTTATCCTGAAAGTGTCTTGCAGATTTGTCACATCAAGCCTCCAAAGGTGGCATGAATAGACCTTTCTGGCTTGGTGATGATAACCCTCTAACCACCTGGAACAGCTTTGCTGGATGGGTAGTAAAGGATGCAGTGGGCGTGAAGAAGTAAGCTCTGTAGGGTCTCCAAGGGCACTTGGAAGCAGTTATGTCAATAGTCCTCATTACCTTACAATTCCAAAGCAAAACCAGAGCCTTGACATCAGCACCAGCCATGTCAACTGTAAATTCACCCAGAAGAATCAGGAATCCATCGGCTTCCATGAGACTCCCAAGGGTGGACCACCTCAATGGGCCGTTCACCTCTGTACCATAAGCTCAAACTTGATCAGAAAATGACCCGTATGTGACCATGGACGCACTACAAGTTTATCTACTAATGAATCATCACCCTTCTGCTCCGTAGCAAAGACCAGCTTGAAAGTCTATCCTGCAACATGGGTTGGGACAGCCTCAAGATTGTCTTGGAGGCCATGCGTGGAAACCGAAGTTGCCCAAAACCACATCTGGGTCAGCCTCCATCAAGTCCGTCGGGCAACAGGTCGAGTGGTGTGTGCGCTGTCTCTCTGGCCCAATATCAAAAACTGCCAGCCTTGGTGTCAAAGAGGATTCTGACCACTGTTCAGCTAACAGCAAATCTCCGTTTATTTTTATACATTAAAATCATGCATGCCAGGAAGGAGGCTAATTTCCTCCTTGAGCTTACAGAACAAGCCCAGAGATTATATATGGGTACATGGCACCTTCCCCCCAAACCACAAGCTTCTTTAGAAAACTGGAAGCCCCCATTGGTAGGCAATTGAATATCCATGTAGTTCCCCTATTTTTGAGGTGTTAGAGGTGTTAGATAGTTCCTGTTTTTCAGCTACCTAAGCAGGCATCTAGAGTGTCATTTCCTGTTGTTCCTTCTACCTGCCCGAGCAACCAGTGATTCCTGTGACTGCTAGAATCATCTTTAATATTAGTGATTAAGAACTACCTCTAGTAGCTAGGTTACACATGGTTGTTCTTTGGTCATCTCAGGAGACCTTTCTTAATTCTGAATCAACACTTAGGCACAGTGTAAATAGGATGGCTGGTGATTTATTTATGGATTATGGCAGCTTCTCCACCACATCCCATAAGCTTGGACTGATGCTGTTCCAGGTATCCTGGAGAAAGCATGGGGCTTCCCAGTTCACTCACCCAGGTCTCTGTGATACACACCAGGGCAGCCCATTCCTCCACAATCCTGTTATGGATGACTGAAGACTTATTTTGGACTGGACTGGCATTGAACCACAGCATCACCAAGCCAGGGAGGAGGAGGAGGAGGAGGAGGAGAAGAGCTGGCTTTTCTACCCCGCTTTTCTCACCCATTTAAGGGGACTCTAAAGTGGCTGACAAAGTTTTTCTATTCTTCTACCCACAACAGACACCCTGTGAGGTGGGTGGGATTGTAACAGCTCAGAAGAGAGCTGTGACTGGCCCAAGGTCACCCAGCTGGCGTCATGGAGGAAGAAGAAGTTGACTTTTCTATCCCACTTTTCTCACCCATTTAAGGGGACTCAAAGCAGCTGACAAAGCTTCTGTTCTTCGCCCCACAACAGACACCCTGTGAGGTAGGTGGGACTGCGAGAGCTCAGAAGAGAGCCGTGACTAGCCCAAGGTCACCCAGCTGGCTTCATGGAGAAGGGTGGAATCGAACCCGGTATTCCCAGATAAGAGTCTGGCTCCCTAAGCACTAGACCATACTACTCAGAAGGTTGTCTGGCATCCTCAAAATCTGATAGTGAACAGAGAAAATAGAAGTGATAGCCTGGACATGTTTACCGTTCCTTATCTTAATCTTTTTCTTCTGCCTCCCCTCACCATATCTCCCCCTATCCGTTGCAATTACATTGGGACCCACACGCCTGCCTTCAGTTATATCACGCAGGCACATAGTTGCTTTAGAGCCCTCTGTTTTCCTTCCCACGCCTCTGTGTGGATGTTCTCTGAGTCATGTCCCCAGAGTTTCATAAATGATAAATCTTTTTCTCCTTTTGTTGGGTCGCTATCAGTCAGAGACAGCTGAACGATCATCCAGCCTGAGCATTTGCGTTGTCTGCCCTAGTTAGATGAATAGAGAGCCACGCATAGTGGATGCAATAACTGAGCAGTTATTCTGTGTTTTCCTTCTTCCTGATCTCTCCTGCACATCTCTTGCTTACAGAAGAAGAGTGCCATAACGGCACCGTTGGTTTCCTTTAACATGGTTTTCATTGAATTCTGAATATAGGTGTGAAATACCGTTCCAAATGTTTGTTTTCTCAAGCAAAAATTATTATTGCAAATATTTCTAGAACTACTGAAAGCCTCTCACCGGCTCTCCAGCAGTTTTTCCGTGATGGTGGTGGTGGAATTAAGCATTGAAAGACATTTGAAACAAAGACCTGTGTTCCTTTCTCTCGGAAAAATAGGATAAAACTGATCACATAGGTTGAACTATTCTAATACTTCTGGAAACATTATCTATAAAGATTTTGTAATGAGTTAAAGGATTTGAAATACAGTTTGCAATATGTGTTTTAAAGTAATGATTTTATGGCTAATGGTGCTCCTAGAAGCCCTGTCACCTGAGCATTGCCGCAGTGTTTGGCCAGCTGACTGCACCAGAAAAGCTTTTAAGATAGCGCAAGATTAATGTTTTCAAAATAGCAACACACAGAATGACATGAGGAATTTGTTCCAAACAGGATCTGTGTCACGGTAGCCAAAACCTCTTAAGGTGTTTCTGAATCCTCTTGCTCCCCAGTCATCTTGGATTTCTCCAGATACTACGTCAAAGGAAAAGTATTGGCAAAAAAAGTCGCACATATTGTCACATGCAAAACAAGCATGGATGTTGCTTGAATTGACACAAAACGTTCCATTTTTTCATATCTAGGGATGTGCGTCGAAGGGGGGGGGAATATTCAACTTCAATTGAAGCCCCCCCTCTGCGAATGGGGGGGGTTGGCATTGTGTGTGAGCATCTGATGAATATTCATGTGCCCAGGGGACGCCCATCCCTTCCAGTCCTGCCTCAGCCCGCTCACCGGCTGCCATCATTTCATTCCTCCCAAGGCCATATGTCTTCCATCCAGGAATTGGGGCGGGGTTGGGAAGACCAGGGCTGGATAGATCCAGCCTTTGACAGTATGTCTACGAAGGCTCAATGAAGGCTGCATCCATTCAGTTTGTAGGACCCATTCAGTTCACCTGCAAATGTTGACATCTGTGTGGGTTTCAAATGGCATGAATATTTGTGCCCGTTCCTACCCATATCCATAATGCTTTAAGTAGAGATTGTGTTGGAAGCTCTGGATTGGACAGGCAAGGGGCCATTATTATTATTTTTTTCGGTTTTAGTTTTTATAAAAGGCCTGATCAGTTTGAAAAGTCCAGCAAGGTAGTTAGTAGCACTTCGAAACTTAACAGAAGAAGGGTTGGTGGCATGAGCTTTGTAGACACGTCTACTTCTTCAGATGCTAGGGGTCCCAATGGCCACGTCTACTTCTTCACATGCTAGGGAGCCCAGTGAGCATGTCTGCTTCTTCAGATGCTAGGGGCCCCAATGGGCATGTCTAGTTCTTCATATGCTAGGGGGGCCAGTGGGGACGCCTACTTCTTCAGATGCTAGGGGGGCCAATGGGCACGTCTCCTTCTTCAGACACCAGGGGCCCAATGGGCACGTCTACTTCTTCAGATGCTAGGAGGCCCAATGGGCATGTCTCCTTCATATGCAAGGGGGCCCAATGGGCACGTCTCCTTCTTCAGATACTAGGGGGCCCAATGGGTACGTCTACTTCTTCAGATGCTAGGGGTCCCAATGGGCACGTCTGCTTCTTCATATGCTAGGGAGCCCAGTGGCCACGTCTGCTTCTTCAGATGCAAAGGGTCCCAATGGGCACGTCTACTTCTTCAGATGCTAGGAGGCCCAATGGGCATGTCTCCTTCATATGCAAGGGGGCCCAATGGGCACGTCTCCTTCTTCAGATACTAGGGGGCCCAATGGGTACGTCTACTTCTTCAGATGCTAGGAGGCCCAATGGGCACGTCTGCTTCTTCATATGCTAGGGAGCCCAGTGGGCACGTCTGCTTCTTCAGATGCTAGGGGTCCCAATGGGCATGTCTAGTTCTTAATATGCTAGGGGGGCCAGTGGGGATGCCTACTTCTTCAGATGCTAGGGGGCCCAAGGGGCACGTCTGCTTCTTCAGATGGTAGACCCTAATGATGTTACCTGTTACCCTTATCTAAAATAGTAGTAGAAGTTGGCAATGAGAGACTGCAGTAGGGTAGTCCTGGAAGCTAAAAGGGGAGAGTTTTGTGCTTATTTTTGTCTGGGTTTGTTCTCCCTGCAGGGCCTCTGATTGGAAACTGGACCAACCAGACTGGACTGGACGTCTTCGCGTCACCTCCAAAGGCAAAACTGCATATATAAAACTAGAAGACAAAGTTTCAGGTGAGAAAATCATAAGATGTGTCATACGAGGTCCCAAGCACATCACTGTCCAAATTGAGGGATCTTAATGGGATGTATTTTTGAGCTTTGTAGAAATTGCTCCATTTCTGCGTCTCTGTCCATATCTGGTTCCCTGTTATATTCTTCACTTCTTTGAGTCACACTGACCGTTTGGGTTTCTCATGTAGATTCGTGCTTGATTCATTTTAGTTACTAGAGAACACAAAGTAAGAAGGTACTCATATGACTTTGTCTGTTTAAACCTGAAGCAACTGATTTGTTGAAGACCTTCATAAAACTGGTTACCACAGCAAGACAAAGCAACACATTAAAATTGTGTTCAAAGACATATTCGACCTTTTAGCAAAAGGGGAAGGGGAGCAGGAAAGGACAGGATAAGAAAGGTCACTCTAGCTGGGAAGACCTGAGGAAGGATACTTGTCTTAGGGAGGTGTCTAAAAGATGTTATGGCACATGAATCTGTGAGAAAGCCAATAAAAAAGCTAATGAAGAAGACCTTTTGTGGCCCCAATCGCACTTTTTTCAGACTGTTTTTTTCTGCATTGAAAATACATCCATTGGCTCATTAGAAACCCCTTATCCTGCGTCAGCTTATTTCTTGCAATAAGTTGTAACTTTATTGGTGCTGTACCTTTTAGCGTTTCTATTTTGTTCATTGGGATATATTTGTTGTTTTATGTCAACATTGTAACTGGTTTGAAAATAGAAATGCACAGAGGCATATGGGCATTATTACCGGGGTATTGGGGCCTGTTTGCTCTTACCTCATTGGGATGAGGTGAAGATCAGGCGCAGAGGTAGGTATCCACACTTCAAGTGCAGGCGCAGTCTCCAGCTGGACCACCAGCACTTGAAGTGTGGATGGTTCCGTCTGGGCTGGCTGGATCACCATAACAATGGCCACAGCAACATCTGGCACACACCAGGATGTTGCCGTGGCGATCAGATTGCAGCACAAAGACTGCACAGGTGTTTGCACCTGGGAGAGAGTGTGAACTTTGTGGCCATGAGCTCAACAGCTGCTCCCGGTCAAGCGCTGGGAGACGCTTATATCACTTGCCTTCAGTGTCTCGAAACATTTCCTAGAACAAACTTTAAAGCGAGTTGGAGCTTCTTCTAGATTACATTTTGACTTTATTATTGTTCCTTAATTTCATCAAGGCCTGAGAAGTTCATGGTCTCCCCTGTGGTCTGCTCATAGTCATGTTTTTTACAGTCAGAAAAGAACTTTCCCACCTGTTCTTACCAATGATGTAATCTGTCTGGTTCCCGTAAAGTCCATCTAGTGATGTCCAAACGTGCAGCTGCCCCCTGAAAAACGTATCTGCTATAAAGAAGTCATTAGATGCACAGAAATCAATGAACTGTTCTCTAGCCTAATTCGTCTTGCTAAGACTGTATGGTCCAACTGCCTTTCTCTCTCAGCCGCTTTCCACCTTGGCATTCAAATCACAGAGTGCCAACAGCTCATCCTGCCTCTTTCACTCTGGACTCTGTCATAGATCCCATTACTACATATATCTGGGACATAGATCTCAATAAAATAAGCTTATACTACAATACCATCTAAAGGAATACCTGATCAGGGAGGACTATGTTGTGTGGCAGTGAGCTGCTACTACAGAGAGCAGAAGAGGGTTGAGACCAAACAGCTAGAGGTGTGATGCAGCCCTCCTAGGTGACTGGAACCTTTCTGTGCCCATGTGCAGAGAGTGAATTCCCTGGTTATGACACAGCTGTGGAGCACATGGCCCAGAACTCAGAACCAGTGTTGTCCCCATGCTGACTTGGCTGTCATGAACTGACCTCAGAGTGGGAAATCCTTGTCAGGCTGAAAAGCCAATATAAGTAAAATGTAGTGTTGTGTGCAGAAAGGTAACTAGAAGTCACAATAGGTGATGTGTGCAGAGAGGTAACTGGGAGTCACGATAAGTCACCAGACTATCACAAGTTCTTGAAGGCTGAATGAAGTAAGTCTTGTGAAACACACAGGAAACGTGTCATCAACTGTGATAACAGTAAGTGTATAAATATGATCACACACGGCTGTGTGTTGCCTTGTTGTCGGAGGAGTTGATGGACTGCAACCGCTACGCAATAAACCTCTTTGGAGAATTTACGGCGTCTCTGTCTGTTTGTTTACACTGGCAGCAGTAGGAATCCACAGGCTTTCCCGGGACCGGAGAAGCCTATGCTTTCAGCACCTTGAACAGCGACGCTGAAGGAATTCTGACAGCTTGAGCACTAAAGGCACAGACGGAAGATTGATTCTTTCCAAGCACGATCAAGGGCAACTCTGCTATGCAATGATGATGCATTACCAACGGGGGAAAATGACACCCCATTACCCCCTGACAATCCTGTCCTGAGATTAACTTATCTCTGATGGTGGTGGGAGTGGGAAAATCATCTGTATCTGGGCCAGTGACCTATGGGTGCTCTGCCCCCTTCCTGACCTTATTTTTGCCATTTCAATCTTATTTCTGTCTCTAGAGGGCAGTTCTGTAAGCTAAATTCACGATCTGTAGAGAATACAATGGGCATATCCACAGTTTTCCACGGTGACTGCGTCAACTTTCTTTCCTCCCTGCCAGCATCATTAGGCCTACCTGAGTCTCCTTGGAGGCCTGGGACAGTCAGGACATCGCTGGGAATGATGTGATATTTACCTGCAGGATTTCACAGGAATTATGGGAAACCGAGTTCATTTCCCTGTGTTTGAATTATCCACATTTTTTTGCTAACTGAGGTACGACCCAGAACATATCCCCCATGGACACAGAGGTCTGACTGTATTCCGAAATCTCAGCTGTAAATGTAGCTCCAAACCTGAAACATTTATTTTCAAGCCTGTCTACACTTTGAATACTTCAGGTTAGCTATGCTGAGGTTGTTCAGACAACTTTAGCATTAAAAGAAAGCCCAGCATGGTTTCAGCCCTTGAGGTTTCAGCTTTCTGTCTAGTGAATTTCTTCACTCTTTCCTATTAGTCATCACTGATGTAGAGCTTGGAAACTTACTACTGGTTGTACCAGGCCATGTAGGAGGTCTGCATGTGCCCGCATGCTTTGAGGGCAGGAACTCATAATAAGATAATGGGTGGGAAAGGATCCCATACTAGTTCACACCTGTAAGGAATTATTTCTTGAGGTTGCAAATGCCACAACTCTAATTTGTTAACAAATGTGTAGGTATAAATTTGTAATAAGCCTGCTAGAAATGTGAAAAACAAATACGGATACCGTATCACCTTATTGTTCTTGCTTACATATGTAGCAGTGATAGTGCAACAGGTAAATCCATGGGTATTTTGGAAACAAAGTTTATTGACAGAACGAATGAGGAATTGAAAGTGTGAGATCAGATGTGATTTCATCTTTGGCTCGTTGCTGTACTGAAATTTCTGGCTGAAGCCAAAAGCATCCAGAGAATCACATTTGCTTTTATTGCATCTGAGAATTATTGGTATTTCAGCATGGAGTTTCACTGCAGTGTCAGATCTTGTGAACAAACAAAGAAAGTGTGGTTTTGTTTAGGAGATGACATATTTATTCTTGAACTCTTACTGTGCTGAACTCATCTGGTAACCTGGCACTAGACTGAGTTAAACCCCGTGATCTTTAACATTGAGTAATGCGGTAGCTCTTTCGTTTGAGAACACAGAATAACAGCGTCTTGGTTTCCTGTAGGACAAATGAGCCTTAATTGTGGCTTTTTCCTTTTGTCTTTTTAGGGGAGCTGTTTGCCCAGGCTCCGATAGATCAGTATCCTGGCATTGCGGTGGAGACCGTGACAGACTCTAGTCGATACTTCGTCATCCGGATTCAAGATGGCAATGGTGAGGAAATGGCTTTGCTTCTCGTGCCAATGGGGCCCCTGTCGCTTGCTCAAACAAACTCTTGGGGCAAGGACCGCAGGAGACCGTAGTGTGTATGTAACAGATACAGCCGTGTTTGGGAAGGGCGCACCACAGTTGCCTTCTTGGGTATTAGTAATGCCTAGGAGAATTGATTCTGGCTCTGTAGAAGGCAGGAAACAGTGAGTCAAAATGGAGATGCATAACTAATGGAGTTCCCGAAGATTCTCCACTGGGAACTTGTAAATCATCTGGAATTGGGTGTAACCAGTGAAACTGCCAAGTTGCCTAATGACACGAAATTGTTCAGAGTGCATATCTTGGCACTTTGGAAGGAGGCCGGGTGTCAAAATGTAAAAAATAAAAGTACCACGTGTAAAATATTGGACAATGAAGCTAAAATCCCTAATGAGAGAAATTTCCATGGTAGTGTGTATCACGGAGACTATTTGCCCTCCCAGTACAGATACCATCATTTTAAACATCATGTATATTGTTTTAGATTTGTTGAATTTTTAAGGGGCTTTTAGTGTACATTCTGTTTTTAATCTGTTGTTTTAATGGTTTTTCACAGCTGCCCAGACGCCTTCAGGGGTGGGCCAGGATAGATAGTTAGATAGTCAGATAGTCAGATAGTCAGATAGATAGATAGATAGATAGATAGATAGATAGATAGATAGATAGATAGATAGATAGATAGATAGATAGATAGATAGATAGATAGATAGATAGATAGATAGATAGATAGATAGATGAGTACCAGCTATAAAAAGGGAACAGAATATAAAAGCATGGAAGATGTCCCAGTGGATTTGAGAACCTTAGCCTGATAGTCTAGAAATCTGTCTTTGCAGTGCCCAGCCAGTTTCACTGGGAAGGCCACTGGGAGCTCATGAGCTTATTTTCTTCCATGGGGGGCAGACCCCCTCCTATCACCATCACAGCTAACAGCTGTTGATGGCCCCAACTTTCATGAATTGGTCCAAATCTTTTTTTTAAACCGTTCATCTTATGGAATCAATTTCCAAAGGCCAACTATGCATTGTATATATAAATATTTTAAAAATCCTTTTATCTGTTTTATGTGTTCACCTTCATTGGGTTACTTCTAGTTCCAGCATTTTAGGAAAGGGAGAAAAAACTAAAATTCCTCCCTATCCATTTGTTCACACCGTGTAAAATATCATATCCACGATTTCTTTTTTCCATTCGAATTTGATTCAAATCGAATGTTTAAAATCCAAAGGTTAAAAAAACGGATTCAAATCCGTAACATTTGAATCTTTTCGTTCAGATGTTAGATTTGTATTTAAAGATATGAATGTCGACAACATTTGTGTGTGTTATACTTATCTGTACGCATTTTGTATGTGTTTTATCCTGTATGCATCCCATTTTCGTCCCATATTATAAGCGCAAATGCATACAGATGCGTATAATATTTGTACAGATACTATCTCTACATTTAAATGTTTCGAATGATTCAAACAAATGTTTTGGAACATCTGAAGTCCATTCAAATGTCTAAATTTGATTCGAATTCAAATGTCAACATTCATCAGATTTGAATCGGATTTTTGAATTTTTGAATATTTTTGCCCATCCCTATGATATACCTCCACTGTACCTTGTATCTCTTTTCACCCATTTCCTTTCTAAAGTAAAAAGTCCCAGATGTTACAGCCTTTCTCCTAAGAAAGTTCCTCCAGCCCTTTGATTACCGTATTTTCCGGCGTATAAGACGACTGGGGGTATAAGACGAACCCCAACTTTCCAGTTAAAATATAGAGTTTGGGATATACTCGCCTTATAAGAAGATGACACCCGGCGTATAAGACGACCCCTGACTTTTGAGAAGATTTTCCTGGGTTAAAAAGTAGTCTTATACGGCAGAAAATACAGTATTTTAGTTACCATCTCTTGAATGTTCCCTGTTGTATTCTTTTCTGATGGCTAAAACTTCACACAGCATTCTAGATATGGTTGCGACATTGATTAGTAAAATGTTTCCAGTACCATTTTTGTTATCCTTAAGTTGCTATTGATTTTTAAAATACTGTATTTTCTGGCGTATAAGACTACTTTTTAACCCAGGAAAATCTTCTCAAAAGCCAGGGGTCGTCTTATACGCCGGGTGTTGTCTTCTTATACAGGGAGTATATCCCAAACTCTATATTTTAACTGGAAAGTTGGGGGTCGTCTTATACGCCCAGTCGTCTTATACGCCGGAAAATACGGTAGCAGATGCACACATTTTCATTGAACTATCTGCCATCACTCCAAGATGCCTTTTTGAGGAGTCACCATCAGCTCTGATCTCCTTCATGCATGTTAGTTAGGACTTTTAGCTCTAATGTGCCTTGCTTTACATTTATTCACGTTGGGTGGCATCTGCCATTGCCATGCCCAGTTCCTCTACTGTATGTGCATAGGTCCTTTTTGGAGTTCTTCACAGATCTTTTTGTTTTTACTGCTCTGAACAAGCCTGATCATTTCCACTGGTCCCAGTTGCCTGTAGTATATTTAAGAAGCACTTGCACTCTCCATTGTGAGAAACATACATTTAATCCTCTTCTCTGTTTTCTACTCCTTAATCATTTGCTTATCCATGATGGGACCTGTTGTTTTATGCCATTTGTGTTCAACTTAGGGAATTGTTTGGTAAGGGAACTTTGTCAAAATTTTACCTTATTTTTTTCTGAGGGAATTCAGAGGTTAGTGATCACCTCCTTATACAAGACGCACAGCAGATTACATGTTTGGACAGATATGAAAACACAAGACAAAATAAAGAAAATTATTGCTTTTAATACATAGTTGTTTGTAATTTGTTGCTTTAAAGGTTTAAAACAAAATCCTACAGTTTCACAGACGAACAAATGCTAGCTGTCAGGCCTATATTCCAGGCCCCTGACTTTATTAATGCAGCAGTGCATTGGCGAGTGAAGGGTTGAAAGTCTCTTGCTGTCAGGTCTGCTAACAGTTTTTCTCGATTTCTTCCATCAGGGCGAAGTGCCTTCATAGGCATTGGCTTTGGAGACAGGGGAGACGCCTTTGACTTCAACGTCGCCCTGCAGGATCACTTCAAGTACGCTTTCCTCTGTGCTTTACTCCTCTGTGGTGATTTTCCATCCGGGGAACATAAGGGTCATACTACTGGTCCATTTAATTCGTAGCCGCTCTCTAAGAACGTGAGCAGAGACTCTTTCCTGATCTGTTTTCCGAGATCGTTTTAAATCGTCAGTGCCAGGCCCTGCATGAAAAGGTTCAATTGCAAACTGATTTATTGCAGTATAATAGATCCAGAACAGAACAATTAAAATCATCATACTGTATTACCCTATGTAGTCCTCAAATACATAAAGAAAATGTTGCAGGTCATTGTCACAGTCAAGCAATAATGTTTAGATCACTAATTACTTCCTCAGTTTTGTAGCTGCAAGGGAAAAATTGGCTACTGCGAAAGTCATAGGAGAAGATAATGGCAAAAATTAAGTGTGATTAGATCCGGCTTTGCTCGCTCCAAGTCCTACATGTAGAGCATGCAGTGCTGTGTGTTGATATGCTCAGAGCCACACTACTCCACTGTTGTTGCTAAAGAGAAATAGCTGTGTTAGTTTAATTCAAAAAGTCCAGCAAGGTAGTTAGTAGCACTTGGAGACTAACAGGAGAAGGGTTGGTGGCATGAGCTTTCGTAGACACGTCTACTTCTTCAGATGCCAGGGGGCCCAATGGGCATGTCTACTTCAGATGCTAGGGGGCCCAATGGTCACGTCTGCTTCTTCAGGTGCTAGGGGGCCCAATGGGCACGTCTACTTCAGATGCTAGTGGACCCAATGGGCATGCCTACTTCTTCAGATCTATGACGTGTCTATGAAAACTCATGCCACCAACCCTTCTCCTAAAGAAGTAGAAGTGCCCATTGAGTCCCCTAGCATCTGAAGAAGTAGATGTGCCCATTGGGCCTCCTACCATCAGAAGAAGTAGCTTAGCATCTGAAGTAGTAGACGCGCCCATTGGGCCCCCTAGCATCCGAAGGAGTAAATGTGTCTACGAAAGCTCACGCCACCAACCCTTCTCCTGTTAGTCTCCAAGTGCTACTAACTACCTTGCTGGACCTTCCTAAAAAAACACATCCTTGCCTGTTTTACTTCCAGAGATTAGGAGGTAGAAACTAATGGATTGTGTAATACCCTCTAACGATTGGCAGAAATGAAGCTATAGTATAGCTGGCAGAGGTTAATGGTCATAATTTACCTGTTTTAGTTTATAAAACCTAGGGTATGGGATGCTTATGGGTAATGAGGCCAGTATTCCTGTAACGATTTCTCGCTGCAGCTTGTTTATCACAGTATCTTGCCTTTTTCCTCTGCTCTTCTCTTATTAACGTGTATCTTTTGTTCCATCATCATGCCTTGTAGGTGGGTGAAACAGGAGACAGAAATTTCCAAGGAGTCCCAGGAAGTTGACAGCCGTCCTAAGCTTGACCTTGGGTTTAAAGAAGGACAGACCATTAAATTGAACATTGGGGTGAGGCTTTCATAGCCTTAACTTCCTGGAATGATCAGTATGTTTTCTGGTGAGCTTTTGCACTATGGAGATTCCACTTGACGTGGTGTTTCTCTTTACAGAATATGCCAACAAAGAAAAGTGGGTCAACCAAGCCACGACCAGCTGGATCAGGGGGACTGAGTCTGCTTCCCCCACCTCCTGGAGGCAAAATAGTCCCTCCACCTGTCCCACCTCCTTCCTCTACAGCCATTTCCAATCATGTCACACCTCCACCAGTGCTGAAATCCAGCAACATGGGCAACACAGGTAACGTCTTCATGTCATCAGGAAAGATAACATGGAATAATCTAGGGAAATCTGTTTCCGCTTTGCAAGGAGACTGGAGCCCTTTCTGCACTTACCTTAAGTAGGTCCGGATCAGTCGATCCAGAATAACCAGGCGCACTAATCCAGCCCACACCTCCCCATAGCTAGAAGAAGAGGAAGAAGTGTTGGTTTTTCTAGCCCACTTTTCTCACCCATTTAAGGGGACTCAAAGCGGCTGACAAAGCCTTCTGTTCTCCGCACAACAGACGCCCTGTGAGGTGGGTGGGGCCATTCAGGCCTGCCCCAAGCCAGGAAAGGACACAGCTGAGACGGCAGCGCAATCTGCTTCAATGAGGGAGAATGTGTGCTGGACGAACGTAGCCCAGTAACAATGCTTGCGCAGCAATAATAGATAGGCACAAATCATGTTGCTTGTTGTTTAACGTAACATACATATTTAGGTCATTAAAACAGAAGGAAAAAACAGGCTGTACAATGGGATACTTCCAGGTTCTCTATTATGGCAATGCCTCTGACGTGTTTTGCACCTCTGTTGGCAATCTCCAAGACTGTGCAGGACGTGAAGCCCTATCACTTTGGTGGCTAAATTAGATCCAGGATAAAGTCTAGGAAGGAGAACATGTCCCTATTCCACCCCAGACAGGAACTGAAAGGGGAAATGCTTGCATGCTTGCCACAGGAGGTGGTAAGGTTGTGTCTAACAATAAAGCTTTCTAGAAAAGAAACCTACAAGTGAGAAAATTATCCTGTGTGCAGAGAAATGGCTCTAAACGCTGAGCGGGCGAGCTAGCAGAATACATTTCAGAGATGAGGGTGAATGGTGGCCGCAGTTGCCGTCCTGTGACTGTTTGTGGTGGTGCAGGTGTGTTACGATGGACCATGAAAAAGAAGGGCTGTTAACACAGAAGCAGCTTACTTTGCAGCTTTGTTAATTTCCTGCCCAGGAAATGGTTCCATCACCTTTGTTTTCCTGAAGCAATCAGTTGGTGTCCCCTTTCCTTGCCTGGATGAGCTTGGCCTGGACATGGGTGAATTTGGCTAGCAAATCCAGTAATCTGTCCACCCCAGACAAGTATATTAGGAAAACACACTCACATCCAGTAAATCCCAATTCATACGAAAATTCTAATACAAACAGATATGATTTAATAGAGATGGAATGAGGGCAAAGGGGCAGCAGATATTTTCTTCTCCTGGCTCCGGTCACTTACCACAAGCACAGAAATACTAGAACGGGGTTAAGATGCTAGGATCAAGACAGGTCTTAAAATTGTGTTTTCCTAGTTCATGAAGTAACATGGGGTTGATACCTAGAGCAGTGATGGCCAACCTATGACACATGTGTTACAGGTGACACGCCAAGCCCTTTTGGGTGACACACCTGGTCACCCTGGCACCTGGGCATGTAGTGCTTGCTTGTTCTTGAAGTGTACGAAATTCAGCAACAAAAGTCACTAATGTAAAGAGTTATTTGCTTTTGCTTTTAATAAAATACATATATCAAAAATATAACTTTTTTACTAGAGCTACAAATATCGCAAAATTATGGATATTTCTAGATGTGACACAGCACCCGAGTTAAGCTAGGTTTTCTTGCGAATTTTGACACACCGAGCTCAAAAGGTTCGCCATCACTGTTCTAGACTATAAGAAAATGGTTCTGCCCTCCTTCCATTTCTGTTTTTCCAGCCATATTACGCAAGTCTCTATTGCTTGGAGCAAAACCAGAACATGGAACCCTGTGCTCCCAGCTGCCTGTTTTCATTGTCTCCACTTAGCTTGCTTAGTCAATGAACACTGCAGAGATCCTGTTGCTTCCCTGCTGAAGCTTAGCAAGCTTGACTTGAATGAGCAACCAGTTGGGAGCCCACAGGAAGAATCTTGCTTGTATTTCTGTCCTGTTTTAGGAATGCAATAAACACTTGTCCTTCTCACTACAGATATCCTGTTAGACTTTGACTTAACACCACCTGTGTCAAAATCGTCCGCACCTACTGTGGTTCCAGGTACCACAGACCTCTGGGGAGATTTCAACACTGCATCCAGGTAACGTGTGTGGAAAACAAAGGGATACTCAATTGCGCAAGGTTGTTGTACGAGGTATAAACTCCAGGAGAGGGTTATGAGGCCAATATGAGATGTTTCTATCCTTATTGGGCTAGGTTAGCAAGTGAAGTCTATTCCAAAAATATGAAACATTTTGTAATATAACAGTTTAAACACTTTGTTTATAGTTTAGAAGCCTCGCGCTAAAGGGACTGGGGAGATGTATCTAAGAAATATTTTTAACGTAGCAATTTTATTTGGATGAGTTATGAACGTTTCTGATACTTGCATGTCAAGCACACAGAGACGCTTAGTAAGTAGTCAGTCAAGCCAGATCTTAATACCTAGAGGATCAAATGAGTTTGTTTAGCATCCCATATCAATGCATGAGTTTTGATGTCTTTTAGTATCCAAGAGTCAAGATTGCAGAACTTTTCTGCTCCTGCATATTTCTAACTTTCAGGGATTTCATGGCAGTTCAAGCTTGGCATTATGGGCAGAAGCAGGGGCGTGGCGAGCGCTGAGACACGAGGAACTCCAAAAGAGGCAATGTTTTCTCTTTAACACTGACCTCTGGCCTTTGTTTTCCAGCACAGTTCCTAGCCAGTCTCCTCAGCCACCAAACTGGGTCCAGTTCTGAAGGAATTCGGATCGGTTGAAGTGGACCAACCAACCGCCTGACGCTCAAGCGTGCTCAGATCGGATAGGAGGGAGCTGAGAACCTTGGCTCTTCAGACAGACTATTATTTTCCAGGCAGTCCCTTTGGTTTTGTTGATATTTTCATTTGCGATGACGCATCATTTTTCATTCATGCAACAGAACTGCAAAAAACTGTGGGAAAACCTTGTGGCGGCAAGGGCGATGAAGAGGGCTCTGGCTGCCTTCTGTAATTTTAGCTACTTCAGAGGAAGGTGAAGCTGGTGCCGTGTATTGTGGGAGGAAGTTTAGCACCCCTGGCTTTTATTTTGGAGTCATAACTGTAGCGAGGGGAGCCTTGTCCACCTTAGCAATGTGACACCACATGAGAGCTGAGAACAAGGACAGCAGCCATTCCTTAAGTAGCTTCCTGGGAAAAAATGGGCTTTGGGTCAGTAACCCTGTGGTAGAATCAACCAGCTCTTTCTCAAATGTTTATTCCTTCAAATAGTAATTGGGATGCTAAAATAGATATCAGTGTTGCATTTGGATTTGGATCACCTTTGGCTTTTAGGCTTCTTTTAGGCTCCAAATTAGGATCTACAAATAGCCTTCAGAGATTTTTAAAAATCACAAAGTGTGTAAAAACAGCCATCTGCACTCGAGTTAGCAGTAGTGCTTGTCCTGTTTTCCCCCCTCCAGAAATCTTTTATAAAGACCAGATAGCCTCCTGCTGACATGTACATGGAAAAAGTCCAAACACTTACCTGATAGTTGATGGGCCCTGGAAGACTGCTGTCACCTGTGCAGCCAAAGCAAAAGAGTTGTTTTTCTGGAGGGAATTCAGTATCTGTGCATTTTGGAGCCAGCATGGCTGACCTTGTTCTGCCCTCTGTTTATCCCTAATCATGAAAGTGTTTTTTGCAAAGATTCTTCCTTGCTTTATTCTGAGGTTCCCGAGTTCTTTTCACTAGCTGCTCAGGTGACTAGATAGGTTTGCCTTTGTGCTCCTTTCTTGTACCTTGTAGGCTGAAAGTGACTGAAAAAGGACTTCCTTTTTTTTTTAACCCTCTAGCAAGAAGATCAACTTGTTGTTGAACATTAATACTGTGAGTTTCACAGTGATCTTTTCTTGTGATATCAATAAGCAGCAATCATTATTCTGTAATATCAGCCAAAGGCTTGCATATACACACAAAACTGGTCTCCTCTTTGACCTGTAGTTCTATGCTTCTAGGTGGCTGTAGGCATATCTGAATAAGCTTTGTCACGTCTTAAGTTACCTTGTCACCCTTTCTGCAGATTTTTTCTTGCCACAACAGCAGGCAGAAGCCTGATTCTTTAGTCATAAGGAGTGAAGGTCTCCATGTGTACATGTCTGATCTCTGGATCCTCCTGAAAATGAGACTTGGGGTCTGATCTCTACACCTTCACGTGATCTGAATATCCATGTGTTTGTGACCCCTCCTCCATGCTTGTCTGCTTCTCTATCTAGCTGTATCCTTCAATCTTGCTACTGTTTATAAGTTTCTTTTCTGGCCGTAAATTATTTTGCATCCACTGTTCAGGTCTTGACATTGTGCTGCCATGAGCCAAGTCAAAAATTCTAGATTCAGACTTGGAGATACCATATCAGTAGAAGGTCCTGTCATTTCAATAACAGTGTCTAGACCTGAAGGGATTTGGTAATATTCTGAAGAGACAAATTAGGAGCTTCTCCTATTTTTTGTTTTGTTTTTGCTAGTATGATCAAGATAATATATTATGTATTGGCAAAAACTTGAGTAAAATTTCATCTATATGTATATAAGGCATAAGATGTACTGGTTCCATATTAGTGATTAAAATCAAAGATTAAATTGAAAAGAAAAGTATCACAGATACTGTGTGTGTGTTTTAAATGAAGGGATGCTAAATCAGCCTTAAATTCTGGTTAAGAATCTTCTGGTTTCTCCCTTATCACCCACTATGCAAGACTTCTGCCCCCCTGTGGTCTAAGGAACTTTCAAGGGCAGTGATTATTTAAACATTAGCAATTCTGGTCAGTCCAAGCTAGCAGGCAAATAACTGGCTGGCAGAAGTTAAAGTTTATCAATAACAGAATCAGCCTTCTCTCATCCGGAGTCTTCTAGATGTTTTAGGTTCAGAAAATCTGGTGGGTACCAGGCATCTTTGGCCACCATGCACTGACCATTGAGACATTTCTTGAGTGCTGAGAAGATAGAATGATCCATGGGGCCTGGAAATTGCACTCAGTCGTTTTATTTGTCTGTCTGTTTGTTTATATTTATACTTCTGTTCCTGGGCGGGATAGAAATGTAAATATAAATAAAGTTGTCAGGGTGGGTAACTGCATTTAAAAAGACATATTTAAAATAGAACTATATATATATATAAAGTATAAAACAGTCTGCAGTGGGGGGAGACTGTGCCACATTTAGCCAAAGGCCAGAGCAAAGAGGTGCGTCTTCACTGCCTTCCTGAGCATAATCACAGAAGGAGCATGATGGGCCTCAAGGGGGAGACTATTCCACAGACTGGGGGCCATTACTCAAGGGGCCCACTCTGTTGATTTTTTGATTAGATCTAGATTAGATCTTGTGGCAGAGTAGTTTACCTTGTTATCTGATTCCGGCGTTTGCTTCTGCTCGGCAACCAGCTTTCCAGCTTCCGTATCAGTAGCTCAGCTTCCTTGGCTCATAAAACAGAACACAGCCGCTCCGAGTTATTTCTAATGAGGCTACGATTTATTGCTTGAAGGTTACATGGTATGTACAAATCAAGTTACAGTTTTTTTAGCCCGGCGAGGTTGCTTTCCGGTCCATGTTCAGCACTTGGCTCTTCTCCTCCCAGACTACATTCTTGGAAAGAACATCAACAACAACAACGACCCAACAACGGCCACGGGAACCTTATACAGAATCAGTAACCGGACGTTGTTGGTGACAACTTCCTGTAGCTGTGTGTGAGCTGCCTCCCCCTCCCATTTGAGGTTACGTGCTCAGGAGCACATCTGACCTTGTAGCATATCAGTTTCACAGTCTTTCCCAGGAGACAGAACACACTATCTTTTGGTTGTTTTCAAATGCACATCCGAACATGTTTTTTTTTTCTTACTCTTCCCCAGGCTAACACGCCCCTCCAAAAAAACAGTTAGGATGTGCGCAAATATTTACAATTTGGTTCACAGTGTCATACCTAACAGGCTTGTCAATTGCTCATGTTTTTCCACTGGCAGTGGCTTTGTGAGAATATCAGCAATGTTATCTCTAGACTCAATGTATTGCAGTCTTATGATTCCATTTTGCACCATCTCATGTACATTGTGATATCTTACCCCTATGTACTTGGTTCGACACTTGAGATTTTCAGACTCAGCCATTGCTATGCAAGTCTGCGAATCTTCTCGAACTGTAATCGGTTGTTCCACTGTTTCTCCCAGATCAATGAGCAACTGCTTAATCCACTGAAGTTCAGCCAAAAGTTCACATAAAGCTGCAAATTCTGCTTCCGAACTGCTTAAAGCAACGCAACTCTGCTTTCTGCTGTGCCAAATAATTGGACTACCAGCAAATTTTATAAGCAATCCAGACACTGACTTTCGGTCATCCTGCTCAGATGCAAAAGAGCTATCTGCATAACAATCCAACCCTTGTTGATTGCCTTGAATTTCCAACTTTCTGTGCTGTGTACCTTTGAGGTACCTTAACACATGTTTCATCCTGACCCAATCCTGGACAGTAGGCTCATTTGCCTTTCTGCTAAGCAATGCAACTACAAATCCAATGTCTGGGTACCCACCCGTCTTACTATTGAGGGTGGTCAGACGACAAGGGGGGCCTCCCCCCCCCCAGATCTTAGGGCACGGGCAGGTTGGTATGGGAGAAGGCGTTCCTTCAGATATTGGGGGTCCAAGTCATTTAGGGCCTTATATGTTGAAAAAGCAGTAACCAGTTACATTAGGGAGAATAGAACAAAGAGAGCACAAAGGTACATAGGGCCGAGGCAAGATTTGAACATAAATGCAGCGTCTCAAAAGATCAGAGCTCCCGCTCATTGATGGATGACTTATGACCCTGTTGTAGCTGCCATCTGGCTGTTTGCTTTGTGCCTGGCTGCTTCAGAAGAAATTTGTCGGGAAAGTGGTTGCACGTTTTGTCATAAATGAGTCTACCACCCCACTGATGCAGATGAAGGAAAGCATTTTATGTTGATCTCGGAAGAAACTTAGTGCAATCTTGAACATATCTTTTTAGAAGAATGCCCCTCTGAGTTCAGCTGTTAACCCTGCCAGTAGGTTGATGGCAGCCCCGTGGAGTGAATTGTGGGACTGTGGGCTGCCTTTGAAAATTCCTGTGCCGGCAGCTCCCCCCCCCCCCCCACCTTCCTTTTGCCAGGCAAAACTAAGAAGTAGCAGAACGAGCTTTCCATGGAAAAGAATGGTTATATTTGCAGGTAGTACCTAGTCCCCAAAATGATGCAGCCATGTAAGCACATTGTTTACGTATGTGTGCAGACATTGTATATTTACTCATCTGTTAAATACTCAAACATTCTTGTTTGCATTTCACGTATAATCAGAAAATGAAAAATCCACCAAACAAAACCATTCAGCTGATCCCTGAAAAAATGCTCAACACTGAGCACAGCTAGAGTTTTTGGTCAATGTTGCGGCACGTATCTGGCTTACGTGCCCTAAATTGGCCAGGGAGGAAGAGGCACAGCGGCAAGGGTTTCTGCTCTTACGCTGGATGTTGTGATAGGCAAGCCAGGCTGCTCTACCAGTAAGAGTCCTGGTGATCCACCATGTAGTAAGGTGGACCTGGCAGATAAGAAAAACAAGGAGGGGAAGAAGAGTCGGGAGACAGCTGTAGGTGGAAAGAGAGATCCAGTCTATTCTCGCAGGGCTTTTTATACAGAAATCCCAAGGGGCATTGGAGAGATGACATCAGTGCAACATCAGAGGAGGTGATTGGAGGAAAGATGATGTCTTCCGGGTCAGAGGTCCTTCTGATGTCAAATCCTGTGGTCAGAGGCGGGGAAAATCCTCAAACAGGAAGAGTTGTACTTTTAAAGTCATGTGCTTTGCAGCCACCATAATGTCCAAAGGCCGCTGCATGGAGTGGAAAGAATTCAGCTCCCTGGTGGTGCTGAGTGTGTACTACAAGCTTATGGGACAGGAAAATAGTTGCTCCTTTTACTCTGAGGCTTGAGAAATGGAAGGCTGAAGAAAAGGAAGCTAGGGGAAAAGCTGTGCAGCTTTTGTGGTTACTACACCACATGTGGACGCAGATATTTCTGTAGATAGTCTCAACATTTGAGGATTTAAATTGGTCAGGAAAGTCCCCAGAAGTTAGCAGAATAAAAGATACAAAATTGTTATTGGCCACTCTGCCTACTTTCCTCATGGCCATGGCCTCGAGGTTCCAGTGTGTTACATTTCTGTCTAACGAATATAATTGTGAAAGAACGAGTTAAATAAGATCTTTATCCTCCAACAAATTATCTTTCGATGTGTCTAATTTAGTGATAATTTTGATGGGAATCTGGATAATCCAGAGCAGCGTTTGTGAGCATCCCAGCCAATTAATTATCTCCCAGGTAAGTGGTGATTTTCAGAGGCCTTTTGGTGTCCTTGAAATCAATCGTGGACTGCAGAGGAGAGGACTAGAAGATGGCGACCGAAAGAGAGGTCCAAGAAGAGAGCTCCGGCATTTTACCTGATATAATATGGGATAATAATTCTTTTTCTCCCCCAAACCACATTGTCTGCCATGTGTTGGAAGTCCAGTGATACCTACAAAGTTTGACAAGATTCACAGAGACGCTTATCTCAGGCAAATATAGGTACATGACTCTGTTATAATAATACTGTAAGCAGAGACACCTGTTCCCTTCCCCTTCCGTCAAAATTCCTCACTCCTGTCCCCAACATAGCCCCAGAAAGACTTAAAAATCCCACTTCAACCTCAGGTGGTGATTGGTTCCCTGCCCTATATGCTGGAATTACTGCTGGATATCACATTTCTGAAGATTACCCCAAAGCCCCATTCTACCTTTCTTCATCCTTTGAGATGCAAGCTGCCTTTCTGCTTTAGGCCAGTATTTCTGTCTAGTCATTGAGGGACAGGTTGTTCACTTGGAAACCTTTCCCAGAACTCCTCCTTTCTAGATTGGTGAAGACTTAAATAGCTGAAACCTTCAGCAGTGAGAATTCTTTCTGCTGCCGCCTTCATTTGCTAGTTTTGTTGCTCACCTAGAGTTGGGAGGAATGCTGTGAGTTGGGAGGGGGTGTCAAACTGGGATCCGAAACTGAATCAGAAAGTGCTTCGGGGGAGGAACCAGATGTGGTCAAGTTGGGAGGATGTGGACTTTGGAATGGGTATGGGACCAGATGTAGATCATGTTCACTAACCCCTGTTAGACTTTATTGTGAACTGTTCAAGGGAAAAGTCTCCCCAGCTATCTTTTACATGTTAACTCTAGCTGGGCTTTATTAAATACATTCAGCTGTGAAATCCAATTACCACTCACTGCCAACTGACAGCTTAACCAACTTGCAGTCTCTTGCCTGTAATCTTGCCATCGTGAAGGTTCTTGCTATTTAAAAGTGCTGTTTCTTTCTTTTTTTAGTTTAATAAAATGTCGAATTTGCATTCTATCAGCCTGCAGGACTGCTTCCTTGACTCCATCTCAGCTAATTGCATTCTGTCTCTGGCAGTTTTGAAACCTAAACCTTTATGCCTTTGTGTCCCCTGGGAATCATTGGAGTAGAGCAATACCTCCCAAAACAGTTAAAAACCAGGTCATTCCAAAACACTCTCATCTACTTTAGTGTGATAATGCTCGGTTCCTTCTTATGCCTGGCGTTTCCTCATCACGGCCCAAAGATGGCACCCACTCACCCTGCCCAGCTCTCAGCAAAAACATCTTTCAAGCTGGGAGCAGAGCTTTCAGATGTAATTTAACAGAAAGCAAAAGTAAATCAATCATTTTTAGAGCAACTCATTCAAGCTACACAGCTACGTCCTTCATGTACCTTGGTGTTCCATATGTGTCATGAAGAAGAAGAGTTGGCTTTTCTAACCTGCTTTTCTCACCCATTTAAGAGGACTCAAAGTGGCTGACAAACCTTCTGTTCTTCTGTCCACAACAGACACCCTGTGAGAGCTCAAAAGAGAGCTGTGACTAGCCCAAGGTCAGCCAGCTGGCTTCATGGGGGAGGGCAGAATCAAACCTGATATTCCCAGATAAGAGTCTGGCACCCCAACCACTAGACCAAACTGGCTCAGGAATAGAATGTGGCTTCATTTACACAACACAAACACCTTCTATGCAAGGACTGGGTGTTTTAGCTGTTATTTCTGGCTCCTGGAAGCCAGCAACTGGCGTCCATCACTTCAGTTCTCCTCACCCAAATTGCGGAATAAAGTAGCTTCCCTGGAACAGAACAACCACGTTGTATAAGGAATGTCTGTACTGAGCTAGAAAATTTTTTAAAACAGCATTAAAATAATTAAGGGGTTGGGCAACGCATTCTGTGTAGAAAACCCTTTCGAGTTTTGATGCTAGAGAAAATATGAGCTAGGAGGGAACATTGTACACAGACCATTTATAGGAAGAGCCTGTTTCCAAAGTCCATGGCAGCTCTACTCATTGGTCCTTCCTGCTGGTGTACGGTCTTTTACTCCCCTTTGGCCCTGTAGCCTCCTCAATTATCTTCCTCCAACTCTGGCCAAAGAAGCTCTTGCTAAGCTGAAAGCAACTTAGGCCAACGGATACATTCCTGGGTCACTGTACCTTTCCTAATATCTCTCTCAAGGAAGTCATAACATTGGGGGTAACATCCACATATCATTTGTATAATATCCACTGTGTATGTATAAACAATATACAGTACTCAAGGATAGTAACATCTTATCCGGTTACGCCCAATATGGGCACCCCGGGGGGAAATTTCCATTGAGAAATGTATTCTGTAACTGGGCATAGAAAGCCCCTAAATCTTCAGTAAAGAAACCCTTTTCACTTGGCAACCATCCTGCGTGTGAGTCCCAATTCGTTACTACAGTTCTCACTGGTCGTTGGCAAGCAAGGTGGTGACGGCCATGACAGAGAACAACAACAGCGAGGAGTAGGCCATTTTGTATGAGCCTCTCTTAGGCTGTGGTCACACCTTCACTTCAAACCTTCTTCCGTCCATCTTCAGGTCTGACTGCTCGCTCCTTTTCATTTCTATCCATTTTATTTGTGGACTTTCCACTCTCCACCTGGACTTTGCGGAATGGAAGGTCCACAAATAAAATGGATAGAAATGAAAAAGAGCGAGCAGTCAGACCTGAAGATGGACGGAAGGTTTAAAGCAGAGGTGTGACCATAGCCGCCGTTTCCTCTGCTACCTGCAGGGCTTCTGTGTGAGCTTTCTGTGAGGTGGTAAAGTCTCCATGAGTTCACACCTAGGTGTGTGCTTTAAGATGCTCCTTCTCCTAATAGTTTGTATTAGAAAAAATGTGCATGAAATGGATGGAGAATGGTGGTGGTGAAGAATATAATTGTGGCCAAATGGCTAATGAAGATGATAACTGTAGACAATAAGTAAAACAATAGTTTTAGCAGTGGTGGGGAGATAGCTTTATGGTGGAGAAATATGCCTCCCAAGATGGTAAGCCGTTTAAACAGGGGTTCATTTTTTTGTGATGGCTCAATGTTTATTTTTCCTCTTGAGTGAGAGGGCTCAACCATTTGATTTTTTTCTGAAGAAGACTTTTATACTCCACATTCCTCATCCTTAAGGGGACCCAAAACAACTGTTCTCCCCATAACAGGTACCCTCTGAGGTAAGTGGAGCTGTGAAGGCTCAGAAAGAGCTGTGACTAGCCCAAGGTCACCCAGCTGACTTTGTGCAGGAGACGCAGAATCAAACCAGGAGACCTCTAGAGGAGAGTCTAACATACTAAGGCTGGGCTCCCACTGGATTATGATTTGATTGGCATTCAATCTGTTTTTTCATATCCCCATTCATGGCTTTCTATGCGGATTTACAGTGGGGGAACCCCTCCCCCCTCTCTGTTACGTCACACCCTGACTTTATGGGGCAGGGATCCAAACCCTATGAGCCTTCCCCTCATTAATGTTAGAATGGCAATTCTAACATTTTTCCTGGTAGAAACAGCTAAGCAAAAGAACAAAGCAATTTCATACGTTCCTTTTTAGATGGAATCTCCTTCCCTGCCAGTTCTTCCTGTTTACCCTTAAACAAGAGAACCGACATTGCTAATTCTAATGGAGGACTGACAGCAGTTTCTGTTTTTGCGAGGTTTGCAAAAATGTAATGGCTTAAGTTTAAATGAGCAAGAATTTAGATGCTTTCTTTGCGGCATGGCAAGGGCAGGGGAGGAGACCTTTGTAGCTGTGAAATCCCATCCACATCTGTTAGGCATTGGCCAAAAGGACATATCCATGCCCCAAATAATTCAGTAGTGTTCCCACTGGGGGGGGGGGAGTGGGCTAGTGGCAAAACCCAGAGTAAGAGCTGTTTCTTCAAGGAGTTTTTTAAAGCAAATTTTGGCTATTTACTCCTGAGAAAATCCGAGAATCTATATTTGAAGGGGCCAAAGGACATCCAAACCATTTTCAAAGCATTATAAACCTTGAATGGGGATTCAGCCATAGAGGAACCGAGTACCAATTCTGTGGACAAGAGGAATAGAGAAAGCAAAGAGAAACTGAATTCAACCACCACTAAAATTTTTACGCTTATTTCATTCTCACCTTCATATTTTGAATTTGTAATTAAAAGTTAATAATATTCAGCTTATTTAGATCTTCTTTTAAAATGAAGGCATGGAGTATGATGGTGGTGTGTAAAAATACCCATCCATTAGAGGAAGTAGAAAACATGAACAAAGTTCCTCTTTTTTAAAGACGTTATGAAGCAGCATGTTTTTAAAAATGTACTTTCTTGCTAAGATGACACAGAAGTTTTCCTTTTTAGTATTGTTGCTTTCTCTTTGCTTCCTCAGACAGAAGAAGCAAATAAGGAACTAATGATCCCGTAGAGCTAAGAGTCATTAGAATGGGTTGTTATTATTTTTATTTCCCATTTACACAAACAATCCAGATCTCTCAACTGGAACTATACAGTTAGAGAACAACTCTCCAGAACTGAAATGGCATCAGAAATCACATATGCCGAAGTGGTGTTCAAGAATGGGACCCTAGCTGTAAATGCCAAAGGTAAGAGCAAGGTATTTGGGGTGCAGTCAGTGACTGCATTTGGGCTACAGTCACACCTGGGGTTTAATCCAGCTACAGCCCACTTTCAGAGTGAGAGAACACATCAGCAAAGTGATCAGTAATTTTCTTTCCACATTATCTATCCCAAAGGGGAATTTTCAGAGTTATTTAACACTGAAAGAAAACTGCTCGTCACTTTGCTGATATACTCTCTCCCTCTGAAAATGGACTGAAGCTGGATTAAACCTTATGTGTGGCCGCAGCCTAGATAATTGGAGGGTGTGGCATAATAGGCCTGACTTATTCCATCTTCATGTTTTGAGGGTTAACATCACTCGGGAAAGTCGAAATCCCGTGAAGGTGTTCTCATAGGAAGGCTTAATTGACACTGGAGCCCTTTGTGCCATCCTGAACAATTTACAGCTTGAAACCAACAAGAATGCTACTGATTGGCTCCAAGGAGGGGAGGGGGCATCACCCTCATCACCTCACGGGGAGGGGGCAATGTGCTCATCCAGAATGTTCTCGGTTTGCCGGCATGTGATTGGCTATGTAGGCACCAGATGATGTACTGTCCGCTTTCCTACTCAATCATGCCTGCGATAGGTGGATTAGGCTGCCTTTGGCTGACTCCCCATGGCTGACTCCGTTTACTTTGGGATGGATTCGGGTTATTCCCAATACGGAGCCAAGTTTGAATTGACCCGTCCCCATGCGACTGACGGAAGCATGGGCTCAAGTCAAATACACCTGTCCCCATGCAAACCACACTAAACCTCTGCATCAGGAAACCACATCTTTTCCTCTCCACCCCCTCTCTCCTGATAGGAACAAGGGCAGGGGAATCCCACCCAACGCCCCTTCCCCGATCGCAGCTGCTGGGCATTAAGCAGTGGTCAAACAGAAACGAGCCTCTTCTCTCTGTGATCTGATCGCCAGGCAAACATAAAAGAACTGATCGCCCCAGTAAGATGCAGTGATGAGGGGGTCATCTGGTCCTTGTTGTCCCACGAGCCTCTTCCTGCAACCCTTATTCCAACCCCGCTCCCCGATTGCCGGCAAGCAGCTTCTGAAGTTAGATGCAGTTTAGCAGAGAAACAGATAAGTGCTCCTTCTGTATCTGTCATGTGGGGGCTCACAGTCCCTGGGGATATTCTTACGCTTGCCTAGCAGGTTTGCCTTGTTTACTGTTGTTGTTGTTTTGCTACTGTTCAAGTTTTGCCTTTTTATTTTAATGCACCAATTTATTTTAAACTTGGTCTCTTTCTTCAGACTACTCAGGGACAAGGAATTTTGGTGACAAAGGCTTAGCTATTCTTATATTACAGAGAGTAAGCAAGGTTTGGATGCAGAGAGGACCGCTGGGTGCTGCTTTTGCTCTTCGGAGTCGCTCAGGACAGAAATCCTGCCATTTTCAGATCTGCTGGTCTGATATAAGGGAGTCTAATTGCACGGACAAAGCCATGTGGTTTTCTTGGCAAGGATATTGAAGGGGTTTGTCATTGCTTTTTCCCCCCAGGGAGATGTCAGGGCTACGGATGTGCACACGTTTTGTTTTGCACCTTTCTCTGTTTCCCTTCTCTAGCCTGATCCATTCTGTTTCCCCAGTGTACTGTAAAGGTTTCTCAGAAGAATCATCAGAAGTATTTTGGAGCCCCCATTAGTCTTTCTGTGTTCCACTTTGTTTGTGCCTTGGCAGTAGAAAGCCTAGGGAACACTCTGGGCCTTTTCCCACTAGGACCAACCTCTAGGGCTTGGTACCAATTGGGAAGGCCCTGTCCCCTCCTGGACCCCATTGAAGGGCCATCTGCAGGGCCTTGTCCCCACGAGGACAGGGGAAGTCTGGATTTAATGGATCCGTTAGGCCCTTTGGGGTGTTTTTCCACTGTCACTGAGTACCCACTGAAGCACCCATTAAGAGCCCATTTGGCTGAGAGCCGGAGGAGCCCATTTCCACCACGGACCCCATTAGGGACACATTTGTTTCCAACACAGCTAGGGCAATCCAGATCATTATGGGTCCTTCAGGACCTATCATCCAGATTTTGTGTAGACCCCATTAGAGGGGTCTACAATGGGGTCTTCAGCTTTAAAATCCAGATTGTAGGGAGCCTGTTTCCACTACCATCTGGCAATGGGGTCTAGAGGAGGCTCAGGGGGGAGGCATCCATGGGGGGGGGTGTGCCTCAAAGTCAAGACTTCAGAGTCCCTCCGAAGGCAGCTGCGAAATCCCTCTGAAGGCAACTTCGAAGAAAAACCCCTTGCCAGAGCAGTGCAGCTGTCAAAGGCTGCAGACGCTACGAAGGGTCTTTGAAGTCAGGGGCAAGAAAGGCTGGGAAGCAGAGGATGTGTGGCCAGGGGCTTCTTGCAAGCACATGGATCCTTTCCCAGGCAAGCCACTTGCTTGCCTCAAAGGAGAGTAAAAGCAAGGGAGTAAGGGGGTGCAGAGGCTTGGGTTTTCTCTCTTTCTCAGGGAGGTAACCTTATTGCCCCCCTGGAAGAGAGAAATTTCAAGCCCCTGCAACTAGTTATAGGGCAGGGGGAACGTTAAGACATTAATGAAATATTCCAAAACTTGCCTTGTTCCCACAAAGATAATTATACCGATCTGAGTATTCTTGTGCTTGATGTTGCCAGTGTGGAGTAGGTACTACCTGTTTCCTCATAAGCACTAATAAGTTTTTTCTAAGCACAATCTGCTGTGTGCCCTGAGCAATGAAAAAAGCCCCTCCAGCCCAGCCTCTCGGCGCCAGGGAAGCATGGATGGGAAAGGGGGATCCATCCAGACTTCTTCGATGGGGGTGATGAGGGAAGAGCACAAAGCTGGAAGAAAAGGGGGAGGGAAACGTGGTGCAGAGGAAAGGAGGCGGAGAGCTGCACAGCCATGAGGGAGAGGTCTGATCTCTGTTACTTTGAACTAAGTGAGAGGGGCTGATCCTGGGAGGGAACAGCAATCAGAGAGAAGGGGTGGGCACAATCATGACGGGCAATGGGCAGGGAGGACTTGCCGTAGGGCCTCGCAAGATTGAATCCGAGATAAGGTTGTCGGCGGGATGCCCTTGACACGGATCAAGTTGAAAGTCGGTGGAGACAGTTTCGTCCCGGTTCAGTTATTTCGGTTTTGTTAAATTGAATTAAGGCATGCCGTGAGGATGCAGCCTCTTTGTCTTTTTCCAAGCTTCACTCTTCATTATGAACAGCTGTCAACCTTCCTAATGTCACAACCCTTTAGTACAGTTCCTCATGTTGTGGGACCCCCAACCTAACCCTACCCTAACCCCCAACCATAAAATTATTTTCGTTGCTAATTCATAACTGTAATTTTGCTCGTGTTGTAAATTGTAATGTAAATATCTGATACGCAGGATGTATTTTCATTATTACAAATTGAACATAATTAAAGCCTAGTATTCACATCAACCAATACTGCTGCTTTCTACACGGTAGCTGCTCCCTACTGTATTTGTATGGGGTGCATGTGATGGGGTTGGCGCAATGATGTCATCACGCCAGGTACTCGTATATGGGCGTATCTGCATGTGGTCGGACCCGCCTGGAGACGGATAGAGGAGCATAAGGTGTCTCTGTTCCTATGTGTTTTCTGATGATCTTAGACAACCCCTGTGAAAGAGTAGATTGACCCCAAAGGGGTTGCTACCCACAGGTTGAGAACCACTGGCTTAGGGCAATAATATGTGTCAAGGGTTGACTATTTTGATCTTGATGATGGCGAGGTCTTTACTTTTCAGCTTCTTCAGAAAAAAGAACACGCCCCAGTACATCTCCCAGATCCTCTCCCTGGTTTCCATGGGTGATATCAGGAATTTTGACATTGCTGTGCATTGCTCTTCTTGTTGTCATCCTTGGTGAGTATCAACAGTGAACATTGTTTGGAAAAGGGTAAGAAACTAGAGAGTTCTTCCTAACGATTACCTCTCAATCTTTCCAAAGACTTAATAGGTCTATTTCCAAACGCTAATGGATCCAAGTTGTCTCAAGGAGGTCTCATGGACGTTCTCTAACCAGCATCATTGGTGTGCTTGTCAAGACGTAGGGGCAAATAGAAAATGGCCGGTCAGCCGGTCAACTGACTGGGGACAGATATACTATTAGAAGATCACCTCTGAGGTGGGAGTGTTCTGCAGTGGACAGTGAAAATGCTGTGTCAGGTGTTTTTAACAAAGATTGTATTTGCACCACCATTTTTTGTTTTTTCTGACTCACTTCTGATCTGATCTGCGTTTTTGGCCTTTCATCCATCCCACCGGCCAGCTGGTCATCCAGTCCTGCTTACCAGTGTCCTACTCATCCACTTGACCGTTCAGTCATTTGAATGCTGCCAATTAGCTGACAGAATCAGGAAGTGAGGCCTGGGCAGCAGTCTGCTGACAGATAAAAGTAGTAGACGTGTATTTCTGCTAAAGCACTTGACGGTTGCACGTAGTGTTGTTTCTCCTACCATCTCCCTCACAGGTCATTTTGTGTGACTGTGGTATTTACATCAGAGAAATAGCCATGTTAGTCTAATTAGAAAAGTCCAGCAAGGTAGTTAGTAGCACTTGGAGACTAACAGGAGAAGGGTTGGTGGCATGAACTTTTGTAGACATGTCTACTTCTTCAGATGCTAGGGGGGCCTAGCATCTGAAGAAGTAGACATGCCCATTGAGCCACCCAGCATCTATAGAAGTAGACATGCCCATTGGACCTGTGGCATCTGAAGAAGTAGACGTGCCCGTTGAGCCCCCCTAGCATCTGAAGTAGATGTGCCCATTGGGCCCCCCAGGATCTGAAGTAGATGTGCCCATTGAGCTCCCTAGCATCTGAAGAAGTAGAGGTGCCCATTGGGCCTCCTGGCATCTGAAGAAGTAGACATGCCCATTGAGCCACCCAGCATCTATAGAAGTAGACATGCCCATTGGACCTGTGGCATCTGAAGAAGTAGACGTGCCCGTTGAGCCCCCCTAGCATCTGAAGTAGATGTGCCCATTGAGCCCCCCAGGATCTGAAGTAGATGTGCCCATTGAGCTCCCTAGCATCTGAAGAAGTAGAGCTGCCCATTGGGCCCCCTGGCATCTGAAGAAGTAGATGGGCCCCTTGAGCCCCCTGGCATCTGAAGAAGTAGACGTGTCTACGAAAGCTCATGCCACCAACCCTTCTACTGATTTCTCCGAGTGCTACTTGCTGGACTTGTGCTACTTATAATACATCTGGCAGCCACATCAGTGCATTCTCCTACACTGGAAAACAAGCTAGGAAACACCTAGAATTTAGGTAGTGAAAACATCTCAGATAAATACAACTGATTCAGCTGGACAGAGATGTGTGCTCACTAGCTGTCCATTGTGATGGGCGCTGTGACAGTGAGCCAGTTTGGTCCTGTGGTTAGCATGCTGGATTCATATCCCGTAATCACCTTGATTCTGCACTCCTCCATGAAGCCAACTGGATGACCTTGGGTTAGTCACAGCTCTCTTCTGAGCTCTCACAGCCCCACGTAACCTCACAGGGTGTTCTGTTTTGGGGAGAAGAACAGAAGCTTTGTCAGCCGCTTTGAGTCCCCTTAAACGGGTGAGAAAAGAGGGGTAGAAAAGCCAACTCTGCTGCTGCTGCTGCTGCTTCATCATGGATCAAGCATCTGCACGTACACTGTTTTGATCTTTCTTTATTAGGGAGAAGTATTGCCAAAATTTTACTGTCCCAATGGTGGTGGCGGCAGCAGCAGCTGAAATGTGCTTAGGAAAGTATTTTGTTACTTTCAAGGCTCACACAGCAGCTAGTTGTATTTCTGTATGCTGCCTTCTCTATACCTTTTAAGCATTTGGAACTGTGGTGTAGCCCCATCTGAGGTCTTCATACTGCTATAAGATCTCCTGATTAAGAGCCAATATGGCCTGGATCCTAGGTCCTAGGATACTCAAGGAGTCCACTGACCACTGTGTCTGAGGGTCAAAGAAGCTGTGTTAATGGGCGGAAAAAAATCCATACTCTTCTTTGGGCCATCGACTGGTATGTCCAGACAAAGCAGATTAGATTCTGCTCTCATTTAAGAAAATGTGCAGAAACTTTGTGCGATGTACATCCGAGGGTTAGATTTATATTGATCCTGCTTTATATGCCCAGTCTGGATGTTCTGTTATCTGATGACGTGTGTGTTGAAAAGTGCAATAAATGATGAGAAAAATCAGCATGAATGAGCCATGGACTATCGCTTCCTCCTTTCCCCTCAAGCACCATGAGGCAAAACAATGTCAAATCCTGGGTGTGTGAAGGGATTTGGGAAGAACTTCACTGGATATTTCCTCATAATTTCCTCGTATTTGACATTCCAGAATTAAAGTGGGTGTAATAGCAAACAGACTCTAAACAGCTCCTTCAGGCATAAGAAGAGATGGCACTAGTAGCTTTGGTCTTTCTCTGCTTCACAGTTGCCACAGCTCTTGGCTGAGACCCTGTTTGGAAAGCATGTCCTATAAGGAAAGGTTTGAAGCATCTAGGAATGTTTAACTGCAGAAGAGAAGACTTAGAGACATGGGGTGTTTTTCCACTGTCAAAAGTACCCATTCTTGCACCCATTTAGGACCCATTTGGGTGTGAGCTGGATGACCCCATTTCCACTACGGCACCCATTTGGGACCCGATTGTTTCCACTGCCATGGGGGAAATCCGGATCTAATGGGTACATTTTGGCCTTTAATCTGGATTTTCTGTAGACCCCATTAAAGGGGTCTACAATGGGGTCTTCTGCCAGAAAATCCGGATTAAAGGGAGTGGAAACAGGCAATAGGGTCCAAAGGAGGCTAGGGGGAGGGGATGCACCTTTGGAACCCCCCCCCCCAAACATTGGCTTCGAAGTCACTTTGAAGCTGACTTCAAAGTCACTTCGAAATCACTTCGAAGTTGCTTCTAAGACTGCACCCCCCTGCCCCCCAAAACACCTGGGGTAATGGACCGACCCCTTGTGGGTCGATCCGGATTCCCCAGATGGGTGCAAAGCTGTTTCCGCAGCAGGGGTGTTAGCGCCCATTCCTAATGGGTGCTACACCTCCTGTGGAAACACATTGGGTGCTTCCCTTAATCCGGATCTACTAGATCTGGATTAAGAAATGTACCCATGCCTTAGATCCGGATCTTCTTAGATCCAGATCTAAGGGCTGCCGTGGAAAAACACCCATGACCATAGTCTTCAAGTCTCTGAAGGGCTGTCACAGTGCAGAGGAATCGTCCCTATTCCCATCTGCAGAAGATGGAAGGACTAGAAACAACAGGATGAAACTTCAAGGGAGTCAATACAGATTAGATATTAGGAAAAACTTCCTGAATCAGTCAGTGGAATAGGTTGCCATGGGAGGTAGTGAGCTCCCCTTCACTGGAGGTCTTCAAGCAGAGGTTGGACCCACATCTGTCTGGGATGGTTTAGGGCGGTGATGGCCAACCTATGACACGCGTGTCACAGGTGACACACCGAGCCCTTTTGGGTGACACACCTGGTCACCCTGGCACCTGGACGTGCAGTGCTTGCTTGTTCTTGAAGTGTACGAAATACCAACTTTCAATGGAAGATTTAGCAACAAATGTCACTAATGTAAAGAATTATTTGTTTTTGCTTTTAATAAAATACATATATCAAAAATATAACTTTTTTACTAGAGCTACAAGTATCACAAAATTATGGATATTTCTAGATGTGACACAGCACCCGAGTTAAGCTAGGTTTTTTTGCAAATTTTGACACACCGAGCTCAAAAGGTTCGCTATCACTGGTTTAGGGAATCCTGCATTGAGCAGGGGGTTGGACTGATGGCCCTGGAGGTCTCTCACAGCTGTATGATTCTATGTTTCTATTTATACAAGGTAAAAGGGATATTGTGTACTTCTTCCAGGCCAGATGACTTTTTCAAAAAGTAGACTGAAGGTGATAGTGTGTGGTACCTGTTCAATTCCACCTCTAATCCATATTAAAGGCCAGAAAATACACTTGAAATGACCGGAAGCAGTGGTTATCTAGGGGGAGGGCAGAGGCAGGCAACTCCCCAAATTTTCCCCTCAAAAACTTTAATCCACCAATGTGACATATTACTCAGCCACCCCCAAATTTGTTACCTGCCTAACATATATGGAGCTGGCGATGGATCTGGTGACACGTCTCACATTTTGAAGGCACTAAAACAAGGCAGCTCTTTACTTGAGAAGTATTGGTTTTCAGACAGAAGGTAAGAGAGGCCCTATATCTTATATAAATAGTCTACATAGCCTGTAAGAAATTAATTTAAAAATACTTCTGCCGACTTAACATTAATGCCTGCTCTGTCACCACGAACTGAATGGGGAAACCAAAAGGGCTGAATGTGGAAAGTCCATTTGTCTGTGATTTTTGTTAATTACAGATGTTGATCTCATGCAAAAATGCTTGCTTAATAATTCTGAACTTCCTTTATGAAAAAAAGGAACTGTGGAAAAATTAATACATGGATGTGTGTTGAGAAATAGAGTCTTGTTAGAGTTCCTCATAGAGTGGCATATTTGACAACAAAATTCTGAACTTTTATTCTGGTTGCTTGGCCAGTAACTCCATGAAATTATAAAATGTTGCTGCCTTTCCCTTTTCTTTCCAGTTAAGTCCAATGGAAGCTTCTTTGGTAGCCCACTTTCAGGAAATTGGCATTGCCTTCTGAGGGTGCCTGAAGGAAAAGGTTAGTAACTGTGAGTAAAGGAACCATATTAAGGTGACCAACTTTATTACAATGAAAAGGACAAAAATAAATTGAAGAAAACAATATTGTAAATAAAAGAAAAATTTTGTTCATTGCAACAATAATTCACTATAATACGATAAATGCATAATAAAAGCATTTGTAATATTTTATTTTATAATTATGCTTACATGCCTATTAATTTTTAATAATTATTATAAGAAAAAAAATACTCATTTAGATAATATCTACAGTAAGGTGGCTACTCCATACCTGCCCTCCTTCCCAACTGATTCCAGACATAATAGGAAATGAAGCCTTGGAAAAGTGTGTGACACTCTTCCATCTATTTCATATTCATGTATATCAGTATAATGTTCATTCAGTTTCTCTTCCATCCCTACATGTATTTTTGAAATAAAAATAAAGGAAGTACAGTATCACAAACAAGTTAGGGTGACCCCAGACAGCACGTTAAAAATGTAGCATTTACCTTTACTTCGAAGTAAAGTCCTTGCGCAGGAAAAACGGTCCACCCCCATGCACTCCAGTATCGTGTTGGAGCAGTAAGGATTCTCCTGTTCATATGCTGCCTGATAGGTCTGCTGCTTCTCAGGTGTAGGTGAGTGTGCACAAATATTCAAATGCATTCAAAATTCAATCAAATCAACTGAGTTTTGACATTCAAATTCAAATCACATGTCCTTAAATTCGAATTTAAAGATTCGATTCAAATTTTGGATCTATTTGTCTGAATTATTCGTACATGATGCCTACTTGAAGATCCTCACCTTTCCCACACCTGTGTACGCATTTGTATGGATGAAAATGGGTTGCATATGGGATAACTATGGGATGCGTATGGACGTGTGTGGATGCATACGGTGCGTAAGGACTCTGGGAAGATGCATGTTGAATGTTGTTGACATTCATAAGTGCAAACTCAAATGAAAAATTCAAATGAATACATTCAAATTTGCTTAATTCAAATAGAATTTGGTTAAATTCAAACAGCAAACATTCGAACTGAATAGAATTTTTCAGTATTCGAATCGAGTCCTGAAAATTGTGTTTTTGCACAACCCTAGTTGGCATGTGTTCTCACATAATTTGCCTAAACTCCCTTGAAAGTGCAAAGGAATAGAATACACCACAGTGAATGTTCTCAAAAATACTTTTTCTTTTTACTCCGTAGTATCAGGTTATAATGCATGGGCACTGCAGAGTATTATAAAACCTGTGTGGTTGTGCTTCCCCTGTGGATTTTTAATCCTGTCTGGATGCAGCCTTAGTTGGATCACTACATAGAATCATAGAATCATAGAATCATAGAATGGTAGAGTTGGAGGGGACCTCCTGGGTCATCGAGTCCAACCCCCTGCTCAAGGCAGGATCTCCTAAACCATCTCAGACAGATGGCCGTCCAGTCTCTGCTTGAAGACCTCCATCGAAGGGGAACCAACCACCTCCCGTGGCAGCCTGTTCCACTGGTTGATCACTCTTACTGTTAGAAATTTTTTCCTAACATCTAAACTAAATCTTTTCCCCTGCAGTTTCACCCCATTGTTTCTAGTCCTTCCTTGAGAGAGTGAGAACAGGGCTGATCCCTCTGCCTTGTGACAACCCTTGAGGTATTTGTAGACAGCTATCATGTCTCCTCTCAGTCTTCTTTTTGTTAGACTAAACATATCTTGCTCCTACTCTGTTCTTACAGAACAAGAGCTGTCATGCTGTATGGAAGGCTGGGAGAGATTTGGATCAAGCTGCTACTATTTCTCTAGGAATATGAGTACCTGGAATAAAAGCAGTGTTGAATGCGACCAGATGGGCTCTAGTTTGGTAGTGATAAAAACATTGGCCGAACAGGTGAGTTGTAGTAAGTATACAAAGTGGGGAAAGGGATGCCACAGCAGAGGGTATCTTTCAGGCTGGAGGGACAAGCAGGATGCCTCTAAGGCCATTTGCTGGGATTCAAGAGCAGGAGAAGTTTTGCCCTTGTCTCTGCTTGAGATGCCCATGGGCAATTGGTGGGCCACCATGTGCGACAGGATGCTGGACTAGAAGGGCTGTGGCCTGATCCAGCAGGGCTCCTCTTAAGTTCTTGTGGACTAGACGGGCTGTGGCCTGATCCAGCAGGGCTCCTCTTAGGTTCTTGTGGACTAGACGGGCTGTGGCCTGATCCAGCAGGGCTCCTCTTAGGTTCTTGTGGACTAGACGGGCTGTGGCCTGACACAGCAGGGCTCCTCTTAGGTTCTTAGGCTCCTGTGTTCTGTTTGCTTTGAAGGAACTGCACTAGGGCTTAAGCTCTCTGAAATACACTTCTGAAGCAGCTTCCATCTTCTTGTACTGCAAGCTGAGACACAGCAGTTCTTGGAATAAAGTATCAAAGTTAGGTGGCTGGAGATGCCACCCATGGACTGGGAGTCCATAGTGTTGAGGGTAGGCTGTGCAGAGGGATTGGAGCATTGTCTGGGTGCCTCAAACAGGAGCTGCCAGTTAGAACCACATCTGTCGTCACCCCCCTGAGCTTCTGACTCAGGCTACTGCTGCGTGGGGGCAAGGAGAAATTATATATATTGCAAGATGTTTTGGAGCCATTGTGCAATGAGAGGTATAGATTTTCAAACTTCTCTGTTCACCCCGTCTGTGGTTTTTAGTTATATGAGGCTCTCTAATTGCAGGAGTTTCTTGTGAACTATTTATATAATAGTAGTGTGGAGACAACAAATTTTTGCATCGGCCTCTCTGATGAAGGGAAGAACAATAACTGGCACTGGGTGGATGGCACTCCTCTGAACTCAACAGAACCGTGAGTAATAATATCCCCCCTCCCCCATTTATTTAAATTTAAAACATACAACATCCAACTTATTTGCATACTGACATACACCATATAGATGGCACAGTGAGACAATATTGACAACACTGGTAATAGCAATAATACTAATATTAGCGCAAGAGCCCAGCAAGTCATTCTTCCCAAAATCGACACCACAGCCCAGCACATAAAAACTGTGACACCACTGTGATGCTATCAGACACTAATTATTCTAAATTGAACTGTTAAACTATCCTTACCTATTCTATGCCGCTTTAGCTTTCTTTTTACATGAGCTTCTGGGCAACTTGTGGAAGCCAAGACACAAATGTAAAGATCTTCCTGGACTCTAGGTGGCTTTCGATACCAGTACGCTGATGACGCCCAGCTCTATTTCTCCTTGTTATCAGAGTCAGTGGAGGTTGCGCAGATGCTGGACCTGTGTCTAGAGGCTGTAATGGGCTGGATAAGGGCCGATAAACTGAAACCGAACCCTGATAAGATGGAGACGCCGTGGATTGGTGGTTCCCGGCTCCAAGAAGTGTGTAAACAGCCTGTTCTGGATGGGGTTGCACCCCCGCCCCCCGAAAGAGCAGGTGCATAGTTTGGGAGCACTCCTGGTTCCATCTTTGTCATTAGAGGCCCAAGTGGACTTGGTGCCATCTATGGCCACAGCCTTTGCTGGACAGAGATAGCCTAGCCACAGTAGTCCATGCACTGGTAACCTCCCAATCAGACTACTGCAATACGCTCAGTCTTGTAATGCACTCTACGTAGGACTGCCCTTGAAGAAGATCTGGAAGCTGCAGTTAGTTCAGAATGCAGCAGCCCTATTACTGGCTGGTACAACGTACAGGCGGCACATCACACCTGTTTTGAATTCAAGGTGCTGATAGTGACTAAACGGCTTGGGACCTCAATACCCACCTGCTCTCATACAGACCTTCCTGAGGTTGAAGATCTGCTGGAAGGGGGCTCCTTCATGTCCCACCAGTTAGAGAAATCCACTGTGTTGGGACACGGGAGAAGGCCTTCTCAGCCATGGCACATCACCTATGGAACACCCTTCCTTTGGAGGCCCAATTAGCGGCAACTCATCTAACTTTCAGGTGCCAAGTAAAGACCTGGCTTTTTATGAAAGACTTGGGGCACTAATTCACTCTAGCACTATTTTAATTTTAACTTTAACTTTTTAACTAACGAAGCCGTTTAAAACTGTACAATAGGGTATGTATTGAATATTTTGCTGTATATGGGTTTTTATTGTAAGCTGCCCAGAGATCTTAGGATATGAGGTGGGATATAAATATTCTAAATAAATAAATAAATAAAGTAATGCAGTTGGACGTTCCCAGAGATTATCAGGTTGGCTGATAATGGTCTCCAGTTGGTATAAAATACAGATAAATTGGGTTGTGCTTGCCTAGTTAAGGGCTGTTCTTATTGCCTGGTTACTGTTCGGTTACTGCAGGGTGCTGTAGGCATGCATGATTCCTGTCCTGGTTGTGGGGTGGTTTTTCCAAATGCCGCCAGCCCTACGCTATCAATGGCAGCTTAATTCCAGGTGTAACCTGGGCACCAAAACAGGGTTGCTGGCAGGGAGGGACGCTGCTCTGATGGATCCTCCACTTTAACCTCTCTAAGGCTGAATCCCCAAAAGACTTATTAGCCCCTCTCGGATTCCTCTGCAGTCACTCTGTTATAGCTGACTTTAAAAGTCCCCTCCACTTCCAGAATAAGCGTCCCCATGGTAGCAGCGATCTAAACGGACTTTCCGTCCCCAAGGAAGCCTGTTTCCTTTCCCCGGATCTTTCCCCCCCGCCCCCTCTCTTGTTAAAACGAAAAATAGCCAGATCTCCGTCTCTTGAAACTGCCTCCCGCCCCTAGCAAAGCAGATGAGCGCTCATTCTGTCAATTTCATTCACTTTCAGCAGTTACTTTCACTTTGTTCTCTGTTAGAAAAGGATTTTCTGCCCCGGTAAAGTCAGCGGCTGGAGGATCGGGAGCGCGATCCTTCGCTCATTCTCTTTTAAGGCTTCACTTGTAAACAATGTTGCCATTCTGAGCCATTCTGGCTCTTTTTACAAAGGAAAGGAAGCGAACCTGCTGCATTTCTCAGATGTGTGAATGCTTTTTGGCTGTGTGTGCAGGCAAGCAATCCCCGCCCCTTTTGCCACGGAGCGTCCTCAAGGCAGATATAGTGAGCAAAACCCGCGAACCGCTGAAAGAGCGCTGGAACTCTTCTTTAAAGTGCACGTATTTTATCGCGGGTGTCTCACTTTCCTAAGCTCCCTAAGCGCCTTGTAAAGCCCGGAATGGGGACGCTCAGAGGCAAAAGGAGTGTCCTGGCACACTTTCAATTCCATGGGGACAGGGCTTAAGCTACATCTTGCAGTAACTACTTGCTTGTCCTTTGCTTTCCTCATTGCTTCTGCAGCATTGGTCACCCCTTTTGTCCTAGTGAGAATCTAGATCCAGCGGGTCTGCTTTATGAAAAGACGCTCATCTGAAGACTTGAGTAGCTCCCAGTTTTTATAATCTGTAAACATTTGGTATTGAGAGGGATCCTAAGAACTTGGTGGGATATGCAGAATACATTTGGGAAAAGAGATGCCTTTATGGCTATGTACATGGGCATCCTTGAAGCAGAATGATAATGTCTTGACTCAAAGGGCCTTACAATTGTTGCATATAGCTGACTCTGCTTTCTTTCTTGCTTGTAAAACCACAGACTTACACCGTTTTCTTACAATTTTTTGTCTTCCAGATTCTGGAGAGCATATGAACCTAATGGCAAGGATGAACACTGTGTTGTTATGTATATAGACACATCTAACAAAAATATCATGAATTGGAATGATGTCCAGTGTGCCTCCAGTAACCATCATTACATTTGTGAAACTATGGTTATCTCTAATTAAAGAAACCAATAAATGTGGGAGAGTACAGAGAACACTTCTTAGGGGGGGAAATGCCAGTAATTTTGGAACTATGGCCATACTGGGAATTTTGAGATTTAATTTTTTCCCTGCTTATTTCTGCCTTTCGGATAATTTCCTGTTTTGTCTTGCACTCAACATCAGGTCCATTACACGCAGACTTAATCCTCTTGAATTTGTACAGTTTGGTGAAGGGACCCCTTCAAAATACAGGAAAAGAAGACATTGGAAGACTACGAATGCATCTGCATGGGGTTACGGTGCAGCAGGGCAAAGGGAACCGCTCACAAGCTCAGGGGAGAGGTGGCAAAGGAATCTCACTGCCAGTGTATCAGTTGTGGAGATTAAACAGGGAGAAGGGGAAAAAGAGCAAGGCAGGTGCGGAAGGTAGCTAAATGGTGGTCCCAAACATGCAGTTTCACAAGGCAGACATTAAGAACATGAGAACATAAGAGGAGGAGCCCTGCTGGATCAGGCCACAGCCCATCTAGTCCAGCGTTGTGTTGCACATGGTGGCCCACCAAATGCTCATGGGCATCTCAAGCAGAGACAAGGACAACCCTTCTCCTGCTCTCAGATCCCAGCAAATGGCCTTAGAAGCATCCTGATTGTCCCCACCTGAAAGATGCACCTAGGCATCCATTCTAGTAGCCATTGATACATCTGTCATCCATAAATTTGTCCAACCCTTCTTAAAAGCCAACTAGGCTGGTTGCTGTCACCACCTCTTCCGGCAGCACATTCCATAAACCGATGACCCTCTGGGTGAAGAAATCCTTCCCCTTGTCTGATCCAACTCTCCTACCCATCAGCTTCATAGATGCCCCCTGGTTCTAGTGTTGTGCGATAGAGAAAAGAAATGGGAAGTTGGAAGACTTTGGCTCCATACATGGCTCCACTGTGAGACCCACCATGAGATCAATACAGGGCCTTTTTGCACCACCCCTCAGTCAATTAGAAGCCTTAGTGTGGATGCTAAGAGCACACTCAACACACCCAAACTCTCCCCAAACATACCTTAAACGCAGGTGGCTGTCTGGATGGCAGCCATCTTCAAACACTGGTGCTGGCATCATTGCACAGGCAAGCTGCTGGCGCGGAGCAACCTGGTGGCCTGGTGTGTCCTTGCATTTGTACTGCCAGTCATGTGCTCGCCCTGCACCTCTTCCAAACAGGAAGTGGTGCAAATGGCACACCTGGAGGCTTACCAGCTCTGGGAGCTCCGGGAGGCAGGGAGCTGTTTCTGGGGAGGAAATGTCTCCATGAGGTGTGGATGTTTCATCTCAGAGCTTCCCCCACCTTGACCAATCAATCGGTTAAGTGTGAAAAGGCCCCAGCATATGGAACTTTAACTCCTGGTCTCAATACAGAAGACTGGAAGTGGCACCAGAAACCAGCTGTTTCTGAGTCACTTCTCCGCACCTCAATCTATCCATGTGGGCAAGGGGGGTGGCAATTCTCCTGGCAACAGAGATCTCAGAGGATTTTCTGTGGTTTGACTGGTAATTCACTTTGCTGGAGGTTGCAGCAGCCTAGCCCTGGATAGGGTGGAAAAGACTTGGATGCCCAAATTATTTCAAATGACTCAGACCCAAGGCAGAAATAACAACATAAAGGATATCCCAAAAAACCAAGGTGGAATAGTCACAAACACCTTTATTGAGGATTACAGTTCCATTGTAGAACTCTATGGAAGAAGCATTACAATTTCATCCATACTGTTGGAGCTTCATGTTATTTTACAGAAGAAATAAGAAGTTGGGTCTCTTCTTCTAGAGACCTTCTGCCAATCCATCCACGAAGGTAATACGTAGAGGGAGCAATGGGCTGACTCAGGACACACCAGCGTCAAAGTACTGTTAGCTGCTTCTTTCTTGGAAATACATAGTTCTACCTATGGTATCCAAATGGCTTGTCACCCGTATTAATAAAGGTTCTTCACACCATCTGTTTTATTTTAAAGAAGTTGTAGCTAATCAACTTAAACTAGCAATACAGAATTTAACAAATCATTTCCCAATGATTCACTTTCATATTCAGACTCATTTATTGGTTATATACGGAATATATTTAAAATGGATGCACTGGAGTCAATTTATTCATCCTCCATAATATTCCTACTGCTTTCAACTAGATGCATATTGCTTCGTTGCATTAGATGCTTAAGAAGGCACATATTGCTTCATTGGATTCTCTGCCCATGTGGGGAGGTTTCTGGCCAACCTCTGAGAAAGCTCTTCCCTAATAGGCCACTTCCACGCTTTAAAGAAAGGAGCTAAATCTTTCTTCACTTCTTGAGAGAATGTTTCTGCCCACAAATTCATCTTGGATTCATTATCTTCTGGGATTTCAGTCATCCTCTGGTACTCTGCAAAGACATGCATGTAGGACTCCCATCCAAATGCTTCCTGTAGCTAAAAGAGAGAAAATATATTTGGTCATTTTTCTCAATACATTTTTGCAACTTCTGCTGAGGATGATCTGTCATGGATGACGTTCAGAACAGGTTCGTCTTTAATTTAAATTTGTGCTTATATAGCTTTTACAACCTGTTATGAAACCACCATGAGTGAGAATAAGGAATTTGCATATTGTTATTTAGTACTGAAAAAACCATTCATCACTATAGTTTGATCACTATTGGGCTAACTTCATCAGTATATTGCTCTAATAGAAATTTTGGGTTTTCTTGCTTTTCTACCTTTGCCTGTGGTCACACCTTCACTTTAAACCTCGTTCATTCCATCTTCAGCCCCACCACTCACCATTTAATGGTCCTATCCACTTTATTTATGGACTTTCTTCCTTTCAATCATACTTTCCTGAGTCCTGATTTTTACAGGTCTCAAGCCATAATAGAATAATAATCCATTTTCATTTTTTTTTGGGGGGGGGTTTGAGTGGGGAACTAAAGGGGGCTGAACTGTACTGTAGTGAGTAGATACTGCATGAATTTGCCTTCCCTCTTGTCCAATGTGTGATTACCTGCTGTTGAGTGACAGGACTTTTATCCTGTCAGAGTGCAGGGAGTGTTGCTATGGTGAGAAGAGGGATGGACATCTAAAAAGGTCTATGAAGGAGTCTCAGGACATGAACAGAAAGGTGTGAGCACGGTGACCCAAACTAAGGATGAACTCAGGAAGAATTATCAAGTATTGAGTGTGGACAGAGATGGTGCATTTTGAGTACCTTTTCTTAACAAGACAGACTATTTCAGCAAGGTGTGACCACAGCCTTCATTCTGGGTTGCAGTTTAGACATATTGAAGAAGCAGGTCCTATAAAATCAATTACTATAGCGCATCCATTTTGTTTTATTTAACATTTTTAGAACTGTGGGCTGAATGGATTCTTATGGTGTGTTACCTGCAGATAGGGTTCCAGTGCAGTAAATATCTCAAAGTCTTTCAGATCACCGTTTTTAATATAGTCATTAATTCTCATCTTCCTGCATTCTGGTTGAAGGTCCTGGTGGGCCTCTTCTCTTGGGATGTTCAGGACTGTCTCATTTACATAAACAGACCAGAGGTTGCAGGTGGCTTCTGTGGTGTGTGGTGGAAACTCCCATCCACTCTGCTGCTGGTTGTGGCCCAGTTCATGGATGGGCCCCCACAGACCCTTGGTATGTATTGAATTTATGTCTATCATTTCCTCTACTGATTCCAAGTGAATCATGATAGGGTAGCCAGAATGCATCCAACCTAAACAGAAGTGGGATGAGGAAGAAGAGATATAAAACAGATCCTTACTTATGAATGGAAGCTTATGACAGATGCTAGGCGATATGAGGCAGGCTTGATTTTTACGTTTATGGCATTCTCCATGGTTTTTCTGACAGCAGCCGCTTGACTTTTGCGCACCTGGGATCCAGCAAAAAACCACAGGAGTGCCATAAACTTAAAATCAAGCCTGCCTCATATCGCCTAGCAGATTGGGGGTGCAAAAGAAGCAAAAAGGATACCCCAACCCATGACGTGAGTTGGAAACTCCTCCCTGTTAGCCCGCAAGTGTCCAGATATGGGTTTCTGGCTTGCTAAGCAAGCGCGCCGGGGCCCCGATACGGTGCTGAGACCAGTTTTCCAGGGTGCCAAATTTGGTCCCCTGTTAGCGCTGTATGGGGGGATTTGGAACTCTTTTCGCATGCCAGATCAGAAGCCCATGCAGACAGCCAGAGCCAATCCTGCTCTCTACATGGTACAAAATTGGCATGCGGACAGCCCCCTGGACTATTTTTAGAGAACTCGTATCTTCTCCAAATATTGTAGCATTCTACAATGATCCCAGTTTTCTTACTTCTAGCGCACACGCATTGGTTTGTACTTACCGACTGCGATTTGAACATCTGCCACAATTCTTTCCGGCCTGGGGAAAACGGGAGGCAGGGATGCTAGCTTGGTTATTCCCCCCATAAACTTATCCCAGGTGGCAAGAAGAACTGTTGGATTGCTTATGTTCCGTACTGTATCGGTTGGCACTGTCAAAATAATATTCTCCGTTTCTAATTCAGCCCAGGGAGAAGCACTATGACGGATGCTGTTTTGCCAGGCAGATAAACTTGTCTCACCTAACACAATATTTTAAAAAGACATGCTCAGTAGTTCATTTGAAAATATATTTTCTACTTAGACATTATTTGGTTTACAGTAAGAGGTAAGGCAATTTAAAATGAGAAAGACACATTTAAACACACACACAAAGAGGTAACATTCATTAATAGTCCAGCACTTGGAGACTAACAGGAGAAGGGTTGGGGGTATGAGCTTTTGTAGACATGTCTATTTCTTCAGATAATGCCGCCCCCTAACATCTGAAGAAGTAGACGTGCCCACTGGGGCCCCAGTGTCTGAAGAAGTAGATGTGCCCATTGGGCCCCCTAGCATCTGAAGAAGTAGATGTGCCCATCGGGCCCCCTAGCATCTGAAGAAGTAGACGTACCCATTGGGCCCCCTAGCATCTGAAGAAGTAGACGTACCCATTGGGCCCCCTAGCATCTGAAGAAGTAGACGTGCCCATTGGGCCCCCTAGCATCTGAAGAAATAGATGTGCCCATCGGGCCCCCTAGCGTCTGAAGAAGTAGACGTGCCCATTGGGCCCCCTAGCATCTGAAGAAGTAGATGTGCCCATTGGGCCCCCTAGCGTCTGAAGAAGTAGATGTGCCCATTGGGCCCCCTAGCGTCTGAAGAAGTAGACGTGCCCATTGGGCCCCCTAGCATCCGAAGGAGACGTGTCTACAAAAGCTCATGATAGTCTCCAAGTGCTACTAACTACCTTGCTGGACTTTTCAAATTAGACCAACACAGCTATTTCGCTGATATTATTCATTAATAGCATTTGCATTAATAATCAGAAAGCATGGATGCTATACATATGACATCTGGGAATGACCATAGTGTACTGCTGGAGTATCTGCTCTTCGTACAGAATGACCTGGGCTTAACGCTTGGCGTTTCTGTGGAAGGAGACCTTGCAAGCCACCTCTGTCTCGTGCGTGCATCTGTTCAGTCATCATGGGTTAAATTCAGTTTGAGAGATGAAGCAGGTTTACATTTTGGCGGGAGTAGAGATCCCTTCGGAAAGCAACTCCACCAAAGGAGGGCGTCAATGCAGTCTCCACCAGGAGCTTGATGGCTCCAAAGCCATTGCTGAGACCGCATTGTCCAAGATGCTGTACTTACTCATGGAGGCCTCCTTGCCCTTCATGGGTCTGTGGAAGGGATGTGCAGGGATGCAATTTTCAGCATTCTGTCTGTAAAAAACTGAATGTTCCGACATTCGAACTCGTACAAATGTGCAATTTTGAATGTCTGGATATTCGATTCAATATGAATGTATTTGTACATATTTGTTCAAATACTCGGTACATACGGACGCGTCTTTGATTGATATGCATCTGTATGCTTCCCATACATATCTGTACGGATACCTACGGGATGTATAGGTATCTGTACTGTTAAACGAATGTCCAAATTATTCGTTCAAATGTCCGAAACATTCATACTCATATGAAGGCTAATGTATGAATGTCTAGACATTCTATGGACCCAGAGTAGTTAACTGGTACCTCAGGAGGGCATTCACACTCCTCCAGCAGAGGGTGTAGTGTGGACAGGCAGACTTGGGTGCTCTTCCATGACTTGGGGAGACATGGCCATGGATGACAAAGGGTGTAGTAACCACAAAAGCTGCACATGGTTCCTTAAATTTCCCTTCCAGCCTCCAACTGACTAAGAAGACAAACCTCAGAAAGCACATGGCCCCAAAGGACAACAACCCTTTCTTTTCCTGTTTGAGGATTTTCCCAGCCTCTGCCCACAGGATGTGACATCAGAAGGGCCCCTGGCTCGCCCACCTGACACAGCTCCACCAATCACCTCCCTGGACTGTGCCTTTACATCACTTCCTCCACGCCACCTCCTGGCGCGGCTTATATAAACCTCGGCAGAAAATAAATTGCTCTCTTTTCCAGCTGATCCTGTCTTCATGTCTCTTCTCTCCCCCATCCCCCATTTTCTAACTGACTCAGGGTCAGCTATTACATGTGCCTGATCCCCAGTAATCTGGGCCGGTCAGATAATTGGAAAAACTTTTGTAACAGCCGGTGTTCAGGGGCAGCAGCAATCAGCTGATGGTCCCCATTTCCCGGAGCCCTCACATTTATCGTGTAAGCCGGATATGCGATAAAAGGGTAAAAGAGCATTTCTTGTTTTTGTTTTAAGGGTTTTTTCCTTCAGTGCTGAAACCAGCAACAAAGCCCTGCACATGTACTGACAGCAGTGAAAATGAGAAGTGAGTAGGGCAGTTCTGAGAACACCAACAAAGAAGGAAGATGCACCAATAGGCATGCTGACTTCACACAGAAAAAGTTGCACATTACTCACATTCTGTTCATTCCTTGCTTCAGAGTCCTGACATCACTTTACAAGAACATAGGCCAGCAGGGGCGAATGCAAACAAGGAGGAGCAGATGTGGAAGACAGGAATGTAGGGGTCCTTCCAGATGCATGAAAAATCCACAATTCTACTGAGACTATAATGGGATGGTGGGCTGATACCCAATAAAACTGTTGTTGTGAGGCACCTGGCAACGATGCTGGCTTTCCCATAATTGTTCCTCTTATCTCAGTGGTTCTCAACCTTCCTAATACAGTTCCTCATGTTGTGGTGACCCCCAACCTAACCCTAACCCCCAGCCATAAAATTATTTTCATTACTACTTCATAATGACCCCTGTGAAAGAGTAGATTGACCCCCAAAGGGGTCACAACCCACAGGTTGAGAACCACTTCCTTATCTGGACATCTGCAGGGCTGTCTTTCTGGTGGTGCAATTTGACTTTATTTCCACAGCTCCCAGCAGATGTCCAGGTAAGGGGAACTCAGCCCACAGTTGTTTGCTCCCTCTGCCAGGGGGCAACCAGAGGCAACCAGAGGGCCTTCTTTAGACCCCACAACGTCTCTTTCCTTCTGGAGGCAGCTGTAAATTTGGTGAGGGTAGCCTGCAGGGACTCACAAGTTTGAGTGGTGGAGGGAGACAGGAACACGTCTACGTGAAGCCCCCTGCCATCTGACATGGAAGGAAAACCTGAGCCTTGATTAAAAATGTGCGGGGACAGGTGTCAGCCCCCCTCTTGTCAGCCCCCCTTCCTTCGACAATGAAGGAGAGGTTGCATCGGCCAGCTCAGCTGAGGCAGGCTGCCCGGCCAGGCATGATGAGGAATGCCTGATGCAAGCAGCAAATGAGAATGTTTGATCTATAGCTCAAACTGACAGCAGCTCAGAATCTGAGCAAGAAGCTGGGTGACACCCTTCCCTGATGGCGTTGAGACAAGAGCGCTCACAGCTGCGTGAATCAGAAAGATTACGCCACCTGCAACGAAAGAGATGTGACCCTGCTTCCTCTATTTCAAACCGCCTATTCAGGCCAGAGTTGTTGCAGATGAAGATGGTAAAACTTGTAGCTCTTGGAGTTTGTGACCTTGCTTCGTGATTTATGACCGACCCTTCTGACTGCCTGACAGCTTTTGACCTTGCAACTGTTTGACAACGCGTTAACTCTTCAGCCTCCCAAAACCTTGCCTTGATATTGTCTCTTGCTGCTACTAAGCCTGTGCACGTGTGTGTGTGTTTGCCTCCGGACTTGCCAGCTGGAGACAGGACAACAGGCTACAGTTGTCCAAATGGAAGAGTCTCTTTAAATGCTTGTAGGGGGAACTGGCAAAAGTTGAAGGGAGTGGAGCCACACCTTTATAATTAAAGGGGTGGTCCAAGATGTACTTTGCAAACCTCCATGCCTTTGACATCTGCAATATTATACTGTTCATAGAACTGGGCCTTGACACTCTCAGACTTGGGAAGCTGCTAAGGCAAGTGGATCCGTAATCCCTTCATCTCAGATGAAATCCCCATACGCGCGTTAAATGTGTACTGATTTGCAGAGCTTCTTTTCTTGCCAGCTTTCTTACCATGTTTGAAATAAGGTGCTTGGACGGCTCCTTCTATGGTGACAGAGAAGTGACCCAGGGAAGACTTCTCTGGCACAATGATGTACAAGAGGCCACCCCACAAGCTGGAGACCTCTACCCTTGGAGTCGTAACTTCAAATCTTCTCATCACCTTTGGAGGACGCTTCAGCTCCTCTGCATCACTGAGATCATCAGAATGACAGCCAATTTGTACCTGGGAAAGGACAACATGAAATTCCAAAGGTACTTACTCCAGAAATAGTTTATGCACCACTATCTGATGGGAGGAGGAGGAGGAGGAGGAGGAAGGAGGGGATAAGGAATGTGAAAATCCACTCAGAATCATAATAGCATAATCAGATTTCTAGGTACTCAGATGTAAATGCCGCAGAGGAACTTATTCTGAAGTGCATTTAGGATTTCACCCTAAACCTCTTACAAATCTGACCAGGTTTTTCTTATAAAGAAGGAAAATATGTAGTACAGTGTGCTAGAAACATCTAAATGCTGCAGATCAGAACAGCTTCAGAACATCAGTGAAGCCGCAGAGTAGAAGAACAAATTAAATTGCAGGCCCCAAATAGCTCTTGAAACACTAGATATAACAGATAAGAAAAGAGAGTGGAGAAAACAGTAAACAGGGTATTGTGTAATAAAATCAAGATCATAGAATCATAGAATCATAGAATGGTAGAGTTGGAGGGGACCTCCTGGGTCATCCAGTCCAACCCCCTGCTCAAGGCAGGATCTCCTAAACCATCTCAGACAGATGGCCGTCCAGTCTCTGCTTGAAGACCTCCATCGAAGGGGAACCAACCACCTCCCGTGGCAGCCTGTTCCACTGGTTGATCACTCTTACCGTTAGAAATTTTTTCCTAACATCTAAACTAAATCTTTTCCCCTGCAGTTTCACCCCATTGTTTCTAGTCCTTCCTTGAGAGAGTGAGAACAGGGCTGATCCCTCTGCCCTGTGACAACCCTTGAGGTATTTGTAGACAGCTATCATGTCTCCTCTCAGTCTTCTTTTTGTTAGACTAAACATTCCTAGTTCCTTAAGCCGTTCCTCACAGGACATGGTTTGCAGACCGTTCACCATCTTGGTAGCTCTCCTTTGAACCTGCTCCAGCTTGTCAGCGTCTTTTTTTAAACTGGGGTGACCAGAACTGAGACGTTTTCGCATTACTCCCGTTCCATTTGGAACGGGAGTAGGACGGGAAGATTAAGACAGCTCCCGGCGCTTTCACCTTTCACACACAGACGCGCCGGAACGCGTGTAAACGCGTTCTGGCGTGTCTGTGTGCGAATGCTCAAAGCATCGTGAGCTGTCTTAGCCGGCAAAGGCCGGCCAGGGGCGCGGAGACAGCCGCGGAGGCAGATCGGCAATCAGCTGATTGTCAAACAGCTGATTGTCGAAGCCGCGCCGGCGTCGGAGGCAAGCCCGCAGCTGTTAGGGAGGGAGAAGCAGGCGCGAATGCTTCTCCTCCCGAACGCCTGCGGGCGGCTCGTCCGCGTTCGAATGCATGTAGAGCACTTTAAAGTGCTCTACATTTCGAACGCGAGAAAGACAGCTGCGGACACGTCAGAGCGCAAGCCCCGCTCGGGCAATGCGTATGCCGTGTCCGCAGCTGTCTCCCACGCGTACCGTTCAGCCCCGTGCGAAAACGTCTCTGGACACAGTACTCCAGATGAGGTCTGATCAAGGTAGAGTAGAGCAGAAATCATTGTTATGTAGGTGAGTACCTGTAAGTTTGCAGTGATAACAGTGGATGGAAATGCCAAGGTTGCGGTTCTTCCAGGGGGAAGAAAGAACCCAGTGCTTCTCCATGCTTCATGTCCTGTAAAAAATCAAAACAGTTGAAATATGTGTTTATAATTCAAGCAGTGGCTTTCTAACACATTTTTCGGAGGCTGAATGTTCTGCATATTTGAATAGTTGTTCTTCTTCTCCTGATTGTAAAGAGTGTCCCTGAATATCTGCCCCCAAAATATATCCTAGTCTGAAAGCAATGTGAAACACGCATAAACTGGTGTCCTTAACCGTCCCATAATTACAATGCAAACAAAAACTGATTTCTAAGTATTTAATTTTGTTGATGACTATGTTATATAAACTTCAGAGGGCCCGCAATTCAGTCTCCTCCATCTCCCTAGAGTCACTTGGGCAAGCTCCCCATGCAAGCTGTTGGCGCTGTTTGGGTGCCAATTGGGCTCACATGGGACCAGGTGCAGAACCAAGAGCGAATCTAGGGTTCCCCATGTCATTTGACCTAATGCAGTTTGGGGGCAGGCTGGGGGTGGATTCAGCTGTCCCCAAGCAAAACTGCACTGGGATCACGATTTTGCTCCCCTTCCCAGGCAAGCTGCTTGCTTGCCTCAAAAGAGGAGTAAAAGCGAGGGAGTAAGGGGGTGCAGAGGCCTGAGTTTTCTCTCTTTTCCAAGGAGGTAACCTTATTGCACCCCAGAAAAGAGAGAAATCTCAAGCCTCTGCACCCCCTCTTTCTGATCTGCTGACAGAAAGAAGCTTGGCTTCACTTCAGCAGTAAAGCCAAGCCTCTTTCTGTCAGCAGACCTTATTGCCTCCCTGGAAAAGTGAGAAATCTTAAGCCTCTGCAACCTCTGTTCATTATCTCAGCTGACAGAACAGAGGCTTGGCTTTAAAATTCAAACCTCTTTCCTGTCAGCCGAGATTGTGAAGTCCGGCACCGTCCCCATGCGCGGGATCAGCTCGCTTGGCAATGTTTGCCAGGACCCCAAACCATGCTGAGACTTGTTTTTTCAGGTACCAAATTTGGTCCTGGTCTGGCACGGTTTGGGGCGATTTGGTCCACTTTCCGCGGACCAAATTTAAAACACACAAGGAGGCTCCTTGGAAAGACCACGTACCAGACCAAACATGCATGGGGACACACCCTAGGAGTCTGAGGTTGCTGGTATGAGTAACAAGGTTTCCCCAATGGCTGCAAGATGGAGTTCCATATTGTAGACAGAGTAACTGGCAGTCACTAAGTCTGAGAAAAAATCTGAACAGGGAACCCTCAGCTCATGGTAATTTCTCATCAGGCAAGTCATTAAAGGAAGGAGACAACCCATTAACAATTTATAAGAAGACGAATCCTACCATCATTCTTTCCATTTATCCTTGTGGCTTGAGGAGGTGAAACTGGATAAATTGTTCCAAGCTGCTGATTCAGACTTGGCACCAGCTTTTGGAATTCTGGGGAAACGTTGTAGAGCTCTGACGACAGCCTGATTAAAAATGCTTCCTCTGAATTGGATTTGATGGGCTTACTCCCACTGACCTCCGGGATTCCACTGAGTTTGACCAGCTCCATCAGATCTTCCAGGACAGAGAGAAAGGGAGGGGAATCGGCGATCTCAATCTGTAGGAACGCAGCGGCATCTTCTCCGAGCTTCTTAAGCCATGAGGAGCATGGGAACTTCAGAGTACGTTTCTCCTGAATGTGCTGCTGGAAGCAGAGTAATGCTTTTCGGAAGTGATAGGATGAAGCAATATCACTGACCAGTCCAACGGGGTAGCTCTGGGTAGGCGACATGATGTTGTTCCCAAGGATTCCTATTCCAAACTTGTTTAATATTTTGTTTCCAGGATATTTAGCAAGAGCAGAGGAACTAGGATGCTCTTCAGCCCATGACCAGGCTTGCCCTCCAATCAGAAGACCACCACCTTCAGAGACAAACTCGTGAACTCTTTCTGCCTCTTGGTCACTATAGGCCGTACAGCAGTACACACTAAGGCCATCCTTCAGGTCTGTTAGCTCACATGGGATCTTTGCCTGGTGTAATGTTGAGTAAAGGTCCTGGAAATAATCTCCAACCCCAACCTTACCTCCCTCCCCAGCACTAAGCCACTGGATTGTGTTAAGAACAAATGGTTGCATTGATGGTGTGCTAAGCAAGTTTTCATGAGAAGTTACTACGATACGTCCCCTGCCATAGTACGCAGCCGCAAGAAACGACTGGTGAGAGTCAGCTAGCCCAGCTGGAAATGCCAGGCTTCCATGAATGAGCAGTTGAGATGGGACACCATTCTGGATATTGAACTTAGTCACTCCATTCAGAAGAAACTTCAAATCACTTTGGATATCTAAGCCATGCCTGCAGGGGGGGAAATTAGTCTTATCATAGGGAATAACACTGCAACGTAGCATTGTATTCAAGTATTGGTTGACTTCAGAAAGGTCAGAGAATGTTTTAGCTTCACCTTCTAAGCTTTACTTCTAAAGGCATGTTCAGAGGTGGTTGGAGGTGTGGACAGCCTTCCTGGAGGCCATTTATATGGCCACAATCTGAGCCAGCTTGAGGTTGATGGGACATGAATGTTATGGCTGATTTTTCAAGCTCTATGCAAGATGCACTGCAGACAGCAACTCACCATTCTGCTCGAGCAGATAAGCTATCATGGCAAACCAAATCAAGGAGACAGGATATGATAAAAGTGGGAAATTAGTCAGAAGTGGAGACTTAATCAAGAGATTTTGATTCTGTTTTTAAGGCTGTGGCTGTGGAGGGTGAAGGGGGCTTGAGTTGCCGCTGCTGCTGTGTGCCCTGGGCAATGGGGAGAGGTGGGGAAAGAATCACTGGCTGTCCGTTGCCGTTTTTCCTCCATCCAGGCAAGTGTCAGCCACCCAGCCACCCAGCTAAGTTCCGTGAAGGGGTCCCTTATGGGTGGCACGTTCACGCCAGGAGGAAGAGGGCAGGGCAGCCCCGAAAAGCAGCTTTTAGAAAGTAGCCACTTGAGTCCCTCCCTTGAGTCACGTATGCCATGTACGATCCTCAGAATCCGGATTGAACACGATTAAGTTGAAAGTAACGGGATCAGGCAAATTCGCGTTTGCATCCAGTTCTATTATTTCAGTTTGCGGAAACCGAATTAAGCTTATAATGGGAACTCCCCCTATAAAAATCCCCTCTAAAATGATCTCTAATACATCTTTCTTTTTTACTGCTTCTGTGGGTTTGGTTCTCTGTTGGTTTCATTATTATCTCACAAAACCATCCTTTTACATTTCTGCCAAATTCTCTGTTCCATTTCCCCTCTCTTTCGGAGTCCCAGATGATTCATAAGCTTATCTTCTTTCTTTGCTAAATACTCTGTCATTGTGGTAACGTTTTCTTTTTTAAAAAAATAAATACTGTGAAAATGTGGAACTAAGCTGGTTTCTCACATGTTAAACCTCATATCTTCTACAGTTGAGCAGCTGAAGGAACTTGAAATCTGGGAACTATGAGAGGTTCTCTCCATGCACAGCTTTACTCCAGGCTACATCAGGCACAAAGGAGGAAAATCCGTGGCAGAACCCCCCCCCCCACTTTCAAACAGTACTAGATCCAATGTTGTGGCAAACCGTTGATTATCCTGGGAGCATGGAGACACACAGAGATTTCTTTAAAGTGTCATTCTGGCTACATTAATCTTTCTTGCTCTTTACATGTGCATGTGAAAACATTCCTTTCCTTGGCTGCCAAGAGTTAAAAGCATAACCAATGCTTGTAACATAGTTACAAGCATAACTAAAAGCAAATCGCTTCCTGCAGCCTGTCAGCCAGCCAGCTGTCACATCCAGCCTCCCTCCATTCCCTTTAAGCACACAGAGTACCAATCTCTTCCTTCTTAAAATAGATGTTTCCCCCTCTGTTGTTAAGATAATTAGCATCACTTTCCCCTGATAGCAAGCACAGAATTTCTCTCCCCCTCCCAATAATGTGAAAGAAAGAGAGAGTTCGCTGGACAGCTTCTGTGCACAGGCAGCTGCAGGGAGTGAGCTGCTTTCATTGGTTATGGAGACAGCTAGCTGTTTTCAGTTATGCTTTTAACTCTTTGCAGCCTAGTAAAAGGATGATATGTGTTGTGTTGTGGGGGGGGGGAGAAAGAGATGCAGGCTCACAAAAAGCGGATTGCACGGGGACAGGAAAGTATATTTTAAATCCGCATTTGCCCAAACCACATGGGGACGCTTTATTTCGAATTGCAACCCACATTTTTAAAATCCGATGCAAGAGAGAAGCAAAAAGAGACCATGGAGACACGCCCCTATTCCAACACTCTCTGGAGGCTGAAATAGGTCTTCAGGAGGCCAGAAAAGTGGGCAGATAATTACTAAATATTCTTTAAAAATCAGTGTTACCTCATATTTTATAAATGTTATATTTTATAACCACGGTACATCGACCTGCTCAGGGATTTGACAAGGTCAGATAAATATGTGGATGCTTAAACAAACTTTAGTGCATGTTGCCGTATACATGAAATAGAATATATCATTTATACTTATATTAATGCATGTAAAATATATAGGCAAAATATAGGCCCCTGCTTAATAATTACTCTATGACTTCTATTCCTTCCAAAAGCACCCGGTATAAAATACTCACTGGGTCACAAGTGGGATTCTTGGCATCTCTTTTGATACTTTAAAGGTCCCTTTATCTCCTGCTTGACCAGTGAAGTACATGCCTGCCGTGCCCGTCACTCGGTTCCCAGGAAAGCTGAGCAGCACTTTCTTCATGCCGTGCTGACGGGCCCATTGCACGGCCTGCCCTCCGATCAGCAGACCCCCGCCTCTCTTCACAAACTGCACAAGGTCATCAGCTTGAAGCTCATCATAGGCATCTGTGCAATAGACGCCCAGTGAAGCGGCACACGCCACACCTGGCTGCACCTTCACTCCATCTCGCAGGAGGTTTTCGGAGAGGGTATCCAGGCTTGGGTGGATACCTACCTGTGCTGCTGGAGAGGCCCTGAGCCACTGCAGAGCATTTTTAATGAATGGCAGAAGCTTTGGGTTTTTCAAAATGTCTTCATGTGTGACAACCACCATTCGGCCCTTCCCGTACTGGGATGCGGCAATTAGGACTTGCCTGCTTGGACTCACGAGCACCGGAAAGGCTTTATCTCCTGTAAGCAGGAGCTGGCTATAGTCGACACCTCCTGCCAAGTCAAAGGAGTGCACACCTTTCACAAGAGACCCGTAAGATTTTCTGCTATCCATTTGAGCTGGTTGGAAGAGATCACCTAATGAGGAAGCTGAAAAACACGCATGGTTAAAAAGCTGTATTTCATTCTTTTGCTCACACGGAATCCCTACAACAAACTTAGAGTGAAGAATTCATCTTACCAGACCTGGATTTGCTAGGCATGCCTATAAAAGAGCAGCACAGCTCCCCTCGCTTTTATAAGGCATGCGAAACTTTGGAAAAATGCAGAGGGCGTGTAAATGCTTGTGACATCTTTTGATCAATCCTGTATCACAAACCCCTGTCAGAAAACTGACACTAGCACTATAAACCCGCTTAAGTATTTCCTTACTTTTTGGTCTATGAATAGCTAAAGAAAAATGAAATTGTGGTTTTTTGCATGTGCATGTCCAGAACTGTGTGGGAAAAGTTCAGTCCTTTTACAACTAAATTTCAGCTTCCTTACCTCCTAAGGCAGCAACTGTTGACATACTGTAGGTATGTGCGCATGTGACCAGCGTGTTTACGTGGGTGCACATGTATGTGTGTGTGTGGTCAGCTGATGGCACAGTGGCGCTGAAACGGTTTCTCTTGGAGACTAAAATATTTCTGTATTCTTTCATTAAGGGCTTGTCCCCATGCACTCTAGACTCCAAAGCAAACCTGAATTTGACTCAGAGCATCCCCGTGCAAGGGCTCTAATCCAGGCCACATGTGGAACAAATTGCCCGAATCCGTGGTAAAAAAAAAAGTTGTGAACTGTTTTCACTGCATTTTGGGAGGCAAGCACGGATTATCTTGGAGGCATGGGGACGCTCCTGGGTTATTGGGCGAGGAGATTGGCTATTGCATAATTAGCGGGTGGGGTTTCGCCTGTGTTCGCTTTTGTTGCCCTGCGCGCTGCATTCACAACTGTTTGGGGATTTCTTTTAATAAATTAGGATGAAAGAAAAATGATGAGGAGGTCAAATGGCTCTCATTTGCCCCACAAGTGTCTTTCCGGCTACAATTATTACACCCCCCTTCCCTGATTGCCCAAATGGCAAGCTATGCATGGGTAACGCACCTGTGGCTTCCCTGCACCAGATGCAACATGAGAAGAAGATGCACAGAATTCCTCAAACCTGTTGCAAGGGGGTGTGTGCCTGCTGTCATGTGTAGGTGCGCACCTCCGCTAAACTGTGGCGGCTTCAAGCAAGGAACTGCTTTTCCGTCCTGTTGGTAATGCCCCTTCTTTTCATTGTTTATCTTTGCTGTGTGTTGTGTTTGTGGAGGTGCAACCTGGAGGGCTTTCCCTGTCATTGCTACAGTGAGCAGGACAGGGTATGGTGACGTCAACCCAGCTTCCTATCAGGGGAGAGGGTGTGGAGAGAAAAAGATGTGGTTTCCTGATGCAGGGGTTTACTGCAGTTTGCATGGGCACAGGCACATTCAACTTGAACCTGGGCTCTCCTCAATCACATGGGGACGGGTTAATTCGAACTAGAATCTGTATTGGGAATGACCTGATTCAAATCCAAAGTAAATGGAGTGCACGTGGACAAGCCCTAACTGTCAAGGGGTAACAGACATCCAAAGGAAATGATGTCCGTCCTAAGACCTCAAAATTCCTCATCCGCCTATGGGGCCAAAAGCATTACTCAATCCTGAATGAGTGGTCCTGAGTATTGTGGAACTTCTGCGTATACACTCCAAAGATGGCCTAGCACTAGTGGTTGCACAGGCCTGAAGAATGCTATGCTCCTTTTCACACATGTCAATATAGGACATATTTATGCCTAACTAAAATGGTCCTGTATCCTTGCAAAGGGCACCTCCCCATTATGTTTATATCTGGAGTAAAGAGAAATTACCTTCAGAAGGAGGTCAAGAACCTTGTACATACACAATACAGTAAATATTAGTTCCTGGACAATAGTCTGAGGAGACACACATATCATCTGCTCATAGTTGCCTCATCATGAAAAATATGTCCTGTTCCCATTTAAATAATATTCATTACTTCCAAATTTGTGGCTGTTTCTGGGCTCACCTGACTCTAGCCCATGACTTGAGCCACTTTGAGAACCTCAAAGAGTTCCAGCCTGCGCCCAGTCAGACATGAGAAATCTTTTTGGAAGGAGGAAGTTTAAAAGCTGTTTATGTGTGAGGATTCCTGGATTGCTAGTTTAAGACTTCTGCCCCTACACTTTGCAGAACTTCCGCTGGGGACACAATATCGCTCTTTCCACTTAAGTGCATAATTTGTATATTATTTTTATTATCAGTTTCTTGTATATTCTTTACATTGTTTTTTGGATGTGTTTATGAATTGCATTGCATTGTTTTGGGTTTGTTTTTTCTTTTTTCTTTTTGTTCAGTTGTAAACCACCTTAAGCATTATTTTTTGTGGAAATGTAGTATAGAAATATAAATACAAAAGGCATTTCCTCCCGATCCCAAAAGTCACCCGCTCTCTGTTTAGAGTGAGGTCATGTGTTGCGTCTCCCCTCACCTCAGGGGCACCTTGGAAACTCCACCTGTAGTGGCAAGAGGCACCCTGCAGAACCACCCTGCCCCATTCTCAGCTGTGATTGTCATCTGAGACAACGGCAGGACACGATTGGCTATCCTCGAGTCAAGTGCCTCAGGTTGCCACTCCAGACAGAGCCTCCTTTGGAGCGGTGATCATGGGATGCTCCCCCAGGGGCCTTGTAGAAGTTGTCCCCTTGGTGAAGTAAGACAGTTGTCTTGTTTGTAGTACAGTTGTGGAAGATGGCAGGCAAATTGCTTGAAGGGAAAAAGGAGCATTAGTAGTGTCCAGGCAGCCTCTCAGGTACATGGAGGTGGAGGTGGTGTGGGTGGTGGTGGTGGTGGTGAATGCGGCCACTGCTCTCGGTTCTTCTGAAGTGCCTTGGAGCTCTGTTGATCGTGTGTCATTCAGATGCACAGTCTTAAAAGCATGGCCTCAAATGCCCTATCTTGTTGCTAGGGTCCTGTTCTTTGCTCCTGATCCTATCTTTTCTGTCTTTGGAGTAGGTCAGAGGTGCACAACAGTTTCTTCTGACCCACATAGCTAAATTTTGTGGCTTAACTACCCCCATCCCTTGCATAACTCATTTTTGCTTTTAATGCAGATGGAGCACACTTACTATAGGTCAAAACCCTTTCATAAAGCAATCGATTAGAATGGGCAGTACAGTGTTCCGCTACCTTTTGCCGCCTGCCTGCTTCTGAGGTTGCCAGACATGCAACACTGTAAAGAAGAGCACAGATTAACCAAGGACACTAGGGCCCTGTCCCCAAAAGACTTATTAGCCACTCTCGGCTTCCTCTGCCGTCACTCTGTTATAGGTGACTTTAAAAGTCCCCTCCACTTCCGGAATAAGCGTCTCCATGGTAGCTACGATCTAAACGGACTTTCCGTCCCCATGGTAGCCGTCTTCTCTTTCCGGGCATCTTTTCCCCCGCCCCCTCTCTTGTTAAAAGGAAAAATAGCTAGATCTCCGTCTCCTGAAACGGCTTCCCGCTCCTAGCAAAGACAGATGATCGCTCATTCATTCACTTTCAGCACTTACTTTCACTCAGTTCTCTGTTAGAAAAGGCTTTCTGCCCCGGCAAAGTCAGCGGCTGCAGCCATCGGCAGTGCGATCCTTCGCTCATTCTCTTTTAAGGCTTTCACAGATCACTTGATAACAATGTTGCAATTCTGAGCAATTCTGGCTCTTTTTACAAAGGAAAGGAAGCGAATCTGCTGCATTTCTCAGATGTGTGAATGCTTTTTGGCTGTGTGTGCAGGCAAGCAATCCCCGCCCCTTTTGCCACAGAGCGTCCTCAAGGCAGATATGGCAAGCAAAACCCGCGAATCGCCGAAAGAGCACAGGAACTCTTCTTTAAAGTGCACGTATTTTATCGCGGGTGTCTCACTTTCCTAAGCTCCCTAAGCGCCTTGTAAAGCCTGGAATGGGGCCGCTCAGAGGCAAAAGAAGAGTTCCAGCAGACTTTCAATTGCATGGGGACAGGGCCTAATTGGCCTTTTTACGCATCTACTGAAGTTCAAGTCTCAGTATCCTGTTAGGAGACAATGTCCTGACATGTGTTTTGGGTGAAGCAGCTCACCAGGACATCTTCTTGTGTAGGGATCTTCTTATGTATATGGCTTCAATAATGCAAGATTGGTTTTGGTGCTTAAACAGCAAGGATTGAGGCCCCAAAGTCTGTTTTCTTAAAAGGAAAAATGTTTTTATTAATAATCAGTATTAAGAAGAATCAAATTAGAGCAAGTCAAAAGGAGGGCTACCAAAATGGTTAATGGTCCAGAAAGCATGTCCTACAAGGAATGGTTGAAGGATCTAGGAATGTTTAGCCTACAGAAGAGAAGACTGAGAGGAGACATGATCATGGTCTTCAAGTATCTGAAGGGCTGTCACAGGGCAGAGGGATTGTCTCTATTTTCACTTGCACAAGATGGGAGGACTAGAAACAACGGGATGAAACTTCAAGGGAGCCCGTACAGCTTAGACATTAGGAAAAACTTCCTGACAATGAGGGCGATCAGTCAGTGGAATAGGTTGCCATGGGGGGTAGTGAGCTCTTCTTCACTGGAGGTCTTCAAGCAGACGTTGGACCTACATCTGTTTGGGATGGTTTACGAAATCCTGAAATAAGCAGGGGGTTGGACTTGATGACCCTAGAGGTCCCTTCCAACTCTATGATTCTATGACGATTCTATGAAATATAAAGGGGTACTATGCAGAATGCTTCAAATGGGCCAAAACATAAGCAAAGCAGATTCCCAGTGGGGCAGCAGCTTGGAACAGGAAAAGGTATCAGTTTAATCTAGAGATATAGAGAAGGAAAAGAGCCTATCCTGAGACCCTATGATATAGTGCAACTGGTTCTCACCCATGCAGATTCTCAAGAGACACATGGCAGCAGGCACTGGACCATGCAGATTTTCTTCAAGGTGCAGTGGAGATCCAGGTGCAGCTGAGAAAAACAGGAGTAGGCTCTCTCTCTCTCTCTCTCTCTCTCTCCAAGGCAGAAAAGCCTTGTGCAGGGCTGGGAGGTCAAAGCTACCCAGCAGGCAAATGGCTGGCAGGGACTGCAGATCTTGAGCAGTAACAAGGCCAGCTGTGGCTTGCTGGTGGGATGGCAGCTCCTGAGCTGGGCAGAACTGCCAAGTGGTTTCAGCATAGCGTAGTGATTTCAGCAAGGAGTGATTCAGCGTGGCAGCAGAGTTGAAGTGATGGACTTCAGGAAAAAGGACCGTACAATCTATGAGCCCAGAGAACTATCTTTATACTTTCAGCGAACTGATCAGATTCAAAGCAGGAAGTCTGAATACGTGAAGGAGCAGGGCTAAATTGTTGCAAGGAGTCCCAGTGGGTGAGCTCCTGATCTGCCTGGTTACTTGGTGGGCCATTGTTTGTCTTTTACAATAGTTGCTAGTTGAGATCTGCTTCCCAGCTGTGCATCTTAAAAAGGTTCCATCTTTTGCCAACACAGCTGCTCAGGTGCTAAAGATTTCCTATGGCCTAGCACATAAACAAACTCAAGGAGTGGTCTTTTTGTTTCTCTGTTTAGCATTTCCAGGAAACTGTACTGAAAGCACACTTTATAGCTTATAAAATATCTTTATTTTGGCCTGGCATGGGGTCTTGATAATATATATACTATATTATCAAATCTGCACATCTTGCCTCATTCTCAGAATGCCAATTCACATTTGCCATGAAGGCAGCACTGCCTGTCAGTGTCTTATGGTTTTGCCATGGCTTCAGAGAGAGAAGAGGGTCTTTGGGAGGCTACAATTCCTTGAGATTTTCAAGATAATCCGCTTCCCAACATATACATCTGTTCTCCCCTTTTCCTGATTCTATGTTCTAAATAGTCTGATACGAAACCGTGGCTGACCATTCTTCACACACCCCTGTAAATTAGAGAATGGGATACAAATGGAGGACTTATTTTGGGAGTGGCGTAGGAAGCTGGCAAACGGCCATGAAGCTGGGGAGCTTTTCATTTCTCATCTTTGAGGCCCCTGGGTCTGTCTTGAGGGCTGGGCGCATCCTTCACACCTGGCATGCAGGCTGGAAGGGGCTGTCTAAATGAGGACAGCCCTGTCCCAGGCCAATGGCGACTTGTGTCAGCATGGGACGGTTCACCTATTCCTGAACAGAATATTCTGCTCTGAGATTTTTAAAAATATAAACACAAAGGATGCAATAACAAATAGAGACCATGGACAGTTACCATCTAAATGCTTCAAAGGCACCATTGCTTCTTGGGCCCTGGCAAAAAGATATCTGTCCAAGCCCACTGGAATTTTGCCCCATTGACTCTCTGGGTTGAATTTTCATTTCAGCGGCATGGCTCATTGTCATCCACCTTGCGCTCACTGTTGCTGCTGCTGCAGGTATAATGTGTTGTTAAGCTTGGGTTTTTTCCCACTTACCTCCCTTAATCCGGATCTAAGAAATGGGTCCTTTAACTAATCTAGATTCAGTAGATCTGGATCTAAGGGAGGTACCCAATGCGTCTCCATGGGTGGTGTAGCACCCAATAGAAATGAGTGCTAGGCATGTTCGCAGTGGAAACGTTGGAGCACCCATGTGGTGATTCTGACTCTACCCACGTTGGGCCCGTCCGCCACCCCATGTTTTTTGGGGGGCAATGCATGGGCGGCGGGGGGGGGGGGACAAACTCTGGAGCCGCTCCAAAGAATCTTCAAAGATTGCGGCAAATCGCTCTGGAGATTCTCCGGAGCATGGCCAAAGCTCTGTAGAAAGGCCCCATAGAAATGGCCTAAGCTTTGAAGTCTGTGCCATTCTCCGGAGTTTTCTTCGGAGCCATCTTCGGAGATTAGGCAGCAGCTTTGAAGCATTGGTTTTTGGAGTACGCCCCCCCCATGGGTGCCCCTAGACCCCATTGCCCGATCACGATGCGTATAATCCGGATTCCATGTCTGAAGACCGGATTGTAGACCCCAAAAGGGTCTTCAGAAAATCCAGATTATAGGTCTTGAAGGACCCATTTAATCCAGATTTCCCTAGTACAGGTGGAAACAAATGTGGCTCTAATGGGGTCTGCAGTGGAAACAGGGTCTTCCTGCTCTGAGCCTAATGGATCCCTAATGGGTACTTAATGGGTACTTAGTGACAGTGGACCACCCCTTCCTGTTTTATCCCACCCACAATGTTCACATGTTCCCTTAACTTGTACGTTGCCCAAAAGTTACCATGTATGTTACTAGGAAGACTCAAGGGGGCTCGTCTCAGCTCACCCAACAGAGCTCGAACAGCACTGACCAGAAAAATGGATTAAGAGGATGCGTTCAGGGCCTTTACATCTTGGCAGAACAAACAGGAGATCTGGATATTTTCTCAGGTTGTGGCTCATATTGGTTTGTGGCCTGCGGAAGAGGTAACACCACATCTTAATGGTTGTTACCTAAAATGTTTCACTGCTATCAAGTAGTGAACTGTGAATGCAAAATCTCTACTGAAGACTGTTTTATTGCTTTTGACCCAGTGCTCACCCTGTCAAGTTGATCTTTTAAAAAGACTTGAGCCGTCTTTAGTATTAGCTGTTCCATCCAATTTGCTGTCATCTGCAAATCTGATAAGCATCTTCCCCACCCTTTCATACAAATAATCTCTAAAGACACCAAACAACAAGTATCTTATAGTGTCTCATTTGTCACCTCTCCAAAATAGCTGACTTGGCGACACAGTATATCTTCTGGGTCAAGTCTTTACCTGTTCACACATGGATGATATTGCCATGCTGGTCTTGGCCCATTCTGTGTGTTTTGACCCAAGAATCACAGCCATGCATATATACCAAATATTCTACCATGGGGATTTTTAAATTAGCTCACAAGCATATTGATTGGGCAGCAAATAATATCAAAGACAAAGAATAGTCATAAGGCTTGTCACGTCCTCACAGCCCCTTCTATGCTCGCCACTCCTCAGAGGGGCGCAGAATAAAAGCAAGCTGTGGGATCACCAGACCCTGCCAACTTTCCCCAGGTGCTTACTTATATAGCATCAAAAAGCTGGCGCCCCACTTTGCTAGTCTGTCCTTGGACAGGTTTGCCACAAAGCAGCAGACACTTGAGTAAGGATAACTCTTTAACTTTATTAATACAGTAACGAAATAAAATAAAGAATTAAGCTTAGGTTCAGCTTTGAGTCATTTAGTTCATGAGAAAGGAACTAAAATGGTGAGAAAACAGCGTAGTCCTTTTCTTATTCACCCAGCAAGAGTTCTCATTTAATACAGTGTTTTACTGACTGAAAAGGGCCTTCCTTCTCTTAGTCTGAGGCAAACTTCATATGCTCCCTCACAGGCTCTTAATAGCTTCTGCCCCTTTTAAGCCCTTTCCCTCTGTTTGTTACAGCTTTGTTTTTCTCTGCCTTTCACTCTCAAGCCTCATCCCCACGGCATCGTTATCTCGAATTCAAAACGTTTTGAGTTCTCCTTGGCCAGACGGCAGTTCGGCTTAACACGCTTCTTCCGTGTTAAACCACGTTAAACCGTTTTAAAATAAATCCTGATTTCAAGAGGTCTCACACCGGATTGTGCGCTTGATACGTGTTTCATTTTTTTCTGTGTGGACAGTACCGTTTCAGGGATGAGATTGCATGTTCAGGGTTTCCCTCCTCCAATCGCAATCTACCCAATGGCTGTCCGTATTCTGCGGACGTCATTGGGGTGTGTGTGTGTTTCCCTGCCTGATCTGAAGCAAAAACTTTTTTCGGATCACTTCTTCTCTTGCAAGCCTGAACTTCTTGGAGCAGCCTTCACACAGCAGCGCTACAGCTCCGGAGTGCGTGCGGAGAGTTGGGGGGGGGAGAGACGGAGAGGAGGGGATTGGGCAGGAGGAGGCTATCAGCGTTTTGGATTCCCCTGGGGCGGGCAAGAAGAATTTGGCTGAGGGAGCCCAGCTGCAGAAAGCCTAGCTAGTCTTCCCCTCCTGGGGAGGGAGCGAGCCGGTAGACACACACACACACAGGCAGGCTTTCATGACAGCTATAAAATCAGACACCCTCACACATGTTTAGGATTCCCTCCCCCAATAGCTTGCTTCCAAAGAGTGATTTCATTGAAAGAATCCAGCCTCGAAACAGCCACTACCTCCAAAGCTACACTGTAGCAATGTAGCTTAATAACAATGTTGCAGTTTTGCGCAAGTTCTGAACTTTAAAAAGGGAACGGAAAGGAAAGCCCTGGAGTCCCTGGGGAACTTTCCTTTCCCACCCAGTCGAGTCCCTCTGAAGGATGCAGGGCTGGAAAAACACAATCCAAAGCTTTTGCAGCCTGGAGGCAGATCGGTCCCTCCCTGCCAGGCAACTTTCTCTATGTCCTGAACAGCACTCCAATTTATTTTTTTTTTTTTGGGGGGGGGGGGAGAAAAAATAAAGAAAAAAAAATTCCCCAGAGTGCTGCTGGCTGGCTCTCCCTCCTTCCCTCCCTCCCTCCTTCCCTCTCTCTCTCTCTCTCTCCCCCTCTCTTTCCTGCTGGCAGAGAGATCTAGTCGGCAGCAGCGCAGACACATTGCTCGCTGGCTCGCCTTCTCCTCCGGAGCCATGGAGCACTCCCAGGCCGCCGGCACCAATCCAGACCTGGCGCGGCATGAGCCCTGAGTGGAGCCCCCGAGGAAAGAAGGAAGGAAGGAGGGAAGGAAGGAAGGAAGGAAGGAAGGAAGGAAGGAAGGAAGGAAGGAAGGAAGGAAGGAAGGAAGAGAGGAGGCAAGCAGGCCTCCGGCAGGGGGTCCCCGGTGGAGCTGAGTGCGCCGGAGGGACTCGGGCAGGGGGCGTCCCAATGACAGCTGATCAGAACAAAGAGGCAAAAAAGGCATGCATGACGCACAGGGAAGGGAGGGTGGGATCCTGAGAGGGAAAACCAATCACAGAGAGAGGGTGGGCAATGGGTGGGAGGACAATGCTGCCATGTGGACTTCGACTATTGATTCCGCGTTAAGGCTACAATCGGAATGCCCTCGGAACCGGATCAATTTGCAAGTCGTGTAGACAGCTTTGTTCCGGTTCAGTTATTTCAAATTATTTAAACCGAAATAACGCATGCCGTGAAGACGCAGCCTCAGTGTTCTGTCTCAAAACTTTCTCTATATATCCTCCTTGTCAGTTCTTTCTCTCCCTAAAAACTTCTGTGTCTATCTCTTAAAATCCTCCAGCCTCTCTCTCTGTCAGCCTGTCTCCCTCTAGCAAGATTCTGCAGCTCCTATTGGCTGGAGAGGGTCATGTGATCCCTACTACTGCTGAAAGCAGCCTCTCACTCACTCCCCCCAGCTTGTGATCGTCACAAGGCTGCTCTGGGAACAGTGTACAGCCCCTAACGCAGTGGTTCTCAACCTGGGGGTCGGGACCCCTTTGGGGGTCGAACTACCCTTTCAGAGGGGTCGCAACGGGTCTCCCACCACCCTTCCCTCCCACCTCCCAGCTGCTCCGCCCCTGTGGTTGGGGGTCCCCACAACATGAGGAACTCCATTAAAGGGTCGCGGCATTAGGAAGGTTGAGAACCGCTGCCCTAACGTGATGTATATCCAATGGCAAATGGATGCCTCTAGATCTGGGTACACTACAATCCCATATATTAGGCTGAAGCTAACTTCACAGAAGTTTTCCACAGAGCCTCTGTCAGAGATTGGTGTCGTCCTCCCCAGTGTCCTGTGGCATTCTGAGTGGAACAACTCCTGCCAATGTCTCTTACCTAATCTCACACTGAACCTCGGGCATCCTGCGGAGACTAATTATCTTCATTTGTGATTATCCAAATAGTTTTACTTCTGTCTTGTTCTTACTCTAATTGCCATTTATAGGTATATTTTTATAATAGACTGTTTTTATCACTGTTCCTGAATCCATTTGCTTTTTGGTATAGTTTTTTGACTTCTGGTCTATTGACTTCTGCATTCCAGAAGTGCGCAAATGGTGTCTTTTATTTTGCCAAACTTTAGGATGATTCTAAACTTGGACAATGTAAATAATTTACATTGTTTTAGATGTTTTGATTAGGGATGTCCACGAATGTTCTAAACATTGAAAATTCGATCAAATTTGATCGAATGTGGACATTCAAATTTGAATAGAATGTCTTCACATTCGAATTTAAACATTCGAATGAATTTTGAATGTTCCAAATATTCATTCAAATCATTCGAATGTATAGATACATATGAGCCAGTTTGGCCTAGTGCAGTGATGGTGAACCCTTTGAGCTCGGTGTGTCAAAATACGCAAGAAAACCTATCTTAACTCAGGTGCTGTGTCACATCTAGAAACGTGATATTTGTAGTTCTAGTAAAAAAGTTACTGTATTTTATTAAAAGCAAAAACAAATAATTCTTTACATTAGTGACGTTTGTTGCTGAATTTCGTTTGCTAAATCTTCAGTTGAAAATTGGTAATTCGTACACTTCAAGAACAAGCAAGCAATGCATGCCCAGGTGCCAGGGTGACCATGTGTGTCACCCAAAAGGGCTTGGTGTGTCACCTGTGACACGCGTGTCATAGGTTGGCCATCACTGGCCTAGTGGTTAGGGAGCTGGACTCTTATCTAGGAATACCGGGTTTGATTCTGCCCTCCCCCATGAAGCCAGCTGGGTGACCTTGGGCTAGTCACAGCTCTCCTCTGAGCTCTCACAGCCCCACCGACCTCACAGAGTGTTCTGTTGTGGGGAGACGAACAGAAGGTTTGTCAGCTGCTTTGAGTCCCCTTAAATGGGTGAGAAAAGCAGGGTAGAAAAGCCAACTCTTCAGATACATATAACATACGAATGTTGTTGACATTCCTATCTTCGAATTCATAATATTAGAATGAATAGATTTGGATGTATTGGATTCGAATCGGGTTTTGTTGCATTCAGATTTTAAACATTCGAATCGAACTGAAAGTTTTGACATTTGATTCAACTCGAATTTGAATGCAAAAATTTTTTTGTGCACATCCCTAGTTTTGATATTTTGGATCAGCAGCTACATTCTGAGACACACAATGCAGATATTATCAACATGAATGTGTGGCAGTTTTAATTTGCTTATTTTGTTACAGCTGGACAGTACAATTATAAAGGTTTGGCTTCATATGCTTGCTTAATGAATGCCAATTGTGGAAACAATGGCACTCCTACATTCAAAGTTCAATATAGCTTAGGAGGCAGTTCTGGTGTTCAACAGCTCAGGGCATTTAGGGGATGTCCTGAGGAGATGTGATAAGTTACAAAAATGAAGGTATTGCTTTTGTTGGCTTATGTGTGATTCTACCCACTGCCGATATAAATGACATATCGAGAAAGCAGGTAATGCTGCTAGTAACAATATTGGTACTAAGGCAGCATCCTTATGGGGCTGGGTTAGCGGGCGTTTTCCCACTGAGCTCCTTTGATCCAGATCCAAGGAGATCTGGATCTAAGGAATGGGTACTTCCCTTAATCCGGATCTAGTAGATTGGGATTAAGGGAAGTACCCAATGTGTTTCCATGGGTGGTCTAGCACCCAATAGCAACGGGTGCTAGCCTGCCTGCTGTGGAAACACTGGAGCACCCATTTGCAAATTCGGATCTACCCACAAGTGTTTGGGGGGACAGGGGGTGCAGTCTCCAAAGTTGCCTTCGGAAATTAGCAAAGGCTCTGCAGAAAACCCCCTTGTGAGAGCAATGCCACTGTCAAGGGCTCCGGGGGATCGCGATCTGCCGCTAACTTCAAAGATCCTCTGGAGCACAAGGGGTTTTTCTGTGGAGCCTGCACTAATCTCCAAAGACTCCGGAGCCTTTGCTCATCTCTGAAAGCATCTTCAAAGGCAACTTTGGAGAGACTTTGAAGTTTTGATTTTGGGGCACCCCCACATGGGTGCACTCTCCCCCAATCCTCCTTTAGACCCCATTGCCCAATTGCAGTGGAAACAGGCTCCCTATAATCCAGATTTTACGGCTGACGACACCATTGTAGACCCCGTTAACGGGGTCTACACGAAATCCAGATTGTAGGTCCTGAGGGACCCATATGAACCAGATTTCCCTAGCTATGGTGGAAACAGATGTGCCTCTAATGGGGTCTGTAGTGGAAATGGGATCATCCGGCTCTCAGCCAAGTGGGTCCTTAATGGGTCCTTAGTGCTAGTGGAAAAACACCCAGGGTTATGCTGCTTGGGGATGCCGCATGCAATTGCCATAGCAAGGCCCCAGTGCATGTGAGTGTTGTCATGGTACTCAGGTAAGTGCCAGGTAGGTTTGAAATAGGGCCAGCAGGATAACTAAACTGCTGCAATCCAGCTAATACACAGACAATTCTTGTAATCCTTTTCATCCAATTCAGAATTGAGCAACAGACAAAGGCCCAGCAATGTTTACTTTGGGGATTTACAACTGTGTGGTTTTAATAAGACTGATACTTCACTAATCTTCTTCCTGACAACCCTGCATATTTTTCAAGGGGAAAAAGTAGGCACCTTTGCCAGCTCATGACGAAAACAGCAGTGACTGAGAAGAGCTCAGAAGGTTTCCAGTCCAATGATAAGCCCTCTGGGGCAGTACTGGCCCTCTATGGACCATTTGCACCTCCACCTATAATCTAGTGACACCAGATAGTATGTATTTCTAGAACTGTGTGTTCAGTTCTATGAATCACAGTTAAAGAACTCAAATTAACAAGAACAACCCTAGAAGAGGTCACAAATATAGAAAGAGATCTAGAGATCCAAGGTGAAGAGCTAAGAGCTGAATCAGTGAAATGTTCTGGAAAGCATGGTCTGCTATCAGAAGGTCTGAACAGTGGCCAAGCTGACATTATCCCCCCTCTCAAGTACGGTGCTCCCCTCCGAAGGTGAAGCCAAATTGGCTGAGTCAGCAATGGAGGGTCATTTGGCATTAACATCTTCAGCACCCACCCAGGAATGTTCAGAGGTGACATAGATCAATCAGTGCACCAGGTACTGCAATGTGCCTCAAGAGATACGAGATCCTAAAATATCAGAAAATTCAAAATTGGCATGAATTGTCATGAAGGAGATAATTCTTATACAACAGGATGTGGTTAAAAACGGGATGGATTTTCATATGTTTTGGAAATTTGAGACAAAAAACAACTGTGTTAATCTGGACAATTAACTTTGAAAAGTTTGATGAAATAGTAATCCAATTTCTTGGAGGGCCAAGGAGCTTTAGAGATGGATGGATGGATGGATGGATGGATGGATGGATGGATGGATGGATGGATGGATGGATGGATGGATGGATGGATGGATGGATGGATGGATGGATGGATGGACGGATGGATTGATAGTTCAACAGGTTTCTGCTCAAGCATCAGAGCCAAGCAAACAGACTTTTGCTTGAGCTGTAACCTGTCCTGGAGATCAGGCTGATTTAGTCTAATCCGAAATGGAGAAGACCCCTATATCATGGAACAAATGGTAAACCAGTGCCATGAATACCTCTAAAAAGGCAAAACCATAGGGAGAAATGAACAGTTATTATAAGCAAATTCAGCTAAGGGCAAATAAGTAGACCTATCACCTTGGTGAAAATTAGCAAAGCTATTGTACAATAATACAGCTATTGTTCTAAAGTTTGATCAACCCTTTCAGTAGTTCCATCAGATTGAGAACCAAGGAAAAGGACAAATCAATGTTCAGGAGGGATGTGATTGATTTCAAGAATTTAGGAATCTAGAAACAAGGGCTGGATTCTGAAATTAGATGTGGTGGTCCACATAGAAATGGGTATGTTGGGTTTAGAGGTCCCAAGACATGCTGGCCAAGACTTCTTGTGTCCATTCAATATGACTATTTTCATGTTATAGCTGAGTGTTCAGCACACTCCCAAATCTTGCTGGTAGTGCTGTTTAGTCCCAAATGAGTTCCCTTATTTCTTTATTGATTATTAATGGAATGTGAAATGCAGATAAGAGCTGCTCTTAAAATAAAACACCTGTCCTGGTTAATGTCCTTCCTTCCCTCGATTTTATGGTCCAGGAAATGTGTAGGTTTTAGATTCCCTAGGGGAAAACACCATTGAGCTATTGATTTATATGAGCTCCCTGTCTTTTGGATAAAATGGGTCTGGTATAAAAGGAATGTGTTGATCCAGCAAATTCAGTGCAACCTAAGGACCTCCTTTGGTTACGTTAAGGTCACGAAACATGATTGGTAAATTGTGTTGTCCTCAGGAACTTAGCAGGCAGACTTTTTTTTTTACATTCTTGGTAGCCACCCCTTAAAGAAACATGAATGTTCCGTCTCAGGATTATCAGTGGGAGGTCTGGCCTGTAAAACTGCTTTTCACATGGGCACCTCTCAAGGTGGAAACACCTGGCTTAAGGAAAGGTATTTGCGGCAATGGTTGCTTGTCACTTCAGGAATTGGAAGGGATTAAACTTTATTTTCCCCTATAGCTTTCAGAGCACTGACTAGCAGGTATGCAACCAGTTTGTTTTTATGGAATAGAAATAATGTTTCTTCTGACATTAGTCCCAGCTGTAATGTTACAGTTGGCCCCCTGGATTATGGAGGGGCACAAATGTTTTTTTTTTTTTACATTCTATTCAAATCAAATCAAATATCCAAAAATCTGATTTGAATCTGTTAAATTCAAATTTAACAAGATCTGATTTGTATTTACCTAATTCTAATCTATTCGTTTGAATTTTTTATTCGAATTTGCACATACGAATGTCAACAACATTCGCATGTGCCCATGGGCATCTTCCCCTCATCCGTACACGTCCGTACGCATCCTGTTGTTATCCTGTACGCAACCCATTTTTGTCCCCTATGGATCCGTACAAATGCATACAGACGCGGATCTTCAAGTACGCATCATGTACGAACCCGTACACACATGAATGTCCGGATAATGCGAACAAATAGATCCAAAATTCAAAATTCGATTTAAATGTTTGCATTTGAATTTCAGGACATTCTATCTGAGTTAGAATGTCAAAACTTGGCACATTCGATCAGATCCCTAATGCCTGTGAATATTCCTGCACGTCCCTACCCTGGATGATGAAGGAATGAAATTTCCCTCTTTGTTTTCTGTAGGTTTAGGGACTATGTGCACCTGGATTTATAGAATTAGGTACAGCCCTTGTGTGTGCACAACTAGCAACTTGTGAGTCAGAATGCACTTTACTATAAAGGTCACTATGAGATAAACGAGGTTGAATCTGACTTAACAATAGGGTGCCCTTGTTTTCCCAAGAAAGCATCCCCTGCTGGTCTGTCTCTCCATTACTGGGGGCGTCGGGCATCTCTGAAGTGACCACACGGCCTGTTTTCTGGTGCAATCACTTGTGCAGGGGCTTCCATCACCGGGCAGCTTCTTCACGCCCTACAGAAGAGGCTCCACGGAAAATGCACGGTCTCAATCCCAAACGGGGACAAGAAGGACGAATTCCCAAATGAACCTATGAGGAGAAGCTAGGGCCAGGTTGTAACACTTGGATGTCGGAACCACCAGTCCATGCCCCATTCAGAAGAATTTAGGCAGAGAGACAGAATGTGCTTTATTCTACAAAGGGCAAGAAGTGGATAAGGCATGGATGAAACTTGCCTGAATTTCTCAGTTCCCCTTATCTCAGATGTTTCTCATTGTCCCAGGTCCAGTTCTCAAAAACAATTGTCAGTTGCCCGGACACTGTCAGCCAATCAATGTTAACTACCACAAAGAGGGAAAGAATAAACAAAATGAAGGTGGATGAAAAATGTCACTGGAATATTGAACTGACTGTTTGGACAGGTTGACCTGCAGAATGTTTGAGTCTTCTGGCCACTGGGAACTCTGGGAGAAAGTCAAAACACCCCACAGGGGGCTTCAGCAATGGGACACCAAAGTGGGTCGCATGGCGGCACCCCTTATGAGTGCCTGGCCAAAACAGTGCTGGGCTTGGTCATGGCTACACATTATCTGGACACAGGTTGTGGTCTGGTGTATCACAGTAGACTATGTGGACTATGGTGTTGCAACCTGGATTTGCAACCTGAATCCTTGGATAATCTTAGGGCACATCCCCTCCAGCAATTAGATGACAAATTATTAATTATATAAGCCAATTGTGCAGGGGTCTTATACCACTTGGTTACTAGTTTCATAAGTAATTCTCTTACTCTTTCACCAAACTTTTTCATTTCTTCTGTTGTCACATCTATATCAAGTTGCCAAGACCCAGTGGTGTTCTCAAGTATACTTCCTCCATCATCAGTTATTATTTTATAAATCTTTGTGCATGTTCTCTGAAGTTCAATAAGGTTGATCTTGTTTCCCTTGAGATGGATCTTTAAACATAATGATGAAAAAGGAACACAGAACTCTGCATTCTCCTCCTCTTTGGAGACTAAGGGTGTGTTTCCACTGGCCCTGAGTCCAGCTCAGGGGTCCAATGTCCCAACACTTTGGACAGGATTTCCTGTTTCTGTGGACTATATGTCTGATAATCAGGGGAATCTCTGTTTGGATTTTAACAGGACTCACTCTGAAATCCTGTTAAAATCTGAATATTTATTAATGGGAACACTGTCTGTGCCGAACTCCTTCATTTACCTTCTCCCTGCCCCTTTCTGCCATCTATGTTGAGTCAATTGCCTTTCCCTCCATCCCATTCCTCTGTTTGTTGGAGAATGGTTGGGAAGGCAGTATTCACTCAGTATTGGGACCAACGCTTTTTAATTTATTCATCAATGATCTAGAAGAAGGGGTACATAGTAAAATAGCAAAGTTTTCTGGATGCAGAGAAAACCTTTGATAATGTGAACTGGTCTTTTTTATTCCAGGGGCCTATTCGCACTTGGCTTTATTCTGGAATATATCCTGGAATAGGGACTTGCTGTCCATATGCTAGTGCAGGCTTCAGCAGGCCCAACATGAGGTCTGCCAGAGTCTGCATTAGCATGTGGGCCACAGACACCTATCCTGAGATATACTCCAGAAAAAGGCCAAGTGCGAATAGGCCCCAGGTATTGGAAAAAATGAATTTTGGAGACAACTTCAATAAAGGAATGAGGGCAATATATACAAGGCAACATGCACAGATTGTAATCAACAGAGATCTTACAGATAAATTTGAGATACAAAAGGGGACAAGGCAAGGTTGCCCACTATCACCACTGCTGTTCATTTTAACATTAGAAATTCTGAATCGAGCTATTAGAAGAAATATGGATATCAAAGGACTTAAAATTAAAAAAGAGGAATTTAAACTAAGACCTTCACAGATGACTTGGCAATAATTTTGACAGATCCTAATAATTCTATAGTAGAACTTAAAAATGAAATTCAAAGTTATAGAAAAGTTGCGGGGCTGAAAGTAAATGAAATTAAGACAAAAGCCTTAACTAAAAATATGTCGAAAGAACATGAAGACCTTTTTCAAAGCAAGTCAAGAAACGCAGTCGAGAAAAAAGTTAAATATCTAGGAGTATTCCTATCAAATCAAAACATTGTATTATATAAGAACAATTATTTCAAAACCTGGTCAGGAATCAAACATGATCTCCTAAAATGGTCAAATCTCCAACTCTCATTGTTGGGAAGGATTTCAGTGATAAAAATGAATATTTTACCAAGAATGATGTTTTTATTTCAAGTGCTACCAATAATAGGTAATACAAAAGATTTTAAGCTATGGCAGAAAGACGTCTCGAGATTCATCTGGCAAGGAAAGAAGCCAAGGATAAGACTTAAATTAATGCAAGATTCGAAAGAAAGAGGAGGCTTTGGCTTGCCTAATTTTAAACTGTATCATGCTGCCTCATGTATGGGATGGATTGCTAAATGGTTTTGGTTGAAAGATCAAAGACTATTACAATTGGAGGGAGAAGACCTAAGATATGGATGGCATGGTTATTTGTGGTATGACAAGGTGAAAGCTAACACTGATTTTAGAAAACACTTTATAAGAAATGCCTTATATAAAACTTGGTTGAACTATAAAAATAAACTATACAGGAAAATACCACTGTGGGTATCTCCACAAGAAGGTCTTTTAAAAGAGTTTGGGGAAAGAAGATCATGGTTGAAATATGATGATATTTTATATAAAAGAGACAATATCAATGAATATGAAATTAAGACAAGAGACCAGTTAAATTTAGAAGGAAAAAACATACAGTGGTTTGCATATGGGCAACTTGATATCTTTAGAAAAGATAAACAATAGAAATTTTGAGTGGGAGAAGCAAGATTGGGAGGAAAACTGATCATAGCAGAAAGGGGGATGATAGGTTTGATGTATAAAGTCTTATTACAAATTGAAATGGAACATGAACAGGTTAAAGACTGTATGATTACATGGGCAAGAAACTTCAGATACAATATCCAAATGGACCAATGGGAGAGGTTGTGGGTAAAAGATATGAAATTTACGGCCTGTATGTCACTGAAAGAGAATGTATACAAGATGATGTATAGATGGTATTTAATACCACATAAATTGGGGAAAATGTATCAAAATATGTCGAGGTGCTGGAAATGTAAAAAAGTAGAGGGCACTTTTTATCATATGTGGTAGACATGTGAAAAAGCAACGACGCATTGGGCGACAATAGGTAATTTGATGAGACGAATCTGTAAAAATAATATTATGTTTAAACCGGAACTGTTTTTGTTGGGAATAGTAGATGAGAATAGTAGATGAGAACTTAAACTTAAATAGCATAAAGATTTTGATATTGTGTATGGTTACTGCAGCCAGGCTGTTTTATGCACAGAAATGGAAGGAGGAGGAATTACCAAGAGGACGATTGGCTAATTAAACTGATCGAGATGGCTGAAATGGATAAACTGACGAATCTGTTAAAGGACAGAACAGTGAATACATTTTTGGAAGTTTGGAGCCCCCTTATCGAATTTCTGCAGGACTTGGAGATCATGACCGAAGGTTTTGGCTAACATATAGCGAAAAGAACATAAGGTGTATATGAGGAGCATAGAATTTAAACAGACTGAAGGAGTCGGAAGAACAGAGGAAGTGATGTATAAAATTGTTAAAGTTTAATAATGAGATGTGGATAACATTCTTGTTGTAATGATGGAAAATGAATAATAATAAGAAGAAACGTAAAATAGCAAAGTTTGCTGATGATACTAAATTATTTAGGGTAGTAAAATCTGAAAGAGATTGCCAAGAACTCCAGAGGGATCTCTTAGCATTGGGTGAGTGGGCAACCAAGTGGCAAATGTGCTTTAATCTTAACAAGTGCAAAGTAATGCACATCGGGGCCAAGAATCCAAATTATGTCTATAAACTGATGGGGTCTGAGCTTTCTGCAACACACCAGGAAAGGGATCTTGGGGTTCTGGTGGATAGTTCAATGAAGGTGTCAACCTAGTGTGCAGCAGCAGAGAAAAAAACTACTTCAATGCTGGGAATAATTAGGAAGGGAATAGAAAATAAGTCAGCAAGTGTCATTTTGCCCCTTTATAAATCTAAAATTCCAAAAAGGATATTGTGGAACTAGTAAAGGTGCAGGGAAGGGCAACCAAAATGATTAAGGGGCTGGAACACCTCCCTTCAGTCTGGAGAGACGGCGTTTAAGAGGGGACCTGATTGAAGTATATAAAATTATGCATGGTATAGAAAAGGTGGATAGAGAAAATTTCTTTTCTCTATCACACAATACTAGAACCAGGGGGCACTCTATGAAGCTGATGGGTAGGAGAGTAAGGTCTGACAGGGGGGAGTATTTCTTCACCCAGAAGGTCATCGGCTTATGGAATGTGACAGCACAGAGGTGGTGACAGCAACCAGCCTAGATGGCTTTAAGGTAGGGTTAGACAAATTTATGGACGACAGATGTATCAATGGCTACTAGAACGAGTGCCTAGGTGCATCTTTCAGGCTGGGGGGGGGAGGAACTGGGGCACTTCTAAAGCCATCTGCTGGGACTTGAGAGCAGGAGAAGGTTTGCCCTTGTCTCTGCTTGAGATGCCCATGAGCATTTGGTGGGCCACTGTGTGTGATGGGATACTGGACTAGATGGGCTGTGGCCTGATCCAGCAGGGCTTCTCTTATGTTCTTAAGGCAAGCAGCAGGATGACAACGAAAGACGGAGGAACAGCTGGAGATGGTGCCCCAATGCAGTCAGGATGGCAGCAAGGAGCCCTCAGCACTGGTTTAAAAAAAAAATCAGGGTTAAAACCTGGATGTTTTGGACCAGTGAAAATGTAGCCTGAAATAGGGGTCCTAAACACTAAACATCGGGTACGTATCTATTAACCATGGTCAAGCCACTGACTGCTCAGCCCTGGAAACAGTACAGTCTCCTTTAACTTACAAAGCTGGTATAATATAGTATTGGATTATTTCACAAACAAATTAATCACCTCTCAAATGATACAGAGAAAAAGGACAGATCCCAGATTGGAGGAAACCACACTGAAAGGTTTCTTCAGCCTTGTGGTTAGACTCCTGATTTCCTATGTGGAAGTCTGCTGAGTCAAGTCTTCACTCCTACACAAAGCTGGGCTCCCTTCTGAGCTCTCACAGCCCCACAGGGTGTCTGTTTTGGAGAGAAAAGCAGGAAGGAAACTCTGTCAGCTACTTTGAGTCCCCTTAACAAGGGTGAGAAATCTTTCTTTCTTTCCAGGGATGGTGCACTTCTTTATCCTCAATTCCAAAGATCTAATATGTAGTAGATTTTCTTCTACTTTACTGGAGTAAGGAAGAGTACCATAGGATTACTGTGAAAAAAGACCCACACAAAATGTCATTTGTTATCGGTGATTCCAATTTTTCAGCTTATATTTTTCTTTGGCAGTTTTTGTATTTGTTGTTTAAATTACTCTGTTCTGCAATTAACACGTAATTGATAAATAAAATTCGCCTCACCAAAAGCAGCACTTAGCTTGAACAGTGCAATGCATTTTATGTCTTTATTAAATATAGTTTTAATTGCACATTAAAAAATAAATTGTCATCAACCTTCAGGGGGGAAGGTTGATAAACCAACAATTTAACAATAGAAGCAGGACTATTAAACATAACTACTTGTGCTTTTATATAGTTTTAGGAATAATTTATGCATATACAAGGTTGAACAAGTATTTTGATGCTCTGCGTCAGCAATGCAATACGAATACAGCTACACAGAAATGAAGGACCCCTCATTTATTCCAAACCTTTCGAGAAGAAACTGTACGGAGAACAAGATATTGGCCACCTCAACTAATGTAGGAGACTACTGTCCCCTAGTGGCCACATTTGAAGATGCAGCAGCCCAATTTGGATTTGGTGACAGTTTCTGAGTAGATGAACCCAGGATGTTTAAGATGTTTATTTATTTTGGTTGTTTGTTTACTGGAATTATACAGCTATTCAATAACTATCATTTTGTGGGTCATTTACAAAATAAAAACATTATGATCATATGTCAAAATATGGTAACATATGTCAAAATATTGAGAGGTGGTGAAGATTTTGCTGTTCTCTTCTGTTGGATATATGAGAAACAGACACGTATTAGTCTAATTTCAAAAGCCCAGCAAGTTACTTAGTAGCACTCGGACACTAACAGGAGAAGGGTTGGTGGCATGAGCTTTCATAGCCATGTCGACTTCTTCAGATGCTGGGGGCCCATTGGGCCCCCTAGCAACTGAAGAAGTAGACCTGCCCATTGGGCCCCCTAGCATCTGAAAAAGTAGATGTGCCCATTGGGCCCCCTAGCATCTGAAGAAGTAGATGTGCCCATTGGGCCCCCTAGCATCGGAAGAAGTAGACATGCCCATTGGGGGGCTAGCATCTGAAGAAGTAGACGTGCCCATTGGGCCCCCTAGCATCTGAAGAAGTAGATGTGCCCATTGGGCCCCCTAGCATCGGAAGAAGTAGGCATGCCCATTGGAGGCCTAGCATCTGAAGAAGTAGACGTGCCCATTGGGGGCCTAGCAACTGAAGAAGTAGACCTGCCCATTGGGCCACCTAGCATCTGAAGAAGTAGATGTGCCCATTGGGCCACCTAGCATCTGAAGAAGTAGATGTGCCCATTAGACCTCCTAGCATCTGAAGAAGTAGACGTGCCCATTGGGCCCCCTAGCATCGGAAGAAGTAGGCATGCCCATTGGAGGCCTAGCATCTGAAGAAGTAGACGTGCCCATTGGGGGCCTAGCAACTGAAGAAGTAGACCTGCCCATTGGGCCACCTAGCATCTGAAGAAGTAGATGTGCCCATTGGGCCACCTAGCATCTGAAGAAGTAGACGTGCCCATTAGGCCCCCTAGGATCTGAAGAAGGAGATGTGCCCATTGCTTCCCTAGCATCTGAAGAAGTAGACGTGCCCATTGGGCCCCCTAGCATCTGAAGAAGGAGATGTGCCCATTGCCCCCCTAGCATCTGAAGAAGGAGACGTGCCCATTGCTCCCCTAGCATCTGAAGAAGTAGACGTGCCCATTGGGCCCCCTAGTATCTGAAGAAGGAGACGTGCCCACTGGGCCCCCTAGCATCTGAAGAAGTAGACGTGCCCATTGGGCCCCCTAGCATCGGAAGAAGTAGACATGCCCATTGGGGGCCTAGCATCTGAAGAAGTAGACGTGCCCATTGGGCCCCCTAGCATCTGAAGAAGTAGATGTGCCCATTGGGTCCCCTAGCATCGAAAGAAGTGGACGTGCCCATTGGGGGCCTAGCATCTGAAGAAGTAGACGTGCCCATTGGGCCCCCTACTATCTGAAGAAGGAGACGTGCCCATTGGGCCCCCTAGCATCTGAAGAAGGAGACATGCCCACTGGGCCCCCTAGCATCTGAAGAAGTAGATGTGCCCATTGCCCCCCTAGCATCTGAAGAAGTAGACGTGCCCATTGGGCCCCTAGCATCTGAAGAAGTAGACATGCCCATTGGGCCCCGTAGCATCTGAAGAAGTAGATGTGCCCATTGGGCCCCCTAGCATTGGAAGAAGTAGACATGCCCATTGGGGGCCTAGCATCTGAAGAAGTAGACGTGCCCATTGGGCCCCCTAGTATCTGAAGAAGGAGACGTGCCCATTGGGCCCCCTAGCATCTGAAGAAGTAGATGTGCCCATTGGGCCACCTAGCATCTGAAGAAGTAGACGTGCCCATTAGACCTCCTAGCATCTGAAGAAGTAGACGTGCCCATTGGGCCCCCTAGCATCTGAAGAAGTAGATGTGCCCATTGGGCCCCCTAGCATTGGAAGAAGTAGACATGCCCATTGGGGGCCTAGCATCTGAAGAAGTAGACGTGCCCATTGGGCCCCCTAGTATCTGAAGAAGGAGACGTGCCCATTGGGCCACCTAGCATCTGAAGAAGGAGACATGCCCACTGGGCCCCCTAGCACCTGAAGAAGTAGATGTGCCCATTGCCCCCCTAGCATCTGAGGAAGTAGACGTGCCCATTGGGCCCCCTAGGATCTGAAGAAGGAGATGTGCCCATTGCCCCCCTAGCATCTGAAGAAGTAGACATGCCCATTGGGCCCCCTAGCATCTGAAAAAGTAGATGTGCCCCTGGGCCCCCTAGCATCTGAAGAAGTAGATGTGCCCATTGCCCCCCTAACATCTGAAGAAGGAGACGTGCCCATTGCCCCCCTAGCATCTGAAGAAGTAGACGTGCCCATTGGGCCCCCTAGTATCTGAAGAAGGAGACATGCCCACTGGGCCCCCTAGCATCTGAAGAAGGAGACATGCCCACTGGGCCCCCTAGCATCTGAAGAAGGAGACGTGCCCATTGCCCCCCTAGCATCTGAAGAAGGAGATGTGCCCATTGGGCCCCCTAGCATTGGAAGAAGTAGACATGCCCATTGGGGGCCTAGCATCTGAAGAAGTAGACGTGCCCATTGGGCCCCCTAGTATCTGAAGAAGGAGACGTGCCCATTGGGCCCCCTAGCATCTGAAGAAGGAGACATGCCCACTGGGCCCCCTAGCATCTGAAGAAGTAGATGTGCCCATTGCCCCCCTAGCATCTGAAGAAGTAGATGTGCCCATTGGGCCCCCCAGGATCTGAAGAAGGAGATGTGCCCATTGCCCCCCTAGCATCTGAAGAAGGAGACGTGCCCATTGCCCCCCTAGCATCTGAAGAAGTAGACGTGCCCATTGGGCCCCCTAGGATCTGAAGAAGGAGATGTGCCCATTGCCCCCCTAGCATCTGAAGAAGTAGACATGCCCATTGGGCCCCCTAGCATCTGAAAAAGTAGATGTGCCCCTGGGCCCCCTAGCATCTGAAGAAGTAGATGTGCCCATTGCCCCCCTAACATCTGAAGAAGGAGACGTGCCCATTGCCCCCCTAGCATCTGAAGAAGTAGACGTGCCCATTGGGCCCCCTAGTATCTGAAGAAGGAGACATGCCCACTGGGCCCCCTAGCATCTGAAGAAGGAGACATGCCCACTGGGCCCCCTAGCATCTGAAGAAGGAGACGTGCCCATTGCCCCCCTAGCATCTGAAGAAGGAGATGTGCCCTTTGGGCCCCCCTAGCATCTGAAGCTGCATCCTCCTTGCTCTGCCGCCACTGCTGCCTGTCATGCCCAGCCTTCGGGTTGGAGGGGATTGGGCAGCAGTAGAGATGCCTCCGCCGCTGCTAGATTCTCCCATCCCCTGGAGGCGGTGGCGTCTGTGTCTGAGGGGAATGGAGGCAGTTGCCATCTGCACCCCCTCCCTGTCTGGGGGATGGAGGTGGTGTTGGCAGTGACAACCTGGTGTTGCCACTGCGGCCACTGCCTCCCCTCTCTCCAGCGATGGGGAGAGCAGCAGCCACATGGTGAGGTGGGGGCAGTCCTCGCCCCGCCCTGCCATGTAGTTGCTCCAGCAAAGGGGCTTTGATGACAGGTTGGGGCAGAGGCAACCTCTGCCCCTGCCTGTCATCAAAGCCCCATTGGCACACGGGGGAGGGCCGAAGGAGGCAAACCAGCCTGCTTCCACCCTCCCCAAGATGGCGGGTGCCGGGACATCCCGTCCCTCACCTCACCTGCTTCCGAAACGGATTGAGGCGAAGGGCCGGATTAAGACCTAATTTTTTTAGGTCTTATATTAGGGTAGGAAAGTCACAGTCACTATTGTGAGCTGAAGTTTGCTTAGGATTTATATTTTGTTTTCACTAGTTAAATATAAGCCACTGAGGAAGACCCCAGGTTGGGGTCAAAACATGTCTGGCTTATTTTATTTGGCTTATTTTATTTAAGTGGTTCTTATAAATGTTGATATAAATATAAAAACAATTTCTTTTTTATTTGGTTGGGCTCTGAGCCACAAAAATTAAATAAATATATATACATTTTCACTAGGGTAAATAACTTTACCCTTATAGTTATTACGTTGACTTGTTATCTTATTCAGAACCTTTTTGTTTTTTGAGCTATTTGTGGGGTTCTGCATTAGGGAATTTTGGTTGCCTACATCCCCATGCACTCTTTAATCTGAGTTCAATTTGAATTTGGGAAGGAGCGTCCCCATGGCTACTGTAATTAATCCGAATTGAATCTGAACTCGGCACCCAGCATCCCCTGCCTAAATCCAGAGGGAAAAAATGCCTGATGAAAACAGGACCGAGTCCCCTTTATGGAGCCAATTCCACTTATTTCCCCCCACATGGTGATGATACTGGGATATCTGGGGTGGAGGTCTAGCATTATGGCCAATGGCAGCCCTTGCTATGCTTGCAAAAGCTCCTTACAGTACAAAAAAGGCTAGAAAGGGAAGAGAAGGGACTTTTATTTGTCTTTTATTTAAAGGGGTTTTAAAAACATTTTTGCTGGAAAGGTGTATCTTCTTGAAAGGGACAGAAGCTTAGGAACCCTTGAAATGATACATTTGTAATCGCAAAGGGGAGAGGTGTGAAAAAGAAAGCAATTCCCTTCACATTTGAAGTCCTTTAGTGTTTGCGTCTTTTATTGCAGGCAGGGTTTGCATGGGGGGGGATTTAAAAGCCCTGTTTTTACTTTTAAAAATAGCCCCCCGAATAGCCCCCATCACACTGGGTTCAATGCCTTGCGATGTGCATGAGCACATGGTAAAAGAAAGTATTTGCTGCTAGAACTTATTTTTAAAACTTCAGTTTTTCTGCTTTTATTGCAGGTAGAGTTTGTTGTGGGGGAGGGGGGGTTAAAAGCCCTGTTTTAATAGTTCCCCAAAATAGTCCAAATAGTACTGAACTCAGGCTGAAATTCCTGCATGGGGACATACCCTATTTGCTGCACTTCAAGCATTGCCTCATTTCCTAAAGTCATGTTGTGCCAAACCCCCACAATTGACCCCTGGGGAGAAAAATAATGGGCTGAGTTGTTGGGAATCCCCCCCCCACACACACACACACCAAGTCAGGCTTCTGAGACTCCCTCACCATAATCTGAGAAGGGCAGAGAAATATATTTGAGCTATAAAAATTGTGTTGCAAAAGGTAAAGCAGGCAAACCAAGCTGGTTTAGTTAAATTTGCCAAGTTACCAAAGCGCTCCAAAGTAGGAAATCAGGAATATGTTTTACTGTCTCTCAACAACCCATTCCAAGATTTTGCTCCCCGGGGTTGGATTGTTCATGGGAATGAAGGGGAGATTTGGCACAACGTGGCTGATGCAAGAGAAGGGAGTGGAAACACCTTCTTGTCCTCCCCTGACACATCAGCACAAGCCTCTTCAGATCTACATTTATGGTCACAATATGAAAATGAAGCGGAGGAAGATAAGGGATGCACTTTCAGCGCAAAAGGAGTTCTCTACCAAACGGATGGATTATAAGGACCATAATCCATATTGGCCATGAGATTTTCCCTTTACCATTGGTTCCCAAGCAGTAAATAATCAGTTTAGACACTGGCTTGAGGAGTAAACATTCCTAAAGTTTAAAAAGATTCTGTACCTTCTGTGGACTAAAGTTCCCCAAAGTGAACTGAACTGTATGCTGATTCAATCAGCTCTTAGTACAATTCAGAGGATTAGATTTATTTATTTTGCAAAGTGGGAACAGAAGGGTGCTGTTGGGGGGTCTTCTCCTATTTCCTCTTACTGCATTCTGAGTGTTGCGCAGGGGAGGCTAAGAACGTCACTATTGGGGAGGAGAAAGGACAGGGGAACAAAAAAGCAGACAGAGAAGAAGCTTGATCTGCCTCTTCTCTCCAATCCCTGCAAGGAGGAACAGTGTATCCTCCATTTTCTTTCTCTTGCCTCCTTGCAAATAAAGGTAAAAGTAAAAGTAAAATGAAACAATTGCTTCCTTTCATTAAAAGGGGAGTTTTACATAAAAGCAGAAATCCACTTCAGCAGCTTTAGGGCAAACAGCACAGAAAGCCTATTATTTCTCTTCAAGAACAGCGGTGTGTGTGTGTGTGTGTGTGTGTGTGTGAGTACAACTTTTATAATGAAGAAGAAATTGAGAGCCTCCCCTCCCCTCGTGTTTCACACAGGCACAAGAAAACTTTTAGCTGGATGACAGAAAGAGTGAGACAGCACACAAGAGGATGTGATCAGATCCCCTCCCCATGTTTTTCACACAGGAGGGAGGAGAGAGAGAAGAGAGAAATGCCCCAGGATTTGCTTCTCTGTTGGAATATCTTTTCATCGTAGCTGATCTCATTGTAAGATGGGTCATTTCTTACTGGTGGGTTGAAAGGTGCATTTCTCTCTCTCTCTCTCTCTCTCTCACACACACACACACACACACACACACACACCAGTGCAATGATGTCTGCCAGGCTGTGCTAAATGGGTACAATCTCTATTATAATGAAAATAAGGTGAGTCTGGACTTTTAGGTGTCCAATTGCTGATTGCATGGGGAGGGGTTTTTGTGAAGGGAGGGGAGGGGGGGAGAAAATGACCACGAGCACTTGAAGAAGGAAGAGTGGGAACAAGCAATTTAGCAGCAAGTCCATTTTGAATCCATGTTATAACACACAGTAAGGCCCTCAAACAAGGTTTTGTTTTTGGTTGCTTTAATGGTCAGCTGGTGTCCGAACAACCTAGAGGAATACCACACTGAGAGGAGTGTCCTGAGTCTGTGTAGACACAGACATAGTTTCTAGATTTGATTTGTAAAATGGGAAGCTCATTTGCTTTACTGTTATCTGGTATTATCTCTTAAACAGTTATTATACCTGTTTCTTCCAGTTTGCATCTTGGTTGGATTTAAATTCTTTTTTTTTAATCTCTTTATCCTCCTTCCTGGGATACCAGATTCTTCTGCAAAGTCTACAAGGAAACTATGAGCCCACCAGCCCTTTCCTGCTATGTTCCACAGTCCTCCAGGCCTGCTGACATCTGGGCTTCAGGCCACTTTCAGAATGAGACAACACATCAGGCTGATTTCTTTCAGCATTATCTAACTCAGAAGATCCATCTTTGGGTTAGATATGTTGGTGTAAATCAAGCAGACGTGGCTGGCAAAGCATCCTCTGTTGCCTTGGAAACCTCTGGCGTCCTTGAAGTTGTTCGGCTGTATCAGGAAATCCCTCCTGCCCGCTGCGTAAGAAACAGACTGAAGCAGAATCTCTCTCCTCAGAGGTTTTATTCTTAAAAGTTGCTGCATTTACAAGTTATACACGCTCGTTCATCTCTCCAACCAAGCTCACGACCAGCAACCAACACACACACAGTAGCGTGCGGGCAATTTATACACTTTTCTCATGCGGTGGTGACTCACTTCCCTTGTGTTGCACAATCCTGTGTTGCACAATCCTTATGTAATCCAAGCACATACCTGTCCTTGAACACTTTGCTGTCCCAGCCGCAGATAGTTACGTTCCTTAACCCTTTGCCTCCTGTTCACATCTTTACATTTTCTTATACTGGCTTCAATGCCTAACAAGATAATGTGGAAATGAAATGGCTGTTCACATTGCTGATGTGCTCTTCCAATCTGAAAGGGGACTGAAGCTGAATTAAAACTTAAGTGTGATTGCAGCAGCCTCGAATCACATTAAGAGGATCACATGCTTCCTATCCTCAAACTACACTTGGTTTGTGCTTGAGGAGATGTTAAATGTAAAGAGATAAAAGTACGAGTAATGAAACGGATGATCTATCACTGTTTCATCCATAGTGCATTTCGAGTCAGGGTCAATCCAACCTGTTCATGGAATGGAACTGTGTTATATACTGCTAAGCAATTATGAGGCTACAAGAACTTAACATTGCCATCGATACGCGTGTAAAGATTTGCCATATTTTCCTCCTTCATGATTCTTCAGCAATGTGTGGGCCTGGCCAAACTCAAAATATGTTAAACAATTGCAGTGACACACATTTGAAAAGTTCTAAATCAAATCCCGGTTTTACCGCATAAAAATAGCTCAAATGGAAAATCACCAACCAAAGCCTTAAAATGTTAAATACCAGATGATCTACATTATTGCTCCCACAGTGATTAATGTGCTGGCATTTCCCAGAGTGCTGCAACTTTAATAGCCTGTGGGTTTTGTTCTTTTTCTTTTTTTAAATTTCTAGTACATAATCAAATATTATTTCATTAAAGAAACTTGAATGCTTGTTAACAAAAATATCCAAATTAACTGTCAACATATGTTGTTTTTACTCTCCCAAATCAGACTACACCAACCATCTCTAATTGGCTTTGTGATTAATAAAGGGATAAGGGAACCAAGTAAATTACATTAAGAGTGATTTGTAGTTTGTACAGGTTAGGAGGAGGCAAAAGTTATTCAACAAAAATCAAATAAATCTACAGAACATTTTGTTTTGTTTTATAATGCTGTGAAAATATGCAAGACATCATGTTGTTAAATGTTGGCTGAGCCGGTGGAGCGGAGCAGAATGACTAAATACCCTTGGCCATATGAAAATTTCCAGTTAAATGAAGATCACAACATTGTTTGTTGCTCTTTAAGAGTTATTTTTGCTATTAAGAGAGTAATTTCAGTTTACAGAGGCTTAAGGCAATTTTCCATCTAATTTTCCATTTTATAGTATCTGCTAAAATCCTGGTGCCTTATTAGTTTGTGTGGTCAAATATAGTTTTCAGATTTCAAGACAAATGGGTTCCTTTTGGGTAAAAGAAAATATCATTAGGTGGGCTTGTTTAAATGCAGGAATTGTATGATGCTGAAATAGAGGCAAAGCTCAAATTCAGTTTTGGTTAATTGAACCTACCATTTTGGCCACTAGGCATTGTCTTATTAGGGGGGGTGGAAGCCTAATATTTCATGCCAGCTATTAGAAGCCAAGAACACTCTGCATTATTGCATTTTAAAAGAATAAGGCCACTTAATGTTTTAACTATGTTGAAATATTTCTGCAGGCAAGAGAGTCTTCTGAGAAGTCTTTCTGCATTATTGAAATGGAGCTGATATAGCAGAAAACCTCCTGATGGATGATTTCCTTAAACAGCCAACAACCTCTTGAGTTGCCTCCATGGCTGTAGATGAAATCTGATTCTGGCCAATGTGCAAGAGGGCAAATTATGAAACCACTATGATATTTTCTGTAATTGCAGATGCCACCAGATAGGGGTAGAAAAAGCAGCTTCCATTCCATTCTAATGTCAGTGCTGTTCACCCATGAGCTTACACTATTCCAAACAAAACAAAACTTTTTTTAAAAAAAATTAATATCCTATTTTGGCCATGATCCCACTTGATTTTTTAAAAATGGAATTAACAAAAACGGATGTGAACACACACTACGCCTGTTCCCTTTTTCTTTTCTTTTTTGTTAATTCCACTTTTAAAAGCCGAGCACAGTAGCAGCAGAGGCAGTGACCGAAAGGGTAGGCAGACAGGGCTCGCTCACCGCTCGGTGTTCCTCTTCCCCATTCCTCAGGAGCACTGCCGTGGTGACCTAAATGGCAGGAAGCCGAGCAGCTGGGCGAGTGAGGTGGCGGCAGCCGCCGAAATGGCGGGTAGCTGGGTGAGTTGGCGAGTAGCCAGGTAAGTGAGGCAGCAGCAGCGGCAGCAGCGGCAGCATAGCCAGAAAGGGTGGGCGGATGAGGCTGCAGGAGCCGAAAGGGCAGTCGGGAGGGCTAGTGGGCAGGATATACTGCGATTGTACCATTCCCAAAGCAAAAAATAAAGCGTGTTAGAAACAAAAACGAGAGCAAGAGTTGTTTAAACCGGTGTTTTTTAATGCAGGTTTTGACAATTTACTCCTCTGAATGTGCGGGAAGCCAATCTGTAATGGGGACAATTTTCAAATCGTTTTCAAATTGTTTTAAAGCATGAGTGGGAATGTGGCCTTTGTGTATAATTTTCAATACTTATATGGAATATATTTTTGTGTTCATGTAGCACCCACATTTGCCAGTGCTTGGGAAACATTTTTTTAGTTATAGTTCTCTTTTTCACTGAAATTGTTTTACATTATCCAAATAAAATGTTAAATTGAGTAGAAAATGCATTTGCTTGTACGTTTGTTTCTTGAACTTATGTACCTCAAATTTCATACTCGACGTGGTTTACAGAAATACACAGATAGAAATATCCCATAATTCCAGTCTGGAAGCCAGTTGGAGAGCACCAGTTCAGTCTGCAGGAGAAAATGGCTACAATATACTCATCCTTGTTCCACTCTTAAAAGAACATCATGAAACATAGGCGGTGCCCACTAAAAATTCAGTACAGTACTAATATGTGTGCATTTTGGTCCTGTCCACATAATGTTGTCCATCTCAAATTGTTGTTGCATACTTCTCTTGATTTAATCCAGGTTTCCTTTTATTATAACAAAGAAAATCTGTTATTTAAAAATAGTCTGTTTTTCATATTCACGACTTCCTTTTGAACAACTCATTTGTAACTTAAAAAGCCCCCAGGTAGACTCAGCCACAAATACAGAATTGTTGTCTCTCCTTGATTCCTACTTTTCATTTGCCAAGCACTGGTACCTACCTGCCCTCCCAGATGGCCCATGTCTGGAATGGGCACATAAATGGGACCTAAGGACGAAATTGATTTTCCAGTAGAAGCACAGCAAGAAATAGCTGTAGGACATTGCTGATATTGACCTGTGAAGGTTTAGGTGCTGTTCAATCCAAATTTAATTGATGGCTGGCAGTCGGAGACTGAGAATGCAGAGAAAGCACTTAGGTCCTTTCTGAACTTACCTGCCTCAATTCTGGAACATTTGGGTCTAGGATAGCTGAGAAGATATGGACTGGATCAGCACCTCTGCACTGAAGGAACTGGTCTGGATCGTCCCTTGGGACCTTTCGGGGTGATTTTCACAGGCACACTTTGGAAAACAAAATGAAACTTGGTCCAGACACTTAAGGTAGAATGGAATTTATTCAGTTGCAGTTATTCAGTTGCACTCTTCCTGAGAAACCAAATCCATAGCTTGGGAATCACAAAAGAGCATCACATAGCTGCAATGGCCCAGAACACCCAATACCAGCAGCAGCTGGCTTCCCAAATGTTGTCCTAGCTGAATGGATGCTGCCTGGCATTAATAATCTATGCTTATGTGTAGATTATTGTAATATCTTTACAAAACGTTTTCTTTGAAATTCATGCAGAAATTCACATTAGTGCAGGATGTACCAACAAGACTATTGAAATGCAAAGCACACTTTTACCAAGGAAGATTGAAATGGTGGAGCTTTGAACTCTAGACAGGAGGCAAGTGATGAGTCACCCAGTGAAAATGGATCCTGGAAAAGTTGGGACAGAAAGTGAATATCTTCATTGCATGGCTAAAACCTTTCCAAATCTTGCAATAGTGAATTCTAAAGATTTTAGGATTGGCAACAACCTTATATTACTCAGAAAAGATATAGACGAATTCATGGAGCACAAGGCTATCACTGTAAGAATGGTCCAGCAAGATGGTTAGTAGCACTTGGAGACTAACAGGAGAAGGGTTGGTGACATGAGCTTTTGTAGACACATCTACTTCTTCAGATGCTAGGGCCCCCCCTAGCATCTGAAGAAGTAGACGTGCCCATTAGGCCCACTAGCATCTGAAGAAGGAGACATGCCCATTGGGCCTCCTAGCATCTGAAAAAGTAGATGTACCCATTGGGCCCCCTAGCATCTGAAGAAGTAGACGTGTCTACAAAAGCTCATGTCACTAACCCTTCTCCTGTTAGTCTCCAAGTGCTACTAACCACCTTGCTGGACTTTTCGAATTAGACTAACATGACTATTTCTCTGATATTGACTGCCAGAATGGCTTCACCCTCCTTCATTTTCAAGGTGTGAGGCTAAACAGAAATGTTCCCTGGCAGATTTATGTCTCCAAGACATATTCAAGGACATGTGATCAAAATGGCTGGCAATAAAAGATGAAGGTATGGTAGTGTCAGAAATGAACACCAGCGCTTATGGGTTGCAGGTGATTTTGAGGGATTCCATGGAAGGTGGCCTTACAGTTACTATCTCTGTGGTTCTGAGAGTTCAAGGAAGCATATGTATGAGTTTGTATGCCTCTGAAGATCAGTTGCAAGGGCAAGGCATGTACTCATGTTCCACTTGTACATTTAAAGTACATCTGCAACTAGCTTGTCCCTATGAGAGCAGCATTCTAAGATAATGGCCTCTTAATTCTCAAAGATCTCTTAATGAAGACAATTTCCCCACAAAGACTGTAGAATGTTAAAAATATTTATAAAAACTTGACAAATAATTGGTTTGAGAATTGAGTTCTATAAAACCTATTGATATCTCTACTTTATACATGCAATGCAATGGGAATAGAGACACTTTTAAATAACTTGCATTATCTTTTATGACAAATGACACTGTCTTCTATCATACACAAAATTTTACTGGATCATAATTCTGCTAACCTTCTTAGTTTTAAAGGTCTATGGGAAATGGATTGCTCATTGAATGTAGGGGACCGAGAATAGAAGAAAATTCAGACTAAATTTTATTTTAAATCCAAAATTTGAAAAAATATATCACACAAAATCATATATGGTTGGTCCCAGACTTCCTTATCTTGACATCATATCAAGAATTCATTATCCCCCTAAGTGCAGACATGGTTGCTCTGCTCTTGGAACCTACATCTATATGTGGTGGGAATGCCAAATATTTTTTAAAATTGGGAAATAATCCAACAAATCTGTATTATGACATCCCAGATTGTGGAACTAAGACCTGGATTTGTTTTTCTATTTCTTTTCCATGATAATCACTTTCAGCTTAAACACACGAGTTGATCAAACTACATTTAAGAGTATTTAAAAGTGAGTTCGCTTACCATTGAGTTGCTTGAGTTGCTGCTGCTGCTGTGTGCTCTGGGCAATGGGGAGAGGAGGGGAAAGAATTGCTGGCTGCCCGCTGCCGTTTTTCCTCCATCCAGACAAGTGGCAGCCACTTAGCCACCCAGCTAGGCTCCGTGAAGGGGTCCCTTATGGGTGGCACGTTCATGCCAGGAGAAAGAGGACAGGGCAGCCCCGAAAAGCAGTTTTTAAAAAGTAGCCACTGGAGTCCCCCCTTGAGTCACGTACGTCCTCAGAATCTGGATCGAACGCAATTCTGGCTGAAAGTAATGGGATCAGGCAAATTCGTGTTTGCATACGGTTCTGTTATATCAGTTTAGGGAAGCTGACTTAAGCCCATAATGGAAACGCGGCCCAGGATTAACATTTACAACGCTTTGGGGTGATTTAACACGCGGAAAGCGTGTTAAACCAACCTGACGTGGGAACTTGCAAGGACTGAAACCGTTTTGAAACTGAAATAAGCTTATAATGGGAACGTGGCCATACATAGTTGGCACCATTGTCACCTCCGCCTCTCAGCCCCTTCTATGCTCACCACTCCTCAGAGGGGCGCAGAATAAAAGCAAGCCGTGGGGGTCGCCAGACCCTGCCAACTTCTTATTTATACAGTACCAATAAAGTTGGCCACCCACTTTGCTAGTCTGTCCTTGGACAGGTTTACCACAAAGCAGCAGACACTTGAGTAAACTAAACTCTTAACTTATTAATATAGTAACGAATAAAATAAAGAAATAAGCTTAGGTTCAGCTTTGAGTCGTTTAGTCCATTAGAAAGGAACTAAAATGGTAGGAAAACAGAGCAAAGTCCTTTGCTTATTCACCCAGCAAATGTTCATTCCCACTTGACTTTTTAAATCCAAATTGAACTTAATACTGAGGTGAACGGGCATTCTGCCCATTCCCATTTGTTTGGGTATAAACTGCAGTCAACCCGAATATTGCCGTTCCCACTGAAAACGCTCCATAAAACGCATTGGGGAAACTTCATTATCCATCTGTTTTCAAGATAAACACTGATAGGCTCTGGACGCTTTTTTGTTTCACTGTTTTCAAACTCTCTCTCTTCCATCTCTCTGTGTGTATTTCTTAGGGGCAAATATCTTTTGACTATGTGGGCTCGTTAATACAATGGCTTTCATTTACCCCAGTTGCCCAGGATTCCAAGTTCTACTTTTAAGTAGAACCAGACTGCCCCTTGCTTCTGGTATGGGTATGTATTTGACCCTTCCAGATACCTATACAGCAACCCTTTGCCAATTTTTTCCTCCGCCTGTAATATTGTGCAGATGACAAAGACACCTTCAGTCCCCTACACAGGAACTCCCTAGGGCTGTTACTTCTCTAGGTCTAGGTCACACATGCAAGAAGGTTTGAAGTACAGCACGCCTAAGAAGCTGAGAAGGGTTGAGGTCAGCAAAAGCTCATCCAAAAGCCTTTATTTTCTTTAATCATCTGAGCTAAGGAATGCTACTACCAAATCACTGACTATCATAGAAAGGTATATCATCAAATATTGTTCATTAAACAAGGCGTATTGATATCACAGGACAACTTGTTTCCAATGATTGTATGAACAATTTCCAGAGCAAAAAATGATTTTGTTAATAAACTAAAAAATGTAAGCCCTTCATTTTATTTAGTGTTTGTTGGGAAAGCTAAGGTAAAGATGTCATTGTGGTTGACAACAGTGATAACCACATGGACACATCAGTGAAATTTTATTGGCAATAATATAGAAGTGGTTTTTCATTGCCTACCTCTAGGATAGTTTTCTACTTCTCAGACACTAGACAGCCCATAGCTGTGTGAACTCTTATCTGTTCCAGCTTAATCCCTGGAATCAGGCAGATTAGGATAGAAGTATCATCGGGCTTGTCCCCAAGGAATAAAAAGTCTGCCAAGACTCTCCTTTTGCCTCTGAGCGTCCCCAAGCCAGGGTTTTTAGCGAGGTTCCAGCGCTACAAAACGTGGAAATCGCGCGACAAAATACATGCACTTTAAACAACTCTTCCAGCGCTCTTTCTGTAAGTCGCGGGTTTTCCTCGCTACATTTACCTTGAGGACGCTCCGTGGCAAAAGGGGCGGGGATTGCTTGCTTGCACACACAGCCAAAAAGCATTCACACATCTGAGAAATGCAGCAGGTTCACTTCCTTTCCTTTGTAAAAAGAGCCAGAATTGCTCAGAATGGCAACATTGTTTTCAAGGGAAGCCTTAAAAGAGAATGAGCGAAGGATCGCGCTCCCGATCCTGCAGCCTTTTCTAACAGAGAACAAAGTGAAAGTAACTGCTGAAAGTGAATGAAAGTGACTAAGAATGAGCGCTCATATGCTTTGCTAGAGGCAGGAAGCAGTTTCAAGAGATGGAGATCCGGCGATTTTTCCTTTTAACAAGAGAGGGGGCGGGGGGGGGGGATGCCTGGAAAGAGAAAACTGCTACCACGGGGACGGAAAGTCCGTTTAGATCGCGGCTGCCAGGGGGACGCTTATTCTGGAAGTGGAGGGGACTTTTAAAGTCAGCTATAACAGAGTGACTGCAGAGGAATCCGAGAGGGGCTAATAAGTCTTTTGGGGATTCAGCCATCATCATGGCTTGGTTTCACAAAGGAAGATTTAGGAAGGGCTGAACCCACGCTTTCTGCATGCATGCTGATGGCTAAACAGGCCGAAGTGGGTTAGACAAGTCTGGTTGCAGAAGGTACAGAAAACGTTCCTGTGTTGTTTTTCCTCCTCGAGACTGGTTCTGTGAGCGCTCTCAAGACAGGGAGCATACTAAGTGCTCATTTGTGTAAGCATCAGTTCTAGAAAGCCTCTTCCAACTTTGGCTCTAATCAAAGGAAATGCTTAATGATCAACTTCGGATTTATGGAACTTAAGCGGGGAGGTACACCAAGATTTTTTGGCATTCGATTAGAAATGAAACAAATGTTTGAAAATCTGTATTTGTACAAATAGATTGCATTTGAATGTGGTAGATTTTATTCGATAAGAATCTGTTTGTACATTTTCGTAAAAACATTCAGTACGTACCTGATACGATCAGATACGTATCTGATAGGAACAGATACATATCTGATACGTTTCCCCAGCTTAACGAATGTCCAGAACTATTCGTACGAATGTCCAGAAACATTTGTATTTGTTTGAATGTTAGCATACAGATATCATAACAGTTGATTCGCGTTTGAATGCCCAAATTTGAGCGAATTTCGAAGGTTACTAATATTTAAGCCTTGCAGCCCATAATGCTCCATGGAGAAAACTTTTTATTTTCCTGAAACCTTTTGAAGCTGTATTCTTTTGCTATTTTTGCCGCTTTTATTTTAATAAACCAAATAATTCTGCTTTTTGTTCTGCTTCATTTTGCATTTTGGAGCCAAAAGGGAATTTTGGGTGAGGGTAAGCCTTAGCTGGGCCTAGCCCTACCGTGACAACAAGCACGAACGATTGTGTAGATAATGAGCATTTGAAACTAGGAGATATGAGCATATTATATCTTTGTGGGATCACTCCCTAGCAGTTGATCAATATGATCCCACATGCAACCATATGAATTTGGTTAAACCTCTCCTGAAGTCTTCCTGGCTGACAAAGGAATCGAATCATCGTGTGATTTCAAACTGTGCGTTTTACAGTTTAACTGTGATCAGTATAAAGAAATAGAAATCTCTTTTTTATATAATTGTCCTGAATCTTCCAGCTTCATTGAAGCATCTCTGGTTCTGCTGTTTTGCAAAAATGTTCTCTAGAAAACTAGAATTCAAAGACTACCTTGTCAAGAGTGCGTAATGAGACACACTCTGACTCATTTGTACAGCTTCATGCCCTCACAGTGTGAGATGGAAGTGCTATATGGGCAGCAGTGCTTCCTTCTACCCTGGGACAGGGCATGAAGTCTCTGCAAGACACAGACTGCGTACCTTCACTGTCTCTGACACTGGGGAATTACAGTTTTGAAGAGATGGATATATGTCTTCTATGTCCCTGGGTAGTTCTTCACTGGGCACCGAAAAATGGATCTAAAAAGATCCGTTTTTCAGCAATCCATCCTCCTGAAGATCTGTCACTATTTGTGATGGATAGGAGGGAACCCCACGCGTCCACACACGCATGGGGAGGATGGTTTCCAGAGGACAGATTGGAGTGGGTGCAGACGCACCCGCACCCATTCCAATCTGTCCTCCGGCTCGCGCACCGGCAACGCCACCCCCAGAGCTGCGGGACTGGAGCGTGGAGCTGCCAGTCACCGCATGTTTCCGGCAGTGACCAGCGGGTGGGGGAAGGGCTTTGGAAGCAGGCGGTCCTGCTTCCACCCTTCCTAAAATGGCGGCGGCTGGGGATCCGTCTCTCCCCCTGGCCATGCGCGGAAGCATCCTGCTTCTGCACACATTCAGGGGGAAGTGACAGATGTAAGACCTGATTTTTCAGGTCTTACATTTAATCTGGATTTCGGCGGCAAACCAGTTTTAAAAACCAGTCGTGCCTGCCGAAATGCGGATGTGCCTTCCACAAAGGGTGCTAGAAAGTGTCTCCAATGTGGAAGGTGTTTAAGGTAAGTGTCGTTAATGGGTGTTTCGGGTGGGTTAAACTGGTTTCCGCAGTTAACGGGGAAACACCCCCTGTTCCCTCCCACACCATTTTCCTTTTGTATCTTGTCTCTTGAGATTGTAAGCCTGAGGGCAAGGTTAATATACTATTGTAACCCACCCTGAGACCTCCAGGTATAGATTGGGATAGAAATACAAATAAATGAATAGAAAAACAATAAGTGCCAGGAAAGCCTCAGAAGTTGGCCACTTTCAGCATGTTGAAAAATACCGGGTGTTCCCCCCACCCCCAGGAAAATGATCTCAACTTTTGAAAACAGCAAAACGAAATAAGAACTTTAGGCCAAACTCATCTTTTGATTCTTCCTTCTTAAACTCTATACGGTTATCTACTCTACCTCACTTACAATTTTAAATTGTAGCTTAAATGATTTTTCGTTAGTTTCAATTGTAGATTACTGTTACTGTTAATAGACAATCATTATTCCACCTTTATCTCTTATATTGTTGATTATTTGATTGAAAATGTATTATTTTGCCATTTTCATTGAGTTCGTTATCGCAAAATGAGAAAGTTATAAATAAAATTGTGCACCAAAAGCATACATTATCTTACTTTTCCCAGCCACCAGAGAGAGCATTTACCCCCAGCACTGGAAGAGGTGCAATCAGAGATGTCACACATCAGGCGACCCGGGAAGGTAGAACCCGTGAACGTTGCATCACCATTGTCCCAGTGAGAGTGACATCACAGGAGGAGGAGGAGGAGGAGGAGGCAGAGCCCGAAAGGGCAGCCGGGCAGGCAGGCAAGCAGCCGGGCGAGTGAGAGGGCAGCTGAAAAGGCCGCCAGGCTGGCTAGCGAGCAGGATACCGTTCCCAAAGGAAAAATAAAGTTTTTTAGCAACAAAAATGGGAGCGACAGTTGTTTAAACAAGTTTTTTTAAAATGCGTTTACCCCCCTCTATTTACTCCTCTGAAAGTGCGGGAAGCCAATTTATAATGCAGAAAAAGAATTTTCAAACCGTTTTCAATACGCAATAAAACCCTAGTGGGAACGCGGCCCTTCTGTCATATCAGCTCTTGGCTATCAGTTCAGCATCCTTAAATAACTGGGAGAAAAATCAGACGAGCCTTTCAGAAATGAGTTTCACAACCAAGGAGCTACAAGTTTGTCTCTCCTGGTCTTAAATTAAGATTTTAGAATTTAAAATTTGTCTCGGCAACTCAGGAGCCTTTGGGCGTGTGGAAAGAAAACAAGGTTATGCAAACTAGAAATGCATTTGGAAGATGCAAGACTGTAAGAATATCTTGGCAAGTCAGCTCAGTATTTGTTTGTTGGCACATGGTGGCTCTTTCATGGCCAATGGAAAAAGCTTTAAGTGCCAGGGCATTTTTTGATAATCTTTACTTGAACCACACTGCAAAGGGTATGACGAATCTGAGATGAAAGTCTATCCTCCATGCCAAACTACACACACACACACAACACAAAAACAGATGCACAATGAACCAACCTTGTAATTCTTCAGCTGAATGCATGCTCTGTGTGACTAAGCCTCCATAGATGTATCGTGGGCAGCAAAATCAAATTAACAGAACATTCTGGAGGTAGTTGATAGAAAACATTGAAAAAGCCACTCTTAATGGGCACAGCCAATTACAAAATGTAGACATTGTGGCAACTGTTGTGCAAGAAGAGGGGGAGCAATGAAGCATATTTTCAATGCCCCTTCACAGGACTCGTCCCCATGGTCTTCCATTACCTCGGGGTGGATTCGGGGCAGCCCTAATGCAAATCACAGCTTGCATTAAAAAGTTCCCATGCTGACTGAGGACAGCACAGGTCCAAGCTGAACCCACCTGTCCCCATGAAAACCACGGTAAACCCCTGCATCGGGGAACCATGCCAAAGCACAGATGGGAAAGGGCTTGATTCAGCGCACGAGCGCCTGACAGCTTCCCTCCACTCAGCTGAGCAAGATCAGCTGTTAAGCGCAGCAGCACAACACTGGTAAAATTACTGAAACAGCCACGGCTTCAATCAGTGAGCCGGGTTCCCTTCCTATTATGCCTTGCTGTTATGCAGTGTGTGGTTTTTGGAGGTGCAGAAGGGAAAGCGGCTCACTGACTGAAGCTGTGGCTGCGTTTCAATTATTTTACTGCTTTGCTTGACAGCGGGCATACCTCCGTGTGACAGCTGATCTTGCTCAGCTGAGTGCAGGGAAGCTGTCAGGCGCTCATGTGCTAAATCAAGCCCTTACCCAGGCAATTGGGTGATCAGGCAAAGGTGGGCAGTTGCGATCACAGCACACACGACAGGGACAGCGAAACTCCGTCTGCTAATGCTGCAATTGCCAATCTACACCCCCATTAACCCAGGAGCATCCCCATGCCCCCAGGATAATCCATGCTTGCCTCCTAATTCGGGGTGAGAATAGTTGTAAAGGGGTTTTTATTACCGTGGGTTTTTGCCTTTTTATCCCGCATGTAGCCTGGATTAGGGGCTTGTCATGGGGACCCTCTGAGTTGAAATCAGGTTCGCCTCGCAGTATTTTGATCATGGAGACGAGCCCATAGAGTCAGTAGTAGTTCTGGCACAATTCAGTTCACTGAAATTCATGTAGGTTGGGGCTGTGTGTATGGACTATTTGGTTTCATTTGAGCATGTATGTCCCACCCTTCACCGAAAGGCCCCAGTGCATTAAAAAACTAAAAACCATAAAATAGTGGGAAACGTACATTAAAATATAGCCTGCCCACCCTCTCTCCCTTCTTGGCAAGACAATATTTAGGCCCTTTCTGCACTTGACTGCTTGGTAAAGGTGGGGGGAGTTCTGAGATGGTGCGCCAGCACCCCACGGGATCATTTCCTCAGCAGAAATGGCTCCGAGCATCCCAGAGCTCCCCATAGACTGGACAGGTGTGGCGTTCCATACCTGTACTAGCACTGCGGATGGTAAGCTCTGTAAGCGCCATTCACATCTCTTCCTGTTTGCATGAGGCAGAGGGGGAAACATGTGATGGCCAATGCAAATGCGATGGCGAGATGTGCCACCCAGTTGTCCTGGTGATGGCACCGCACAGGCACATTGGCATCAGTGCTCGAAAATGACTGTTGTACAGGCAGCTGTCCACATTTCAGTTTGGGTAGGTTTACTATGCTCTAAGCGTCCGCAAGTGCAGTTGCTTAGAGCATACTAGCACATGCCTCCTGGCCCATAGAGGTGTAGTGCAAATTGGCACTCAGCCTGAGACCCAGGCTGCGTCCCCATGGGGCTGCCAATACCTTGGGGTGGATTCAAGGCAGTCCCGATGGCAAAAAATCCGTGGTAAACCCCTGCATCAGGGTGCTGCGGTTTTCTCCACCCCCTTCCCCCGTGCCTGACAGCGCAATCGCCTAGGTAAGGGCTTGATTTACCCTAAACGACTGTCATGCGGGTATAGGGGCTGTCAGGTGCACGAGGAAAGCTCCGGTAAAATGATTAAAACAGCCGCCGCTGTTGATGATGTTGCGGGCAACATAATATGCACCACAGTGTCTCCAGACTTTATTTTTTTTTAACCACTTTTGTATGTGCTTAGGGTGAACCTGCTTTCATCCGTGAAGAGAATGGGGTGCCAATGGTGGGCCTGCCAATTCTGGTGCTCTCTGGCAAATGCCAGTTGAGCTTCGTGGTGCTGGGTTGTGGGCATAGGTACCACTACAGGATGTGGGGCCCTCAGACTACCCTCATGGCGTCTGTTTCTGACAGTTTGGTCAGAAACATGCCCATGAGTAACCCACTGGAGGTCATTTTACAGGGTACTCTTCCTGCCCTTACTCACACAAAGAAGTAGATCCTGGGCTGATACCCTTCCACAGCCCTGTCCAGCTCTCCTCACGTAACACCTTGTATCTTGACTCACAATTGCTAATGTTCCCTAAGTGAAAAGACTGATAGCCCCAAGTCAGTTACACTTAAGTGACTTACGCTTAAGTGTTCCCTTAATTCCTTTGAGCAGTATTTATTCCGGAAAATCCAAATACAGCAGCTAAAAGATAAGAACACAAGAGGAGCCTTGCTGGACCAGGCCACAACCTATCTAGTCCAGCTTCCTTTCTTACCTGGGCTTCAGGTAGAAGGCCAAGGAGAAACTTTCACTTGCTCTCACTCCATTGCAAAAGGTCTTGAGGAGGAGGAGGAGGAGGAGGAGGAGGAGGAGGAGGAGGAGGAGGAGAGTTGGCTTTTCTAACCCGCTTTTCTCACCCGTTTAAGGGGACTCAAAGCGGCTGACAAAGCTTTTCTATTCTTCTCCCCACAACAGAACACCCTGTGAGGTGGGTGGGGCTGTGAGAGCTCAGAAGAGAGCTGTGACTAGCCCAAGGTCACCCAGCTGGCTTCATGGGGGAGGGCGGAATCGAACCCGGTATAAGAGTCTGGCTCCCTAACCACCTGCCTGTCTCTCCAACCCAGAGGCAGTACCTAGACATCCATTCTGGTAGCTACTGATACACCTGTCCTCCATGAACTGAAATGCACTTGCCACTTCATTGCCCAATGTCATGAGACCTGCTTGGAGCATTTCACAATTCCTTTCAGTTTTTACTACCCTGACAATTTAGTGTCATCAGCAGACTTTGCGATTTCACTACTTGCCTCCACTTCTGGATCCTTTATTAATAAATTTAAAACCATGCCTTTTGGAATGATTGGTCTCTTCTAACTTTCCCTTTCAATGTCATTTTTACTAGATTCCTCATTTGGTGGAAGTTTATAGAAGTTTAAGGTCTCTGTGTTAGAATGTGTTGACAACATAATGCCTGAATTTAAGCTAAAGGTTATTGCACTGTGGTCACTTTCCCCTTTTAGATCACCTAGGGTGCTTCCGCACAGGCCCTTTACCACCCATTAAGCACACATTCCAATGTACGCCTCCGCACACGAGTCGCTAAGTAGGACACTTCCGGTGAGGGGTGTCCGCACAGCGAGCCCGCTTTTTAATGTGGATTTTGGCGGCAAAACCGGTTTGCTGCCGGAGCGTCCGCATTAGCGGTGGCAAAGAAGCACACTTCCGGGGTTGCCGCTTCTGGGCCGAGGGTGAGCCGCGGCAGCAAGGTCCCCCGGCTCGCCAAGCTTGGCTCTGGCGAACCAATCATGGCGGGCCGGGGGAGGGCCCTCCATCCCGGATCGGAGACGGGTGCCGTGTGTCCGCACAGTGCCCGCCTCAAATCCGGATCAGCACCGCGTGTGCGGAGGCACGGGCGCGGGGTAGATCCGCATCTCTTAGATGCGGATCTACCCCATTAAACCGGATCTAGCGGGCACCTGGAGCTCTTAAAACCGGTTCCCCTGGGAGCTGGTTTTAATAAATCCAGGTGCAACGGATCCGGTTTAATTAGCCCCTGTGCGGAAGCACCCTTACATTGACATGTTGTACCAGGTCCTATGCATTGCTTAGGATCATGCCCAGGATCCTCTTTTCCCTGGTTGGTTCCTTGACCAGCTGCTCCAGGGAACAATCATTTTGCATGTCTGGGAATTTTATCTCTCACATGAGTTGAACAAGAGTTCACTCAGTCTTTTTGTATGTCTCCTCAGTAGCCTTCTTCAGGAGTATGCTTAGGAGGGCGGTTGCCTAACCCCACTGCCAAACTTACTTTTTGACCATGATATTTTTACCCTCAGCCGTTTCTGTGGGTGGGCCTATTCCGCTAGACATACCAGTTCATAGGAATCTATTTTGTCATTAATGTACAATGCTACATGACCTCCAATTCACCATTTCCTGTCTTTCCTGGACAATTTGTCATCCAGGATCACTTGGTTTCAGTTACGCCAATAATATCAATTCTATTATCCTTTGCTAAGCATTTCAGCTTAGCTCAGAGATTTCTGGTGTTTGTACACATTTCTCTGGTGCAAGTTCCATCCTGTAGGACCAAAAATGCACATGTTCTGATCATTATATTCCTGACCTTACTATAGAATGAGTTGAAAAATATTGGGGCATGTAACAGTTCCTCTCTCTCCCAATCTCTCTCTTTCACACACATGCACACACAGTGCAATGTTAAACAACAAAATTATATCAGAGAAATAGCAGTGTTAGTCCAATTCGAAAAGTCCAGCAAGGTAGTTAGTAGCACTTGGAGACTAACAGGAGAAGGGTTGGTGGCATGAGCTTTCGTAGACACGTCTACTTCTTCAGATGCTAGGGGGCCCAATGGGCACGTCTACTTCTTCAGATGCTAGGGGGCCAATGGGCACGTCTACTTCTTCAGATGCTAGGGGGCCCAATGGGTATGTCTCCTTCTTCAGATGCTAGGGGGCCCAATGGGCACATCTACTTCTTCAGATGCTAGGGGGCCCAATGGGCATGTCTACTTCTTCAGATGCTAGGGGGCCCAATGGGCACATCTAATTCTTCAGATGCTAGGGGGGCCAATGGGCACGTCTACTTCTTCAGATGCTAGGGGGCCCAATGGGCACGTCTACTTCTTCAGATACTAGGGGGCCCAATGGGCACGTCTACTTCTTCAGATGCTAGGGGGCCCAATGGGCACGTCTACTTCTTCAGATGTATTGGACCCTTAGCATCTGAAGAAGTAGACATGTCTACGAAAGTTCATGCCACCAACCCTCCTATTGTTAGTCTCCAAGTACTACTAACTACCTTTCTGGACTTAACAAAATTATACACTGTTAAGAATAGATGGATTGTTCCTGTACGGAGCCTTTTGGAAGAAAGTGGAAAATATCACAATCCTTAAGGTATAGTGGAATGGGAAAAGAGGGAAAACTGAAGTATTTATGTCTGATTCTGCAGAGGTGATGTTCTGGAGCATTCTTGTTGTATATCATCTATTTTTCTCATGGTCACTTAATGCTTTCGCATTATAATTCATGAATCCCATGCTGAAGAGAGCACTTTTGGATTTGCAGCTGAAGTGATATTAGAATGTATCAGAAAAAGTGAAGCCTTTGTAATGCTTCCCCCATGGATATGTTGACTTTGGTCCAGGTAAATTCTCCCACTTGAATTCCAGTGAGGTCAAGCTGACCTGCTGTGGTGTGGCTATTAGATTCTATTTCTTGTAATGACTTCGGGGCTGGTGAATTCATTATGCTTATGGAAAACCAAAGCTCTTCTGCATGACAGTTTTGTAGGTAATCCTGAAGGGGATTTCCACTAGCATTAAGTACCCATTAAAGACCCATTAGGGACCCATTAAGGACCCATTAGGCTCAGAGCAGGAAGACCCCATTTCCACTGCAGAACCTATTAGAGCTACATTTGTATCCACCAGTTCTAGGGAAATCCAGATTGAATGGGTTCTTCAGGATCTATCATCTGGATTTCCTGTAGACCCCATTAAAGGGCTCTACAATGGGGTCTTCATCGTAGGCATCAAATCCAGATTATACAGAGTGGGTTTCCACTGCAATCAGGCAATGGGGTCCAGGGGGGTTCTGGGGAGGGTGCACCCATGGGGAGGGGGGTGCCCTGAAACCCAAAGCTCTGAAGCTTTTGCACAATCTCTAAAGCCAGCTCCGAAGAATAGCACAGGCTCCGAAGAGGACCCCACACGAGAGCAATACCAATCCTTCAAAGTTTGTGGCAGATCACTCTGGAGAATCTTTGAAGAACCTCTGGAGCACCTACAGAGATTGCACACACCCCCGCGGCCCCCCAAAAAACTGGGTTGATGGGCAGCCCCACACGGGTCGATCCAGATTCGCCACATGGGTGCTCCAGCATTTTCACTATGGGCAGGCTAGCACCCATTGCTATTGGGTGTTGCACCGCCCGTGGGGACGCATCAGGTACCTCTCTTAGTCCGGATCCACTAGATCTGGATTAGTTGAAGGACCCATTCCTTAGATCCAGATTATCTTAGATCCAGATTAAGGGAGGTCAGTGGGAAAAAACCGGTTGAGCTCTTTAGAAGCAGTCACTTTTTTAAAAAATGAAATTCTAGAAAACAAATATAGAAATGTATCGCTGTACTGTTACAATAAATCTTCTCTAATGCCCTATTTTTTTTTCTATCTTGAACTCTTGCAATCTAGACATAATCACTCTGTAGAGAAGTCAATAAATCCCATCCAGGAAATGTACAGGTATATGCTCCCCACCAGCAGGAAAAATGGTTCCTTCTACCATGAATTGTCAAAATGTCTCTTTGTTTAGGTAAGACATCCGTATGTTTCTGTAATGTCAGGTGGTGGTTTACTACTCATTATCCTTAACTCAGACCATATGCTTGTCAATTAGTACATATCTCATTAAGGAAAGGGGGAAAGACCACCATTACGGGAAGTCTCAGCTATGAATATACAGAGGAAAATAATCAATTCAGTTGAAAACACAGTAGAACGAGAGTGGTGGAGTCCACATTCCTCATCTGGAGTAAGAATAAAGAATTCTGAAGAACAAAGAGAGAGAAGCATGGAAGCATGGAGTTGGAAAGGACTTCTAGGGTCATCAAGTCCCACCTCATGCTCAATGCAGGATTTCCTAAACCACCATCATTTCTTGAATGCTTTCCCCCAACAAAATAACAGCAACAAGAAAATGTTGCCCATGGGTGTTTTTCCACTTAGCACTAGAGTACCCATTAAGGACCCATTAAGGGTCCTTAATGAGTTCCTAATGGGTCCTTAATGCGTACTCAGGGGTTTTTCCACTAGCACTAGAGTACCCATTAAGGACCCGTTAAGGACTCTTAATGGGTCCTCTAGTGCTAAGTGGAAAAACACCCAATTACAACACCCTCCCATCTTCTCTATATCTGAGACTATCTATAATCATCAGATAAAGCCATAGTCTGAAGAATCTTACTGTGGTTGTGGTCACATCTAAGGTTTAGTCCAGCTTCAATCCACTTTCAAAGCAAAAGAACATATCAGCAAAGTGATGAGTAATTTTCTTTCCACATTATCTATCCCAAAGGTGGATGTTCTGAGTTATTTAATACTGAAAGAAAACTGCTTGTCACTTTGCTGATGTATTTCCTCATTCTGAAAGTGGACTGAAGCTGGATTAAACCCTACGTGTGACCACAGCCTGTGACATAAACAGAAAATGCTTTAGAAATAACGAAGAGTTGGCTTTTCGACCCGCTTTTCCCACCCATTTAAGGGGACTCAAAGCAGCTGACAGAGCTTTCTATTCTTCTCCCCACAACAGAACACCCTCTAAGGTAGGCAGAGGGGCTGGGAGAGCTCAGGAGAGTGCTGTGACTAGTCCAAGGTCACCCGGCTGACTTCATGTAGGAGAGTGGAATCAAACCCGGTATTCCCAGATAAGAGTCCGGCTCCTTAACCACTAGACCAAATTGGCTCCATGTTCTCAGCTAGGCACAGGTGGTCCACTGTAGCCCTCAGCATTGGTAATATTGAGGTCTGTGAGTAATCCAGGCCAAGAACCTTTTGGTCTGATCTTGCTCTATCCTTTGCAGTGGAGTGTACCAGTGGAGGGCAGGAAGTCCTGTGCTCTACGCTAATGCGTGGAAGTAAGACCTGTAGTGCAGGAAAGCCCTTTTAATTTTTTCAAATCACTCCGTAGTAAGGTCCATTATTCTGCACCATTTAGTTGCCCTGGTAATGCTAATGATCAGAACATGTGCATTTTGATTGCAATGCTCACATTTCTTTTTCACCGACGACATCAAAGGCTGGCATGCCCTGGCCAATTGGTTTTTAATAACAGCGATTTTCCTTTCTTGAATGATTGAACCAAGGTATTTAAGCTTGTACCTCAGATAGAATGATTAATCATTCTGAAGTTAAAATAAGGAACTTTCTGGACTGTGGAATGTTGTGTTACAGTAGCTCTATTTGTGTCTCTGGGCAGAGTTCACAAATTACCAATAGGAGACTTGCCTGTTTGGACTTACCTTAAGGTAAAGCCAGGTAGGTACACTGGTTGGGCCCATCCGCACCAGGGCGGTTCTCACAGGCTGCCCTCACTTGTCCCTAAAAAACAGCCCTCACACCAGGAGGGATTTGTATGGATAACAAATATTCAAAATATTTGTTATCCGTACAAATTTGCATTCCTATACGAATCAAATGTCCGGCTGTTGGAGTCTCCAAATTTGAATGAATACGAATATCTTGAGTTATTCATACAAATAATTTGGACATTCGTATTTGTATGGGTATGTACGAAATCCTGTACACATCAGTACAGGATGAAAACAGGATGCATACAGGATGTGTATGGATGCATATGCCTCATGAGTCCCTCCGACCGATTAGGACCCATAGACTGGGGCTCCTGAAAGTTCCAACATTGAAACAGTGCAGAAGAGCAGCCCCGAGGGGGAGAGCCTTCTCGGTGGCAGCCCCCACCTGGTGGAATGAGCTCCCGCACGCTATAAGAAATGCCCCCACCCTCCTGGAGTTTAGAAAGCTTGTTAAGACCTCCCTGTTTCGGGAATGGGTTTGAGAGTGGGTGTTTGATGTTACTGTTTTGCTTTTAACTGTTATTGTTTTAACCTGTCTGATATTTTGACCTGTTGTAAGCCGCTCTGAGTCTTCGGAGAGGAGCGGCATATAAATTGAACAAATAAATAAATAAATAAATAAATAAATAAATAAATAAATATTGTATATGTATCAATTATTCAAATGAATGCATACAAATGTATTTGTATCAAAATAAGTGTCCGGACATTCGTTCTTCCTTATTCTGACAAATTTGGATTTTCGGATATTCGGTTCATTACAAATTGAATGTCAAAAATGGCATTTGTGCGTGCTCCTAGGAGTGATGAGCTCGCTCTAGGATGCTGTGTCTAGACCCTCTTCCAGGTGCAGTGCAGCAAGGGTGTGGCAGCGTGACCGCAGCTGTAGAGTAGGGCTGTGCACAAATGTATTTTCTGAATTTGAATTTGAGTCAAATCGAAGATTAGAAAATTCTATTCAAATTTCAAATATCCGGATTTTCAAAAATCCGATTCGGATCTGGATTATCTGAATCCATACTTTCGAAATTCTGCTTTCTATCCAAATATACAAATGTAAGTAAGATTCATATCTGATATACAAATTTGCACAAATATGTATTTATCCTGTATACATCCCATTTTCATTCTGCATTATATGCACTGATATGTATAATTTTTGCACACATTTGTATACAATAGATACGGATCTACTCATTTGAATTATTCAAAAATCCTTATCGGATTTTAGAAAATCTGAAAAGGATCCTAATATGTAAATTCGGATTATCAAAAATCTGATTCATATCCGAATATACGAATATCGGTAAGATTCATAGCCGATATACAAATTTGCGCAAATATGTATTTATCCTGTTTGCATCCCACATTATATGCATGAATACATATAATTTTCACGCACATTTGTATGCGATGGATACAGATCTACTCATTCAAATTATTCAAAAATCCTTATCGGATTGTCAAAAATCTGAAATTTGTCCGAATGTGTAAATTTGGACTTTTGGAAATCCGATTCAAATTCGAACGTGAACATTTGACAGATGCGAATCAGATTTCTGAATGTTTGAATATCCGTGCAAATCTCTACTGCAGAGCAGCATCCAAGCACTAGCTAGATGTTGCCTGGAATGTTGGCTTGGCAAATCCATCTAGCCCCAGACTGGCCACTTGCACTGCATGCTTTACTGGCCAAGTATGGGGCAGACGGTTGTGCTACTGCCTTATGTGACCTTCTTTTCAGCACTTTGATAACCTACCTATGGACTCCCCCATTCTCCCTCTTCATAGATATATGAAGTCACAGGGAGTGGAATGAAGCACTGTCAGTAGACAGATGACTCCTAGCCTTGTCACTCCATTCCACCTCAATGTGAGGAAACAATTCAGGTGTCTGACCATTGGGCTAGGCAGAGGTCTTGCGCATCACAGGGTCTCAGATCTGGGAAGTTAGGAGGCACCCAAGTCTAGACAGGCTTCAGGATGATTCTGGGGTCAACGCTAAGGGTGTGCTGAAAAAATTTGAGCGGCTTGGTTCAGCATTAAACTGAACAGGGGAGGATTCCATTTGAACAGTTTGTTTCTTCAAAGCCCCCTTGCCTACTCCCCCAATCAAGCCCCTGTCTTCCCCCAAGTGGGCCTTAGAATCTCATCCTTGGAATCAAGCAGCCTCCCTTCAATTATGTTCCAGCCCCGCTCAGCTTTTTGCTAGCCAACTGGAACACTTCTGAGGGCTACTAGTCTAGAGGACCATGGATTCTTCCAGGGGGCAGTGTGTACCTCCACTTCTGAGAATACTTTGAACATGAGTTCGAGGCCTGAGGTTTGATCTCTGGCTACTGAAGTGGTTGATGGACAACTGATGATGTGAGGGCCTTCTCGGACCGTACAAAAGAAGCTTTTTCTGCCCTAACAACTGATCGAGGTATCCTGCCATCAAGTAATTTATTTTAATTATAAATTTTTATACTAACTCACACCAAACCTCAGATAAAAAAGAAGAGATTAAAAACAACATAAAATTGAAATAGTTTAAAATTTCATAATAATCCAGGTGGTGGAAACATAACCAAAGGCCTTTCTGCACTGGCTGGTATACCAGTTCAGTCCAAGGCCTAAATCCCTTCTAGGCCTTTCGATCCATGCTCTAGAGTGGGACAGAAGAGCACCTCCCGCCACTAGGCGGCTCCATTTGCTCTGTTGAACACGTCTACCATCTGACCAGTGGCCCATAGAATGGAACAGGAAGGTACGTGGAAGGGGCCATGACTCCTTCTTCTGGTTTAGCAAGGGGACCCATTTCAGCAGAGCTCCAGTTTCCACTGCCAACATGGGTCACCCTGGGGTTCTGAGGCCAGGAACTTCCTTTTCTGGATATCAGAACCCTCACAGCAGGCTCCAAAGCTCTGGAGCAAGCTTTGGAGCAACACAGGGGATGTCCCAGAAACAGGCTGTCCAAGCGCAGACAGTCTTGCTCCACGACAGCTGGACAGCTCCAGCCGGGAATGGTTCCAGGAAGACCAATTGCAGCTGGAGTTGTCCAGTACAGGTAGCCTGAAGCTAATTATCAAAGGCTTGCTTAACAGTAATGTTTTTTAAAATTAAATTCCTGAGGGAAGACGGTTCCAAATCTTGAGGGTCTCCTTTCTAGCCAGTGATCGGGCAACTTCATAAAGGGATGGTATTTCCAAGAGGATCTCCTTGAGAGATCTCAGGTCCATGCCATTTGCAGGGAAATCTGCCAGATAGTGGCTACGCAGGACAAAGCAAGAACATTTCATGAGATTATTCACTTCTCTTGCAGCCACTGCTCAGCCAGCCCCTATGGGCTTGTCCCCATGCACTCTGTTTACTTCGAGGTTGAATTGGGTCATTCCCAATACGGATTCTAGTTTGAATTAACCCGTCCCCATGTGATTGAGGAGAGCGTGGGTTCAAGTTGAATGTACCTGTCCCCATGCAAACCGTGCTAAACCCCTGCATCGGGAAACCACGTCCTTTTCTCTCCACCCCCCTCCCATGATAGGAAGCTGGGTTGAGGTCACCATACCCTGTCCCACCCGCTTCAGCGATGACAGGGAAACACCTCCAGGTTGCACCTCCATGAACACAACACACAGCAAAGATAAACAATGATAATAAGGGGCATAACTAATAGGATGGAAAAGCTGCTCCTCGCTTGAAGCTGCCACAGTTTAGTGGAGGTGTGCACCTTTGCATGACAGCAGGCACAGCCCCACTCGCAACAGGTTCAAGGAATCCCGTGCTTCGTCTTCTCATGTTGTATCTGGTGCAGGGAAGCCACAGGCGAGTCACCCATTGTGGAGCTTGTGCGCTAAATCATACCATTACTCACATGTAGCTTGCCGATCAGGCGACCAGGGAAGGGGTGTGCGTAATGATCGCAGCCGGAAAGACACTCATAGGACAAATGAGAGCCATCATTATTTCTCTTTCATCATAATTTATTTAAAGAAAACCCCAAACCGTTGCAATTGCAGCGGGCAGGACAGGAAGAGCAAGCACTGGCAAAACCCCACCAGCTAATGATGTGAGCTCCAAACTTCTCTCCTGATAACCTGGGAGTGTCCCATGCCTCCAAGATAATCCTTGCTTGACTCCCAATCTGCAGCGAGAACAGTTTGCAAGGGTTTGGGGTTTTTTTTTACCGCGGATTTGGGCGATTTGTTCCACATGTAGTCCGGATTGGAGTCTTTGCATGGGGACACTCCGAATCGAATTCAGGTCCACTTTGGAGTATATAGTGCATGTTGACAAGCCCTATGATAGCTATAGCTAAACATGCAACCATAAGTAATTTGGTCATGGATTCCAGCACAGCATGTAGCTTGGTCTCGTGTTTTCAATATTTCAATATCATTTATGATTTTACTGTTTTCTCCTCACATTACTGGGGGTGGGGGGCAGATCAAATTCAGCCCTCACTCATGACTTAAATATATTTCTTATAAATTTTAATACTGGTGCCTTAGCACACTTAACAGCCACAAGGGAATTCAGAACTGGGGGAAATTACATGAAAAGCCAGCGAGAAAAGATCTGGTTTCCTCTTTATAATGCAGTAAAGAAAGGCATGAATTGAAAAATGCATGGTTTAATAATTTACCCAGCCTGCATTGGATGCTACAGGGAATGAATAGGTTGAACCCGAAAGCACCACCCCCTTTTCCCCTTTGGGTGATCTTTAATTTAAATATGGTGATTATTATTTTGATGCCTGGGTTTGTATAGGAAGGTGTTCAGAAAGAGGTGACCACTCTCAATACTGGCTTTATGTCCACGCCAACCCATCTGTTATTGGGAACACTTCTGATCTGGAGAATGTTCTTCAAGGAAGGCAACTGAGATGTGGATCAGATTAATGTTGGAAAAGGGAATTATTCGCAGACTCTGAAAAGACCCGGCTTCCTCAGTAGAGGCAGAATGGATAACTAGCTTTACTCAGATTACGCCTCCTGGGAGTGTGATTTATAAAACACAGAACAGGGGAGATTTATTCAAAAACATATGGAAGCTATTTATGGATTATGTTGATGGGTCTGGGATTAATGTATGAAAATATGTAATACTGCTACATTTGTTGGAAGGATCACAACATAATGAAGGGTTCATCCATAAATTATGCATTCCCTCTTCAAGTCATGTGTTCAAAGGAAAAGGGAGGGAATAAAAGGGATTCCTTTGTTTTGGAAAAAGCTTGCTGGTTTGGGGTCGATATAGCCCTCTCTCTTTTAAAAATAATTTACGAATGAGTGGCTAATCATATTGTGAATTGTGCTGGGTCTGAAGGTAGACGGTAGCTAGTCATTTGGGTAACAGAGTGTAAAACAGCCAGAAGTGTGAGAAATCAGTAACAGTAGGTCAGTCAAAAAGAGAAGGAAATTTAGGGTGTTTTTCCACTGTCACTAGAAGTACCCATTAAGTACCCATTAATGGGTACATAATGGCATTTTTGTATCCATTAATGGGTACTTAATGGGTACTTCTAGTGACAGTGGAAAAACACCCGTAGTTTTGTAAAAGCAGAACCTTAAAACATCTACTGCTCTATACTGCACTGTAAAGATGTGTTAGTGTTTCAGTTCTTGCATATTTCTCACTAGCTTACAGCCCATGGGACGCATGAGGAAAGAGAAGGCAGGATGATTTTGTAGCGTTGGCTAAATACAAAGGAATTCAGGCTCATTCCAAGCATCCATGAGGGCCTCAGAGTTATGCGTCATCATGTATTGGTGTCTTCCTTGCAGTGCAGAGATGTGGATTTTCAGAAAAGATACTGGCAGGATCAGCAGGCTGCTTTGTGGTGCTCTGAGTGGGCCATAAGGGGGCAGGGTTTGCTCAGGATTACTTTCTGAGTCTATAGCAGGCACATTTCTCCTGCTTCATCAGCAGAACTGAGGTGCATCTTTTACAAATACACGTGTCGTGTTTGTTTATATGTGGCCAGATTTTCCCCAGTAAGGAACACAAACAATGCTAAAGAACAAAACCTACTGGCCTTTGGTATCCCACTGCAGTTGAGTACAGAGACGGTGGCCAGCATTTTTTGCATTCGAATTCGGGTTTATTTGAATATTTGAATATTCAATTTGAACTAAAAAATACAAATGTAGACAACATTCGGATCCAATTTTTTAACTTGCGCCCATCCCGTTTCCATCCCATGTGCATCCCGCATTATAAGCGCAAATAAACACACTATTCGGATGTGATGTAAATGGTTCTACTCGGTCATTTGATTTTCAAAAATCTGATTTGAACTTGAATGTCGATATTTGATGGGTTTGAATCGGATTCTCTGTGTTTGGTGGTCTGTGTTTGCACTGTGAGAGCCAGCACCAGCCCCAACTTACCCAGTAGTCCTTGTAGCATGTGCTGGGCCATTACAATGTCAATTGCGGTGTAATGCATCTTTGCTCAGCTCCCTCACCCCATCCCCAGGTATTATCCTTCATAGATGTGAATGCTACATTTGGGAGTGTACCAGGGGCATCCTAGACGTGTCCTGGTTTTTACTGCTCCACAGCTTTGGAGGATCGGGCTGGTCTTGCAAGCTCTGGGGCGCTGTGGGAAAGAGGCAGCTAGATGATGGGCAGAAGCAGCATCCTAGACCGTGTGGGACCACTGCAACTAAGTGTGAAAAGGCCCTATCAGTTTCATTAGTACATAAACGTGAAAACAGTATCCTACCTACCTTATCCACTCTCTCTTATTGCCACTTACATGCACTCTCCTCCATAATTCTCTACCTATACTTCTTAATCTAGTTCAGTTTTAATGTAGTAACAAGGGCTATATAACAATCGTACAATAAATGTTCTTTCTTCTTCCTGAGCGTCGGGCAGCTTCCTCTTCTGGGAAATACAGGCTGCGCCCCCATGTAAGCCGTCTGGCTCTGATTGGGCATGCGTGGGACAGGGAGCAGCTCTGAGATCGAATCTTGCTCGTCACCATGCCATTCCTGGTAATGTGGGCTGGGTGCAGGTGGGGTGCAGCTGCAGCCATCCCCATGCAAACCACGCCAAGCCCAGGCACAGAGGAGCAGAGCCATCTCCTCTCTGCCACGTCTCTCCTCATTGGAAGCCGGATTCCCATCAGCCCACCCCTGTGCTGCCAGCTGCAAATGCCACATCCTCCCCTCCCTTAGTGGCACAGAAAGCCAAGGCTGGGCTGGGAGGCATGGAAAAAATTTTTAATTTAAGTTTAATAAATTTTAAAATAATTTGTAAAAAAACCAAAGCCGCTACGAGGTTTGGTGGCAGTTGAGCGGTTGAGCAGTTTTGCACACCTCCGCTCCACAGGGAACCGCGAGAATTCCTGGCAAGCTTAAAAGGGAGAAAATCGAGCCATTATCATGATCGCCTTGGTGATTGGGAAATGGGGTGGAATATTTGGGGAAAGGACCAAAAGCAAGCCATTATCCTGCCTGCCTTGGCGATCGGGAAGCAGGGGTGGAATATTTGCCGCGAAAAAGGGACAAAAATTAACCCATTATCCTGCCTACCTTGGCGATTGGGATTTTTTTCAGTCCCAAAAAATCTCAGCGGTTGCGATCTCCAATGCACGGGGCTGGAACGGCAAGCACACCCCACCTCCCGGTGAGGTGAGCACCAATCTCATCCCCAAATAGCCCAGGACTGTCCCCATGTGCAGGCTTGGCTCACTAAGCGATGCGTGCCGGACCCCCAAACCGTGCCCAGACTTGTTTTTTCGGGTACCAAATTTGGTCCTGGTCTGGTACAGTTTGGGGCAATTTGGTCCATGGAAATCAGACCAAATAAAAAATGCACGGGGATACCCCTTGCCGAACCCGATTTCAGCACCGGACCAAATGTTCATGGGGACATGCCCACATAGTCTCAGACCAAGGCTTCCTTTCCTCCTGGGCTTCTGTTGATAATTAGAAGAATTTCTTTCTTCAAACCCACTGTTCTCAGTCAGTTTCTGTCCAACGGAACAGAAGCTTTTCTCTCAGACCGTTTCTTCACACCTCTTCCTGCATCACCAGTCTGCCAACCATTACTCTTGAGCCTCCATTTCAGCTCTTCCTCATTGTCTCTTAGCCAGTTTGGTCTAGTGGTTAAGGAGCTGGACTGTTATCTGGGAATACTGGGTTTGATTCTGCCCTCCTCCACGAAGCCAGTTGGGTGACCTTGGGCTCGTCACAGCTCTCTTCTGCACTCTCATAGCCCCACCCACCTCACAGGGTGTCTGTTGTGGGGAGAATAGGAAGTTTTGTCAACCACTTTGAGTCCCCTTAAATGGGTGAGAAAAGAGGGGTAGAAAATCCAACTCTCCTCCTCCTTCACAGTCTTTTCTCTCTGTCAACTCTTCCCTCCCCTCCCCCACATTACATTCTACATTCCATGTTACCTGACCTTTATCTTTTATAGTATCTTTAAGGAGACAATATCAGCCAGCCTGTCACACATATTTTTTTAAACAACTGAAATTTGTGTCTAGTACCAAGTTCTACATGTTTCTGACTTCCTGCAGAATCACAGCCTATAGCACTACTCCTTGAGATGTCTAGAAGCTTCCTCACAAAGTCAAAAGAAGTCGTCTGAGGGCAGAAACATGAGCTCTAGAGGCAGGAGATGTGCTGTTCACTTGACTTCCACCTCCTCGGTCTTTGCAAACTGGGAGCACAGATTTCCAGTTTTGAAGTTTCTGCCTGGAGCCATTAAGCAGTGCACAGGAAATGACCACAGAAGTTGGCCATTTTCTATGCATCACTTAATGGGACCAGGAAATGGTGAACCAGTTAACTTGCCTGCACTACTCCTATTCATCCATGTGGAAGTGGCATGGGTGAGTTATCCTGCTCTGAAAAGGGGGCTTAGTTACAGCCCCCAAGTGTTTGCGGGCCAACGGACATTGCACCCCCAGGCTCCCGGTGGTGCCCCGCTTTTGTTTTGCCTGTGAGAATCCTATCTCTATCTACTGAAGTTATACTAGTATTATATTTTATTTTATTTTATTTGTAATTGAAATGTTCTTGAGTGATTCTTTACCTACTATGTCCTAAACCACACTAGAAACTATCTTTATTATCTTATTTATTGAGGTTTAATGTGTACGCACAATCATTGGCGTAAACCTTATTACAGTCAGCAATTGAGAACATAAAATACAGTGAGCAGATCTGCAGTGTATGTGTTTGAATATAAAATTGATCCTTACAACTAAGTGTCAGGCCACTGAGTCCAAACAGTTTGGAAATGATACTGTAAACTTTTACACTATAGTCCTATTGTGCACTGAAACTGGTCTCTACACACCCTACAGAAACATCCCCATAAGTGTCCTTAAGGGTCTTTCACGTTTGTATCTGAGTTGCCTGATCTCAATAATTTTGCAAACAACATCACTTACTTGCAGAATAATTTCAGTTCTGAGTTCAGTATCATTTCCTATTCAAACATCTTTCGCCGCTTGTTGTACTGGGCATTTTTTTCTCCCAGGAGCAGGCCTCTGTTAGTTTCAGTTTGGTGAAGAACATCTCCATTGCAGTAGAATAAGCCTGGTGTGACTTCCCACCAATGAAATCTTCAGCTTTGGAACTAGTCATCTTAAGAAGAATCTTGTATGGAAAAAATATGTAATTTCATTTGTCCTTTTTATTTAGGGCTGAACTTCTTGTGGGTCCATAACCCTTTTGTGAGAAGATTTTTAGACCTCCTTAACTGAGCTATGGAGTTCAGAACAGACCACAGCACCTTCAAAGTTTAAAGTTTATTTTGGACAATCTAATCTTCTTATAGGACAATGGTAGGCAAGTAAAAGCTGGCAAAAAGAAACTGTTTCTTCCTTCTTTTTACAATAAGGACAGACAGCATGGGCATATCTTAGTACAAAATAAACCCATCATTGCAAAATAACATAAACAGGGAAATTGATACAGGATTCAAAGTAGCACTGAGGCTGTTTCATTGGGATAGGCAGGTGTACCAAAAGGGAAACACTTTCTCTTCCTGCCAGGGCAAGGCAATTGCTGGTCAACCCCACCACTACCACCCCCCACACACCGCTGCCATGCTCCTCTGTCTCCAAAGGTGAGTGATCTCCTCACACCAGAGAAGACTCCAGAAGTTGGTCTTTCTGAGTGCAATGCCTCTATAGTGTAGACTCTGTAGAACACACTATCTATCGTCGTCTGTCCAGCATTCTCCAGCATTCTTCTCAGGGCTATCTATAATGGTGGGCATTCTGGGCAGTAGACTATCACCGCAGGGCTTTCTTGATGTGCCTGACACTGTACATTTGGATGCTTCCTGATTATAGTCTCACCAACACCAAAAGTGCTCCTTGGAGCATGTGTAAAATGCTGTGTAATGTTCCCATCCTTTCTACATAACACCACATTCTGACCTAGGTATGGTTTTCTAAGGCTCTAGCAAGGAAAAGAACATCCCCTGGGCATTCTCTCTTTGCGAAACATAAACTGGCTTACTACGGAGGATAGCTGACAATCAAATAAAATACGAGACAAATCTTCCATAGCTGGCATAGCAGAGACACCCAAACTCTCACATGACGGAATCTCCCATGTTCCTCTATAGAATCAATGATTTCCAAGTCGACATACGTAAAAGCTTTCCTTAAATGATGGGACAAGTTAAGAACTAGATATTTTCTAGTGACATTTTGATAAGAGCCAGCCATTTGAGGGATTTGGAGTTGGAAAGGACAGCAGTGTCATTTTGGGCTTAAAAATCTGTTCAGCTAGATGGTCAATATACCCTAGACTGTGGAAGGAAAAACTGCACTGGAAGATTCTCATCTCTAGGAAAGGAACTGATAGATAATCAAACTCATGACGTGGGCTGCTCCCAGATAGTGCCGGGATATCCTGCTAGCAAGCGATAAAGCAGAATATAGTTCCTCTGCCATTACTGTCCTTGGTACCTTCTTTTTAGCTGCCTTTGCTTTCTGTCCCATCAACTTCAAGCATCGTCTCATTTCCTATAGGCATGTTGTGTCAACCCCCCACAATCCACCCTTGGGGAGAAAAATAATGGGCTGGGTTGTTGGGAATCACACACACACACACACACACACAAAGTCAGGCTTAGCTGCACTTCTGAGACTCCCTCACCACACTCTGACAGGCAGGAGAAGGGCAGAGAAAGAGAGATCTTCCAAGCAAACAAAAGAACTATACTGGCAATGGAGCAGTCCATGGATTATCCAAATCTCATCCAGCCTGATAGACCTGAATGTTGGGTTTCGCTGCGATTTCTCTCCCCACCCCACCCCACGCCAACAAAAAGCCATGAAGTCTCAGATGTCACACTTTCTTCGCAGGGAATTTGGTCTAACTTCTAGGTTATTTTGGCTCTTTTTCCTGCACCTCTTCCTGTTCTACAGTATCCTTTTTTGTGAACCGTGCACAACTGTATCGGTGTGTCCCCATGATTAAAATACTCTGAGGCAAACCTGAGTTTGGCTTGGAGCATCCGCACAGAAAGACTCTAATCCAGGCTACATGCGGGACAAATGTCACAAATCCGTGGCAACCCCCCCTTTCCAACTGTTCTTGCTCCAAATTAGGAAGGCAAGCACGTATTATCTTAAGTCATGGGGGCGCTCCCAGGTTTTGGGGGAGGAGTTTGGCAATCGGGTTTTGCTGTCCCTGCCATGCACACCACGATCGCATCTGCTTGGGGATCTCTGCAAAGAAATTCCGCTGAAGCCTGATCGGCAAGGCACACATGCGTAAAGGGCTTGATTTAGCGCACGAGCGCTTGACAGCTTCCCTGCACTCAGCTGAGCAATATCAGAAGAAGCTTCTGTCAGGCGGAGGTATGCCCGCTGTCAAGCGGAGGGGCGCTCCTCCGCTAAAAGGGTTGAAGCACAGCTGCAACGTCAAGCAACGAGCCGCTTGGAGCTTCAGGGGTTTGCCGCGGTTTTCATGGGGACAGGCGGATTCAGCTTGAACCCACACTGCCCTCAATCACATGAGGATGTCTTAATTTGAGCTACAATTCACACTGGGGCTGCCCCGGATCCACCCCAAAGTAAACGGAGCCCAAGGGGATGCAGCCATATAAGGCATTTCAAGAATGATCCTTCCGTTGAATTTTGTGAAGGCACTATGTCCTATCTGAGTTCCAGCGCATCTTCTGATGATCCTCACAGGACTCTTTCCCTTCACATAGTAAATGGTAAATGATCCTGCCAGGCCTGGGGAACGATGGACCTGGTTGCCTCCTAGACACCCCTGTTGGGCATCCCTCATCCTCTCATCTTTAATGTAAAAAGGCTGGCCAACAAAGACGTTAAGGAATGGATCAACATAAAAGGAAGACACTTTTCTCTTTGAAGTTTGTAGCACCATTGTGCTTTGCATCCTTGTTCAGAAGCTGCTTTAGGGTGTGAGGTTTCATTTCTGCTATACATCCAACAGCAATTTCCAAACTTCAAAAGGAAGCCTGTGGTCCAATTGTTGGATCAGAAGGATTCAAGCTTTTGTGCTGCATCCACATATCAGTTTCTTATTCTGCTGTTATATATATATATTCTGGAATTAAGGATGGATATTCCAGAATATCCGTGCTCCATCCTGAAATATCTCATACTTGAAAGTCAGAGGTAGAATGGATGACACAGCAGAGCCTTTGGATCATTGTAAGAGTGCAGGGGCCTTTGGGGGCTCAAGGTCTGGGATCTCCTGGCAGACGTCCACCAGTCAAGGTGCCACTGGGTTCAAGTTTGAAGATTTGCTATAAAATGTAGCCAAGCTTCCAGTCTCAGAAATCTAAAGCAACAAAAAGAAAGCAGAGCAGAGCAGATCATAGAACTAAGACCCTTGGCTATCAAGACCATTCATCCCACAGCGATGTGAAAGACTGGTCTCCAGCTATCGGAAGTTGTTGCTAAATCTGGCACAGCCAGGTAGTAAGTTGGAGGGGGTATTACATTTTACACAGGTGATACAGGTGTTGGATAACTTTTCCCTTCAATATTTAAAATGATCTTTTGAAATCTGTAATTTGTGTTTATTCTGGTTGTCTTTATGCTACCAGGAGGATTCATATTAGATTTTATTTGAAGATCTGAAACGAATGTAACACACATATAAAAACAGAAGGCATTAGGAAGGGGACAAATGCTTTTCCGTGGCACTATATCAACATGATCATACTTGTAACTTGAAGATGCGCTATAAAAAGCTTTTTTAATTGAGTGTTTTCACTCCAACACGTTGTGGGTGTGGTTACCCAAAGGCAACGGGATCACAACGTTTTTGAGTTCATTAAAGATAGTTAAACAAATTGAATCAAGGATCTCAGCCACTTGGTGATTTCCTCTGCCTTGATTTATGGCTCCTTTGGGTTCAGAGAAACCAGTTCTGCCAGGGCTGCTCCTTCTAATCTGTATTTTACAAGAAACGGATGTGCTGAAAGAAGCAACAAACCAAGCGCGCTTCTGGTTGCATTTTCAGCCTGATTTATAGAGCTGTAAAACAATCTGGATCAGGGAAATGCCACTTAAAAGAGCTGTGAACATTCCCGCTCCCCATGCTCCACTCCAAGGATTTCTTAACCAAATTTAGAAGGAACGCCGAAGTGATGCTGGGGAAACATTAAGGCAAGATTGAATATGCTCCTGCTATACAGGAGGACAGCTGAGCTAGAGTAAGAGTAAGAAGAATAGGGAGGCGTACAAATGTTCTAAACATTCAAAATTCGATTGAAGTTGAACGAATGTGGACATTCGAATTCGAATAGAATGCACTCACATTCGAATTTAAACATTTGAGTGAATTTTGAATGTTCCAAAACATTCGTTCAAATGATTCAAAAGTAGATACGTATGTATTAAGAACATAAGAACATAAGAGAAGCCTTGCTGGATCAGGCCACAGCCCATCTAGTCCAGCATCCTGTCGCACACAGTGGCCCACCAAATGCTCATGGGCATCTCAAGCAGAGACAAGGACAAACCTTCTCCTGCTCTCGAGTCCCAGCAGATGGCCTTAGAAGTGCCCCGGTCCCCGCACCCCCGCTCAGCCTGGAAGATGCATCTAGGCATTCGTTCTAGTAGCCATTGATCCATCTGTCATCCATAAATTTGTCTAACCCTTCCTTAAAGCCATCCAGACTGGTAGCTGTCACCACCTCTTCCGGCAGCGCATTCCATAAGCCGATGACCCTCTGGGTGAAGAAATACTTCCCCCTGTCAGACCTTATTCTCCTACCCATCAGCTTCATAGAGCGCCCCCTGGTTCTAGTGTTGTGCGACAGAGAAAAGAAATTTTCTCTATCCACCCTTTATATACCGTGCATAATTGTATATACTTCAATCAGGTCCCCTCTCAAACGCCGTCTCTCCAGACTGAAGAGGCCTAGACGTTGCAGCCTGGTTTCGTAAGGGATTTTGTTCCAGACCCTTAATCATTCTGGTTGCCCTTCTCTGCACCTTCTCTAGTTCCACAATATCCTTTTTGAGGTGTGGTGACCAGAATGTATCTGTACGAATGTCATATGTATCTCTATGCATTTCCATTTATAATACAGAATGAAAACGGGATGCATACGGGATAAAATGGGATGCATACAAAATGCGTACAGATACATATAACACGCATGAATGTTGTTGACGTTCATATCTTCGAATTCAAATCTAACATTCAAACGAATAGATTCGAAACTATCAGATTCGAATAGGTTTTTGCTGCATTCAGATTCTAAACATTCAAATCAAATTCGACTCGAATTCAAATGCAAAAAGAAACACATTTGTGCACATCTCTAAAGAAGAATGGCGGGCAAGGGGGGAAAAGATTTTTTAAAATGTCACAATGCTGTAGCACAAATGATGCAATGGAACTTGTGCCAAAAGTATCATCTGCCAGTGGCAAAGAACTGGTGGGATCACAAGCCAGAGAAAGTTGTTGAAAATGAACAGGCAAAACTACTTTGGGACTTCAGACTGACTGTAAACTGGAGCATAACACCCCTGATATTACAATCGCTGAGAAAGAGAAGGTGTGGATCGTCGATGTTGCTATTCCAGGTGACAGCAGAATTGAGGAGAAACAGCTGGAGAAGCTCACCAGATACGAAGACCTGAGAACTGAACTTCAGCGACTCTGGCGAAAACCAGTGAAAGTGGTCCCAGTCATCATCGACACACCGGGCGCGGTGTCAAAAGATCTCAGCGGGCACCTAAAAACCATTGGCATTGACAAAATATCCATCTGCCAACTACAAAAAGCCACTTTACTGGGGTCTGCTCGCATAATTCGCCGATACATCACGCAGTCCTAGGTGCTTGGGAAGTGCCCGACTAGTGATATAATACTAAATCCAGCATAGTGATCTTGTTTGCTGTGTGTAACTGCTGTTTTTACATAATAATAATAGTAATAAACCAACATGAGAAGTGCAAAGTCAACTTGTAATGGACATTAACCAGAGGGCAAATAAAGAGCTAAACACCGCAAAATGCAACCACAGCTTCTTAGACTTCCTTTTAATTGGGGGTGATGATTAAAAGAAATGAGGTGAAAGCCTTCTTATAAAAGAAGGCTTTTGTCAGTTGAGAGAAAGAAAAAAGGAGCTAGAAGGGAATTCCACAGCTCACAAGCAGCAAGACAAAAGACGTGAAAAGACAGTTTGGAGAATTTATGAAGTTCTAGGCTCATGGAGATGTGAACCAAATTAACAAGATCGGATCCTAGGCATAACCTTAGATGTTTCAACTGGGGAATCCCAGTGGCCATATCTATCAATGGCTTCTAGTCTTGACCGCTACTGTATACATTTCCTCTGGTTCAGAAGAAGCATTCATAGCTCCTAGATCCAACAGTGGGGAAAGGCTACAGCCTTCATAAAGCACTCAGGACTAGGCTGCTCTGAAAAACTGGGATTAGGCCTTTGGTATGAACCACCAGGTTCTTTTTATACAGTATTACACTGTTCACACAGAGGTGAGAAGCAATTCTACACAGTGATGAATTTGTTCACCGGATGTAGTCTATACTTCAGAAATCAGTTTAAGGGTACCAAGAACATCTCTGCCCCCTTCTTTCACTTACAGCTCAAATTTTTGGTAGCAATTTAATTTCTGTCATAGAATCCATTTATGTGGTTGGCAGTGACAAAAAAAATATGAGAAGCAAGTGAGGTTTTTACATTTTTCTGCTGAACATTAAAAAAAAATATCAAACCTGAATTTTGGAGACAGATGCCCTAGGAATGGAGAATCATCAGGACTGCCCACCAATCTGGAGTTCAAGGGTCACTGATAGGCTCTCTACCCTTATTCCTACAAATTAAGTCAGAACATAAATATCAGCTTGGCTCCAGCCAGCAGTCTGAGAAGTCTGGTTGATTGACTATTGGCTCAGATGGGGCCCAGTCCTTTGACTAAGTCCTTTGACTAAGGCATGGACCCTACACTGCCCCAAGGAAACCAGATTAGTCCTTCACTACCCATTGTCACTCTCATCTTAATTACAGGGTGAATTCCCATATTCACTGTTTGAACTCCCATCCATCTAAAACTTACCTGGCACTTCACATAGTACCAGGGATGTGTGATCACCTCTATACTACATGTAATCACCTCACCGTGGCAGCAGCCACATGTGCCAGCCATTGCCAAGGGTACTGGGCTATGTGGCACATAGCCATGGCTGCCCCACCCTGCCCAACACAGCCAGAAGCAGTGGTGGGCTGCACGAACCACACAGCCCAGACGTGGCTAGTATAGCTGTGGGACATTTTTTAGTGCTCCAAAGCTATCTGCCTGGTAGATGATCCAGAATGGAAGCGAAGAAGAAGAAGGAGAAGGAGAAGGAGAAGGAGAAGGAGAAGGAGAAGGAGAAGGAGAAGAAGGAGGAGGAGGAGGAGGAGGAGGAGGAGGAGGAGAAGGAGAAGGAGAAGGAGAAGGAGAAGGAGAAGGAGAAGGAGAAGGAGAAGGAGAAGAAGAAGAAGAAGGGGAGGGTGGGAAGGAGCAGGTTATATTCTTAAATTATGTTTTAATATTTGATATGTTTTGTTCTTATTGTAACCCACCATGGGACCATTTGGTGAAGGGTGGGATATAAATTAATTAAATGAATAGATAGATAGGTTCTGCTCCTATCTGTGTGGATGATCTCAGAAAGTAGTAGTGGAAGATTCTGACTCAACATCCTGGGAACTCACTTGCGGGGGTCCTCAAGGGTCCATCTTATCTCCCATGCTCTTTAATATCTATATGCAGCCACTAGGAGAGGTCATCAGGAGATTTGGAATGAGGTCTCTTCCATATGCAGATGACACCCAGCTTTATCTCTTGGTGCCATCTGAATCAGGAGAGGCAATTGAAGTGCTTGGTCAGGATGGAGCCAATAAATTGAAGCTGAATCCAGGCAAGACCGAGGTCCTGTGTGTCATAGGGCCTCAAGTCTGTGTAGTTGGGAGACGCCCTGTCCTTTGTGGGGTTGTAATGCCCTGGAAGGGACAGGTGTAAAATTTGGGGGTGCTCTTGGACTCTGTGCTGACGCTTGAAGCTCAGGTGGAGGCTGTGACCAAGAGTGCCTATTACAGCTGGTGTGCCAGGTGAAGCCTTTTCCAGACAGACATGACTTGGCCACAGTTATCCAGCTCTGGTAACCTCCAGGCTAGACTATTGTAATGTGGTCTACGTGGGGCTGCCCTTGAAGATGGTTCAGAAGCTGCAGCTAGTGCAAAACACAGCTGCTAGATTGCTGACTGGAACAGCTGGCTGGATGCACATCACACCAGTCTTAAAAGAGTTGCACTGGCTGCCAGTTCACTACCAAGCCCAATTCAAGGTCTTAACTCCGACTTATAAGGCCCTAAATGACTTGGGCCCCTGATATCTAAAGGAATGCCTTCTTTCATATCAACATGCCCCTGCCTTAAGATCTGGAGGGGAGGCCCTCCCGGTTGTTCCACCACCCTCAATAGTAAAAGGGCTGGGCACCCAGGAGAGGGCCTTCTCAGTGATGGCCCCCAGGCTATGGAATAGTTTTCCCCTTGAGGTGTGTCAGGCCCCTTCACTGTTTGTTTGTTTATTTATTTATTTATTTATTTATTTATTTATTTATTTATTTATTTATTTATTTATTTATTTATTTATTTATTTATTTATTTATTTATATTTCAATTTATATGCCGCCCCATACCCGAGGGTCTCTGGGAGGCTCACAGCATTTAAAACAGATGTATAAAAACAGTATCAAAAATAAAACAAATTTAAAAATACAGTTTTAAAAATACAAAACACTTAAAAACATCAGCGGTTTTCAGTGAGGGGAAGTGTGGGGAACATTTAACCAAAGGCCTGTGTGAATAGGAACGTTTTCACCGCCTTCCTGAATAGGAACAGAGAAGGGGCCTGACGCACCTCAAGGGGAAGACCATTCCACAGCCTGGGGGCCACCACCGAGAAGGCCCTCTCCCGGGTACCCACCCGCCTAACTAAAGAAGGAGGAGGGATCACCAGAAGGGCCTCCCCTCCAGATCTTAAAACACGGGCAGGTCGATACAGGAGAAGGCGCTCCTTTAGATATCTGGGACCCAAGTCATTTAGGGCTTTATAAGTTAAAGTTAGCACCTTGAATTGGGCTCGGTAGTGAATTGGCAGCCAATGCAGTTCTCTTAGAACCGGTGTAATATGCGTCCGGCTAGATGTTCCAGTCAGCACTCTGGCCGCTGAATTTTGCACCAGCTGCAACTTCCGAACCGTCTTCAAGGGAAGCCCCATGTAGAGCGCATTACAGTGGTCCAACCTGGAGGTTACCAGAGCGTGGATAACTGTGGGCAGGTCCTCTCTGCCCAAAAAAGGTTTCAGTTGACGCACCAACCGTAGTTGGGAGTAGGCACTCCTGGCCACGGCCTCCACCTGAGCTTCAAGTGTTAGCGCAGAGTCCAGGAGTACCCCCAAATTTCACACCTGTCCCTTCCTGGATATTGTAACCCCATCAAGGACAGGGTATCTCCCAACTACTTGGACGTGAGAGCCTGTAACACACAGCACCTCTCTCTTGTCTGGATTCAGTTTCAATTTATTGGCCCTCATCCAGCCCATTACCGCTTCCAAGCACCTGTCAAGCACCTGATTCAGATGGCACAGAGAGATAGGGCTGGGTATCATCTGCGTATTGATGGCACCTCACTCCAAATCTCCTGATGATCTCTCCCAGTGGCTTCATGTAGATATTAGATAACATGGGAGATAAGATTGACCCCTGGGGAACCCCACAAGTGAATTCCCAGGGTGTCAACTTCATCTCTCCCATCATCACTATCTGAGATCGGCTCTGGAGATAGGAGTGGAACCAATGCCAAGCACTGCCTCCAACTCCTAAACTCCATAGCCTCTCCAGGAGGATACCGTGGTCAATGGTATCAAAAGCCGCTGAGAGGTCCAGGAGAACCAGCAGGGTAACATTTCCCCTGTCTTTCTCCTGGAGGAGATCATCAACCAGGGTGACCAAGGTGGTTTCCGTGCCATGACCGGGCCTGAAGCCGGATTGAAATGGGTCTAGATAATCAGCTTCTTCCAAGCATGCCTGCAGCTGAACAGCGACAACCCTCTCCAGGACCTTGCCTAGGAAAGGTACGTTAGCTACCGGGCGATAGTTGTTTAAGTCTTCTGGATCCAGGGGGCCTTCTTCAGGAGGGGACACACCACAGCCTGTTTAAAGGCCAATGGAACCACCCCCTCCCTCAGAGAGGCATTTACCACTTCCTGGATCCACCCGGTCATACCTTGCCGGCTAGCTTTAATCAGCCAGGAAGGACAGGGATCTAGAGAGCATGTTGTCGGCCGCACCCCTGCAAGCAGCTTGTCCACATCCTCAGGCCGCAATAATTGAAACTGATCCAAAATAATTGGACCAGACAGTTCTCTGGACACCTCCCTCAGACTATGTCCAATTGTGACATCTAACCCTCTGCGAATCTGAGCAACTTTGTCCTCAAAGTGCTTTGCAAAACTGTCACAGCAGATATTAGATGGCTGAGGCTCATGCCTCAACGGGCCAGATTTAGTAAGGCCATTCACTACTCTAAAGCGCTCTGCTGGACGGCTACTCGAGGACGCAATGGCAGTGGAGAAAAAACTGCTTTTCGCTGCTGTCACCGCCACGTGGTAGGCACGATAATGTGCTCTAACTCGCGTTCGGTCAGATTCGCAGCCAGATTTACGCCTCTTGCGCTCTAGCCGTCGACCTTCCTGTTTCATGGCCCAGAGCTCCATGGAGTACCAAGGAGCTTTCTGGGCTCTACAGGCAGGCCGAGGGCACTTGGGAGCAATCGTGTCGATAGCCCTGGTCATCTCCTGATTCCAGAGAGAGGTCAGAGCTTCGACAGGAGCACCAGACATGCCAACTGGAAAATCCCCCAGGGCATTCAGGAATCGTTGAGATTCCATAAGTCTCCGGGGGCGGACCATCTCAATAGGTCCTCTGTCCCCACAGAGGGGGAAGGCAGTGAAGACACACCTCTTTGCCCTAGCCTTTGGTTAAATGGGAATATACTGTCTCTTCCCACTTTATAGACACTGTGATTGTTTTAATATATGTCTGATTTTAACTGTCTTTACCTGCCCTGAGACGGACAGACGGACGGGCGGGCGGCAGAGAGAGACAGAGTCTATGGGCCACCATAGAAAAGGCCCTCTTGCATGTCCCTATGCCTTGTACCTCTGCAAGAGAAGGAACTACAGGTGCCCAGGCAGGTCTATATGGGAGAAGGCACTTCTTCGGATTCTAGGGCCCAAACTATTTAGGGCTTGATATGTTAGTGTCAACACCTTGAATTGGGCTCAATAGTGAACAGGTAACCAGTGCAGATCCTTTAAGACCAGCATGATATGAGTCTGGCCAGAGACTCCCGTTGAAGGCAAATGCAGAGCTATTACATTCTGCACTAATTCCGGCTTCTGAACCATTTTGAAGGGTAGCCCCACATAGAGCACATTACAGTAAATGGTCTCATCTGGAAGTTACCAGAGCGTGGGTCCCTGTGACCAAGTGATCCTGATCGAGGTAAAGCATCAACTGGTGGGCTGAATGAAGATAATGGGAGGCACTCCTCGCCGTTGCTGCCACGTGGGACTCAAACGACAGCAATGAATCCAAGAGCATTCCCAAGTCAGGTACCTGATTTTTCTGGGGCAAAACAACCCCACTAAAAATTGGGTGCCTCTTAACTTCCTGGACTCAGGACCCAGTAATAGCACTGCCCCCAACTCCTAAATTCCATAGCTTTTCTGAAAGGATACCGTGGTCAATGGTATCAAAAGCCGCTGAGAGGTCCAGGAGAACCAACAGGGTTGTGTTCCTTCTGTCTCTCTCCCACGCCAACCAAGGCAGTTTCTATGTGCCATGACCAGGCCTGAAGCTGGATTGAAATGGGTCTAGATAATCAGCTTCCTCCAAACATGCCTGCAGTTGGACAGCCACAACTCTCTCTAATACCTTACCAAAAAAGCTATGTTAGCCACCAGGTGACAGTTGTTTAAATCTTCTGGATCCAGGGAGGCCATCTTCAGGAAGGGGTGTACCACTGCCTGTTTAAGGGCTTGTGAGACCACCTCGTCCCTCAGGAAGGCATTCACTACTCCCCGAATCCACCCGGTCATACCTTGCCAGCTGGCTTATATCAGCCAGGAAGGGCAAGAGGTCCAGAGAGCACGTAATCAGCTGCACCCCTGCAAGTAGCTTGTCCACATCCTCAGGCCATGACAATTGAACCTGACCAAAAAGACCCGGACCAGACAGTTCTCTGGATGCCTCCTCTGGACTATTTCCAATTGTGTCATCTAATCCTCCACAAATCTGAGTGACTTTACCCTCAAAGCAAATTTGTCACAGCAGATATTGGCTGGCCATTTTTCACATTTCCTTGTGCTAGATCTTATAAGGCACTTCACGGTTCTAAAGAGCAGTGCTGAATAGCTTCTTGAGGATGCAATGGTGATGGAGAAGAAACTCCTTTTAGCCCCTGTCACCACATGGCAGGCAGGACAGTGTTCTCTAACTCATGTTCAATCAGACTCAAGGTGAGATTTGGGCCACCTGCACTCTAGCCGTCGACCTTCCAGTTTCATCTGTAGCTCCCTGGAATACCAAGGTGCTTTTTGGGCTCTACAGGTACGCCAAGGGCACCTGGGAGCGATCATGTCAACAGCCCTGCTCATCTCTCAATTCCAGAGAGAGACCAGAGCTTCAACAGAAAAACATACCTTTTCTGCTTGTTTGATGGGTTTTGCCAAACAGCATCCTAGAAACCACAACCACACTCTTTGAGATAGTTTTGGGTGACCTTTAAAGCATTTTGCCAACAAAACGATGCATCTCCAATACAACTCAGAGATGACGCACCCCCTGGATTGTTCACACACCTCTCATTAACCTTATGTGCTACAAAAGTTGGATTAGAGACAGGCTGAGAACACAAGGACCACATGTCTCTGAGGCATTTTCAAGCTGCTTCTTTTATTTCGTCTGAACATAGCCCTTGAATAAGGGGAGTCAGTCTTAGATATTGCAGTTCAACAAAATCAGTGAAGAGCTTTCATTTGATTTTTATCCTTACCTGACTGTGTGTGTTCCGTCAAGTACCAAAATAAATTATATGATAAAAACCGTTTAACAAAATTTAGGAAAATCATATTAATACATCTTTTAAAAAATCATTTTAAAAAAACATAGTGGAAATGAAAGGTCCTTGCCTGATTTTGTCTTGCTCTTCATATGTCCGTGTCAGATGACAAGATATTCTTTGATGAATTAGCCACCTTGGGCCCAGCAGATCTTGTGAATCTCAGCCACTGGAATGTTGCTCAGCGCATAAGCACCACATCAGAAAGAGGAAGGAGGAGAGGAGAGCCACTTTTTGCAGCCATACTTAGTGCAGAGCCTAGGAGACATAAAGCATACGCTGCTGAGAAAACCATTTTGTGATTATTTTCTGAAACCCTAAAGCCTCTTTAGAATCCCTTCCCTTTAAGCAGAAATGTAGATGGCTTAGAGAATAAATTCTTTGTTATATTTTCACTTACTTCTATGATCAGCTGAGAGTTTCCAGGTTCAAACTTACATAAGACTTGGTCATCAGGAATAGGTGGAGACACCAGATGTCCTAAAAGGTATCGCTCCAATTCCTATCATAGCCTGCAATATTTTTGTGCTTGAAATAAAAACCCAAAGCCGCCAGCCAACAGAAGGGAGTTCGTTTATTATCCCTTCCCTCCACCCGAAGAAATGAAAAACTAAAAGGTGATGAGTTTCGTTGCAAATAGAGCCCAGAAAAGTTTCGCCCTTGACTCCTGCATCCCGTTGAAGAAGAAAGGAAAGGGGGAAATCCAGGCGGGGTCTCCCAGAGTTTGTCTGGATTGGCTGCAAGAAGAAGGAAGGGAAAGAGACTGGGGGCCTATTCGCACTTGGCCTTTTTCTGGAGTATATCTCAGGATAGGGGTCTGTGGTCCACATGCTAATGCAGACTCTAGCAGACCTCACTTTGGGCCAGCTGAAGCCTGCACTAGCATATGGACAGCAAGTCCCTATTCCAGGATATATTCCAGAACAAAGCCAAGTGCGAATAGGCCCTGGATTTCGCTTTGTTCTCAGGGTAAAGATCTCGGTGCTTCCATTCTCTCTTCCTTAAAGCAGAGCTTGGAGCTCTCCAGATCCTCCTGAACTACACTTCCCAGTATTCCGTTGCAGCATTTTGTGCCAGTTGGGTTTAAAGGGTCTAAATGGCCCATGGTGCTGTGGATGGTTGAATCTTCCTCCTACTGAACCAGTTTGGTCTAGTGGCTAGGGAGCCAGACTCTTCTCTGGGAATACCGGGTTCGATTCCACCCTCCCCCATGAAGCCAGCTGGGTGACCTTGGGCTAGTCACAGCTCTCTTCTGAGCTCTCACAGCCCCACCTACCTCACAGGGTGTCTGTTGTGGGGAGAAGAACAGAAGGTTTGTCAGGCGCCCTGAGTCCCCTTAAATGGGTGAGAAAAGCGGGGTAGAAAAGCCAACTCTTCTTGCTTTCCTGATGGATTAAAGACGGCACCTGAAGCCAAAGAGCAACAAACACGTGATGAAAAGTCAAGAATAAAAGGATGTGTGCGTGTGAAAGAAAACGGAACTTCATGCATGTGTCTCCCTACATATAACCCCTTTCTGATCCAAAACATTGGAATCACACAGAAGTTGTGGCTCCCATGTTCGGGATCACTGAGGGGTGTGTGTGTGGTTCCTTTCAGTGCAGCACCATAGCGCGCACACATCCAGAGGCCTGGAACTTTTATTAAAGTCCTGAGGAGTGAGGGGTACAGCCACAAAGCTGATGCGAGTTGATGCTGCGGTCAGGACTGCTGGGTTATTACAGAATTATTGATTGTAGGAATGCCATCCCGGCTTGGATGGCAAACCTCAGCGGAAGGAAGCATTCCGGAGGACGTCGGCCCTTCTAATCTCTCTGGGCAAAACTGGTACCATGCCTGCGGGGGCTCCTTCCGTGCTTGGATGGCAAACCTCGGCATAAGGAAGCGCTCGGGGGGCATGCGGCCCTTCTAATCTTTCTAGGGCACAAGCAGGCACCATGCTGAAGGAGGCTGTTCCTGGGGACGCCGCGCGCCAGCTCAGCCTGCATCTGAATGCTTTCCCTTTCTAACCAATTATCTATCCGGTTTTTACCCACAACAACATATCCTGTGGAAAGAGATATAAGCTACTGTGTAACCTAGTAAAGGACGGCAATTGCACCTTCATTACAACAATTGGTCAGTGCAGAAAGGGCCTCCGCCTGATGCCATATGGATTCACTTTCTCTTTTAGTTAGAGTTCGTTTTTAATTAATTTGTAAACCTCCCTGGGAGTTTTAGCTTAGGGTACTGTACAAAATTAATAACCAGAGCAATAACAGGCAGCATGAAAGCCTGTGGCCTCATTAGCAACCCAGGCTAGAAAAATGGGCTCGGCGGGTCTTTTTTTTTGGGGGGGATGAAGAGAAGGGGGGGGCAGGTGTCTCACCTACTTCCTGTACAGAAGGGGACTCTCAGAAGGGGGAAGAGGAGGACAGAGCTGAGGGTTTGGCTTTTGCCCGAAGGCTGGTAATTTTCCTGAAAAGAAAGCCTACAATCCCGCCATTTCAAAGGAACGACTAGATCACGGCGAGGGCTTAGCAGGGGAATCTCTTCGGATCGGCCGGTGGCTCTTGCCTTTCTTTCCTCGGGCAACTGAGGCTCTCAGTCCAGAGCTGCTGCTCTTCAGCTGCCCAGGCTGGTTCCGGCCATGCGCCCCAAATGCTTCCCCCAACCGAAGCCCTCCGGATGTCGGGCCACGGCTGGGTGCGAGGCCAGACACCTGGGGGGATTGGCGGGTGAGCGAGTCGCGGAGGGCGGCGGCGGGACGGTCGCGGCTCAAGGCTTCCTTTTAGCCCGGTTCCCGCGCGTAAATCCGCGGCCGCCCGGCCTCGGCGACGGGAGCGACGACGCAGGCGCCTCCTTCTCGCTCTCCGCGGCCAGTTCACAAGTCCAGAGCCGGCCCAGCCCTCGAGGCCACCGTCGGACACCCGGGCGAGAGCGATCCGACCGCGGGCGAAGCCCCTTCCCGCGCCCCGACACGGCCGCGCCCCGTACAGGTCTCCAAGCAGGGCAGCCCGGACGCCCGGTCCGCTCCACTTCGCGCCGTTTCCACCTCGCCCGCCGACTCCGCTTTGCGCCGGAGAGCGAGGGGGCGTCCTCCGCGGCACACGGTCCCAGGCCGGCCACCCTCTTCCCCCGGAGAGCGAGGGGGCCGAGAACCTTTTCCCGCCCGGGGCTCCGGCCCCGCTGAGTCCCGGGAGCGGCGCCCGAGCTGCCCCGAAGCCCTCGCTGGGGCTGCTGGCGCGTCCCGTCCCGTCCCGTCCCGTCGGGGCTGCGTGGCGCCAGCGCCGTCCTGTTAAAAGGCGAGCAGCTCCGCTTGCCCCCCGCCGTCCCGCTGAGCTGCTCCCGAGGCGACGGAGACAACGAAGCGCGCCTGATTTGCCGGGGAAGGAAGGCCGGAGGCGGACGGCGGAAAGAAAGGAGAGGCCGGGCGGCCCTTAAAAGCCCCGACGGCGCTCTTGGCGGCTCTTTTGTGCCGCTGCGGCCATTCAGGCGGGGCGCTCGGGCGTGTGATGCTCAACCGATGGTTGTTACCTCGTTATTAATCGCTCTCATCTGGGTTTAATTGAGCAGCCAAGGCCTCGAGCCCAAGGGTCGGCGGAGGGGAGAAGGAAAGGAAGGAAGGACGGACGGGAAAGCGAAGCCCGGCCGGCGTCCGGCCGCCAATAAGCCAGCCAGGCTTTGCATCAGAAGAAAGGGCCGGGGGGACGCGCCGGAGCTCCCCAGCCGACGCCCTTTGGGTCTCTTTATTTAGCCGCCCTTCGAGGGAACTCACTCGGAGCGGAAAGGCGACGGGAGCAGCACGGCAAACGCGACCACAGCGTCTCCAGCGCCGCCCCGACGAGAGTCCTCCAGCGGACTCCTCGAGAGTCAAAGGCCTGCCGGGGCTGGGCGGCCCACGGGCTTTAAAAGCAACAACGCGGCGAAGACCCGCGACTCGCCCAGGCGAACGTCTGCACGCCTCCCTGCGCAGGGCTCGTCCTCCGGAGACCGAGGACCGGGACGCGTCGCTTCGGCGCACCGGAATGCCGGGAGGCGACAAAGGAAGCCACGGAGGAAGCTGCTCCGTGGAGAGTCGCCAGGCGCGGTTAGGGGGCAGCGGGTCTCCCGGTCGCTCGGGCAGCCCTCCCTTTCCGCCAGGTATAGGGCAGCAGCCGGGCTCACGGGGAGCAACGCGGGGCCTTCTTAGGGGTGGCCCCGCTGCGGCGCTGGAAAGAATTGCAAGGAACAGGGAAGACGACGCAGGTCCAGCTCTTTCGGCTCAACCTCGGAGACAGACGTTGCACAGGAGACCCAACCGAAGCTGAACAGGAGCGGCTAAACTTCTGAAGGAGTCCGGCAAGGGAGTCGAATGCTTAGGGTCTCGCTGCAGGCCCCGTAACTCAGTTCACACGTGCACCCAACAATTTCTAGAGCTGTTTGCTTGGAGGCGGCGTCCAAAATTACTCAGCTCTGTCCCCGGCTTTACTTCGGGGCCAAGAATACGACCTCTTTCGGGCTTCAGCCCCCCCCCCCCGCAAGTCTTTTACAAGCTCTCTGGCCGCTTGTCACGGAATCCTTGTAACTCCGCCAGTATTTTTCGAAGGGGAGTTTTGACGAGTTCGGACTTAAGCCGTAGCTGGGTGGAAATTGACCCGCGGGGTCGAGGAAGACGAAGGCCTCCAGCCGTCCCTCGGAGCCCTCCAGGCGCCAGGGGGAGAAGGAAGCAAAGCCCAGGGCCGGGACTCCCGCCCTCCTCTCCCCGCAGCGCCCGTCCACACGCAAAGGCTGCCTCGGAGTCACCTTCCACCCGTGGCTGGCAGAGCCGCCCTGACTCCGCCGGCGCCGTCTCCAGCCCCCTTGACCGCCGCGCGTCCCGTCCAACTCCTTGAAGCACCAGAGGAAGGGCGGCCGAGACCCCCGCTGGGAACCTACCTGTGTTCACACGTGCGCAACCCGAGCGAAGGTCCGGAGTGGCCGCTTTCGCGTAATGCTGGACCCTCGACGTAACGAGCAGCCGATTAATCGGGCCCAAGTTACCCGGAAGCCCTCGAAGAACGGGCGCGTTTAAACGTTCGTTGAAATCTGGAAGATCGACTGTGGCTTGCACCGAATAGATGCTGGCAAGGGAAAAGCACGTTTTAATATAAACCAGCCTGCTTGCGTTTGTTCCCCACTCGAGTTCCACCACGCCTACGATTCAGAAATGCTCCAGAACTTACGCAGTCTCTTTCAGGATCGTAACAGATACAGGAGAGGCAGAGGAGAGCAACGATTCACACAAAAGCACGTAGGGATCGATAACTCGGAAGTTAGCCCCATTCGCTTAAATCCACCATTGAAACCGATGGGACAAGATGCTCGGCATCTGAATTTCAGCCCAACTAGCTTTATCGATGGATCCGAGACCGAGATCGCTCAGAGGCAAAGGCAGATGCGTGTAACTTTCCCACAAACTGCTAAAACTCCTTTTATTCGGCTGCCTGGTGAACTCTGGCAGGGAAATTGCCAGTCACCTTCCCTGGCTGTGGAAAAAGAGCTTGGTGCATTAAATAGATATTTCTGCTTCTTTCCTGCTTTTCCTTTCACCCATCACATCCCTTTTCCCCACAGGCTGATTTAAGTATTGGAGAAAGTTTGCCCCCTGCTTAGCCACCGACCTCAAAAGGCACCATCCACCTTAGCTCACCAAAGGACAGGCTCCTTTCCAGGCACCAAGAGGACTTTTTTCATTTTCTGTACCCCTATGCAAATTCAGGAATCCTACTTCTGTCAACTGATCTTTCTTTCCCAACTGTTTTTTGGGAACATAAAGATAGTTCAATTTCTTTCTTTCTGAAAACTATTTAAACCAAGCAAAGACTTGGCTGGGAATTTAGCTTCTTGAAATCAGCTGTGAGGTCCCTTCACTGGAGCTTTAGGGTGGAATGGACGTCCTTATGGCCCACAGACTTATTTTTCAGTCTCTCTCCTTCATGTCCACACACACACACACACACCCTTCGCTCACCACCTGAAAAAGTAAGTCCATTACATCTTTTACAACTTCAGGGACAGAAGGCAATATTCCACCTTGCAAACCCACAGTCATTTAAAATTAATTTATTTATCAAATATAGCTATTAATATAAACAGTAATAAATTTTCAGCTGTACAGTATATTACACAGTACATAAAGCTCCTTTCCCAGAGTGCGGTGGAGGAGCAGGTGGCAAAGGTAACAGGGCCCCGTCCCTGTGCCTGGGGGTGGAAGATGTCCAAAGAGTTGGTTTCCCTCCGTAAGGAACAAGCCAAGGCCTGCAGGACGTCCTGGACCTTGGGGAGCAATATTCCCAGGCGAGACAAGAGGTCCCACGGGCTTTGCCTTCCCAGATGGCCGGAGTCTCCCATGGAGGGATAAGCAGCATTGGGTGGGCCTTCACTCCAGAAGATGTCCAGTCTCAGCAAGGATGAAGTCCTGGGCCCAGCTGTCCTGCTCTAGGTGAGATGGTACATGCTGTAGCCCACATGGGCCGCATAGAGTCCCACCGGGGTCACCGGCAGCCCGGCCCGCTGGAAAGGCCCCGAGGAAGCATACAAAGAGGTGCCCGCCACCGCAGGGCTGCCCAAAGGGAAGGAGATGCCAAAGGCGGCGGGTGGCAGCATGGGCTTGGCGGCCATTTTGAGCTTCTCCAGCTCAGCCTCCTGCAGGCGCTTGGCCTTGGCGCGCCGGTTCTGGAACCAGATCTTGACCTGCGTCTCCGTGAGGCTGAGCGAGCTGGAGAACTCCGCGCGCTCCGCGATGGACAGGTACTGCTTCTGGCGGAACTTCCTCTCCAGTGCCAGCAGCTGCGCCGTGGTGAAGGGCGTCCGGGGCTTGCGGTTGGTCTTGTGCTTCCGCAGGGTGCAGGCGGGGGGGCTCGCTCGCCCTGTGGAGACAGGGATGCCCGTTAGGGTGGGGCTAAGGGAGGACACAGTGGGGGGGGGGAAGAAACTCAGCCACACCAGGTGCAACACTCTGGACAGACATCCCCACAACCCCACCAGGAGAGGAGCCTGGAAATGCAGCACCTCCTCTAGGCACCCCTAAGGCAAAGCGGTCCGCAGACTGCCCCCTCCCCCAGCAAGGGGACTAGGACCCCATAAAGCAGAGACCGCAAGAATGGGGATTTCCTATCCTTTCAAGATGCAATTCAAGCCGAAGGCACACTGTGGTTTAGGTCCCTTCCTCCTTTCATGGGGAAATCAGTTCCTTGAACTTAGCGGCACATGGTTTCAGGGTAAAATGCTGCAAAGAAATCTCCATAACCAGCTCCATCCATCACAGACTTAAGCACAGTGAAGTAACTAAAGCCAAACTCCCTTTGGTGTGCCAACCTGGCTAAGGCTTAAACCAAGAATTTTCAGCTGAAGAGCAATTCAGGCTGTGTCCAGTGTAGAAGACTGTACTCCTGGGTGTAAACCCAAAGACCTATCAAACTTCCCATTGCTGGCTTTCAGAAAAGCAGGGTTAGAAATGTCAAGTGAAAATCAAGTTTTCCCCACAAGTGTAGGCAGCTGGGGACCCTGGAGAAAAGTCCTATTATGGGCATTCTAAACATTATTTTTGCAATAACACAGAGTTGTGTTCTAAGCCGTTGGATCTTCCTCTCCATCTAGATTCTGGATTCGAGAAAGATCCTACTAACTGATAAAATCAGGATGCTTCATTATTACCACAGCTCAACTTTAATTTAGGACCTCTAACTTTCTATTTTAACGTCCTATCTTAATTGTTGTTAGTCCACGTGTTGCTACCATAGGACAAATAAATAATAAATAACCTGAGGAAGTCTCCTATGATTCCATAACTGGAGTGTTTTCTTCTGTTTTGATGTATTTATTACTACAGAAGGGTGAAACGGGAGTAGAAACAGCAGTAAAATATAATTCATGGAAGTCAGCAAAGGAAGAATATTTGTAAAGAGCAGGTCTTGTAAAGCATACCTTTCTGTTGCACTCTTAAGATACAGAGAAAGCATGCCAGCAGACCAGTACAAATTCCTCATGAAATCCAAAAGGGATGCTTCTCACACCCTTTACAACCTATCTGAAAAGTGACTCTTTGACCTGTGGTCTAGACCCAGATGAGTAGAAGATTTTGGATTATTAGATCTATTTACTTGGAAATAATTCTATAGATACAATTCAATTCAAAATAATTTTGAAGCTGCTTTTGTTTAACATTGTGGGGAAGAGAAAGAAAGACAGAAGAGCTGCAGGACAGTTTAAGTATTTCCATTAAAGGAAATATAGAGTTTTTCTTGCGAGTGATTAGTTGTATCAGTTTTGCCTGTTACTGAAAAGTAAAACCTTTTAGATAGAATCCACTGGGTCTCTCATGAGAGCCTTCTGTGGAACTATGCAAGAAGTGATCTACAGATTCCAGGGAATCTCGGCAGCTGAATCCTTCAGCAACTTTGGGCCAAGATTATCCCTGACAGCACTTGGAGCTAAAGAATATTCCCTTACAAAATAAAAACAAACCATTTCTACAGCTTTTGGAGAATTAAGATAGTGGGGCCAGCTCTTCCTCCTTGTTCCTGGATTTCTCGTATCAGATAAGGGGGCGGGATAAGCAAACCCTTCTTGATCTGGGTCGGATTCTCTTGTTCTTTTCTTTTGTTTTCCCTTTTAAAGAATCAGAAAGGCCAAGGAGAGTTTGCCGTTGTATATTTCACTAACCACGCAGAGATGCGTCCAGATAAAATTAAAAATAATGTATTCAGAAACGCTGAAGTTAACTGGCTTCAGTAGTGCGTATTGTTCCAGGACAGACGCACATTAATAAACAGTTTATCTACTATAAAGACTAGTTTGATTGTTTATTTTAAAAAGGAAAGAGCTGGGCTTTAAAATAAAAAGCAAAATATTCCCCCCCCCTTTACATGCCATTAGGAAGTCAAGGAGATACACTTATGAAGAGGGAAGAGGCAGAACAGTTTCATGCAAAGCAGAACTGGATGAGATCAGGGTGGAGACTGCGGCTAACACCTTTTCCCACCCTTTCTCAACACCTCAGCAAGGAGGATGAAATTGCAGGTGAAAAGCTGGGCGATGAAGGGCCTTGATGCCGTGAGCATTTGCCCCCCCTTTTAAATCTAATTTAATCTACAGTGGAGGAAAATAGGAAATTCGTTTTTTAGAACACAACAAAACCTCCAGATAACATAAAAATCCTTGCTCAAAACCCAAAGATTATTAACTCTTTTGACATTTCTTGCTTAACTGCGCAGTCAAAGCGCTAGAGATGTTCTAAGATTATGGAGTTTACGGTTCCTTCTTCGTTTTCCAGAAGGTCAGTTCAACATGGAATGTCCAGCATGGAAGGACCGTCCTTCAGAAGGAGAAAGCTTCCAAAGTGTTTGGTCAAGACCTCCAGGCCAAATAGGCCTCACCATCAAGGGGTTGCCATTAATATAATGGAAGCGCCATTAAAAGCAAGGACAACTGGCCATAAGGCTGCCTTGTCTTACTATCTAAGGAGCATTTCCCAAAAACGCGCACACCCTTCAAGCACTCCGCTGTGGGTCCCTGAAAGATGCGTGACCCAGTCTAGGAATTCCACGGGCCTACAGCAATCCCTTTGGAGCCTAGAACTGGGGGCAGGAGGTGAGAGCCACCCGCCCCCACAAGCCAGAAAAGGCCCGGACACCAGGAAGCCATTTACAGTCCTGTGGGCTGTGTGGATGGAGCAAGGGTGTTTGTGGAAGTTTTTCCACTTAGCACTAAAGGACCCATTAAGCGTGCTTAGTGGGTCCTTAATGGGTACTCTAGTGCTAGTGGAACCCCCGAACACTAGAGCACCCATTAAGGACCCATTAAGGGAAAACTCCCCTAGCACTAGAGTACCCATTAAGGGTGCTTAATGGGTCCTTAATGAGTACTCTAGTGCTAAATGGAAAAATACCCTTTTACTGTCTGGAATCTGCAAGACGGCCCAGCCAGGGAAGGCGTGAGAAAGGCTGGATGCTATTCAAAGGATTTTCCATAGAAGCGAAACGATCCTCCAGCGTACCCACAAATTCACAACTCACTTTAAAACCACATTAGAGGCGGGTGTGTGTGTGTGTGTCCACACCACAAGCCGTGGGCCAGAAAGCCCGGCAGCGGGAGGAAGGAGTTAGTCCTTAAGGACATCTCACCCTGATCCTGACGACACACTTTCGGGGCGCCTGGGGCCAGGATCCTACTCAGCCCGCCCCGTCGGAAGCACAACTCCGCCGGCCACGGCCGAGCGAGAGAATCCCGTCCCCTTCGGAAGGGATCCGCGCTACTTCCACGCGCGAATACACTGAAGGCTCCCGCCCCGGTGGGTCGTCCCGTCGGGACTCAGGCCGCCGCCGCCGCCGGGGTCGAGTCGGGCCCTCCGGCCTCCGCGTCCCCAACCGAGGCAGGCGGCGACCGGCCAGTCCGACGGCTCGCCGCCTCCTCGCGCTCGGGCCGCTTCCCGGGCGCTTCGGGGTCCCCCCGGCCGGGCCACTTACTTGGAGGCGGCGGGGAGAAGCGGGCGCCGGGCATCCAGGCGGCGCGGTCGGCCGGCTTCTCTGGACTCTCGGCTTGGAGGAGCGCTTCGTCGGGCAGCTTGAGCAGCGGCCCCGCGGCGAAGCGGCCGGCGACGGCGAGCGGGGAGGCGGGCCTCTCGGGCGCCGTGCTGGGGCTCAGCGTCCTCGGGTGCAGCGGCGGCGCGCCGCGCTCGGGCCCGCCGGCCAGGCCGTCCCTCGGTCCGCCGCCGGGCTTCCTGCGGTCGGCCATGAGCGCCTCCACGCTGAAGGGCAGCGGCGCCGGCGCCGCCCGGGGCTTCTCGCCGTCCTCCTCGCCGCCCATGGCGCCCGGCGCCCGCCCGGGCTGCCCGAAGGCCGGAGCGGGCAGCTCCTCGGCTCTGGCGGCAGAAGTCATTTCCCGGCCCGGGGCCATGCGGCGCCCGCCGCCCTCGAGCACTCGTCGCCGCCGCCGCTCATGGAGGCCGCCCAGAGCCGTCCGGGCGCGACGGACGGACGGACGGACGGACGGCTCGGCTCGGCTCGGCGCGCGAGCGGAGCCGCTGCGGGACACTTTGGGAGCGAGCCCCGCGCCCAAGTCGGACTGGTTAATAAGGCGAGACGAGCGCCGACGGCGGCCAATCCGGGCGCGAGGGGCTGGCCCTCCGGCCCCTCATTGGCCAAGGCGCGCAGGAGAGAGAGGGGGGGGGGCGGGGGCGGGGCGGGCGCTCGGCCCCTGTCAAGGATGCTGGCCGTGGAGACGCGAGCAGAGCGGGGACCTTCGCCTCGCCTCGCCCTCCCGGGCTGCCTCTCCTGCTCCGGCTTAGGAAAGCTCCCATTCAGGGCCCGGCTCGCGCGATCCACCGCGGGGCTTCGCTTGTTTTTGCTCGGACTCGTTCCCTGCCGCCGGTCTAGCGAGCCAGTTTGGTCTAGTGGTTAGGGAGCCAGACTCTTATCTGGGAATACCGGGTTCGATTCCGCCCTCCCTCACGAAGCCAGCTGGGTGGACCTTGGGCTAGTCACAGCTCTCTTCTGAGCTCCCACAGTCCCACCTGCCTCACAGGGTGTTTGGTGTGGGGAGAAGAACAGAAGGTTTGTCAGCCGCTTTGAGTCCCCTTAAATGGGTGAGAAAAGCGGGATAAAAAAGCCAGCTCTTCTTCTTCTTCGGTTCGGGAGCTTTGTTGGGAGCCGCAGCGGTAACTTCGGGATCATTTAAAACACACGCGCACACACGTCTTTCCTCTTTCCAATCCGCAATATGAACGTGCATCCTTTATGATGCGCGATTGCGAAGGATCGCCTCTCCTCCCCGTCGGACCCCTTCGCAGGGGCGCGGTTGAGAGTCCCTGAGAAAACTCCGCCCAGAAAAGCGTTTTATTCCCGCTTACACGCTCCACTGGCTTTCCGGTGGAGATCCTGGGGAAAGGCGCCGCTGCATCACCTCGCTGGCCTGATCCTGAACATCTTCGCCCTGACACACCCACACACCCACCCAGTGTTGCGGATTAGCGCAGAAGCAGAACCTCGCAGAGCCCAACGCTTGACCCGCTGGACGATTGATCGCTCAGGCTCTTCGCAACTGCGGGCGAAGGCGTCCTGGGGTGCTCTCCCGCCTGGGTGTGAGCGGGTCTGTGTTGTGTTGCGCTGCGCGAGTGCGCTCGCTGCGCCAAGGGTTCCCTGCAGCCCTTTCCAAAAAGAAGCGAGCAAGAGGACAGGGGAGCCAAAGGCAGACGTTGCTCCGGGGTCTCCAGAGCAGCGTTTGCCTTGGCCAGACCAGGCCGAGGGCGAGGGCGAGGGCTTCACTCTGGCAGCCTCCGCGGCGCCCAGAGAACGGAGCCTCAATAGCCAGGGGGCAGTTGAAGCTCTCGTGGAGATCCATTCAGGCCTTTTACGATCTCGCGGCCCCGCGGCCAGAACGGATGTGCAGTCAAAGGCGCAGCGCTCTGTAATCCTAGGATTGGCGCCTTGCTGGGAAGAGTTTATGGATCGCTGCGGGGCTCTAATCTCAGCGAAGCACAGGAGGTTCTCGCGGTCATTTAAGGGTAATTACCTTAAACGGGGAGGGACAGCGGAGCCTCTGCCTTTTCCACTGGACCCACGCAAGACTGGGGACGATGCGCGTTTAGATCATGGGATGGACGGACGGATGGACGTCACGGTACAGCTAGGCTCCCCCATGCGTAATTTTTGCAAATATTTTCGCCTAATGTTGCATCTGGGTTCTCGCAGAAAAGCTTACCTGGTATGGAATCACGTCCGCCTAGAAATTCGCCAGGGCGATGGTTTGTTTTCTTATTACCTTTATGCCGGCAGTGGGTTCTCGTTCACCTAGGCCAGTGATGGCGAACCTTTTGAGCTCGGTGTGTCAACATTTGCAAGAAAACCTCGCTTAACTCGGGTGCTGCGTCACACCTAGAAATATCCATGATTTTGTGATATTTGTAGCTCTAGTAAAAAAGTTATATTTTTGATATATGTATTTTATTAAAAGCAAAAACAAATAATTCTTTACATTAGTGACTTTTGTTGCTAAATTTTCAATTGAAAGATGGTATTTCATACACTTCAAGAACAAGCAAGCACTACACGTCCAGGTGCCAGGGTGACCAGGTGTGTCACCAAAAAAGGGCTTGGCGTGTCACCTGTGACACGCGTGTCATAGGTTGGCCATCACCGACCTAGGCGGATCTCTCCGCGTGTTGTTAACACATCAACCCCGCGAGGTAGATGAGGCTGAGAAATTAGGCCCAGAGTAAAGCGTCATACCCGAGGAGGAATTTGGAGCTGAACTTTCCTATTTCATCTGGCCACAGGACTTCTGCAAACTAGCCTAGAAGTGCAGGTCCGATGCAAGTTTTCCCTCCTTTTCTCGTCGCTCTTCCTCTCCACGGCCACCCAATTTAATCTGCCAGCTCTCTGAAGGCAAGACCTTTCCTTTCCTCTAGGTTTTGTTTATACGGAACTGGCAGATGGGTGCTCAGGAATCTGTATTCCGGCTCACCGTACAGCTCTTTCGATTTGCAGAAATAATACAATTCCAAGAACGAATAAAACAATCGGCTCGAATCATTATTTATTTTAAAGGATACAGTCAAAGTCAAAAGACTCACAAGGCATACTTAGCTGGCATTGTTGACAAAGGAGTTTAATAAATGCAATCCTGTACATGTCTAGATCAAATAAGTCTCATTAAGTTGAGTGGAAATTGATCCCAGGTAAATAGAATATTGCTTTCAGTTTTTCTGGTGGTTTTTGAGACGCTGTGGAGATGAGGTATTCCAACATATATGAATCCGTGGGGCAAACTACTGCGCAATCCATGAAGTGTTCACCCAAATTTTTATTTATTAAAATATTTATATCCTTCCCCATATCCCAGGATCTCTGAGCAGCTTGCAATAATAGATATACGTAAAGCACGGATCATATGGAATAAATATGTTCCCATGTGCATAGTGGCTGGTGAGCACGGGGCTTAAGCTTGTAACCACCACTCAGGATGTGAGTTTGAACCCCTCCGGTAAGGGTCTTTCGTCAAGACCCCTAATGCACCTGCCCTACATAGTCGTGAGTAGCTTGGACTTCTCCTGGATTAACGAAGTCGGCGCCTTAGAAGTTGGGGAACCAGGACAAGCTGAGGACAAGTAGGCGAGACGAAACTGCTGTCAGGACTGGAGATTGACAGGCTACGAGGAACAAACGCGCAACAGTCCCAACTGATGGTCACCTCAAGAAGAAAGACTGGGAAGCTGGAGACAGGCCACGGTGGAAGGAATGGCCCCAGAAGTAACTTTTGGGAGCATTTGCGGCAGTGACCAGCGAGTTGGAAGAAGCGCTTCAGCCGATTCCACGGGGCTGATACAGAAAGGTTTGCGAGCGGGAAGAAGCGAGTTGCTAGGAGAGTCGCTGGATATCTTTCCAGAACGGTGTTGCTTGCTTTATGGAAGGCCCGTCGTGGCAGTTCTGTGGCATTCCGTGGGGCACCATCTTGCCATCTTGTGTGATTCGTTGGAATGGATCTTCACTTAAGGCGCGTTTTTATGGTGGGATGTTTGAGGTGCCTTTGTGGCAATACGCCCCCCATCTGCTCAGAAACTGGGACCAAGCCATGGGCCAAATTGGTGGGGAGTGTGGAAAAAAATTGCATATACCTTCTATCTAAAAAAATCAAGACCTTCCTTCCTTCCTTCCTTCCTTCCTTCCTTCCTTCCTTCCTTCCTTCCTTCCTTCCTTCCTTCCTTCCTTCCTTCCTTCCTTCCTTCCTTCCTTCCTTCCATCCATCCCTTCATTCCTTTGCAGCCAGAATCCCCTGGCCATGTTGGTGGGAACCGACCAAGGGCATCTTCTCCCCAGACAGCCCCCCAGCGCCTGCGATCGCCCCTTCGGGGAGGGGGAGGCCGGTCGGTCCAAGGGGGCGGCGGGGCGGCCCCTCCGAGCAGCGGCTGCATCGCTAATTGCGCGAATACACAATCTGTCACGATTAGTCAGTGCCTCTAATAGGCAGACAAGTGATGTTGTCTTTAGGCGCCAGCGGCGGCGGCTTCAAAGGCTCTCGCGTCGAGGGGGCGAGGCGCCGGAGCCCTGGGACATCGCGGCACATTCAGCCGGACAAAACCGGCCAATCGGCTCCTTTCCCTCCTCCCGCCCCCCTCCCAGTCTTGGGGGAGCAGGATCCCAACCCCTCCTCCTCCTCGACTGTCAAAACATCGCTGCCCTCGGGTGTTTGGGTCGCTCGCCATTCTTTAGGGATCCGGATCAAATCGTGGGGACGGAGGGGGAGGGAGAGAAAGGAGGGGGCGGCAGGAAAGGCTTCGCCCCCCCCCGAACATGCAGTCGCCTCCTTCGCCAGCTAGGCTCCCCCCCCCCGACGCCTTCTCCGCCGTCCTTGGTCGGCGCTGTTTTGATGGCGACAGAGGTGCGGCCGGCGCTGGCGATTTGGACACGCCGCGTGCGCCCTCCAAGCTTCCCGTCGGGCAGGTCCCACGCAGGGAGGAAAGCGCGCTGGAGCCCAGAGACCCTAAGGGCGTCCCCACCAGTGCTAGGCCGAAAGGACGCGCCTCCGGCAAAGAGCGCCACTTGCTCGCGGGTAAACCCCACCCCCCCTCCCGCCCGGCGGCGGCGGCAGCTGGAGGCTCCTTCGGATGCCGTCAGAGGACCAGGGATTCCCTTCGGTCCTTCCAAGCGGGGGTCGCCTGGCTGCCGTTCAGGAAGTGACAGGAAGGCGGTATCCTCACCCCCCCCACACACACACACGTACACGCACCCGCCGCTTTCTCTGGCTTGAACTGGAACAGTCCGTTCACCGGGTGGGTGGCGAGAGTCCTTTGCAATCCCTGCCGCCGGCCGGGTGTTCTCAAAGCACCAAGCAGTCGCTAGCCCTTTAAGGGCACCGTACCCGAGGAGGCCTCCCTGGCCCTCCGTTCTCGGGCTTATCTTTGCTGGACGCGAGCAGAGAGAGCTGCGGATCAGAGGGAAGTGTGTGTGTGTGTGAGAGAGAGAGAGAGAGAGAGAAGATCGCTCCATCCGATTCAGTGACCCGTGGGGGCAGCCAGGTGTGGACTCGACGGCCGCCATTTGGATCGGTGCCTACAAGTCCCATCGGGATGGAGCTGGCCAGCCTGCGGTGGGAAGGGCGATGCCACGCTGCCTCCCTCGGAGTCCTCCGCTGGGCTGCTCGTGGATGGCCTGGAGCTCTTCCCCCGCACTACCCCCATCTGCAGCGCAGCCGAACTCCCTTGGCGGCGGGGGGGGGGGGGTGTCGTCGGGCGTCCTTGGCTTGACGCTACTCGGCCTCCAGGCTGATTCCGCCTCCGATTCGGCGGAGAACCTCTTCCCTCGGCCGGTCTCTCCAACCTGGCAGGTCCTTAGTTTGTAGGATCGCTTGTTAATCGCCCCAAATCGCAGCCGTCGGAAGTCCCGCTCGAACCTTTGACCTCGTCCGGGAAGCGGCACTGCCACCGTCTCCAGGCACACGTTTACTTACCAGACATGGGGGTGGGGTGGGGTGGGGAGGCGGTGCGGTCGTAGCCATGCGGTGCTCTTGGACACCCGCCCCAAATATCAGCTGACCTGGGGATTTGTCCGGCCAATCCGCCTGGCTCTCCTGAAAGCGAAAGGGGAAAGGCAACTGTTGACTTAGGGCAGGTGGTGGAGCGAGGCCAGCTTGACCGCCTGTGGACCGTCGTAATCCGCAGGCAAAGCGAGGCGCTCTGAGCGCTTACCTTGATGATAAGCGAAGAAGAAGGGATCTTACCGTCTGCACAAGGGACGAAAGGGCACAACCACGAAAAGCCACCTCGGAGGATCAGTTTTCGAGGAAGTTCTCTGGGACAGGAGCAGGGATCTGTTCCTGTTCGTTTAAAAGACATGGGGGGGGGGGGGTCGTATTCTTCATCCGAGTGTTCGTGGCAAATGAGAGCCTTTCCCCCCATTATCTGGTTCCAAGGGCTCCAGGCAGAGGTCACTAACATCTAAACAGGCCGATTCACACCTGAGGACTCACACTGTTCTGGGAATCATCCGAAAGGACAGTAGGGATGGGACGTTCTGCTCAAAACCGGCGACCCCCTAAACGAGGCGTCCCCGGACTGCAGAACTGTATTTCATGCGCTCTGCGGGAACAAACGTGTTAATAGCGCCCATTCACACGCTCATCCGGGATGCGTCATTCCGCGTTCGGCAGCAAATCAAACAACCTTACGTGTGACCCTAAATCTCTGTGCCAAATGGCCTGTTGCAGGATTGCATTCGAGATTTGGGTTTTAAGCAACAGCAACATACACCTGATTGACTCCTCTGGGGAGTCTGAGCGTTCAGCGCTGGGATGCTAGAAAAGGCTTCCAGAAACAAGATCCAGGGGACTCTGCATAAATCTGTTAATCAAATGCATGTCTACGTGTCATTATAGAGCACATAAGAATCTTCACCCCACACAGTCGGATTAAGTTTACTTATTTGCAAGTATTAAGACTAGAGAACATACACACGTATACACAAGTCAAGCCGTATTTCCATCATTTAGGTGGAATTCCAAGTTACATGGAGTGATCCCAGCTATGCATCTATTTTGGAGTATAGGAGGAACAGGCTCCTGTCCCTTTGCAACCCTGGAATCCCGCAGGATGTGGCCAGAAGAAGCCAGGGACCGGCCCGCCCCACCGCCCCAGATCAGCGCCGGGGCTGTAAACACTTGGTAGCGATCCCTGAGGTTCGTAATTGTCCTGGTCGAGCGAGCTTCTCCCTGGTTCCCAGCTATTGCCTTTCTCCCGTTCACACGCACAGAGAGAGAGCCAAAAGGGCCCCCTGCCTCTTTAAGCCTGAATGAATAGAGGGCACTATTTCAAGTGGCCCAAATTAATTTGATCGCGACATTTTGATGCACTTGGGCAAGATGAAAGCACAAGGCTGGCCGTCTCTTCCAAGATTTCTATAATTATAGATAATATATCCTATTTCAAAGCAATTAGCTCAATCAGGCGTAACGAGCCACTTGGCTGCCAGGGCAGTTAACAAAGCCGGCCCTGACGGTTATTTAAGCTTCAAGATGTCAAGCAGACACCGGGCCCCTTAGCCCAAAGGGAGGGGGCACCCGGACCTCTTCAGTAAGGCTCTCTCTGTCACACACACACACACACACACACACACACAGACAGACACACAGACACACACACACACACACGCTCCCCTCGCGGCCGCCTCTCCATTTTGTACAGAAGCAGCAAACTCAAAAACTCTGTGGCACAGAACCACCTAACCCAGTTGCCTTCACCGATTCTGGGGGTTTGGTTGTTTTCCAAGCCAATAAAGGACTTTGACTACCAATTCTACTGATGGCTTTCCCACAAGGCTTCCGAAATTCCCAGGCACCTACGATCTATTGCATCCAATGGACTTCAGCTTCCCAGATCTGCGCACTCCTCCAGGGAGTCTCTTTGGATGCTCAGCAAGGGCGTCCCACGGACTTTGGTACCAAATTATTCCAGAGCGTGTCGTTCGAGGAGCGCTGCCTCTGCTCAGAGCACTTGGGTCGGACTGCTGTTCCTTCACAGGGCACGACCCGAACTAGAGCTGGCCATGAGTTTTCATAAGCGAAAGGAACCAGTTGGGATTCCTCCTATTGACACAGACGCCATTCATGGTTCTGGGCTTCTCAGACCCTTTGGCTTTCCAGCCCCATTTTGTATTTCTTTCCAGGAAACGAGACACTATTGCTTTTCCCCTCCCCATCCATCTCATTCCTGAAAAATCTAATTATAGTAGATGGTCGAAGACGACGTCCCTCCTTTGTGGATTCTAGAGGCAAACCTTTCTCCAGTATTTTATCAACCTTAGGGTTAGGTTTATTCATTTATTTTTATTTATTTACATTTATAGCCCGCCCTATACCCTCGTCACATCCATATCTCAGACGTCTTGTGGGCAAGTCCGTCTTCTACCCTGTTTCCCCGAAAAAACCACACCCTACCCTGAATATAAGCCCCCGCGGGGTTTTTCCAGGATGCTCGAAATATAAGCCCTGTGTAACTGTTATATAAAGCATCCCCTGAAAATAAGCCCTAGTGCGTCTTTGGAGCAAAAATTAATATAAGACCTTGTCTTATTTTCAAGGAAATACAGTAGGTTTTCTGTTGGTTCAGCTGCCTGGGAATAAATCTCATGTGCAGGGAAGGATAGCACACGATCCCGCGAGTGGCAAGGCTGCGTGTGTTTAAATCAAAGTTCGGTTAGCGTGGGATTCAGGATTCAAGCGTCCTAGAGATCTGGAGAGTCCTCGGTGACCATAGAACCGGATAATCGTTGCTAGAGGTTCTCAGTACAGCCTTCTATGTGAAGAGAATGGAAGAGAATCAGAAAGAAGGACTGGCAACCCAGTCCGCCTTATTTCAGAACATTTATCAGGATGATAAATGGAACTTCAGTTACGGAAGAGTTTAAAACCAAATTCTTGACAAACACGTGGAGAATATTTGTAGCTCAGGGTTGCAGTGTTGCATTATAGACAGTTTCCCAAGGCCACGTTGGGCCACCAGTGCTAGGTTTCTTGTTTCTCAGCCCACTAAAATATCATCCCGAGGACAAAACATCTGCAGGGCCAAAAACAAAGATAAAGCTCTGGGAATCTTCTACCATGGAAGGCTCCAGCGCCTTTCCAAGACTTTACCACCATTATGGGAAACTGGGTGAAGTTCATCTGAAGTTCAGGAGCCAGCTAGAACTGTGCTTAAAAGCTCCCATTGTCTAACATTGAAAAGTTAGCGTTCTCATCTTTTAAAGAAGAGCCTCGAACGATCCAGAAGGACGTCTGAGTCCCAGACTGGAAGGAATTAGGGTTGGAATTGCAATGAACAGAAGTAGTGCGCTGGTGCTGGCACATGGGTGGCCAAGGTGAACGCCAGTTTTACACCCCTGAGCGCCATTCGGAGCAAAGCTTGAAGGTGATTCCTCCTCCTGAGTTTAGCCCTAACGTTCCAGGTGTATCTTCTTCAGCCTGACCTGAAGCCACAGCCGAATCCCGCCACCCTCTACTTGAAGCATCTTTCCAGGAAACTACGTGTGGGGACCCAGCTGAAAGCTACCAATAGCTGCCAAGGCCCCCAGGGACGGACGACTCTCTTGGCGTCACAGACAGAGGGGAAACTGAGGCTCCAGAGACACTCGCCGGCGGAAAGGGTCCAGACGTCTCCTTCGGTGCCGGCCTGGCCGTGCCGAGACGTCGGGAAAAGGCTACGGGGCGCGGCGGGGCCGTTTTAATTGAAAGCGCTTCCAGATACGCAGCTAAATCCTGGAGGAAGTATTTCCCCTTCGCGGAGGACAAAGAAGGCTCAGATTTATCACTCGTCTGCCCAGGACTGTCCAGCCCCCGGGGTTGCCGAACGGAAACCGCCTTGGTCCGAACGAGCGGAGAACGTTCGTTTAGTTCCTTCTCCTGGCGCCTGACCGGGCAGCTTCGCACCCGGGTCAGGTGGCTTCGTGTGGCTAATAGAACCAAGCGCGAATTAGTAAGACCCTCCAGGTAGAACCACGAAGACCCTCCAGGCTTCCATAAACACTGATCCGGGTTCTACGCCCTTTATTCCTAGGCATCCCTGCGTGCAACAGGGAAACGGAAAGGCGCCTTCGAGGAAAGCGCATTTTGGCTGGAATCCCCACGAGGCCCGGGGATTTGTGCGATCCAAAAGGTTTCCGCGTTCCAATAAACGCACGACGAGGGCCATGGGGCTGGATTGACGAGAACTACTCGGGAGAAACCTGACCGTTGAGGACAGAGGCACTAATCCCTTCATATGCCTGAATCCCGCAGGTTAACACGTTCTCACATTCAAACGCCTATTGTCGATGCAGGTCCGTGGCAGCCCTTTCTCGCACTCGTCACACTCCGATTTCAGCCTTCCTCCCTTTCCCCAGAAGCACGCCCAGTTTAACGATCGTAAACCCGATGACCGCTCATAGTGCAAACCTTATATGACTGGAATACGGCGTTCGTCTGAACGCGGGCACACGCGCGTGCGCTACTGGCAAGGCGGTGCCAACTGCGTTTCCCGTAGCAGCAGCGGTTTTCGTTCCGAGCGGATTTCCCCCCCTTGGAACTTGACGGAACGCGGACTCGGGACGGTGCCCGGCGGGTGTGGACACCGATGCGCGCGCCGGGCGCGATCTAAGCGGCCGCGGCGCCCCGACGACGGCCGAACGAGGCGCTAGCAAAGGGGTCGCTAAAGCCTCCTTCGCTTGCAGCCGGGGACGCAAGCGGCCCCCTTCGGTCGCGTTCGTCCTTGGAGGCGAGGCCGCGGGCCCGGATGCCGTCCGGTCTCGCTGGCCGGCGGCGGGAACCTGCCGTCCAGCCGCGGGAGCGTGAGGCCGAACAAGCGGACGGATCGCCGCCGTGGCGCCTTTTCCGACGACCAGAGCGCCACTTTCAAGCCACGGCCGAGGCAGCCGGCTGGCCCTCACCGGGCCAACTATCAGAGGGCCGGTTCGGACCCCGACAGAGCCCCGCGGGGGCCGCTTGCCCAGGGATCAACCCGCTTCCCACGCGCGAGGTTGTCCCGGCAAAGCGGGCCTGGGGGCGTCGGCGTCGGGGGCAGCGGACCGAGCCCCTTCCGCGTGCGCCCGGCTCCTTTGGTTCCCGATCCCGTCGCTTGGCGAGCAGCTGCGGGCGCCCTTCTTCCCTTCGGCCGCCGGAGCAGCACCCGGGAGAAGGCGCCACTGGGCGCAGCGGCAGCCCGAGGAGCCGTCGGCCTCGGGGCTGGGGCTGTGCGAGGGCGCCGCTTCCGGCCAGGGGCGCTTTCCTTGCGGGCATGGAAGGCCTTTGGTCGCCGCGCAGCGTTGCCTCGGTCCCAAGGAGGCGCGCGGGACGATCTTCCTTCCTTCCTTCCTTTCCTCCCTCCCTCCCAGGGGCTTTTTGTCCAGCTGTTTCCTTCCCCCCTCATCGAAGGGTGCTCCAGGGCCACCCGACGTGACGAACAGCCGCGGGTGACTTTGGCGTGAAGCCAGCCTCCTGGTCTAACTTGCCACCAGCCTGGCTTGCGCTCCTCGCGCCTCAAAGCCTCCTCCTCCTTCCTACCACCACCCCCCGGCCCCCGAGGTGCCTGCCTGGGCCTCGTTTCTCCACGGCGCCCTTTGACGGAGGCCACTTGCCCAAGGAAGCGGCGTCGGGCGGCCCAACTCCGGTCTCGAGAGTCTTTTCTTTCTTTCCAGAAGCCCGCAGCGATCTCCACAAAAGCGGCATTGTGGGGCTGCGGTCTGGGTTGCGTTTGGGGCTCATTATTCTCGTCCTGGGTTTCTTTGAATCAGTTCCTCGGAGGGACAGAATTCGGCCCCCTGTCCCGTCCTGCCTCCTTTGGGAAGAAGGACAAAATGTATCTCACTGTAACTGTAAAGCCCCCCCCCCTCCTTATCCCAAGTGGTGCTGCTGCCGTCCAGTTTCCACACCAGAGCGAACCAAAGGAGGTGACCCTGCCCGGCCCGGACTGTTCCCAGAGGCAGAACATCTTCAGGGAGGTGGTCGGATAGCTGCAGCCCAAAAACATCCAAGTCACAACTGGACATTCAGACGATCGTCATCAGAACCTGGGGAAATGCTTATGGGAGGTGGAGGGGGGCAGCTACCCCCTAGTATTGGTCTGGGGAAGCCATCTTAGAGGTCAGGGCTGCCCCACTCCAGGGGCTCCTGCTTTGTCCCACGAATGCGGAAGGGAGGAGGGCAAATCCGCATCAACTTTAGGAGAAGCGAAGGTACAAAGGTCATTGCGTGAAGGATCTCATGAGGTTAAGGGAACAGGGTAAATAGCAAAGAACCCCACCTATTATTTTAGTCATATGAACCCACCTGTTGTTTTTAGGAACTGGGCCTGAGAGGTGATCAATGGTAAAACCCGGAACAAACTGCTCTGTTGTGGCTCTTATGCTGCTTCATGATCACTCGTGGGAACTCATAAAATCCAGCAGAAGCCTCCATAGAGGAAAGGGGGAAGGATACGGGAGCCCCTAAACCTTTGAAATGCAGATGACCCGAGATGGGCATCTTCTGGGTAGCCTATAGATTAGATGCCCTTGTGCACCAGTCTGGCAGGCACTTCGTGCGTTCTGTGGAATTTCCTCTTCTGCCCTAGAAATCATCCCGTGTCAGCAAGAGCCAATTTTCTATGCTCTGGGAAAATTATGATTTTGTAACAAAAAAGAATTTAAACACGCCAAGATAGTTTAGAATCTGATGATGACGGTGACCACGGGTTCCAGCTTTCCAAGACGCATCCAACGTTCTTTCCAGGCTTCTGGAAAGTAGGCCGGTTTGGTTCGGAAGTTGCAGCTAGTGCAGAATGCAGCTGTGAGATGGCTTGTAGGGACAGCTGGCCAGATGCACACCAGTCTTAAAAGAGCTGCACTGGCTGCCGATTCGCTAACAAGCCCAATTCAAGGTGTCAACTTTAACATATAAGGCCCTAAATGACTTGGCCCCCAAATATCTGAAGGAGGGGGGGAGACCCTCCTTGTTGTCCCACCACCCTCAATAGTAAGACGGGTGGGCACTCGAGAGAGTGTCATGGTCAGCCAGGTAGAGGATGAGGAGGATGAGGAGGACTCACTTCCTCAGGTACAGGAGGAACCTGAGGTAATGCCAGGACCCAGCTCTGACCCCCCAGCCCCTTTGGAGCCTGGAGTTCCACAGCCCAGCCTGGCCACAGCAGAAGTACAGGATGGGGGAGACATGGAACAACAGAGCCTAGAGATCCCGAGCTTTAAGCAAAGAAGAGCAGAGAAGCAAGAGTTAAGAAGATCCAAAAGGCTCGCCCAGAGACAGGCTGATCACCTACACCTGTGAACTGAATCTGCAAAGTTAAAACACAGGGCAGACACCCAAGCCCTTTGTCAGAAGCTATTGGTTCTTCTTTTGGAAAGCTGCTCTATCTGACCTGGAATTCCTGGCTATTGTGACTACGGACTGGACCGTGGCGTTGCCCTCTGAAACCCTAGACTCGGACTGCTTATTGACCTTGGCTCTCTGGACTGCATTGCTCTGCTGCTGAGGAAACGGCCTTGACAAGTGAGTCGTTCTTATCAGCTCTGTGTCTGTATGAGTGTGCTGGCAGCTTTCTCGGACAGAGAGGGCCGTTTCAGTAATGGCCCCCAGGCTGTGGAACAGCCTCCCCCTTGAGCTATGTCAGGGCCCTTCACTGTATACGTTCAGGAAGGGGGCGAAGACATACCTCTTTGCTCCGGCCTTTGGCTAAATATGGCACAGTTTCCCCCCACTGCAGGCATTATTGTTTTATACTGTTTTTTATATATGGTTTTATCTCAAATATGTTTGTTTTTTTAAAAAATATGCTGTAACCCACCCTAAGACCTTAGGATATAGGGCGGGATATAAATGTAAAAATGAACGAACGAACGAACGAATGAATGAATGTGTACTGGTCTTTCTCCAGCTGCTGGACCAGCACCATGTCCTGGGTATTTCTTCTTTCTGGGCTTCAATTTTCAGTAAGAAGTCCTTCATCTATGCTGGTCTAGATGAATTGCTAGCCATGATACTCCCAATCTCCATGAACAGTGCTAAGCTAAGCAGGGTAAAGGTCAGGCTATTGGGAAAGGCAGATGCCATAGGCATGCCAGCTTCTATAGAAGCTATAGAAAGTAAATTTCTGAGAAGAGAATAGCAAGCCACTTCTATATTATCCATGATTCAAGCCCAACTCATTGGCTTTTGGGAGGAAAAAAGAGTTGGACATTCACCAAAACCTACAGTTTTCTCATCAAAAAATATGTGGTGTGGATAAGTAAACTAGAGATCTGAGATTTCATGCCAAGAAGGAAGTCAACACATATCTATTTAAGAGATTTCAGTATGTTTCCTCTAGGGTTGTTCACAAAGGAGGCATCTTGGAGGGCTTCTCCAAAGAATGCCTCCTTATTCCAACATGACCTGTTGCGTGGCAATCCCTCTGTGCCTGTCTGAAGAAACCACCTTGACGGATTACCAGAGACCTGGCCTAAGTGTGTCTACTTTCTTTAACACCTCTGAAGAACAGAGAATCTCCATTCTGATACGCTGTTGTATTGTCTGCCCCCTCTGGATTGCTGGCCATCCAGTCTAACAGGAAGACACAGGGAATGATCTGTTCATTTTCTGTCCAGCGGTGGATGAAGCGATTTTGGTCCGGGTATGTTTTCACCGTTCTGTTTTCCTTTGACTTTTGGCCTTTATGCTCTTAACTGCTGAAGCAACCCAAGCCACTCGTTGGCCAGCCCTATTTGCAGCTCACCTGCAAGCACCTACAGCTGCAGCTCACCTGGAGTTACCTAACCCCTCCCTGGAGTCACCCAGCTGTGTGGACATCTTAAAAGTAATCTACAGGCTGACCACCAGATCTGTACTTCTTTGGGGCTTTGCACAGCAAGGAGACGTAGGCTGTGCAAATGCAGCTGTGCAGTCTTTAGCAGCTTCTAGATCACAGTGGTCATGTTCGACCTTACACCAGATTCCAGTTCAGACTTTGCCATGGTGATCTGGGCAGGCCATTTGCAGCGTAAGCACTGCTGGGCAGGTATGAGGCTAATCTAGCACTCGTAGAGTGAATAGTTCCCACCACACACACACACAAACTTCAGCCTGACCAGCTTCATATGGTGTTATTATACTATACCAGTTAGGTAAGTGTTTCGTTTCTGCCTCCAAAGGTTTTATGCAACAACCTTGGCTGCTTTGACTGCACAGACAGACTTATAAGACCTCTGGGTATAGGGTGGGATAGAAATACAAATTGATAGGTAGGTAGGTAGGTAGGTAGGTAGGTAGGTAGGTAGGTAGATAGATAGATAGATAGATAGATAGATAGATAGATAGATAGATAGATAGATAGATAGATAGATAGATAGATAGTCATCCATGGTTGACCTTTTCCCATAGGTTGAACACTGAAAAGAGGGCTTCAGATATGAGCTGGTAGAACTTGGGACACTTTTCAGATTTAGTCCTGGATCTAAACAGCTTTTTTCAAGGCTCAAAAGTAGCTTTTGAGCATTCTAGTGCCTTAATCCACATTAAAGCCCCCCAAAATGTGCTTCTGAAATGTATTCTTTGGTCTTTAATGTAGATGAAAGATGGGATGGAAAGCATGCTATCAGCTCTATTAGGATGTGTAGAGGCAGCCTTACAGACTATGCCTGTGTTTGACCAATCAATGGATGCATGTTTTGAACATTTTACGAAGCACTCCATCTAGGCTTCATGCAGAGCATGGCATTTCCTTGTTCATGATAATAAACTTTTGCTATTTGTGTCAAAGCCCCTAGCCCGTATCTTTGATCAGTCTAGCTGATCACCAGCAGAAGGTAAGGAAGCCTACGATTAAGGTAACCGACATGGTGAAATATTTTGCAAAAGTGAAGCATTATTTGGAAGAAATTTATAAAGGCACTGTGTTTCCTTTCCCTACAATTAAAGTCTAAAGTTGTTACAAGAACACAAAACAACCAGTAGAAAACCTGTTGCATAAGTGTGTCTTCTTTCTTTCCACTATAGGGTATTTTTTTCGCTTTGCAGGTGGATCATTCATCCTAGCAATGGGAAAAGGAATGGGACAACTGGCCATGAAAGCAAGGGCATCTTCTCTTCTTGTTTCTTTCCTTTTACATACAGGTCATGTATAAAGGAGCTTGAGTGGACACATCAAAGTTTTGATGACTATATAAACAGTATAACTCATGAAATACAGACAAACTAATGGAAGCTCAGTAGTTGCCCCCAAACTAAAGGGAAACAGGATGCTGTTTCTGTTTGATACAGTAGGTCTTTCATTCAACAGAGGACTAAATATTCCAATGTACCATGTAGCTTATTAATAATATTTGGAGTTTAATGCTGGTGAAGTCAGAATTCCCAGTTCACGTGTTCAAAATAGAGCCTAAAAGGATAAAGGTGAGACTGTAAATTATAGCATAGACACACTCAGAAATAAATCTTGTAAAGTTATTTTAATTATGGCTCTGCAAGTTTGCTCAGAACTGTATATAAGATTGCAGTCATAGCTGGTTGACTGGCAATTATCAGTTAATCTCTGAATCAAAGAGAACACAAGGCACTCCAAGGACAAGCTTTCATGCTCCTTTATGCTCAGAACTTTGGTATAGATTCCAATCGGATAAAAACCCGTTAGATTTGATCACATCCATGCTTTTGTTTGAAGTAATATTACAGTCTCACTAGACAGAGTTGAGACCTCACTTACTGGATGTCCATTAAATTCTAGCAACCAAAGCAAAACCTTTTGTGAGCAAGAGAGCTCCGCCATTTCACACCAATGGAATCTGGTTGGGAGCTGCTTCAATAAATATTTTCCTTTCAAAGGTTCACAAAGGCCCATAGCTTTATGAGAAGGGAGCACATTGACCTCTTCAGTGTGGTTTATGACTCATCTCTCTTATAGGCCAATTCACACTTTTCACACAATATGTTTTTGGTGTACTCTTGAAGTTTTATGGAGTATGTCCAAAAATATAAATATAAATGCAAACTCATCTTAGGCTGTGGTTTCCCATGGCAAAGGAATGAGCTGCCGAATCCAGTGGGGTTGCTCCCCTTGAACTTTAGTGTCACTTGGGTGGAAAACAAACCAAGAGTGATAAGCCAATAAGAAGCCTTCGTTGTTTGCAGAGAATCGAACCACAGCTGCTCATTTACCTGCAACCCTAAGCCAGAGGTCTGATGTGTTTCCCCTGAACTCCACAAAGGAGTGAGAATAATAGGACCAAGTGGCTCATTCATGGCACGAAGTAGCTTGTTTTGGAGCATAGTGGTGCATGCAAATTAGATCCCAATCTAGAAGCTTGAACTATGTAACTTAAATTCGGTTGTGGGCTGCTGATGTTAGTAGTCTGGTGAAATTCTTCATAGTACCTGGTTCACCTTTTCACGTGTCTTGTAAAACCATAAACTTGGATGGTCTTCATTCTCCGCTTCCTTGCAATTCTAGCAGTTAACCTGCTAGAACTGAACCAAAATGATGTCAGCCTTCTTGCCAGGCATTAGCTGAAGCCAAACTTTGCCCGATTTGTATGTTTTTTGTTTCTGATATGAGGAACATCGAAAGTGCTTCTCTGACCTCCGTGTAGCCCAATTATGTGAAAAGGGAGCCTGGGTTATCATTTCCAGCATCACATCCGGGAGGAACTGGAGGCGTTCCCAGTCACTTTGATTTTCTTCCTCAGCCGCACCTGCTTTCAAACAGTCTGGAAACCTTTTACCTTCTCTTTGATGAAACCCCTCTGAGGGGAAAGGTAAGAAGCCTTCTTTTCCCCTTAGAGATTCTGGAAGTAAGGAGCTGGACAAAGCTGCTTTTTTTCAGCAGAAAAAGGAGAAACATCGGGAATTATTTGGTTCACAAATTTACTTTGTTTTACAGTTTGGCTTTAATCTAGCAACATTTAAGCATTTGTGCGAGTCTCTTTGGTTTGTGTGCACCAAGCATTAACTCGCCTTGTTTTTCTAAATGAAATTGTGTTTTTCTCCCCCCTGGTTCAGTTTGGTTTGAACTGAACCGAACCGAACCACATGGGCTGAAAACAATTTTGAATTGAACTTCCAACATTTCTAAAGAAATTCTCAGTTTGGTCCAAATGTTCAATGAACTGTCCATTGTAGGGAACAGCAGAGGATGGAAAAGGACTTTGCAGAGTTTCACCTGAAGGCCCAGCGAGTTGATTCAAGCCTTAGACTTTCATATAATTTTGAATGCAAAAAGGAGTCATTTTCAGCAGATCAAAAGGAATGTTGAGGTTCCAAGCAGATTCTTCTTGTGGGATGAAAAACAGACCCTCTTTGTCATTAATTAATGATAATTCTTGTGTCCTCCTAACCAAGAAGAAGAGAGAAAGAAGTCAGGAGAGGACAAGCTTTTAAAAAGACCCTGCCAAGTGGCTTGATGGCTTTGGAGCTCTAATCTGGGTTCAAAGGAATTTCAGTTTTATACCAGCCACTCCAATGGTATATGTGACAGATTTGGCCCTTAGGAAAGAAAAACATAAACCCACCCAAGCTAAGATCAGCTGTTCACTTGAAGAGATATCCTTTCTGAGGAATTGGTTGTTAAGGTAAAGTGACATGTGTGTAGCTCATTTCTGCATCTGAACTAGGGCACTTCTTTTGGGAAGAGCAGACTTTATTTGTATGCCTTTCTAGAAGACATAGGCTCTTGGAACTGTTTTGAACAGCTCATCTAATCTAGGGACACCATTGGCTTTGACTGTGAACACTTCATGGAAACATCAGGATCGTTCAGTTCAATAATGACACTTTGAACACCCCTGTTTGTTATGAACTGAATTTTTTTTTAAAAAAAAACCCACAGTTTAGCACATCTCTGTTAAATATATGGAGTAGAACTGAAGTGGTTCTTATGAACATCCAGGACATTCTCCATGGATGGCACTTTGGTTTTCAGAAATTTTTGCACAGGCAATAGTTTCAGAGACAGACGGATCCACGTGTCACAGGCAGCCACGCAGTGAAGAAAAGACTGGCTCCTGCCTCAGGTGAAACGTTCTTAGAAACTCTTGTCTGTCTGTTCTTTCTTTGATCTAGTCCACCTGTCACAGCTGGAACTTTGCATGACAGGGTGATCTTGTTGGAAAATAGAGTTTTCTTCAAACTCAGTGACCTTTACTTTACTTTACTTTACTTTACTCTGAGATTTATACCCCGCCCACCCCACGAATGGGCTCTGTCTCTATCAAATCTACACCATGTCTATGAAATGAACCTCTGAGTTGAGACCATCATCAAGGTAGTTCGTAGCACTTGGAGACTAACAGGAGAAGTAGCATCTGGCTTTTGCGTCTCTTTTAATCATCTTACCAGAGCTCTCCTTGTGCTCTTGACAGCCCCTATACCCACCTGACAGTTGCTCAGCTGACTGCAGGGCAGCTGTCAGGTGATTGTTTGGGGTAAATCAAGCCCTTACCTGGGCGACTAAGCGCTCAGGCATGGGGTGGTGGTGGAGGAGGAAACTGTGGCATCCCAATGCAGGGATTTACCACAGTTTTCATGGGGATGGTCGAGTTCGCCTTGAACCTGCCCTGTCCTCCATTGCCATGGGGATTCCTTGATGGAAATTAAGTTTCATATTAAACCTGGCCCAAATCTACCACGAGGCAGTGGCAGCCCCATGGGGACGAGCCCTTAGATACTGAGATTTATACCTTTGGAAATTTGATTTGTGTTTGCACCTGAAACATGGATGAAATTTTGGACTACCTGTATAAAGAGGAGCATTTTCCTAAATTGCTTTGCAGTTTATAATTGGTTAATTTGCATAAGAACATAAGAGGAGCTCTGCTGGATTGGGCCACAGCCAATCAGACCCAGCATCCTGTCTTTCTTTGTGGCTCACCAATTGCTTCTGGGCTTTACAAACGAAATTCAGCACAAATTCTGTCTCACTTGTCAGCACCATGTTGAGACATTGCAGTTCATTGAAACACAAATTGCAGTTATAGGCCCAGGAGTCTCAAGTTCTTTAAGTGACAACCTTGGACTCCTCAGCACCTTCATGTGACTCCCTGCAAGTCCCAGTGGTACAAGGAACTTGCATGATGTTTCCAAATTCATGGCTATCTCCATGGGTGGGGCTGAGCTATGTGTCATCATGCATGCACAGACATGTATTGAAGCTCTCTTCACATGCATAATGATTTTGTGCACGTGCCTGCTGAGGCAGGCACATCAATGCACCTTGCAGCCCTCTCCATGCATGGGTGCATAATAAAGCTGCATTTGAGCTCATGCGCTGATGCAAAAACTGACAAAAATATTGAAATTTAGATTGGCATTTGAATATCGTAATAGGTAAGAAATTAAGAATATTGGACTTGCTGGATACTGTGCAGTTTTGTGAAATTTAGAGACGTTGGTATAAGTAGTTTTCTACAGCTATTTGTAATTTTAAATGAGATGTTGAGGCAACACATACCTGAGTATTTAGCCCCATGAAAATTCTTCTGCACAGCGACACTGGAAATAATTATAAATGGGGCAAAAATGTTATAGCTTCAGTGGGGCTAATACAAAGAAAATTCTAGCTATCTGTGACAGCATCTAGACTATTACAACACTTTCCAAGCAAGTGGTATATTTTTAAATAAGAGTTCTGTACGCCAGTAATGTTCCCAGTACTATCCATTCACATCCGTTATACCCAGGAGCTATAAATGTAGACTTTACTAAGCAACCATTTTCACATGGAGAGTGCAGGGTGTGCCCAGTTGTCTGAAGTCAAACTAGAAGGATGAGCTGGCCACTTAAGCTACTGAGTTCAATCCTCTGCTTCAGTTAGAACATTCAAAGGCCGCATCCCCAAGCAAGTTTTTTGCCTCTCTATTGTCCCTATTCCAACAGACTTTAAAAGTGCCATTCAATTCCGGAATAAGCGTCCCCATGAGGTTCGGTAAAACACGCATTTTAAATACACCTACCGTCCCCATCTTTTTCTCCCTGCCCCTCTCTGCTTGATAGGGTGCCGGTGGGAATGGGGAGGGACTGCGATCTGCATGGCCACAACCAGGGAGACAACCCCTAACAAGTCCAAAAGAAAAATAGCCATATTTACAAGTTCTCTGTTCATTTCCCCTGCCTGCAAAACCCACCAGAAACATTTATCACTTTGGGATCCAGAGCTTGCTTCCAAAAATAGTGATTTCACTGTAAAAATCCACCCTGTACAGCAGCGGTTACACTGTAGCAATCCACCCACTTCACACCTGATAGCAATGTTGTAATTCTGCACAATTCTGGCTCTTTAAAAGTTCTGAGCTTTAGAAAGGGAAAAGGAAGGAAGGTGCTGCAGTTCTGGGAGATGTGTGAATGTTTAAGGCTGTGTGTGCAGGCAGCAGAGGCAGCAGAGCCAGGGTGCTTTTTTCAGAGATCTTGGCCGCCAATCCCCACCCTTTTTGCCACGGAGTGTTTCCATGCACAATGTTGCTAGGAATACCTGCGGCTTCCAAAAAGTGTGCTGGTAGTCTTGTTTAAAGGGCACTTTTTCCCCACCCATTTTCCTCCTTTTGTGCCACTGGAAGCTCAGAGAAAAGCTGTGCATGGAGACGCTCCATGGCAAAAGAAGCTTCTTAACGGGCTTTTTATTGCTTGGGGACACGGCTAAAGTAAAAACCTTCTACTGTGTGGGCCCAGGACATGTTGGTAGATGAGCCATGAGTGGAATAGATAGCCAGAAAGCTTTGGATAATATAAAAGAATGAAGTAATATAAGAGAAACCCTGCTGGATCAGGCCAAACCCCATCTAGTCCTTCATCCCATCTTCTAAGGTGGCCCACCATTTGCTTCTGGATATTCTCAAGCAGAAGGCGAGGGCAAAACTCTTATCACTATTGACTTCCTGCAAATGGTCTGAAGAGGAATCCTGCCTCTCCAACTCTGAGATGATCCTAAGGCATTTATTCCAGTATCCATTGATACACGTGTCCTCCATGAATGTGTCTGGCAGTGTATCTATCCAACTTGAAAAACTAGATATGCTATTGGTCTGGAATACCATGTTCTGCTGTTTGCGGTGGTGACAGTAAAGTACAGCAAATAATAATTTAACAGCTACATCTTCTGGCGAGCTAACAGAGCAGTCCAGAGAACTGAGTGTCTGGCTTCAGACTGCTTGCAGCTCTGATCTGACCCCCACATGTCTTAAGGAAATGTATTTATTTACTGCTTTCTCCTTCACTCTCTTGCAAACACAATTAGAATGAATTTTTCCACCATTCCTAAGAACATAAGAGGAGTCCTGCAGGGTCAAGCCACAGCCCATCTAGTCCGTCATCCTGCCGCCCTTTCCTTCTGGACATTCTCAACCAGAAGATAAGGGTGAAACTCTCACAAAGGGCCTATTCACACTTAGGACAGCTCTGGGACAGGCCTTACGCATTCTGGGACGGCTTGTCCCAGAGCTGTCCTAATTGTGGCTGAGGTGTGGAACATGAAATTGTGCTCCACACCCGGCCCACCTTAGCCCTGGGTGTCCCAGAGCTGTCTGGCAGGGAGAGCAGCCGCACTCTCCCGGCTGGACAACTCAGGAGTCCCACCTTGGGCTGCCACCATTGGGCCCTTTTGGCCCCACTGGCTGACAGCCCTGTTCTGAGGGTGGTGTTGACTGGCCGGGAACGTGTTGGGGTCCCCAAGGCCAGTGTGGGAGCGCTCTGCCGTGGTGTGCACCTGCACACAGAATGGCAGATCACTCCCGACAAGCCCAGGGACGCATGTGGATCGAGCCAGGGGTCCGGAAAGTTAAACGGGGTGTGTGGGGCTGGGGGGGGGGCAGCATGCGCCCCTGGGTGAGGGTGGACAACCAGAAGGCCCCTACTGGCTGCCCAATCAGGCCGGTGGTAGCCCACGAGAACCCAACATGCCCCTGGCCTGGTCTACCAGCCAGCAGGTTGATAGTGGCCAATGGCGACAGCTCTGGGCACACTGTCCAGCCCTCGTGGGGGCTGCTACACTCTGGGGACAGCTGTACCCAGCGTGTGCCAGGCTTAATGCACTATAGCCATCTGGCTGTAGTGCGAAAAGACCTCTGCTCTCAGCTTCCTATGAATGGCCTTTAGGGGCGTCTGATATGTTCTGCCAACGTGCAGTATCTCGGCCTCAGTTGTAGTAACCACAGATACACCCATTCTCTATGAATTTGTTGAACCCCTTCCTAAAGCTATGTAGGATAGTGGTTACCGCCACCTCCTCAAGTAATAAATTCCATAGGCCAATACTCCATTGTGTGAAGAAAAAGAAACTTTCCTCTTGTAGCTCCTAACTCTCTTGCCCCCTGCTTCTAGTGTTATGTGATCGAGAAAGAAATTTTTCTGCATTCACCTTTTCCACCCCCAGGCATAACTTTATATACTTCAGTCAGATCACCTCCTAAACAGCCTGTTTCAGGGCTGAGGAAGCCTAGACCCTGCAGCCTGATGTTGGGTTGCCCTTTTCTGAACTTTTTCCAGTTTCACAATATCCTTTCTGAGGTGTGGTGACTATAACTGCACAGAATATTCTAAATGCGGGCTCACCAGACGTTTATGGTGAACAAGTGCAGTTTGGGCTTGCGGTTAGGTTAGGGAGCTGGACTCATATCTGGGAATACCAGGTTCAATTCTGCACTCCCCCATGAAGCCAGCTGGGTGACCTTCTGGGCCCTCACAGCCCCACCTACCTCACAGGGTGTCTGTTGTGGGGAGAAGAACAGAATGTTTGTCAGCCACTTTGACTCCCCTTAAATGGGTGAGAAAAGCAGGTTAGAAAAGCCAACTCTCTTCTTCTTCTTCTTCTTCTTCTTCTTCTCCTCCTCCTCCTCCTCCTCCTCCTCCTCTTAATCTTCTCTTACTACTACTACTACTACTACTACTACTACTACTACTACTACTACTACTGAGTCAGTCTGGTGCGTTAGTGCCTCTTGGTTTGAATTTCCATCTGACTCGGTAACCTTGGCCAGTCCTTGCCTCTCAGTTTGAACTCTCCCACAGGGTTGTTATGAAGCCACTATGGAGGGGAAGGAAATAATGTGGCACATAAATTCAGTGAAGATGCTTTATGCTTTAGCTGACATTAGTTGTGGCAACTTGTAGTCGATGACATTCTTTAAGAGCCTAGTGAAGGCGCTTCTGACGCTCATTCATGGGTTAAAGTGTGGAAGGATGCGTGTTGGGTAAAGCAAAGGATATCTAGAATATATTTTAGCATGCAGAGGTGGGAATGTTATGATTTCCTACGTGGAAATAGAGTATAACTATTTTACTGATCAAACCTGAGAAGAACCCAGACATAAATAACATAATGTCAGGCTGGTTTCCTGGTACAATTTCAGGCAAATGGGTTTAACCAAATGTGGATGCTTCACGGGGCGCTTTTGTGGTTAGTCCAATTGCTTTCATTATATCTTTATAGCAACAATGCGTCTGAACACCATGTGCCATAAAACAATCTCAGATCTGAAGCTCAGCGTCAGAATGGGATGGCGGCTTTTTTGCCATCTTGCATAATAGCATTGCTTGTTTGCTCTACTCTTGCTGAACTTTCCAAACTTATGTCATTTTTCTTTTTCATTCTGGGAGTGATTGTACATTAAAGCAATTACAGACAAACCCTTCCAGAGATCTTGAAGACCAAAACTTTCTTTGTATGGAAGTCCAAAAGCAATTATTGGCATTAGAGTTTAAGGAAAGCATTCCATCCTTGTGATGTAACAGTAGCATTCTGGGACATGTTAAACGGAGTAATTTGACCGCTTTGATTTTCCAGTGCAGATCTGGGTCATTAATGCTGTATTATTAATATAATATAATAAAGATCCAGTGAGAATTTCTTTAAAAAGTTCTCAAAGGCATGAAATAACATGAAATCTAGGAATGTTCTGGGCAGATCCAGAGAAATATAATGCAAAATCTGCCCTCATTTCAAGAGAATTTGTGGTAGGAGAATATCCATTCCAACTGTTGGAGAAAGATACAGTTGTAGAAGCTTTGTTAGGCTGTGGTCACACTTAGGCCGTGATCTCACTTGGGTTATTTAAAGGGGAATTACGAAGCGGAGCATGGCGGTGGCATGGTGGCAGCGACAGTGCCGAAATGGAGGGGGGAGAGGGAGGGGCTTGCTCACTCGCTCGCTCGCTCACCTGACACGTGGTGTTCCTCTCCCCTATGCCTCTGGTTGCTTGGCGAGAAGCTGAGTGAGCAAGGCGGTGGCAGGGGTGCACCACAGCCTGAAAGGCCAGTGGTGGCCAAAATGGCAGGTGGGAAAGGCGGTAGCGGTGGCAGAGGTCCAAAGAGTGGGCAGCCGGGCAGGTGGGCAAGCAGCTGGGTGAGCAAGGCAGCGTCGGTGGTGGTGAAGCCCAAAAGGGCAGGCAGGTCGGTGGGCAGGTAGGCGAGGCGAGGCGGTGATGGCTGAAAGGCATACTGAGTGTACCATTCCCAAAGAGAAAATAAAGTGTGTCAAAAAACAACAACATGGAGCAAGAGTCCTTTAAACAAATGTTTTTTAATGTGTTTTTTTCTATTTACTCCCCTGAAAGTATGGGAAGCCAATTTTCAATACGGACAAACAGTTTTCAAACCGTTTTTGATATGCAATAAAGTCTCAGTGGGAATGGCCCCCCAGAGTTTAATCCAGCTTCAGCCCACTTTCAGAATTCTGTTGTCTTTCAGTGTTAAATAACTCAGAAAATTCACCTTTCGGCTAGATAATGTGGAAAGAAAGTTACTGGTCACTTTGCTTAGGCATGAATAAATATTGATTTATACAACTCACTACTAGCATGCTTTTAAAAACAGCTGTCTCTCACAAGCAAAAGCCACAGATACTTGGAATGAGATGAAACTATTCATTGCTTTTGTGAATTTGCCCCTGCCCCTGATTTTGAACTTTTCTTCTTTTTGTTGTATGCTGGTGATGGTGGCAGACATTCAATATAAAAATCATTTGTTTTTATTCTGAAAAGGAGTAAAACATTTACACATTCTGCTTACTAGATGATTGTAGTTTCCTAGTATTTAAGAATTAGTTTGCAAAGATCTCTTTACCAATCTTTCCACCTTCCAACTACCTTTCATTTGAATCTCCCTCCTGTCTCCCAATTTTGCAATGCTTTCCTATGTTTCAAACACCTGTCTTTTCCCATTGTATCAGCTTAAACACTGCTGCCATCTAATCCCTGTTTTCTTCATACACAAAGGGTAAACAAGGGAAGGTGCTTCGTGACTGTTGGGGTCATACTCAGCAACTAAGGCTATATAGCTGCATTAGTCCTGGATGGGAAGATTATTATTATTATTATTATTATTATTATTATTATTATTATTATTATTATTATTATTATTATTATTATTATTATTATTATTATTATTATTATTATTATTATTATTATTATTATTGAAAAGCAGCAGTTACACACAGCAAACGAGATGACTATGCTGGATTTCGTATTATATCACCAGTCGGGCACTTCCCAAGCACCTAGGACTGCGTCATGTATCGGCGAATTATGCGAGCAGACCCCAGTAAAGTGGCTTTTTGTAGTTGGCAGATGGATATTTTGTCAATGCCAATGGTTTTTAGGTGCCCACTGAGATCTTTTGGCACCGCGCCCAGTGTGCCGAGGATGACTGGGACCACTTTCACTGGTTTTCGCCAGAGTCGCTGAAGTTCCATTCTCAGGTCTTCGTATCTGGTGAGCTTCTCCAACTGTTTCTCCTCAATTCTGCTGTCACCTGGAATAGCAACGTCGATGATCCACACCTTCTCTTTCTCAACGATTGTAATGTCAGGGGTGTTATGCTCCGGTTTTCTGTCAGTCTGAAGCCTGAAGTCCCAAAGTAGTTTTGCCTGTTCGTTTTCAACAACATTTTCTGGCTTGTGATCCCACCAGTTCTTTGCCACTGGCAGATGATACTTTTGGCACAAGTTCCAGTGGATCGTTTGTGCTACAGCATTGTGTCTCTGCCTGTAATCAGTTTGTGCGATCTTCTTGCAGCAGCTGAGTATATGGTCGATTGTTTCATCCACTTCTTTGCAGAGTCGGCACTTTGGATCTTCTCCTGATTTTTCAATTCTGGCATTGATGGCGTTTGTTCTTATTGCTTGTTCTTGTTCTTGTTCTTCTTCTTTTTACACTCCTGAGGATCGCATAGTCCATACAATTCAACTGAAATTTATCCAATACAGACTAGAATGAAAAATCTGGAAAAAGCATCAATATTTGAAGATATTTACAGCAAGATGTGGCTGTGGAATGAATGGGAAATCCTGCTGTTACAAAATAGGCCCTGGCACTCTGAGATGTATGTGATCTTTTTGCATTGGTCTTGGGACGTCCTCCCAAGAACTTTGTCCAGCAGTCACAGCAAATATTCTGTACAGGGGAATTTATTAGCTCAACAGTATGCACATTGAAGAAGGATCCTTCTTTTAAAATTTACTGACTCAACCTAGGTTCTTTTAGAAAAGCAGGGAATCAAAAGACAGAACCTAAAAGGAAAATTATGGTGTTCCACATTGCACGTTCATACAAGCATAGGAAAGAAACCAGAGTGAGATGCTGCCATTTGAAGACCACCCCAAGAAGACAGAAGAGAAAGATGCCTGCACTTAGTGAATGGTATCGATTGCAGGATCCGGCAATGAAAATGTGTGTCCGTCCTGGGGTCCTTTTGGCAAAATGAAGCTTGAAGGACACTTTGGAGAACTATTATGCAAGCACTCTGAACAATTACTAGATAAAATAGAAACTTCTAAAGAAGGAGAGAAAGGAGAACAAGGGGGAGTTCCCATTATAAGCTTAATTCAGTTTCCCTAAACTGAAATAATAGAACCGGATGTAAACGCGAATTTGCCTGATCCCATTACTTTCAACTTAATCGCGTTCAATCCGGATTCTGAGGACATATGTGACTCAAGGGGGGACTTAAGTGGCTACTTTTTAAAAGCCGCTTTTCGGGGCTGCCCTGCCCTCTTCCTCCTGGCATGAATGCACCACCCATAACGGACCCCTTCAGGGAGCCTAGCTGGGTGGCTGAGTGGCTGCTGCTTGCCTGGATGGAGGAAAAACGGCAGTGGGCAGCCAGCGATTCTTCCCCCTCCTCTTCCCATTGCCCAGGGCACACAGCAGCAGCGGCAACTCAAGGCCCCTTTGCCCGCTCACTCCACAGCCACAGCCTTAAAAACAGAACCTGCAGCTGCTTTCCTTTCCTTTCCCTTTTTTAAAGGTCAGAATTGCAACACTGTTATCAGGTGTGAAGTGGGTGGATTGCTACAGTGTATCGGTTGCTGTAAGGGGTGGATTTTTACAGTAAAATCACTATCTTTGGAAGCAAGCTACTGGGGGAGGGAAACCCTATACACGCATTCTCATCCCTTAACACGGTACCGTTCCCACAGTAAAAAATGTAAAACATTTCAAGCGTACGAACCAGAGTGAGACCTGTTGAAATGAGGATTAACATTTACAACACTTTGGGGCGATTTAACATGCAGAAAGCATGTTAAGCCAACCTGATGTGGGAACTGCGAGGATTGGAACCGTTTTGAAACTGAAATAAGCTTATAATGGGAACGCGGCCTAGGATGCCTAAGTAATGGCTAAATTTGCATCTGGCTCCTTCCAGATACCTGAGTACATTGGTATTTCCAGTTTTGCTTATAGAAGAACAATAGGGGTGATGAGCTTGAAGTAAGGCTGAACTGCCTGAACACCACCCAACAGATATACAAGACAGGTACAAGTATCTGGGGATTCCATAGTCACATGAGGAAGAAGCAAGGGAAATAGCAATATTTAAGTGTCTTCAGAGGGTAAGGCAGATTTTGAGGTCCCAGCTAGAAGGGGGTGGGACAATCAGGAGGACCTCCCCTCCAGATCTTAAGGCATGGGCAGGTCACTGTAAGAGGTTGATATGTGGGCCTCCCGAGATTCACCAGGCGCCTATGCTGTATAGTTTTCGGCACTTGGTGAAAACATATCTTTTCACCCAGGTTTTTAAACAAACTTCCTCAGGATGCTGTCCTGTTAGGGAGGGATGGGGTGGGGAGGAGGGAGTTAAAAATTTAATTATGTTTTAATATTTGATATGTTTTATTCTTATTGTGAGCCATGCTGGGACCATTTGGTGAAGGGTGGGATATACATTAAACAAACAAACAAACAAACAAACATTCTTCTCTCCACAACAGACACCCTGCGAGGTAGGTGGGTCTGTGGGAGCCCAGAAAGAAAGTTGTGACCAGCCCAAGGTCACCCAGCTGTCTTTGTGGAGGAGTGCTGAATCAAATCCACTGATTACAAGATATTAGTGCAGCACTAAACACAAGACTAAATGCAAACAAGACTAGTCAAAGCCCACCAGAAGAGCCAAAGGCAAACACAGGGTAGACACACTCAGTCTGCCGTACTGCTCACATTCAAAAGCACACAAAAGAAAGTTGTGCACCACCTGTCTCACACAATCTCACCAAACCCCACACGAAGCACACAAATCCACACTCACAAAAGAGCCATGCCAAATACCTTCCGCACTGCACAAATACAAGTGTGAATATGGTTTCATGACCAGGAAGAAAATCCCAGCATGCAACAGGCTTCACCTGTGATCCCCAACTTTATGTGGCAGAATATGCAATAGCAAGAGACAGAATTGCTTAGTGACCGGTTGTCACCACTTGTTAATGATATATCAAATCCACACTGAGAGATTGCATGTTATCTTTTTTAACAGCTGTGTCTAAAAGATGTGGAGATTGTGAAGCCATATTAAAGACCAAGCATTCTCTCTTTCTCTCCTCTAGTTAACTGTTCAGGAAACCAGCTGCTAATAAAAAAAACACATAGGGCTTGTCCCCATGCACTGCATACTCCGAAGCGTCCCCAAGCACTGGCTACGTTCAGAACAAATCGCTCAAATCCGTGGCACTCCCCCCCCCCCTGCAAACTGTTCTTGCTGTGAATTGGGAGGCAGGCATGGATTATCTTGGAGGCATGGGGACGCTCCCGGGTTATTGGGGGAGGAGATTGGTGCTTGCATCATTAGTGGGCTGGGGTTCGCCTGTGCTCTCTGTTCCTGTCCTGCGTGCTGCGTTCACAACTGTTTGGGGATTTCTTTAAATTATGATGAAAGAGAAACGATGATGGCTCTCATTTGTCCTATGAGTGTCTTTCCAACTACAATTATTACACACCCCTTTTCCTGGATAGGCAAGCTACGTCTGGGTAATGGCTTGATTTTGGTCATGAGCACCGCTTCGCCTTAGTGGGCGACGTGCCTGTGACTCCCTTGCACCAGACGCAGCACGAGAAGATGAAGCACAGAATCCCTCAATCCAGTTGCGCACCTCTGCTAACTATGGCTTCTTCAAGCAATGAGCTGCGTTTCATCGTTGTGCCCCTTATTATATGGTTTATCTTTGTGTGTGTTGTGTTCATGGAGGGGCAACCTGGAGGTGTTTCCCTGTCATCACTGAAGCGGGTGGGACAGGGCATGGGGACGTCAACCCAGGGGTGTTTTTCCACTGTCACTAGAAGTACCCATTAAGTACCCATTAATGGGTACAAAAATGCCATTTTGTACCCGTTAATGGGTACTTAATGGGTACTTTTAGTGACAAACACCCCAGCTTCCTATCAGGGGAGAGGGGGTGGAGAGAAAAAGATGCAGTTACCCTATGCGGGGGTTTTACACAGTTTTCATGGGGACAGGTACATTTGACTTGAACCCATGCTCCCCTTAATCGCATGGGGACAGGTTACTTTGAACTAGATTCTGTATTGGGAATGACCCAAATCCACCCCGAAGTAACTGGAATGCATGGAGATTGCCCATAGGCTGTGTTCACACTTAAGTTTTAATCCAGCTTCAGTCCACTTTCTGGGTGAGAGAATACATCAGCAAAGTATCAAGCTGTTTTCTTTCAGCATTATCTAACTTGGAAAAGCCACCCTGGATTAGGCAAAGAGGACAGAAAATGATAAGGCACTTTGCTGATGTATTCTCTCACTTGGAAACTGGTCTCAAACTGGGTTAAAATTTAGGTGTGAACACAGCCCTAGAGGATTAGAAGTACCTTTTTGTATGAATAAAGGGAAACACAGTTTTCCATAGTAAGTGAAGTATTGTGTGTCATTTGGGATCTTTCAGGCTGCGGGAAGGCTTTATATAGCAACTCAAAATTATGCTGAAAAATCCATACAGAATCCTAATTTGAAACATTAGAAGGGGAATATAAAGAAATCACAGATGAGAAACCTGAAATTTACCTCCAGACTTCAGCGTAATATTTTCCTTTGAGATCGACACTTCTAAAAATAGTTTTAAAGCTCACTGAAGTCATAAGCGGGAAGATGAAAGATTTTGCAGAGTGTAGTTCCTTGGAAGCTAATTAGAGGGCATTTTGTCAGTCTCTGATGCTAATCTGTTTAATCTGGCCTTGTAATCAATACTATCTGTACTTTCAAGTCACCTGTTCCCAAGAACTTAACTAGCTTCTTAAGAAGACTGATCTACATAAAGAAGCCAACTAATTATTTTTGCTGTAGCTGCCAGAAACATAAGGGAGGAGTAAAAATACTCAATAGGTTTTTAATTTATCTAAACATATTTCCCCTCTTTTTTTGTTTTTAAATTGTGTGTATCCTTAACATTTACTGGTTTATAAACTTTCAATTTGAACGTACCTTATGAATTTACCATATAAGTTAATGCTTCAAAGACCTTTTGTGCCTCAAAGACACTAAATAAATGTTGATAATGCTTTAAACTGTTTTAAATTTGTTGAAGTTTTAAAATGTTTTTAACCTGTATTTTATTTTTAATGTGTATCTTGTTTTAATGTGTATCTTGTTTTTAATCTGCTGGTTAATCTGCTGTTACTCGCCCAGAGACCTTCTGGTATTGGGTGGGATAGAAATGTAAACAAACAAACAAATAAATAAGTACATGCTCATTTATTTTATATAGTACATTTTATTTTATTTATTTATTTAAAAGGCATATTTATTTATTTAAAAGGCATATCCTTCTTTGCTGTCTCATATAGCGAAGACTTGACAGGACTGTATTAAAGTCTCTACGGTTTCCTGTAATTTTTGCTTAACAATTAGAAAATAAACTGGTACAATGTAATTCTATGCATGTTTAGCCAGAAGTAAGTTGGAATCCATAATTTTTTCCTTGCTGTCCAGTCCTAAATTTCTGCTACTCATTGGTTGTACAATCATACAACTGCAATTAACTCCTTTGTGTTAAGCAGAAGACCCAGTACTGATATATTCCCAGGGCTGTCATGGATGGTTCCAAGTAGAGATTTAAAAAATCACTTGGTTTGAATCAAGCCAAACCTAATGTTGTTTTGTTCAAATTTGAACCAGTTGAACATCCTGATTTGAACTGAACCAGTTCATTTTTGAACTGGTTTGGCACATCTCTGAGGCCTGCACCTTTCTGTTGTCACTTTGTCTAGAAGGTCTCTGCTCTTATTATGCTCTCATGTAGACAAGAGGACAACATTCTTGGGCACTTAAAACTTGTGAAGAAGAGGAAATTTGCTTGCATTACTAGCTACCCTTTTGCCAAGTTCCCACTTGGCAATTTAATCCAGATTTAAACTGGTTAAAAAAAAATCAGCAGCGAGGCCTTTTTTTGCATTCCCACTGTTAACTTAGTGTCTGGTAGGGGAGAAACTTCCTCCCCTCTCTCCCATCCTCAGCAGAGCCCCCTCCCCATGCAGTAAGCAATTGGACACAGTCATACCCTGACTTCTTTGGGGTGGGCAATTCAAACCCCAACCTCTATATAAACCTGCCCAGGATCAGATCATGGAGTCCTTTGGCAGCAGTTTTTGTTCACTCCCACCATAGCACAGTTTCTTTCTCAGGTTAACAAGGCAGTAGAAGATTAAAGATCACTTTCTCCATTCCCACTATAAATTGACAGAACTTTATCCAGTTGGAATGCAGATGGTGTTAACATAATCAATAGGGATGGAGAATTAAAGAATCATGTAAAGAAGACTCGGGGATATAACATAAATGGTGTGAGCAACCCAAACTGAGGTCAAATTGAGGACCGATTATCAGGGATTGGGTGTGAACAGGAGTAGGACAGCTTCAGTTCAGTTTAAGGGGCCGAACTATTTCATCCAGATGTGATCATGACCTAAGAAAGTTCACAGAGCTAGAAGGGCCCATTTACACTACTCTGTCCAGTCTCTTCCTTTAATCCAAACTAAGGCATGCATTGAGGTCAGGAGTATTTCATAGGTTTTCCACAATGAAAACAAATAATTCAACGTTTTTTGCTCCTTTCTTGTCCATGGTTGACCTTTTTGCATTTAGTGTATTGAATTCTTCTTTTATACGATAAGTTCTTATATATAGTTCTGGCTTTTTGTATGCTCAAAATTGTCTGTTTCCATTTTTTTCTTGTCAAAGGTTGTATTCTTAATTGCATAGTTTATTTGGAAAGACCTAATTCTGAAGAAAGCCTTCTTTTTCAGATATCTTCACTGCATTGTAATTGGGATTTTGTCCTTGTAGTTTTGAATAACCACCACGGATTTTGAAGACACTTAGTCCTTTTTCAATAAAAGTGATCTTGGTTTTGAGAAATATGAATCTTCCTTCTTTGCTGTCAAATGCATGCATCCTTCTAGAGAGATAGAAAAAGATCTACAACAGACATATATTTAATAACAATTATCTTAATGGCATCTAGTTACTGCATCTTATGTCATTTAGGCTGCGTCTTCACGGCAACCTTATCTCGGATTCAAAACGTTTTCAATCCTCGGAATCAGCACGGCAGTTTGGCTTAACATACTTTCTCCGTGTTAAACCACCCCAAAGCGTGGTGAATCTCAATCCTGATTTCAACAGGTCTCACTCCGGATCGTGTGCTTGAAACGTTTTACATTTTTTACTCTGGGGACCGTACCGTGTTAAGAGATGAGAATCCATGTTTAGGGTTTCCCTCCCCCAATAGCTTGCTTCCAAAGATAGTGATTTCATTGAAAAAAAATCCACCCTCAAAACAGCCACTATAAAAATCCAGTCCTTAAAGCTACACTGTAGAGTTCTAGCCACTTCACACGTTAATAACAATGTTGCTGTTTTGTGCAATTCTAGCTGTTTGAAAGTTCTGACCTTTAAAAAAGGGAAAGGAAAGGAAAGCCCTGGAGGTTCTGTTTTAAAGGCTGTGGCTGTGAAGGGGGTTTGAGTTGCTGCTGCTGCTGCTGTGTGCCCTGGGAAATGGGGAGAGGAGGGGAAAGAATCGCAGGCAAGCGGCAGCCACCCACCCAGCCACCCAGCTAGGCTCCGTGAAGGGGTCTGTTATGGGTGGCACGTCCATGCCAGGAGGAAGAGGGCAGGGCAGCCCCGCAAAGCGGCTTTTAAAAAGTAGCCACTTAAGTCCCCCCTTGAGTCACGTACGCCACATACGATCCTCAGAATCCGGATCGAACGCGATTAAGTTAAAAGTAATGGGATCAGGCAAATTCGCGTTTGCATCTGGTTCTATTATTTTGGTTTAGGGAAAGCGAAATAAGCTTGCTGTGGGGATTCGCCCTTAGACTGTCAAGAAATGTCATGACTAAAATAAATATTTATATAATGTATTCAATTTGACAGTAATTTCTCTTTTGGATGCCTCTTTGGTTTCATTCTATTTCTTAAGATGACCCTGGAGCAGTAATATCTTCCCATCCTAAATTATAGGAAGTAGAACACAACATTCAAAGATGAGGGTAAAAAAACAGTCACGGGGGGGAAATGAAATCCACTGGGAGTTGGATTTTTATTGATTCTCAGGCCTATTCCTATGGGATACGCCAGATCACAGCATTCACAGAATTTGGCTGAATGTGTTTAATCCATGTTCTTTTTTGGGTACAATGTCATGCTATCTTCAGAATGGTTTTCTCTGTCTTTCCTGTTGAGTTTCTAGCCTGCAACAATAATCTACCTGAGACCTATTTGCACGAGGGCTGTCAGAACGTTTGGAGGATGCTCTGGGATGGAGCATTCGCTCCTCTGGGTGGGCGGTTCCATTCAGAATTGCCCCATCCCATCCCAGAGTGCCCAAACGCATTCCAGGTGTAGAGCAATATTAACTGCTCTACACCCGGCCCAGGGCGTTTGGGACCATCCCAAAGTTGTTCAGGGAAGGAAGCATTCGCACATCTCCCTTCCTGACAGGTTCGGGCCCCGTCTCCGGCTGCCCCTATTGGGCAGGCCAGTTGCGTACCTTCCCCGGGTTCCTGGGGATGGGATCATGTCCCCTAGGGCCTGTAGGGGCCCCCACGGGCCCCCTCCACAGGGACGGACCTAAACGGGAACGCACACATGAGAGAGAGCCACCTACCTCATGTTCACCGGATCCCGGAGTGGTGAGCCAGGTACGCCTGTGTGCGCTGGCCACTCTGATTGGCTAGCTACAGGTACACCTCTCCCATGTGGGAGTTTGGAATAAGTGTGACTAGAAGTTCATCTTCTTCCTACTCTTCCCTTGATGGCATATTAGCTATTTTCAGTCCAGCTTCTTCCTCCATAGCTAAGGTCTCTCCTCTGCAGTTGATGGCTTGACCACTTTCTCCTCCTCCTGCATTCTCTCAACTACAACTGTTCACTTTTTAGTCTATTTGGATAAGAGTTTGGCCTCAAGGGTAGCAGACTGTGACTTTGCTCTCTTTGCTTGTTTGCTTTGACTTTGCTGAAAAGGGAAATATTATTCTGCAGGGTTTTTTGGGGAGCAATTCGAAGTGTTTCCTCCTTCCCTGTTTGTTATTTATCCTCTGCTAGCGTTCCTTACTTATCATATGATGTTACATTTTATACGTTGGCCAAATGGTGTGGAAGGGATAATACAGTAATTTAAAACTTTAACTAATACTGTAGTTGTTTTGGAGAATTGGACAATGGTTATAATAATGGGTGCCTAGATTATTATTTTTTAAAAAAAACAGACAGACATCTGGTGTGTGTATGTATGTATACACGCATAGCCTTAAATATCTCTTCAAGCCAACACTCTGTTCTGAACTTCATAAGTCAATCCTATAAAGGAATTCCTACAAAATACAATGGGTCCTTCTCCCAGATAAATAGTATACGGTTGCAATGGGGGCAGCAGGCCACAGAGATTTACATCGCTACAGATTTTCACTGGCTGTTTTAGCAGGCTGACAGGTAAATCATTTTCAGCCACTGAATAAAGCTGATAGAAGAAGAAGAAGAAAAAACCCAGACATGTGTTTCTGGTCAGCTGCTTTTGATTAGACAGCAGTAAGTAGTAAATTTCCTGAAAGGCAACAGCTAAGCAGAATTATTATGAACTTGGAATTTCAGGAACCTCTCCAGAAATGGTCCACAGCTTTAAAAGCAAAAAGCAAAAACAAAACCCTGTCCATTCTGTTGCAAATTATTTTCAAAAGGGATCAGTAATCTTCTCTGTTGATTGGATCTATCATGCTCCTTGGGCGTAGCCTTTTGAAACAGAACTTTGGTTTTCATCATGTGAACAGGCCCTTGATCAGCTCATTAGATTCTATTTATTTTGTGAACTGTGTGATCACAGAAATAGTATTATGTTGTGCTTCACATCAAGCCAGGAAGAAATGCAGCGTTGTATTGCGTTACTGAGCATACGATGGGAGTGCAGAGGAAACAGGGGGATGAAAGCAGCAGATGGAAGAGCGTAAAGTAGCAAAGAGTTAATGGGGAGGCGCACAAGAAGCCATGCTCTTCACCTGCCAGCTTCTGCCAAGATTTCTAGATAGAACAGCAGAGGACAGTCTAAGAAGAAGCCAGGAGGGAACACTGAAAGTTCATAGATATTAATAGTAGTCTCCCCTTCCTTCCCATATTACAGTTGTCTGAGGGGCTTATCCAATACTAAAATGTATCAGTATTTCCTTCCATCTCTAGCATTTAACTGAATAGCCATACTGCTGTGGTCACACTTAAGGTGTGGTCATTCCAGCTTCAGTCCACTTTCAGAGTGAGAGAACACACCAGCAAAGTGACAAGCTGTTTTCTTTCAAGGTTACATAACTCAGAAAATCCACCTTTGGGATAGAGACTGTGGAAAGAAAATTACTGGTCACTTTGCTCAATGTGTTCTCTCGCTCTGAAGGCGGACTGATGCTGGATTAAACCTTAGGTGTGATCACAAATGGGAAGCATGAAAGAGAAATTTGGACAACAGAGAAACATTTCATATGTCCCAGGTTCATGGTAGGATTCAGAAAATAGCTGGATTCAACCCACCACAGAATGTGTTGTTTGGAGTAGAAGATCAGCTCCATGAGATGGTGGTGATTTTTGAAAAGATTCCTGGCTCTGATAGCTACAAAATTATTCTTTGAAGCATAAAAACAATTCTGCCTGAAATGGGGCATGCAGATGCTGACACTTTTGGGGAGAGTCCAGCAAGGTAGTTAGTAGCACTTGGAAACTAACAAGAGAAGGGTTGGTGGCATGAGCTTTTGTAGACTACTTCTTCAGATGCTAGGGGGCCCAATGGGCAAGTCTACTTCTTCAGATGCTAGGGGGCTCAATGGGCATGTCTATTTCTTCAGATGCTAGGGGCCCAATGGGCATGTCTCCTTCTTCAGATGCTAGGGGGCCAATGGGCATGTCTCCTTCTTCAGATGCTAGGGGCCCCAATGGGCACGTCTACTTCTTCAGATGCTAGGGGGCCAATGGGCAAGTCTACTTCTTCAGATGCTGGGGGACCAATGGGCATGTCTACTTCTTCAGATGCTGGGGGACCAATGGGCAAGTCTACTTCTTCAGATGCTGGGGGACCAATGGGCACGTCTACTTCTTCAGATGCTGGGGGCCCAATGGGCACGTCTACTTCTTCAGATGCTGGGGGACCAATGGGCATGTCTACTTCTTCAGATGCTGGGGGACCAATGGGCAAGTCTACTTCTTCAGATGCTGGGGGACCAATGGGCATGTCTACTTCTTCAGATGCTGGGGGACCAATGGGCACGTCTACTTCTTCAGATGCTAGGGGGCTCAATGGGCATGTCTACTTCTTCAGATGCGGGGGGACCAATGGGCACGTCTACTTCTTCAGATGCTGGGGGACCAATGGGCACATCTACTTCTTCAGATGCTAGCATCTGATGAAGTAGACGTGTCTACGAAAGCTCATGCCACCAACCCTTCTCTTGTTAGTCTCCAAGTGCTACTAACTACTTTGCTGGACTTTTTGAACTAGACCAGTGATGGTGAACCTTTTGAGCTTGGTGTGTCAAAATTCGCAAGAAAACCTAGCTTAACTCGGGTGCTGTGGCACATCTAGAAATATCCATAATTCTGTGATATTTGTAGCTCTAGTAAAAAAGTTATATTTTTGATATATGTATTTTATTAATAGCAAAAACAAATAATTCTTTACATTTGCTAAATCTTCAATTGAAAGCTGGTATTCTGTACACTTCAAGAACAAGCAAGCACTACACACCCAGGTGCCAGGGTGACCATGTGTGTCACTAAAAAGGGCTTGGCGTGTCACCTGTGACACGCGTGCCATAGGTTGGCCATCACTGAACTAGACTAACACATCTATTGGCTGCATCCAGTCATCACTTATTTATTCTGCTATAGGTAGATATTCCAGAACAAAGCACGGATATTCTGGAGTATCCATGCTTTATTCCAGAATATCTGAATACAGTGGAATAAGTCAGCAATGTCTGGATGCAGCCTCTGCAGACTGAGGCTGAGAACTCTGGTTGAACTAAGAGCATTTTACCCCTGCTGGACTTTGCAGATTCTGAATTTCGTTTCCGTTATTACACATACTAATAAGCTACAGCGTAACTTTGGTCACAATCCACTTAAATGTATCTACACTGTACCCTTTGCAAGTTAAATCTGGCACCACTTTTAAGAAGCGGCAAATGCCTCTAATAAGTTAAATGTGGTTTAGTGAAATATTATAACTTTCTTTGAACCTGTTTTGCATGATCGGGGGAAGGGCCAAGAATTTAGAAATTGCTGTGGACTGAGCAATAACAGTTTTATTTATATTTACGTATATATTTTAAAGAATTTATATCCTGCCGTTCACCAAGAAGTCCCAGTGGGGTGGAAAAGCCAAATCTTCTTCTTAGTCATCTTTGTCTTTGTCATCTTTGTCGTCTTTCTCCTCCTCCTCCTCCTCCTCCTCTTCTTCTTCTCAGACATTCAGTACTTTTGCAACCGCCCCACACTTTCAGGAAGATGGTGTTATCAAAAAGCCTTTTTGCCACTGCTAAGTTAAAATGTATTCAGATTGTTCTTGTATCATAAGAAATGGCTCATATTGTAGTAACAGTAAATAGTTCTCCATTGTAAAGCTTTCTATTTTATATCTGTAGTTGTTTTAAAAAGTTTTATTTTGCGACTTCAGTCCCCTGCCCCCATTTAACCAAACCAACTTTTGTGAAGCCAAACCCAAACCTAAGGCTCAAAGATCCCTGAAGAGAACTGTGACGAGCCCAAGGTCACCCAGCTGGCTTCATGGAGGTGTGCAGAATCAGACTTGGAGACTACTAGACAAGAGTCTGACACTCTAATCACAAGACCATACTGGCTCATTCTGTGTTATAATTTCCCCATTTTGATAGCGTCAGGATTTCTCAAACACTGTATATTGAACAGACTGTTTTTTGTATGTTACACACATTTAACCAGCATCCTCATACTACGTACTTTACACAAAACTTTTGTCCACCAAATAATTTGATTTAAAAATGTAGCTGTGCAGGGATAATATAGCTTTTTTTTTCCTGCAACCTTGCTTCTGGCTTGAAGGTGTCTGGCCACTCCCAGTGTTATTATTTCAAACCACAGCCTGGCCACCTCAAGGATTTGCTCTCACTGGAGTTGTCAAGGCAACAACTTTAGCATTTCAAAGGAATCTATTGCAATAATCTGTTTCTGATCTTTGACAGGATTATAATGAAGGAGGAGTTTGTTAATGCTGACATAAACATTTTGAAAACCTAGGGAGGTGATTATTTAATGCTGTTTAGGAAGTCAGCCAGTGCATGGTCAACAGAGAAGTCTTCTGTGAAAATGTTTATTCAAGCAAATGTCCTGAAGACACAACAAATGCCCTTTTTAGTGGAACTTTTCTGCCATGGGGCCTTGTCACATAAGGTCTCTCACAGTTTTTTTGCCTTACATACATTTATAACGTGCATTATATTGGATAAATGCGCCGTGATCTTCTGAGCTAAGCCAAAGGGAAATTGAACTACATTTCCTCCCTCCTTCCACACTGCCCTTTTGGTATTAAAAATAAAAAGAAAGGAAGAAAAAGGAAACAGTCTCAAATGCACACACACTCTGGGGTCATTTTCTCACAGCCACACAGGTGCAGCCATGCCCTTCTCTTTGCAATGGGGTGGAAAGAGTTGGCCATTGTCTTTTTCCAGGGGAGGACTGAGGAGGGCCCTGGAGACTTTCTCCATGAAAGAAAGGTGCTCTAATGCGCACCTAGGCTGTGGTCGCACAAGTCGCGTAAGACAGCGCAGCCTATTCATTAGTTTGAATTGAGGTCGGTACCAGCTGTGTTCACACCTGGATTGTTATAAGAAGTCCTCAGGCATTGCTCACACCTTTCTGCATGATTGAACTGAGCTGCCTCCGTGGAGCTCTTGGCTCTCCACCCCTTTTGCTACATGAAATCTATCTCGTTCCTGAATGGATGCTGTTCATGTCACTGAAGGGAGGTAAGGGTGCGTGTTTGTTGTTCTTTTTAAAGCCTCCTCCCCCACCTCCATGACCTCCTTCCAATTTTAATGTGCTTTTCTTCTCCATACAAATGATTTTCTAAAAGAAAATAAATTTGTGGGAAAACGCTAGATAGAAGAATCATACACATAAACTGAGGAGAGAAGGGGAGGTGCCTCACGAACTCTGCGTATGCTGATTGGCTGAAGGAAAGACCCCACCCACCACAGCACAGTTCAGCCTCCTTTAGCCCGTCATGCTGCTCACACTGAGGAAGTGAAGATGGCCTGAGATGCCAGGATGGGCTGAGTCCTTGTCAGTCCTCTAAAAACAGGACGCCAGGTTAAGATGGTAGGCTGGCTTGGAAAACAAATTAAATAAAAAAAAATGTAAGGAACAAGACCTGAGGATGAACCTAAGACACTTGTGTGACCACAGGCCTACAGTCACTACCAGACTGGTCTAGTGGTTAGGGAGCCGGACTCCTACCTGGGAATAATGGGTTTGATTCCACCCTCCCCCATGAAGCAAGCTGGGTGACCTTGGGCTAGTCACAGCTCTCTTCTGAGCTCTCGCAGCCCCACCTACCTCACAGGGTGTCTGTTGTGGGGAAAAGAATAGAAAGCTTTGTCAGCCACTTTGAGTCCCCTTAAGTGGGTGAGAAAAGCAGGGTAGAAAAGCCGACTCTCCTTCTTCTCCTTCTCCTTCTTCAACCATGTGTCAGTGGAAAATATATGTGACCATATGTGATGAGCTGGTGTCCATCAATCAATTGTGTGCTATCTTGAACATCCCCCCCCCCCCATGGCCCATTGCAATCCTGGCACATACAACCAGAGGTGTGAGCTGAAGGACAGGCTGGTATTTTAACAGATCTGCAAGCAGTCTAGCGGGCACATACCTCTGTGGGCTTGATTAGTAGGGGGACCTTTTTGGTGGTGTCCAAAATTGCACTGTTTAAATGGATCCCCCAAGGGTCTCTGAGGCAGTAAAAGTTCCTAGCCATTAGAGAACGTGGAGGATAGCTTCAGAGATTCCACAATCCTTGGAGGCTCCTTCTAGAGACTGTCTTGGAAGAGCCGTACAAGGGCCAAAGGCTCCATCTGAGAATGGTAGGAGCGATCCACAGTTTTGACAGTGCAATTTTGGACGCCACCAAACCAGGTCCCCTCGCTAACCAAGCAAATTCTGCTTCATTACTGCAACCCTACTCGTGGGAGTGTTTTGTTTTGTTTCCTTTCCATTTGATGACTCTGAAAATTATGATCCCTTCCTCCAAATCCTCTCCATTTCTACTCTCAAATATATGCAGAGATTAAAACTGCACAGTCAGACCTGCCTAATTTATGGAGGTTTGGAAACTGTCTTGCATGATCAAAACATAAAACTCTTAAAGTAAACCACTTTTTGGCAATTTATTTTGCATGTAACCAAGAAAAGCATTTGAATGTTGGCCTTCTTTCCTGTGAAATGGAAACCTTAGGAACAACACACAAGCACCGTTCCAGGCCTTTACAGATAAAAACAAGCTTTCTTTTCTTAACTCTGTTTCATTCCAGCTTGACCTAAGATCTTCCACTTATTGTGCCAGGAAAAGAAGCCTATGATTTTCAGCAGAACCAAGAAAGAAGCAGACAACTGTGATCCGATGGCTTGTTGGACCTAAAGCAGGATTTTCCCATCACCTCACAGCTGTTCATTGGTTTTCACATCACAGTCAAGTGTGTCATATAGAAAAGATTTATATTCTAGTTCTCACTGTCCAGTAAAGTTTAAAACCTGAGCAACCAGAGGAAGTCTGTTCAAAGTTCCCCTAAACTGGTTTGCGTCTTCATCAGCGGCAGTAAAAAGGAGCTATATGCTTCCTTGCACTTCTCCCTATTGTAAGTTAAAAACCCTTGTTTTGCCATGGAGGTCATTTTTCCTAGAGCAATTTTCCACAAGCGCTGGTGTGCTCTTACTGTCCTCGGGGGTGGAATCCATCACACTGTGAGCTGAATCCCATCAAGCAAGCCTGAGAGAAAGGGTCAAGTGGTCCGCTGCCATGCTGTTGCTGCTCATCAGAGACATATTTAATTTAATTAAGGTTGTCAGTGCTATTGATTTTGGCAGTTTCAATTACTGTGCTGTTACAGCTTCTGGATCTACTGATCTGTGATGAGCCATATCAGCGGCAGCACACATGGAGGAAAAAGCCCTTTGTCTCCTTTAAAAGCTGACACATCTGCCATCGCCCATAAGTTATTACTTTTATCCAGCCTGGCTCCTCTTCTGTTCCTCATAATTAATTTCTCATTAGACAGCTCTTTATTGTTTAATTTGTGCAGTTTATAATCAAATTGGGCACATTAATTGTCGCTGAATTTAAGGCTAATGAAAAATAAAGGTTTTCAATAACTTATTCTTCCATTATTCCAGACAAGATAAAATAAAACACTTTAAGGATTGTCAGCTTTTTAAATTATAAATTAGGTTGTTTAAAGAGCATAGGCATTTAGGAAGCAGTTATCACACATTTAGTAATTATAAATCCTGGCCTGCAATACAATTATTGGGGTTATATTTACAATTCCTCTTCACTTTCCTCACTCCACCCTCTTGTTATTCAACTGCACTACATCTTAATGCTGTTAGTAAAAAACAACTGAGTTCTAAGATAATAAAAGACATGGACAGGAATGTGCAGAATTGCCGTTTTATGTGCTTAATTGCACATCATAACTAACTTTGAAGAGATCAATAAAGTTATGAAGAAATACTAGAAGTTACAAGTGAAAAGCTGTAAACTAATTAGAAAGAAGTGTCTCCAACACCATCTCCTCCTCCTTCTCCTCTTCATATTCTAGAGAATTCTAGAGGACAGTGATATCCGGTGAGCTAAACATCTGAGCAGGGAAACTTGGGGCTTGTCCGCACTTGGCCATATTCTGGAATATATCTCAGGATAGGGGTCTGTTGTCCACATGCTAATGCAGACTCTGGCAGGCCTGTCTTGGGCCAGCATTAGCATGTGAATAGCAGGCCTCTATTCCAGGACATATTCCTGAGTAAAGCCAAGTGTGAACAGGTCCCAGTTGAATATTTTTTGGTTAATTAATGCTATGATCCTACCAAGATTTATTTATTTATTTATTTATTTGTATTTCTATCCTGCCCTGTACCTGAAGGTCTCAGGGCGGGTTACAATATTATATTAATCTTAGACAGGTCCCTGCCCTCAGGTTTACAGTCTAAAGAGACAAGAAACAAAAGGAAAATTGTGTGGGAGGGAACAGGGAACAGCAAAAAGCAAGCATTTGAGGTCTTCGGTTCCAATTCTTCTGTTTCTTATTGCTGGAAGGTGGAAGGAGTCAATGGGCCTGGAGTTTCCTGGGAGAATATCCCAGGGAAGTGAAGTTCTGGAATAATTTGGGTTTCTGCCCTTTGGCACTTCCAAACTATTCAGGACTTCCTCGTTACTTAACTAGGTGCCAGCTAAGTGCCATTAAGGAGGCAAATGAATTGCCACAGCAATGGTGCCACTGCGCAAGTGCAGCGCTGTCACCATGGTGACTGGATAATGCAGCACACACCCAAACCTGTGCCTCTGGTTCCATGCTCCGTGCTGACCTCTTCCACCTGGAAGAGTTGTGGATGGAGCACATAGGCCTGCCGCTGGTATAGTTGTAGAGTGGTTAAAACTGCTCTGCTACAATTTGGTATAGAAATGGCTCCGGTGGTACACATGCTCAGTCTGGGATCATACCCAGAGTTCCCCAGCATGGTAAGTGCAAATTCACCCAATCAATCTGCTATAACATATCCTGCTAATGGGCACGCCCAATGGAATGGGCACGCATGGGACCGGGAACAGGTCTGAGATTGATTCTTGCCCATCCCCTTGCCATTCCTGGTGGTGCGGGCTGGGTGCGGGCTGGGTGTGGATGCAGCCGGCCCCATGCAAACCGCACCAAGCCCTGGCATGGGGGAGCAGCGCCAGGTCCTCTCCGCCCCTCTCTCCTCATTGGAAGCTGGATTCACATCAGCCCACCCCTGTGCCGCCAGCTGCAAATGTCGCATCCCCCCCCCTCCCTTAGTGGCACAGAAAGCCAGGACTGGGCTAGGAGGCACAGAATTTTTTTAAAATTAAGTTTAATAAATTTTAAAATAATTTAAAAAATCCAAAGCCGCTACGTGGTTTAGCAGAAGTTGGGCGGTTGAGCAGTTCTGTGCACATCCACTCCACCGGGAACTGCGAGAACACCCGGTGAGCTTAAAAGGGAGAAAATCAAGCCATTATCATGATTGCCTTGGTGATCGGGGAATGGGGGTGGAATATTTGGGGAAAGGAACAAAAATCAAGCCATTATCCTGCCTGCCTTGGTGACTGAGAAACAGGGTGGAATATTTGCTGTTGAAAAGGGGCAAAAATTAAGCCATTATCCTGCCTGCTTTGCTGGTCGGGATTTTTCCAATCCCCAAAAATGCCAGCGGCTGCCATCTCCAATGCACAGGGCAGGAACGGCAAGCACACTCACCTCCCAGTGATGGGATTGTCCCCATGCGCAGTCTCGGCTTGCTAACCCATGAGTGCCGGGACCCCAAACCGTACCCAGACTTGTTTTTTTGGGGGTAGCAAATTTGGTCCTGGTCTGGCAGTTTGGGGTGATTTGGTGCACAGAAACAGGACCAAATACATGGGGAACCCCTTGCCGAGCCTGGTTTCTGTGTTGGACCAAATGTGCATGGGGACACACCCTTAGTTTGGTAGAGTAATGTGCTGCCCTCTGACACTGAGGCTGCTGTAAACATTGGTAAACTGGCTCTGAAGCAACAGTCCCCCTGGGGCCTGCCACACTGGTCCATCTCTGGGGAGTGTCACATGGGATTTTATGACTACAAATATAGCCAGGTGCTCTATCACTATGCTGGCACCCAAACCAGCAGTATGGGAAAAAATACTTGGAAAAAGTGCTGCTGAAAAGTTGTCCCTCCAGTAACGGTCAAGTCAATCTCTTTTTTTCTTTCCAGGTTGTGCGGATCGACTAAGTGACGGAGCTGCAGCTCTTCAAAGTCAATTGACCAGCATTTTACTCTGGTGTGACAAATTTTTTTCACCACATCTGAATGTGCCCTTAATATTGTGATGATGGTGGAAAGACTGGATTAGATATCTCTTTGCATCTGCTTCACCCTCAAAGTTTGGCTCGAGAGCTGTAGAGGACTATATCATTTTGAATGGGTCCCCCACACACACTATTCTTCCAAACTCTGGACTCAATCCGAGCCTTGCCATCCAAGCCTGTTCCTCACAGTGTAAGGGAAACAAAGTCAACCATAACACATGTATAAGTGAACACACATATACTGAATGCATTGTCTAAAGAAAGTTTCACTGAATGGAAATGCTAAAAGAGTGAATAACTGGCAGCAAGCCATTAGGGGCAATTGGGTGCATGCCAGCATTTCCAAATATGTGCAAGAAAATCAAATGAAGTTAGGACCGTCTGGGTGATGTGCGCACCACACAATAGAACGTTCAGTTTCAGTGCACATCAAATTGACAGAGGTTTACAATATTTTTTAAAAGATTCTTAACGGTTCTGCTACAAAGAAACTGGTGACATAATGAACTACAGTAGCTGAAGAAGAAAAAAGAAAACACCGAGAGAATGCAAATTGCATCATGCATAGAAAAGATAAACACACAAAGAGACTAAGTAGAGATGGACACAACAGGTAGATGGAGGAAAGCCCACATGGACCCAGGTTGGAAACATGGTTACTTATATGTAAGAAGTAAACATTTGAAATCAATGAATACTGCTAAGAGAAAATAGTGATTTCAGAAGAGAGAGATGAAGACCAACCCATTTCTGCTCTTTTTTTTTCACATTGCAGAGGCAGATAAATTCAAAACATATTTGAAGATAGTGCATGCTTGTAACTCCCTAACTTCAGTGCCACTACCCAGGGATCACAGAGGTTGTCAGCAAAGAGGAAACAAGACCTTAGGCCTATTCGCACTTGGCTGTATTTTGGAATATATCTCAGGACAGGGGGTTCTTGTCCACCTGCTAATGCAGACTCTGACAGGCCTCATCTGGGGCATCCTATAGCCTGCACTAGCATGTGGACAGCATACACCTATTCCAAGATATATTCCAGAATAAAGCCAAGTGCGAATAGGCCCCTTTTCAAACATAGCTTAAGAAGAAGAAGAGTTGGCTTTTCTACCCTGCTTTTCTCACCCATTTAAGGGGACTCAAAGTGGCTGACAAACCTTATATTCTTCTCCCCACAACAGACACCCTGTGAGGTAGGTGGGACTGTGAGAGCTCAGAAGAGAGCTGTGACTAGCCCAAAGTCACCCAGGTGGCTTCATGGAGGAGGGTGCAATCAAGCCTAGTATTCCCAGATAAGAGTCCGGCTCCTTAACCACTAGACCAAACTGGCTCACTAAGGCTATCTCTTGATCTTACACACACACCAAACCCCATCTGCTCATGTTAGGCAGAAGAAAGTGTTTCTTCTCCAGTGACCCATCCTTCATAAATGGTGCCTCCAGATGGCAGGAAGCCATTGCAGAATCTTCTTTAGATCCCACATTGCCCCTCCCTGCTTACATAAGAACATAAGAACATAAGAGAAGCCTTGCTGGATCAGGCCACAGCCCATCTAGTCCAGCATCCTGTCGCACACAGTGGCCCACCAAATGCTCACGGGCATCTCAAGCAGAGACAAGGAGAAACCTTCTCCTGCTCTCGAGTCCCAGCAGATGGCCTTAGAAGCGCCCCAGTTCCTCCCCCCCCCCTCAGCCTGAAGGATGCACCTTCAGCTTTTTGCATTATTGCAAGGTGCCAGCAGATGGAGATAAGCAATCACTACTGTGGGAAACCCAGCAGTGCTGCTAGTTTTCCCGTAATAGTGTTGTTTTTGGAACAGCTAGAGAGAAAGCAAGCAAGAATGCTAATGCGGAGCACATGTAAGTAACTAACATGGGGTGGGGGAATCCCTAGAATAAAGAGACTTTTAAAAAGGCTTTCTGTGTTTGCTGAATTTATATCTCACCCGCTATACTAAGGTATCAGGACATGTTATGGTAGTAAAAGCAAGTAAACGAAATTAAGATCCAAAGAATGGAAAATGGCCTTTTGTTCAAAAGCCTTTGGAGCATCCAGAGGCATCTTGAGCCATCTCCAAAACTTGCATGAGATGTGAAGCTGGTGCTAGGGCCTGACACAGAACAGACTGCTCCAATGCGGATGTCCTTGTTCTACGCCAGTTTGGGATGGATTGCCTATCTGGACCGGAGTATCACCCTCTGATCCAGGATAGTGGGAAGGGTACCAAAACAGCCTCAGTTATGTGGTCTCTGCTGTAGTACTGAGGTTCATTTCTCTCCTGGATTCTTGAGTAGCAATTCCTCTGCTTTGCTCTCAAGGTCTCAGCCGTTCACATTTTACCCTTGGAAAAAACAATTCATCTTTTGGGAGGCAAAATCCGCCTGGGCTTGCCACATAACTGGGAACAGCAATTTCAAAGAGAGTTGGACTACAGGCGAGAATTCCCTTCAGTTATCGGCAACTGTTGTGCTTGGTCCAGACACTGATGCGAACATGCCAGCTAATGCCAGACAACTCTGTTTAGAAAGATCCCCCCAAAATCTGGTTTACGCAAGATTCTGCAGGGGTCAAACTTAGGGTGTTTTTCCACTGCGCTCCTTTAATCCGGATCTAAGAAGATCAGGATCTAAGGAATGGGTACTTCCCTTAATCCGGATCTAGTAGATTAAGGGAAGTATCCAGTGTGTTTCCACGGGTGGTCTAGCACCCAACAGCAATGGGTGCTAGCCTGCCTGCTGTGGAAACACCGGAGCACCCATGTGGCAAATCTGGATTGGCCCACAAGAGGTCTGCCTGTCACCTCAGGTGTTTTAGGGGACAGGGGATGCAATCTCAGAAGTTGCCTTCAGAGATTAGCAAAGGTTCTAAAGACAAGAGGGGTGCATATTAATTACCTCCTTGATTGGCATCTCTCCTGTGAGCACTGATGAGTCAGCCTCATTAATATGCACCTCTTTTGTTACCTCCAGGCATGGAAAGAGGTGCATATTAATGAGGCTGGCTCATCAGTGCTCACAGGAGAGACACCAAACAAGAAGCTAATTAATATGCACCTCTATTTGGCTCCAAAGGGGTTTGTCTTTGGAGCCTGTGCTAATCTTCGGAGGGACTTCGGAGCCTTTACTAATCTCCAAAGGCAACTTCAGAGGGATTTCGGAGCTAACTTCGGAGGGACTCCGAAGTCTTGACTTTGGGGCACCCTCCATGGGTGCCTCCCCCCCCCCCGAGCCTCCTCTACAGGCTCCCTACAATCTGGATTTTAAGGCTGAAGACCCCATTGTAGACCCCTTTAATGGGGTCTACATGAAATCTGGATTATAGGTCCTGAAGGACCCATAATGATCCAGATTTCCCTAGCTGTGGTGGAAACAGATGTGTCCCTAAGGGGGTCTGTGGTGGAAATGGTGTCATCCGGCTCTCAGCCAAATGGACCCTTAATGGGTGCTTCACATGAGTACTTAGTGACAGTGGAAAAATACCTTTTGGATAATGGTCTTCCAGGATCAGAAACAAAGCATGGCAAGATATTTTCCCCCAGTACTTGCTTTGGTGGGACTGTGTTCCCAAGTCTCACAGCATCTTAACTGACTTCACTGGATGGTTGATTGGATATTCCTGCTGTCTGTCACTATTTAGTGTTAATCTTGCTCGCTAGTTCATTTCCTCCTAGCAAAAGACAACTTGGCTTTTCTCACCTCTTTAAGGTAACTGAGCTTTAGGTTCTGGATTCACCAGAGCTATTCAAAGTAGGGATGTGCATGAATGTTAGAAAATCTGAATATTCAATTCGAATTCAATGAACGTCGATATTTGAACTCGAATTGGATTTTTTAATACAGATTTTCAAATGATTTGAATGTGTAGATTCGTATCTATCACATACGAATCTGCGCAAAAATTATCCGTATCTTGCACTTAAAATACGGGATTAAAATGGGATGCATACGGGATAATACGGATTTTTACAGGATGCACACAGATACGAATGGTGTCGACATTCGTATCTTTAAATACAAATCTAACATTGGAACGTACGGATTCAAATTGGATTTTATGACATTTGAATCTTCAATATCCAATTTGAATCGGGATTTTTTGACATTAGAATCTACTGAGATTCGAATGTCAAAAATACATTTGTGCATATCCCTAATTCAAAGGAGTGTATAAATGACATTGGAGCTGCTGTAGGGATGACCAAGGGTGTTTTTCCACTGTCACTAGAAATACCCATTAAGTACCCATTAAGGGGTACAAAAATGCCATTATGTACCCATTAATGGGTACTTAATGGGTACTTCTAGTGACAGTGGAAAAACACCCCAATGGTCCATCAGACCACCTTTGCGTCTCCACTCCAGATTTTCTGTCAGGGTTTCCTGCCTTAGTCTTTCACTTTGGCCCTGTCCCCAAAAGACTTATTAGCCCCTCTCGGCTTCCTCTGCCGTCACTCGGTTATAGCTGACTTTAAAAGTCCCCTTCACTTCCGGAATAAGCGTCCCCATGGTAGCCGCGATCTAAATGGACTTTCCGTCCCCATGGTAGCCGTCTTCTCTTTCCGGGCATCTTCCCCCCCCCCCGCCCCCTCTCTTGTTAAAAGGAAAAATAGCCAGATCTCCGTCTCCTGAAACGGCTTCCCGCCCCTAGCAAAGGCAGATGATGGCTCATTCATTCACTTTCAGCACTTACTTTCACTCAGTTCTCTGTTAGAAAAGGCTTTCCGCCCCGGCAAAGTCAGCGGCTGCAGCCATCGGCAGCACGATCCTTCGCTCATTCTCTTTTAAGGCTTTCACAGATCACTTGATAACAATGTTTCAATTCTGAGCAATTCTGGCTCTTTTTACAAAGGAAAGGAAGCGAACCTGCTGCATTTCTCAGATGTGTGAATGCTTTTTGGCTGTGTGTGCAGGCAAGCAATCCCCGCCCCTTTTGCCACGGAGCGTCCTCAAGGCAGATATAGCGAGCAAAACCCGCGAATGAATTGCCGAAAGAGCGCTGGAACTCTTCTTTAAAGTGCACGTATTTTATCGCGGGTGTCTCACTTTCCTAAGCTCCCTAAGCGCCTTGTAAAGCCTGGAATGGGGCTGCTCAGAGGCAAAAGAAGAGTTCTAGCAGACTTTCAATTGCATGGGGACAGGGCCTTTCCCAAGAACATCCCAAGGCAGTGAGGCTATTTTACACCTCGCTGGAAGATCCTATGAGCTTCTATGGCAGAGCAGGGATTCCAGCCAAGGGACTCCTGGGTTCTAGCCCTGTACCTTCCGCACCATGCCACGAAAGGGCATTTGCCATTGTGAAGCCCATGCTCTCAACCGAGTGATCATTTTTGGAGCTCATAATCACCTTTTGTTTTTACTGCCTTTATTGTAGCATTGTCAGCAAAGGTGCCACTCCTGGCTATATTTCATTCATAAACAAGTTAAGAAGCCCAAGTCTCTAAACTAAACCTTGGGAGGTTTCCACTTCTTACATTTCTCCAATATAAGAAGCATGCATTTCTTCTAACTCTCTTCCTTCTGTTTCTTAACCAGTTTGTTTTATCCGTAGGACGTTCTGCTAAGCACAGGACAGGAACGAGGAGCACAGAGTGTGCAACCCGCCTGCTAATGATGTGAGCATCAATATCCTCCCCTAATAATTGGGAGTGTCCCCAGGCCTCCAAAATAATCCATGCTTGCCTCCTGAACTGCAGTGAGAACAGTTTGCAATATTTCCCGCAGATTTGGGCAATTTGTTCTGCATGTAGCCTGGTTTGGGGCCTTTGCATGGGGACGCTCTGAGTCAAATTCAGATTCGATTCAGAGTATAGGGCGGTGATGGCCAACCTATGACACGCGTGTCACAGGTGACACGCCAAGCCCTTTTAGGTGACACACCTGGTCACCCTGGCACCTGGGCGTGTAGTGCTTGCTTGTTCTTGAAGTGTACAAAATACCAACTTTCAACTGAAGATTTAGCAAATGTAAAGAATTATTCATTTTTGCTTTTAATAAAATACATATATCAAAAATAACTTTCTTACTAGAGCTACAAATATCACAAAATTATGGATATTTCTGGAAGTGACACAGCACCCGAGTTAAGCTAGGTTTTCTTGTGAATTTTGACACACCAAGCTCAAAAGGTTCGCCATCACTGGTATAGGGGATGCCCCCAGAGAGTAAGCAAGGCCAAAGTAGAGTGTGAAACAAAGAAGCCCAAGAAAAAAGGCCGCTGCACATTTTTTCTTTTCCTTCCCACAGGCAGAAAACAGGCAAGAATGGTTGGGAAATTTGGGTTGGAGAAAAGGTGAACATGGCTGAACTCTTTTCCACCTTTCACCCATTCCCTCCTTTCCAAAGCTCTCTGTTCCTGACTCCCCCAGAGACTGTGCAGCTGGCTGCCAATGCTGGAACAATTCAGGAGTTAATGTGCAGCTCCTTGCTAGGACATCTGTCCAAGGGTGGGGGAACAAGAGGAGAGGCCGCTTCTACTGAAGGTGTCAAATTAAATTTGGAAGACCTTTTAAACAAAGGGCTTGTTTTGTCTTTCCCCATCTTAAAACCAATTTCTCACTGCCAGGATTATTCAAGGAGATTATATGACCTTAATATAACTGATTAACCTCCCGTTTCACTGCAGGAGTTCTCATCTAGGCACTTTCTGAAATCCTTCTGGCGAAAGAGTAAAACTGTGTCAAGATTGCTTGACTGGCACTGCCAGCAGAAACGTCTATAAATAAAAGCTGAATACAGGAGTAAAAGTCCAGAATAAAAGTTCTAGCGTTGATTACATTTGTACCTGACTTTACTGCCAGTGACGGCATCCAACACACCTTTGTATAAAGGTCCTTTTCAAGTGAGTTAGGCTGAAATAGACCTCAGCATTTAGGCTTCATCCACAGAAAAGCATCTCAAGTGTGGCTTAGAGGTGGCTGCATGTGCCTGCTGGCATTCCAGTCCCACCTTTAATCCACATTGAAGGCCAGATAATTTACTTTAACACAGATTGTAAACACTAGTAGTGGATGCTACTACTTTTAGTCTGTGTTTCATTTTCCTTCTTCCCTGCCTGTAGATGCAGCCATGGAAGCTAGACAGGGTAAGATCAGGGGCCAGTTCACACTTGCCCTTAAACTTTGCAATTAGTCAATATCTGTGCAGGTGAATCTGCACTTACAGGAGGCGTTTACAGACTACAGGTGCCCCCTGCCTGCCTGGAGGTTGAGTGATTGCATACTAACTTTAACCTAACATGACTGGGAACTTCACCTGGAAGAATCCAATGGTCAGCATCTCTACCAAGGGTTTTGTTCCACTTACCTCCTTTAATCTGGATCTAAGATGATCCAGATCTAAGGAGGTACCCGACGCATCTCCATGGGCGGTGTAGCACCCAATAGCAGTGGGTACTAGGCATGCTTGCAGTGGAAACTTCAGAGAACTCATGTGGCAATTCCAACTCAGCCCACGTTGAGCCCGTCCGTCACCCGTGGGGGAGCAACTCTGGAGCCACTCCAAAGAATCTTCAAAGATTGCAGCAAATTGCTCTGGAGAGTCTCTGGAGCCCTGTCCCCAAAAGACTTATTAGCCCCTCTCAGCTTCCTCTGCTGTCACTCTGTTATAGCTGATTTTAAAAGTCCCCTCCACTTCCGGGATAAGCGTCCCCATGGTAGCCGCGATCTAAACGGACTTTCCGTCCCCATGGTAGCCGTCTTCTCTTTCCGGGCATCTTTTTCCTCCCGCCCCCTCTCTTGTTAAAAGGAAAAATAGCCAGATCTCCGACTCCTGAAACGGCTTCCCGCCCCTAGCAAAGGCAGATGATCGCTCATTCATTCACTTTCAGCACTTACTTTCACTCAGTTCTCTGTTAGAAAAGGCTTTCCGTCCCTGCAAAGTCAGCGGCTGCAGGCATCGGCAGCGCGATCCTTCGCTCATTCTCTTTTAACGCTTTCACAGATCACTGATAACAATGTTGCAATTCTGAGCAATTCTGGCTCTTTTTACAAAGGAAAGGAAGCGAACCTGCTGCATTTCTCAGATGTGCAAATGCTTTTTGGCTGTGTGTGCAGGCAAGCAATCCCCGCCCCTTTTGCCACGGAGCGTCCTCAAGGCAGATATAGCGAGCAAAACCCGCGAATCGCCGAAAGAGCGCTGGAACTCTAAAGTGCACGTATTTTATCGCGGGTGTCTCACTTTCCTAAGCTCCCTAAGCGCCTTGTAAAGCCTGGAATGGGGCCGCTCAGAGGCAAAAGAAGAGTTCCAGCAGACTTTCAATTGCATGGGGACAGGGCCTGGAGCATGGCCAAAGCTCTGTAGAAAGGCCCTGTAGAAATGGCCTAAGTCTGTGCCATTCTCTGGAGTTTTCTTTTGTGAACCTGGGGAGGCAGGAGAGCGGGTGCACAGTCACATCTGCAATGGATCCAGGGTGGATTTGAAGTGGATTGAGATTAGGCACCAGCTTCGAAGCTTTGGGTATGGGGGCACTCCCCCATGGGTGCCCCCCTGAACCTGCCCCTAGACCCCACTGCACAATTGTAGTGCAAATATGCACCGTATAATCTGGATTTCATGGCTGAAGACTCGATTGTAGACCCCTTTCATGGGGTCTACAGGAAATCCGGATTATAGGTCCTGAAGGACCCATTTAATTCAGATTTCCCTAGTACAGTACAGGTGCGAACAAATCGTGTTCTAATGGGGTCTGCAGTGGAAACGGGGTCTTCTTGCTATAAGCCTAATGGGTCCTTAATGGGTCCTTAGTGGTAATGGACCCCCGCCCCAAGAGGGCCATCCGAGCTGCCACACAAGTGTACTGGCAGCTCAGAGGACCACCTGACATCAGTGCTGCCATAGTGACGGTGCTTGCACACGCATAGCCATGTAGGATGCCAAGATGGCAAAGCCTGCCAAAGATCGGACAGAGGTGAGCAACCAATTGTGCATGGGCTAGGCACTCATAAGTGTGCTAGCACTCATAAGTGTGAGCACCAGTCAATGTTAATCCGTCATGTGCCTTTCCCATCCAACAGATGGGGAAGCCATTGCAGAAACGCCCCTGGTTTTTATTTGATTGACAAACTGCCTGGAAATTGCAAGGGTTGTGGGTTAGCAAAGTGCACAAATATTTGAAAATCCAAATATTTGATTCGAATCCAACTAATGTCGACATTCGAACTTGAATCGGATTTTTGAAAATCCGACATGGATTTTTGAATAATTCAAATGTGTAGATTTGTATCTGTCATATATAAATCTGCACGAAAATTATACGTATCTTGCGCTTAAAATGCGGGATTAAAACAGGATGCATACGGATTTTTACGGAATGCTCACAGATATGTATAACAGATACGAATGTTGTTGACATTCGTATCTTTTACTACGAATCTAACATTCGAAAGTACAGATTAGAATGTTGTGGATTTGAATCAGATTTTATGACATTCAGATCTTAAATATCCTAATCAAAACGGATTTTTTTGACATTCGAATGTACTCAGTCATTGGCATCTAACCACTGTCTGTGTTCAATGAGTGGCAGTTTGGCACACCTCTATGTCCTTGCCATATTTATTTATTTACAAACTATATTTATGAGGAAAAATCATTTCACTATTTCTGATTCTGAAATGTTGGAACATATGGGAAAGCAGCTGAGATGGTGCTGTGTGGTGCTCATGTTCTCGTCCCCTCGCCAACTTGCCTTTTCCACCCCAGAACGTTCATGAGAGGGGGTAGGGGCAGAATGACCTGCCTGTGAACTGGGTCTAAGCTTTGATCAGAGACAGCCCCCCCCCAAAAAAATAACATCTGGGGCAATTTACAGAAGGGTTTGAGGTGGAATTTTTCACCCACCAGTTTACCCCTTCCTCCTAAGAACATTCTGTGTTAGAAAATGTGGATTAGAGGAGGGTTGGAAACATGAGGGCCACACGCTGCCTCAGAGGCACTTTTTTATGACTCTGAATGTGCCCATAGGGTTGGCCAGGAGGCAGGAGCGTCTACAAGGCCTGCCCAACCCCATTGTTCAAAAGCATTGTTTTCATCAGTTGGGAGAAAGTACTCTGGGCTGCGTCCCCATGCAGGAATTTTTTGGGACTATTTATTCCGGATTGAGTGCCCATCAATTAATCTAAATATAGCCGTCCCCATGCAGCTTTTTAGGCAGGATAGTCCTCATAAAATCCGGGAATAAGGAACTGCATGGGTGCCAAATTCAGATTCGATTCGGATTAATCAGAGTGGTCCTGGGGACACTCCTTCCCAAATTCGAATCGAATTTTGGATTAAAATGGCCATGGGGACGCAGCCTGAGAGCTTACCACAGGCAGGTGAGCTTGGATTCCCGCTTTGCTCTTATGCTGACCCTTCACCTGAAGCTTTGGGCTGCATCCCGTTTATGTGCTCAGACTTCTGAACTCATTTCCGGCGCCTGTCTAGACTCCCTGGTCACTGAATAAATCTCCATAAGGAGTGTTCCACCTGCAGGAATTTTCCAAGAAGGCAAGGAAGGCTGCTTTGGAACTCTTGTTGGTTTGACCGCGTCCCATCCACCCCTGCAGTGTCTTACGCAGCGGTTTTCTCCATCCAACCCCAGCCAAGGCCTCATATGAATGAAATCTGAGACTCTGCATTGTGGTTTTGTACACTGACTGAGCATCTGGGGAAGTGATTGGATTCTCTTGTCTCTCCATCCACGGCTGTTTTTATCAGCATTCCTCAGTTTTGACTAGTTACAGTTTCTGAGTTCAGTCGTGAATATCTTTGGTTTTGTTAGCAATTTTCATGTTTTATGCGTCTTGCCTTTAACAGGACAATGCTCACTCTTCCTCATTAGATCCTAAGCATCTGTTAAAATGAAGTTCGGGGATTGCTGTGTTGAGGCTTCTGTTCAAACTGAAACAAGGTATTTAAGATAACCCCCCTCTTCTCATTTGTACTGGAACTGGTTGGAAATGGAGCCGACTCAGCAATGTTTCTGGCCTATTTTAGTCCTTTCCCCCAATGTTCTAAAAAGAATAACAAACCAGTTCAGGAAAATGCCAAATGGGCACATTTGCCTGGCCCCTGTTTTAGAGTTGCAAAAGGGCAATTCTTGTAAACAGGAGCTGTGGCAGAACAATAGGATGGGAACAACATGAAGGCATTGTCCAGGGCCTGGTGGCTAGAAGAGGGCTTTCTCTGTGTGGCCCTCAGGCTTTGGAATAATAAGTAAGTTTAAATAAGTAAGTTTCTTTCTTTTCAAAACCTTGTGGTGACCGTAAGAGAGCGTGTGGAATGAGAGTCATGAGGAACAGAAAATGTGCAATGCACGGACATGGCGACGGGATCCAGAGATGATCAGAAATGGTGAACAGGGAGGGACTCCCCCCATTCTCAAGAGGGATTCCAACTTTTCTGAAGAAGAGTTGGCTTTTCTACTCCATTTTTCTCACCCATTTAGGGGGACTCAAAGCGGCTGACAAAGATCATAAGATTAGTATTAATCCAGAGGTCTACTAAATATATAACTCAAAAATACCTTCCCTATCCAAAATATTGTCCTTGGATACATTGTTTTAAATCTTATTGACCGCTAGGATGAAATGAGAGCTCAACACTGTTTGCTTTCTGCTCTCTTTGAAACGGCCAGAAAACTCCCAAGGTTGAGAAAACCTCTTCCTCCATCCTCCAGGCATCAAAGAAAGACTGTGGTGGTGAGGTCACAATGCAGCCAATATATTGGGTTGTTCATGTGGACAATTTGAGTAATCAATGCAATAAAACTGCCTTCTCCCAAGGTATGAGAACTTTGGCCGTGCTTGGCTGGCTCCGTGGTCACACATTCACTTTAAACCAACTTCAGTCCATCTTCAGGTCTCACTGTTTACACCTTTTCACTTTTATCCGTTTTATTTGTGGACCTTCCATTCTGGAAGGTCCAAATAGAGGGTGGAAAGTCCCTTTCTCCCCACATGGTTGTTTTTAATCATTTCCTGCCTGACTTCAAGAAAATTCTTCAGAAGAGCCTGCAAAGAGCAGAACAAATGCCTTGGAGGATTTTTTTCCTATTTTTTACCACCTACCAATTTTAAAGAAGCTTAGTACAAAGCTTTTAGAACGTTTGTTTATAACCTGACAGAATTTGTCAGTCAGGCTGTAGTCACACCTCCATGTTAAACTTTCTTCTGTCCATCTTAGGGTGGAAATCTACAAATACAACAGATGGAAATGAAAAAGCGTGAGCAGTCGGACCTGAAGATGGAGTGAAGAACGTTGAAAGTGAAGGAGTGGCCACAGCCTCAGACTCACCTCTCCTATGGTTTGGAAGTGTTTCTCTTGCTGGAAATAAGTGACTCTGTGCTGAAATTGGGCAGAATATATTATCCTAGGCCGTGTCCCCATGCAAGTTTGGTATGGTTCTGGGTTGTCCCCACGCGTTTTGAATTTGGCCCTTGAAAAGCGTGCCAAATCCCTCCAAACTGTGCCATAAGGGTGCCAAATTTGCTACCTGAGAAGTCTCAGTATGGTTTGGTGGACCGGCACACATTGCTTAGCCAGGACCGTACATGGGGACGATCCTGGGCTATCGGGGAGGAGATTGTTGCTCACGTCATTGGGAGGTGGGTTGTGCTTGCTGCCCCTGCCCTGTCCATTGAAGATCACAGCCACTGACTTTTAAAATGCCGATCGCAAAGGCAGGCTGGATAATAGCTTAATTTTTTTTTTTTTTTTTTTTTTGCATTTCCACAGAAGTAATTCCAACCCCATTTCACAAATGCCAAGGCAGGCTGCATAATGGCTTGGTTTTTGTTCCATTTCCAACCCCCGTTTCCCCGATCGTCAAGGCGGTCATAAACAAAGGCTTGATTTTCTGCCTTTTAAACTTGACGGGCATTCTCGCGGTTCCTGTGGAGCGGAGGTGCGCAAAACTGCTCAAGCGCCAAACTGCCGCTATACCTTGTATAAATGATTTATAAATTTATTATTATGAAGTAAACTTTATTTTAACTTTATTTACGTGCCTCCCAGCCCAGTCCTGGCTTTCAGTGCCGCTAAGGGAGAGGGGGATGTGGCATTTGCAGCTGGCGGCACAGGGGTGGGCTGACATCAATCCAGCTTCTAATGAAGGAGGCCAGTTTGGTCTAGTGGTTAGGGAGCTGGACTCTTATCTGGGAATACCAGGTTCCATTCTGCCCTCCCCCATGAAGCCAGCTGGGTGACCTTGGGCTAGTCACAGCTCTCCTCTGAGCTCTCACAGCTCCACCTACCTCACAGGGTGTCTGTTGTGGGGAGAATAGAAAAGCTTTGTCAGCCACTTTGAGTCCCCTTAAATGGGTGAGAAAAGTGGAGTAGAAAAGCCAACTCTTCTTCTTCTTCAATGAGAAAGGGGGCGGAGAGGAGGGGCATCAAACAGCTTGCATAGGAACATGGCCTTAGAAACTAGAGATGTGCAAGAATGGTTTTTTTAAACATTCTATTCAAATCGATTCAAACGCTTGAAAATTCAATTCGATTAGAATTATTTAAATTCGAATTTAACAAAATTCGATTCAGATAAAGCAAATTCAAATCTATTTTGAATTTTTGATTTGAATTTGCACTTACGAATGTCGACCACATGCGCAGATGCCCGTACGCATCTTCCTGACATCTGTACACATCCATACACATGTGTATGCATCCTGTAGTTATCCTGTATGCAACCCGCTTTCATCCCATACGGATCCGTACAAATGCATACGGACGCAGGAAAGATGCGGATCTTCAAGTACGCATTGTGTAATAACCCATAAATGTCCAGACAATTCAAATGAATAGATCTGAAATTCAAAATTTGATTTGAATGCTTAAATTTCAATTTTGAGACATTCTATTCAAATTCGAATGTCAAAATTCGGCACATTCAGTCAAATTTCCAATGCCTATGAATATTCACGCACATCCCTATTAGAAACTTCCTTTTCCTTCAACTGCAAGGATTCTAATTCTGTAGAAATATAGGGAATTTATAATTATTTTATTTTTTATAAATAATTATTTTATTATTTAGACATTTATTCAAAAGCTGCTGAACCTATAATTTCCCAGGCTTTATCTGCACTTGGTAGGTTAATAATGTGCCTGTAGATTTAATATCCTTTTATGAAAAAGTGGAAGAGTGGAGAAGATGTAGCCATTTTAGAATTTCCTAATAATGAAAGAAAGATGAGAAGTAAACAGGCATAACAGGGTTCATTTGGTGGCAGGAACTGCAACTTTTGACATGAACAAGATGGTGGAAGGGTGTATGGGTCCGTAGGTCACTTAGCCAATCTTGGTCAGTTGGATGTTTCGTATGGCAATAAATCTCAGGCAGGACCAATGCACATTCTCAAGCTATGTCCCAAGTTATTAAAAAAGTGATTCCAAAATGCTTTAAAGTTGGGTGGTTGAGACATGCTAGTATTCCTCTCTTTAATCCACAGTGAGGCCAGAAAGCGGCCTTGCAAAATGCACTTTCTCAATTTTAATGTGAATTAAAGAGGCATGGGAATACTAGCTGGCAAATGCTATTGCCTCTAAGCTGCATTGGAGCCACTTCTTTTAACGCGTGTGGATGCAATCTCACTTTGAATGGGTAAATGTTCCCCTCCAATTGAGTTTGTATAGTCATAAACATTACGAGCATATTAGATATTTCTAACACCGTCACAGGGGAGTTCTCCCTACAAAAGGCTGCCCACAGGACTTCCTAAAATCCAGAGCGATGGAGGAGGAGGAGGAGGCATGAAGCTGTGTATTCTGTTTTTGGGTTATACCTCAATCCTGGAAAGTAAAGGAAAAGCAAAGCCTGGTGTTCTATGCTAACCACGTCTTTGATACGGGCACATGCTGTGTTGTATTCAAACACTGAATTAATGGCGCATTGTCTCCCTGAGTACAAATCAGGCTTTTGACTACCATGCTCTCTCTCGTCTTTTGGCCTAGAAACGGTCAGCCCTGCCAAAGAGAACACTTCTAGTAGAACAACCAAAGCCCCCTTCATAAATGTAGCCCTTGCATATTTCACAAGCACAAAGAGGAGGAAGGGAAGCTACATGTGCTGGACCCACGCCCTATTTCCCTACCACCAAGTATCTTTCCCCTGGAACTTTGGACATCAGGTAAGAACATGGCCTGAGAAATCTGTGACAAATTTGTTGGAATTCTTTGAGAGTGTCAATAAACACGTGGATAAAGGTGAACCAGTAGACATTGTCTATCTGGACTTTCAGAAGGCTTTTGACAAAGTCCCACATCAAAGGCTACTGAGTAAACTCACCAGCCATGGAATAAAAGGACAGGTTCTGTCCTGGATTTGTGACTGGCTTAAGGGCAGAAAGCAGAGAGTAGTAGTAAACGGCAATTTCTCAGGGTGGAAAGAAGTAAAAAGTGGGGTCCCTCAAGGCTCAGTACTGGGACCAATGCTTTTTAATTTATTCATCAATGATCTAGAAAAAGGGGGTACATAGTAAAATAGCAAAGTTTGCTGATGATACTAAATTATTTAGGGTAGTAAAATCTGAAAGAGATTGCCAAGAGCTCCAGAGGGATCTCTTAGCATTGGGTGAGTGGGCAACCAAGTGGCAAATGTGCTTTAATCTTAACAAGTGTAAAGTAATGCACATTGGGGCCAAGAATCCAAATTACGTCTATAAACTGATGGGGTCTGAGCTTTCTGCAACACGCCAGGAAAGGGATCTCGGGGTTTTGGTGGACAGTTCAATGAAGGTGTCAACCCAGTGTGCGGCAGCAGCAAAAAAAGCAAATTCAATGCTGGGAATAATTAGGAAGGGAATAGAAAATAAGTCAGCAAGTGTCATTTTGCCCCTTTATAAATCTATAGTGAGGCCACATTTGGAATACTGTGTACAATTCTGGTCACCACACCTCAAAAAGGATATTGTGGAACTAGAGAAGGTGCAGAGAAGGGCAACCAGAATGATTAAGGGTCTGGAACACCTCCCTTACGAAACCAGGCTGCAACGTCTAGGCCTCTTCAGTCTGGAGAGACGGCGTTTGAGAGGGGACCTGATTGAAGTATATAAAATTATGCACGGCATAGAAAAGGTGGATAGAGAAAATTTCTTTTCTCTATCGCACAACACTAGAACCAGGGGGCACTCTATGAAGCTGATGGGTAGGAGCGTAAGGTCTGACAGGGGGAAATATTTCTTCACACAGAGGGTCATCGGCCTATGGAATGTGCTGCCAGAAGAGGTGGTGACAGCTACCAGTCTCGATGGCTTTAAGGTAGGGTTAGACAAATTTATGGATGACAGATGTATCAATGGCTACTAGAACGAATGCCTAGGTGCATCCTTCAGGCTGAGGGGGGGGGAGGAACTGGGGCGCTTCTAAGGCCATCTGCTGGGACTCGAGAGCAGGAGAAGGTTTGTCCTTGTCTCTGCTTGAGATGCCCATGAGCATTTGGTGGGCCACTGTGTGCGACAGGATGCTGGACTAGATGGGCTGTGGCCTGATCCAGCAAGGCTTCTCTTATGTTCTTATGTTCTTATGACATCTGCGTGACAAGACATTGGTTTCCTCACATGGCTTTCCCACTGACACAGAAGACCCAACAGGCATTTATCAGAAAATGTTTGCAGGTTCCCCCTTAAGACCATCTGCCAGCTGCACCAAAACCTGGGGGTGAGCCAGAAACAGTGTGGGTAGGAAGGGAGGTGAGTTGTGTGGGGCCCTGCACCCCCCTCCTGTTCTTGGAACACAGGGAAGTTTGCGACACCTGAAGACAGTAAACAAAAACACATGTTTCAAATAATCCTGAATTAGATAATGGAGTAGACGCCGATATACAATGTTATTCCATCACATACTATTTTCAGAGTTAGCACAATTCCATAGCATCTGTCCACGATTAATTAGCATGGATGCAACTGGCCGGAAATTCCTCTCATGTGTCACTCTCAGTGAACTGAACAGGAGGGGAAACAGAAGCTATGAGTAGATTAAGAATGCATTGATATACAGGTTTAAAAAGCTCCCGAAGCAACTTCAGGATGACCGAGACTGTTAAAGCGATGCCTTCTGAGCAATTCTGAGGTGAGGATGCTGAATATTTTATCCCTACATGCCATTACCCCACCTCGAAATTTCAGGAAGATCATCTCTTCAAATAATCAAAAATTCAATTCGAATGATTTACATTCAATTTTAACAAAATTCAGTTCACATTAAGCAAATTCAAATCTATTCATTTGAATTTTTTTATTTGAATTCGCACTTACGAACGTCGACAAGATGCGTGGATGCCCGTATGCACCTTCCCGACACTTGTATGTGTCCGTACACGTGTGTAGGCATCCTGTAGTTATCCTGTAAGCAACCCGTTTTCGTCCCATACGGATCCGTACAAATGCGTACCGATGAGGGAAAGATGCGGATCTTCAGGTACACATTGTGTACTAACCCGTACACATTCAGATCGAATTTCAAATTTCAGGACTATGTGTTCGAATTATTCCAACATTCCTATGTTTCAATTAGAATTTCTGGGCATTCTATTCGAATTCGAATGTTGAAACTTGGCACATTTTGATCAAATTTCAAATGCCTATGAATATTCATGCACATACTTAGAACAAATAGGGTGCTTCCGCACTGACCTCCGAAATCCGGATCTATTTAGATCCAGATTTTAGAGATCTGTGGTAAGTAGATCCGTATCTAGTAGATATGGATCTACTACCACACATTTCGTCCGCACCCGCAAGGGTGGGACAGAATTCGATCCGGATTTGAGGTAGGTGCATCGCGGAAGCTCAGCACCCACCTCAATCCGAATCTCCAGAGGCCCTCACCCAGCCCGCCATGACTGGCTCCTCCGGAGCCGAGCATGGCGAGCCAGGGGTCTCCTATCTCGCAGCTCCCCCTCGACCCAGAAACCGTGGATTGCGGCTTCTGGAGCCGGGGGGGGGGGGATTGCAGCTTCCCCTCCCCCCCATCCCACCCTGTGGAGAGCGTGAGCAATCCCCTCCCTATCTTAATGCAGCCAGGCCGATTCTGCCTGCGGGGTCCCAGTTCCGTGAGCGCCTGCATCCAGCGCGCCTCCCGATTGACCAGGGCCATGCCTGGCTTCAGGAGGCTCTCTGCGCAGGCACACACCCCTGAGTCCTAACTGTGGGAGTACACATCTAAGTACCCATTAAGACTACCTTGAATGTAGTCTTCCAGTAATCCGGATTAAGGAGCACTTAGCACACATTAGCGACACATCTCGCAGGCGTCAGTGAGGAAGCGTACTCCCCAATGTGTCACTAATGAGCGCTGCCGTGAGGACACGGTTTTAGAAACTGGTGTTTAATGGGTACTTAACGTGTACTTAGTGTCCAATGTGGAAGCACCCATACTGTCATCCAGCAATCACCCAGAACCCCAGAACCCCAGGATGGTGGTAGACAATGAGTGCTGAACATTTGTTCTTGGAGAGGCCAGACTTTTGACATGAAGGAACAGTAATATCTGGAAATATGAGGTAGGATTTTTCTTTTTACTGTTTGAATGTCTGGTTTTTTGGATGATCTCACAAGAGGAGCATTTTTTAAAAGAAACAATTGAAAAAAGAGCTGTCTCATTGCACCCTTAGTACGATGGTTGCCAGCTGGAATCCTTCACATGCCAGTCTCATCTGCCCTCTTGTGAACATTCTAGGCTAGAAAAAGTGAGTTTTAAACGGGACGAAAACACCAGTGCCACGCCCTAGTGTCCCACTTGTTTTTAGCTATGTGTGAATGCAACCTAAATGTCTTCAGTTTGTATTCTACCATCCTTTTTAATGTTTAACCCTGTGAAATGAATCATCTGCCTCCCGGAAGCGCTTTCTATGTTCACATAGATACATGAATATTTTCACCGATTTATGAAATGAAATGTGAGTCTTTTTAAGACGATGAAGTCATTATAGCCAAAGAAGGAGTGTTTTCCGTTTTTATAGTGAAAAAGAGAAACACAGCAGAAGCAAACCTGAAATGAAAAAAAGAAAAGAAAAAGAAAAAGAAAAAGCCTGTCTGTGACATTTCAAAGCCCCTTTTAAAATACAAGTTGGGCTGCTTAAAACCCGGATCGTTTTTGCCTTGCAAATGTCCCAGTAGGAGTTTCAGAAGTCAGTTGCAGGCGATTGTGCTTGGTTCTCTTGTTCCCCTCTAAAGGGGATAAATCTTTCCAACCTTGTGAATAAGCTGTGATTACATCTTCATTTGTTAGTAATGGGATTACCATGCCAGTGAAAGATACTTCAGAGGAACATACATGTTTAAGATTGGTGTAAATTACCCAAGGGGGCTGGGGGGAATTCTTCGGGCTCCCTCAGTCCCAGCCCCCAGCCCCCTCTTCTTAGAAAGCTGGCCTGCAGGCAACAGACTTGAATAGGCTGGGATCAGCTGACCATCCCCTGCTGTGCCCTGTGGCTCTCTTCCTGTGCCCACGCCAAGTGAACTGGAAAATACAATTATACACATCTAAGAGAACAGTTAGGGGTTTTGACTCCAGCTAACAAGCTAAGGATTTTTCAACTAATTGATTTTTATCTCTTTATGAAGAAGATGTCATAAATCCTTGGTAGCTAATAATGATTCAGACATAAAGGCCGGTCTGACGACGTATGAGCAAAGCCATTGCATAAAACTCCAATGGGCTACATGAAGTCGAAGACAACTCCTGCCCGCATTTGCAAAAAAGTTGGTTAAAGGAAAGAGAGAGAGAGCAACAAACAGGAAGAACGAAACTGAAAACAAAACAGGAGGCAAGAAAGATGGAAGCCAAGAAGAACAGGGAGCCCTGTTTGAAGTGGTGCTGCGGAAGTGTTTCTCTCTATGATCAGACATAAAGTGCATATTATAAATACATCACAGAGTTGGAAGGGACCTCAAGGGTCATCAAGTCCAACATATAAAAAATGAAACAATTTGGAAAACCATTAAAACCAAAATTAACTCCGTGAAGTGGCCTAATTTAACTCTGGCTGTGCTTTCATGACTGTAGCACCACAGCTGTGGTGGGATACCTTTGAGGCCATAGGGCTCTGTAGAAGTGTCCTCCTCATGATCGGTCATTTCCATGTTTCCTTTTCTGATGCATGAGGGTGTCTGAAGATGTTGCAGCTGAGATGCTCACTTTCCAAGTGCTCACCTCCAACTGCTTTGGACAAGTGTGGACAGGAGGGCTTCAGCAGACGTCTTTTATCATTGGACATTGCGATGCAGTGTCCCAGATGGTTTGTGGAGGCACCTCATGAGGTAAGTATTTAGCCTCCCCATTGTGCTTCTGATGCAGTGATCTTCGTGATGTAGTGTAACCTACAAAGACAATCTAACTTGCCTGTTAACATCTTTAAACAACCTAAGACTATGTAATGACATCTCTAAATTCCAGGGGAAGTTTCTGTAAGTGCAGGAGCATGGGGAAGATAATGTCAGGATTTATGAAGGCCAGTGGGACTGGTCATGTGAGAACTAAGAAGTGTGGTTGCAATGGCCCACTCTTGCCCAATACAGAGTGAAGATTATGACCACATCCACATTGGACTAGTAGACTCACCTTTGAGTTTCCGGTCGGAAACAGCACCGAGCACACATTGGGATGTTCCCACACCGGACCTGCAAGTGCGCATAAGCGCAAAGCAGACAGCGAGGAGAGGCAGGAAAGGGGCACCGGGCTTGCTGCTATGAGCTCTGGCTTGATGTTGCCTGGTGGCCCCCTCTACTCAGTCAAGCCGCGGCTAATGCCGGCGAGCCTGGTCTCCCTTTCCTCCTTCTCCTCTTTGCCCGCCTACCTCTGATCGTGTGTCAGGATCTAAAGGCACTAAAATCCAGTGGGCAGATAAAGAGGAGCAGCAGCAGTAATCTGAATCCTGTTTTACCAGGGGTTTATTTTCCCCGGATTTTCCCAGGAAAATTCAGGGTAAAAGAAGTTGAATGGGAATGGGACTTGCCGAATTCAGATTACTGACGAATTACATGGGGACTCTGAGCGGCGAATTCACATTCAATCCGGATTTTAGGGCCTTAGGGGACACGGCCTTAATGTAGATTGGGAATGGTATGGAAACCCTAGTGCACGGCAGCTGCCACCTCTAAGCTGTTTTTGATTTGCTTGTTTTTATTACGCGTGTAATGAGCCTGAATTTCTTGAAAAAGAAGTTTAATACAGCCTACATTCCCTCACTCCCCCAAGCCTATATCCATCATGGAGGACAGAGGTCAAAGACACAAGGGAGTGATCCTAACATTATCTTCTCCATATCTTCAGGCTACATAAACTTAAAGCTATCTATCAAAATATAAGCAAGCTAATGCTGAATGCACTTCAGAAGGAGATGCAACCACAACCATGGTCTCTAGCAGAGCAAATGCGAAGTGATTTTATCTAGAAACTTCGAGTAAACTGTCACAGGAAACAGTTTTGCCTGTTTCACTAATTGATAAAGCAGAGGTTACCAATCCAGTAGCAGTAGGATGATTTTTTTTTTGTGCTGCCCTCAAAATGAAAAGTACTCTGTGGATATTGCTCCTTGTTCAGTCAAATCAATCCAGTTCTTTCTCCATTACTCATTCTGTCTCACTTCATCACCCTGAGCAATCTGGAAAGCTTATTAACCTTACTTTCAGGTAAAAGAACCTCAGGAACTGTTATATCAGCTGTCTGAGTTATTTGTAACAGACTGACTTAGGACGAGGATATGGGGGAATGTTGGAAACTTGATAGGGAGGGTACTTCCATGGAGGTGTGTCCTCAGATACCCACTGGAGATGTGGCCTAAGTCTTTGTCAAGTTCACTGGATTCTTCAAAGCTTTCAAAAATACATTTGAATATACTGAATCCTGCTCCCAAGAGCTGCTATTAGAATCATAGAATCATAGAATCATAGAATGGTAGAGTTGGAGGGGACCTCCTGGGTCATCGAGTCCAACCCCCTGCTCAAGGCAGGATCTCCTAAACCATCTCAGACAGATGGCCGTCCAGTCTCTGCTTGAAGACCTCCATCGAAGGGGAACCAACCACCTCCCGTGGCAGCCTGTTCCACTGGTTGATCACTCTTACTGTTAGAATTTTTTTCCTAACATCTAAACTAAATCTTTTCCCCTGCAGTTTCACCCCATTGTTTCTAGTTTCATCTCTATCCCTGGTCTGTGACCGTATCAGTCAGTCAGTTACTGGCTAGGACTGTCCAACATCCCTCATCCTGTGCCAGAAAGGAAATCCTGTTTTAAAGCATATCTTGCTTTATGAGAGCCATACAAGATCACTCACTCTGCCTCATTATGTCTGTAGAGACTTTGGTCTCTGTGTAGATATAGACATTACTTAAAAAAAGCAGGCTGAAAAACACAAAACTACACCAAAGAATGTTTGATATGGATCAGAGATAATGTTTGGCAGCAGAGTCAATACAACAGTAATAGAGTGTTCACATATTTACTGTGTACCTGAAGTGGCTTCAGTTCACACAGATCACACCAAAAGTAGTTGCTCAGTGCCATAGACCAGACTTTCCTGCCCTAGTGGAAGCCTCAGAATCTCACCTCTCCCAAAGGCATGGCTAAACATCCCAATGATCCAAAGGAAGCAACAACCAAGATCTCTTGTACCTTCAGGTTCAAAATTGAAGCAGACCATAAGACCAAAGAGCTGCCTACCCAGGGGTTGGTAGAAGCAAGCACCTTCATTCATGGCAGAAATTAAGAGGTGTGATGACTGTGAGACCCTTTCTGCCAGTGTAAGTGTAGACCTGGTGGCAGAAGTTTCTTTTCTGGGTGCCTTCACAGGAAAGTAAAGAGGGGGTCTGTGTGTGAGGAAGGAGGGGGCAGTGATTGCTGCCTCGCCAATGAGTGAGCCAAACCGTACTTTGACTCCCTCTCCCCCAAACATGACTTGTCACTGGCCTGTTAGTTGATTCAGAAACTGAGGAATTTTTTTTGTATTAACATGCTTTATTTTCCCTTTGGGAACAGTAGATTCACAGTAGCCTGCCCACCTGCCCACCTGGCTGCCCTTGCTGTGATGGAAATTCAAGACAGAGCCTGAAGTTGGCTGTCAGGCAGAAATTCCAAATTTCACTAGGGTTGTCTCTAACTATCACTACCTCGCTGTGCTGCCACCTTGCTCGGCCAGCCACTTGCCCGCCCGGCTGCCTGCCATTTCGCCACCGCCGGCCTTTCAGGCTCCACTACTGCCGCCTCTTCACTCGCTTGGCTTCTTGCTAAGCAGCCGTGGCGCTCCTGGGACATGAGGAGGAGTAACGCCTGGTGGGCGTTTGACCGAGCCCTGCCCTCCCTCCCTCCCTCCCTTCCCCCCTTCCTCCCTCTCTCCCTTCCTTTTGGCCACTACTACCGCCACACCGCTGCCATGCTCTACTTTTTAAAGTGGAATTAACAACAACAACAAAAAGGAACGCCCATAAAGTGTGTTCGCATCCATTTTTGTTAATTCTGTTTTAAACAAGCCAAGTGGGATCACGGCCCAGGTATATTAAAGGTACAAAATGTACTATTTTTACATACAATATTGTATTTTCCACAGCATTGGCAGTTTGATAACAAGGCTGACCAATGAAATTTAAGTAATCGAATACTATATCGAAACAAAATACTGCTGCCGTTATGTAAATAGTTCACATTTGTTTGTAGTTGTATACATTATTTGAATATGTTTCTATGAAAGAAAGATTTATTACTTTGTAACAGTTTAACAAAAATAAAAATTTGTTTCAGGGGGGAAAAAATTGGGTGATTACGCCCCTGGTGTTCTGTATTTATTTTAGCTGTCAAAACCTGGGATGGAGGGAGGATGTATGGACAGCAGCTGTTTCATTTTTTCGTTGTTGATTACAGTATTTTACATCTCAAAATCCAAGTTGTTCATTTTTCTCACTCACTTCTCTTCCATCTACCACAGATGATGATGATGCTGCCATGAATGAAGGCTCTTCTGCCTTCCCCTGAAACAAGGCTGGAAGTCCTCACCTTTCAAAATTTGATTCAGTGTGTATTGTGTGTTTTTCTTTGAATTCTTGTTGTCTAGGGGATAGTGCTTCAAATGTTTCAGCACTGACTTCTGGCTCTAGTGCAGTGGTTCTCAGCCTTCCTAATGCTGCAACCCTTTAATACGGTTCCTCATGTTGTGGTGACCCCCAACCTAACCCTAACCCCCAACCATAAAATTATTTCCCTTGCTACTCCATAACTAATTTTGCTACTCTTGTGAATTGTAATGTAAATATCTGATATGCAGGATTTATTTTCATTGTTACAAATTGAACATAATTAAAGCATAGTATTCACATCAACCACAGCTGAATATAAAAGTGTCATTTTACCCCCCAATACTGCTGCTCTCTACTGTATTTGTATGGGGTGCATGTGATGGGGTTGGCGTGATGATGTCATCATGCCAGGTACTTGTATGTGGGGGTATCTGCATGTGGGTGGACCTGCCTGGAGACGGATAGTGGAGCGATGTCTTGGTTCCTATGTGTTTTCCGATGGTCTTAGGCGACCCCTGAGAAAGAGTAGATCGACCCCCAAAGGGGTTGCAACCCACAGGCTGAGAACCACTGCTCTAGATGCATATCTCCTTGCATATTTCCGTCATAGCCTTGTAATTCTCATTTTGCAGTTGCTCCTGATGTGGCTCTTGCAGTAGTTTTTGCCTTTCGCTTTTCACAGTTTCTCTGAATTTCTTCAGGTTCCACTTCACAGAACACTTTGTTTCTAATATTGTCACTGACCAGCCGGGTGTTGTTGCGTGGTCAGTGATTGTGGCTATTTTTCTCTCCATAATTTGACATTTCTCAGATTCAGATGGATAGTAGCAAGTCATGATAATGCAATTCTCTGACACAGAATATTTCTGATGCTTTTATAGATTTTCTTTTTCAGGTGACCCTACAGGACTAAGCTCTGGTTGCCCAACAATAGTTCCTGAGTCTTGTAGCCCACTTGTTGATGGGTTTCTAGGGACTCCAGCACCTGATGTGGCCCTGTTTGGCCCAGACAAAGACAAATCCAGAATGGATTTTTTTATTTGTTTGTTTCACCATGGTTAATGGGTTGTTGGGCATCCTTGGTCTGACTCCTCAGTTGAGATCAATCTGGTTTTGATGACTCTACCGGTAATATATCCTATTGCAAGTACAACTCTATATAGGAGTGGGTTAGTTACAGAATCTTCAGGCAGCAGCAGGTCTTCTTCAGTAACAGAAGGGAAAGGTTCTTGAAGACAGCTGAATGGCTGTTTCTAGCTATCAGTTGAAGCAGAAAGAAGAGTTGATGGGACCAGTCTCTTATTTTAGCCTCACTGATTATTATTATTAATTATCATCATCATCATCATCATTATTGACATAACACAACAGTAACACACAGCCAACAAGATATTTATGCTGGCTTTGGTCATTGTTATCACTAATCGGACCCTTCCCAAGCGCCTAGGACTGAGTGATGTATTGGCGAATGATACGAGCAGATCCCAGCAAAGTGGCTTCTGTAGCTGGCAGATGGATATTTTGTGGATGCCAACGCTTTTCAACGACATGAATCCGAAGTCTTCTTCAAATTTCTGCTTGCCCTGGTCTTGTCACAGATTCACCTTTTGATCCTGGCCACTTCTTGCCAATGAATCATGGCCTGTTCTATAGATGCACCACCATGGTTATCCTCAGATATTGACTGTTGGGTAAGCTAAGCATGGTCCCCCAGGGAACACCATGTCCACATGGTTTAACAGTCTACTGGAAGGCTATGCCTCCATGGAAGAGACATGACATTAAGGTGGGCCTCTATGAGATAATAGGGCTCGGTCCAACAGGAGACCACACTGAACTGTTTCTCCTTTTGTTCCCTGGAGGCGGAGCAATCCAGCCCCTCATGTGGAGATGGCAGTGAGTTGTTGGACCAACCTACCTAACATGTGTTCTGCTGGTTTCCTGGAAATGGCCCTGGACGTGTCCAGCTAAAACAGCACTGGCTAGCAACATCAGAGGCTGGGAGCTTTGGTTTTCAGCCTTCATAGTTGCCAGCTTGGCTGGGTTGTTGCCCAGTGGACAGCCCATGGCCCACACTGCCAGCCATACCTCTGATCCTGGGCCAATTCCAGCACTCTGACTCATAATCAGCCGATATCATCTGAGACAACACACAGCATGCAGAAATAGCTCTAGATTTGTGGGTTTCTGACTCCTGGCTCCCAGCTGACTTCTGGCCAGAACCTGTTAGCCACGAGATCACAGTCCCAAGCAGGCACCACAGCCAGGTGCATAAAGGGGACTTGTTATGCTGTGGCTGCCCCAGTAGAAGGGGAGTGCTGATTATCTGCATGAGTCGCCCCGGAGGTTACTGTTTGATCTTGCCTGAACCAAAACAGAGTGTCAGCACACTGCAATTATAGGTTTTGTCACTGAGTAGGACTAAGGCTGCAGGACCACACAGGGAACTGAAATTTTATCACAGGGGTGGCTTATCTCCTTGGAATGAAAGAGTAACATTGTCCTGTTGGCAGGAACTATTGTCATTTGGAGTTAAGTTCTTGGGCTGGAGGACACAGAAGCCACACATGTGGCAGGGAGCAAAAACATGCATTAAATGGCTGCTCATCACCAGGCTCATTTCATACTTGTCATCATCTTTGTCTGCCCGATATGCGATCAAATAATTTAATACAACTTCTAAGGGGGCTGACAGAATTTTGCACTCAAGCAAGTTGTTTCTTCTTATTACCGAAATGTTCCCTAGAGACCAGCATGCAGTTTCCCTGGGCAGAGCGGGTAAAACTTTTCTTGCGCTCATTTTAAAGAATTCTCTCCCCCTGCCATCAGAACAAAACAAGCAATTGTTTCAAGGAGGTACACAAAATCATGTCATTGTTGAGCACTTATTTTAGCAACTGTCATGAGAGAACATATAGCTTTTTGCTGAGATCTAGACAGCAAAGAGAGAATCCTTTTGGAAATTTCTCTGGTTGTTGAACTTTATGTTTGTTTATTATTGCATTGTGTGCATATTTTTCATCCCAATCTATACAGAACGAAGACCCTATTTTACTCTAGCTACGACTCTGGCCTCAGACCTTTGACTTGAGTTGCCAAATGTAGGCAATTAATTTTATTTATTTTCTATTTATACTTTTAGTCTGGCCTTCAGATGTCACCTCAGAATAGATTTAAAAAGTTTTAAAAGGAAATAAAGTAAAATAAATAGCAAAGTCCAGCAAGGTAGTTAGTAGCACTTGGAGATTAACAAGAGAAGGGGTAGTGGCATGAGCTTTTGTAGACACGTCTACTTCTTCAGATGCCAGGGGGCCCAATGGACACGTCTGCTTCTTCAGATGCTAGGGGGCCCAATGGACATGTCTACTTCTTCAGATGCCAGGGGGGCCAATGGGCACGTCTACTTCTTCAGATGCTAGGGGGCCCAATGGACATGTCTACTTCTTCAGATGCTAGGGGGCCCAATGGACATGTCTACTTCTTCAGATGCCAGGGGGCCCAATGGACACATCTACTTCTTCAGATGCTAGGGGGCCCAATGGACATGTCTACTTCTTCAGATGCCAGGGGGCCCAATGGACACGTCTGCTTCTTCAGATGCTAGGGGGCCCAATGGACATGTCTACTTCTTCAGATGCCAGGGGGGCCAATGGGCACGTCTACTTCTTCAGATGCTAGGGGGCCCAATGGACACGTCTGCTTCTTCAGATGCTAGGGGGCCCAATGGACATGTCTACTTCTTCAGATGCCAGGGGGGCCAATGGGCACGTCTACTTCTTCAGATGCTAGGGGGGCCCCTACCATCTGAAGAAGTAGACGTGTCTATGAAAGCTTATGCCACCAACCCTTCTTTTAGTCTGCAAGTGCTACTAACTACGTTGCTGGACTTTTCGAATTAGACTAACATGGCTATTTCTCTGAAATAAATAGCAAAGTGCACCATTACCAATTCAGAATGATTCAAAACTATAATATAGGTGGCCAAATAAACTCAATGCAAGAGAATAACACAAGATATATATCCCTGCCATTATCCTTTGCCATAGCATTGTTTTCACGTTTTACCGATCCACATGTCTGGGTATGCTTGACATCTGTTTTGCCATGGACACATGCTATGATGGCGGGTCCATCCAGAAGTTAAGTAAAAAGGGCTGTTGCTGGAAAATCTAAAACCAGCGCTTTCCAGTGCTTTTTTTTGGGGGGGGGGTAGTGGAGTTTTGGTGGAGTTGACTCAGATATGGGAGGCAACTCACCACAGCACTACTGTAATGGTGCTATAGCCCCCAAGTCACCCACTGTGGAAAAGGCCATAAAGTGTAGTATGTGAACAAACTTCACCAGAAATGAAGTATTCTACTATCTTCCATCCCAGATAGCTGCACTTTCCTTTGAGGATTTGTGTCCAGCGAAATTTTGGGCTGCACACTACAAGAAGGAGGAGGAGGAGGAGGAGGAGGAGGAGGAGGAGAAGGAGAAGGAGAAGGAGAAGGAGAAGGAGAAGGAGAAGGAGAAGGAGAAGGAGAAGGAGAAGGAGAAGGAGAAGGAGAAGGAGAAGAAGAAGAGTTGACTTTTCTATCCTACTTTTCTCACCCATTTAAGGGGACTCAAAGTGGCTGACAAAACTTTCTATTTTTCTCCCCACAACAGACACCCTGTGAGGTGGGTGGGGCTGTGAGAGCTCAGAAGAGAGCTGTGACTAGCCCAAGGTCACCCAGCTGGCATCATGGGGTAGGGTGGAATTGAACCCAGTATTCCCAGATAAAGAGTTTGGCTCCTTAACCACTAGACCAAACTGGCTCACAAGGGCCAAATCTCAGAATCGTAAAGCGAAAAATGCAGCTGCAGTCAAAGATAAGACGAAGTGGCAGAGATAAGAGGCAGTGAGCAGGCAACCCCGGCTTCTCACAGCAATGGCTCCAATGCTGGCTTTGCATGAAACCACAATTATATTACAGTGAAGATATGCTGGTGTTAATAGAAATCAGTTTTGACTCTAAGAAATCTGAAACTTCTGCCCATGTCTTGACTCTCTTTTACAAAATATTTCCTCATTTCAGACCAGAGAACTCTATCTGAAAAGACAGCTTTCATTCCATTGTACATTATAAAGGTCTCTGTGATGAAATGCTGATTGTTAGGAAAGACTAGACATCTTTTTAGTTCACAAAACACAATCCAAACTGAGGTCCTAGAAACATATATCTGATGGAAACCACAAGCTGAATTAATCAGAGTTAATGGGTCGGTAGGTAAGTTGAACATAGTGCTTCCTGCAATTAAAACATCTGGATCCAAATCAGAAGGTTACAGTTACCAACTGGAAATACACTTAAGTCTCAACAAAGCGGGAACAAGTGGATTCTTTGTTGCTTCTAAAGTTTGTTTTATTCCACTAGAGCTTTAGCGACCAGTTCAAAACTGCTTTCTACTGAAATTCGGAATATTAGTTAGCATTAAAGGTCCCCTCCAAACCTGTCACTTATATCGTCTGCCTGTTCCGAATTACAGCCCGAAGGTTACTTAGATCAGTTACAACATTTTAGGCCTAAATTTGCTTTCTTTGATGGGAAATGGTGGGATAAACAAAGAATAATTTCTCCAGAGAGGTTCCCACTGTTCTCCGCACCTCTTTTCTCACACATGACTGCTACTAAATGACAGAGTCAATAACAGCCAATACATTGATGAAGTGGCCGTATTTGAATGCAAATATATTTGCAGGGAGTGGCTGTAATTTACAGGTTCAATCCCAGATTGTCCCTCAAAGGCGGTAACTCGATGGTACCTAACAACAACATTTTGTTAAATGGCACTTACGATATTTTAGGAATGGTATAGAACACCATCTCAATTGTCATATATGACTCCAGGAGTGTCACCACAATGCTGCCATGGATGTGGGCATAGGGGGACATACTGTATTTCCACCTTCGGTGGGAGTGTGATAGCATTAAAATATTTTGAAGAAGTATTCAGAATTATATTAATAATATTCTAAATATAAATGTGGAATTAACACCTGGAATAGCTTTGTTTCATGTGATGACGGGGAGAATAAGTGCAGAAAAACTGTATTTATTTGAAGAAATGATATATGCTGCACAATCTACAGTTGTATTAGGATGGAAAAAGATTGCTAAATGGACATTGGATAATTGGTACAAGTACCTAATGGAACAATATAGATTTGAGAAAATGCAGGAAAAAAGATTTAAAAGTCAAGGACTGAAACGGCGCTCCAAGACAGAGGATAGCTGGAAAGAATTGTTGAACTATTTAATGAGACCTCAGGCTCTAGAAGTTATGAAAGATGAAATATTAAGACTATTTCCTTGGTCTGATTGGGCACGCATTGGATAGGTGAGACCGAGATCGAATCTTGCCTGTCCCCATGCCACTCCCGGTAACATGGGCTGGGTGTAGATTCAGCCGTCCCCATGCACACCACGCCAAACCCTGGCACAGGGAAGCAGCACCATCTACTCTCCGCCCCCTCTCTCCTCATTGGAAGCCGGACTGACGTCACCCCACCCCTATGCTGCCCGCTACAAATGCCGCAGACCCCCCTCCCTTTGTGCCACAGAAGCCAGGACCGAACGGAAAAATAATAATTTAAAAAAAACCCCAAAGCCACAACAGGGTTTGGCCCAAGATTGAACCTTTTCAAACTAAGAGCTTCATATCTTGTTGGGCCTCTCCAGAACAGCGCTGTCTGCTGCAGTAAGGGCAGAATTGAGAATGATCCCTTTAAAAGCTCTAATCCTACAGAGACAATTTAATTACTGGGTTCAAATTAACCAGATGAGCCCAAACAGGCTCCCCCGCTTATGCTTAGAGGAGCAAGGCATAAGACTTCATGGGCAGTGGCCCTAAACTGTCAGCTGGCTAATACTGGCCTTCCATTGCAATTCATGAACAACTTAGGTCCTAGGGCAAAACAAGTTCTTATACAACGAACCTCAGATACCTACTTGCAATTGGACATAGCAAGTATAGGCAACTCTTCAGCTACAAAGTTTTTAGCCGCCCACAAATTGAATACCCACCCTGAAAACCACTTGAATATCCCACTTCCACTCCCCCTAAGAAGAATTTACACAAGGGCAAGGTTTGAACAACTTGGAATCATGATACAAACACGGTGCTATCATAATATTCCAAGCAGAGAGAGATATTTCATTTGCGGGAAACAAATTGTGGAAGATGTTGAACATTTTTTAATCGACTGTCCAGCATACACTGACTACCGTTCCAGATATCTAGAACCCATACTGTCTAATTTTAGGGCTCACAGTAGAAAGGAGCTTTTATCTTTTCTCCTACAAGGGCAAGATAGAACCACTGTAATCAGAGTCTTTTCATCCTGAAAGCTATCAAGAAAAGAACACACTACTTGGAAGATAAATTGGGCAAATAAGACTTTGACTGCAAACAGAAGGCCGGCTGCTCACCTTTGCCTTGTCCGCTCTGTTTTTATTTGTACTGTAATTTGAAATGGTCATATGACTAGTCAAATAAATAAATTATCTTATCTTAACAGGGTTTGGCAGCATGTTAAGACATTTGATTCAAGTTCTAATGTCCACATTCATTGGATTCAAATCAGATTTTTGAATTTTTGAACATTTGTGCACATCCCTAGAAAAGCCAACTCTTCTTCTTCTTCTTCTTCTTCTTCTTCTTCTTCTTCTTCTTCTTCTTCTTCTTCTTCTTCGAGTAGCTCATCATGGGTTTTCCCAGAATAGTGCAAAAAACCTACCTGCCTGAAAGCTGGGCAATGATCCTTACTGAATAAAATGGCCCCCTGCAGATGTTCATAGCCGAATCTGAGGTGAAAATACCCATGTGTGTGGTTCTCTTCACATTTTGGATTGTAAAAAGACCTGGGAGTGCTCATCATGCCAGGATGGAAGCAAGCACTTGGCCCACATTGTTGCCCAACTGTCTAGCCAAAAAGTGATTATTCTGGAGGAATAATCCAAGTCTGAGTATTGTTTAGCTTTCCCTGGAAATAAAATGCAGGAGCAGCGCAATTGATCTCATTATCCTAAGAAAATGAAATGACGGACCAACAAACAAACTCCAAACTCTGTTTCCTCATCACCGTTGACTAATAAAAGAAAACAAAAAAGCAATCTCACGCCGCCTTTTCATTTTGATGCAGAGTTAAACTGAATTTCAAAAGAAAAAGAAGAAAAGAATGAAGAGGTTGTTAGCTAATGCTACAGGAAAGCCAAATTCCTCTCCGTGAAGGGAGACGCAGTCTGAAGGAAAGCCTCCCCACTTCTGTTCCAAGTAACTCTAAGTTCCACTTACTCAAACTCAGCTGCCTGGGATCCTGCCCATATTCACAATGAAGTAAAATGACCAGTGGGCCAAGGAAGTGAAAAGGGTTTTATTTGGCAGTACGCTGGCCAAGCTACAGTTGACAAGTGGTTAGATGTTACTGTAGACAGGTGAGTTTCCATGCCAAGTGGCTTTTGAATGCTGAAAAGTCCAGGACTTGTCCTTTGAAGTGCTAAAGTGGTCTACGTTTACTCTGGCAACAACGTAAAGGTCAGCATTTAGCACAGAGAGCGATTGCTTAGAAAGAAACAACAAGCATGAAAACAGAGTTTACCCTGAATAAAAAGGTAAAATAATAGGTGCTCTGCAGTAGATAATCTCTTCTTTTACCAACGGAGAGAAAGGAACAAAGATTTCTTACAGCTAGGAGTCAAGAAGCCAAATGATCTTTACAACAAAAAGTCTTTCTTGCTACCCCCTGAAAGTTAGACTCTGAGATCTCCGTTGGCATCTCTACCCTTAGTGCATAACTCAGGACCCTTTACAATCAAAATCTTTGCCTATTGAAAATAAAAGGAGATAAAGAGCTTGTTTGGCTTCAGATTCAGCACAGTTCTATTCAAACACAAGGAAGCTGTTAAAATGCTCTTATGGTCAGAGAAGCCAGAAAATGAAATTAAATCTGAAGCCCTTCCTTAGTGCTGAATAATTCTTTAATGGGCTACACAAGTTTTACCTTGCATTGCAGAAGTTTCTGCTCTGGAAAAACACATCAAAATGAGAGATTTCATATCCAACATGCAGTATTTTCCATTGTTTTCTGCAGAGTGTTTTCCTTTTTTTCTTGCAGAAAACTATGTTTGTACTTGTATTTATATACCACATTTCAAAATAAAATCCCCATTACATTATTACATTAAAGCAAGAATGTATTATTCAATATATAAGAAAAATAAATACATTTTAAAATGTACAATAAACTGACAGTGAACTATATTATATTCAGTGAAATGGGTGTGCACCCGGGAGAGGGCCTTCTCAGTGATGGCCCCCAGGCTATGGAATAGTCTCCCCCTTGAGGTGACGCACCTCTTCGCTCAGGCCTTTGGCTAAATGTCGGTCATGTTTCCCCCACTATATACACTACTGTTTTAATTGATGTTGTTTTGTTTTTAACATGTTGGGTTTTAAATGTTGTGATGGTTTTTATTGTTTTAATATATATTGTTTTGTTTGATACGGTGGATTTTAAAGGTTGTTACCTGCCCAGAGACCTTCGGGTATAGGGTGGGATATAAATAATAAATAATTAATAAATTAATAAACTGCATAGCAAAAAGAAATAGCGTCCAGCTGAGGTGATCAGGCGCCCTGAAGCAGCTGCAGTTTATCTACCTTTCTGGAGAACGATGTCGCTGAGGCAACAAACACAGCATGACAGCCAGCTCAGGTGTTCTTCTTCTGTTTTCTTCCTCAGGTGTCCCACATTATGGGTTGAAAGAGGTTGGGCATGGGTGTTCCATAGAAGATGAGAAGGATTTTATTCTTTTTTCTTCTTATGCGGAGCCAAGTGATCATTTACAGAAGGCAATTTTGTGAAGGAACACTCCTTTAGACCTTCTAACCAAAACTGATTCCATAGTGGTGGCAAAACCAAGTATAGCTGCACGTTTGCTTGGCAGTTCATCTGAGGCCTTTTCGCACACGCGGTTTTCGAACGCGCGGAAGACAGCCCGGGACGCAGCATTGCTTCAAAGTGAAGTAAAGCCTTACCCGGCGAGATCGCTGTGGGGGAGGGGTGTGGGGCTCCCTCCCACCTGCTGCTGAGAGGCCCCGAGGGTGCCCACCTGCAGTAGGGGGGGGCGGCCCACCCCACCCCTCCAAGCCTGCGATCTGCCAGGGAGAAGGAAAACTTTCACTCCTGTTCCACGTTGGAAGCTGGAGTAAAGGTTTCTGATGCCAGGATGGGGATGGCGAGGGGGAGGGAGTGAGAGTGAGGGGGAGGGCCCCCCACCCCCACCCGATCGGGGGGCCCTCCCTATCACCCCCCTCCCTATCACCCCCCCCCTGGGCACTGGGAACAGTGCGCGTGCGCAGGGGACCTACCTTCCCGGCGTCCTCGCTCATTGCAAGCCAGGACTCCGGGAAGGTAGGTCCCCTGCGTGTGCAGAGTCCCAATGCCCGGGGTGGGGTGGGCGATCGGGTGGGGGGCAATCGGGTGGGGGTGGGCCCCTCCTTCTCCCCCTCCCTCTCCCCCTCCCTCTCCCCCGACCCATCCCAGGGTGGGTGGGGGGTGAGTGGGGGGTGGGGGTTAGATGCGGTGGGGGGGTCGGAATCACCTGCGAGGTGTAGGCGCGTAGATCCATGCGCCTACACCCCGTAGACGGCAGTGATCAGGGTGGCGGGGAAGCCTTCGGAGATCGGAGCCAGGGGCTCTGATCTCCGAAGGGCTCCTGCCCCATAGGCAGCTGCTCCAGGGTGGGTGCCCGGATTCCCGGGCACGTTCGTGCCGGCTGCACGGGCCTGATCCGGCCCATGCAGCCCACACGAAGCGGAGCAGGCGGCATGACAGCGCTGCCTGCCCCTTGGGTGCTCTCACCCAATGGGAGGCAGCGTTGCCAGCCATATCCCCACCCCGGCCGGCCTTTGCCGGCTAAGACACTTCGGAACACTTTTACCATTCGCACACAGGCGCGCCGGAACGCGTTTACATGCGTTCATGCGTTCCTGTGTGTGAATGGTGAAAGCGTCCTGAAGTGTCTTAGGCCACCCGTCCTACACCCATTCCAAATGGAACGAGTGTAGTGCGAAAAGGCCTCTGGTTCAGCGCAAACTTGTTGCCTTCCCAGAATTGTAAATGGAGGTAATGTTAGTGGCAGAGCAAGCGAGCAAGATTATTTTCCCATTCATCCCCTCCTCGTCCATGGCCGGCTGTCGCCGCTGTCGCTGTTCCTGCCATTCCATGGGGACAGGCAGTTGCCCCAAACCACATGGGGATGTTACAGTCAAGTTTACACATATTAACGCTATCACGCAAGGAATCAATAATCAAAGGAATATTCAGAAAGAGGGTCTTTATTTGCATGCAAATGGGCACAGGGGAATAAGTTCTTCCTGTCCATCCCTGTCCCTGATGTCTCTGATGTTTCTCTGATGACTCTGATGGTGACTCTGATGACTCTCTAGAACAAAGGAAACTCCAACTTTTATAAGAAGGAGGGGCAATCGCACAAGTTAGCTCTGCCCTTACAACAACACTTCAGCATATCAACACTCTAGGCATAATATTTCAGCTACCTTAATTCTCTCAATGCAGTTACTAGCTCAGGTATCATATTGCTTCTAAAACAGCAGCATCTATTGATTATTTGGCACATATCCTGAATCTTCCTTATCTTATCTTATCTTCTTATCAATTATCACCCTTCACACTCCCCCCTTTCAATATTGAAAATATTGCTATCTATGTTATCTCCAGGCTCTAGCAAGATTCTCTCTGTCCATACTAATATCTGATAAGCTATCTGATCACTTTCAATTACCTTCACTTACTAAACCATATTTCAGCATGCTACAAAATAATACTAAGCAAAAAGCAAATCACATGATTAATTTTAAACTAATTTCAAACTTTCAGTGCATAAGCAATCAAAAGAAAACAGCAGATACATTTAACTAGTGTAATATTGTGTAAGCAGCACAGTTTAAGAAGATACTTTTGCTTATCAAGCTTTGTGCAGGAAAAACGTGTTCACATTCTACTAAAATCTCAATGTTCTGGGGCTATTTACTATGGACTGTGGCATATCAGCTCAGGCTAATTCACTATGTGTGGTTGTTGCTTTGTGTTTCACTATTATTCTTAACAATTCTTGCTGGAATAGATGCTAACAATGGTTCCAGCAGGAGTGGCCAAGGTGCTTTGGCTATTTTCGAAACTTCAAAAGGCTAACAGTGTGTCAAGTGTCTCTATGATTCAATTAGTCAAATTACTGCACAAGACTTTGGAATAGGCAATAAGGGATATGACTTCTTCTTCAGCTGGCATTCTTCAGGTGTCTTTACTAAGGATGGGTGTGTCTGGGTGTATCTGGTTAAGGAGGTGTGTTAGTGTCCCCCCTTTTTGTGCTTCTAAGTGAAAATGCCTTGCTTGGTGCTTAGGGTCAAAACATTACTTTACCAAAGACTAACGTTACATTCACAGTACATTCATACAGTTTCAATACACAGGTTACATAAGCTTGCTTACTACAACAATGCCAAGAAAAAGCAAAAACATTAAAACGAAAAACAACAAGACAATAACAATAACAAGTTCTTGCTGGATGAGCTGCAAGGGGCTTGTGATCTCCTCAGCTTCGCGGTAACTTCTCTCTTTCTCCAGGTCAAGAGAAGCTATAACGCCTTTTGGTTGCCTCTGATGTCTTGGCACGCCTCAGTGGACTTGGTGTTGGGCTTTTGCCCACAAACTCAGGAGAATTGTCTCTTAAACTTTTAAAACAACAAACAATGAATAACAAATAACAGAGTAATGGTACAGCTCTCACCTATTCTATTCTATTTCCCTATTTTTCTACTCTATTTCCCTTTTTGAAAAGAATTCTATACTGGGGTGGCTGATCAAATGTCAGGGAGTTGATAGTGGCTGGGCAAATGTTTCTCTTCTAATCAGGGCAATAATTTTCTTTTCTTCTTTCTCTTGTTTCCATGTAAAGCTTGCTCAAAATGCATTTTTCAAAAGTCTGTCTTTTTCAGAACTTTCTCTGGGGGCAAAATGCATTACTTGTAGTGCTTTGAAACTTCTTGCAAAGGCGGGGTAAACTCTTCCCTTCTTCCAGAGCTATGGCAACCGTCTCTTCTTGGCCTTGAGTTCTCCGAGGGGAAAGAACACAGATGGGCTATTCCATGCCAAAAACTAAATAACAAGTTTCAAAATTGGAAAAGGTAACAGGGCTTCTTTGTTGCACCTCATTAAAAATGATTTATTCTTGTTAGCTGCATCCTGTTGCAAATACTATGTTTGCCAAAATTAGGACTTATCTCTTAAGGGTCCTTTGCCAAGAAAAACTTCAAACTATGCAGGCCTAAAATCTTCATTGTTTGATTGCTTCCTGGTCGTTTGCATACTCTGCTGGCCATTTCGCTTATACTGATTGATACAGACTGATACTTAAATCTATTTTGCGCAGATTTCTGCAGTTATCTAGGGTTAGCTTTGCACACATTTCATATAACTGTGGACAGGTTCATAAGTGCTATTAACTTTGCCTTCTGGCTGATGTTCCAAGTGGCAAGGCTCTTTGCTTTCAATCCTTCCGAAGAGGTGTCTCTTCTAGGACTGATACCAAGATGTTTGGGTTCAAGGTGATACGATCTTTTACAATACAGCTGGGCTTCACACTTCACTAAACAGGAATTTGGGCTCCCATTTAGGGCTCTGCTTTTTTGGTCTTGTCCAGGCGGTCTTGTTCCTTTTGCAGCTGGACAGGTGAAAGGTCTCAGTGATGTTAAGGCTTCTCCTCCTGGTTCCCAGGTCAACCGAACTCGCTCCTGCAGTTTTCCACTAAGGGATTTGGCTAGGGCAGCGAAATCCGAGATCCAAATTCTGCAATGGTCAGTCATTTCCAGGAACATGCAAAATTGCTTAGTTGCTGGTTGTGGCAAAAACAGCTTGCTTGTCTGCAATGCACAACTGTCATCAAACAGATCATGAAGGAGCCATCTTGCCAGAATGAACGGCTTGTCTGGTGTCATATCAGCTGTGATCTCACTGATGGCTTGCAGATTTTGCACTGGCTGGCATCTATTCTGGATTCTAGGTTCCTCATCAGTTAAGAGAGGTGTGTTCCAATCAGGGGTAGTTTCTCCTGTTCTCAGCGATCTGTCCAAGTGCACCTGGGTGGCGGCATACTGTGGCAGTGAGATACTCAGCAGTGACAATGAAACAGAACTAACTCCATTTTTGGGAGGGATATAAACAAATTCAGCTGTGTCTGCCGGTTCCTTGATGGCTGGTGAGACGCGAAGACTGGCTAGCATTGGCTGAATTTGTGGGCTGCAGCATTTCTGGGATTCCTGAATTGGCTCAGTTGTCAGATTCACAGGATTCACCCCTGCCTGAACTAGGCTGGCTTGCATCTTGTACAGTAAGTCTCTCCCAATAAAGGGCATTGGTCGTGTCAAAGCAGACTTCTGGGCTACTAGGTCTAAGTCTCTGATTTCTTTGTCCCCTGCTTCAATTTCCAGAATGGGCTTTGGAGTCAGGTTAGCCTGTTGGCCTTCCCTGTCTTGCAGTGGAGGGGTTACTGGTGCAGTTAGGCCTTCTGTCTGATAGCAATCATGGCTTACTGGTGTAGATTGCTCTTCTGGCTGATAGCAACTGTGGCTTACTGGTACAGACTGGTTTTCTCTAGACTGGACTGGACTGACATCTCCCTGTGCTTGCATCTCTGTAGGGACAACTGTAGGCAAACTGACTGTCTCCTTCTCTGACTCGGCTTTAGCATGGCACTTGCTTCCCCACTGCAAAGGCAAATCAAACCTTTCTTTGTCCACAATGAGTGGAGGGCTGGTCTGGGCATAATTGGGAAACAAGGGCTGAGTCTCTTGACCTTCTTCCACTGACAGGGACTGGTTTTGTGAGGGACAGATCAGGGCTTGACTATTTCGGACATTGCTCTCAATGCTCAGATTCTGAGTGGGCTGGGCACTTTCACAGCCTGGACTTTCTCTTTGGCAGTCTTCATTCATCAGTTCAGAGTTCAAAACAGCTTGAGTCTTTGCACTGGACTCAACCTTGGCTTCTGTGCTCATAGCAGAAAGCTTTTCCTGGTCTGCAACTTTCTTCACGTGGCTTAGCCTGCCTTGCAAGGCTGTTGTTAGCTCTGTCAGCTGAGGCTGTTGGCTGCACTCACTGGCTAGATAATCAATCAGTCTCTCATCATGGTTGGCTGGACAGATGGGGCTCTCAGCTTTGATTTCATTATTCTGCTTAAGCGGCAAGAATCTAGATAAGGTTTCTCGAAACTCAGGGTTTTGAAACTTTTGATAGACCTCTGTCAGAACAAAAAGGATTTCATTCTTAGCAGCTGTATTTATGTCTTCGTTTGCCTCAAAGCTCAACTGGCTAAAATCACTCTGAGTCTGCGCTTGTGTTTCTGCAGCAAAAGGCTTCTCTTCTTCCGTGATTTTCTTAGCCTGACTTCCTTGCAGGGCTGTTGTCCTGGATCGGATTTCTTGCTTGGTTTGCCTCTGCTCTAAGTGGGCCTCAATCTGCGGCCTTGGCTGCTTGCTCTCGTGCTTTGGCAAGATTTCAGAACTCTCTAGGTCAGGCTGAACTCTTGGCCCTGAGCCAAAACTACTGATACAGCTGTGCTCTGGCCCCCCTTTTTGATCTTTTGCAGGAATGGCTGTATTGGGAGGGGGTGTTGGGTCTTGTCTTCCCACTTTCACTGTCCCTTCCTTCTCTGCTTCCACTTCTCCTGATTCCTGCGTCATGTCATAAACTTTCTGCACATTCTGCCCTTTCCGCAACGCGGCTAGGAAGGCATTCTGGTAAGCTGTCAGAGCATCTATTCCTTCCCTAGTATTAAGGCTCCAGTTGGGATTGGTGGTAGGAGCCAGCCGGGCCAAATAGCCTGTAGGATCTTGGGCCCCGCTTCTTGTGGCAGCACCACGAGCTGCTTCCTCTAGGTTCTCCTGCACTGTACGTCTTTGCTCCTCAGTTAGCAAATAAGCCTGCAGCTGTTGTATATCTGCCCAGGTAAGGTTCTGAGTGGCACACTTTGTCCAGTTCAGCAGGTCAGAAGTGCTAAAAGGGACATGTGACCTCACATCCATGATTTCTGCCTGCTGGCCAGGGGCTCCTGGAGATATTTCAGTTGTGATTTTTACAGGAAACACTTGAGCTGAGCTAGGCTGTGCATTTGAGTCAGACGACAAGCTGCCCATTCCTCCCCCTTCTTGCTTTTTGGAGCTCGTGTCTTTGCCTGGCTGCTGTCCAGCAGCTGCTTCCTTTCGTTTTTTTGTTCTAGGAGGGGGGCAAGGGGCTTGGCTTCTCGCTTCACAACTGTGCGGCCTGTCCTTCACGGGGGTTGGCCTTCTGGCTACGTCACAGCTACCTGATCCGTCTTCCTTGGGGGCTGTCCGTTCCTGCTGTACATCGTTATCTCTTTGCTCTTCCTGTTGCTTCTCTGCTGCTTTTTTCCTCTCCCCCCTTTTCGATCTCAAGTTAATTGTCTCTTTGTTCTCTGGTCTTGCATCTCCAGGAATGTAGGGGGCTGGGCTGCTTCTCTCGGTGGTTCTTTCGGCTGCTAATGCTAGTTTCTCTGCTTCTCCCGCTTTTCCTCTCTCCTCCCTGTCTGTGCTCAAGAAGGGGGGCGGGCTGGGCTGTAATCTGCTTTCTGCAGTGAGATGCTGGAATTGCTTTTTACAACCTCCTTCCAAAACTTTCTCTTCGGCTAACTCGGGTCTTAATTCAAAGCCTTTTTCAACTTTTTCTGCCTCTGGCAGATCTTTGCTGAATGAAACGCACGGGGAAGTGGGCGTTTCCTCAAGATTTACTTCTCCCAGAATCTTAGGCTTCTCAGCCTCTTTGAAACTTTCTCCCTTATCTCTCTGCTCGTCTGTCTGGTCAGGAGAGATGGAAAAAAGCATGTTGCCTTCTTCTGATTGTTCTTCTGCTGATTGTTTTATGGCCATTCTCTCAGCTGGAGATTTACAAAGGGCCTTTTTCTTTCTCATTTGCTTAATAGCTCGTCTTGTATCCCATTCCAGTAACTTAAATTTCACTGTGTGGCGCACGTTTTTGCTCAGTTTGAGCCAGCCTTCTGCATAAATCAAATCATCTGAAAGGCAGCGGCCGTCTTGGTTGGCTTTAAGGAATTTACAGAGTCTAGAGATGGCTGGAGGAAACAGCGTTCCTTCTTTGGGCCACCACAGATGTTCAGGACAAAGAAAAACCCAAATTCCACATTTCTCTTTCAGGACTGGTATTGAACAAGTTTTGTCGAAGTAACACTTAAAATACTTTACTGCGAGGTCCAAGGGAGTTTTCTTGGGACTTTGAGCTCCAGGCTCTCCTAGTTTCGATCCTCCCTCCCCCATCTCCTGTCTCTAACAAAGGATAGCAAGAAAGACAAAACACAAATACGGAAGTTCGGGCACCACACAGTAGGGGGTCTGTGTGGGGAGGGTAACATGAAGGGGTTAAACGCCATACGCATCACCTCTGATCGCTCGTGCCGGCAGTTCCAACGGTCGCGAAAACGAAATTGCAGAGGTCAACCACTTTCACACACACATCAGGCATTCCAGACAAATCGACCAGAAACCCACAACCCAGTTTCCACCCAAAGCTAGAAAGATTTCTCTTTCTCAGGATAGGGAGACAAGCTCTCCTAGGATAGAGAGACAAGCTCTCTCAGGATTCCAAAAGCCCCTCTCATACTCGCCCGGTCAGAGGCTTGCATGAAGCAGGAACAGACGGAATTTTCAGGCTGATCCCCTGTCTTCCGGATAGACGTAAGGGATTTACAGATTCAAGACGCTTCAGGCAGACTTGTAGGTCTCCAGGTTCAGGCAGATCTGCATCAGGTTTCACACTTCAAACCGACCAGCGGCTGGCTTTCTCTTGGACTGTCTTTCTGTTCCTTTTCTTCCCAAAACTGCTTCTCAGGTTACAAACGATGGCAGGACGGCTGTGCACTTCCGCTCTGTCAGTCTTTTGAGGTTAGGAAGCTGAAATGGTTGCAGAATACTGCTGTATTGTTCCTTGGTGCCAGGGTTCTCTTTTTCGTTTTCTGGCTGCGTTAATTTGCGTTCTGATGGGTCCTGTCTTGTCCTGCCGCGGTCGCCAAATGTTACAGTCAAGTTTACACATATTAACGCTATCACGCAAGGAATCAATAATCAAAGGAATATTCAGAAAGAGGGTCTTTATTTGCATGCAAATGGGCACAGGGGAATAAGTTCTTCCTGTCCATCCCTGTCCCTGATGTCTCTGATGTTTCTCTGATGACTCTGATGGTGACTCTGATGACTCTCTAGAACAAAGGAAACTCCAACTTTTATAAGAAGGAGGGGCAATCGCACAAGTTAGCTCTGCCCTTACAACAACACTTCAGCATATCAACACTCTAGGCATAATATTTCAGCTACCTTAATTCTCTCAATGCAGTTACTAGCTCAGGTATCATATTGCTTCTAAAACAGCAGCATCTATTGATTATTTGGCACATATCCTGAATCTTCCTTATCTTATCTTATCTTCTTATCAATTATCACCCTTCACAGGGACACTTTATTCTGCGTTACAATGAGGATTTTTATCACACTTGTCCAAATCGCACCAGCTGGCTTGCATACGGACATGCCCATAGTCTGGCAAATTTCAGAAGCAGCTTGCCATTTAAAATGCTAACCAAAGCCGCTACAGTGTTTAAAGGCAGTTTAGCAGAGAAGCGGTTCTCTGCTAAACTGCCTCATTGCAGCGCCTTCGGTTAGCTTTTTAGCTGGCAAATTTCAGAAGCCGCTTGCCGGCGATCGGAGAGCGGGGGTGGAATAAGAGTTGAGGGAAGAGGTTCGTGGGACAGCAAGGGCCAGATGACCCCCTTCATCGCTGCATCTTTACCTGTCAAACTGGGGCGATAAGTCCTTTTACGCTTGCTTGGTGATCAGATTGCAGGGACAAGAGGCTCATTTCTGTTTGATCACTGTTTAAAAATGGCCAGCAGTTGCAATTGGGGAAGGGGCATTGGGTGGCATTTCCCTGCCCTCGCTACAGTGGGTGGCACAGGAGTTGATGACGTCAACCTGCCTCCTATCAGGAGAGAGGGGGTGGAGAGAAAACGATGCTGTTTCCATGAGCGGGAGTTTAGCTCAGTTTGCATGGGGACAGGCATATTTGACTTCAGTCCGCACTTTCGTCAATCACTAGGGCGGTGATGGACAACCTATGACGCGCGTGTCACAGGTGACACCCCAAGCCCTTTTAGGTGACACACCTGGTCACCCTGGCACCTGGGCATGTAGTGCTTGCTTGTTCTTGAAGTGTACGAAATACCAACTTTCAATTGAAGATTTAGCAAATGTAAAGAATTATTCATTTTTGCTTTTAATAAAGTACATATATCAAAAATATAACTTTCTTACTAGAGCTACAAATATCACAAAATTATGGATATTTCTGGAAGTGACACAGCACCCGAGTTAAGCTAGGTTTTCTTGTGAATTTTGACACACCGAGCTCAAAAGGTTCGCCATCACTGCACTAGGGGGACGGGTCAATTCGGTCTCGGCTCCATATTCGGACTAAATTTTATCCAATTCAGGCTACATGGAGTGCGTGGGGATGTGGCCTATGTTGGTCACTAACTAATTCACTAATATTTTGGTTCTGGCACTCTGCACACTAGCAAATAACCCTTCTGGAATGGAGATGCATGTTGAAGTCAAATATTGCACATGTATAATTTGAGGAGCAAAAGTGAGCAGGACCAGAATTCATCCTATATAGAAAAACCTGCATGCGCTTGAACACGCGCTGACGCCATTTTCTTCCTGTTTTTCAGTACATTTTATGAACCGGTTGATGAACTGGGACACGGCTGATCAGCACAGCAGCCTTTCCCGTTTATAAGCCAAACGGCATTGCTATTATGTTCCCACTTGCTTCTAAACAGTACAGTTTTTCTACTAACAAATTAACAAAGAGTAACCAGGAGAGGAAGAAAGGGAAGGAAAAAAATGTTTTTGGAGACAGAGCCCTGGAGCCAGCAATTACTTTGCTGCCCCCCTCACCCAGTAAAGACGACATGGCAACACACAATGCTTTTTTAAAAAAAAAACAACAACAGTGATTATCCCTACTGCTTTTCAAGCTCTGGACCAGCCCTGAGACTTGATATGGCTTTTATCAGGAACTGAAATGCTGCATTACTAAGTAAGCAGTAAATTATGGCTGAAGTAATTAAACAGCACCCAAGCAGAGGACTGGAGGAGAAATTGAATGGGGGTGGGAAAGAGAATGAATGGGAGAGATTCTGCTTAAGCATTTTTAGCAAGCACACACTTGTCATCTTCTAGAGGGGGACGTGCGGTCAGAGCTTCTTCGCAGCTCAGGATGATTTGAATCTAATGAAATGAGCATAGACGATCATTTAACTGTGGCTGCCTTTGGAAGTCATTCACTTATTCCACTGTATTTAGATGTTCTGGAACAAAGCAGGGATATGCATGCTTTATTGCAGAATGCCCAAATATAGTGGAATAAGTCAACAGCGTCTGGATGTTTGCTTTCTTTTACAGTCCACAACCAAAACAATTCTGTGTTCTTTTGTATGTATTTATATGTCAGTTGGCCACTTAAAGCTGTTTCTGCACTAGGCTTTATTCTGGACTATATTCCAGAACTGGGGCATGCCAACTGCATGACAGCACAGACTTTGGCAGGCCATGGGTGGGACCCAATTGGAAACCTTCTATTCCAAGACATAATCTGGAATAAGGCCCAGTGCAGAAAGGGACTTGGTGCCCTAAATGGGTTCCATAATGATGAAGATATGCTGGCATTACAGCTCTAGGTTTCTTCCAGAATTTTGTCTGTCCAAGGAAGCATTTGACCTCTTGAGCAATTGATGTCACAGTGCCTTTTGGTTCCATTAACCATCATATTCTTCTTGGATGGTTATGGGGACCAGGAGTTTGAGGTGGTGTATTGCAAGATTTCTTCCTCAGTTTTCATGGCTGATTCTACAGAGCAGCTATGCAGACTCAATCTGTGGGGATTCCTTAGATGTCAATCAAATCATCCATGCTTTTAGGAACCATTATGAAGTCACTGGGAGTGGACATCACGAAATGTGAGGGGCCATTGGTGTGCTTAGTGAAGGGCCATCAGTGTGCTATATCTCGCCGTTCCATCAGAGTTATTTTGAGTTGAAATATTTGATTAACTGAAATACAGGGATTTGAGTGTGCTGAACATGGAATAAAAGGCCCTTTCGGGGGGGGGGGGGAGGACATGCTCTGTATCTGGAATAAACCTGACATTTTCCATTGGAACTCTTGGTGCATCAGTGAAATTGGGATGTTAGGGTTGCACCTCATTGTCAAACTGAACTTTTTAGCTGCCCATTTGGTCTAGTGGTTAGGGAGCTTATCTGGGAATACCAGCTTTGATTCTGCCTTCCCCCATTAAGTCAGCTGGGTGACCTTGGGTTAGTCACAGGTCTCACAGCCCACCTACCTCACAGGGTGTCTGTGGTGGGGAGAATAGAAAAGCTTTGTCAGCTGCTTTGAGTCCCTTTAGTTCTTCTTCTTCTTCTTCTTCTTCTTCTTCTTCTTCTTCTTCTTCTTCTTCTTCTTCTTCTTCTTCTTCTTCTTCTTCTTCTTCTTCTTCTTCTTCTTCTTCTTCTTCTTCTTCTTCAGCCCTAAATGACTTGGCCCCAAATATCTAAGGAATGCCCTCTTACATATCAACCTGCCTGTGCCCTAAGTTCTGGACGGGATGTCCTCCTGGTTGTACCGCCGCTCACAGCAGCAAAAAGGGTGGGCACCTGGGATAGGCCTTTTCAGTGGTGGCCCCCAGACTGTGGAATAGTCTCCCTCCTGAGGTACGTCAGACACCTTCACTCTATGGGTTCAGATGAGCTGTGCAGACGCATCTCTTTGCCCTGGCCTTTGGGTAAGTGAAGGAACATCCTTTTCCTCCCCACATTCAGACACCACCACGATATAATATGTTTAATATGTTATTGGTTTTAATGTGTTTATTTTATATGTTGTGACCTGCCCTAAGACCCTTGGGTATAAGGCAGAATAAAAATACAAAAATAATAAAAATCTGGCATCCTTGAAGTACTGTGGCCCATAAAATGCAAATCAATATTCTACACATTCTCATATTGCCCTTCTGTGGTTTTCCCGTCATGTCACAGGGCAGAACTCCTATGTCTATGGTGTGACTAAATATTAAACATATAGAAATACACAATACAAGAATATAATACTATACGGTAATAATGTGGTAGAGACTAACAGGACTTGACAGTTATTGTCAACAACTTATTTGTGGGGATTTGGCCTGACAGATGTTTTTTAAAAATGATTTTATTATCTATACTCTCCAACAAATCTGATTTCACCCCTAATATCGATGTCTTTGCTGAGTAATATAATAAAATATCTTATTAATTTGCCAGATTTTGTTCTGTTGCCATTATGACTCACACCCAATGTATCATATACAACTGGCTTTTAAAATGCATTTTACTGTTATTCGTCTTGTTTTATTTTGCTATGCTAAAATAGCAGTAAACTGATTTTTAAGAACATCTAATCAGCCAGGTTTTTGTAGCACCCAAACCTTTTGGATGTGTCTTATTGTTCTCTACAGATGGAACATTTGGAAATTACTAACTATTCTGATACAAAAAAATTAAGATTGGTCCAAGATTTTTTGAATTTTATTCCAGCGCAGAACAGAACTAAATGCACTTAATTTTAGCCAGACTCAAAAAGCATTTCATGGACATCTTTACCCAAGTGAAACCGTCCAAGTGCTTCGCCATGGCCTTCAGTCTGTAAAAGGCTGAGACACCGATCAGTAGGAGGGATCTGTTCACAACTTTTTTTTTGCATTCGAATTCTAATCGAATCAAATGTCAAAGCATTCAGTTTGATTTGAATGTTTAGAATCGGAATGCAACAAAAACCAAGTCGAATCTGATACATTCAAATGTTAGATTTGAATTTGAAGATGTGAATGTCGACACCATCTGTACGTGTTATACATATCTGTACGCATTTTGTACGCATCCTGTTTTGTCCTGTACGCATCCCATTTTCATTGCATATTATAAGTGCAAATGCAGACAGATATGTATGATATTCGTACAGATATCATACATGATTCGAACAAATCATTCGAATGAATGTTTGGAACAATCAAAATTCATTTGAATGTTTAAATTCGAATGTGAAGACATTCTATTCGAATTTGAATGTCCACATTCAATCGAATTTGTTTGAATTTTGAATGTAGTTGCAAGCTGAATCCATGCTGTGGGTTTTCAAGTGCAGGAAGTTAATAGGCGACCTGTCCTTGGTGTGACAGAACTCCCATGAAAGGAACTGTTTATGAAAACTACTCTGGATTCTTGTCCAGCAGCATTCCCACATTTGGAATTTTGATAAGATTAAAGGTTAGTTTTGACAGACAAGGCGAGGGAGAGTAACTTGATCAATTTGAATACAATGTATGCTTTTATTAAAAAGTAGGAAACAAAGTCAAAAATGAGGAAATTTAACTCAATTATAGCAACACCCTCTTCCTTCCATTTACAGTGATTTCAGCAAAGATCTTCACCCTTGTGGCAGCAAGAAACCATTCACACAGCAAACCACATGTACTCTTTTGGTGTTCCTCAACAGAAGCACAAATCCTGGAAGAAGGCACCTACTCTTATACCCCAAAAGGTGCTCTCAGGATGAAAGGCCAGAAGCTTGAGATGCGGGAAGAGCAAACAAAAGATCTGAGTACATTCAAGGTGTCCCAGGACTGGTAAACGAGGTGCAGTCATGAAATCAACTATTATACTTGGATGGCCACATTTGCATTTTAATCTTGCATCTTTCTCAGTTGGACAGGGTAGTTGCATTTTGAGCCGATATTGTGGTGCAGTCAACTAAACAAAGAGAAGTTACTGCTGGGAAGCAGACAACATTGGATGTTCTTCTTAAGAGTCAGCGAATCAAGGTAGTGTTGGTCAAGATTGTGCACCTGTTCTTTCCAGGACATCACAACTCTATCAAGGGCTTCCCAACTTCATAGACTCAAGATCCTGTGACACACAGCACCTCTGTATTGTCTGGATTCAGGTTCTAGCCCATTGCTACCTCTAGATATCTGTAAAGCACTCCAACCACGTCTGCTGATTCAGATGCTACAGAGAGATAGAGCAGGTCAGTCTGCATACTGATGACATCTCACCCTAAATCTTCTGATGACTTCTCCCAGTGGGTTCATATAGATATCAAAGAGCATGGGAGATGAGATTAACAAGTGAGTTCCCAGGATGTCAAACAAGAACCACTCTCTGGGATCGGCCTTGGTGACAGGAGTGCAACTAATGCAACAGGCTGCCTCCAACACATTGCCTTCTTTCCAGAAGTATATCATGGCCAGTGGTATCTAATGCTGCAGAGAGATCCAAGAGAACCAACAGGGTTGCACTTCCTCAGTTTCTCTCCTGGAGAAGGTCCTCAACCAGGTTGATCAAGGCAATTTCCATATCATAGCCAGGCCTAAAGCTAGATTGAAATGAGTCCAAATAATCAGCCTCTTCTGAGCATGCTTGCAATTGGACAGTCACAGCCTTCTCCAATAACATGGCCAAAAATGGCACATTGGCTACTGGGTTATAGTTGTTTAAATCTTCTGGATCCAGGGACCCCCCTCTTGAGGAGGGGGCATACCACCTCCTCTTTAAGAACTGGCAGGACCACTCCATCTTTCAAAGAGGCACTCATTACTCTTTGGAGCCACCTGGTCATACCTTGCTGGATAGCTTTTATCAGCCAAAAAAAACACAGCAGCATGAGATCCAGAAAATCCAGCAGCAATGTCTGTTTTTCCTACAAATATCTGCAAGTCTAGTGAGATGAATACAACATCACATCCCTGGGAATTTTCAGGAACCATATAAGGATATGAAACGAAAGAAGAGAAAATGGTTAGCTCCAGAATGAACTTTTGGAAGTGCCAATTGAATTGATTTTGTATGCACCTTGCCAGAAATGGATGTCAGATAGGCTGTGGAGCATTGTGTCTTAACACCAGGAGATAGCCTGGGATTTGCTCAATTTGTCCTTCAGTTGTCATCCTAACCATTAATTTCCCCAGTAATCCAGTATGCCAAGGATTCAATCAGAGTTATCTTATTTCACTGTTACCTCTGAATTCCAACCACCAGAAAGCCATTTGAATCCATTGTCCTCAGAATGTAAGTCAAAAAAATCAATAATGGTCTGACTGTTAACAAGCAATATCTAACTGCTGTTTACTCGTGGTCAATAGGCCTGTGCTAGTTGGAGTCAGGGGATGCCACATTTTCATGCCAGAGCATTCTTCTGTTGGCTCAGCTCCTGGGGAACATGCAGGCCACATGGGCATTTTCCCTTGAGCACTCCACAATTGGGAGTGCTCCAGAAGGAGAGCACTTTAAAGTGGTCTCCCATGAAATCCCAGCTGGCTCCTCTTTTCAGCCACCACTATGCAGACATATGTTGGATACTGGTGTGTGCCACATGGTGCTTAGAACCCTGCAACATTTTTGTGGGCTCAGAAAAGACCCACATCTAGACCCATCTTTGGGTGTGTTGTGGAGCTTTCCCTGGCCTGCATGATAGGATGAACCAGGATGGCCATCCAATGGACAGCTGTTGATGTGGTCCCCAGCATCTCATCCCATTATTGGCATGATTACCAGGGAGCATACAACATTCTGCCCATGGCAAAGGTACTGCTGATATTTCAACTAATCCTAGCCCTCTTCACACCCTAGTCTGTTTTCAACAAGTGACGTTCAGGGGTGTCCAACCTTTTGGCGTCTCTGGGCCACACTGGAAGAAAAAGAGTTAAATTGTACAAATACACAAACCTGATTAAAGCTGATGAGCAAAAAAAAAAAAGGTCCATGCATTATTTCATAACCTTTTGAGTTATATACAATTTTGTGTTGGGTGGGCCGCAGGTTAGACACCCCTGCAGTTCATGATGGGAGCCCTAAAACATAGCAAATGTGTTGAAGTTTCCGGGGGAACATAAGAAGGGGAAAAGTTAAACACCACTTCTGTTTTGTTCTCTTTATAGCCACTTAGCAAGAGAGAATAAGCTGCCCGAGATCCTAGGCCTCTGTTGGTTGTTTTAACCAAATTCCTCAAAGAAATCACTTGATGGAAATTATTGTGAAGGTGAAATTTATGGAGTGAAATTTAAGTCGTATTTGTCCACAAAGCTTCCCGTTTTAAAAAATGTCCTTCTCTTTGGTTAAGAACAGAAACTCCACGAGGAGGTTTTGAAACTCAGCAGCGTGTTCCAGAATATACTATTCAATTACCAGCATAATTAATTACCTTGGAAAGAAAACAATTTGCTAGTTAATTTGCTGAAATAACAAACTATAAAGGCAGCAAAGAATAGTAGTTCAGCAAACCTGAGCAAATCATCCTCTTGCTGTGACTACTGTTCAGTAGGAGACAGAGATAAGTGTTAATGAAAAAAGTCTCTGGGGTGTGCATTCATTTTGGTACGAATGGGAAAAGGAGACTAATAGCTCCCTTTTGTTCATTTATCATCCATCACAAGGCAAACACGGTAGACACAAATGACTCCTGGCTGTTGGAGCTTTTCAGTTTTGATTCCCTGGCAAACAGATCGGTTGTGGTTATGCCCAGTGGGACAGGGTGGAGAGAATAGGGGAGAATTCGTATTCATTTCTCCAGTTTTCAGTTTGGAGACATCCTACATATACTTTCTGCCCGGGGACTTGCAAGCGCTGGCCCCTAGATGAAGACTCTGAAGGTCTCCCTTTATCTTTGTCTCCCCCTCTCTCACACACACACCTGCATGCAGAGGTCACTGAAAATTGCAGTTCCGTTGCTTTCTAGGAAGAAGTAATAAATGGCTCTGATTTTATCTCTCTGTAGGAGAAGTGTCTTTCCTCACCAGTAAAATATGTATTTATGCATAATGGCATATAAAGCACCCAATATTTTCAGGTTTAAAAGTAGCTCGCTTGTTCTCAAACTTAGGGGGCATCCCCATGCTGAAAAAGCTGTGAGGGGATTGCGAGTTCCCCTTGGGAGTGTCCGCATACAAAGCCCTAATACGTGTTTTAAAAAACCCCACTTTGCAAGTGTTTTCCATGCAAAATAGTGGGTTAACACATATTACCCAGGGGCCATGTGGACGTTCCCTGGGTTATGAGAGTGGGGAAGGTTTTTAAACACAGACACGAGACCCTCTGCGGCTCCGTGGCTCTGTTTAAAATCTGTCCCTGCATGGAGACAGGCATGTGCAATTCAAATCCGCATTGGCCCAAACCGTACGGGGACACTTTATTGCGTGTTACAACACGGATTTTTATCGCACGTGTCCAAAGCGCATCAGCCGGCTTGCATGGGGACACAGCCTTAGTTTCCTGAAAATGTATTCTCCGAACTATAGAGAGGAGTAGAGAATTCAAGAAAAGAAGGTTACAATTGCGTAATAGCCAGTTTCTTTATTAGAGGGTTTCATTTAGGAGACAGTTCTGAAGATGTATCTCTCCCTTCTACAAAGAATCTCCTCACGCACAGTCTCCAGACACAGGCAAAAGCTTCGCAGCCGCTGCGAATACGACAGTCATGTGAATGGCGACATGACTGTCGATCGGCAGTGGTGGTGGTGTAACGGCAGAGAAAGTGCACTGTAAAAAGATGCTGTTTAATTAGCACTTTCCCTTGCCTGGAGGGAGGATAATGCAAAGTACTGTTTGTCTTCTCTGGACAACAGCAGAGGCTCCGCCCTCCCCGCACAGCTTTGCTTCATCCCGCCAGAATGACTGAAGTCGCTGTGCAGGGAATTTAGAGCTTTAAGCAGGCCTGGAGGCCCTCAGGATGCCCAAGCCAAGGATCAACCAACAGCAGCGACCAGTTGAAGGAAAGGAGTCCATGCCTGTTCTTCCCTTGAGACTGATGCCGCAAATATTACCAATTTATGTCGCTATATTTCGGCATTCCAGCACGAAGAATGATGTTCTGGAATAGCCACACTTTATTCTGGAGTTATCTAACAACAGCAGAATAAGTAAACAACGTAAACAACCCTCCTGGTTGTTCCACTGCCTTCAGAAGTGAGGCACCCGGGAGAGGGCCTTCTCAGTGATGGCCCCCAGGCTATGGAACAGTCTCCCCCTTGAGGTGCTTCAGGCTCCTTCTCTGATTAGGTTCAGGAAGGCGGTGAAGACGCACCTCTTTGCTCAGGCCTTTGGCTAAATGTAAGTTATGTTTGCCCTCCACTGCAAATACTACTGTTTTACCTGATACCGTGCCGTTTTTTAACGTGTTGGTTTTGAATTTTAATATTGCTTCTTTTGATATGCTGGATTTTAAAAGTTGTTGCCCGTGCTGAGACCTTTGGGTATACAGCAGGATAGAAATATAAATAAATAAATAGATGGGGCCTGAACGAAATGTCTTTCTCTAAAACTGTGGAGTCCCCAGGAATATAATTGGGAGTTCTGTTAAAAGATCTTTTTGCATTCACCACTTCTTTTCATTAGTATAGATAGAACAAACAAAGCAATGTATATGCCCCCTCTATCTTAATGTATAGCTTTACAAAACAGGACCCAGAGCTTTTCCTTACCCTTAGGCTCCATAGAACTCCAAGCCTATTGGTTAATCCAGTCCAGAATTATAGGAGATCAGAAATAGGCAGATGAAAAGCTGCTTATTGTATGGGGCGACAAGATGCAGTTGGACAAGGTGTGTGGGCCAGCTTTTACAAAAGAGAAGCTTAAGCCCCAGTGTTTTATTCTCCTGTCTTGAGTAAAAGTGGAGAGCATGCAAAGATGAGGCATTCTGGTGCAATCAAAGAGATACTGTGAAGTCAGAAAAGCACAGCGGATTGACCTGGAGCTCTAAAACATTGGTTCAATCTGGCCAGCCTGACCTTACTTGCTCTCCAGGTGTTTGTTTTATCTTAAGGGACTTTATTCTTCATTTTTCCAAGCTGTATAGGAAATTTAACATGCGAAAGTCAATGCTGAGCCCTGTCAAGCTAAGACTAGGTCAGCTTGCCTCATGGCCCGTTTTGTGCCAAGATGATGTCTCGTTTGCTACTGAGAGACAGATGTGGATATGGAGAGGCTTTCTCACAGCTCAGCCTGGAACTCCAGCCAGACTTGATGGTTGGTTTTCACAAGATGTAATGATTATTAGGGTTATGAAACAAAAAAGTTGGACAGCTCTACATGAAGGTCATTAAGTGCCACAAGTGTTTATGTGTGTAAGCGAAAGACATTTCAGCGAGGCAGCACTAGGACATAAGCTCCACTCTCCCAGGCATTGTATATTATAAAGGGGACATTTCTGAAGTGTATCACAGAAGCCCTAGAAAATCTGGGTCTTATTTGCACTGTGCACAAGAAGTTCCTGGCTTTGCATGGCATGCATTTAGTACCGAAACATAAAGTGGGATCATCGTGTTCCATTCTGTTTTTCTAGAAGGTCCAGGCAAAACAGACCAGGTCCTGAAATGCTCCCACATGTTTCCTATCAAAAGTTCTATAATTCTTTTAAAGGAATTTAGCTGATTAGGAAAACTGACAGGAATGTTTATTAGAAGTGTATCTGAGGGTTGTGGGGAACATACTGGAGGATTCTGGCACATGGACTGTTACATCTAGGCCTTCTGAGGAGGGTGGAGATGGTGGGACACCCTAACTCCAGTTGTCACACCCAGTCCAATAGCACCTACAGAGGACTACCATGAGCTGATGGAAATGAGAACAGATGGCAGGAGAAATTAAAGTACATTGTCCTTCTCCTTCGCGACACTAATTTACATTCCATATTAACTCCTGAAGCTTTCAAAACATTCGGGAAAAATAATCTGGAATAAAGAGAAGAAATATCGCCTCATTCTGTAATCTGCTTGCTCCCATTACTTTAAGATCATGAGGAAATTGCATGCACTGTCGTTCAAACAAATCCAAGGTGGCTTGATGCCTGGATGACTATACCAGATCCTAGTTCATGAAGAGAAAAGTACCTGGGCTCAGAGCTTCTCCATCTTCCTTTACCTACTTGACCAGAGTTTGAAAAGCCTTGACGAGCTGGGCCTTACTAGTGCTTATGCAGACCAAGAATACAGCTGGCCTCATCTTATTTCATTTGATTGACTGACTGAACGATGATGGATGGATGGATGGGTGGATGGATGGATGGGTGGGTGGTTGGGTGGATGGATGGGTGGGTGGTTGGGTGGATGGATGGGTGGATGGGTGGGTGGGTGGATGGATGGGTGGGTGGGTGCATGGATGGATGGATGGATGGGTGGGTGGATGGATGGGTGGGTGGGTGGGTGGATGGATGGGTGGGTGGGTGGGTGGGTGGATGGATGGATGGATGGATGGATGGATGGATGGATGGGTGGGTGGGTGGGTGGGTGGGTGGATGGATGGATGGATGGGTGGGTGGGTGGATGGATGGATGGATGGATGGATGGACAACCCATTGATTCACATTACTTAGAGCAACTTACAAGAATAGTAAATTATAATAGGGATGTGGATGAATATTCAAAAACTCGAATATTCAATTCGAATCTGACAAATTCCAACATTTGAACCTGAATAGGATTTTTGAGAATCTGAATTTAACATTTGAACTTGAATACGGATTTTCAGAAATCTGATATGGATTTTTGAATGATTCAAATGTGTAGATTCGTATCTATCGTATACGAATCTGCCCCCAAATTATCTATATCTTGCACTTAAGATACGGGATTAAAACGGGATGCATATGAGGATAATGCGGGATGCACATGGATTTTTTTCGGCATGTGCACAGGTATGTATAACAGATACGAATGTTATCGACATTTGTATCTTTAACTACAAATCTAACATCTGAATGTACGGATTCAAATGTTACGGATTCAAATTGGATTTTAAGACATTTGGAATCTTTAAATATCCAAATCAAATTGGATTTTATGACATTCGAATCTACTCGGATTCTAATCTACCTGAGTCTGAAGAGCAGGTGCAAAAATTCATGGCGGAAAGGCTGTGATAACAGCATGGGCTGTGGATTCCACCCCCCACCCCCCAGCTGCATGGAGTATTCCTCTTCTGGAGCTGGTACCACCAATAAACAAGTGGCACTCCTTATGAAACATCCCAGCACTATACTGTAGATTAAAAACCTGTAGCAGAAAAGAATGTGTGAGTGTACAGTTCAGATGCAACATTTCTCCTTCAAACTGGAATTTATTTATTTATTTATTTATTTATTTATTTATTTATTTATTTATTTATTTATTTATTTATTTATTTCCATTTCTATCCTGCCCCATACCTGAAGGTTTCTGGGCAGGTAACAAGAGATCAAACATATTAAAAACAAGACACACAGGTAAAAAAAAACATATTAAAACTGGATGATTAAAACAAGGTATTAAAAACAAGGTATTAAAAACAAGGCACAGATTAAGCTAAGGTACATAATTAAAAGCTCTGATTCCGGAATGGACTCTAACGTGTGGGGAAACAGTGAAATGGAAGAGAGAAAGGAACTTGGAGAATTGGGAATAACAGATTCCATAGGGGCTTCGTGATCAGATAATGAAAGGTTGTTGTAGAGAAGATACGAGACCAGAAAGATGCTCACGTCTGATCCTTGAGGGATAAATGAATTAGGAAAACAATATCACTTTTTGTTTATACTGGTAAATAACTTAATTTCTTGTTATTTGCAACATAACCGAAAGATGAAAACTAAAATGGAAACAGGTTTTGAATTAGGGTCAATTTTTGTTTAATCAGCAACATTAAAGCAAATCAGAATTAGGACAGTGAGTGAATGGTATGCATGATAGGAAATGTTTGAAATCCCATCCATAAACAAAATGATCATCCATGTGCTCATTGAATGAATTGATTGAAGTATCATTAGGATGAAACACACACCCCCAAACAATAATATATACATAACTCAAGGTACACAGTTATGCTGCTCCATAATAATTATTTGAGGTGTGTGCCACAATGAGCTTTTAAACTGATACAGCATGCCTATGCTATTTGCAGCATAATCAGTTTAAATTTTTTACAGCAGCCAGGTAGGGGTTTGTAAGAATCCTAGTTTGTTGCCGCTTTGCCAGTTTGGTCTAGTGGTTAGGGAGCCAGACTCTTATCTGGGAATACCGGGTTCGATTCCGCCCTCCCCCATGAAGCCATCTGGGTGGCCTTGGGCTAGTCACAGCTCTCTTCTGAGCTCTCACAGCTCCACCTACCTCACAGGGCGACTGTTGCAGGGAGAAGAATAGAAAAGCTTTGTCAGCCACTTTGAGTCCCCTTAAATGGGTGAGAAAAGCAGAGTAGAAAAGCCAACTCTAGTCACAGCTCTCACAACCCTACCTGCCTCACGGGGTGGTCTGTTGTGGGGATAAGAATAGAAAAGCTTTGTCAGCCGCTTTGAGTCCCCTTAAATGGGTGAGAAAAGCAATACAGGAAAGCCAACTCTTCTTCTTCTTCTTCTTTGTACCAGAGGGAGCAGAGTGGTGGAACTGTAGTATTACCAATTTCCTAATGGGCTGCAATATCTAGTTGGTGAGAACGTTTCAGCATTTCCCCACTTAGGGTGTATTCCCACCTACCACGCTTCCGAATTATTCTGGTCTGGGTTCTGGTGCAGGTTTGAGTTTCTGGCTGGGAACAGCACCGAGCGCGCATTGGGCTGTTCCCATAGCTGGACCTGCAAGTGCGCAGAAGCACATGAGTGTTTTTTTAATGGTGTGGCGGTTTTTCTTAAAAGGAGAGGAAATGAGCCCTGTCCCCCTTTCCTCCTTCTCCTCTTTGCCCACCCATGCTTGAGACCAATTGCGAAGGCAGTTTGGTTTAAAGTTTAAAACAAAAAGGGGGGGGAAAGCCCATCTTTCTCGTGAGGGTGAAAATGCCCATCTCAGAAGGCTTTAATCCACTTACGAGCAAGAAAAGTCCTGTTTAACCAGGGTTCCCCCCCCCTCCGGATTTCTGCAGGATGGTGCTCAGAAAATCCAGAGGGAAAGAAGTGGAATGGGAATAGGGCTTGCCGGATTCAGATTACTGGGCAATTTAATGGGAACCCTGGATGCCGAGTTCCATTCCATTGGATTTTACTGCCTATGGGGACGCAGCCTGAGTGCTTCAAATGTATGGGTCATTTTTGTCTTGCCTACAGTAAACTGTAAATAAGGTGTGTTTTCCAACTCCCATTGAAATCCAGTTGTATTATAAGTATTTTTATGTCTGTGTGAGAACTTTCGGTTATTGGGCAGGTATAGAAATTTAGCAAGTCAATCAATCAATCTCCCTCTGTTTCTGTGTGCGTGTGAGAGAGATTCATGTTGTTGAACAAACTATGAGTATGTATAAATTGAGAGGAAAACAGAAGAGAGACCATTCCAATACTACATAACTTTGGAATTTACTGAATACACAATTGTATCTTCATCTCTTGAAGTTCACTGGATCAGGTACACCAGACATTTCTTGTGCAAGGTGAAGGAATAGAAACATATCTGAACAGTAAAATCATTTGGTGGTGTAGAGCTTACTTGGAAAATGCGAGGTTTCTGAAAAGTAAAGTATTTTTATTCATTGTTAGGATTCTTTACTTTGGCATGGTGAAATTCTCCGTCATTCCATCTGACCCATGAAACAAAAGTCCCTGCACATCCATTCTTAAGCTACTGTTGTTGCAGTTTCAAAGCAAAGCATTTGTCAATTTTTCCAGATTTTAAATAATAACAGGTAACATTTGTCGTCAAGTACATGTTTGTGCGTTTAACGCAGGAAACACTGAATCTAAGAAGAAATTATATCTCATTTCTTGAAATGAATAGGAAAGTGTCCCCAAAAATACTGCATTTGCTGGTGACAGATGTGAGAAATCCATCTGAATTCCTAGGAACACCATTGCTGGCCTTCCTAGCCGTGCTCGCTCGCAGCAGGAATTCGCCACCATGAAACCTTATTACTGGGGCGCGCCGCCATGAGCGAGGAGGAAAGCGCTGATAGGAGTTGTCCTTCTACAGTGGTGGAGGGAGCGGGACTTCCAACTAGGGATGTGCGCAAATGTTCTTAAGCATTCGAAATTCAATCAAATGGGCCAAATTTCAACGTTCAAATTCAAATAGGATGCCCAGAAATTCCAATGTAAACATTCAAATTTCAAATTTTGGATCTATTCGTTCGAATTATCTGGCCATTCGTATGTGTACTGGTTAGTACACAATGTGTATTTATTTATTTATATTAATTTTAAAAGCAACATAACATAAAAAGAAATTTAAAAAATATCCATCGTACAACTTCTTGTATCTTCTCATGATGTATTATTATATTGCCTCATTATTCTGTATGACTTCCCCCGTTTCTCCGGCTTCTCTTCTTAATTTTGCTTGTTTCTTTCCTTCTTTTTCCAATCTTATTGTTTTCCGACTGCCTTCTTAGTTTTTAGTCAAAACCTTCCGTCGTTACCTGAAGTTCTCGTAGATAGTTAATAAGAGGGTGCCAATCTTCTAAGAATTTATCTGTTGTTCTGTCTTTTAACAAATTCGTTAGTTTGGCCATTTCTGCCAAGTCCACCAGTTTAATTTACCATTCGTATTCAGTAGGAATCTCCTTCTCCTTCCATTTTTGTGCATATAATAATCTTTCTGCAGTCACCATATATAACACCAATACATTTATATTATCCAGAGTATCATCTACTATTCCCAGCAAAAACAATTCCGGTTTGAATTAAAAATGCGTCTTTAAAATTAATTTCATACTATTATGAATTTGTACCCATTATTTTATTTATTTCCATTTCTATCCTGCCCCATACCCAAAGGTCTCTGGGTGAGTAAGAATGATTCAAACACCATTTTAAAAACATATTAAAAACATGACACAGGTAAAAAAACATATTAAAAACAGGTATTAAAAACAACGCCCAGATTAAACTAAGGTACATAATTAAAAGCTCTGATTTAAGCAGTGCATTCAATGGTCTGTTAATAAAACTGTGACCGAGGGGGGAATGAGTCAACCTTGGCCAAAGGCTAAGGCAAAAAGATATGCCTTTACAGCCCTCCTAAAAGACAACAGGGAAGGGGCATGGTGCACCCCAGAGGGGAGACCATTCCACAGTCTAGGAGCCACCACTGAAAAGGCTCTCTCCCCGGTGCCCTCCAACCTCACCATCGAAGGTGGTGGGACAACCAGGAGGGCCTCTTCTTCAGATCTTAAGGCATGGGCAGGACGGTATGGGAGAAGGCGTTCCTTTAGATATTTGGGGCCCAAGTCATTTAGGGCCTTATAAGTCAGAGTTAACACCTTGAATTGGGCCCGGTAGCGAATTGGCAGTCAATGCAATTCTTTTAGAACCGGCGTGATATGTGTCCGGCTAGCTGTTCCAGTCAGCACTCTGGTGGCTGCGTTTTGCACTAACTGCAACTTCCAGACCGTCTTCAAGGGCAGCCCCATGTAGAGCGCATTGCAATAGTCCATTCTAGAGGTTACCAGAGCATGGATAACTGTGGCCAGGTCGTCTCTATCCAGGAAAGGCTTAAGCTGACATAACAGCCATAGATGGGAGTAGGCGCTCCTGGCCACGGCCTCCACCTGGATTTCAAGTGTTAGTGCAGAGTCCAGGAGTACCCCCAAATTGCGTACCTGTCCCTTCCAGGGCATAGCCACCCCATCGAGGACAGGGTATCTCCCAACTACCTGGATCCAAGACCCTGTGACACACAGCACCCCTGTCTTGTCTGGATTCAGTTTCAATGTATTCGCCCTCATCCAGCCCATTACTGCCTCCAGACACCTGTCAAGCACTTCAACCGCCTCTCCTGATTCAGATGGAACAGAGAGACAGAGTTGGGTATCATCTGCATATTGAAGATTGCACCTTTCTCACATACATATGCATTTGTATGGATCCGTACGGGACAAAAACGCGTTGCATACAGGATGACTACGGGACGCATACGCACATGTATGCATGCTTACAGATGTGTACGGATGTCGGGAAGACGCGTACAGGCATCTATGCATCTTGTCGACATATGCAAGGGCAAATTCGAATCAAAAATCCAAACGAATAGATTTGAATTTACCTAACGAATTGAAATTTGTTAAATTCAAATTGAAATAATTCGAATTGAATTGAATTTTTGATTATTCAGATCAACTCAAATAGAATGTAAGAAAACATTCTTACACATGCCTGCTTCCAACCTGTGCCAAATCTCAAACGTCTCTGGCCTGCACTTTAACTAAGGGAAATAGCAGAGCCCAACAATGTCTAGTTCCAACTTTGTGCCCCAGATGTGTGGGCTGGCGTGCAAGTAGGTGTTTGAAAGAAAGAATAAGCAGAATGCTGCAGGCCTGGGTTTAGGAGCAACCTAAGGCCTAAGGCCTTTTCACACCAGAGCCGGATGGCTATAGTGCATGCAGGCTGGGACATGCGGGGACGGATCCCCCATTCACACTTGGCTGGTAAGCGACGCGTGGGTGGGGCTTGGTGAGTCTGAACAGGCCTGTGCACCACGCTTGATTCGATTGTCATCTCTGAAAGGAGCTGCCAGCCGGCGGGCCCACAGGACCCAATTGCGGTGGGGCAGGGCCCAGAGCTGTCCAGCAAGGAGAGTGCAAATGCTCTCCCTGCTGGACAGCTCTGGGACGGTCAGGGATGCTCCACACTCTGGCCACAATTATGCTGCCCTGGGACGGAATGGTTCCGGGTGGAACTGCCCACCGTCCAGAGCAAAAGCTCTGTCCCAGGGCTTATCCTAATAATTCTCCAGAGGCCCTCGTGTGATTAGGCCTCAGGTTTTGTCTGCTTTCCAGCATTTCAGGGCACTTGCTCACTTACCCAGACTAACAAAGCTACTTATTTGAACATTACCCTAGGTACGGATAGTCATAGGACATGAGAAAGGTAGGCTGATGTGGCATTTAGTTGTATTTGGAGCGTCCTCTTAAATGTCCCATCAATGGCAAAGTCACAATTGCCACTGCGCTATCCATGAAAGTGTCCCATTGTACACTAAGCAGCGGCCAACAACTCACCAACAATTTGCGGTGAAGTGTGTCCAATGGGGCAACTATTTTCCTTTCAATTAAATAAATTAAAGAGAAAACACTTTGGAAAGAGGAACTGGCAGGGGAAATGGATGAGAGGAAGTGAAAGCTGACTCCTTTTGTAAGCATGAGACGGACAGTTCATACGCCGTTAGACATCCTATCCTCAGCCATTGCAGGGTTGCTCTGCCCCATTTTGTGCGATCGGCTAGCTCAGTGGGGCAGATCCAGGTTTGCCTACGGTCCTAGGCATGGAACATCCCCAGAGCACTACATGATGATATGATGGTTAGTTTATAGATGGGTCTCTACATTATGGATGTTAATTTGATTCAAATTGAATATGCAAATATTCTATTCAAATCAAAATTCAAAATTCCGGATTTTCTTATCTGATTTTCATATCTGTTTGAATTTTTATTGTGTTTGTGTATTGTTTGCATCCTGTTTGCATCCCGTATTATAAGCACAAATATACCCAATATTCGGATGCGATATACGATGACGAATTCAGTCGAATCATTTGAAAATCCGCACAGGATTATCAAAAATCCAAATTCAATCCGGATTTGAAAATCCAGATTTTTGAAAATCCTATTTGAATTTGAATGTCAATATTCATTGAATTTGCATCAGATTTTTGAATTTTTGAGTATCCCTACTCTATATTTCCCGTCCTGATGGTCTCTTGCTCTGTTCTTTCCCTGTGATAGTAAGAGAATTTCCACAGGAAACGCTGGCCCAGATGGGATCCGGCACACTTCTATGGCCTGCAGTTGATGTTTCATTCCATAGCCCCCCACCATGTATCTAAAAAGTACTTTTGTTCAGTGATTAAGGCTGGTATTAGGTGACCTTTACTCTTCTTTCCCTTGCGTTCCTCTTAAGAGTTAAATGAGACCCTTCCGTTCTTCTGCAGGGTACTTAGAACCAAGGCAGGATGGCGCTAGGAGCAGGTTGGTTTCATTACATTGATCGGATACATGTGCTGTTTTTTATCTCTAGCCTTTTCTCAGTAATTCAGCACTTTAAAGTCTCAGCTGTCTACCGATCTGCAGACAATTGTTTGGTGTAATACTATCCGGAAAAGGCTGATAAAATGCAGATGTGGCTAGGGCTCTGAAATTTGTGGTTTACTAAGTGGCTTTTCCCCCCCAGATACATGCCCATGGCAAGTCAGCTTCCCTGCTAGGCACAAAGGCAGAGTTTTTATTAAAATGTTGTGAAGAGGAAGTAATTGTTCGAAATTATCTGCAATTAAAGGAGGGAGATGAAATGTAGAACCGCGGAATTATATTTTCCTTTGAAAAAATTATACCCACTTTTAGATCTATTCCTAAATTTTAGTGCGGAACGTGCAATTAGCTGGTGTATGTGCGTATGTGTGTGTATTAGAATCTGTAAAATGAACTATTCTTCACTGAGTCAACCTACGTCTTCCAATTCACTCTACGTATCTCCATCCCCACCTAAACTCTCACAATAAATTTGGAAGAATATATAGATTCTTTCATTTGGTTTTTTGTTTGTTTGTTTAAAATCTATTTCATGCCCACATTGTGTTAGATATCATACTGTAGAGAAAAATATTCAAAACAGAACTGTGCTCTGGCTGCAGCATAAATGTAAATTAAGTCTCTTCAGAGGTTCAGTTTTCAAAACTTATAAAAAGAAATATCAGAGAAATAGCCATGTTAGGCTAATTTGAAAAGTCTACCAAGGTAGTAGCACTTGGAGATGAAAGGGAGAAGGGTTGGTGGCATGAGCTTTTGTGGACACGTCTGCTTCTTCAGATGCTAGGGAGCCCGCCTAGCATCTGAAGAACTAGACATGCCCCTTGGGACCCCTAGCATCTGAAGAGGTAGACATGCCCATTGCCCCCCCCTTAGCATCTGAAGAGGTAGACATGCCCATTGCCCCCCCCCTTAGCATCTGAAGAGGTAGACATGCCCATTGGCCCACCTAGCATCTGAAGAAGAAGACGTGCCCTTTGGGCCCCCTAGCATCTGAAGAGGTAGACGTGCCCATAGGCCCCCCTAGCATCTGAAGAGGTAGACATGCCCATTGGGCCCCCTAGCATCTGAAGAGGTAGACGTGCCCATTGGCCCCCCCAGCATCTGACGAAGTAGACGTGCCCATTGGTCCCCCAAGCATCTGAAGTATTAGACATGCTCATTGGGCTGCCTAGCATCTGAAGTAGACGTCCCTATGAAAGCTCATGCCACCAACTCTTCTCCTGTAAGTCTCCAAGTCCTACTAACTACCTTGCTGGACTTATAAAAAGAAAGATCCCTTCTCCCCCATCCCCCATCCCCAAAAGGAAAGGAAATAAAGAGGTAGAAGCCCAACAGTTTTTGGCCTCAGAAAACAAGGGTAAGCTAAATAAAGGCACATGGACCGAAAGAGGCAAGTTAGCATTCTGGACCGTATGGTGATAAAGCCAGAAAGGAATAGAAGAGACTGGTAACTCATGAGCTCAAGCAAATGGGGTGGGAATGGAAGAATAAGAGGGCGTGTGAAAGTGCATTATATACTATCAACATCAAATATTGCAACAGTTTTGTAGGATGAAGAGGCCCATTTTTATCCTCTAGTCCACTACCTTCAGGCACAGTTTTGTGTGCTCCTCACCGTCCATGATATACATTCTTCAGCCTCCCTGCTTCAGTTCCTGTTATTGACAGCCTTCCCTTTGCTGTGAACCAAGAGGGAAGGCTGTCTCTGGACGTTTGGACTTTCGTCAGTAGTTTATAGGAGAAAGTCCTATATGTCCACATTACTGCCCTGAAACTCTTCAAAAAGATACAGTTGGGATCGGACAGACTCTAAGCAACAAAATAACAGTTATTATTCTGAAAAAGCTGCTTCCCACAATCAAGTATTACTCACTCCTACCTAATTTATATTCTCATACCTCTGTAGTATAAGTACAAACCTTCATACTAAGGATTCCAGTTCTTGGGGAAACCTAAGCACCTGGACCCTGCTTATCTAGGCCATGGCTCCATTAACCTTTTCAGGGTGGGTGGGTGGGTAGGTGGGGTTGCAGCCTGGCTGAAGGAGCAGGTTGTCTCTTCTTCTGCCAGCCAGGGTGCTTTCACCTTGCATGGAGGCCAAGACTGGCAGCTTCCTTGGGAGACTACCGATGAAATGTGGCAAGATGAGTGAAGGGGGCAAGGCAGTGACTTCAAAGTTATCCCTTGCCCCCTGACCCTAGGATGCCCTTTCTGCAACCCAGGGGTCAACCACAGATCCCCAGGCTCTTCAGGGCAGGGAGAAATTGATATGCACTGCCATGAAGGTGTGGGAAGAGTGTTTCCAACTTCGTGGCAGAGATGCAGATTAGTCTTCCCTAGTTCAGAGAATCTCATCTAATGTGGCAGGTGACAGTCCTTGCGGCTTAGAATAAGTGAAAAGGACATGCTGCCTTCTATGGGTGCGTTCCCACTTGACTTTTTCAGTCCCCGTTGGACTATCTTTATCCGGATACAGGGCTGAGTGTCCATTCTGGGCTGTTCCCATTTGCCTGATGATTGATTGGGCTGAACCCAAATACTGACGTTCCCACTCACTGCCCAAATCTCAGTCCAGCGAAAAGAACCATTTAATTCCACCACCACCATCCCCAGTGCAAACCCTGTAAGCCTGCCCTGGTCAAGCAGCTGAGCAGAAGAAGGCAATCACACTTTCCCTTTCACTCCCTCCCTTTCAGATCAGAGGTTCTTGGTGAGAAAGCAAATGTGTGCTGAAGCAGGAGAGTGGAAGAACAGAGCGCAGGCAATTTCACCCTTTCAGTTTGCACGGAGGGACAGGAGAGAGAGGCTAGGCTAGAGGCTTGGCCTTTTTGCTGCTCTCCAACTTGATACAAATGCATCCCTTGTTAGCAGCTATTTAAATATATCTCTCCTAGGGGAAATTGAGCCTTTGCCTTTTTTGATTGGGGCTCTAGCATTGCAGGCGTGGCAAGGTGAGGGGGGAGAACTTCGTAGCTGTGAAATCCCACCCACATCTGGGGCAGGCATTGGCCAGGAGATCTCCGCCCAAAATAGTCCAGGACTGTTCCCATTTGGGGGTGGGGGGTGGGGAGCAGACTTGACTCCAAAAGAGTGGGAAAGTCCAATTTTCCTCTGGACTTTTTTTTCTCCAGATTTTCACGGGTTAGTCCCCATAAAATCTGGGAATAAAAAATTGAACAGGAACACTGGATATGGAGTTCAGATTCTATTTGGATTTACAGAAAATTAAATGGGAACTCTGGAAACTGAATTCAGATTTGATTCGGATTTATATTTCTAAGGGAACACACCCTATCACTTGATGGTACCTTAAATTTTACCTGGCTCCTCCAGACGCAGCATCCATACATAACTTTTATTGATTAGTCCATTTGACCATATCAAGCAGGTAGAGTGTGAGGTGGCAAGGGTGGGTAGAGTGGAGAGATAGGCAACCTATTCAGAATTTCTAAACTCTTTGAGCTTCTGAAATCATCTTATCTGGTTTCTTCCCCTGTCTGTGGTAACTAGTAATGTACCTAGACTGTAGCCACAATTATTTTTAATATACACTGATATGTAGCAGTTTCCCAGAGATTGGAAACTTCCAAATGATTGGACTGCAACTCTCATCCCTTTATCATGCATGATCAGGAATAGGGATTTGAGGACTTATCTAAATGAAAAGCTGCTGTTCATTTCTTTGGCCACAAGTAGAATATTGTCAAGAAACTCAATGCAACAGCCATTCAGGGTCCTGCAATGCATTCATCCCATTATCTTCTACACCTGCCTTTATTATTCCCAAATAGAAATTCCTCTAAGGTAGAACGGGCCCTTGCTCTCCTTCCCAAATGAACGGATAGTTACCAAATTTTCCAGTGTTAAAAATCCTTAAGTCATAGTAGTCCAAGGAGAAGCTCTTGGATAGCAGAGATGGATCTTCCCATACTTAACTGCAGGAAGCCATCCTTCCTTCTTAAATTGTTTTTAGCAGCAAAAGGTAACAACAACAAAAAAGAGAGAGACCATCTTCTTTCTCTTCATCAGTTCATTAAATCCTTGAGAAGTTTATTGCTTTTTCAGACCTGCTTTTCTGCCCCTTAGCTTACAGCACATAATAAAATGTCAATGAAACAAGATGTGAACAAAACATCAGCCACTGAAAACAAATGAAGCGAAAAAGATTGAAAAGTACAACCTATTCTTGAATGTGCCCCCCCAATATATATATATATATATATATATATATATATATTTAAAAGTTTCATTTACCTTCTTAATAATGAACAAGTAGATGGGTTTGGAAGAGGACAGATAATTACTGGAAGGGTGGAGCAGACGTTTGTGATGGGACGTGTAATAAATATTTTGCACTGTTAAACTGGCAATATAATCAAAGTCTGCAAATGAAAAGGTTAAATCCATGCATACATCAAGGCATTCACAAGCGTATATTGTGGGACCCTACAGACATTCTCCGCCTATAACTCTTTTGTGCAGACAGGCACACAGAGCCCCCCTTAACCAAATGATACCCTCACGTCAAAGGCGTGAACAGACACTAAAAAGGGTTTGCAAGGAGCACAGAGAACTTCCTTGATACCCTCTCTGTGCAGACCCCCTGGGGATAGGTGCCCAAAGGAGGGGTCCCACTCCCATCCAAATCCATGAGAGTTTCTTTCTTTCTTTCTTTCTTTCTTTCTTTCTTTCTTTCTTTCTTTCTTTCTTTCTTTCTTTCTTTCTTTCTTTCTTTCTCTCTTTCTCTCTTTCTTTCTCTCTTTCTTTCTTCCGCATTGAAGGGTTACTTAGCAGTTCCTGATTTCTGAGGGAAGGAGGCATTCCTATTTATCCCTGTGACATTTAGTGCTTACATGCCTGCCTGGCAGCAATTTCCCACAATGTGTAAATTAGTCAATCCTCAAAGTCAGTAAACCTTTGCTTTGAAGTGGACATTAATGAAGGGCACCATTAGAGGCCAATGATTGCTTACACTGGTATGTTAGAGAACCTCCCTCACCCCACCCCACCCCACCCCACCCCACAACCCCCCTAGCTTTGCTTTTTATGTTTTCCTGCCTCGGTGTTTCTTGTCTTTTAGTTATCTGAATTGCCCAGACTGGGGGTGGTGGTGGGGGAACCCTCCTGAAAGAAGCGGGGGAGGGAATTAATGAAAAAAGTTACTACTGGCCTGACTGATGTTGGCACTTCAAAGCTGTAGCAGACTAAATTGCTGTAGACTGCTTAATTCAGAAATGCTCCCTTGTGTGTGACAGTGGATGGTGACAAAGTTCAATTGGCAACAGGAGACAGGCAAGATCAAAGGCTCCCTATTGTAATAGTTTTGTTCCATGAAGAATTGCTTATTGTCAATAGTTTTTCAAGCCTCGACTAGCTCCAACTTTGTATCAGGATGATGCTCTGGTCCAGAACCAGCTTAAATAAATAGCTAACTACTTCCTTTTGATAGGCTGTTTGCGACCCGACTATTGCATGTTACGTCTGATACAAAAATCACCTCTGAAATCAGGAAGGAATGAACCCGCTTGACTTTTGGAGGAGGAGGAGGAGGAGGATAGAATGCAAGAGGATAGAGGATAGAAATCCAGTAAGGAAAGCAGCGTATAATTTGGATCCTGTGCTCCTGGGATTTAGAATTTGTTCCCAAAATCCATTCTCCTCTTTATAGTGGAACGACAGTGCTCAGTTCCTCACTCTGGGACATTTACTGTACATCCTTGAATGAAACTTAGGTGGATTCACTGGAATCTCTCTCGTTTTTTAAGTCCCAGGTTTAATTCTTTAAGAACTACCTCCATGTAGTATAAAAAAGAGGAGGGTTTAATTGTTTAAGAACTACCTCCATGTAGTATAAAAAGGAGGAGGGCTTATTTTTAATAAGCTCGCTGTTGTTGCAATACCGTCAGCTCCTCCAGTAATGGAAATTAAGATTTCAAAAGCTAGCGACCAATTCTTAAAGGATTGTGTTGAAAAGTGGTTTGCCTTGAAGCAATTACAGAAGCAAGTTTGGCAACAATTAAATAAAACTGCTAAGTGATGGCTGAGTTGTGTGATGTTGACAAGGACATCTTCACACCCTCTATACAACTACTGTTACAATGGTTTGGACAGGGAATATCGCTTTCTGCTAATGCTGAATTGGCTTACTGCATTGTCACTGAAGAGATGATATTAGAACCAGAGATGGGGAATTCTTCAGGATATTTGCTTTGGTTTGATTTTAAGGTTATAGAAGAGGATAGCAGGATTGCTAGAATATTTTGAGATAGTCTCTCTCCTTCCCTTCTTTTTCATTACAATAGCTTGGGATTCTGGCTCATAGCTATAGAGCAAAAGACACAATGCATCAGAGTTCTCCAGAATAAACTCCACTGAAGTTGTGCCTATAGCAGCCTTGTGGTTGTAAATTATGATGGATAATATCATTAGCCCCTGACTTGTATGCTCTTCCTTAATCACAGTAAAGTCCACATAAGCCCCAGCAGAGCAGTTACAAATAATTAAATCAATTATGGCCAGGCCAGCATTTGGGTACTGTGGTTAAAGTGGTGTCAGTTTTCACAGTATATTCTCTGTAAATGCAAATGTATGTGTTTTGGCGTATGAGGACGAAAGCTCATATAAATGCCAAAGGATGTTGCTTAGTGATGGCTTTACAACAAATTTCATGAAAGTTACAAAGCTGCCTCCCTATCCAGAACAATAAGTAATGAAATTCCAATTAAAATTGTGCAAGTTGTAAAGCTAAGAAATAAGTTAATTAAAAAGGGATAAATGCTGGTGCTGGAAAAAAAAATGCTGAATATCATTAATATTTTACATTCTTTGTAATCCAGTGTTCAGCCAAATGTGTTCTTTAAGCGACAGAAAAGCCACTTTGTTGAGCACCGAACTCAAAAGAGTTCAATTTGAACGGGCTCAGGAGGTTTGAGCCCCAGGCTTTCTAAGGCAACATAATTCTTTTCACATGTTCAGCATGTGAGGATTCAGAATTGCATTCTCTTGTAGTGGCTGATAAAATGGTGGTAAAAAGACAGCAATTAATAGAGAAGTCCTAGTCTGGGCACTTGGCCCAATTTGGGATGCCTTCAAGAAGGAAATCACCTTGGACATAATTCATTTTTTGGTACCTAGGGCTTTAGCATGAATGAATAGATTTCTTAAGGAAATAAGCTGTTACACAATCCATTGGTTCACAAAACAGGCGACAAGGATAAGAGAAAAAGAGTCAGAAATGGTCAGGGCTTTGTCCTAAGCATAGCGTTTCCACCTCCACAATTCTAACTTCTGAAGTTCTACACTCACAACCTCTGTTGTTAAAGGTTAGCTAATTACCTGTCCCATTAGGTAGCCAAGCATCTAATGTGGGGGTGAATGGTATAGAAACCTCTGATTACGCAGAGAGAAGGCAAACCCTGAGGTACAGAAGCCTTGAGCAGAGCTACTCCACTCTGCCAGGAAAGGAGCTTGAAAAGTCAAAGGGAATAGAGAAGTCTAAGAACCTAAGATCTCCAGATCATGGATGATGGCAACCATTGCTGCTAAAATCATATTGGCGAAGAGTTGTCCCCCATTGTTCCAGTGATTGTTATGATGAGGAAAATACCAAAAGACTAAAGAGGCTATCTTGAGAACTACTGGCAGACAGCCATGTTATAGTAAATGCTCCAAAAATTCTACATTAAAAGCACATATGAGCACAACCACAGTTATCCATGTGCTGGTCACCTTTGGACTATTGTAATGCACTCTACATGGGGCTGCCCTTGAAGATGGCTTGGAAGTTACAGCTAGTGCAGAATGCAGCCACCAGAGGCCTGTAGAACACTTCGGCCCGAACGCGTCTAAGACACATTCCCATCCGCACTGGCAGGTAAAGGACACGCTGCAAATGTGTCTTTTACCTACCTATGGGCGGATGGAAAACTGTCTTAGATGCGTTTGGGCCGAACAGCTCTCCCGGGACTCACAAGTCCTGCCCCTGGCCTCCCCCCATTGGCTGCTGTGGAGCCAGGGGTAGACAACCCTGGCGCCTCCCTTCCCTGTGGTTGCCACACTCCCCAAGGAAAGATTGGCTTCTTGGGGCCGGCAGGACCCCCACCCAGCACCCCCCAACCCACAATAGGGGTGCGCACACATGAATGGGGCTTACTTGTTTGGTGCAGGGCAGCAAGCGGGGCGAGGAGGCTGGCTGCATTCTGCACATGCACGTGGGGCGGCCCCTGATTGGCCAGGCACCCACACCTGCACAGATGCCCGTAAGGGGTTTTACTTCTGAACTGGAATAAAGCCTTTACCTGCTCAGATTGTGGGGGGGGGGCAGAGGCTGCAGTATTCTCCCTTTTCCAGGGAGGGGCAGCCCCCCTGGAAAAAAGAAGAACACTGCAGCCTCTGAAGCCTCTGAAGCCCCTGAAAGCAACTGAAACCAAGGCTGTTTTCACCTTATTTTACCGGAGACGCGCTCCTTTGCTTGACAGCTCTCTTGACAGATCTTGCTCAGCTGAGTGCACTCAGCTAAATCAAGCCCTTCCTTACGCACCCATGCCTTGCAAATCGGGAGATAAGGCAAGTGGTGTGTGTCATGCTCGTAGCCTTGGCATCACCTCCGTGGAGATGGCAGAATATTTAAAAAGCAAGCCATTCTCCGGCCTGCCTTTGCCATCGGCATTTTAAAAAGTCAGCGGCTGCGATCTTCGATGGACAGGGCTGACAGCGAGCACACCTCCCCTCCCAATGACGCGAGTGCCAATCGCCTCCCGTTAGCTCACGAGCAATGCGTGCTGGTCCCCCAAACCGTGCCAAGACTTGTTTAAACAGGTACCAAATTTGGCACCCTTCTGGCACGGTTTGGGAGTGTTTGGTACGCTTTTCGCAAACCAAATCCAAAACCCATGGGGACGGACCGTGCCAATCCCACATTCGGAACCGTGCCAAAGTTGCATGGGGACAGGGCCATAGTGGATCACTAATGGATTCTGGGCATCTCAAGCGGAAGACAAACACAACCTTCACTTGCTTTCAATTTCTTGCAAATAGACTTGAGACATCCTGCCTGTTTCTCCAACCCAGAGAAAGTACCCAGCCATTCTAGTAGACATTGATACACCTATCCTATGTGAATTTTATCTAATCCTTTCTTAATGGTATACAGGCTGTTTGCTATTATATCATCATGGTAGTAAATTCCATAGACTAATAACCCTCTGAGTGAAAAAAATACTTCCCCTTGTTGATCCTAACTCTGCTGCACATCAGCTTCATAGAGTTCCCCCTGGTTCTAGTGCTGTGTGACAGAGAAAATAATTTTTCACTATCCATCTTTTCTATACCATGCATAATTTTATACACTTCAATCAGGTCCCCTCTTAAACACCATCTCTCCAGACTGAAGAGACCTAGACATTGCAGCCTAAATTTGTAAGGGATTTTGTTCCAGCCCCTTAATCATTCTGGTTGCCCTTTTCTGCACCTTTTCCAGTTCCACAATATCCTTTTTGAGGTGTGGTGACCAGAACTGTACACAATATTACAAGATTCATAAAGAGGCAAAACGACACTTGCTGACTTGTAGCAATGAAGGTGATGAAATAACGAGGCGGATAATCTCAGGGTGTGATGAAGGATCTTTTACTGCTTCTCTCTTCTCTACTGGTCTTGCGCGCTCACATCCAGCAGACCTCAGCAGCCTCCTTTTTAATTCTTTTCTCACACATGCATATAAATCAGCTCTGGCTCAAGAGCTCAGTGACCATCACCTTGTGTAAACATTCGATTCCCTGACGTGCCCCTTTCTGGTAGGCTTGAGGCCCCTATTCCCAGAGTGTGCTCTGACACATAGTCTGTTATCAGGTCAAATAGGTTTAGGTGGTATCAAGCCTTCTGGCTGTGCACTGGTTGGACGCCTTCATTGAATGGACACCTGTTGCAGTCACGCTTTGCAACCTGAAATCTTGGCTCTGGGAAACCTGGTTGGAGGCAGCCTATGGCTACCTCGGTCTTGGCTGCAGTTCTGAAAACCACAGTGATGCTTGGTTACAACCCAAGGGCTGCAACGATACTTGGTACCAGTGGATCACTGGCTGTTGCGAAAGCAAATCCCTTATTTGCCACTGGCATGCGATAAGAGATCGCCAGTGTGCTCATATGGCGAGTTAAAGACAGAGAGCACAGGGGAAAGAAGTCAGGTGGGAGACAGGATCAGCTGGAAAAGAGAGTGTTTTATTTTCTGCAGAGGTTCATATAGCCTTCCAAAAAAGTGGGGTGCGAGGGAAGTGATGTAAAGGCACAGCCCAGGGAGGTGCTAGGTGGAGCTAGGTCAGGTGGCCAGTTCAGAGGTCCTTCTGATGTCACATCCTGTGGCAGCAGAAAGAGAAGCCAGATGCTGTGTGCTTGCACATGCCATTATGCCCCAAGGCTACTTCCTGGAGGGAAAAGAGTCCAGCACCCTGGTGGTGCTGAGTGTGTACTACAAGCGCATGGAGACAGAAAAATAGTTGCTCTTTTTACTCTTGAGGCTTGAGAAAGGAAGGCTGAAGAAAAGGAAGCCAGGGCAAAAGCTGTGTAGCTTTTGTGGTTACCACAGACACCTTCATTGAGTTGTCTACCACAACCCCAGGAGCTCTCTCCTGATCCCTTCCAGAAAGCTCAGACCCCAAAGGTGTATAGGTGTAATTGCCCCAATGTGCCTCACCTGGCACTTGCCAAGACTGAAGTGCATTTGCCACTTTGTTGCCCATGTACCCAAAATCAAGAAATTCTTTTGGAGTTCTTTACAATCACTTTCCATTTTCACTACACTAAACAATTTAGTCTCATCAGCAAACTTTGCTATCTAACAAATTACCCTACTTCTAGATGATTTTTTTTAATAAATTGAAAGGCATGGGTCCTAATACTGAACCTTGGGGGATCCCAGGTTATCTCCTGGCTATTTATTTTTATTCTTTGCTTCTGTCCTTTAGACTGTTACCAATCCAGGACAGGACCTGCCCACTTATTCCATAACTGATGAGTTTATTCAGAGGCCTTTGATAAGGGATTGTGTCAAAATCCTTCTGAAAGTCCAGGGATGTTGTCAACTGCATCATCTTTGCCCATGTGCCTATTAACACACTCAAAGAATTCTAACATCCCACTTAGAAGTGATTAATAAACTGAGCTGAACAAAAATATTAACTAAATTGGACGACAGGGAACCCTACCAGTGCATTAGAGACCACAGGTGTTTTCGCACTACCCTTCCCAATGTTGACTAGCTCTCGCATTTGAGCGCTAGTCAATTTTACCACTCCCTTCCCCTGGGATTGGATACTCACCTTATTCAATCCTGGGGCCCAACCCTCCTCTAGGCACCGCCATTTTGGCAGCGGCACCTCTGTGACTGCGCATGCGTCAGAACCATCGCCTTGATGGCGATGATGCTCTGTGCATGCACAGACGCATCTACCGTCGTCTGAGGTGGCAGCGCTCTTGCGCAGCACCTCAAAGGACCCCGGAGCGCCGGCAAGAGCAAATGGTTGTGCCGCTGGATGCACAATTTTGTGCTCCACGCCTAATCAACCATTAGTGCACTTCTGTGGAAGGAGAGCGCCCTTGCAGGCTGTAACAGCCTGCTCCACTTGCGCATGCTCTTTCCCAGAGCTGCACTAATCCGGTAGTAAAAACTGAAAGAGATTGCCAAGGGTGACTGGGCAACCAGGGGGCAAATGTGCTTTAATCTTAACAAGTGCAAAGTAATGCACATCGGGACCAAAAATCCAAATTACGCCTATAAACTGATGGGGTCTGGGCTTTCTGCAACACACCAGGAAAGGGATCTCGGGGTTTTGGTGGACAGTTCAATGAAGGTGTCAACCCAGTGCACAGCAGCAGCAGAAAAAGCAAATTTAATGCTGGGACGTGTCATTTTGCCTCTTTATAAATCTATGGTGAGGCCACATTTGGAATATTGTGTACAATTCTGGTCACCACACCTCAAAAAGGATATTGTGGAACTAGAGAAGGCGCAGAAAAAGCCGACAAGGGGAAGTATTTCTTCACCCAGAGAGTCATCGGTTTATGGAATGTGCTGCCAGAAGAGGTGGTGACAGCTACCAGTATAGATGGCTTTAAGGTAAGGTTAGACAACTTTATGGATGACAGATGTATCAATGGCTACTAGAATGGATGCCTAGGTACATCTTTCAGGCTGCGGGGGTGGGGTGGGGTGGGGTGGGGTGGAAGCAGGACGCTTCTAATGCCATTTGCTGGGATTCAAGAGCAGGAAAAGGTTTGTCCTTGACTCTGTTTGAGATGCCCATGAGCATTTGGCAGGCCACTGTGTGCTATACTAGATGGGATGCTGGACTAGATGGGCTGTGGCCTGATCCAGCAGGGCCTCTCTTATGTTCTTATGCACTAATTATGCACTAGAGGCCATAGTGTGAAAAGGCCTTACGTCTCCACTTACTCCGTGGGAGGAAGATCTCTCTGCTATAACTAACCAGAAAATAACTGGGATTTTGACAAAATAACCTGGGAAAACTGCTGCTGTGCTGTGGTAAGTGTGGGAGGTAAGTCCTCTGGTTTTTGGACAGTTTTGGGGGACCGCGCGCCTAACGGCGCGCGAAACATAATATAGCATAACCAAAGTTTATCTTAAAGAAAGTGTTTTAGAGGTTTTTTTTAGGTAATTTTTCATAAATAACACAAATCTATTAAATACAATGAAGGTAGAATGCCAGCAGGGGGAGGGGGGCTTCCCAGTGTTTTGCACTGAGTGTCATATGTATGACTACCTGCCCATGGGGCAGCAGTCGTGGGTATGTGTTCGGTGCAATGAGCTCCGGGCTCTCAGGGAACATGTTTCTTCCCTCGAAGCCAAGGTAGCGGACCTGGAGAAGCAGATAGAGAGTAGGAGGGCTGAGGGTGAGGTCTTCAGGGATGCAGTAGGAGCATCCCACTCCATGACAAGCAGCTCTCCAGCTGCCTCGGAGAGTCGAAGCCTCAGGCAGGGAGGACATCAAGCCGAGGAAGAGGGGCAGGCTCCCTTAGTTGGGACCCCTTCCTCAGTGGATGTGCCTGTGTCCTCTTGCACCGAGGATACTCCTCCACGGGTAGTGGGAGGGGGGCTTCTTGTAGTGGGAGATTCGATTATCAGGAATATAGAGAGCCGGGTTTGTGATGGGCGTGTTGACCGCATGGTGACTTGCCTGCCTGGTGCAAAGGTTGCGGACATCACGCGACATCTAGATAGGTTAGTAGACAGTGCTGGGGAGGAGCCAGTCGTCATGGTACATGTCGGTACCAATGATGTTGGGAAGGCGAGACGGAGCGTCCTGGAAGCCAAATTTAGGTTGTTAGGTAGAAGACTAAAGTCCAGGACCTCTAGGGTCGCATTCTCAGAAATGCTACCTGTTCCACGTGCAGGGCCAGCTAGACAGGCAGAGCTCAGGAGCCTCAATGCGTGGATGAGGCAGTGGTGTCGCGAGGAGGGGTTTAGATTTGTAAGGAACTGGGGAACTTTTTGGGACAAGCCAAACCTGTACAAGAGGGACGGGTTACACTTGAACCAGGAGGGAACCAGATTGCTGGCGATTAACATTAAAAAGGTTGCAGAGCAGCTTTTAAACTGATCCCTGGGGGAAAGCCGACAGGAGCTGGGCAGCATCCGGTTCGTGAGAGCGCACCCTCAAGTGAGGAGGGCTGGAAACATGCAGAAAATGCTGAGCTAAGTGCGGGATTAGTTTCACATGTTCCTCGACGGCAGAACTTGGTCAAAAGGAATGAATATAAATGTATATATGCAAACGCCAGGAGCCTTCGAGCCAAAATAGGGGAGCTAGAAAGCTTAGTTATGGAAAATAGGATTGATATTATTGGCATAACTGAAACCTGGTGGACCAGCGAAAACCAATGGGATACAGTCATCCCAGGATACAAACTGTACAGGAAAGACAGGGAAGGGCGACATGGAGGTGGTGTAGCCTTGTATATTAAAGAAGAGATAGAATCTTATGAACTGGAATGTCCAAGTGAGTCTGGCTCTTCCACAGAAGCAGTGTGGATAAAAATACCAAGCCAAAAAGGAAGTCTAACAATAGGGACATGCTACCGTCCTCCCAACCATACGTCCGAAGGAGATGAACAATTGGAGAAGGAGGTAAAGGAGGTAGCCCATAAAGATAGGGTAGTTATAATGGGGGACTTCAATTATCCTCACATAGACTGGGTGAACTCCTGTACAACTCAGGAAAGAGAGAGAAAATTCCTAGACCTGCTAAATGACTGTTCCATGGAACAAATGGTCATGGAACCAACCAGGGGAAATGCAGTCCTGGACTTGATCCTAAGTAATGCTCAGGACCTGGTAAAGGACGTCACTGTAGCTGATCCAATTGGGAACAGTGACCACAATGCAATAACCTTCAACTTAAATACAGGGAGTAAGTTCTTAATAAAGTCTAACACAGAGACCTTAAACTTTCACAAGGGAAACTTCCCCAAAATGAGGAAATTAGTGAAAAGGAAATTGAAAGGGAAAGTCAAAAGAGTTAAATCACTTCAAAATGCATGGAGACTACTTAAAAACACAATAACGGAAGTGCAACTAGAATGCATTCCTAAAAGAAGAAAGGGGACTTCTAGGTCCAAGAAGAAACCAATGTGGCTCACAAATGCAGTAGATGAAGTCATTAAAAACAAGAAGAGTTCATTTAGGAAATGGAAGGCTTGTCCAAATGAGGAGAACAGGAGGGAACATAGACACTGGCAACACGAATGCAAGACGGCCATTAGGAAAGCTAAGAAAGATTTTGAGGAGCACATTGCTAAAAACATCAAAAGAAATAACAAGAACTTCTTTAAGTATATCAGAAGTAGGAATCCAACCAGGAGAGCAGTTGGACCACTAGATAGTAAAGGAGAGAAAGGGGTAATTAAAGAAGACACGGAGATTGCAGAGAGACTAAACGAATTTTTTGCTTCCGTATTCACGGAGGAAGACAGAAGACACATGCCAGTAGCTGAGCCTGTGTTTTCTGAAGAGTTAAACTGTACAGAAATAACCAAGGAAGAGGTCCTGGCATGTCTTAATAAACTAAATGTTAACAAGTCACCGGGACCAGATGGTATTCATCCAAGAGTCCTTAAGGAACTCAAATGCGAAATTGCCGACCTTCTAGCAAAAATATATAATCTTTCCCTAACATCAGGCTCCGTACCTGAGGACTGGAGGGTAGCAAATGTAACACCAATATTCAAAAAAGGATCCAGGGGTGATCCAGGCAACTACAGACCGGTTAGCTTAACGTCAGTTCCGTGTAAGGTGATGGAAACCATTATTAAAGACAAAATTAGTGTGCATATGGAGCAGCAGGCATTGCTGAACAAAAGCCAGCATGGCTTCTGCAAAGGTAAATCATGCCTCACAAATTTGTTGGAATTCTTTGAGAGTGTCAATAAACACGTGGATAAAGGTGAACCAGTAGACATTGTCTATCTGGACTTTCAGAAGGCTTTTGACAAAGTCCCACATCAAAGGCTACTGAGTAAACTCACCAGCCATGGAATAAAAGGACAGGTTCTGTCCTGGATTTGTGACTGGCTTAAGGGCAGAAAGCAGAGAGTAGTAGTAAACGGCAATTTCTCAGGGTGGAAAGAAGTAAAAAGTGGGGTCCCTCAAGGCTCAGTACTGGGACCAATGCTTTTTAATTTATTCATCAATGATCTAGAAAAAGGGGTACATAGTAAAATAGCAAAGTTTGCTGATGATACTAAATTATTTAGGGTAGTAAAATCTGAAAGAGATTGCCAAGAGCTCCAGAGGGATCTCTTAGCATTGGGTGAGTGGGCAACCAAGTGGCAAATGTGCTTTAATCTTAACAAGTGTAAAGTAATGCACATTGGGGCCAAGAATCCAAATTACGTCTATAAACTGATGGGGTCTGAGCTTTCTGCAACACGCCAGGAAAGGGATCTCGGGGTTTTGGTGGACAGTTCAATGAAGGTGTCAACCCAGTGTGCGGCAGCAGCGAAAAAAGCAAATTCAATGCTGGGAATAATTAGGAAGGGAATAGAAAATAAGTCAGCAAGTGTCATTTTGCCCCTTTATAAATCTATAGTGAGGCCACATTTGGAATACTGTGTACAATTCTGGTCACCACACCTCAAAAAGGATATTGTGGAACTAGAGAAGGTGCAGAGAAGGGCAACCAGAATGATTAAGGGTCTGGAACACCTCCCTTACGAAACCAGGCTGCAACGTCTAGGCCTCTTCAGTCTGGAGAGACGGCGTTTGAGAGGGGACTTGATTGAAGTATATAAAATTATGCACGGCATAGAAAAGGTGGATAGAGAAAATTTCTTTTCTCTATCGCACAACACTAGAACCAGGGGGCACTCTATGAAGCTGATGGGTAGGAGCGTAAGGTCTGACAGGGGGAAGTATTTCTTCACACAGAGGGTTATCGGCCTATGGAATGTGCTGCCAGAAGAGGTGGTGACAGCTACCAGTCTGGATGGCTTTAAGGTAGGGTTAGACAAATTTATGGATGACAGATGTATCAATGGCTACTAGAACAAATGCCTAGGTGCATCTTTCAGGCTGAGGGGGGGGGAGGAAATGGGGCGCTTCTAGGGCCATCTGCTGGGACTCGAGAGCAGGAGAAGGTTTGTCCTTGTCTCTGCTTGAGATGCCCATGAGCATTTGGTGGGCCACTGTGTGCGACAGGATGCTGGACTAGATGGGCTGTGGCCTGATCCAGCAAGGCTTCTCTTATGTTCTTATGTTCTTATGTTCTTCACCACTGCATCACCACACATTGTGGCAAGAATTGGGAAGCACACTGTCCCATTTGTAGGTGTGATCACTGTCCAAAGCACCTGTTTTGCAGGGTGAAATTTTCTAACTTCATAGCAGGTGCCTTAGATTAGCACTTGAAGTGATAACAGATGTTGAAAGATTTTTTGGAGTGGTCATCTAGGCACAGCTTCTTCAGCAACTGGAGAGCTGGCCTAAATTAAAGATGCAGCTGAATGAAAAACCTCATTAAGCACCAGAATAGGCGGTTTGAATATTTGGTTATATCTGGGTTTTCAGCCTTTTATTACTACATGATAGATTGAACAACTTCACAATTGCTTATCTGTACAATTCACTAAGCTTTTCAGACCACATCATTCACCTAGGTGTTGTGTGAGCATCAGCAATCTGAATTTTGCTTCACTTTGGGGGTCTGAATATCAGCAAAAGGGACTGAAATGGACCCAATCAAATTATTAATTGGAAAGCTTCTAGGAAAAAGATGAAATAAAGCTGGGCTTTGCCAACCTCTACTGGATGTTTATCTCCAGTTACGGAGGCCTCACAGCATCACTGATAGTTTTGTTGAAGGGAGTAAAGATAAAAGGTATGGAAGGAATTCTGCCCATCTCCACAACAACTTCCACTGAAGGTGGGGAACATATTTTTCATTGTGCCTGAAATTGTTGCCAAATTCAACTTTTTCAGTACAACAAAAATTACTTCTGCGTGGATCATGGCACCAATGTGCCTCTCACATATGGCCACCACGTATCTACACGGTATCTATTCTCCCTCTTTGTGGGAAGGACAGTTGAGAGGATACTTGCCAAAGCACTCTTGGCTTAGGCTGCACACTTGGGGTAGGTACACCTGTCCTGGACTGTGCACTTCCCTTCGGCCTCCATCCAGGGGCCTCCTGCCGCCTGTGTGGATGCAGCCATTGTTTTAAGATAAATTGGCTTTGCTTCACTCCGTTCATAATATATTATTCAGCGAAGCAAGACAGGAGTGTGCGAAAAACTTTTTCTTGAAAGCTCAACTGAAATTGGGCAAATATGATGACTGCCATGCCTCCTGTTGTCAGCGTCCCTTCCTCCAAGGATTAAGGGGCAGCCATGATGCTCAGCCAAGCTCAGGCAGGCTACCCAGCCAGACAAAATGAGGAATACCTGACACAAACAGCTAGTGAGCCTATAGCTCAAGAAGACAGCAGCTCAGAATCGGAAGACGCCAGGCGACACCCTTCGCTGACCGGTCTAAGGTGTGAGCATGCACAGCTTCACAGATCAGGAAGAATCTGTGCCCGCCACCTGCAATGAAGGAGGCATGACTCTGATTCACCTATTTAAGGCAGCACATTCTGATAAGCATTATTGCAGACAAGCGTTTGTAAACCTGTAACTCCAGGATTCGAGACCTTGCTTCTTGATTAACAACTGACCACTCTGACTTTCCGATTACTTTGACCCCGGAACTCTTTTGCCTACATGTTTAACCCTTGAGCCCCCAAGGGACTTGGACTTTTCCTATGGCTATTATTGCTGACTGTTGCCGCTACTATTCCTCTGGGTGCAAACATGTGTTTGTTCTCCATGCTTGCTGGCTGGAGACACGACAATGACATGACTTGGCACCATTCCCCTTCCCACTGAGGCCCTTAAAAGAACAGCACCTTTCCCCAAAGCATTTGAAAACAATGGAGACAAAGAGATGGAAACAGGATAATTTGTTTAGATTAGAAGAATGCTCCAGGAATAGACAGTGCCTGGAAACTAAATCAAAGGGTTAATGTTGCACGTATCCAGCTTATGTGCCCTAAAACAGCCAGGGAGGAAGGTCTGCAGGGGCAAAGGTTGCTGCTCTTACGCTGAATGTTGCGATAGTTAAAGCCAGGCTGCTCTACCAGCAACAGCCCTGGTGATCCACCATGTGCTTGCCCAGTAATGGCGGACCCGGCAGATAAGAAATACAGGGAGGGGAAGAGAGATGAGGCTGGAGACGGAGATCAGGTGGAAAGTGAGCTTTATTTCCTTGCAGAAGTTTAAATATCCATCCCAAAAGGGGGTTTGGAGGAAGTGACATCAAAGCAACATCAGGGGAGGCGATTGGAGGAAAGCTGCTGTCTTCCGGAGCAGAGGTCCTTCTGATGTCACATCAAAAGGTCAGAGGTGGAGAAAATCCTCAAACAGGAAAAGAAGAGTTGTCCTTTTAAAGCCATGTGCTTTGCAGCCGCCATAATGCCCAAAGGCCGCTGCATGGAGTGGAAAGAATTCAGCTCCCTGGTGGTGTACTACAAGCTTATGGGACAGGAAATACTTGCTCCTTTTGCTCTGAGGCTTGAGAAATGGAAGGCTGAAGAAAAGGAAGCCAGGGCAAAAGCTGTGCAGCTTTTGTGGTTACAAAATAAGAGCCTTTGTAGACAACTTGGCGGTTATATTAACAGATCCTAATAACTCAGTAGAATAATTGAAAAAGGTAATTCACACTTATGGAAAAGTTGCAAAGAAAGAGGAGGAATAGGGTTACCAATTTTAAAGTTATATCAATGCAGGTGTATGCTTCAAGTCTGTTGTTCAACATGCTCTCTGCTAAAGTATACAGTAGTTTTCTAAGTATAAAAGAAAACAACACAAAGATAGTGATAATTGATCTAAGTTTAGTTAGGAAGTTCAGGGGAGATTTAAACCTGGATCTTTCTGTTCACCACTGTTTCTGAGTCATCACACTGTTGGGCTGTGCAAGAGTATTGCCATTAACGAATGATCTAGAATGGAATATCAAGTAGCTGAGTAGACTTGCAATGATATCTTTTGCAACCAACTCATCTGCAGCTCAGGTGGATATTTTCCTTGCTTTTTACTCTAAAAGCCTTTGAAGGAATGACATGATTAAGCAGTCCTGGTTCCAATGGCTAAGCAATTTGAGTAAACAAAAAGTAGAGAATGACAATTAGAGAAGACACTTCGAAAGAAAAGATGGTTTGAATATCTCTATGATAGTTGAATAAACCCAGATGTTTTGGTTTTTTTTCTGGAAGATTTTAATTATATGTAGCATAAGGATCTGATGATGGTACCTATGCTTTTAGATGACATTCCAATTTTTACAGGGGTTATTAATGTACTATGATTAGTTTGCTTAGGGGAAAATATCAAAGATAAATGGTATGCTTATCAGCTGCACGTTTATTGGTCTGAGACTTTCACCACAGGGAGTGGCTGCTGTATGGGACTGATAAACACAGAGATTTATAAGGTCAGGTTTTATGAGTCTACAGATTCCTTGTGGTGTATTACCACATCCTTATTACAGTCGCCTGCTGTTGTCCACCTAAGCCAAGGAGGTAATATATTACACAGACTTGTCTATCCTGCCGCTTCGCTTCCCCCCCCCCCAAACAATAGAAGAAGAAGCCAAAATAAAATATTGCTTTCCTAAATTGCATGTTTAGCTTTTGTATGGGCTTCTTTGCCTCTCTTTTTTTCATAGCCTGCTTTCACTAGAAGAAAAGATAGCATAATACAGAGTAAGAATAGACGTTTTAACATTTCATTTTCAAATTTATTTTGTGAAATACCAGTAGAATTATACAGCAATAGCAGTGCAGGAAGAAGCGCTTTTAAAAGCATCTTCATAGATGTATTTCAGTGATGTGGAAAACATCAAGGTCATATTTTACCATAGAGAAAGAACAGTAACAAAAGACCTTCACCCAACTCGCCTACAGACCATCCTGGAGACCTGAGGACCATTTGCACTTGGGCCTGTGGGTGCAATTATTTATTTATATTTATTTATTTATTTGTATTTCTATCCCGCCCTGTACCTGAAGGTCTCAGGGCGGGTTACAATATTATATTAATCTTAGACAGATCCCTGCCCTCAGGTTTACAGTCTAAAGAGACAAGATACAAAAGGGAAATGTAGGTGTGGCAGGGAACAGGGAACAGCAAAAAGCAAGCCCTTGATGTCTTCGTTTCCAATTCTTCTGTCCGTTTCTTATTGCTGGAATTTTCCTATTCTCTTTACTTTGAATTTTCTCTTCATTGATGACAAACCGGATGGTGATTAGGCAAGCCATGGGACACAGCATTTGCTCTCTGGGCCAGGCGGTTCCATCTGGAATCGTCCCGTCCCATCCCAGGGCTGACCTAATTGCGGCCAGAGTGTGGAACATGAAGTCATGCTCCACACCCGGCCCAAGCTGTCCACGGCCACCCCAGAGCTGTCCAGCAGGGAAAACATTTGCACTCTCCCTGCCTGACAGCTCTGGAGACCCACCCCGGCCTGCCAACATTGGGCCCTATCAGCCCCACCAGCTGGCAGCCCCTTTCTGGAATAAGTCAAGACCAGGCCGGGGCTGTCCTGGAGTCCCACCGGCTGCCACCATCCCAGTCAGGCTGGTGCCAACCTTTGGGGGCCTCCTGGGTGCCCACCCCCACGCAGGGGTGCATGCCACCCCCCAGCTTCCCACGCCTGACCTACCTCTTCAGGCACCTGCTTTGAATCAAGTAGGCGCTGGGGGTGGGGCTTGTCAGGATCGAACCAGTTGTTCTGTGCAGATGCGCACCATGGCCCAACCGCGAAGCGTGCTCTACCCTTTATGAGTCAAGTGCAAGGATCCAAAAGGTGTGCAGTTGGCTGGACCCCAGAAAGCAGTTGTCCACATCCTCAGGCCACAATAAATGAAACCGCTTCAAAATAAGTGGACCGGGTGCTCCTCTGAACACTTGCCTTGGACGCCCAACCTCTCATGAATCTGAGCAACTTTGCCCTCAAAGTGCCCTGTAAATTTCTCACAACTGACGTTGTGTGGCTGCAGTCCTTGCTCCCTTGGCCTTCACGCTGCAAGACTATTTTCCACTTAAAAAAGGTCTGCCAGGTGGCCACTTGAGACTACAATCGTGGCTGGAAAAGAAGTCCTGCTTGCCACAGCAACTGCCACCTGATAGGCACAACTGTATACCAAGAGGAGACACAATTATTTTGCAGAGAGTGATGAATAAAATAAGGGTTTTGTTTCAGGACTTCTATGCAATTATTATACCATGATCTGGCCCAGTGGGTTAATTTTAAAAATTGTTTAAAAGTTTTAGCTGTGGGTTACACTCCCCCCCCATTTTTATTTATATGTTTTTATTGACTCTTGATAGTCCCTTTCAGTCATTATGAAGTAGACAGAATACAAGTACACAAATAAACAAAAACAGGACAATAAAAGGAACCTCTTTGTTGTGCTGTGGGGGGTTTCAAACTCCTGCTGCAGACTCCTGCTGCAGACTCTGTGGCGTTCACGCCAGGAAATCAGCGGCAGAACGGCAGTATCGCAGGCTTACCGAGCTCCGTGACTAACAGCCAGGGCAGAGCTCACCAAAGTGGACCAATCGGAACTGATGGATCGTGGACTATACAAGTGGGAGGCTCGCTGTTTCTCTTGTCTCTCATCTTGGGTAGAGGGGGATCATGGAGTGCTACTTTGAACTTGCTTTATGTAGGCCTCTCCTCTTGGTTGAGAGAGGAGAAAAGAAGACGAAGGCGTCTCCTCTTGGGTAGAGGGAGAGTGGGGTGCGCTGTTTAGGGCATGCGTGTAGGGGGGGGGGCTCTCCACTTGGAGCCCAAGCGAAGCAGAGCCCAGGGAAGCAGGATGGGACTGCTTCAGGGAAATCTTTATTATTTTGGGAACTTAACCTACTGGATGAAGGAGATTAAGGACTATTTGGGCTTACTGCAGAGCTTCCTAGGGACTGTTTGCTTCCAGCAGAACTTTGTGAAGGGAACGGGACAGTTTATTATTTGCAACATCTTTGTTTTAAGCAACCAAAGGACATTTAAGCCAAACTGCAAACTTGCTTCTTTATTTTGACCTTTTGTAACAATCAACGTGAAGTGTTTGTTTTATACCAGAGTCAGCCTGCTGCTTTAAGGGAGCCTGAAACCCAGGCATATAAAGCAGGATGCCCTACCAGAGCTGGCAGGCGACTGTGGTGCTCAGCAGCTTGCTTGCTACCTGCATTGCTCTGCAGAGGACAAGGAGGGGAGGGCTGGGCTGAGTTGCCACAGGCCCTTTCCACAGTTGGCCTTATTCTAGGATAAGGGGGTCTGTTGTCCACATGCTAGTGCAGACTTTGGCAGGCCTCACCTGGGGCCTAGGAGAGCCTGCATTAGCATGTGGACTGCAGATGCCCTATTCTGGGATATATTCCAGAATCAGGCCAAGTGTGGAGAAGCCCTAAGTACGTAAAATCCCCAAGCCTGGAAATGGGCCATTGCACAAAAAGCTTTATAAAGTTTACGGAAACAGCATGTAGCCATCTGTGAACACTATGGACTCTGTAAATAAACGAGGAGGGAAGTAACGCACAATGAAGTGTGATCATCCCATATTGCTTCCCCAAAATTCTCAGAACTACATTGTCAAGTTGCAACAAGTTGTCCAGGGACTTAGGCACACATTCAGGGTCTTTGTCAAGTACAGAATTGATGACAAAATTGCCTTCACGCCTTGTAAAAAATGGTGAAATACCCTGTAGTGACAGGAAATTTCTGCACTTGCTGGAATTCCGGAATAAGAAGGTGATTTTGTATGTCACTTCCTGTCCCGTGAATGGGAAAGGTGTGTGAGACACTAGCCCCCATGCAATCAGTCACTTACCTGTATTTGCTGGGCCAATCCTCCGCACGGGGGCTGCCATCTTCAATCTGGTGCCTTGGGTGATTGCGCATGCATCAGCCCAGCCCATCTAGGGGTGCCCACGAATGCAATTTTTAACGTTTGATCCGTAGCGCATCGAATATATGAAAATCCGAATTCGTACGGATAAAGAAAAATGAAAGCCTTGCTCTTTGAACCACAATATGAATACATTCATATCCATTTGTTTGAATACTCCATGCGTATCCAATGATACGGATACATAGGCATTCCCTACACGTCCCGTTTTCATAAGTATCTGTACAGATGCATATTCATATGAATGTCTAGATATTCGATTTGTATACAAATGTTTGAATTTGTATGAATTCATACGAATAATGACGATTTCGAATATTCATGCACATCCCTAGCACCATTGCTATGGCAACGCTGACACACTACTCAAGTGCAGTCACACTAGCGCACTTGCGCGGCAGTTCCGATGGCCCCTGTTGCCCTGGAAAAGGTGCAGATGGGCGCCGCTGGACACCCCAGGTAAGAATCTGGTTAACGTTGGTTTGCGTATGGTGCACAATTTCATGCACCGCTGCTAGTTCATTGTTAGCAAACACCTGGGAAGGCACGGGGGGGCAGATGCACTTGCCCAGATGTTTCCTGTTTATCGCCAGCAGTGCAGGCCTGAGGGAAATCACTGAGTCACACAGGCAGCAGACTGGAACCGCGTGGTCGATCCAAAACAGTCAGAATGCCTTTCTATCCGGAAGGTGCTTTATTGCTTCGTTGCAGTATACAGCATAATAAAGTAAAGCAATCAATATAAAAATCCTAAATGATTATATGCATGGATGGAGATATGATAGGTGATAGAAAGAAAGAATGAATTCATGTACGTGAATGAAGAAGAAGAAGAGTTGGCTTTTCTACTCTGCTTTTCTCACCCATTTAAAGGGACTCCAAGCGGCTGACAAACCTTCTGTTCTTCTTGCCACAACAGACACCCTGTGAGGTAGGTGGGGCTGTAAGAGCTTAGAAGAGAGCTGTGACTAGGCTAAGGTCACCCAGCTGGCTTCATGGGGAAGGCGGAATCGAACCCGGTATTCCCAGGTAAGAGTCCAACTCCCTGACCAGTAGACCAAACTGGCTCACTGAGAATATGTATGTTTCTCACCACACAGCATCGCATGGCTTCTCGGCCGCATCCCCACGACGTCGTTATCTCGAATTCAAAATGTTTTGAGTTCGGGCAGTTTAGACGGCACTTCGGCTTAATACGGTATTTCCGTGTTAAACGACGTTATCCCGATTTGAAATAAATCCTGATCTCAACAGGTCTCACTCCGGAACATGCCCTTGATACGTGTTTAATTTTTTACTGTGTGGACAGTATCGTTCCAGGATGAGATTCCGTATTAAGGCTGTCCCGCCCCCAATCGCACTGTAACCAATGGGCTCTCCGTATTGTAGGCACGTCATGTTTAGGATTCCCTTCAAAGAGTGATTTCATTGAAAGAATCCAGCCACTACCTCCAAAGATACACTGTAGCAATGTCGATAAATAACAGTTTCACTTTTGCGCAGTTCTGAACTTTTGAACATTCAAAAGGAAAGTCCCCGGGGAACTTTCCCTGCCCACTCTCCTCGCTCTCCGAGTTCCCTCCCGGCCATGGGGGGAAGAGCGAGCGAGGAGCCCCCTTCGCCCTCCCGGCAGTGGGCACGCTGAGCCCGCCTGCCCTCTTGTCCACCCCTTGGCTCTCCTCCTCTTCCAGCCAGCGGCGGCCGCGGCTCTGCGGGGCAAAGTGGCGGCAAAGCGGGGAAAAGCGGCGGCGGAGCCCCAGGGCGAAGCCGCCAGCGCTGCAGCGCCTGGATGGATGGATGGATGGATGGATGGATGGATGGATGGATGGATGGATGGATGGATGGATGCCACCGCTGCTGCCTCCGCCACCGGCTGCTCTTCCCTCGGCGCGAGGCTGGAAGAGGAGGAGAGCCGAGGGGCGGGCGAGAGGGCAGGCGGGCTCAGCGTGCCCACTGCAGGGAGGGCGAAGGGGGCTCCTGGATGGATGGATGGATGGATGGATGGATGGATGGATGGATGGATGGATGGATGGATGGATGGATGGAGTGGCGGGCACTGCGAGCGAGCTCCGGGCAGCGGCGGCGGCGGCGGGCAACAAGGAGCGCCAGGATGGATGGAGGGTTGCTGCTGCTGCTGCTGCTAGGAAGGGGGAGGGGAGAGAACGGGCCGGATCGGACAGGGAATCCCCGGCGGAGCATGGATGACGCAAGGGAAGGGAGGGTGGGATCCTGGGACGGAACACCAATCACAAGGGAGGACAGGGCTGCCGTCTGGACTCCCAGGATTGATTCCGCGTTAAGGCTGCAGTCAGAATGCTCTCGGAACCGGATCAACTTGCAAGTCATGTGGACAGCTTTGTTCTGTTTCTTTTATTTCGAATTCTTTAAACTGAAATAACGCATGCCGTGAAGACGCGGCCCTCATGCCCTACTGAGTTACGAGATTTGCTTCTGATATCAGGCTGATCCTTTCTCAGGAGCAAAACAGATTCCCATAATATCACTGGGCACAAGTTACCATGTCTAGACTACATTAACAGAACAACAGCAGAATGGAATAACAGTACCTTCTGGTAATGTTTATCAGCAAACTCTGGCCTTGAGGCCTAGCACGTGATTTCTGTTGCTGCACAGCATTCTTCACTATAAATGTCTTGACATTTATAAACTATCAGCTGAAGTGTGAATGGGCCCCTGGCCTTCCTTCTGCACATTAGTGCAGAATACAGAAAGCTCTGACTACAGCTAGTATGCCCCATCTATGCAGGACAAAGCATGATCCAGATCTGGATCATTGGTAGACCTTGATACAGGCCTGGTGTGGCCTCCATGTTCCAGACTACTGGGGAATCCATTCAGGTGATGCACCAAAGCATGATACCAAAATAGGTCCTCCAGTGATTCTGAGGCAAGAAACTTCCCTTCTTGGCCCTCCAAGGTTCTTAGAGCTTGGCCTCAAAGCTCATGTGAGCTTCAAGGCCAGTCCAGGGCTTGGTCTGGTGTGGACCAGTGCATTTCTGCAGATGGCACAGTTCCAGACCATGATTTCCATGCTCCAAACCAAACCAGTGAGATTCACATCCAAGCTCACTGGTTCAGCTCACAGTGAGGCAGTACAGAAAGTCCTGGAAATAGACTACCTACATCCTAGTATGTTTTTGCTATCAGGTAGATTTCTAGATGTTCTCCATAAATGGAAACTGCAACATAGGAAATGGTCTTGGGCTGAATTGATGTGACTCATAATTACTTTGAACAGCTATTTAAAACACAAACATGGAAGTGGCCCTTGAGGTCATTTATGTTTATGTTTTGGCACTTTGGGCACGTCCCCATGCACATTTTGGTCTAAATCAAAATCAGGTTCAGCAAGGGTCGTCCCCATGCATTTTTGATTTGGTCCAATTTTGGGGGACCAAATCTCCCAAACCAGGACCAAATTTGGTGCTGGAAAAAACTCTTATGTGGCACAGTTTGGTGTCTCGGCACACATTGCTTTGGGGGCTGAGTCTGCGCATGGGGACAGTCCCGGGCTATTTGGGGAGGAGAATGGCACTCGTGTCATTGGGAGGTGGCATTTCGTGTCCTGTGCTCGCCATTCCTGCCTTGTGCATTGGAGATCACAATCGCTGAGATTTGGGGGGAATAAATGGCTTCTCTGTCCTGCTTGGGTTGGGTGGGTTATGCAGCATTTGCAGCAGGCGGCACAGGGGTTGCGTGATGTCAATCCGGCTTCCAGTAGGAGAGAGGGGGCGGAGAGGAGATGGCACTGCTCCTCCATTTCAGGGTTTGGCACAGTTTGCTTGGGGACAGCTGTATCCAGACCCAGTCCATGTCCAGCCCGCATTACCGGGAATGGAATGGAGACGGGCAACATTCGATCTCGGTCCCACACTCAGTCAAACGCGAGCCCAGTCAGAGCCAAATGGCTTGCGTGGGGATGTGCCCTTTGTCATCTCATCCTACTGGTTGAAGATAGACAGGAGAAGGATAATCATTTGTAAAATAATTAAAAATTGCTTCAGAAGGTCATGTGAATACTCGTTCCATTATCTTTCTGCTGAAACGTATTTTTGAAATAATATCTAAAAAGTGAAAGAGGAATGATAAAGTGAGGATACTTCAAGCATAGATCCTTCTTTTAAAATGCGTGAAAATCTCTAAGAAAATTATTGTCTGTCTCCAAGCTAGAAATTAAAGCTCCAAGATTCCAATTTCACAAAATACTTAATTGCTGTTTTCACCTCCTAATAGTTTAATTGCAAGAACAAAAATCACAGCCTGGAGAAGAAATCTGACGTCACTCCCCCAGGGAATCCAGTCTGCTTTATTTGAACCGATTGGTAGCCGGAAGCATTGTTATTACCAGATTCATTTCATTTTACCAACTCCAAACTAACCAGCAATGTCTTCCTGTAAACTCTGAATCAGAGCTTGGGCATTTATCTCTGCAGCTGAAATCTGGTTTGTATTTGATGTAACAAATTGTGCAAAAAGACGCCAAACAAGAACTGTTTAGAATTCCATTGTCCCTTTCTAAAAACATTCTAGCAAAATATTTGTTTTGCTATGTCCCTTCTGTTCTCATTAAAAGCAATAAAACAATCAACAAAGATTGGGGTGCTCATCACCCGAGGGCATGAGGTTCTTTTATGCTGGCATGAGATATACTGCATAACACAGGATAGACATCTGAGTTTAATTTTTGAGACCCAGTCAGTCAGAATATTCCATTGGCCATTAACAGTGTAGGCACTGTAGAGGGGTCCAAAATGGCAAAATGAATCAACATTTGGTTGCCCGTCCTTTGCAGTGCAGCCTACCCTTACTGGGTTCCAACACGGGGAGGAAGCCTTTGCTGTAATCCCGAAGATTTGGGGAAGGGATAAAAATGGATGAATATGTGTGACGGAACTGGTAAGAAAGCTTCACACTTCCCTGCAGGGCCCTGTTCACACAAATCCAAGACAGGGTGGCCTATTCATTAGTTCAAACTGAGCTTGTACCAGTGCTGGTCACACCTAAATCCTTAGGGTGTTTCCGCATTGGACGCTAAGTACACATTAAGTACCCATTAAAGACTGGGAGGCCTCCTAGACATGCCCGTTGGGCCCCCTAGCATCTGAAGAAGTAGATGTGCCCATTGGGCTCCCTAGCATCTGAAGAAGGAGACGTGCCCATTGGGGACCCTAGCATCTGAAGAAGTAGACATGCCCATTGGGCCCCCTAGCATCTGATGAAGTAGACGTGCCCATTGGGCCCCCTAGCATCTGATGAAGTAGACATGCCCACTGGGCCTCCTAGCATCTGAAGAAGTAGATATGCCCATTGGGGACCCTAGCATCTGAAGAAGTAGACATGCCCATTGGGCCCCCAGCATCTGAAGAAATAGACGTGATAGCATCTGAAGAAGTAGACGTGCCCATTGGGCCCCCTAGCATCTAATGAAGTAGACGTGCCCATTGGGCCCCCTAGCATCTGAAGAAGTAGACGTGCCCATTGGGCCCCCTAGCATCTAATGAAGTAGACGCGCCCATTGGGCCCCCTAGCATCTGAAGAAGTAGACGTGCCCATTGGGCCCCCTAGCATCTGAAGAAGTAGACGTGCCCATTGGGCCCCCTAGCATCTGAAGAGGTAGACGTGCCCATTGGGCCTCCTAGCATCTGAAGAAGTAGATATGCCCATTGGGGACCCTAGCATCTGAAGAGGTAGACGTGCCCATTGGGCCTCCTAGCATCTGAAGAAGTAGATATGCCCATTGGGGACCCTAGCATCTGATGAAGTAGACATGCCCATTGGGCCTCCTAGCATCTGAAGAAGTAGATGTGCCCATTGGGCTGCCGAAATCCGGATTAAATGTGAGACCTGAAAAATCAGGTCTTACATCCGTCACTTCCCCCTGGATGCGTGCAGGAGCAGGATGCTTCCACACACGGCCAGGGGAAGAGACGGATTCTGGCGGCCGCCGTGTTTGCAAGGGCGGAAGCAGGACTGTCTGTTTCCAAAGCCCTTCCCTCGTGCGCCGGTCGCCGCTGGAAATACACGGTGACTGGCAGCTCCATGCTCCAGTCCTGCGGCTCCAGAGGTGGCGTCACCAGTGCGCAAGCCGGAGGACGCTTGGAATGGATGCTGGTGCATTCGCACAGCACCCACTCTAATCTGTCCTCCAGAATCCATTCTCCCCACATGTGTGTGGATGCGCAGATCCGTCACAAATAGTGACGGATCTTCGGGAGGACTGTTTGCCGAAAAGTGGATCTATTTAGATCCACTTTTTGGTAGCAAATGTGGAAACACCCTAGGACAGCTCTGGTTCAGAATATCTAAGATAGATACATAGCAGAGGCCTAAGTGCAAATTCAGCCAAAGTCTGAGGAGGAGGGAATTTCATGCCTCACTGGTCATTCCATCCCATTCTCTGCATTGGCTGGAAGCTGATCTGCTGCTGCTAACAGAGCAATGTGGGATTATGTGAGCAAGCTCTCATTGATGTGTTTCTTGAGAAGCCCTGACATGGCAGGAATTCCACCATATTGTAACGTTCTCCTTATCTGCAGCAAGCGTTTCTAAGACCAACGGTTGGACCCAAAGTCCTAAAAGGGGCGTCTAGCTATATGTCGCGACCAGGATCTCTGTGAACTTCAGCCGTTATCTCTACTTTCCTGTAAGCAGTCCTTTTCCTTTCTTTCAAAAGATAGCCAGTAGTTTTTATTGAAGGCACTAATGCTTTGCATTTAGACCAAATTGGAAAGGAGATGCTTAAGGGTAACTGGGTGATGAAAGGACCGCATTAGCGTACAAGTCGAAAGGCTGCTGTTTCTTATTTGTAATGCTGAATTCACATGTGAGTCATATTTAAGCTATAAATGGTGGCGCCCAGGGAATATACAGTCCGATAGCCTTCGGTAATGAAATACTTTATCAAATCACCAGATGGCCCTGTATTCCCAAACAACACTCTCATGAAGAACTTTTTAAAAAATATATGCCTGCTTTTGGCTTACTCTACTCTACTCCAAACAATTTGGCGACTAACACGGACTATGTGGCTGCAAAGTAGCAGTGAGACTGCTGGTCAAGACTGCTGGCCAAACTTTAAAGAGCTGCACTGGTCAACTCAATGCAAGCCCAATTCAAGGTGTTAACATTAACCTATAAGGCTTTAAATGGCTTGGGGCCTAAACATCTAAAGGGATGCCTCCTTCCACATAGACCTGCCCATGCAAGGGGAAGTATTTCTTCACCCAGAGGATCAATGGTTTTTGGAATTTGCCACGTGCCCATTGCCCCCCCCCCCAGCATCTGAAGAAGTAGACGTGCCACTGGGCCCCTAGCATCTGAAGTAGACATGTCTACAAAAGCTCGTGCCACCAACCTTTCTCCTGTTAGTCTCCAAGTGCTACTAATTTCCCTGCTGGACTTTTCGAATTAGACTAACATGGCTATTTCTCTGATAAATAATTTGAAGCAGCCTGAGAAGCCATGGCTTAAATGATTTCTTGGAGCAGTTTCAGCATGTGTGCTGTGATGTCTGGCATGTGAACTACCTGCACTATAGGCTCAGACCCAAGTGGGGCTTGTTAGCAACTTTTGCAGAACTTTGAGACATGCTTTACAAGGAAGATTTGTAAGCAGAAATCCAAACCAGCTTCAGACCTCCTTTGGACATGCAAAAGTGTTTGACAGTTTTAGCAACTGAGATAGGAAAGCTAAATTTATTCCAGGGTTCAGGACCTTCCTCGTGTGTCAGTGGTGGCAGGTTCATTTTCTATCTAATAACATTACAAAAGAATTTGAAGTTAATTCTTCCCTTTTACTTCTCATGGTGGCAAAGAAGCCCTCAGAAGCCTTCACGGCCCACCTTTCCATTAACTTATTGCTCCCAGAGCCACGCTGCCTAGACATCCATAATGACCAGCAACCACTGATAAGGTTCGGCTTAATATCTTTTCAAAACTCATGAGAATTTCCAAGTCTTGTGGCAATCAGTCCTGCCCTGAAAATTATAAAACAAGGACATAAGTAACGTGATATATCTAAAAGAAAGACCTTATTTTCAAGTCTTTCTCCTGCCCGTCAGTGTCACTGGATGGTTTCAGGTGCTAGGATTTTATAAGAGCCACGGTTAAAGCCTTTGCTTTAATACTTCTTCAGCCCAAATGTCAGCCCATTTGGTTACATCTTTAAATGCCAAACCGTTTTTTTTTTTCTAGATTTTCCACCCTCTATTTGAGTTTTCCTTCATTTGGGCAAACACAAAATTAAAGTTAATCCCCTTCCAGGAGGCCACCATTCCAATTCTGGCTGCCCAGAAAATGATACCTTGGCAAGCCTCTGCTCTGAGTCCCCCCCCCCTCCTTTTGCCATGACAGTCCTTCCTCTGCCCCGTCGTTGCAATCTCCCTCTCACCTCCCCTTGCAGTAGACAGAGGGAAGTCAAAAAGTGGTTTGAAGGTTTGAGTTCAAACCAAACATCCGGCTTGTTCAAAACAGGAGTTCAAATTTGAGATGGACAAAGAGATGTTGAAATGAACCTGTAAAATACACACTGTGTGATCTGTGGAATTTTTCACACCTACATGACAGGTAAGATTGTAGTGGGGTGGTGGCCATCTGTACTGCACACACTAGATTATTTACCCACCCACCCACCCATCCACCCATCCATCCATCCATCTGCAATGGGAACTCTAGTCCGTCCGTCCGTCCATCCATCCATCCATTATATATATGTTTAAAAAGCAACAGTATGTATTAAAATAATAGCAGTCTATGAAAAGTGCAAAGATCACGTAAACTGGGTTCGCTGGTCTATCAGTGCAACATCTGAGGTCATAACCAATGCATGCTTGGACATTACATGCACTGGTTCAAAGATAGAACATAAGAACATAAGAGAAGCCTTGCTGGATCAGGCTACAGCCCATCTAGTCCAGCATCCTGCCGCACACAGTAGCCCACCAAATGCTCATGGGCATCTCAAGCAGAGACAAGGACAAACCTTCTCCTGCTCTCGAGTCCCAGCAGATGGCCTTAGAAGCGCCCCAGTTCCTCCCCCCGCCTCAGCCTGAAGGATGCACCTAGGCATTCGTTCTAGTAGCCATTGATACATCTGTCATCCATAAATTTGTCTAACCCTACCTTAAAGCCATCCAGACTGGTAGCTGTCACCACCTCTTCCGGCAGCACATTCCATAAGCCGATGACCCTCTGGGTGAAGACATACTTCCCCCTGTCAGACTTTACTCTCCTACTCATCAGCTTCATAGAGTGCCCCCTGGTTTTAGTGTTGTGCGATAGAGAAAAGAAATTTTCTCTATCCAACTTTTCTATACTGTGCATAATTTTATATACTTCAATCAGGTCCCCTCTTAAACGCTGTCTCTCCAGACTGAAGAGGCCTAGACGTCGCAGCCTGGTTTCATAAGGGAGGTGTTCCAGACCCTTAATCATTCTGGTTGCCCTTCTCTGCACCTTCTATAGTTCCACAATATCCTTTTTGAGGTGTGGTGACCAGAATTGTACAAAATATTCCAAATGTGGCCTCACTATAGATTTATAAAGGGGCAAAATGACATTTGCTGACTTATTTTCTATTCCCTTCCTAATTATTCCCAGCATTGAATTTGCTTTTTTCGCTGCTGCCGTGCACTGGGTTGACACCTTCATTGAACTGTCCACCAAAACCCCGAGATCCCTTTCCTGATGTGTTGCAGAAAGCTCAGACGCCATCAGTTTATAGACGTAATTTGGATTCTTGGCTTCGATGTGCATTACTTTGCACTTGTTAAGATTAAAGCACATTTGCCACTTGGTTGCCCACTCACCCAATGCTAAGAGATCCCTCTGGAGCTCTTGGCAATCTCTTTTGGATTTTACTACCCTAAATAATTTAGTATCATCAGCAAACTTTGCTATTTTACTATGTATCCCTTCTTCTAGATCATTGATGAATACATTAAAAAGCATTGGTCCCAGTACTGAGCCTTGAGGGACCCCACTTTTTACCTCTTTCCACTATGAGAATTTGTTGTTTATTACTACTCTCTGCTTTCTGCCCTTAAGCCAGTCACAAATCCAGGACAGAACCTGTCCTTTTATTCCATGGCTGATGAGTTTACTCAGTAGCCTTTGATGTGGTACTTTGTTAAAAGCTTTCTGAAAGTCCACATAGACAATGTCTACTGGTTCACCTTTATCCACGTGTTTATTGACACTCTCAAAGAATTCCAACAAGTTTGTGAGGCACGATTTACCTTTGCAGAAGCCATGTTGGCTTTTGTTCAGCAATGCTTGCTCCTCCATACGCACACTAATTTTGTCTTTAATAATGGTTTCCATCACCTTACATGGAACTGACATTAAGCTAACTGGTCTGTAATTGCCTGGATCACCCCTGGATCCTTTTTTGAAGATTGGTGTTACCTTTGCTACCCTCCAGTCCTCAGGTACGGAGCCTGATGTTAGGGAAAGATTATATATTTTTGCTAGAAGGTCGGCAATTTCGCATTTGAGTTCCTTAAGGACTCTTGGATGAATACGATCTGGTTAACATTTAGTTTATTAAGACATGCAAGGACCTCTTCCTTGGTTATTTCTGTACAGTTTAACTCTTCAGAAAATACAGGCTCAGCTACTGGCATGTGTCTTCTGTCTTCCTCCGTGAATACAGAAGCAAAAAAATTGTTTAGTCTCTCTGCAATCTCCGTGTCTTCTTTAATTACCCCTTTCTGTCCTTTACCATCTAGTGGTCCAACTGCTCTCCTGGTTGGATTCCTACTTCTGATATACTTATAGAAGTTCTTGTTATTTCTTTTGATGTTTTTAGCAATGTGCTCCTCAAAATCTTTCTTAGCTTTCCTAATGGCCGTCTTGCATTTGTGTTGCCAGTGTCTGTGTTCCCTCCTGTTCTCCTCATTTGGACAAGCCTTCCATTTCCTAAATGAACTCTTCTTGTTTTTAATGACTTCATCTACTGCACTTGTGAGCCACATTGGTTTCTTCTTGGACCTAGAAGTCCACTTTCTTCTTTTAGGAATGCATTCTAGTTGCACTTCCATTATTTTGTTTTTAAGTAGTCTCCATGCATTTTGAAGTGATTTAACTCTTTTGACTTTCCTTTTCAGTTTCCTTTTCACTAATTTCCTCATTTTGGGGAAGTTTCCCTTATGAAAGTTTAAGGTCTCTGTGTTAGACTTTATTAAGAACTTACTCCCTGTATTTAAGTTGAAGGTTATTGCATTGTGGTCACTGTTCCCAATTGGATCAGCTACAGTGATGTCCTTTACCAGGTCCTGAGCATCACTTAGGATCAAGTCCAGGACTGCATTTCCCCTGGTTGGTTCCATGACCATTTGTTCCATGGAACAGTCATTTAGCAGGTCTAGGAATTTTCTCTCTCTTTCCTGAGTTGAGTGATTGCTTGATGAAAAGGAGGCTAATCTTCTCAGCTCACTTGGCCTAACCTGTGCAGACTACAATATCAGAGAAAGAAGTTTCCAGCTCTGAAATTTCCAAGTGGATTCATGATGCAACATGCTGGAAAATGCCAATTTTGGCACTACATATTATGGTCCTGCACAGGCTCTTCTATTAGCCACTGGTTTTTAAGATAGAATAATAGAATCATACAGTTGGAAGGGACCACTAGGGTCATCAAGTCCAAACCCCTGCTCAATGCAGCATTTCCTAAACCATCCCAGACAGATGGAGGTCCAGCCTCTGCTTGAAGATCTCCAGTGAAGGAGAGCTCACTACCTCCTGTGGCAACCTATTCCATGGACTGATCGCCCTCACTGCCAGGAAGTTTTTCCGAATATCTAATCTATATTGACACCCTTGAAGTTTCATCCTGTTCTTTCTAGTCCTCCCATCTTCTGTGAGAATAGGGACAATCCCTCCGCACTGTGACAGCCCTTCAGAGACTTCTGTAGGCTAAACATTCCTAGATCCTGGTAGCCACAGGAGTGAACGAGGTCCAGACTGCCTTTAACAGAGCAGTTTTTACTGCTCTATAAAAGGAATACTTCCAGGATGCAGGACAATGTGGTCACAACAATCCTGGCGTTCCCCGCCTGGATGAGGGGAATATCACACAACGTTAAGTGCATTTATTTTTCTTTTCATTCCAAAATTGTGCATTTAAAAATATATGAAAAATGTTCTAACCCATTTATCATTTTTATAGCATCCAAATACTCATTTCAGATTAGTGCTAGTCAAAACTGCACATCAGACTATACAAGGACATTATAAAATGCCCTCTTTTCTAAAGAGCCAACTAAGGTATACTCTCAGTTATGAGGTTACGGCCTATTAAACAGCAGATTCACAAAAGAGCTGGAGAAACATATGGGGAAAAGAATCCTATCATAACATAGGGTGTTTTTCCAGCATGCTCCTTTAATCCGGATCTAACAAGATCTGGATCTAAGGAATGGGTACTTCCCTTAATCCAGATCTAGTAGACCCAGATTAAGGGAAGTACCCAATATGTTTCCATGGTTGGTCTAGCACCCAATAGCAATGGGTGCTAGCCTCCCTGCTGTGGAAACACCAGAGCACCCATTTGCAAATCTGGATTGACCCACAAGGGGACTGCCTGTCACCCCAGGTGTTTTGGGGGACAGGGGGTGCAATCTCCGAAGTCCCTCTGATGTCCCTCTGAAGTCCCTCCGAAGTTGGCTTCTGAGGTTAGCAAAGGCTCTGAAGACAACCCCCTTGGGAGAGCCTGCATCTTAATTAGCTCCTTGTGAGTAGGGATGAGTCAGCCTCATTAAATATGCACCTCTTTCCATGCATGAAGGTAACAGTCCGCTTTGTTCTCCCTTTGTTCTCAGAGGTTTGTCTTCGGAGCCTGTGCTAATCTCCGAAGTTGCCTTTGGAGGGACTTCGGAGCCTTTGCTAATCTCTGAAGGCAATTTCAAAATGGCTTCGAAATGGCTTTGAAATGACTTCAAAGCCTAGTTTTGGGTCTCCCCCCATGGGTGCCCCATCTCCCTAGCCTCCTCTAGACCCCATTGCCAAACTAACGTGGAAACAGGCTCCCTTTAATCCAGACTAATCCATTAATGGGGTCTACAGAAAATCCAGATTAAAGGCCGAGATGTACTCATATGATCCAGATTTCCCCAGCAGCGGTGGAAACAAACGTGTCCCAAATGGGTGCCGTGGTAGAAATGGGGCCATCCGGATCACACCCAAATAGGTCCTTAATGTGTGCAAAAATGGGTACTTTCTGCCAGTGGAAGAACACCCATAAATGCTCAGTAGCTAACGGTCCCAAGAACAGAGCATTTCAGTCTCCCAACATAGGAAGAAGTAACCATGACCAAAGCAGACATTCAACAATGGGTCAGACATATGAAGAACTGGACAGTGCACGAATATTCATAGGAATTTGCAATTCGATTGAATGTGCTGAATTTTGACGTTTGAATTCGAATAGAATGTCCCAAAATTCGAATTTAAACATTCAGATTGAATTTTAAATTTTGGGACTATTTGTTTGAATTATCCAGACGTTCGTATGTGTATGGGTTAGTACACAATGCGTACTTGAAGATCTGCACCTTTCCCACGTCTTACACGTTTGTATGGATCCATAACGGATGAAAACAGTTGCATATGGGATAACTACAGGATGTATACGCAGGTGTACAGATGCGTACAGATGTGTATGGATGTTGGGAAGATGTGTGCAGGCGTCTTGTCGACATCCGTAAGTGCAAATTTGAATAAAAAATTTAAACGAATAGATTTGAATTTGCTTAATTCTAATCAAATTTTCTTAAATTGGAATTTAAATAATTTGAATCAGATTGAACTTTTGATTATTCAAATTGACTCGAATAGAATGTCAAAAAAAATTTCTTGCACATCCGAACTGGACAGCACTGTGCCCAGACATGAATCCTACATCATTCAGAAACTAACAATGCCGAAATGCCTAGCGATAATCAGTTACAATTAGCCAGCTCCCATACTGAGTGGCTAACAAGGCAGGATAATACCATTTATCAAAGACACCAATAAAGGAACAGTATTTGTATTTGCACAATGTGGAAATTCTTTATCAGGTATCATAGCCACCAACCTCATTGAACTTCCTTTTCACTTGTTTTATTCTAATGCGTTTATGATTATATTATGTATTATTTTAATTTTACTGTTCTAGTCATTTTAACTTTTCTTTATCTGTATCCTTTTACTGTACTGTCTTTTAAATATTTGTAGTTTGTACAGTGCTATGTGCAATTATAGTGCTCAATAAATAAACTTTAATAATAAGAAGAAGAATAACCTAAATAGACATATATGCCAATGCATGACCCCAGCTCAAAAGGGCATTGGAAACAAACTAGAGACCCAAAGTATCAGCTGCTAATGGACAAAGTGTCACACTGGACTCAAGATTCAAAAACACCAACCTGAGTATAGTAAAGATGGAGTACAATGATTCAATACCACATTCATGGATTCTTGAATGTATGACACTATGTGAGGTTTATCAGATACTAAAACCTTCATCAAGAACTCCTGGGTGAGAGAAGGACACCCCTGGAAGGCGACCTAATACAGGTGGCCATAAAGGGAGGCATGTACTGTATCAAGATGATGCACTATCCCAAGACATTTCTGCTAGGCCTGGATCTTCTCAGTCAGATCGTCACATAGAGTGTGTATGGGTACAGGTTCAAGAATGTAGTCGCTATCCGTCATCTCCTACATATGAATGATATCAGACTATATGCCGCGGATGAGTGCAACGCCAACTCGATGTATATCATAAGAATTTAAAGCGAAGACAGTGAGATGTCATTTGGTCTGGAAAAATGCAGATTAATTATTATGAAAAGAGACCTAATAAGAAGAACTAAATGAAATGAAGGACACATAACAGACATAAAAGACAGCTATAAATATCTTGGGAATCCATATCTGGAGAAGCAAGGAAAATAGCAACATATAAATATCTGTGAGGGGAGGGCAGATTTTGAAGTCCAGCTCAATGGAAGGAACAATATCCACCAGCTGGCATAATGAACTGGTGCAAAGAAGACATAGAAGCTCTTGATGTTAAGCCCAGAAATGTCTCACAAAGCATATAGAATTCCACCCCGAGTCAATCACCAACGGACAGTACGCAACCAAAAAAGAGAAAAGGTGATTAATTTTTTACTTAAATACTCACTTTTCTATGTAAGCTGCCTGGTGAAGGCTTTAAAACATGGCTTGAAAATATTTTTATAAATAAGAAAACTGTAGTCATTGGCATTTTTACATAGAAAGAGCAGAAATACTTAAATCTGGTCTTCATGTTTTTAGGTTTCCAAAAGCAAATTAAACATGTTGTGTTAGTCCAATTTTCAAGCCGAAGACAAAGAGGGAAGTCTAGGCAAACTGTAGACCTGTCTGAATTCCACAAAAACATGAGTTGGTCAGGGGATCCTAATTATTCCAAAAGTCAGCTAGCAGCTGTCTAACCATTGGATATGGTGATTTGCATGGTTAACAATTGGATGTCTATCTGGTATCTGAATGGACCGCAAAAACTATTTGTTGGGAGACTATTCATAATGGCACAGTCAAAAGTACCCTGAAAGGCATAAGCGTTTCCATTTCTGTTCTTCACCCTTCCAAAATTGGCAATTTATTACATCAAAAAATAGCAGTCAGCCCAGAAAAGGACAAAATTGACAGAGTTCCCTTTTGATCTTTAACTTGTGAATAGGCATTCACAAATGAACTTCCCAATGAATATTCATTGAATGCAAAAGAAGTAGCTTAGTAGCTTAAAGCAGACAATAACCTTTCAATATTTTATATAATGGTGAAATTGCATTGTTGAAATACTATCAATGTCACATTTTTCTTTCCTGAAAAGTAGAATTTTTCAATTAAAATTATGGCTGTACAGTATTGTATTGTATGGTCTTATTTTACATTTATTTTGTTAGTTATTTGCTTCCCAAATTTCTATATTGAACTAATTCATTTACTAACTCATTTTGAAAGTTTATCATGTACAGTACCTTGATATCAGTGTGGAGGCCATGGAAATATAAAACTTGTATGTGCTATAAAACTGTACTATATTTTCCCTAAAGTTTTCCCATCTTAATACAGAGAAAATTACATTCTTGTAAACTGAATAATTCTAAGTGTTCCTGGCCTTTGTTCTCCAATTAATTAAATATCTTTGAGAACAGTCTCATGAAATGCACTGAAAATACAAGACAATAGTATAAATTTATTAAAATACTGATAGAGAATTAAATTGGCTATTAATGTGAGATGGGATTGGATTGACTTAAATAGCAGCTTTGCTACAACATGGAAAATGGTATCAAGTTCTACTGTGATGTATATATTTTTGTTTCAGTGTCTACCTTGAGCGTATTATTTATCTATTTATTTATTCCCATTAAAAATACAATTTCAAGTGGTTTACAGGACATTAAAAATAGAAGCTAAAGCAATCCTTTTTACTAAAAAGTTATCAAGGATAGAAAAAGTAAAATTATAATTTTCCAGTCCCATCACTGAAAATTAACAGAAATTCATGTCCATGTGCACAGCTTATATTTTATATATTTAATTTTTGCACTCAAACCTGAATTTAAAATAACGCTTTATCCACAGGCACGCTTAGAGGGTGCCAGGAGACATTATGAGGCAAGTCTTCCAAATTTACCAGTCTTTGATTAGCTCCTGAGCCTCCTCTCTCCGGGCAGTTGTAGAAGATTAGTCACTTCCTCATTCCCCACGTGAATGTACTTGGGGGACTCACGGGATGCAACTTCTATGGAGGATCAAACATAACAAACTTCTGACCTTACTTCTGGCCAGGGATGTGCACAAATGTTCTAAACATTCAAAATTCAATCAAATTCAATTGAATGTGGACATTTGAATTTGATTAGAATGTTTTCGCATTCGAATGTAAACATTTGCACGAATTTCAAATGTTCCAAGACATTCATTCGAATGATCCGAATGGTTCAATTACATACTTGTCTTTATGAATATCATACGTATCATATGTATGCATTTGTGCTTATAATATGGAACGAAAACAGGATGCAAAAATGGGATAAAACGGGATGCGTACGAAATGCGTACAGATACGTATGGCACATACAAATATTGTTGACATTTGTATCTTCAAATTTGTATCTAACATTTGAACAAATACATTTGAATGTATCAGATTTGAGTTGGTTTTTGTTGCATTTGGATTCTAAACATTCGAATCGGATCAAGTATTTTGACATTTGATTTGACTCGAATTCAAATGCAAAACAAACAAACAAACATTCGTGCACATCCCTACTTCTGGCCTCCTGGAGTGAGCCCAGGCAGAAATGTTGACGGCTATAAGCTGGGGCTGTACTCGGAGTCGTGACCGGGAGCAGGAGGGAGGGGAATTACATTGCCTGCCAGCGCCAATACTTTTGCTTCCACACTGAACCTCTGCCACCTACTCCTCCCAGCTGCTGTCTTTATGCAGCCTAAGGGACTTACTAGACATCACTCCAGCACTCCATAGTGTCAGAAACTATATTTTTAAGAATGTTTGGTAGTTTGAGCAGTTCCTTAAAAGCATTGGTTCACTGCCACAGCCACTGTCTAGTACAGTTTGCATCGACTAAGCCTTGAATTGGACACCTGAGGGGTGGTAATAATAATAATAATAATAATAATAATAATAATAATAATAATAATAATAATAATAATAATAATAATAATAATAATAATAATAATAATAATAATAATAATAATAATAATAATAATAATAATAATAATAATAATAATAATAATAAAGAAGAAAAGTTGGCTTTTCTACCCCGCTTTTCTCACCCATTTAAGGGGACTCAAAGCGGCTGACAAAGCTTTTCTATTCTTCTCCCCACAACAGAACACCCTGTGAGGTGAGTGGGGATGTGAGAGCTCAGAAGAGAGCTGTGACTAGCCCAAGGTCACCCAGCTGGCTTCATGGGGGAGGGAGGAATCGAACCTGGTATTCCCAGATAAGAGTCTGGCTCCCTAACCACTATACCAGCGGTTCTCAACCTTCCTAATGCCACAACCCCTTAATGGAGTTCCTCGTGTTGTGGAGACCCCCAACCACGGGGGTGGAGCAGCTGGGAGGTGGGAGGGAAGGGCGGCGGGAGACTCATCGCGACCCCTCTGAAAGGGTAGTTCGACCCCCAAAGGGGTCCCGACCCCCAGGTTGAGAACCACTGCACTAGACCAATCTGATCCTGAGTTGACACAGGAAGTCCAGTGGCCTTTTCTGTGCTATGATGGGTGACCTACATGTTTTAAAGTATTTGTGTTCATCCAAAATATGTGGCAGACCTGTCACTGGTCACCTTTGAATACAGTATGTTGGAAATGCCACCAATGTGTTGCCTGATAAGTCATGTTGCTGTGTCTTCCTCTCAGTGAGAAGTATTTATGTGTGTGTCAAAAGAGGGGTGGAAAGTAGGAGCCTTGCGTGTAAAATTAAACATGTGTTGGCATTGACCTTTGCCACAGCCTGGCTCTGCTTAAAGAAAATTCATTTAATCTTAGAATTTAATGCTTGTTTCCATTTTAATTCAACTTTAGAAAAACAAAGAAATCTCCCTAAACTGTTTGGCTGAAACAGAACAAGTTTTGATGTTTTAGTACCCCATTTCACTAAAATGTTTAAACTAAGGTTTGTGTTTGTTTAAAAACAAGTTAATTGAAAAAAGGTCACTTGCATATGCTTATTAATTTGATACTTTGGATATCTTAAGGATTCAGAAGGGTTTCAGTTTATTTTACGGAATCCAATTCTCATTTTCACAAGTCAAATTCTCTTTGGTGGTCTGAAAAAATACCCTGAAGCAAGTAAATATCACACATTTTTTTCTTTTCTAATAGTAGCAGATCATAGATCAAACCAGTAACAATTTCACAACCTGTCTTTAATCCTTATTCTACGATTCGTTTTGTTTGGTTAAGGTCTGTTTAGAAAGTTATGAGGTAAAGGTCCATATGTCTTCATTTATACGTAGGGCAAGCAACAATCTCTAGAACATTTAGTTAATCAGACTTTAAAGGAACTAATGCTCTACTGAATTTATATGTGACTCCCAGAGGTGAGGAACCCATAAAATTGAATCTCATACTATCATTAGCTATGATTAGAAAAACTTCAGATAAATCTACTTTACACCTCTCTTCATTCAGTGCTTTCAGCAGACGACTCCCACTAGCTAAAGATTTAACAAACAGGCTTTGAACAATGTAGAAGCAAGAGTTTGCGTTTCTTTCCTCAAATACCAAAAGTAAAGAAGTCAAGACGTTTATTATGTCAAAAATTCACATACAGTAAAATAAAAATATCAGATCAAAAATCCTGAATTTTTTCTTTTTCTTTTTTCCACATATCTCCCACAAATACTTTATTTAGTCTGAGACACATATACAGAATTTATGTGAATATTTTGCTTCATTGGCAGGATCTCTTTGCATCACTGAGAGCGATCCGCTTCTGAACCAAAGAGGATGGGGTAGCTCTGTCCTCATTTATTTTATTTTTATTTATTTTTATTTTTATTTTTATCCCGCCCTATACCTGAAGGTCTCAGGGCAGGTAACAATTTTTAAAATCCAGAATATCCAAAGAAACAATATTAAAATTTAAAACCAACACGTTAAAGAACAGCACAGTATCAGTTAAAACAGTAGTGTTTGCAGTGGGAGGAAACATAATCAATATTTAGGCCTGAGCGAAGAGGTGCGTCTTCACCGCCTTCCTGTACCTAATCAGAGAAGGAGCCTGACGCACCTCAAGGGGGAGACTGTTCCATAGCCTGGGGGCCATCACTGAGAAGGCCCTCTCCCACTGTGTTGCAGAAACCAGTCATCATAGCAGGCCAACATGAACATACTCTGAATACGCTTTTTTATGGTATAGTTTGATCTGAATTCACTAAAACTTTCTGCTAAGAATCCACAGAGATTAGTTTTTAGTTTGAAATTTCCTTAAAAATCACTCCAGTGAGTTGATTCCACTGAACCACTTACTTCTTTTGAGTTGCTTTGTGGAACAAGAAATGATGTAATGATGGCAGTTCCATGGTTTCATTCATTTCTCAACCATAACTCCACCCACGGACTCACTCCTAGGAAGTCAGTTTCAAAGATAATACAGTGGTACCTTGACATACGAGTTTAATTCGTTCCGTAACCTTGCTCTTATGTCAAATCGCTCGTATCTCAAAGCAATTTTCCCATTAATCCATTCCAGCTCCCAAAACACCACCTCAGTTGTTTTTGTTATGTACTGTACTGTATTTACATACTCGTATCTCAAATCTTGCTCTCATCTCAAAGCAAAATATCACTCGCTCGGCGGCTTGTATCTCAAAACACTTGTATGTCAGGGCACTTGTATGTCGAGGTACCACTGTATGTGAATTTCATAAATGCTAAGGTTCAATAGATGAAACTTGTTCCTTCAACCAGAACTTACAGATCTATAAACATGTTTCACATTGATCATTTAGATCAGCTCAGTTATGCCAGCCTAGCTTTTTAAAACCCACATAATAAAGCTGACTTAAATGGCACCTCTGTAAGCCTCCACATTAAGAAACTTTGATCTTGAAGATTAAAGGTATTTTGGCATTCAAAACAGCACCTAAATATAGGGCAAGATCCAGCCAAACTCAAGCCACTGAAAATCCCTTTGATTTCAGAGAATTAAGCCCATGTTTGACTCCTTCTAATTTAAGTAATTATGATAAGGGAGGGATGCCAAAAGAAATAGTCATTTTGGAACATGGTTGAAAACAGATTACGGCAAGTTTATGAATCCAAACACAGCTACTTGGAGGTAAGATTAAAATGAACAGGGCTTACTAAGCACGTGGGCCAGCCTTTCGTCAACTTGCCGGAAACCTGACTGATGGATTTCATTTCCAACAGGATTCACAGCACACTTAAAACTATTTGTAAAATAGCTGCAATTACTGTTGAAAGTGTAAAAAACACCCACCAACAGCCCATTTTTAGGTGCACAGCTGTGTAATTTTATTTTTAACTTCTTAGTACTGAACATTGCATCTATGCAGTAGATGTCTTTTTCAGAGGCATCAGTGAGTGCTACCATATGAGGAGTCCTTCCGGATCCACTCATCAATTAACAACAAACTGACAAATTCAAGGTGGCTTTTTCAGTCCCCCCTAGAGCTGAACTTTAATCCATGTCCCCTTTTAACCCACCCACCCCAACCTTCTTATTTAAGCCAATTGAAAGAACCTCAGTCAAATGAAAGGAAGGAAAGACTGAGCTCAGTCTGTGCTGCCTTCTCATTCCTCAAAAGATGAATGAGGGCCCAGCCGAAAGGCGCCCATCCCAGTGTGTGCCCCATCTTTGCAGATAATGAGCTCCTTCTATCACATAGGCATTCATAGGCTGCATGCCCTGTAAAGTCCAGAGCAAATCTGAATTCAGCAAGGAGTGTCCCCATTCAGAGCCCCCAAACAGGGCTGCATGCAGATGTAAGCAGGGGTGTGGATGAAACCCATTTTCCACATTCAATTTGGTACAATCAAATGTGGGGAAATTAGGCTTTGGATGAATCTCACCCCTATGAATGTGGGGGGATTCATACTTGTGCATGGATAGTCTAACAAATATTCATGCACAAAACGAATGCACCCCTCCCACTTACCTGTCTTCCTCGCTGCTGCCGCTGCCGCCATGCCTCCTAGCACTTCGGAATCTGCACACACAGAACTAGAAGTGCCTTTTCCTGGCATGTGGGACATGGGTGGGATGCCTCTACTGGCATCTGAGGCATTTTTCAGTGTGGTCCACAGCCCGGAAAAGGCCTTCCGGTTTTGGGGTTGGTTGACTCCAGAACTTGAAGTGCCTTTTCCTGGCCCCAGAAGGCCTATCTCAGGCTCTGGACCGTGCCAAAAAATGCCTTGAACACCACCAGAGCATGCCTCAGGTGGGGGGTGGGGGGGAGGCCGTGGGGGGGATGGGAGGCTGGGGGGGGCTGCCGGTATCCACTGAAGCTTTGACTGAAGCTTCTACGAATAATGGATAATCCGATTTGGGGACAAATAGGGCCTAAGAATACTGTATAGGGGTGTCACAAAGCCCATTTCCCACATTCAATTCAGCCACAGATCTATGAATTCACACATATTCGTACAAATTCTGGATGTCACGAATATCCATGCACACGCTCACCGCCTGGATGCACCAGGTAAACTTAGGGGAGGGATTGGAGAGGGTTTAGTTGCTTCTGGTACACAATTTCAGTTTTGCAATTAGTTATCATCTGGGCAGGCAAGTGTAGATGTACCTGCCCAGATGTTAACTAATTGCAAACTAAGAGGCCAAGGGAGAATTGTCCCCTTGACAGAGCAGGATCCCGCTTAAGAGTCTCTGATTCATACCCCTGATGGTATCAGAACATTGGTGGACCTCATTAAACAAGTCCACTGGTGTGCTAGCACTGGAAATCTGGACCATGGAGGTGTGGCAGAAGGTGCATGCCAGGAGGACCCACTTCAGCAATGCATCAAACTGTACTGCCAAAATGGAACCCCCGGCTAGGAACTCAAATTGGGTTCCTGTGGCTAGGAACATTAGTTCTGCCCATTAAACTTTGGAGACTTGCTCCGATGCCCACACGAGGCATGGGGCCATTGCGGGGCCTGGGCTGGAACAGCTGTTGCCATGCAGACAGCATGGCTCCAACCCTGAGCAATCCATCCACGCCGTGGGATGGTGTGCGTCGACCCAGATCAGGTGATCCGGAATAAATAAGGTAAATGCAGAAATCCAAATGCAGAAAGGTCCCCGTCTTTTTGTCATTGTTTAAAGTCACCCACCCACCCACCCACCCAAAAAAGTCCCGAATCCAAGGACAGGGAGCCTTGCTTCCCCAATAGCATGTCAGAGTTTATTAATAAAAGACTGTGCAGGAAGCAGCACCAGCAAACATAGAATGAGCACCAGGTACCCTCCCGCATCCTGTCATCCAAAAACCAGTAAACAGACATTCTTGTTAACTCCCATTTATTTTCCCAGCAGCAGTGACCTTGAAGTACAGAGCTATCCCAATAAATTCTGCCAACCGTTCTTCTCGTCTCTATGGCAAAAGGAAAGCTGGGTCTGTGAACTATGCCAGCTAGCATGGCTAGGTAGACTGGAAGACAGCCACACGGAAGTCCACGTTACATCTTCCAGACACCACACTAACCCCAGAAAAGAAACTTAAATGTACTCTTTTACCAACCTGCCCTATAACAATTTACTTGCATCGTAGCCAATGCTAGTTCCCCACAGTAAAAACAAAAGTTTTGCAACTTTCCCCCTTTCAACCTTGTCCAGACAGTGCAAAATCCCTCTGTTGTGGGATGGATTTCTTCCTCATTATGGGAATGTGTTACAAAATTAATAGAAAATCTGCTAAGGACTAAGAGGGCATGTTTCCCCCTTAGATTGCTAGAGGTGAATAGTTCAGTAAAACTGCATGCAACTCGCCCAGTAACCCTTTGTTAACCTGAAATCTTTAATTTAGTGGCAAAAACATGTAACTGTGTAGAAACCCTAAAAGTGCCAGGAAATAACTTACTTGCTTGCTCTAAAAGGGTTAACAAGTTGTGAAGGTTTAAAAAGAATACTCAATTGTAGAAGGCTTCAAAGTAATGGCCCTGCTGGGATAATTGCCCTATAGAGATACAAAGGCTGTCTCCAGACCACAAGAGGCAATGTGGCATATAAAAAAGATCCTGGCCTGTCCTATCAGATGAACGCTGTAATCGCTCCACTTACCTGCAGGTCCAGAAATGTACCTACAAGATGCACCTTGCTGAAGACCTGTTCAGGTGCCTGTTCTTATTTTCTTTTGCTCCATGAAGTTTTGGGGTTGTTGCTTGTGTGTGTGTGTGTGTGTGTGCTTGGCTTGCTCCTGGAATTACCCAGCAAGATGATCTCATATGTACTTTGCATGACTATTATGGGAAACCCAGCATCACTGCTGGATTTTCCTGTGATAGTATTTCAATGTGTTTCCTGGAGTTGCAAAGAGCATTGCACTGGGAAGACTACAGTGATGCCTGGGAATCACAGTACAATGCCAGAAGGACCATGATGGGTGTTTTTCCACTGTCAGAAACTACCCATTTTTGCACCCATTAAGGACCCATTTGGGTGTCAGCCGGATGACCCCATTTCCACCATGGCACCCATTTGGGACACATTTGTTTCCACCACCGCTGGGGAAATCCGGATCATATGGGTACATCTCAGCCTTTAATCCAGATTTTCTGTAGACCCCAATAATGGGGTCTACAATGGGGTCTTCAGCCAGAAAATCCAGATTAAAGGGAGCCTGTTTCCATGAGAAACCGGCAATGGGGTCTAGAGGAGGCTAGGGGGAGGGGATGCACCCATGGGGGGAGCCCCAAAATCCCAGCTTTGAAGTGATTTTGGAGTCATTTCGAAATCATTCTGAAATGACTCCAAAGTCACTCTGAAGAGATCAGCAAAGACTTCGGAGGCGCTCCGGAGCCATTTCCCACTGACATCACGGGCACTCCGGGGCTGTCCTGCACTGACTTCATAGATGTTCTGAAGGGACTCCGGAGCAGTTTCGAAGTCTGTGCCAGTCTCTTCGGAGGGACTTCGGAGATCGCACCCCCCTGTCTCCCGAAACACCTGGGGTGATGGACAGATCCCTTGGGGTTCGAGCCGGATTCTCCACATGGGTGCAAAGGTGTTTCCATGGCAGGGAGGTTAGCACCCATTGCTAATGGGTGCTACACCTCCCTTGGAAACACAATGGGTGCTTCCCTTAATCCAGATCTACTAGATCTGGATTAAGGAATGTACCCATTTCTTAGATCCGGATCTAAGGAGCGTGGTAGAAAAACACCCAATGTTTTTCTGACAGCTAAAGCCAAAGTCTGACAAGAAATGAACACCTACATCAAAATTGATTTATTTTAACTATCAAGGATTCAGTGAGATGAGTGACCTTTTCATAAACCCAGATCTGCAAAACAAGTGATAGCTTGCAAGGAGTCCTCAAATAAGCATTAAAACACAGCAACAAACAAACATGTTATCTATTCTAAGACCAACTCATGTATTTCGTAAAGCATATTTTTGCAGGATTTGCCCACAGGGAGTCAATGAAAATGTCCCAAATTTACAGGGCTGTAGGATTAAACACTATAAAATAACGAGTTTTCCACACTGCTTGAGGTAGAAATCTGTCCATCATATGATGTTTACAATAATTAATTATTTGGTTATTTTGGTATCTTTCCTCCTTCCTCAATCTCTCTTGAGGATTCACTTGCTAGCCACATGCTGTTAAATGAAGCCCAAGGTTTAAAGATCTCTGCTGAACATGAGCAATCCCAGTCATGGTTTTAGAGTTTGCAGCAGTTTGACCTCCAGAGCTTTTGGACAAAAAGCCTTGCTGTCTCTAGTCAACACAGCCATAGCAATTGTGGCTAGTGAGAATAGTCATCCAAACCGCCTGGACAGTAAAATATTGTCAAAGGCCGCATCTACATGCAAAGAAAAATCCATTAAAAAGCTTCTTTTGCCTCGGAGCGCCTCCATGCAGA